>CP126207.1:1200000-2400000 GCA_030272155.1 Tetradesmus obliquus | reverse complement strand
TAGGTGATCTGGACCCCAAAACCCTGGATTAAAACCATACACGGCTTACTGGCTCACGGCCAGTGGTTTTTGTATATTGAAAGCCCCTTGCAGTGCCGGATTGAAGTGTGGAAGGCAGCCTGCATGTGCCACACAGCAAAAATGTGCCACACAGCATCTGCCGCCCAGCATGTGCCACAGAGCTTGTGCCACAAAGCAGAGAGCTGCCGTACTGACACACACATCGCCAAATGGCCCACACATCGCCAAATGGCGCACACATCGCCAAATGGCCCACACATCGCCAAATGGCCCACACATCGCCAAATGGCCCACACATCGCCCAAATGCCGCAGACAGACACACAGATGGTCCATCCTCCAAACTCAGGCGTTCTAGCAGCACAGATGTGTGTGAGCAGCTGCCCCCACTTGCGTGGGGCTGCCATAATACCATGCAAACTGGCCTGCCCGTACAGCGCATGCAATCGTCCACACGCGCGCATCCCCAGGCAGGCAAGTATCTATAAACACGCGATGATGCAGCAGGTGTGGCGGTGCTGCTATACACACGCGATGATGCAGCAGGTGTGGCGCTGCTGCTAGTGTGGCAGGAGCACCACTGTCAAGTGCTCGACCGCACGATCATCAGTACTTCTAGTTATCGACATCAAGTGTGGATAGCCGCCGCACACACATACATACAAGCGGACAGCCGCCACAACTAAAACCTCATACTGAAACCTCAAAGACTCACTGCAAGGACATGCAAGCGGACAGCCGCCGCAATTTACACCTCATACTGAAAGCGCAAGTGCTCGCTGCAGTGAAGGACACGTCGATACCCGCCGCAGCGGATAGCCGTCAGTCAAACACACACATACAAGCTCTTATTATGCATTACCAAGGAGCGTGCATTGCAAGCTGCCCCGTATGTGTCTCATCAAGTGTGCAGATGGCTGTTGACCAGCCTCTGTCAGTGCTGCATCCTGCTGCTGCTGCTGCTGCATCCTGCTGCGTTTATGCTGTGCATCCTGCCACACCACATGCACACACAGCTGCATCCTGCTGCCTTAGTGCTGTGCATCCTGCCACACCAAATGCACACACATAACACGGCACTCCTGCAGCCCGCAGCAGGCAGACACACACAGCATTAGGCAAAGCTTTCAGGCTGCCACGCAGCTGATCCCATCAGCATTGGCACTGCTGCAAGTGCTGCTGTAAGTGCTGCTGCCAGTGCTGTTAGAACAGCCGCATCTCTTGCTGACCACCAACTGCATATGTGCCTATTGTACTCAGCAGTGCTCTGCATAAAGGTACCGCAGATGTGCCTGCAGTATGCTGCCGCACTCTGCATGGAACAAAGCAGACATGCCTGCAGTGCGCTGCATGAAGACAAGCAGATGTGCCTGCAGTATGCTGCAGTGCGCTGCATGGAACAAAGCAGACATGCCTGCAGTGCGCTGCAGTCCCTGCATGGAGCACAGCAGCATTACTGGCAGCCAATGTCCCACGGTGCCAGCTGCCGCCGTGCCAATGCACCAATGTACCAGCAGCAGCAGCAACAGCTGTGCCGTTGTGCCAGCAGGTCTGACACATCACATAAGAAGTCTGAAGCACACAGAACAGGCTGCCAGGCGCCGGCAGACAAGCAAACCGTTTGTTTTCCCGATCCTAATCAAGGCGACACCAACATAGCGTGGTCTGCACAACAAGATACATACATAGCGTTTCTGGTCAACAAGGTACATATCGGAGTGCAGCCGAGTGCAGCTAGCCGCCGCCACCGAAGCTGCCAAAGCACAGCAGCGCAGCACAGCGCATAGCACACACACTTGCACAGGGGAGCATTGCATCCATTACTTACTGCTGTCAGAGTGAGTGCCTGGGCACTGCTTGTACCTCTTGCACGGATCTTCACGCTTAACATCTGAACCCTAAAAGACCAAACCCTAACCCATACCCAGTTGCCAAACCTCAATTCCGCACCCATTCCAGACCAAATCCTTGCAGCTTTCCACAGGCAGGCACATATTGAAACCTGGCAGGCACGCCTGAAACCCAGCTGTGCCCAAACCGTAGAAACCAGCTCAGCCAAACCCTGAAACCCGCACATGGAACCCAGCCCTGCCCAAACCCCAGACCATAAGTAAGCGCTAGGCATACAAGTCGCCAACACGCGGCTGGCCAAAAAGCACAAGCACAGCACCTCAAAAGTCTGAGTCATATGCACATCGCATAGTCCGGCATGGTAGGCTCAGCACAAACAGAGCGCCTGGGCACTGCTTGTACCTTGCACATTTCCTGCTAACCGCAGCTGCTCCCACCCCAGACACATACACACATCAACCTTTCACCCGGCAGGCGACCCATGAACCCAACAGAACCCTACATGCTTCAAACCTTGGACCCTGGGTCTGGTTGAGATCACCCAGGCAGACCGTGCGGCTGTCATGCAACACATTCCAAACCTTGGACCCTGGGTCTGGTTAAGATCACCCAGGCAGGCCGTGTGGCTGTCATGCAACATATCACCAGATGCATAACGTGATGCTGCAAGGGCACCGCACTTAGAAACACACACGCTCGTGATACACACATCGAACCACCATTGCAGCACTGCAGCTTTTTGAACCGCCACGTTCACCCGCATAACCCTTGTTGCAACACTGTGTCACAGACTCCATGTTTATGCAGCCGTTATACCGCCACCTGTGGCAGCGTTGAGCACACATGCAAGACCACTGCCGCTAAGTAGGGCTGCAGGAAAAAGTACACCATCCTTACATCTGCAGGTGCTGCACAACACATCACAAGCAGATCACAGACACATTTCATCTGCATGCGCTGTGCATGCGCGTCGCATGCGCATCACATTCACATCACATGCACTATGCAAGCTCATCACATCTGCATGTGCTGCACATGCACCACCAGCTCATCACATCTGCATGTGCATCGCATACCATCACGTGCACAGAACATATGCATCACATGTACATCATAAGCACATCACATTCACATCACATGCACCACCAGCTCAACACATCTGCATGTACGTCGCACGCGCATCACAAGCACCTCACATCTGCATGTGGTGCATAAGCATCGCAAGCATATCACGTTGGCTTTTGCATCGCAACCACATCACATCTGCATCTGCATTGCATGCGCATCGCATGCACATAACATTCCCATCACATGTACATCGCAAGCCCATCACATCTGCATGTGCTGCACATGCACCACCAGCTCATCACATCTGCATGTGCATCGCATACCATCACGTGCACAGAACATATGCATCACATGTACATCATAAGCACATCACATTCACATCACATGCACCACCAGCTCAACACATCTGCATGTACGTCGCACGCGCATCACAAGCACCTCACATCTGCATGTGGTGCATAAGCATCGCAAGCATATCACGTTGGCTTTTGCATCGCAACCACATCACATCTGCATCTGCATTGCATGCGCATCGCATGCACATAACATTCCCATCACATGTACATCGCAAGCCCATCACATCTGCATGTGCATGTGCGGCACATGCACCACAAGCACATCACGTCTGCATGTACATTGCATGTGCATCACAAGCACATCACATCTGCATGTGCTGCACATGCACCACAAGCACATCACATCTGCATGTACATTGCATGCGCATCAGAAGCACATCACATCTGCATGTGCTGTACAAGCATTGCATGCATCTCTGCAAGCTGTCCAGCCATCTGCTGCAGCCTCCCCGGCAGATCAGGCAGGGCCACCGGCCCCGCCCCAAACCCTGCAAAGCCCTGCGCGCCGCCTGCAAAACCCTGCGCCCCGGCCGCAAAACCCTGCGGCGCAGCGAAGCCCTGGCCAAGCCCGGGCGCAAAGCCCTGCGGGACAAAACCGCCGGGCACGCCTGCTGCAAAACCCTGCGCGCCAGCACCATCAAAGGCTGCTACACCCCATGCTGCCTCACCAGCACCACCAGCAGCAGCAAACGGCACGGCCTGCTGCAGCAGCTGGCTCTTCTGCTGCTGCACGCGCTGCTGCAGCCAGTTCTGGCGCAGCAGCAGCTGCTGCAGCACCTGCTGCTGCTGCTGCAGGCGCTGCTGCTGCTCTGCCAGCCGTGAAGGCCTTGAGAGCTCTTCCTCGAGCATCTGCTGCAGCTCTTGCTCTGTGATGCTGCCGCTGCTGCTGATGTTGCTGCTTACGGGGCTTGCAAGCGGCTCCAAACCCTGCTGCTGCTGCTGCTGCTGCTGCTGGCGTGCAGCAGGTGGTGCAAGCATTGCAGGGTGCTGCGGTGGCGGCATCATCAGAGGCTCCAGGTTGAGGCGTGCTGGCAGCACTTGAGGGTGGCCTGCATTCTCTGCTGCTGCTGCTGGCAGTGGTGGCGGCATCAAAGGCTCCAGGTTGAAGCGCGCTGGCAGCATCACAGGATGGCCTGCATTCTCTGCTGCTGCTGCTGCTGGCAGTGGTGGCGGCATCATCAGGAGCTCGAGGTTGCGGTGCCCTGCTGGTGCTGCTGCCGCTGCTGCTGCTGCTGGCAGTGGTGGCGGCATCATCAGCGGCTCGCGGTTGCGGTGCCCTGCTGCTGCCGCTGCTGCTGCTGCTGGCTGTGGTGGCTGCTGCAGGCCCCTGAGCTCAGGGAACTCATTGGGTGGCATCTCATCATCATCTGCAAGCATGGCCAGGATTGCTTCTCCGCCTGGGCCCTGCATGCTGTTGTCTGATCCTGTCATGTGCTCGAGCACCATGAGCTCCTGATCTAACCCGTTGATTGCATCTCGCACACAATCGCTACACCTGCCGCAGGTGCCGCCGGCGCACACAGGCACGGCAGCAGCGCGCTGCGCCTGCGCCTGCAGCAGCAGCTGCTGCTGCTGCAGGTGCTGCAGCTGGCGGGCATGCTCCTGGTGCTGCTGCTCGCGCAGCTGCTGCTGCAGCAGCAGCAGGTGCTGGTGCTGCATGGCAGCAGGCCCTGCTGCTGCTGCTGCTGCTGGGAAAGGAGCCTCAGCGTGCTCTGGTTCAGCCTCCATTGGAAGACCAAGGTATGCATCCACTCCCAGGCCTGCTGCTTCTTCTGCCTCCTCAAGCAGCATTGCCTCCAGCCAGCCGTCCAGATCCTGCAGCTCCTGCTGCTGCTGCTGCTGCTGCATTGGCACCAGCCAATCGTCAGCAGCGAGCAGCGCAGGGGGCGCTGCCTCAGCTGCATTGTGCGGCAGCAGCAGAGGGCCCCTGGGGCCATGCGCTGCATCATCTGCAGCATCTGCATTGCGTGGCTGCAGCAGCAGCAGCGGGTCCCTGGGACCCTGTGCTGCATCGTCTTCAGCATCTGCTGCTGCAGGAACAGCGTTCTCGCCAGCAAAGGAAGCTGCAGGCGTCGCTGCTGCTGCTGCTGCTGGGACAGCGTTCTCACCAGCAGAGGAAGCTGCAGGTGTCGCTGCTGCTGGCTCGTCAATGCGCTGCTGCTGCTGCTGCTCGCTGCTGGCGGGTGCCGGCTCTGCCCCTGCAGCAGCTGCTGCAGCAGCAGCAGCAGCAGCAGCAGCAGCAGCCCTGTTGCTGCGTGGTGCGCGGGTGCTGCTACGGCTGGCTGCGTGCTGCACTGCGAAGGGGACATCTGCCAGGCCCTGGCGCTTGAGCAGGCTGAGCCTGCAGCTCCTGCAGAAGAGAAAACATGATATGTAAAAACGTTAGTGACATGCTGGTAGCCAGGGTGCATCTGCCAGGCCAGGCACT
The DNA here is from genome assembly GCA_030272155.1 of Tetradesmus obliquus. Classification (NCBI taxonomy): domain Eukaryota; kingdom Viridiplantae; phylum Chlorophyta; class Chlorophyceae; order Sphaeropleales; family Scenedesmaceae; genus Tetradesmus; species Tetradesmus obliquus. Next base: position 2,394,277 of record CP126207.1, on the reverse strand, counting down.
GGCGCTTCAGCAGGCTGTGCATGCAGACCCTGCAAACATAACTGGCCCTGCTCCCGTTTAACAGCTGCTGATAATGCTGCTGCTGCTGCTGCTGCTGCTGTTGCTGCCAGTTCTCACCGCTTGGTGCCTTCAAACGCGGTCAGTGGCTCCAGCTTGGCGCACTGGAAGCAGTAGCGCAGTGGCTCCCTGCTCCTGCCCTCCACTGTCACTGCAGGCATCTGCAGCAGAGAACAAACAGCAGCAGCAGTGGCGGCAGCAGCAGCAGAGACAATCACAGCATGTTGAGAAGTGCTTTGCAAAGGACAGCATATTGCGAGCAGCAGTGCTGTGGCTGGCTAAAAGGCTGCCTTTGAGCTAGCTGGCTCCGTGAATTCTGCTGAAGTGCCATGATGGTAAACGACGCAAGCGCAGCAGGCGCGAGGCTGTAGGTACCCCTATGCGCAAAATAATGCTACAGTATCAATCTATCCTCCGTAACAAAAACAAGGAAGGGCAAGCTTGAGCACGCGGCCTTGCACACACCCTGCATGCAGAGCCAGCTAGGGCTAGGGCTTCAGCTGCTGCTCGTTGTTTTGCTGCCCACGCACCTTCATGCAGTCCGGGCAGATGCCTTTACGTAAACAGTAGGGCTTGTTGAGCTGAGATAGCTCGATGCCGCAGTTCACAACCTGCGAACACGCAGAGAAGCAGACACAGTCAGCTCGCTGGTGCAGCACTTCTTACTAGCGAATAGACCACCGCCAGCATGCCGCATATTCACTCAGATTGTCACGGAAACATGTTTTGCATTTTTTTGGTTGTGTCTGCCGCAGCTACAGCCGCCCAACGCGCACCATGCATCGGCTGCTCTTGGCCCTTCTGCGTTTGTTCCTTTTGCGCTTGGGCGGCGATCTCGCCGGTGCCGCTGCGCCTTGACTTCTTGACAACACTGAGGCTTCATCTGCGGCCTCCATGGTGCCTGCAGTGGAGGGTAAAGGCGCAAGCGAAATACGTGAAGCAGGCGTAAAGGTTACACAAGCTCAGGTGCCCTCAAGCAGCAAGACCAAAAGTTATCTGCACAATGTGACGGTTTCCAGGCGGGAATGCTCGGCCAGGGCGGCATGTGATCACTACCAGCAGGCAGTGGGTAGGGCTACATTCGGCGCTTGCGTGCGTACGCAACGTTCCAAGCCTCCGCTTTGCACCGCAAATGTTCATCAACGCATTCACCTCTGCGTGAAGGCCTGTCCGAGTCTCCAGCAGCGTCGACATCTGGTGAAGCACCTTTCATGCCAACTCCTTTCTCTGTGCCTTTGTGCCTGCCAGTACCACCAGCTAGATCGCTTTATTTGAACGTTTAGGTAATATTCACAGGGATACGAACCCCCACGATCCCACAAAATAGTTTGATACAGATGCCAAGTCCACACGTCCAGGATTGGCTTATCTATGTGGCTTCAAAACTAGTACGTGAAAGCTCTCTCCAGCGTGTGCACAGCCGCGTCTGCACTGACCAGCCAGTCATCCCAAAGGACGAACTTTGACAGAACGAAGTGACACCTGGAAAGGCATACGAAACTAGAACTTGTGGCATGAAGTAAAATCAAAACGAATTTATATCGCTTACATTGCAACGTTCAACCTTAGCAGGGCTCAATGGCAACGTTGCAGCCAGCACTGAGCTCAGCCTTGCTGGGCAACGCTGGTGCATTACCTTTTTGCGTTGTGCACAAACATACACCACCGCGATTGAAGCATCCGTTGGCTTCACACGCATCTTGCCCAAGCCTGATACAAAACGAACATCACCGATGTCAGCAAGACACCAAACTCCTAGTACTACTAGTATGTCACCTCAGGCTGGCTCTGCAGGTTGCTGCTGCTGCTTGTAGGTCACCTGGCTCCTTGAAGGTTGCCAGGCTCTTTTGCAGGTGAAAAAAACGAAATCATACGATTCCAGGATCCTGAAGGACGCTGATAATGCACAGCTGCGCACCTCAAGCAATGCTGGACCAGAAGACCCCCGCTCAAGTCTCTTGCCACGGTGAATGGGCTGTTCATCATCATCATCATGTTACCATTTAAGCCATAGCAACGTCGCCATTGGCCGCGCGCCCCACAGGAGCGGCTGAATGAACAGGCGAAGGGGGAAGGGGAGAAAGCACTATTTCATTATCCCGCTTGCAGACATTCGCGTGATTCCAGGCAAGAACAAGGTAGTCAGCAATCAGCCGAGCAGCCAACCTGCAAACACCAGATCCACCCCAAACATCGTCAGAAACAAAACGCAACACCATGGCAGAGGGGTCAGTCATGGCCAATAAAGTGCGCGGTTTTCCAGCGCAACCTGGCAGCCTTCGCAGCTCTGCGTACATAGATTCCCTCAAATCAGCGGTATCAGGACACTCCAAAACAAAGTGGGACAAAGTCTCAGTAGCAGAACCGCATGCAGGACAGACAGTGGTAGGATTGGCCCGACGGCCACGTGGCCACGTGGTGCACCATATTTGCTTGTACGTGCATGCACACACAAGCAGCGCAGACGAACTCGCATCAGGAGCTCGATACCACGTGAAGGACAACCTGCACACAAAAATGGCCTAGGTGCTTTGAAACGCATAGAATCAACATGAGTTTTATGCACGTGAGTGATGTAAGTACCAAAGGTCGATTTCTTGCTGGCAGCATCAGCCACCACATCAGCGTAGATGGATGCCACCTGCCGCCTGATGTGATTCTTGCACTCCTTAGCCGACCCGGACGCAACTGCAACATTGACACCATAATTGCACAAAAGGCTGTGTACATACTTTTGCCAGCCGGTTAGCAGCGTAGCACCGCCCTGGGCCCTCCATTCTGCAGAAACAACCTGCTTAGGCAATCTGGATACAGGCATACGCTGTACCCTGAAGTAATACTCCATTGTGCACTGGTGTAGCCACATATGCAGCGGCTTCACACCCCACTCAGCTAGCAAACCCGGTACGTCTGGGTTCTCTTTGCCACACCGCATAGCACTCCTGATGATATCAACCTGCAACTTGTCAATCTTGCCCAACAGCACCTGACCACCAGACAGCGGAGGGTACCAAACTTCAGCACCATACTCCACGATTGGTCGAACACACGACAGCAACACAATACGCTTCACCTCCACACTAATGCGCCGACTTTTCCAGATCGGCATAAGGCTAGCAGACACACGTGCCGCCTTTTGCAACATTTTGGTGATGTGTGTGTCCCATGTGCATGCAGTATTGAACCATAAGCCCAGATAACAATACTCAGAGACCACGGGCACGGGTACGCCATTCCACACAATGCCAGAATCTGTTAACTGGCTGCGGATGTTGTTTGGAACTACATGCATAACAGCAGACTTTAGACTGTTCAACTGAAAGCGCCACTTGCAACTGTAAGCGTAAACAGTCGCAGCTACTGCTTGTGCTTCCTGCAGGGAGTCACATACGGCAACAAAGTCATCAGCTTGCATGGCAGCCACAACTGAAGTAGCTGGCTCACCACAGGGGCCGAGAAGCGTGACACCTGGGTGCTTGGCATGCACCTCCTGCAGCAAGTCATCAATGAAGAACAGGTACAGTGTAGGAGAGATCACATCACCTTCATGTAGGCCAAGGTCACAACTGAAGCTGTCTGTGACCTCACTCTCATGCGAAACCAAACGCCGGGATCCTTGATATAGATTGTACAACACACGGAACATCTTGCCTCGCACACCCTTCTACCACAGCTTATGGAACAACCCATCAAGCCACACAGTCGGGAGTGCCTTGTAAGTGTCGACAAACAACAAGAATGATTCTTTGCCCTCTGCCTGTCGCCCGCTCAACACTTCACTGAGCACCAGCTGATGATCCGCACAGCTACCTTGGGTCTGAAACTATTCTGGCTCTCATGCAACAGGGGTGGCGTAGCTGCTGGGGACTCCTGCTGCGACACTGCTGCACGCACAGGCTGCCCCTGCTGTCGCGGCCTGCGGTGATGTGTCTGCTGTGGCTGCGGCTGTGTCGGCTGTGCTGGCTGCTGCTGCTGCTGCTGCTGCTGCTCTTGCTGCTGCTGCTCTTGCTGCTGCTGCTCTTGCTGCTGCTGCTCTTGCTGCTGCTGCTGCTGCTGCTGCTGCTGCTGCTGCTGCTGCTGCTGCTGCCACTGCTGTTGTAGCTGCAAACGTAATTGTTGGCCCTGCTGGCTACCCTGCTGTGAGAAGCGGTTAGCAGCTGCTTGCCATGCCTCGCACTGCTGCTGCTGTTGCTGCCGTTGCTGCCATTGCTGTTGCAGCTGCAGGCGCAGCTGCGAACCCTGCTGCCTACCTTGCTGCCGATAGTGATCAGCCGCTGCCTGCCATGACTCCCGCTGCTGCTGTTGCTGGCCACGTTGAATGGGCTGTTCATGTAGGAATGGCTGCCCGGCAGCATGGCATCAAGTGACGGACATGATGCAGCTGTGGCAGCCTTTGAATCATACTGTGACGACCCAGGCGGCAGGGTTCTGTCCATGCTGCTGGAGTCACTCCAGCCAGTGGCGGCAGTGGCTGCCGCTGCGGCTGCGTGCATAAGAGCTGGACATACAGTGCCTCAGAGCTGCAGCCATAGCAGATGATTTGCGGTTGGAAGAGTTGTTGCAGTCGCAGCAATCAGCAACATTCACTGCAGCGGTGCTGGCAGCATGCATCTTGAGGGGCTGCTGGCAGCCTGCACTGCTTAATTGAGTTCACCGCCCTGCATATAGAGTTACAAAGACCTGGTGTCACTCAGGCTCAGGAACACGCTACTGCCTATGCGCATCGTCACATCAGGAGCAAGCCCCTCAGGGCTGCCTCATACTCCAAAAGTGCACATCAGCAGCAAGCCCCTTAGGGCTGCCTCATACTCCAAAAGTGCTTGAAGTAGAAGCGATGTCAATAAGGAACAGTGTGGATCACACAGCAATCAGCCACCTAAGGGGGCATGCACCACAGCTGTGCATGGCAAGCAGCGGGCGAGCTCTGTTATAGTGATATTGTTGGATCCAACATGCAAAATGACGAACACATTTGACAATCAATGCACATGTGTATCAGCCAAATGACAAGCACTGGCACAAACTTCAGGCTCCTGCAGAGCAGCACCGCGGCATACGGCGCTGGCGCACGTCTCAAACGCAAGGCGGAACAGCTGCACCAGCACACAATTACAGACTATATATAGTATATACATACTATGCCATAGATGAGGCAGCTGCCGTAGCTGCGGCAGCTGCCAGCGATATCTTAGGCAGGATTTGCTCAGCGCGGCATACGGCCGGCTTGTCAGCAGCAAGGATGGCATACACTCATCACTGCGCACGCAACAGGCATCATGCATGATGTATGTAACATGGCATGAACAACCACCCTGGTGCGGCATCACATGTAACTGAACCATTATACACACCCACTGGGGCCTGAGGACCATGGTTGATGCATGTACATACATGTGCATACCAGCAGTGCTGACTACTTAGGTGCTGCGCGTAGGCACGACACAAGGCTGGCGACACACTCGGTGCCTGTTGGCAGATGTCGCTCCCTCTGCAGAAAGCACAATGGACAAAACTGCAGCAACAGCTGTACACACACACGTGTGCAAATCATGCTCATGCATGCATCGGCAACAGCAGCACGCATCATGTAACTGACCCTGGGCCCTTTTGAAAGAACAGCCATAGTGGACACAACAGGCTCACAGCCTTCCCATGGTAGACATGGCAGCATCGATGACCAAGAACAACAATAGCAACAAGAACACACACCATACAGCCCACAGCCTCGCGCTGCCACTGTCAAATGTGAACAGCAGCACCAAGGGCTCTATGTGCTGCATATCTGCTGCAGGCGTATTGCACATGCACTACAGACGTACAAAACACACAGGATGTGCCCAGCATAAAAGCCACATGCACTGCAGACGTGTGCAGTTTCCTGACGTCCATGCGAGCTGCCAGTTTGGTACCTGTTCATGCAGAGGGTGTAAAAGTTAAAAGGCGCATATATGTGCACATGCATGATTGTGTGAGTGGCTGGTGTGAAGATTGCGCAACATGCTATGAGTATGGTGCTGTTGAACAGCTTGCTGCGCTGTGCACACATGCAGCACGTTTATCACCCCTGTCTCAAGGCCCCACTGCATGGTATGCTACAAAGATGCTGGACCCCACCTTTGATGCAATATATACATACTGTGATATCTATACATAGGGGCTTTTTATAAATGCTGCACAGCAGGCGCATGAAAGCACCTTGGCACCCCTTCAACTCCTTTTTCGAACCTTCAACCCGCACCCGCGCATCTCAAGCCTTTTATGTGTGGTGCATTGCTGGCTGCAACATCACTCCTGCATAAAAGCTGCACCAAACCCTGTCAGCAGGAAGTGTGCAGCCGCATTCCCAGCAAGAAGTGTGCAGCCGCATTCCCAGCAAGAGCCAACCCAGCCCATACCTTGCGCATTTGTTAGGCACCAAAACAAAGTGCTTCACGCCCCACTGCCATGCCAGAGCTCCACCTGGTATGATGGCGTTGATGCTATGGCTTGATGGGTAACATGATGATGATGATCGCGTCTCAGCATGCTGACGGGGCAACTGTGCTGACAGGGCAGCTTGCTGACAGGGCAGCTGTGCTGACAGGGCAACTGTGCTGACAGGGCAGCTGTACTCACAGTGCAGCTGTGCTATCCTATGCAGCATGACAACACCTTCTGTTTTGCCACACATACCACACAGACAGCGGAGCTGCATTCCACCAGGTATGGCACAGGCAGCGTGTACGCCCAACCTGACTCCAAGCCCTGAGAAGCAGAGTTTGCTGAACAGCAAAGCACCAACCCATGCACCACACGAATGCATGCAACCCATGTACACCCCCCCCCCCCCAAAGTGTATTCATGCATGTTGTGTAGTGCAGGTCCTAAAGCCCTGCTTGTGCGCTGAGCGCGCACACACCAACATATGCTGCCGTGGGCAGCGCACAACAGCTGATGCCACAGAACATTGTGACAAACATGTGCAAAAGCAACCTGTGCATACGATGTTGAGCTACCAGCTGCAGTTCAGCGCGCCACCTGCAGATTTTCAATCATATCGAACATGCATTGACGCCGTCCCCAAATCAACACCATCACATGCCAACACATGTCATCTTCACAGCATGCTGGAACGGCAGCGTCCTGAACTGGGTCCTGTTCCCCGCCGGCCTCACCACGTGCTTGCAAGCAATTGCATCAGCCGAGCCCACACCTCAAACCCCAGCCCACACCTCACACCCGAGCCCACACCTCAAACCCGAGCCCACACCTCAAACCCCAGCCCACACCTCACACCCGAGCCCACACCTCAAACCCCAGCCCACACCTCAAACCCCAGCCCACACCTCACACCCGAGCCCACATCTCAAACCCCAGCCCACACCTCAAACCCCAGCCCACACCTCAAACCCCAGTAACACCTCAAACCCCAGCCCACACCTCACACCCGAGCCCACACCTCAACCCCAGCCCACACCTCAAACCCCAGCCCACACCTCACACCCGAACCCACACCTCAAACCCGAGCCCACACCTCAAACCCCAGCCCACACCTCAAACCCCAGCCCACACCTCACACCCGAGCCCACACCTCAAACCCCAGCCCACACCTCAAACCCCAGTAACACCTCAAACCCCAGCCCACACCTCACACCCGAGCCCACACCTCAACCCCAGCCCACACCTCAAACCCCAGCCCACACCTCACACCCGAGCCCACACCTCAAACCCCAGCCCACACCTCAAACCCCAGTAACACCTCAAACCCCAGCCCACACCTCACACCCGAGCCCACACCTCAACCCCAGCCCACACCTCAAACCCCAGCCCACACCCACACACCCCGAGGCCACACCTCACATGCCGAGCCCACACCTCACACCTCACAGCCGAGCCCACACCTTTACACACGCCGCTGCATGCTTACCCATCCTGCTGCATCACAATGCTTCGAGGTTACACCGCACACCCTGAGCCCACACCTCACACCTCACAGTCCAGCCACACCTCACACACGCCGCTGCATGCTTGCCCCATACTGCTGCATCACAATGCTTCGAGGCCAAACCTCACATGCCGAGCCCACACCTCACACCTCACAGCCGAGCCCACACCTTTACACACGCCGCTGCATGCTTACCCATCCTGCTGCATCACAATGCTTCGAGGTTACACCGCACACCCTGAGCCCACACCTCACACCTCACAGTCCAGCCACACCTCACACACGCCGCTGCATGCTTGCCCCATACTGCTGCATCACAATGCTTCGAGGCCAAACCTCACATGCCGAGCCCACACCTCACACCTCGCAGCCCAGCCCAAACCTTACACATGCCGCTGCATGCTAACCCCATCCTGCTGCATCCCAGTGCTTCAAGACAGACCAAAAGGAGCACACAACTGCTTTTTATCATCACTGACTGCATCCCTGTCATCGAGCAGCAGTGATATGAATCATGGCCATCTATTTGCAGCAAAGCTCCCAAGCCACAATCATCACCTGTCTCATTCTGCAGAGTAGCATGCCGCACAGCACACATAAAACAGGACACACCGGTCGGCAGCAGGCACAGCTCCATGTGGTTTGCTTTTGGCTCTGACCACTCGCAACACTGCCTTCCATGCCGTATGGCTGCATGTGTGCGCGAACAAAACAACACAAGGGTTCAAATCCTGGCTGCGGGACAGGGTTTGAGATTCGCACTGTGAATCAGGGATAATGTGGGTGGTCCCCAAGCGGCCGGCATGCCGATACCGCGGCAATTGTGGTGACTTGGTGATGCCCTCGCAGGCCCCGCACACACAAAACAATATATGACTGAGCCCAATCACACACCCATAGAGCTGTCCACGGCACACATCCCTGCCTGCAACACACAGGCATTGCTGTTCTAAAGCACAGTACAGCATCCCTTCCAAAAAGCGAGTGCCTGGCCCTGCTTGTACACCTTTTCCATATAACGCACCTTGCCCCAACCCACACATCATAGCCATGTAGTGCCCACTATCACCCAGCGGACATCATTTTGTCACAGAACATCTGCCCAAAAACCAAAACAAATTACCTTCAAACCACTGCAGGTCTGCAGGACTAGCCGCACTGAACCTCACAAAACCAAACAGCATGTCACAATCGCCACAGGTGTGCGCAGCTACTGCGCCGTCACCTGCAACAGCACCAGCACATATTCAAGACCTTTGCTGCAGGACGACGCTGCAGGAAACACGACGTAAATTTGCTGCAGGAAACAAGATAACATCACATCTGCTGCACAAGCACTGCATGCATCTCTGCAAGCTGCCCAGCTATCTGATGCAGTCTGCCTGCAAGATCAGGGGCCACTGGCCTCCCCTCAAACCCTGCAAAACCCTGCGCGCCAAAACTACCACCACCCGCAAAACCCTGCGGCGCTGGAGCACTCAGTCCTGCTGAGCCCTGAGCGCAGTCTGCTTCGAAACTTGTAGCTGCAGACCCTGGTGCAGAACCCTGCGCACTAACACCACCAGATGCACCGTTCCACCCTGCCAATCCATACACAGTGCCGCCAGCTGGCATCAAACTGGCATCAAACCTGGTTTAACCCGGTCAAACCTGGTCAAACCTGGTTAAACCCGGTCACACCAGGTCAAACCTTGTCGAAACCAGCCCACGAGCCCCATGTGCAACGCCCATGCCCACGTGTTTGTCTTTTCTTTTTATGAGTGCGTCACATAAGGGCGTGACATAGGAAGGCACTGGCAGCGCACGCTGCAGGTCAGTGTGGAACATAAATATGCCCGCAACAGCAGCAGCAGCTGCACAGCTGCATGCAGAGGCACGCCTCGTGCTGTGCTGACGTGCGATTTATGCTGAAGCAGAATATCATACCGTTTGAGCGATGCATAAATAGCCCGCCAACCATAACGCCGCACGTGCCACAGCAAACGCTCAGCTGTGTTTTACCACGTGCGACACGCATGCTTTTGTACACACCACAGAAGGGTGATGACTGTGGAGCGGCGCTCATGCACGCAAATAGTGCCCGAAGCACCCCACGGGTATCACAAGCTTACATACCCCAAGCCGACATGCCATCTGATATGGCTGTAAGGAAGACAGGCGCACTGAGGAATGCAACAAGATGACGCAGAAAGAACCGGGAGACCCACAAGCCAATCAGGAGAAGACACCGCACGCGAAAAGAAGACAGCACTGTACTTGCAAGGCCAACAGCACCTGGTGTCGCACAATGCAGTTGAGGGGTTGCAACAAGAAGCAAGTGCGGCTGTGGGGAATGCCAGCATGCAGGATACTGGCTTCCACACAAGCACTGCGGACAGGCTACGCTGCAGCGGCAGGCAGCCGCCAGCTGCTGTTGGCACTCAGCACAGCGCAAAAGAACAGATCCCATGCCTCAGCAGCCAAGGCTGCATGGTGTGTGATCTATAATTCACCCAAATGTGCTCGCAGTACCAAACAATCCACAATGCACAGTCGCACATGCAAGGGGCACACACGCACACACATACAGACGCAGCCTACTTGGGGAATCACACATGGCGTAACCTGGAACTGAGGTGCGGCTCATGCCTGTTTTGAGCTCGCACAGTCAGGCATATGGCACACAGCGAGTGCACTGCTGCTACCGGGAGCTCAACAGGCTGCCCAAAAGCCCCTGAGTGCAAAGCCACAGCAAACAGCACAACCAATTAAAGCCGGCGAGTGCACTGCTGCTACTGGAAGAAGCTCAACAGGCTGCCAAGTGAATGCTAAGCTCCTGAATGCCACGCTGCAGCATACAGCACAACCAAATGAAGCCAGATGGCCTACACAATCAGCACTGGCAGCAGGCGCACACCGCCCGCTGCTGCTTCACATTGTGGATGCCCAAGGTGCTCTGCAGTATGCCAGTGCACCAGTCAGAAGCTCCATAGACCTTGCTGCTGAAAGCGCAGCCAGCTGACGCTGCCAAAACACAACAGAAACTATCAACACAACAGCTGAAACCAGTGCTGTTTGTGCGTACCAACTCCGTGTAAGTTTCCTGCGACTCAGCCCATGCTTGTGAGATGCTGTCGAGTGCCTCGCTCAAGCGGCTGTCACGCTGCAATATCCTGCTAGAACATTGCATGCGTAACATGTGCAAAAACACAAACCTGGTCAAGTCAGTCAGCAGCGCAGCAGCCAGGCTGTGTCACTGTGCATTGCTAGCTAGCAGCGCATTACACGAATGGTGTCTCACTGCAGCAGCTGCATCAGCTGGATCTGCACGTCCTGCTGCTGCTGCTGCTGCTGCTGCTGCTGCTGCTGCTGCTGCTGCTGCTGCAGCTGCAGCTGCATCAGCTGAGCAACCTGCTGCTGCTGCTGCTGTTGCTGCTGCTGCAGCTGCTGCTGTTGTAGCTGCTGCTGCGGCACCAGCAGCTGCTGCTGCGGCTGTGTGGGCACCTGCACCTGCATCTGCAACTGCTGTGGCTGCAATTGCGGCATGACATCCCGATCTGGCCAGGATCAGAAACAGAAGTAATGCTTCGGCTGCTCTGACCGGGCGCTGTGGCCTGCTGCAATTGCATCAGCTGCTCAAGTGTCAGCACATTGCCTTCAGCCGGCGAACCAAGCATCAACAGCTGCTGCTGCTGCGGCTGCTGCTGCTGCACCAGCAGCTGCTGCTGGTACCAGAGCTGCTGCTGCGGCTGCTGTGGCTGCTGCTGCTGCTGCTGCTGCAGCACTACCAAAGGGTTGCTGATGCTGCCAGGGCTGCCAAGTGCAAATTGTTGAGCCGCAGCAACAGCAGCTGCATTGATTGATGACACAGGCTCACTGTTGCTCTGCAGTGCAGGAAAAGCCCTGTCCCACAAGCCAGAAGCAGCAGCAGCATCACTGGAGAGCATCATGGTCTCACCAGGCGGCGAACAGCCAGCCAGTACGTTGCCTGGCAGCATTGTCAGCTGCTGCGCCATCTGCTGCTGCTGCTGCTGCATGTGTTGCTGCAGCATCTGCTGCTGTTGCACCATCTGCTGCTGCTGCTGCACTAGCTGCGGTTGCTGCTGCTGCTGCTGCAGGACTTGCAGCTGCTGCTGCTGTTGCTGCTGCTGCATGAGCTGCTGCTGCTGCTGCATCATCTGCTGCTGCAGTAGCTGTGGTGGTTGCTGCTGCACCAGCTGCGGTGACTGCTGCACACTGCTGCCCCTACTTAGCGCCATTGCACTCCTGCTGTGGCCGAGGATCGGCACCCCTGCCAGGCTGCTGCTGCTGCTGCCCGTCTGCACAACAAACCCAAGGTTACTGGCAGCTGGCACGAGCTGCTGAGCAGCAGCAGCAGCAGCCGCACCAGGCCCATAGTCCTGTGGCGACCCGCCAACTGTACTTGTGATGCTAGACGCCCTTAGCCCGCTGCTGTTGATGCTTGAGGTACGCAGGCCACTCACTGCACTGCTGGCAACACTGTTTGCCTGCACGCCGCTGCTGGCGCTGCTGGCAGCAGCATTGCCCTGCTGTCCTTGTCGTCCGAGGTTCATCTGGCTCAGCAATTGCTGCAAATTGCGCTCCAATACATCTGCTGATCCCTTGGAAGCTGCTGCTGCTGCGGCCGGGACCAGAAAATGACACATCTCGGCTCGCACTAAAGCTTTGCAGGGTGGCTGACACATCACGGCTCAGGCACATTGATTCGTCAGCGCCCACACACCAGATGTCCATCTCAGCAAAAGACTCCTGTTGCAACTCCTGTCGCAAATCTTGAGCTAGCTCTTGCAAATTGGCAAGAGGGTAGTCAGCTGCTGCCGCTGCTGCTGCTGGAGTTGCGGCTGCTGCTCTGCTGCTGCCAGCAGCAGCCGGCCCGGCCTCCCAGCTCGGGCGCTGCTGCTGCTGCTGCTACTGCTGGAGCATTACTAGCTGCTGACGCTGGGGCAAGTGCTGTGTTGCTCGCCTCTGCTGCAGCTGCTGCGCTGAGCCTGAGAACTACTGCATACTGTTGTGGCAATGGCTGCGATGCTGGGCCAGGGGCAGCAGAGCTACCACCAGACAGCAGCTGCATCTGGACTGACCCCAGCAGAGGGATCACACGCTTGGGAGCAGCCGCACCTGCTGCTGCTGGTGCTGCTGCTGCTGGGCTGGCCAGATCAAGCAGCGGTTGCTGCTGCAGCTGCTGTTCCTCCCGCAGCTGGGGCAGAGCAGCTGTCAGCTGCTGCTGCTCAGAGGGCCTCAAAGGCGGCCTAGCCCCTTTTGTCGCGAATGAGCTGTTCAAACTGGGGCGCAGCCACGGATCGCTGCCATCACCAGCACCGCTGCTGCTGCTGCCGGCACCTGCCCTGCTACCCGGCCAGCTGGATGCCCGTACATCAGCAAAGATGCCGCTCTCTAGTGGGCTGCCAGCAGCAGGGCTGCAGCCGAGGGACAGCAGCCCCCCACAGGCCGGAGGTAGCCACTGCTGCTGCTGCTGCTGCTGCTAGGGAGCTTGCTGTATCTTTGATGGAGCTAGCAGCGATGTTTGCTGCTGCTGCTGATCTGGCCTGATGATTGGCCTTGCTCCCTTTGTTGTAAAGGAGCTGTTCATGCCAGGTGCTGCCCAGGCGCTGCTGCTGCTGCCGCCCCCGCTGCTACTGCTAGCCCTGCTGGACCTCACATCCATGAAGAGGCGCCCTTCTAGAGGGCTACCTGCTGCAGGGCTACTGCCAAATAGTACCTCCTGCTGCTGCTGCTGCTGCTGCTGCAGGCTGCTGCTGCTGCTGCTAGGTCTGATGGTGGGTGATGGGGTGCTGGCTGCTCTGCCTGCAGCGCCAAAGCCAAAGCCCCCGGCGCCCCTGCTACTGCTACTGCAGCTGCTGCGGCTGACGCCAGCCAGCTGGCTAGGGGCAGCAGGAGGTTGGGGCTAGTGTGCTGCTGCTGCTGTTGCTGCTGTGGCACATCTTCACACGCTGCTAGCTGCTGCGCTAGCGCACTGTCAGTTGAGTGCGGCACAGAGCTCGCTGATAAGCTAGCTGCTGCTGCTGCTGCTGCTGGTGGTGGTGGTGGCGGTGGCGGCTCGCGTACCTCAGGGGTAGTGAGAGCTGCAGGGTCAGCAGCAGCTGCAGGGGCTGCAGGGGTTATACTGCTAACCCCAACGCCAGCAGTACTGCTGCCACTGCTGCTGAGCCTTGCCGTGCGCTGCTGCTGCTGCTGCTGCTGCTGAGGGTGCAAAGGAGGCGGCGGTGGAGGCGGTGGGGACCGTGGCGGCAGCGGCGGCGGGGAACGCAGCTGCTGCCGCAGCTCACTGTGCATCGGCCTTGTGCTGCCGCTGCTGTTGCCTGCAGCTTCTGCACCAGCAGTGCGACTACTGCTGGAAGCTTTAGGGGCAGCAGCACTGCTTTTGGGGTCTCTGCTAGAACTGTACAGGCTGCTGCTGAGAGCTGTGTCAACACCTCCTGCTGGTTGCTGCCCGCGCTGCTGCCTGCTGCTGCCAGCCGGCTCCTGCTGCTGCTGCTGCTGCTGCTCTGCGACGCGTCTGTTTCTGCTGCGTGATGGTGAACGACTGATGCTGTGGCTGCTGCTGCTGCTGCTGCGCTCTACAGCTGAGGCAGGCGCGGCAGATGCTGCAGTAGCCCTGTGATGGCTTGTTGTTGCAGCAGCACTGCTGCTGCTGCCACTGCCTGTGCGCTTGCAGGAACCCTCTATGCCTTCTTTGTCATGTTTCTGGGCTGCAGCCTGGCTGCCCTCTGCTCGGGATGAGCTGCCTGCAGCATCAGTTTGTCCAAGCCCTAGAGCTGCTGCTTGCCTGCTTTCGGAGCTATGCCGAGCTGCTGCATCTGTCCGAGTGGCATTCTCGGCTGCTGCTTTTGCCTGTGCTGCCTTGTTGCGCCGCGATCGCTTGCGTTCACTGCCTCTGCCCCTGATGCTGCTCAGCCAGCCTGCTGGCATGAACACGCCCGTGCCAGCTTTGGAGGCCGATTCGGATGGAGGCTTATCATCACTGGCCATCGGATTGAGCTGCGCAACAGCGGCCTGCAGTAGAGCAAATGAAGGTCATGACCAGTGATCACTGCAGTGACCATACTTGAGAGAAGAGGGTGTAAGCCTGAGATATGCGTGTTGCAGCATAAGAATGCTGGTTACAGTTGGTGTCAAGCAAAGGCAATTGCAAAGTGCAATGCAAGGCCACCACCAGAAGAAGAGAATGCCTAGCAACTTGAATTGCCAAAGGGCCTGAAGTCCCGACACGACGCACCTGAAGAGTAGTACCATACTTACAGGGCCATACACGGAACTAGTTTCGCCAAGAATCACACATACAGCCTGACTGACGAGTTTCACGCTGCGTCCCTAGCATCATAAGCAGCTCTGCGCCGCAACAACAAGGATGAAATACCTACAACTTGGTTATGTTGCCCCCGATCCAGCCCATTAACGCATCAAAATCTTAGTCTCTGACTTTTAAGCTTACTTTTGGGCACCATCGTATCTGAGAGCCTTCTATCTGGCACGACAAAAAGAGGCGACCGTTGTATAAACGAGCACCGCATTGCTAGAGTGACTGCACCGCACCTCGCGCTATTAAAATGCAATTTCAATTTTACAGCTCACGTTCCGTGTCGGCTGGGCTCTGCATCAAGTGCTGTCCAGTTGCCGTCAACTCCTAGGAGTTGACGGCAAGTAACAGCAGGCCTGCTGTTACTGCCCCCGCGGGGCACACTCCGTGACGGTGCTTCACGGTGCACCTCTTACCATCTTCAGGTACTGCTGCCTTTTGAATGCCCCTCTTCAATCACATGTCGAATTTGGGGTGTTAGGAACCCTGTAGTGTGGCTCAAGTGGCGGGCTGATGCTGCTTATGCTGCTCTGCTGCGCCATCCCCATGCCATCATGACTAACTATGCAGCAGCTGTTTGAAGCTTGCATATCATCACTCTGATCAACATTACATCAGCAAGCCTTACCTGATGTGGACACAGACCTTGCCTGAGATCATGCTAATCAACAGTGCCACTAATGCGGCATTAGCAATGCACTGTTCACTGGGTTTGCACATTCACAGTTCCCGGCTGCCGTAAAATATTAGCGCAGTCAACATTACATCAGCAAGCCTTACCTGATGTGGACACAGACCTTGCCTGAGATCCCGCTAATTAACAGTGCATTGCTAATGCACTGTTCACTGGGTTTTCACATTCACAGTTCCCGGCTGCCATAATCATGTGTTGCTGTGTCTCTCACCCGCTCTCATTGAGACAGTACATGCAACATTGTTACACGATCGTTGCTCGACGCGTGCTGCACAAAAGAGCATGCAATGTCTTCGCACAATGTGCAAAGAGCAAATGCTGCGGTTCTGCACGTTCCATGCTATTATACAAGAACACCCGCAACGCTGTGCAAATCTCGGCGTGCCCAAAAACCAGACGGCAGCCCGCTGAGGCGCAGCCTCAAATCGGTGATTCACCAACGTTCTCAGATTGTATCATCAGCCGACAATCGGTCTGTCGCTGATTGACCAAACCAAAACATCATTCAGGGAACAAATATAACTTCTGTGCAGCACAAGCGCCACACCAATTTCAACAGCTCCGTGGCTGCAGCACATCATTTGACTAGTCAAATTAGCACGCAACATGGCAACACCCACGAATAGAACATTTTTCCTTTTTTTCCTTTTTTCCTTTTTTTTTTCTTTTTTTCCTTTTTTTTAGACAACCAAAAGCATGAGTCATCACAAAGCACGTGCATGCAACGTGTGGCATGCATGCTGCGTTGAGCAGCAGCTGCACAGGTTGCTTTTCAAACCAGCTGTACAATAACTCAGGACTGCCGAACCCAAGCGGGATGGCATGCCATGCAAAGTGTGCTGCAAATGCACGTACATCAACAGCCAGCCTTGGTTGCTCAAAGATGCTGCATCTGTTGCAGCAATCGGAAAACCCAGGAAAGATAACATACAACAGCAGCATACTATTCAAGGTGCTGCTGCAGCAGCTGAAAAGCAACCTGTCGAGTCAGAAGTTGCCAACAGACAAGACTGTGATGTAGATCCAAGCGTACACGTTATCCATCACAAAGCACAAGTTATCACAACGCACATGCATACACCCTGTGGCATGCACGCTGCGTTGAGCAGCAGCTGTCCAATAACTCAAACTGCACAACACAACATGGAAGGCAGGCCACGCAGTGTGTCCTGCAAATGCACGTACATCAACAGCCAGCCTTGGTTGCTCGAAGATACTGCATCTGTTTCAGCATTTGTGAACCCTGGAAGTATCACAGCAAAACAGCAGCATACTATGCAAGGGGTTGCCGCAGCAGCTGAAAAACAACCTGTCGAGTCACAAGTTGCCAACAGACAAGACTGTAATGCAGATCCAACCGTAAACAGTGTGTCATTCATCACAAAGCACAAGTTATCACAACGCACATGCATACACCGTGTGGCATGCACGCTGCGTTGAGCAGCAGCTGTCCAATAACTCAAACTGCACAACACAAGATGGAAGGCAGGCCATGCAGTGTGTCGAGCAAATGCACGTACATCAACAGCCAGCCTTGGTTGCTCGAAGATGCTGCATCTGTTGCAGCATTTGAGAACCCTGGAAGTATCACATCAAAACAGTAGCATACTATGCAAGGGGCTGCCGCAGCAGCTGAAAAGCAACCTGTCAAAAGTCCGCTATCACACAGTAGTCATACGGTAGATCCAACCGTACACGCCGTGCCTTGCATTTAAAGGCACACGTGTGATGCAGTTCATCAAACAAGCCTGAGCTCGGCAGCTGTGCAGGGCATGCCACGCTGTGTCATCCACACCAGCGAGCACCACATCAGTGTAAGGATGTGTTGCTGTTCCAATTGATCAAAGTGCAACAGATTGATCAGAGTCCAGAACAGCTCGCATCATAGACCGCCTGGCACTGGTAGTGGAAGGCATTCTTGGATGCCTGGGCAGAAGCAGACCTCGGGAACTTCTTACCTTTAGAGGCACACTGTGCCAGCGCGCACTTGCCTGTTGGAGCGCAGAACAGCCCACTAGCACACTCGCCAAAGCCTCCGCAGGCGCTGCCGGGCGGCTTGCAGGCTTGCCGTGGTGTGCAAACGCCGGTACCATCGCCACCAACAATGCAGTCAAGCCCCTTGCAACACTGATTTCCACCATAGCTGATGCCGCAGAGGCCACCGGCACCGGAGCAAGCTGGCTTGTATGGCACGCAGTCAGGCAGGCAGTAGGCCCTTCCAAACTTGCCGGACTTTCCGCAGTGGAAGCCGGGGCAGCAGGTGTCGGAGCGCATGTCGCACGGCTGGCACTTGGTCAGGCAAGGCTGCCAGGGCAGAGCGGTGCGAAGGGGAGCAAGGAGAGTACAGGTGGAGCGTTCAGTAGCTGGTGAAAGCTGGGCCTAGCTGTGCTGGAGATGTGCCAGCTAGGCAAGAAGTGCCAGGTATGGGTGACACAGCCAGTATGCAGCCACTACATTGTGCATCCGCAAGCATGATGCAGAGTGCCAACCCATGTGGCACTGACATGTGGAACCGTGTGAGAGCGCCAACCCATGTGGCACTGACATGAGTCATAGGATTTGGATACCCTGATACAGTATGGCCTCATTACTCTGGCAATGTGGCAGTCAGCGCGCTCACCGATGGGCAGTAACTCGAATCAAAGCAGGTAGCTGCAGGGTCCCACTTGCCAGTGCATCCGGCCTTAGTGGTTGTCAAGCACTGGGCTGTCAAGCTGCCACCGTTGATACAGCAGGCGCCTGTGCAGAACCGGCCTGTGAAACAAGCTGTCAAATCTTTGGTGAACGCGCCTCCGCGAGAAAGACAGAGGCCCCTTGCCACGCCAGCTGTGCACCCATTGTCCTTGTCACAGCAGGAGCCAATGATAGGTGCCTGCAGTGAAAAGTAGAGGATTGAGGTCCGTGAGAGCAGCAGATATGTAGCAGCTGTAAAGGGGCCCGCTGTGATCCGTGCTGGCACTTTGCAAGTAAGACAAGGGCTCCAGCATAAGGGATAGCTCTGCATGGGGATCAGCTTGTGCTGCAGCTGAAACACAAAATGACATTGAATGTGCCTGGATTCAGAAGTCAAAGTGCCGGATTGCTTGTCAACACATGTTGCGGCTGTACTGCAGCTTGTGCTGCAGCTGAAACGCAAGATGACATTGAATGTGCCTGGATTCAGAAGTCATAGTGCCGGATTTCTTGTCGACACATGTTGCGGCTGTGACGCCACATATGTAAAGCCAGCGCAGCAGCAGCTCACCCAAATCACCACCGTGTTGGTGTTTCTGATAGAGATCACGTCCTGCGTGGTGGGGCAAGATTTGTACTTGGCCTCCACAGAATTGCTGACTGCGCCGGCCGCATTTGCCCGAGTTGTGTACTGCACTGTGAATGGTGTGTTGATGGCTGCATATAAGCACTGCAGAACCGACTGGCCGTTTG
Organism: Tetradesmus obliquus; assembly: GCA_030272155.1. Classification (NCBI taxonomy): domain Eukaryota; kingdom Viridiplantae; phylum Chlorophyta; class Chlorophyceae; order Sphaeropleales; family Scenedesmaceae; genus Tetradesmus; species Tetradesmus obliquus. The sequence goes on along the minus strand of CP126207.1, from coordinate 2,374,858 downwards.
TTTGGATGAACTTGCAGCCGTCGGCTGGGTTCCTGGTGAAGGTGGGGCTTGCCAAGGTTTTGGGAATGGGATTCACGACACTCACATTGTAGACAGTGCCGTTCCTCGGTGTGAGAATGATATCCCACGTGATGATTGCACCTGTAGGAGCTTTGTTTGGTCTGGGGATGATGTCAATGGCCAGGGAAGCAACACAGGGTGGTGGCGGCGGCTTGGTCACCTGCAGGCGGATCCAGCCAGATCACAACAGCAAGGTAACAACAACATCAGCAGCAGATCCAACAAAATCACGACAGCAGCAGCAGCAACGAGCAGTCAGGGACGTGATAGCTTGTGGCTTGCCATGCCATCAATGGTCACGTGGAGTGCACATATTGCTGCCTTCCAACAGCTGCATCACCCTGATTGGCACGAGTCCAGGCCAGCAGGTGGGAGGGCAGCAGTGCGATGCAGGTGTGCTCACCGTAACAACAGCTGGTGGGGACTGCTTGTTGCATTTCGGGTCAGGCACACCCTCGCCTGCCTTGTCACAGCTGACCGTTGCTACATTGCTGAGTGCTCCCAGGCGTGAGCCGTCAGCCAGGCAGCGGACACTGATTGTTCTCGTTTCGCCAGAGGGTATTGTGCCCAACGCGCAGCTAAAGATGCGAACGTTGGCTGCATCAAATGTGCAAGCTGCAGTTTATAGACATGCAGCAGCAGCAGCAGCAGCAGCAGCAGCAGAGAAGGTCAAGTGTGTGTGTGTGTGTGTGTGTGTGTGTGTGTGTGTGTGTGTGTGTGTGTGTGTGTGTGTGTGTGTGTGTGTGTGTGTGTGTGCGTGCGTGCGTGCGTGCGCGCGTGCGTGCGTGCGTGCGTGCGTGCGTGCGTGCGTGCGTGCGTGCGTGCGTGCGTGCGTGCGTGCGTGCGTGCGTGCGTGCGTGCGTGCGTGCGTGCGTGCGTGCGTGTGTGTGTGTGTGTGTGTGTGTGTGTGTGTGTGTGTGTTTGGGTGCTAGAATACAAGCAGCACCGGAAATTTTGTATGACAATGGAAGTTCAACTTGTCTGTATGGCGGCAGACGTGCAATTTGAACATGCATATGATGCAACGGCAGGCTGCAGCAAAATTGCCTAGAAGGCAGTAACAGCTGTGCTTTCACCAGCTGCATTCCCTCAACCTCTGCTGCCCCCGCAGAAATGGCTTACCATCAGGTCCAACATCTGGTGTGACGGTCCAGCTGTCAGCATATGGCCTCAGTCCAACTGGCAGTGTATCTTTCATGATTACATTCTGTGCCAGAGTGTCCTGCGACCCTTTGTTGTGCTTGACCTGGATTGTGAAGATTACGTCTGCCCCAACCAAGACAGACGCATCATTCACAACCTTTGTGACTGAAATGTCAGGGGTAGCCTGTGCCTTAGCTTTCTGCAAGAGCAGCAGCAGCAGCAGCAGCAGCAGCAGCAGCAGCAGCAGCAGCAGCAGCAGCAGCAACAGCATGACACATGCTCACACTGACTGCGCTGCAGGTTGAATGGAAGTGCACCACTGCTGATGTATTGTCAGCTGGCCAGCTGCAGCTGCCACATGTTCTGACCAGCTGTATCTGCCACATGTTCTGCAGTGCCGCATGTACTGTTCTTCCCTTCGATATGTGCTTGGGCTGGGCGCAGTTGTAGTGGCATGGCAATTGCATTTTGTTCATGTCAGTGGCTGGGATGGCTGTTAATGCAGTTGCCTGATCACCTATGCCATGCTGCTGTCCTCATCGGAGGACAGCATGGGCACCAGAAAAAAAATGTCTTGAATAATTGACTTACACAGCAGAGGGCTGGATTTGGAGGCGACTTTCCAGCAGAGAGGGGGTCATACTCAAATCCTGATGGGCAACCTTTGAAGGGGCCTCCTCCTGGTGTGACTTGGCCACATGTTGCGATAAACACTGTCACATCGGCGGCAGAGTTTGAACTTGCAGACCCCGCTGTCAGCTGAGCCTGGTTTGTGAATGTCCCACTGACTGTGCCAACTGTTGTGAGTTTGATCGTCTGAGGGAAGGGGGCAGTCAAAGTGCATGTGGCAACCAACTCCTTGACATCACATGCCGTTGCGGGGTTGGATTTGACAAACTTCAGGCCACTGTTGTCCGGCAGTCGGTCGACAAGGATCATTGTTGTCACGTTGCCAGAAACAACGCTGGCCTTCAGCGTGAAATCGAACTGCTCGCCTGCGTTGACCACCTTACCAGGTCCCGACTTCTCAAGCCTGATGACCTGCAGAAGAGCAGCAGGGTTGTTAGGAAAGCAAGTCAGTACGGCACACTACCAAAACAGCTTGGGACTAAGCTACTGAGCACTGAAACACAGGTGCGCCCCCTGCCGCCAGTGTCATGATGGCAGTGTGCCCCGGCTGGTACGGTGTTTCTGCTGTGCGAGCCACACAATCACTGTGGCAGGCGCATTCCGCTCAACACGACACTCGTGTAATGTTCGGTGAGTTGCCACATCTTTGAATCAGGCCACGCCTCCAAATTCAATCAGAGTGTTGGCTCACCGCAGGAAGGGGAATAGGTTCAGGCAGCAGGGTGGTGATGACACTGGCATTTTTGGGCGTTGAACCTGTGCTTGACACGCGTGCTGTGTTGGTGAAGGTTGTTGCTGCGATACCTCTGACTGTGAACAGCAGCACCTTTATGTCAGCGGGTGTGACGCTGTTCCACGTGCACTGGACCTTTTGAGGCGTCTGCAACTTACAGTCTGTGGCAGAGAAGCGAGAAGCAGAGCCAGCAAGAGGTCGTATGTCATCAATAGGCACCAGGCAAAGGCTAGCAGCAACGACGCAGCACCAAGACAGCTGTCTCTGACTTAGAGTGCCATTGAGTACCACAGTACAAGGTATACGGAAGCTGTACATAAGGAGTGTTGTGTGCAAGGGTGTGCATCCTGTTCTGTGGTGTTTGCTCTGGTTCATGGTGTTGGCATGCGTTCATCTTGTTGTGGCTACGGTCCTGCACCACATCTGCACCACATCTGCACCACATCTGCACCACATCTGCAAGCACAACTCACTGTTGGCATCGGGAATGGGCAGCACAAACTGTACATCCGTTGAGCTGAGCTCCTCGTCAAGCACAAGCACAGCAGCAGCGGGGCTGCCGGCCGCAAGGCCTGCCGTCACCACAAAAGTAATGTTTTCTCCCACTTTGGCGCTTGTAGGACCTGTCTTGGAGACCACCAACACGGGTGGCCCAGGTGGTGGCTCCTGCAGGCGCATGTTTGGCAACCGGGTGTGGCAAGGAGTGACGTAAGCTCTTGTCAATTGTGCATCAGAGCAGTTGTGCATGTTTGTTGGCGCGTGTGTGTGGGAAGGGGGGTGGGCAAGGGACGGGGTGAACGGGCCTGAGGGTGATGTCAAGATCATCGGTGACATGCTGATGCTGGCATTGTTTGGTGCTGATGCTGAACATGGTGTTGGCGCTGAACATGGTGTGGATGCTGAACACTGAAGCTCTTTCATCAACTTGGGTTTGTGAGGGGGGAGGCGGGGCGGGAGGGTTTGGCAGGGAAGTGTGGCCTGTTGTGAACTCATTCAGCACAGTTGGCCCTGGCAGTGCCGCTGACAGAGGCACACACAGTGAGGTGTACAGGGGGTAGCAAAGTGCGCTGGGTTTTGGAGGGCAGCCTAAGAAATTCATGCTGGCGGTGCGATTGCTGCCTGTTGTTACAGCTGCAACACTTGATGCAATTCAGCTGCAGCTATGATACTACTGGGTTAGCGGCTGACAGCGCATCCTGGTCACAAGTTTGGAGCATCACAAAAAAATTCCTGTGATCACTCACATTCACAGTGACAGTCACTTGGGCAACATTGTTACCAGGGGTGAGGTCTCCTGGAGGGTTGGACTCTGCCCTATTAGTGAACGTGCCAGCATTCATAGCACGAGCTGTGTAGGTAACGACAAAATCGTTTGCAGGGGTAAGGGTGGATCCAGCCCAGCTGCAAGTGAAGGCCCCAAGGGCAGTCGGGGTGCAAGTGCCACCTGCAGAAGCATGTGAATCATGCAGCATCGCGGCGGCAGAAAAATGAGGGCAAGCCATTGAACGCTTGAAATGCATCGAAAAGACAGAAGACAGGAGAAGCAATCCCCTCAGTAGCTCCGCAGCGAGGTGGGCTTGCTTGGCGACATCAGGATAACGCGTAAGCTCCTTTGTTGAGTAGGCTTGATTGGCAGCATATGGATGATGTGTAAGCTTCTTTGGTGAGGTGGATTTCATACACATAAGCTCCTAGTAAGCTGGGATTGATTGGCATCATGAGGATGATGCGCATGTTCCTCAGGATGTTGTGTATCGTCACTGCCAACCATGCACTGTAGTCCTGCCACTGCCAAGGATGTTGTTCAATCACCACAAACACTTCACAATCATGGCCATGCAAAACATGTGACCAGGTCAGGCATAGGCACCTTTGAGCACACATCCATGCAAAACAGGCCACCCTCACCATTTGAAGCGCTGATATCGCCTTGAATCTGTAGCCCTGCACTCATTGTGTCAGTGAGTGTGGGGTTGGGGACAGCTGTGCCAGTTGCAGCTCTCAGCTTTACTTCGAAGGTGAAGGTGGGCGGATCACCACTGCCCAAAGTGGCGTTGCTCGAGCCCACGACGCGTTTGGCCACAACAACATCCACAGGCAAGGGGATCTGCAGGACAGAGTAGCAGGTTCAGCAGACCAAGTCAGGCACAGACAAGAAGTTCCCCATGCACAGTTTGCCGTGTTTATCTGTGTGCTTGGGGCAGCTTTCTTCACATAGACGGTTCATTCTGTGACGGTTACTGCTTGTCCGCATGAACATGGAGCGCATGGAGGCGCCAAATGCATATGGAGCAGATGGAGCACATGAAGCACATATGGGACAGGAGCACATGGAGCACATGCACATGGAGCACATGCACATGAAGCACATGCAGATGTGTGGCGCATGCAGCACATGCAGCAGACTGAGCAGAAGGAGCACGTGCATACGGAGCATATGCAGATGCTAGGCATGCATAAAGAGCAGCTGGCGAGGTTGCGGCAATGTCCCTTTGACATGTTGTGGTGCACACAGCACCACAGCAAATCAAAAGCCAATGCGCTTGCTTTTTCTATACAGCACACAGCAAGCTGAACACAGCACGAATTGTGTGACTGACTTACTGGGGGAACGTTGAAGATAAACACCGATTCTGTATCGGTGACCGCCGCCTGACCAGGGACCTGGACGCTCGCGGTATTAAGGAAGGTGCCAGAACTTGATCCCACAGCAGGAACGGTGACAAGCACTTTGTCGCCAGCCGCCCAGCTGTTGCCGAGAGTGCAATTCATCGTCAGACCTGCAATGGAACAACCTGCGCATGCAGCGGCAACGGTGTATTGCACAGCAACCAGCAACTCAACATTGTCGATGGACAGTTACAACAGGGTTGGTGTGCGTCGCTGTGATCAAACGTATGTGGCAAAGCGTTATGTAACGAAAGCTGGAACAACAAGCAAATAACGCACGTTGTTGGTCTCAGACCATCCCATTGTGGCCCATAAAATGTTGAACATGGTGCAAAGACCCAGGTGTGTCTGTGCTCTCTCACATGATGGTTCCAAAGCCTGCCGCTTCTACTACTGTTATAGACCTGCATGCGCAGCTGCTTAGGCGCTGAGCAGAAACAGGTGAAAACTGTACGTGAAGACTTCATCCAGCATATACGTGTTCATAAACTGGCTTCCCTGCTGCATCAAGCAGCTGTCCTGTGAGGTACTGCCTATAGTGCTTGGTGTGATTTGCTTCAACGTTGAGGAAGCGCAACGAGTGTGTCATTGCATTACATTACATTACATTACATTACATGCTCCACTCAACGAGGAGTGGGAACCCCAGTCAGGAGCCAACGAGAGGCTCATAGGGGGAGGAAACATCGAAGAACAACTCATCATCGTCCAAACCGTCAGACGAAAACGCAGAAAAAAAACTCATCAGCATCATCAATAGCTTGAGCAATAGCCTGAGAGGACAGAAGGACCTCAGGATCAGTGTCCGGGTGACACCGCATCAGATAGCAGCAGTGCACAAAAGCGGCCACCAAAGCAGGTGCCTGCACATTGCACTGCCAAGACCATAAAATCCCTGACCCCAAACCCAACATGCTAATGAACGCAAACTATAACTCACAAGTTTGGTTCTCGTATTGCTGTGGCTAAGATTGCTGAAAACGGTCGTTTGAGAGGTGCCGGAGCGTAACACAGGAGCTGTTGTGTAACAGGACAACATTGCTGTGGCAAGCATGTGCTTCAACTGGTGTGTGGGCTGAAGGCGGTGTACTACACTATTTCATAGCATCAAAAGCAACACCACGGCACCATGGGCAAGTCGTCAACTCGTTTTTACGGCGTGGGAAATTGGGAAAGCTTGTCAACTGTAACCAAAGACAAAGTGTCTGCCGGAAGTCAACTACAATGCAGATGTTAGCTACGTATGTCTTTGTGCAGCAAGACAAGACTACAATCCCAACAACGCACCTCCGCTGCGGGAACCCCCCACAGTCTGGCTCCAGGACCCTGGTGCTGCGAACACAAGGCCCGCCTGCATGGTGTCTGTAATGGTCACGCCAGATACAGCCGCGTTGATCGTGACCTCAATTGTAAAGGTAAAAGGGGTTCCAGCAGTTGCCTGGCCTGGGCCCCTCTTGTCGAGTGAGTAGACAGGGCCTGGCAGGGGTTGTACCTGCATGTGCACATGTCAGCAACAATGCAAGCCAAGCGGATGAGTGTACAGGAGGGCTGACACTCAAGCAGGCAGGTACAGTCAGGCGCACAGCATTCCTACGTCATGCTCTACAACAGCATATGTGAAGCCTTCTTCTGCTTGGTGGAATAAGAAGAACGCACCTGCTTAAAACCAGTTTGTGAAGGAGTAACTATGACAAATCACATCATTCCATTCCCCAATCAGCGCAGCAACCTCAACTGAAGGAATCGGATGACGCGACTCACTGCTTGCATCTTAATCATTGTAGCATGGCACCCAGCTGGACAACGTTTCGTGCATAAGTTCTGCTAGTTTGAGCAAAAACAGTGACTGGGCAGCACATAGGGAGCATGCATCACAACCAAGACCATTCACATTTCACACCAACCACTAAGCAAGCCACTCACACAGCATATGGCATCAGTTGGGCTGGTGTTGTTGTTGTTGGCGGGGTTGCGCGGGTTGGAGCCGCAGTTGAAGCCACTGCCGTCAGTGTTGTACACAGCACACGTGCGCACCACAATGATGGTGTTGTTGACAGGGCCGTTGTTGGACGTGTTCTGCTCGTCGGCTGCTGTCACGCTGGCACTTGTGATGAAGGTGCCTGGTGCTGATGGCTTCACCACAATGGGCAGGCTGGCGTTGGCACCCACCGCAATGGTGTTGTTGATGTTGCAGGTGACCACGGTTACGTTTGCCGACACGGCGGCCGTGCAGCCTGCGGGGCGTAATCAGAGGTGGGATCAAGTCAGATCTCAGGACAGGAAAAGCAAGTCGTGTGTAAAAGTGTCAAGCCGCCAGTACATCATCAAGAGAGAGCACATCGCCTTCTGGGCAACGGTTAGGTCAGCACGGGACCTTACCTGCAGTCCCCGGCACGTACTCCAGCCCTGGCGGGAGCGTCTCTTTGACCACCACGTTGCTGGCTGTCTGGTTGCCCACGTTTCTTACGGTGATGGTGTATGTACCGGTGCCGTTGATTGGTACACTGACAGTCGCAGGCGCCTTGGAAATGGTCACATCAGGAAACTCAGTAATCTGCAGGAGTGGTAGCAGAGGTGGCAGGAGAGGACTATTCTTAATGAAGGTGCGGGTTGTCATGGCAAGATCACTTACTGCATGCAGCGTGAATCTACTTGTTTGTTACCGGCCAAAAAAACAAGACAATAAGCAGCGATCATGGCTGCAACACGAGCTGTGCCAGATACCTGAACTGCGGCTGCACTGACATACAGACTCGGCATCAAGCAACATGATGTGCACAGCTCCTGCTCCAGGCCATTCATCAAGCCACTCACACAGCATATGGCATCACTGGGGCTGGTGTTGTTGTTGTTGGCGGGGTTGCGCGGGTTGGAGCCGCAGTTGAAGCCACTGCCGTCAGTGTTGTACACAGCACACGTGCGCACCACAATGATGGTGTTGTTGACAGGGCCGTTGTTGGACGTGTTCTGCTCGTCGGCTGCTGTCACGCTGGCACTTGTGATGAAGGTGCCTGGTGCTGATGGCTTCACCACAATGGGCAGGCTGGCGTTGGCACCCACCGCAATGGTGTTGTTGATGTTGCAGGTGACCACGGTTACGTTTGCCGACACGGCGGCCGTGCAGCCTGCGGGGCGTAATCAGAAGTGGGATCAAGTCAGATCTCAGGACAGGAAAAGCAAGTCGTGTGTAAAAGTGTCAAGCCGCCAGTACATCATCAAGAGAGAGCACATCGCCTTTTGGGCAACGGTTAGGTCAGCACGGGACCTTACCTGCAGTCCCCGGCACGTACTCCAGCCCTGGCGGGAGCGTCTCTTTGACCACCACGTTGCTGGCTGTCTGGTTGCCCACGTTTCTTACGGTGATGGTGTATGTACCGGTGCCGTTGATTGGTACACTGACAGTCGCAGGCGCCTTGGAAATGGTCACATCAGGAAACTCAGTAATCTGCAGGAGTGGTAGCAGAGGTGGCAGGAGAGGACTATTCTTAATGAAGGTGCGGGTTGTCATGGCAAGATCACTTACTGCATGCAGCGTGAATCTACTTGTTTGTTACCGGCCAAAAAAACAAGACAATAAGCAGCGATCATGGCTGCAACACGAGCTGTGCCAGATACCTGAACTGCGGCTGCACTGACATACAGACTCGGCATCAAGCAACATGATGTGCACAGCTCCTGCTCCAGGCCATTCATCAAGCCACTCACACAGCATATGGCATCACTGGGGCTGGTGTTGTTGTTGTTGGCGGGGTTGCGCGGGTTGGAGCCGCAGTTGAAGCCACTGCCGTCAGTGTTGTACACAGCACACGTGCGCACCACAGTGATGGTGTTGTTGACAGGGCCGTTGTTGGACGTGTTCTGCTCGTCGGCTGCTGTCACGCTGGCACTTGTGATGAAGGTGCCTGGTGCTGATGGCTTCACCACAATGGGCAGGCTGGCGTTGGCACCCACCGCAATGGTGTTGTTGATGTTGCAGGTGACCACGGTTACGTTTGCCGACACGGCGGCCGTGCAGCCTGCGGGGCGTAATCAGAGGTGGGATCAAGTCAGATCTCAGGACAGGAAAAGCAAGTCGTGTGTAAAAGTGTCAAGCCGCCAGTACATCATCAAGAGAGAGCACATCGCCTTTTGGGCAACGGTTAGGTCAGCACGGGACCTTACCTGCAGTCCCCGGCACGTACTCCAGCCCTGGCGGGAGCGTCTCTTTGACCACCACGTTGCTGGCTGTCTGGTTGCCCACGTTTCTTACGGTGATGGTGTATGTACCGGTGCCGTTGATTGGTACACTGACAGTCGCAGGCGCCTTGGAAATGGTCACATCAGGAAACTCAGTAATCTGCAGGAGTGGTAGCAGAGGTGGCAGGAGAGGACTATTCTTAATGAAGGTGCGGGTTGTCATGGCAAGATCACTTACTGCATGCAGCGTGAATCTACTTGTTTGTTACCGGCCAAAAAAAACAAGACAATAAGCAGCGATCATGGCTGCAACACGAGCTGTGCCAGATACCTGAACTGCGGCTGCACTGACATACAGACTCGGCATCAAGCAACATGATGTGCACAGCTCCTGCTCCAGGCCATTCATCAAGCCACTCACACAGCATATGGCATCACTGGGGCTGGTGTTGTTGTTGTTGGCGGGGTTGCGCGGGTTGGAGCCGCAGTTGAAGCCACTGCCGTCAGTGTTGTACACAGCACACGTGCGCACCACAGTGATGGTGTTGTTGACAGGGCCGTTGTTGGACGTGTTCTGCTCGTTGGCTGCTGTCACGCTGGCACTTGTGATGAAGGTGCCTGGTGCTGATGGCTTCACCACAATGGGCAGGCTGGCGTTGGCACCCACCGCAATGGTGTTGTTGATGTTGCAGGTGACCACGGTTACGTTTGCCGACACGGCGGCCGTGCAGCCTGCGGGGCGTAATCAGAGGTGGAATCAAGTCAGATCTCAGGACAGGAAAAGCAAGTCGTGTGTAAAAGTGTCAAGCCGCCAGTACACCATCAAGAGAGAGCACATCGCCTTCTGGGCAACGGTTAGGTCAGCACGGGACCTTACCTGCAGTCCCCGGCACGTACTCCAGCCCTGGCGGGAGCGTCTCTTTGACCACCACGTTGCTGGCTGGCTGGCTGCCCACGTTTCCAACGGTGATGGTGTATGTACCGGTGCCGTTGATTGGTACACTGACAGTCGCAGGCGCCTTGGAAATGGTCACATCAGGAACTGTGAGAGCACGGAACAGCAGGTGCAAGCCAGTTACGTCTCAGAGGAGATGCATTCCAGCTGTGTCAACACGCAACGTTAACCATATAGTGTCTATCTGCAGGTATGCTGCTCTTCTGCTCAGTAGTTGCCCAGCTGAGCTGTTTTCCACCACTGCTCACAAACTCTCCTGCAAGCTTAATGGCTTGAAGACGATTGTGCAACTAGTGCACACCTTGTTGTCTGCATTCCCATTCTGCTGAATGCCTGGCTGAGCACTGCATTGCACTAGCAAGCCGTTCAAAGCTGTTAGAAATGCAGACTAGAGAAAGTGTGACTGGCCACTGGAATGCTCAACTAAAAAGTGTAGACGAGTGGTTTCTGGAGATGAGCAGCAGGTGAAATTTGAAACATGGCAAGCTCCATGTGCAGCAGATCACAGTTCTGGAGGAATCGGAGCAAACCTCTCTACCATGCTCTGCACATGCTAAGGCCAGCTCTGAATAGGACACTTTGACGAACTCCCGACAGCTTGCCTGTAACGGTGGTGGTGCAAGAGGCATTGTTGTTGGTGGCATCGTTGTCAGCAGCAGGTTTGATCTCCACAGCTGTTGTCCATGTGCCGCTTGAATCCCCTCTGATCACGATGCTGTACTGCTGAGAAGTGCTCGGGGCGATGGGGTTGGTGGGGCTAGCGGCCACGCTGCAGGCGTAAACCTTGGAAGAGTTAACCTGAGTGGATAAACCACACGTGGCTGCAAGCAGCGAGAGCAGCAAGGACAGTGTGTATGAGGTTACTGATGACTGCCTTTTACACATCACATGAATGACAGAGGTGCCAATACACAATTGCTGGTGAGTGTGGCACATGTTCGCGCTGATGAGAAACTTCAGCCAGCTGACACAGCTCTGGCTTCAGTTATTTGGTATACCTCAGTTAATGTGGCATTGTTTTGTTCCCAACAAAACTGGACCACACTTCCTACCACAGACCGCACACTGCTTGGTCATCTCATATCAAGCACAGCGTGCTGCTGGTGGCATAACAGGCTGGCTGAAGCATTCATACTGTGTGTTGGATGTGTTATTTAAGCCCTCATCACAACACCCTCATCTAACTAATACTTGAACTCTCCCTGCTAACAACACCCTCAGGCCCTCAGGCCCTCCCTTTTACCCAATTGAAAACCAACCTGGGGGTGCACCGCCAGTCGCTTGAACGCTTTGCAAGGACAGCCCTGATCCCAACGTCACACTGAAGGAGAGAGCAGTCTGCACAGCGTACGCGCCCGTGTTCCGAAGTGTCATCGGCAGCGTTGTGTTATCACCAACACCCACAGTGGTGCTGCTGCCGCAGTTCAAGGACACGCCCACATCCGAGCACGCCGCTTCTGTGATGTCACCGACTATATTTCCCAGATCGTCATATCCGCCAGATACATTGAAGACAAAATCGCTGATGCTTCTCAGCCAAGGTAAGTCCACATCGGGTCCAACGGCGATGGACACCAGTCTGATTTGCGCCCCACGGATAACTTGAGCTGTGGCAGCAATCAGCAAAGTTCCAAACAAATGCCGCAGCAGCGCCGGAGGCAGCATCAACATCACATCTTCATGTGGTGCAGTCATTTGTATTGTGCACGTAATGGCAGGCTGGTCTGCTTATAGTTGCACTTGGCTGGCAATGTCAGGAAGCTGCAGCAGCTGGAGCATTTTGGGGGAACACAACAATAACGCAGCAGCCTGGAAACATTGGTGGTTTGTCAGGTGCTCTTGAATCCGGTTGTATCGTACCGCTCCTGGATGCAGCTTCTCTGTTACATGCACAGTTTTGAGAGCTGCCAGAGCCACTGCATCCGCATATAGCGGCGGTGCAAGACCCGCAGTCGACTCCATCGACTGTGTTGTTCACCGTGTATCTGCATGCATGAGCAGTACACAACAGTGTGCATTGAAATGAGTTCTGCTTGTGTTGTGCGCCACAACGTTCTACAAGAGCACCACCAACTGCCACATGATACCAGTCCACCAGCTGTTGATGGTAAGCAGGTGCAATGCACTAACACTGACGGCAGCATATCTGGCGGTGCAACCTGAGTTCTGCATTGCATGGTGCCGTGCGGCACCCTCAGCGCAAAGGCACACAGCGTGTGGTTCTCAGATTGGTCGCAGGGTTCGAGCCACTGGCTGTTTGAAAGCCTGTGGCCACACCCTAAAATCTAAACATGGCAACAATGTTGCGCCTGCTGGCACACACTTGTTTGCACTGGTGCTGTTCTTACAACTGGCCTGATGGTGGACACATTTGTCCGAAATGCGTCGCTCACGTTGTAACAGTACTTTCAGCAAGCAAATGTCTCGAGCTGTTGATGAAGCAGTGAAAGCTAGACGGCAACTACCCCTCACAGGACACTCAGCCGCAAAGGCACACAAGGTGTGGTGCTCAGCCACCGATTCTCACCTTCGGCGTCGGTTTGGGAGGCCGTCAGTCAGCAGCAACACCAAACGCGGCAAGTTTGGGTTGATGTTGTTCGTAATGATGCCGCCGTTTCCATCAAAGCTGCACACCAATCACACAGCGGGGCAGCATCAGCAGCATCATGAGCAACAACAGCAGCAGCAGCTCGCTGACAACAGCAGGGGTTATGATCTGCCAAGCTGCAGCCAACGCAAGGCGCATTGGTGACAACAGCAGCACTCAATCAGGATAGGTGTTTAAAGAGGAGCAATGCTGCACGCAACATACATCCAATTTGTGCTGCTTCTGCTGTTGTGCTGCTGCCGCTCAAGACGAACCTCTGCATTTTGCAGGAAGCAGCTGCTGTTCATGTTGATGTGAATCAACCACACGCCTTTGGCTTTGCTGGTGCCCGGCTGCATGCAGCACCTTCAAGTGCTAATAGACGTGTGTCTCATTCAGCACCAAAAATCCAGCTGCTGCTGCCACTGCTGTTGCACATGATGTTCTGAGAGGGTTATGATAGAGGCTGCAGCCAACCAGGCGCTGCTGGCTGCAGCTGCACTGCTGCAACACCCTTGGCCTTTCCACACATGCAGTAAGCTCACCACACAGCGAGCCCCCATTCTGTGTTTGTAGCGCCTTCTCCATATTGTATGTTGTTGATCGAGGCTATGGCGGCTGCTGAGTTGGTCGTCATGGATGCCAACCCTACGACTGGGCTTGCACTTTCATTAAACCTTGACGCACCGTACTGTGACGTGCCTGCAGAGTGGGATTAGTTTGGGGGCAGTTGTGAGGCATGTGAGAGGATGCACAGCAATGCATCTTGTAGGAGACATGTGTGAGTGACGGGCACAAACAGCACCCCTGCGGGGCTTACTGCTTACACTCTCAGCAGCACATGTTACATGTGAAAAAAATGAAGCAGCTATTAGATGTGGCTGCAGCTGGTCCCCCGTTTGTTGACCATGGCACGGTACACTCCATCCCTAAAACACCTACCCACAGCACACGGTATTTATGCCGCCACCCGCCACCCGCCTTACTTGATATAGCTGAGATGTTCGAGATGACGGAAGCAACGAATGCCTTTGCTTTGACAAAGTTAGGTGCCAAAATTGAGCCACTCTCTGCAGCATGCAGCAGCAGCAGCAGCAGCAGCAGCAGCAACAGCAGCAGCAACAGCAGCAGCAGCAGCAGCAGCAGCAGCAGCAGCAGCAGCAGCAGCAGCAGCAGCAGCAGCAGCAGCAGCAGCAGCAGCAGCAGCAACGGCAGTCAGAAGCACCACATGTGCCAGCAGCAGCAGCAGCAGCAGCAGCAGCAGCAGCAGCAGCAGCAGCAGCAGCAGCAGCAGCAGCAGCAGCAGCAGGAGCAGCGCTAGGCACAGCAGACCTGAGTGAATTACATTGATGTGGGCTGCAGCTCAGAACTCACCATCAATAACAAAGCACGCAGCAACGCCGCATGTGGCCGTCGTTGTTTGCTCTGTGGGTGCAAACAAGCAGGCTGCGGCAGCCAGCACCAACAGCAGCCGGGCAAGGCTGCTGGCTGTTGTCATGCTGCTGCACTGGCTGGTTCCTGATGGAGCCACCTGGTGTTGTCTCCGCTGGTGCGTCTGCTGCTGTTTGTATGTTGGTCCTGTGCTTCTGCAGTCCACCAAAGACAAGGACAACGGCAGCAACCGCTGTGGGCAAACAGTTGGGTTATATTACTGCAACGACAGCAGGCAATGCTGGGCAGGCGAGGATACTGATGATGCTCAGACGGTGCAGCATGGTCTTCAACACATGGCTTGCTAGCGCCGATCTGGTCAGATCCCATGTGTACACCATGAGACCGACACAGGCAGTTGCAGGTGGTGGTTTTGACTTGCAGGCAGCATGCTTGCACATAGACAACTGTCGAGTGGTTTCATGCGGAGGTGACGTATCCACGGTAAGGGGTCAGAGTGTCGGTGCCTGTGAATACTCTCAGTGAGTGAGTGAGTGAGTGAGTGGCTACCCAGAGGAATACTCTCAGCAGTGCTCGGTAGTGAACATTGGCGGAAGCAGGGGCAGCTGCACGCCACGAAGCCCGCAACTTCCGCAGTCTGCGAACCTAAAGAAGTTTTAATGTAAAAGGCTTCAATATCGTATGTGAATGCCGTTCTTGCATCTCTTTAAAGGCTCCTTCAAGGAGCCCAAGGCTTGGGCTGGCTTGCATGCATGCATCATACGATGCAATTGCCATGCAAGAGGCATGCATTTCCGATGCAACACGAATGCAAGTTTCGACCATTGAAGTTAGCGAATTTTTGCCCAAGCGAGACCACGCGCCGTCCACTAGCTCCCTTCCGTACCTGGCTGAGCCTGGCTCTTTCCACCTGCTGTGCCAAGCTCCACCTGGCTCTTCCGGCACTTCTGACGCCTGAAGAGGACGAGAAGCAGCACACGAGCAGCTCGTTAGTTGAATTGATGCGTGGCCGACACTAATGCCCGAAGGCGAACTGATCTAGTGCACGTGCGGCAGTGCTGAGGGCTACCGTCCAGCAACGCCAGATCGCTCGCTTACTTCGAGGCTGATACAGTCAGTACAGGAGTATTCAAAGCTCTGGGAGGGGCGCACACAAGGTCGTTTGCATGTGTATCGACCCGGACAAAGGCTGCTTTCAGGTGGCCTGTTGTCGTGGTAGTGATATGTTGCTACAGTTCCGCAACAGAAGCGTGTCTGGGGTCTGTGTACACAAGGGTGTCAAGCGCTGCTCATATAGATGGACATGAGGGAAGCTGTGCGATGGCGAACCTGAAGGGTCGTAAGCTGACGAACAAAGACACAGCTGAAACGCAAGCATTAGGCAATAATAATATATATAGCACATTAAAAAACTTTAATATCATTTTTCGACACCTATCTCTGGGACAAGAGGCTTCAGAACTAGAGCAGCGACTTCGTATTCATGGCACCCAAACTGCAGAGCTGGCGCGCTCAGCAGTAAAATATCGCTGACTTCATACCCAAATAGCGACCAAATAGCGTTTTAATTGAAGTTAAGGTTTTGGGGAGTGCCTATACGGACGATAGGCAGCTTGGCAGTGACAATTCGACTTCTTGAGTAGCTGATGTTTCGATGTGGCGTGCATCGGCGCACACCTGGTCATTGTTTTAGAATAACTATGATACAAAATCTGCAGCGACGATGGCTGCATCGGCGTTACGGTTTGTTCGTATCGTATACGCTTGGTCACCACTGGTCCCGTCCGTGCCTCACCGGGGCCCCATGCCCGGGCAGTGGCCCCAAGGTCGAACAGCAGCACATGCCGACGGCTGGAGCTGGCTGATGCTGAGCGTTGAAATGAATCCTACAACTTATTGTTGTCAGTACCACTAAGTTCAACCAATCTTCAGAGCTGCACCTGCAGCAGCGTTTGCCTTCTTCCACACAGTGTCAACTTCACAGCTTCAAGCTCCAAGTTGGCAAGCTGTGCCTGCAGCAGTGACTTGCAAGCTCGTGGTTGCAGCTGTCTGAACACTGAATATGTGTCAAGACCAGCCAGCACGCGGCCAGTACTGCTGAGAAAGCTGTACAAGCACAGGGGCTTGCAAACATTCACACTGTCAAACCTAACTCATGCTAAGCCTTGAAGGCACTTTCAGCAGCACAGCTGCAACCGAGTGAAGCAAGTTTCAAGGCCAAGGCCAAAACAGCTAAGAACTGCAGCCATCTGTAGCTGTGTGTCTCCGTGTAGCTATCTTCGGGCAGACCACGTTGTCCCCTGGTAGAACGGCTGCAGCAGTTTTTGTTACCAGGAGTAGCAAAACCCTACTGGCTGGCCATACACAGCAATCAAGCGAACCTGAATGTCGGAGGCCTACGGCACTGCCGTCACCAGCAAGACACGCAAACACCCCTACACAGGAGGTACCCAGCACCCGGACCAAAAACAGCAGAGTAGTTGAACCCACACCCCCTTGGTGTGCTACAACTCAATTGCATACCGCACACACCCGACCGACACTCAATGCCAGCCGCCCAAATAAAGGAGTCTATATCCGCATTATCTTGGACAGGGAAAACGCCGCACCAACTCCAGGGAACCGCACTCGCTCAGTCAGCTGCTCCAATAAAGCAGTCTAATCATGGCTGCGTAGTAAGGAGAACCAGCCATCCGAAATGATTGCTGGCGCAAGTGGTACACACCCTAATTTGTGCTCGAGGAAATGCGCATGGCAAAGCACATCATCATTAGTCTACACCACTAGCCGTCAAGGGGCCACATCATGTGACTTCAATGGTGAACAAATCATGTAACTTCATAGCTCTTCATGCTCACTGTCAATGTAAGGATTGAACTCAGTTTCATCTGAACTGTCAAACACACCCTCAACCTCTGGCCAAGCTGCTGCGCCTTCATACTTCACTGCTCTCTCATACACTTCATTGTCATCACTCGTTGAAGGCGTGAAACCAGAATACGCTGGCAACCTGCGTGAATAGGCTCCAGCTGTGGATAGGGGGTGAGGAAACGGTATGATAGGCGGAGTGAATGTGAATGCCACCTGAAATCATCCATAAACTGGCCTGAGCTGCCGTCGGTACCCGTATAACATAGGGCATGTCACTTGATACGACTGCGAGCCATTCAAGAAGAGGCTGCAGGCACTTGAAAGCGCGAAAAAAATGATCAAAGAGATGCTCTGCAACGTTTCAGTGCGCACAATCCTTCGAAACTGCGTCCTGCAAGTTCTCCCTGGGTCGTATCGACTGTGCGCAAACTCGTCATACGATGGAAGGTTTTGAACGGAGCACGATGTTGGTTGTGCGCGCAGCCGAAACGCATGAGCTCGAAACTTAATGCGTGTTTTCGATTTGACTGGCACCTCAGCAGCAGGTGTACCTGGTTGTTACATCGCCTGTGCTTCTTACTTAAGTAAGAAAGAAGCTTCTTTCGGCCTGGCACGGTCCCCTGTGTTTGCCATGGTATTCACGGTTTCCAGACATATTAATTGCATTCACCATACGTCTACCAACCAGCATGAAGTTGTTGTGTGACTTGCCTGGACAGCAGTTGCTCAGGGTGCTTGACTTCAACCAACTGCCACTTGCGCTGCCACAGTTGCACAGCAGCATATCTTGGCTCATGTGCGGTCCTGTCAGTCTGGCCACCAGTAAATGATCAACACTAGAAATACAATCGTAAATCTCACATGGAATTTGGGCGCTATCCCATGTCCGGAGTGCTGCATGCAGGCCATGCTGCCAATGCAGTGTATAGCAGTCACTGAGCTCAGACTCACTGTGCAGCGTTGCATGGCGAGAACACTTTCAAGCAACAGCTGTTCACTGCCATGGGTCTGACTTTGAGAACCTCATACAAATGGAAAATCACCAGAAGCAAAACAGGCTCGGCGTTGTGCTTGTGGGGTTGGGAAGCATCGGCCCAGACAAAACCAACACCATGCACACTGTATACAGACAATATCACACTGTGCCGTGTCGAGGAGCAAATCGATCATAAAATCATGTTTGCTACAGAGCCCTTATGCCCATGAAATATGCTGCATGTGTTGCACTTAAAGCTGTTACCTTGCATTGGCGCCAGTTGGTTTGGACCTTTACAGAACTAATTGTGCGCAAAACCCCCCTTGGTAACCACAAAAAAAACCTATTTCGGGCTGTTTGGTGCCGTGGTTTGGGCTGTGTGGGATGGGGCTCCGGGAGGAGCGCGCATGGGTTGGGGGTAACTGCAGGGGGGGGGGGGGGGTGACTGTGACTGTCACTGGCCCGGTCAGCTGTCGTAGGGTTGCAAGCCTCATTCGGGCGATTGCGATATGTGCCGTGAGGCAAGGGCTGCTCGATGCTTGTTTCGTGCGTAAGAATAACAGCGCTTATCAGCAGTTTTGCGTGCACATTGACAGTTTTAGGCATGATAAATGCACGAGCGTGCAACGCGTGCGCTGATCCTGTTAAAAAGGGCCTCGCCATTCGTGCCGCGCTTTGAGGCATGCCAGTGTAAATAGGACGATTGTAAGCATTGTAAAAGCATAACTGCGCACCTTTTGTAAACAAGCAAGTGGTTGTCAGCGACCCAGGCAGTGTAAAAAGGACAGTCTACCATGAAAAATGCAAAGCTGCGCACCTTCAAGCATTGCTTGGCAGGAGACCCCCCGCCCAAGGTCCCCTGGCGCTCCAACTGTGCAGAAGGTGTGACCTGGTGCTGCCAGCACCTCGGAGGTGGCACATCAGTAGTGCCAGCTGTTATACTAGCTGGAGTACTCAATCCGTGTGCACCCCTCAGGGGTGTCAGGGCCTGGCAGCAGCAGCAGCAGCATCTTAAATCGCGGAGCTCTCGAGACCGCATGTCCGGCTCCGTTGCAACGTTGTGATTGTCCCTCTTCCAAAGTAGAGATCCAATCTCTACTAGAGGCTCTAGAGGGGTCAGGTGGGTGGTTCAACTGGTGAAGACCGAGATCGTGACTAGCAGTCAGTGACAAAGGCGTGTCATGATCATTCAATGACACATGGCATTCCAATCCGCACCAAACTGTACAGACACAGCTAAGCAAAAACGGGTAACATTACCATATAGTAGAGTTGGTAATTTGGCAATTTTTTTGCGAATACAAGGCGGACAGCCGCGCTTTCAACGGCTTTGGACTCGCAGTGTTCAGGTCGATCCAATGGTGTCGTTTGCAGCGATCGAGGCTCAATAGCCAGTATAATATAGAAATAGTAGGTTTCATTACCCGGATGTGAACGGGTAATATTACCCGTTCCTTAGCTGTACAGTTTTTCGGGTATTGGAATGCCATTGGTGATCACCAAATTCCTGAATGGCGATGGATGAGGACGCCATCTCCCATCTTTGCCAATTGACCCACCCACCTCCCCCTCTCTAGTAATAAACTTTCTTGCCCCTCTTCTAAACTAGAGAGGGGGGATGTGGGTGGGTCAATTGGCACTGATGGAGATCGTGTAGCCGCCGCCGCCCCAGCACCATCTGTCTTGAAATAGGGGGGTACCGTAATCGCACTAATCATAAGTAGCGGTAATTTAAGTATCCTCACGAATTAGCACTGCACATAGCGCTAAATATAAGTATGTCACCGGCCTGAAACTTGCAAACGCGAGAATGATAAGTATGACACAGCCCGTCACAGACCGTTTTTTGCTGCTTTCAGTCGTAAGATCGCTGAATGAGGGTTTAAGACATTGCTGCATGCGCTGAAGTTTCCTCAGCACAGCTGTTGCATGCTGCTGCCAGCAGCAGTGATGCTCGGGCCCCAGCATATAGCCCGGGCCTGTATCCTCCACGGCAAACATAGGTATCCCCCGCTGTCGAACCTGTGCGATCGCACTAAAGTAAATACACAAATGTTGCTATAAGTACATTACCGCTGCTTACAATTAGTGCGTTTACGGTAATGTACCCTTGGTCACGATGTCCATCTTTGCCAATTGATCAATTTGGTAAATCATGATTTACCCACATCCCCCCTCTCTAGTGTAAAAGAGGGGCAGTTCGTGTCCAATGAAGAATACCAGTCATCCTGGTGTACATGTATTGATGGCAAGTCAAAATTTTGACATCATTATCAAAATTTTGACTGACAGCAGCTTTAAAGCTGCTAAGGTTGCAACGTTGTTTGCAGCGAGCATGGTCACGCTGTATCCTGGGATACTTCGTCCACCTTTGAATGATGGAAAGGCAAATACTCAAATTCATTCGGCTGGCATTAATTTGGTTACACAGTGCTGCCGATGAGTTGGAGTGAATTTTGCCTCCCAAAGGCAAAGGCTGCGGTTAAGGGCAGTACAGGCAAAAAAAACCTGTTTCGTGAACCAAACGTTGCTTGCACTCCGCCATTTCGCTTCAATTGGCAACTATGAATACCTGGTAATCAGTGCGGAGGTGACAATTTTGACGCAAGGGCACTTCCGAAGTGCCACTTCGCCGCAGCAGGCCCACATAATTTTGAAAAAAAAAGAAATAACAATGCAATTCGCGTCTCACAGCTTTTCAGGAAAGTTGAGCGTCATCGTCGCTGGCAGGCTAGACACAATCAGACGCAGGTTCGACGCACCTATCCACACTGCCCCGGACAACCAGCGCTACCGTAAGCAGCAACCGTGCTTGAAAATTAAACCTGCCATCTACAGCTCCGAACCGTTTAGTATCAAGGTGAGGCCCAACCTTGCGAACCTTCAAGCACATCAGTCCCTTGAAACAGCATACCAGAACTGGATCAATACTATGCAAATTGCAAGCGATGTGTGTCAGTGGCTTGTCGAGTTGCCTGGTGAAAATGGGTTGTTCGTCAACACCTTCTGCAAACGCCTGAAGTCATGCAGCGCCCGTGCAGTCCGCAATGTGCTGTCGTTCTTTATCAACACATAGTTACATCTTTTCACGGGTACTGCGCGCAGGTCCACGGTGCCGTTGCGCGGCGGTGCTCTCGTCAACAACAGCAGCACCAGTGCAGCGGCAGCAGCTCAGGCCTGCCCTCGCTGCTGCCGCTGCAGCTGGCCTTGCAATCCAGCGGTAGGCGCATACCTCCTGCGCCAAGGTTACCGCTGTGTGATGTCGCTTTGTACACCTTGCGCTAGGTCCATCAGCCTGAGCACAGGTAAGCACCTGTCACAGTGTGGCGCCAGAACTCGCAGATAGGTCCCGCAGCGACCCTTAAGCCGCATGTGTGTGCCACATGTGATGATTCTTGAGCAGTGCCAGTCGTGCACCTAGCACATGATGGCAGGCCGGGTCACACTCAGCGACTGGTGCTGTCCTGCAGCATAGCTGCAGTACTCGCTGCGTAGCCATGTAAAAATGGACGGATTTATCTGCTATGAGGCATCCTGCACCCTCGCGCATGCCAAACATGCCACCTGCTGTGGTGCACCTGTGGTTCCCCTCACCCACTTACCCACCTGTCGCTGTCTGCTGCTCCTGTGCACACTCGCCTCTGCCCCTCCTGCTACTCCTGCTGTGTAGCACTCGGCAGGAGGAAGCAAGCCCGCCCACGTGGGGCGAAACAGGCGCCAGCTGGACATCACATGCTTACCAGCACCAAGTGAACACTTCAATTCAGCATATCAACTGGAAGACAGTCCAATCGCGGATCAGCAGGCTACGCTCCATATCGCTTGTCCAGGGCCTGCCAAGCCCAAGCCGTGTGCAGTTGTGCTGCACCCGCATGACAGTCCGAGAATTCGACAGCCTGGGGTGCCGTCACAAAAGAGCCCTTGTCAGGGTTTGATGACACAACCAGGCAGGGCTGTGGACAGCACCGGCAAGCATGGCAGTCTTTAGTACTCGCACGCGGGTGCCGCTTGTCCTCTGGCAGGGCAGGCATGCAAGCAATGAAGCATGTGGCACTGCTGGTTGCAGGGAGGTGCTCCTGGCCCCCTGGCTATAAATTGTTTGCCAGGTCATGCTGACTGCTACAAACATGTGGCAGGTTTCTGGTGCGCTGTGTGTGGCGCAGTGTGGTGGTTCGCCTGGCACGTGGCACAGAAGGGCCCTTGTTTGATAGTGCACGCAGACTGCAAAAGTATCATGACGCACTCGCACGTGCTCCAGAGTGACAGCATACGCAACAGCACATCACAGCGCGATTATGCCGCCCTGCATGTGTCAAGGCACTTACCAGTTGCTGTCGTGTGAAGCCGTGCACTCAAGAGGCCTAGTCAGTGCTGCTGCCATTGTGTTGCTGCAAGCACGCTGCCACAGCATACCTGGCAGCCAGCCCTCTGTGCCTGAAGTATTGCTGCGCTGATGTGCCAATAGAAGCACCATGCTGCAGCAGCAGATTGTTGGCTTGTGGAACTTGTTGCTTCTGACTTGGATAGAATGCGCAATGCTGCAGCTTGTGCGCTGGCCGCTGCTGCTGTGGTGCCAGATGCAGCTCGCTTGCATATGCGCTGCACTTCAAAGCTAGTTTGAACTTGCAACACAAGTTCAGGGGCTGTTGAAGACACGTATTGAGAACATACTTATGAGGCTGTGCTTTGCATCGTTGCGCCCGGTGCTGCTGCTCCTGCTGCGCTCTTGACACCGTTCAGCACCAAGCCACCTGACCTTGCACCGCAGTTTTTATCGTGCCTATGGGCCTGCCTGCGAGTGCGGGCGCTGCGTTTGCCGCTGCTTGGTCTGCTGTTGCTGCTGCTGTGCTTGGGAGTGCTAGTGTGTGACGCAGCAGGAGACAGCTGACTACTGGCACTGCAGAAGTGCCTGCATGCTCCTGTGGGTGTCAGTGGTGGTGTCAGCGGTTGCAGCGGCACCTGATGTTCCTGGTAGATGAGGAATTGTTGCCGGTTGAACCAGTTGGATGGTTGCATGCATGGCAAGCGCCTGCAGACTGTGGCAGCTTGCGGCGCCACTGGCATAGCCAACAGGGGCACTAGTATGCCAATGCAGTAGCTGGAGCGCTGGCAGCGCTTGCCAGGAGCTATGCTAATTTTGTTGACCGCTGCCGCGCTGCGCCTCTGGGTGTCATCTGTCTGCTGCCTGCGACCATATGCTGCCATTCACTGGCTTCTCCATGTGGCGTACCCAGGGCTAATGCATGCAGCCGCTGCTCTAGTTGTCCCTTTGCATGCAACGCATGCACAGTTAGTGATTCATTGATAGAAAGGCTGGTGCGGTGTCCCTGAAGGATTTGGCTGTCTGATGAGGCGGCGAAGGGGCATTACGAGTTACGTACATGTATGCGGCGTGGTCTACTGGCAGCCTACGCAAGACATCTGAGGCACAATTCAACGTATGAATGTTGCGAATGCATGCGCAAAAGCATGTAGCACACTGTGGGATCATGTTCCATCTGTGTCTATCATGTATCGTCTGTTGTTTCCACTGCTGAACTCTCAGCAGCCCACCCATGCATGGCATGGTGATCAATGCTGTTAGTTATCCCATACGTTACATTGTGTTATGTTACTTAACAAGGAATGGGAACCCCAATCCTTATCCACTCATGTACGTGGACTGCTGGCCAGCCACTGCGACTGTGTGCTGGCTCAGGCTCAACGCTGCAGTGATAAACCTGCAAGTGTGAGGCCTGCTGTTGGCAGCCACCTTACAACAGCGCCTGAGCGCTGCCGGCGGCATTGCATGGATGTGCATGGGGCTGATGTAGGTGCATGTGTGCTTCCTCTAGGTTAGTGTGTAGTGTCATTGTGCATGGGAGATGCTGTTAGCTGAGGCTGCTGTCTGTTGCAAACCTCCTTGACTACCAGCGATGCTGTGCTGCAGCAACACAGATGTGTGCCGGTGTGAGATGAGTGTGATGCTCAGCTCGTGCTGTCTTGCCAGCAGCTGCAACTTGCACACACTTTAGTGGGCACTTGGATCAGCTGCTGCTCAGCACCGCTTGTGGAAGGAAGTCATGTGCACAATGGCTGTTGCTGGCGCTGTGACGCCTTCAACAGTGCAGCGCCGCACTGTTGAAACAGTGCATGGCAGCAGCTGCAGTTGTGCACATGTGCTCGTTGTTGTATGCAATTGCTTTCGCACTTGGTGCTGTGCCTTTATTATAGTGCTTCCAGACATGCACAGCCTGGGTCCCTTCAGTTCTTGCATGTACCGGCTGTGTTGACACATTGCTGCGCATGCATTTGGTATTTCTACTCAGCACAGGGGTGCTGCACCTGCAGCTGAATGCCCCGCGCTGCTGCTAGCACCCCAGCGCAATGCTGCAGCAACGAATGCATGTGCTGCTTTGGTGTGTGTACTGGGGCACCTGTGTGTGCGGCCCCAGACCTGGATGGCTCTCTGAACAGGGCTGCAACCGCGTCAGAGCCCACAGCCTGCTAATAGGTGTGCTACAGTTGGGCGCTGCCGCACGCGTGCCTGCAGCAAACACCAAAGCAGGTTCGGCTGCAGGCATGATCATGAGGACCTTGATACACAGGGACTCTTGCACATCTTGTGTTGGTCTGCGAAGTTTGGGGCTTGCGCAGGCATAGAACAGGCTGGAGTGCTATGAGCTGCCTTTGCTGGCGACATTGCTGTTGGTGCGTACGTGAAGGGCCGAGTCTGTGGTTGCGGCTGTGGTAGGAGGCTGATATAGCGCTGGGCCTGCATGCCGGGAGTGATTGGCAGGGTACCTTGCCGGTGTGATCGAGGTGCACCGTGATCGGGACGGTAGAGACTCATACCAACCTGGTCAAAGGCTGCAGCGCCTCTGAGGCATTGGGTTTTGTGCTCTTGGTGCAGGTGTGGCTGTGGTTTGAGCACAGTGCCTGCCTGGCTGCATGTGCCACAGTTTGACCAGAACATCTGCGCGTTGCGCAGTTTGACCGGGGGCAACAGTTTGACCAGAAACATCTGCCTGACTGGCAGCCTGACCTGTTGACGTTGGTCTGTGCCATTCTGTGTCATCCTATGGCATGCTGTTCTCGGTATCGGGCTTCTTTTGCGGGACAGCAGCTGCACCCATATCGTGTCAGTACCTCGTAGGAACAATCAAAAACTCCACCAGTTGGGCTAGGCGCGATCTCTGCTGCTGCTGCAGCAGCAGCAGCAGCTGCTTGCGCCTTAGCCAAGGATGTCAAGGCTCTGGGTGCGCCTGCATCATTTGCGCCTCTTATGTCACCAAAGCTGCTTGTGACACCACAACGTGATTGTGGATGGTCTGTGCCCTAGCAGCAGCGTCCTGCTGCTTGCATCATGATATGCCCTACCAGTGCTGGTTGTGTTGGGCAGCAACGTCGTCTGGGTCAGATTTAGCGGTGCTTTGGGACTGGTGGTGTTGTACTGCAGTTGGTGTTGTAGTGCGGATATTCAAGTGTTGGCTACGTTTGATGGACAACACTGGCTGATTGTTCAGGCTGTTTGCTGCATTGCGCTAACAACTCATATGGTTGCAGCACACATCTTCTGCACAGCGTTATTCATGATGTAACATCCTGGACACCTAATCTGCAAGATTCATGGGACCTGAAAAAAAGACCGGAGAACATGCATGTAGCCCCGAATTATCGAAAAAAGGCCAAGTGATCAGGCTGTTTTTACGCCAAAACAGGGGCAACATGCGAAAGGCAAGTGACAAGTTGTGACATACATTGTGACATACATTTCAAATGTTATAACCACAACACCACGCTCTGCACATTCATTAACCTCGCGGATTGCGGGCATAAACTGCCCATGGTGTACATGCCTAGCCAGCACCTGCATGCCTAGCCAGCACCTAAAAAAATTTGCGCAGAAGGTATGCACTGACAGTTTTACGCATGTTGAATGCACAACTGCGCACCTGCAAGGTATTGTGTGTAAAAAGACGAATTTACACAGTAAAAGCACGTCCACACGCCTTGTTGATAGCCGTGCAATTAAGAGGAAGCGCTTTCCAGCTTGCCCCCTGTGGCGTCTTGCCCGCTGCGGCGGCTTGTGAATGCCACCTGTGGCAGGTGGCGCGAATGTCAAGACGAATTTTTGCGGCTCCTGGATTCAGAAAACGACGTAAATGCATAGCGGTGCACCTTCCTGCAATGCTGGACCAGGAGATCCCGCCAACGTCTCCTGTTGCTCCAAGTGCCCACGTGGGCTGTCACGTAGTTGTACACATCGGTCCGTCAGCACAACAGCAAGCGATAATCATACCTGTAGTACAAGATGTGCACTGCAGCTGTCCAACCGCGGACAACCTCACACTATGCCTCTTGCCTGAACTGCCAGTTTAGTGCAGCTGCTGTTTGGACCACATCCCATGCATGCATGCAACACCAAACCTGCAAATAGCAGCACAGCATCATCTGGCAACCAGCCAACCCCACCTTGTGCCTCACATACGCCAGGTGCGTGATGTCAACTTTCTGGGCGGCATCTTGCTTATAGGGCTTGTGGTTGACCAGCATGACCAGCAGCGTGTTGACACGACAGCTGCAGTGGGCTGGAAGTTCACGGTGAATTGATCACCTGCATAGGCGCGGCACACATGACAGATCCGCAAGCAGGCAGGCAGATGCATGCATGCATGCCCACACTACTTGTGACACTGTTGTCCAGCATGAAAGCAGCAATGGCAAGGGCTGTAGGACGTGCACCACACAAGGCTGTCGGAATGTGAACGTAAGATTTGCTGTGACTGCAACAAGTAGTAGATCTGCTGGCATTCCAGGTGCTGCTTGTTGGAGCTACTGCTTGCAGCTGCAGCAGTGGTGTTGGTGTGCCCGAACCGTTCGAAATTCGAGCTGAGCTCTTTGTGCTCCCTATTGCTACAACAGACCAGCCAGGGTTTGATAGCGCCTCACGTGATGCTATATTCAACCAAGTAGGCTTCTTCTCGGGTGCTGGTGCAGTGCAGGGGTGCAGCCACTGCAGGCACAACGTGCCACGCTGCCCAGTCACTGAGTGGGTGCAGTTGCTGCAGTGGCAGCTCATTGGCGGCACCTGGTAGCACGCCCTCGAGGTGCATGCTGCTTCCCACGTAGATCTACGCAAACCATGTAGTCAGTTATTGTAAGGTAATTGTCCTCCAGGCTTGCAGCCGAGCATATACAGGCCGCGAACGGTCTGCAGCCTGTGGCTGGTCGCTAACAGCTGCGACGCAATGGCGTTCTGTCATGAAGATGTCAAAAGCAAGTTCACACCATAGCGACGTTTTCTCGGTTCCTGTCAGGAACTCAGAGTTCATGCATGGGCGAAGCTGTCGATAGGTTTGAGTTGTGTCACATGTTGTGACACTGTCACCCTGAGGGTTGAATGCAGTTGCGGCAGCCCTGTTCGTCCTTATGCTGTGCCTGCTGACAAAAGCTTGCTTATGATATCTTTTGAAGCAGCTTTGGCTGCGTTTAGGCGCTGTTTGTGGCTCGTGCATTGTCCTTACATCATTGGACATCAAGTCCTGCTCAGCGGCGCCTTGTCTGGACAGGCTTCTGCCGTGTCCGGACATCGCATTCCAGACACTTCCGGACAGCCAGAATTCATATGAGGTTTTTCAGGGGATGCAGGGCAGCGGTGTCAACAAAGTGAGTGACTGAGTGCACTCACGTGGCTAGTACTACTAGCGTGGCTAGTAGCCACTGGCTACCCAGGCCACTTGCAGCGCCTGGTACTAAGGCTGGAGAGGGTGTGTGTGACCAAAGGCGGCGCCCCTGAACTCCACGCCCCCTACCCGCCCCGTTTCACCGTAGGGTACAAGCGGGGCTGTTCGATGGCGTGCGATCAATTGTGGAGCGGAGTGTTGCGGTCAACAAATGGCACACCCAAGTCGGGGAGCCACATGCGACCCCTGCACATGGTCCTGCAGGACCTGCAGGGCCTGAAGGCCGTGTGCAGGGGTCGCAGATGGCTCCGCAGGTGGCTGCAGGAGCAAGTCCTGCAAGTCCTGCAAGTCCTGCAAGTCCGCAGGTGGCTGCAGGAGCAAGTCCTGCAAATCCTGCACCCAGCTGGGTAGTCTAGTAGACCACGGTGCAGGTCCCGGTCATGACAGTAACACTCGTAGAGAAAGACCAACAGCAAGATAAAAACGTGCATCACTTACATCAGATGGTCACCCACAAGCCTGACACGGGCACGCAGCCGTCTGGTGCCCGTGCATGGCAGACCAGCTCACTCAAACGCCAAAAACACTGCCGTCACTGATATCCATGTCAGATGTCCATGCGAGGTGCAGGGGCACCACTAAGGTATAATGGATGAACCCCACTCATCAACACGCGCCAAACTAATTCCATCATGTGTTTTGCTTCAGTTACAGCAGGGCCAGACATCTTGTAACGAGCGCCAGTGTGGCGTGTTACAAGCATCGCGCAGATACCTTGCCAAGAATCGCTTAGCCTACGGTGTGTGTGAAGCAGCAGTCTGTATCAGACACACATGTAGTCTGTGATTTGCAGCGCTCTGCTGTTGCTGTGCACTGCTCTGTGGTTGCAGAACCCTGAGTAACACATGCCATGCTCGGTGCTTGCCTATAGCCAGCACACTCGCAGTGAAACACTGTTGGGTGTTTGTTCGAGTTTCTGCTGTTTTGAGTGGTGCTTGGTTACTGGCTCATGTGAGTGCGGATTGTTGCCACCGCTGTGCTGCATCTGCATGTCCCTGGTTGGTGTGGCTCTGTGCTTGTTTCGGGATTGTTTGTGTTGGCACGCTTTGCTTGCATTGCCTGTCGGTTGTTTGGTGCTGGTGTTGGCTTGTGATGGCTTGCTTGTGCCTCAGTCTTCTCTTTTGGGAGGGGGTGAAGGTGTAGGCTACACACAGCGCTGACTGATAGACTTCACTGAAGCTTTGTGATATACCACAGCCAGAGTAAGGATGGAAAGGTGTTGCAGCTTCTGTGTGTACGCCTGCTGTGATAAAAGAGTCAGCCTGAGGCACTGCGCTTCTAGGGTCAGCTGTTATAACAGTGTTATGCTGAGTCAGCGTAACAGTTACAGCTACAGGTTATGAAATGCCGTGAGTTGGCAGGTGTGAAGAAGAGAAAGGAAGTATGTTGCAACGCTGTCAAGCGTGTGCAGACGATGTGGCCGTCGAATGTCACAAAGTAACAAATCCAGTGCTACACACAGCTGTAGGTAGAAGCGTTTAGTGTGTGAACAGCAGCAGTCTGCAACATACCCATTGCTGTGGTTAGTAAGCACGCAAGCTTGGACGGAAAATCATATTCCTGGTGGTCAGGAACGGCCACATCCCGCCGCCTTAGCCCCCACGTAGAATCACAAGCAGCAGATGATTAAGCACTGAAGTCCCAGGCTCATGGCAACTGTGCAACTGTTGCGCGACAGCTCAGTCCCGAACTGCTGCAGGGCTCAAAGTTCATTGGGCCACGAAGCACTTAGTGTGTGTGAAGCAGCAGTGTGCGTCATACCCACCGCTGTGGTTTGAAGCGCTTAGTGTGTGTGAAGCAGCAGTGTGCGTCATACACACCGCTGTAGTTTGAAGCGCTTAGTGTGTGTGAAGCAGCAGTGTGCATCATACCCACAGCTGCAGTGGTGCATACTGAGGTGACTGCATCTAGCAGCCTAGAGAGAATAAAATGAGGCATTCTTACAATTGAGCAACAAATGGCACAACCTGCCTTGCAGCATGTTATGCGCCTGTGCCTGCGTCTTGACTGACGCACATGTTGAAACGAAGCACATCAAAAGCTTGTAACGCCGGCAGCCGTAGCTGTCCATACACGTGAGAACACGAACGTGAGCCTGGGCAAAAGCAAAATACTACCGACGGCAGCAGGAAAGCATTGTGCCGCCGTTGCATTGGAGTATGCAAACCGTTTGCACCAGGCTGGTTCAGTTGCTTGTGTAGCACTGAAAGAGAAGGGTCTGCAGGTCAAGTTGCGCACATCAAGAGAAATGCATGCATCCATGGTGATCTGATCATCACCAGTACAGTGTACAGCACCCCCCCTGGTAACAAAAACAGATGTACAGCACTTCTGTCTAGCTGTCCTAGAATATATACATGCCCGGATTCAGTCCATTGATTCTGCCCCATAAAACCCATTGGTTGGCTGACAAAAGCTGTTCTAATGTATATATGTACCAAAACATAACAAGACAGCAGAATTAATGCTGTTCTATGCGACAGTTAGGGCCCACCATGCTATCACATGCATAGCTTATCAACCAACGGCACTGGTGGAGTAACCCAGATGCTGCATAAAGCATTTAGGATGTACCAGGCAGGTCTGCTGCCTGCAACTCAGCAGCTGTAGTGCGAGCAAGTATGGCGATCAGGACGGCAGCTGCACTGCAGTTGCCAACGCCGCGGCAGGGGTAATGCTGTTGGCAGAGAGTTACAATACAATGCATTACAATACATCTCAGGACTGAACCCTGCCTCAGCACTAGCCCAGCCAGCCGCTACTCCGCTCATGAGGGTGATAGTAGATGTACCTAGTCTTTCCTTTGTTGTTTCGGCGATCGAAACCTCCAGCACCAGTCCGCCAATTCCGGTTGCTTTTTTTGCCCAGCCTTGACAAAACACTACCAGGTTTCATCCTGGATATCATCCCACCTAGCTGTTCCTGGTGGCGTTCATCAATCAAGTGCACGAGTGTGCACTGCACACTCAGCCTGCACAGTGTGGTGTACAATTGTGTACATGTGTCCCCCCACTGCTGCCTGCATGCCTTGCACACCATATACAACACTGCTATGTGATATCTGTG
Organism: Tetradesmus obliquus; assembly: GCA_030272155.1. Lineage (NCBI taxonomy): Eukaryota > Viridiplantae > Chlorophyta > Chlorophyceae > Sphaeropleales > Scenedesmaceae > Tetradesmus > Tetradesmus obliquus. Next base: position 2,343,874 of record CP126207.1, on the reverse strand, counting down.
ATACACAATGCCTAATGCTTTGTTTTTTGCTGCTATTGCGATCTCCCCGCGAGTGTCATGATCATGACACACTTCCAGTCATGACTGGAACCTACACCACGGTCTACCCAGGACTACGTGAAGGCCGGGGGCAAGGGTCACAGGTGGTCCCGCCCATGGACCCCTAACGACCCTGCCCTGTAACCTTCTCTGTGCCTACAGGTGAGAACTTCGCATGATGCTATGGTGCCGGGCAGCCGTGCCTACATGAACAGCCCCACTTGGAGTGCCAGGAGACTTTGGCGGGGGTCTTCTGGCTCAGCATTGCTTGAAGGTGCGCAGCTGTGCATGAACCAGCGTACTTCGGTATCCTGGCTTTGTCTAGAATTCGTCATTTTACATGTGTGTTGGAACATGTACAGTGTACAAGTGTGTACATTTGTGTTGAACAGCACCTTGCCAAGTTGGTTCGCATGGTGCGCATGGGTGCAACACGGTGTTGATTCAAGGCTGAACAGCAGTATCTCAGATTTGTAGCTCAGTTCATGCTTGAGATCACTGTCCTCATCCAGGAGAATAGGTAGAGGAGAGAGAGCAATTGCAAGCTTGCTCCTTCCTTCTTTACCCAATGTAAGTGTAGCGCTTTGTAGCCTACTGAGTGTCCGGTACCCTAGTTTGGTTGAAAGTTGAACGTGCCTACGCTGTCTTTTCAGGGAGCGGATTCAACGGAGCGCAAAGCACAGGCCCTGTCTCGGAGGGACCCGAGTACAATTGCAAGCTGAGCTAGTAGCACGATGCAATGCCAGGCAGCACGTCGATGCACCGTTATTGACTGCTCAAAGCGGTGTTTGTGTCATTCGGTGTCACAGTAGCGCAAACACCGCACTGCACACCGCAAGCAGGTAATGCACCAGCGTTGCCCAGCAAGGCTGAGCCCAGTGCTCGCTTGCTCGCTGCCATTGAGCGCTGCTGTGGTTTATAATTGCGTAACATTAGATTTAAATGTGTTTTGCGTTCCTAATGTTGCCACTAGTTTCGTATGCCTCTGGGTGACACTGTGTTTTGTCACATTCGCCTTTCTGGATGACTCGCTGATCTATGCGGGATCAGCTGCACACAGGCTCACAAAAGCTTTCACTTACTAGTCTTGAACTCATTAGATAAGCCAAACCTGTACCTGGATAGTTGGCAATTGTATCGAACTGCGTGTGGCATCGTGGAGGCGTCACACTCTCGTCGATGGTATACTAGCGTTCACAAATAAGCGTTCCAGTGGCTGCTACTGGCAGGAAGAAAGGCACCGGAGCAGGCGTTGGCATGGACCGTATCTTGCCCGATGTTGACGCTGCTGGAGACTCTGACCGGCCATTAAGCACCTGTGAGTTGTTTTTAGAAAGTTAACAACAAAAGCTGATGACTTTTAATGCTTCGGACGGACTCAAAGCGCGGAATGTACCTTAACCTACTGCCTGCTGGTAGTGACCACATCCTCCCTGGTAGACACTCCTCGTCTGACAGACGACGCATTCTGAAAGAAAGATGTTTCGATGCTGCTTGCTGGCAAGGTAGTCCATGTAACCTTCACGCCTGTTCCACGTATTTCGCTTGCGCCCTTACCCTCCACTGCAGGCACTAAGGCGGCCGCAGATGATGCCTCAATGGAATCAAATGGTCAAAGTGAAGCGGCGCCGGCACGATCACCGCCCAAGCGCAAAAGGAACAAACGCAGAAGGGCCAAGAGCAGCCGATGCATGGTGCGTGTTGGACGGCTATAGCTGCGGCCGACACATAAATAAGCTGCAACAATGTTTTCATGACCAAATAAGCGAATATCCGGCATGCTGGCGGTGGTCTGATGACTAGTAAGAAGTCCTGCACCGACGAGTGGAATGTGCCTGCCTCTCTGCGTGTTTGCAGGTCGTGAACTGCGGCATCGAGCTCTCCCAGTTCAACAAGCCCTACTGCTTACGCAAAGGCATCTTTTCGGACTGCATGAAGGTGCGTGGGCAGCAAAGACGAACAGCAGCAGAAGCCTAGCCCTAGCTGGCTCTGCCCTTGCATGCAGGCTATGTGCTAGGCCTGCCTATCAAAATCGTCTTCCTTGTTTGCATTGGCGAGGGTGGATTGCTGTTGCAGCCTTCACCCGCGTATACAGTTAGCTACAGCGCTGTGCAGTCTGCGATCACCCGCTTCCCATTGCACTTGAGCGGAATTCAAAGAGCCAGCAGGCCACCTTAGCCAGCCACAGCACTGCTGCTTGCAATATGCTGTCCAAGCAAGGCACTTAAAGCTGATGTGCTTGTCTCTGCTGCTGCTGCTGCTGCTGCTGCTGCTGTGTCTTCTCTGCTGCAGACGCCAGCAGTGACAGTGGAGGGCAGCAGGGAGCCGCTGCGCTACTGCTTCCAGTGCGCCAAGCTGGAGCCACTGATTGCCTTTGAAAGCACCAAGAGGTGAGAGGCCTTGGCAGCAGCAGCAGTAGCAGCAGCAGCGCGATGTGGACAAGGCGTGTCTGACAAAAGTGCAGAGACACAGAGATGTGCTCACATGCTGCTGTTTGGGTGGAATGTGTCTTGTTGGCGGCGCCGTGCCAGGTGAAGCAGTCCACTGGCAGCCACAGCGCAGCCGCCAACCACAACCTGCTGCTGCAGCACCTAGCATAACATGGTTGCATGTGCCTGGTATCTCGTTTTTGTTTTGTTTGCAGGAGCTGCATGCACAGCTGCTCAAGCGCCAATGCCTGGTCTGGCTGATGCCCGCTAGTTACCAGCATGTCACTAATGTTGTTACAAACCATGGTTTTTTTTGCAGGAGCTGCAGGCACAGCTTGCTCAAGTGCCAGGGCCTGGCAGATGTCCCCTTCACAGTGCAGCACCCAGCCAGCCGCAGCAGCACCCGCGCGCCACGCAGCAACAGGGCTGCCGCCGCTGCTGCTGCTGCAGCTGCAGCTGCAGGTGCAGAGCCAGAACCCGCCAGCAGCGGTCAGCAGCAGCAGCAGGGTGATGACGAGCCAGCAGCAGCAGCAGCAGTGACGCCTGCAGCTTCCTCTGCTGGTGAGAATGCTGTCCCAGCAGCAGATGCTGCAGAAGCTGCAGATGATGCAGATGATGCAGTGCAGGGCCCCAGGGGCCTGCTGCTGCTGGCGCTGCCGCACAATGCAGCTGAGGCAGCCGCGCTGCCTGCGCTGCCTGCTGCCGACAACTGGCTGGTGCCATTACAGCAGCAGCAGCAGGAGCTGCAGGATCTAGACGGCTGGCTGGAGGCAATGCTGCAAGAGGAGGAGGAAGAAGCAGCAGGGCTGGGGGTGGATGCATACCTTGGTCTACCATTGGAGGCTCAGCCAGAGCACGCTGTGGATCCTTACCCAGCAGCAGCAGCAGCAGCAGGGCCTGCTGCAGCACCGCAGAACGATGCCGCCATGCAGCACCAGCACCTGGTGCTGCAGCAGCAGCTGCGTGAGCAGCAGCACCTGGAGAATGCACGCCAGCTGCAGCACATGCAGCAGCAGCAGCTGCTGCTGCAGGAGCAGGTGCCGCGCGCTGCTGCTGTGCCTGTGTGCGCCGGCGGCACCTGCGGTGCGTGCAGCGAGTGTGTGGGAGAAGCCATCAATGGTTTTGACCAGACGCTCATGGTGTTTGAGCACATGTCAGGCTCGGACAGCAGCATGCAGGGTCCTTGCGGGGAAGCAATCCTGGCCATTCTTGCAGATGATGAGCAGAGGCCCCCCAACGAGTTCCCTGAGCTCCGCGGCCTGCAGCAGCCACCACAGCCGGCAGCAGCAGCAGCGTCAGCAGCAGCAGCAGCAGCAGCAGCAGGACGCCTCAACCTGGAGCCTGTGATGTTGATGCCGCCACCACCGCCAGCAGCAGCGGCAGAGCCTGCAGGCCATCCTTTGATTATGATGCCGCCACCACTGCCAGCAGCAGCAGCAGCGGTAGAGCCTGCACGCCATCCTTTGATGCCGCCAGCGCGCCTCAACCTGGAGCCTTTAATCATGCCGCCACCGCAGCACCCTGCAATGCTTGCCGTACCTGCTGCACTCCTGCAGCAGCAGCAGCAGCAGGGTTTGGAGCCACTCGAAAGCCCCGTCAGCAGCGACATCAGCAGCAGCGGCAGCATCACAGAGCAGCAGCTGCAGCAGATGCTTGAAGACGAGCTCAGCCGACCTTCACGGCTGGCAGAGCAGCAGCAGCGCCTGCAGCAGCAGCAGCAGGTGATGCAGCAGCTGCTGCTGCGCCAAAACTGGCTGCAGCAGCGCGTGCAGCAGCAGAAGAGCGAGCTGCTGCAGCAGGCCGTGCCGTTTGCTGCTGCTGCTGGTGCTGGCGAGGCTGCATGGGGCTTAGCAGGGTTTGATGGTGCTGGCGCTCAGGGTTTGGCGGCCGGCGCACCTGGCGGTTTTGCCGCGCAGGGCTTTGCACCAGGGTTTGCCCAGGGCTTTGCAGCGCCGCAGGGTTTTGCGGCTGGCGCGCAGGGTTTTGCAGGGTTTGGGGCGGGGCCGGTGGCCGCTGATTTGCCGGGGAGGCTGCAGCAGATGGCTGGGCAGCTTGCAGAGATGCACGCGATGATTGTGCAGCACATGCAGATGTGATGTGCTTGTGATGCGACAGCCAACGTAACATGCACGCGATGATTGTGCAGCACATGCAGATGTGATGTGCTTGTGATGTACATGTGATGTGAATGTGATGCGCATGCGACGCGCATGCACAGCGCATGCAGATGTTATGTGTCTGCGATCTGCTTGTGATGTGTTGTGCAGCACCTGCAGATGTGAAGATGATGCACTTTTTTTCCTGCAGCCCTACTTTGCAGCAGTGGTCTTGCATGTGTGCTAACGCTGACACAGGTGTCGGTATAATGGCTGCATACACATGGAGTTTGTGACACAGTGTTGCAACCAAGGGTTGTGAGGGTGAACGTGGCGGTTCAAAAAATGCAGTGCTGCAATGGTGGTTCGATGTGTGTTTGCACAAGCGCATGTGTTTCCCAGTGCGGTGCCCTTGCAGCATCACAAGCGCATGTCGTTCCCAGTGCGGTGCCCTTGCAGCATCACGTGATGCATCTGGTGGAATGTTGCATGTCATGTCATGTCATGTCATGTCATGTCATATGATGCATCACGTGATGCATCTGGTGAAACTTGCATGTCATGTCATGTCATATGATGCATCCCGTGATGCATCTGGTGTATGTTGCATGACAGCCGCACGGTCTGCCTGGGTGATCGCAATCCCGACTCAGGGTCCAAGGATTGGAGTGTGTAGGCTTCTGTTGGGTTCATGGGCCGCCTGCCGGCTGAAAGGGTGATGTGTGTATGTGTCTGGGATGGGTGCAGCTGCGGTTATGAGGACATGTACAAGCTACAAGCAGTGCCCAGGCGCTCTGTTTGTGCTGGGCATGTACCATGCCGGACTATGCTTTGTGCATCTAACTAAGACTTGAGGTGCAGTTTTGCGTTGCTGGGCCGGCCGCATGTTGGCGGCATGCATGCCTGGCTCTTACATATGGTCAAAGGTTTGGGCAGGGCTGGCTTCCAAGCGTGGGGGTCTGGGTTTGGCGGAGCTAGTTTCTAGGGTTTGAGCAGAGCTGCGTTTTTCAAGGGTGCCTGCAAAGTTCAACATGTGCCTGCCTGTGGAAAGGTGCAAGGATTTGGTTGGAATGGGTGCGGGTTCAAGGTTTGGCAACTGGGATGGATAGGGGTTTGCGCTTTTAGGATCTGTGAAGGGTGCAGTTGTGAAGTTTGAATATGGTGCAAAGGTGCAAGCAGTGCCCAGGCACTCATTCTGACAGCAGTAAGTAATGGATGCAATGCTAAGCTGTGCAGATGTGTGCTATGCGCCGCGCTGTTGTGCTTTGGCAGCTTGGGTGGCGGTGGCTAGCCGCCCTTTGCTGATCTCTGATATGTATCTTGTTGACCAGAAACACTGTGTATGTAGCTTGTTGCGCAGACAACGCTATGTATGTGTCGCCTTGATCAGAATCAGGACAAAAACAACGGTTTGCTTGTCTGCCGGCGCGTGGCAGCCTGTTCGGTATGCGTCAGACTTGTTTTGTGATGTGTCAGAGATGTGTCAGACCTGCTGGCACGGCAGCACAGCTGCTGCTGCTGGCACAGCTGCTGCTGCTGGCACGGCAGCACAGCTGCTGCTGCTGCTGGCACATTGGTGCATTGGCACGGCGGCAGCTGACACAGTAGGGCATTGGCACGGCGGCAGCTGGCACAGAAGTGCATTGGCACGGCGGCAGCTGGCACAGTAGTGCATTGGCACGGCGGCAGCTGGCACAGTGGTGCATTGGCTGCCAGCGATGCTGCTTTGCTCCATGCAGCGCACTGCAGCGCACTGCAGGCACAGCTGCTTTGCTATATGCAGAGTGCTGCAGCATACTGCAGGCACATCTGCTTTGCTTTATGCAGCGCACTGCAGCGCACTGCAGGCACATCTGCTTTGCTTCATGCAGCGCACTGCAGCGTACTGCAGGCACAGCTGCTTATCTTCATGCAGCGTACCGCAGGCACGTCTTCTTTGCTCCACGCTGCGTACTGCAGGCACGTCTGCTTTGCTCCATGCAGCGCACTGCAGCATGCTGCAGGCACATCTGCTTACCTTTATGCAGAGCACTGCTGAGTACAATAGGCACATATGCAGTTGGTGGCCAGCAAGAGATGCGGCTGTTCCAACAGCACTTGCAGCAGCACTTGCAGCAGGGCCAATGCTGATGGGGTCAGCTGCGCAGCAGCCTGTCAGCTTTACCTGCTGCTGCGTGTGTCTGTCTGCTGCGGGCTTATGGAGTGCCATGTTATGTGTGTGCATGTGGTGTGGCAGAATGCACAGCATTGAGGCAGCAGCAGCAGCAGGATGCAGCAGCAGCAGCAGCAGGATGAAGCACTGACAGAGGCTGGTCAACAGCCATCTGCGTACTTGATGAGACACATATGGGGCAGCTTGCAATGCACGCTCCTTGGAAATGCATAGTAAGAGCTTGTATGTGTGTGTTTGACCGACGGCCATCCGCTGCGGTGGCTGTCGACGCGTCCTTCACTGCAGCGAACGCTTGAGGTTTCAATGTGAGGTGTCGGTTGCGACGGCTGTCCGCTTGCACTGCAAGGACTTGAGGTTTCAGAGTGAGGTTTTAGTTGTGGCGGCTGTCTGCTTGTATGTATGTGTGCGGCTATGCATCCTTGATGGTGATTAGAAGTACTGATGATTGGGCAGCCGAGCATTTGAGCGTGGTGCTTTTGCCAGACTAGCAGCAGCGCCACAACTGCTGCATCATCGCATGTTGGAGATGCCTGCCTGCCTGGACATTCGCGTGTGTGGACGATTGCATGCGCGATACGGGCAGCTCAGCTTGCATCATGGCACCTCCACACCAGTGAAGACCGCTGCTCACACACATCAGTGCTGCTAGGATGCCTGAGTTTGGAGGATGGACCATTTGTGTGTCTGTCTGGGCCATTTCAGCGATTTGTGGGCCATTCGGGCCTTGTGTGTGAGAGTCTGGCAGCTCTCTGCTGTGTGGCACATGCTGTGTGGCACATGCAGGCTGCCCTGTGTTGTGTGGCACATGCTATGTGGCACATGCTGTGTGGCACATGCTGTGTGACACATGCTGTGTGACACATGCTGTGTGGCACATGCTGTGTGGCACATGCTGTGTGGCACATGCTGTGTGGCACATGCTGTGTGACACATGCTGTGTGACACATGCTGTGTGGCACATGCTGTGTGGCACATGCTGTGTGACACATGCTGTGTGGCACCTCTGTGCTGTGTGGCACATGCAGGCTGCCTTCCAAATCTTAATCAGGCACCGCCAAGGACATGCAGCAGGTCCTGACAACGTGCACATCATGTGGTTGCTTCTTTTTTATGGGGAAGCTCTTTGCCACTGGCAGTGATGTGCCAGTGTGTGCTGCCAGGGTCCAGGGTTTTTGGTCTCAGGCCAAGTCCTTGAACGGCTGCCAGCTCGCTGCCAGTGTGTGCTGCCAGGGTCCAGGGCGTTTGGTCTCAGGTCAAACCCTTGAACCGCTGCCAGTGTATGCTACAGGGTCTAGCGTTTTCAGGGAACCAGGTTCCAGATCAAACCCTTCAACCACTGGCAGCGGGTCGGGAGGAATAGCACGCATCGGTGGGTTGCTGCATGCAGGAGAGGTGCATGCAAGGACATACAGCAGCTCCCGACAGCGTGCACAGTATGTGGTTTCTTCTTTTTTTATGGGAAAGCTATGTGCCACTGGCAGTGACGTGCCAGCTGGATGCCAGTGTGTGCTGCCAGGGTCCAGGGTTTTTGGTCTCAGGCCAAACCCCTGATTCGCTGCCAGCTGGATGCCAGTGTGTGCTACAGGGTCCTGGGTTTTGGGGTCCAGATCATCAAACCCTTAATCCGCTGGCAGCAGGTCGGTGAGAGCAGCACGCATTGATGGGTTGCTGCATGCGGGAAGGGGTTATGCAAGGACATGCAGCAGGTCCCGACAGCGTGCACAGCAATCGGTTGCTTCTTTTTATGGGGAAGCTGTTTGCCACTGACAGTGTTGTGCCAGCTCGCTGCCAGTGTGTGCTGCCGGGGTCCAGGGTTTTTGGTCTCAGGCCAAACCCTTGAACTGCTGCCAGCTCGCTGCCAGTGTGTGCTGCCAGGGTCCAGGGATTTTGGGTCCAGATCAAACCCTTGAACCGCTGCCAGCTTGCTGCCTTTGTGTGCTACCACTGGCAGCGGTGTGGCTGTGTGCGGCGGCTCCAGAAGCAGGGACGCAGCGATGTTATTGAGATGGCAGCTGGGGTGCAGCAAAGGCAGTGGGAAACTCATACCGGTTGGCAGCATGATGCAGCTGCTGTACATTGGACTGGTGGTGTATGGATATGAGTGGGTTGGTGGGTGCGGCGCTGCATGGTAGTGAGGCATGTCTTATAGGCAATGCATCGCCCGCAGAATAACATGTGGCCAGATAGATGTGGCTGTTTTGGCTTGTGCTACGGGAGCATGGGTAGTGTGATGCACGCGTAGGATATACCGTCGAATATATCCGTCGAATATGATAAACGAGATGTATGGTAGATGGGGTGTACGGGTTATCATTATGTAGGGGAGTCTGGCGTGGGGTGATGGGATTATGGTAGCGTGCTGCTCACATACAGGACGGAGAATGAAGGACGCACGCGATTGGCTCCGTCGAGTGCAGTGAAGTGCCAGATGTGGTTGATTAGCAATCGTGGTGTGCCTGTCTGGCACGTAGCTCTTTGTGTGTGCTGGTTGCTTCACACACCTTTGTCACAACCTTGCGGCGGCAATGGCTGGCGTCAGCTGCCTAACGGCAGTAACTGGTTTTGTGTGTGCATGTGCGTGTGTGTGCCTGAAATACGTCTGCACCGCTGTGATGTTGGCCGCACAGCTGCTGCTCAGGATGCCAGCACAAACGCATGCATACTTTCCTGGGCTGGGGTGGGCTGTGTTGTACATATGCTCCTGTGGGGTGTCCATGAGATGTTCATCAACGGCAGCGGCGCTTATAGACACCACAGTAAACAGCGCAGTCGCCTTGTTGGCATGCTAACATGGGCTGTGTTAAGTCTGGATTGGGTTTAGATCATAAAGCACCCCTTTTGTTGGTGCCTTACAAATGCACACGGTCTGGGCTTGGTGGGGTTTCTGTGGGGCGTTGCCTGCTACTGCCACGCTGCGAGGGAGGTGGGTTGTTGTGTACTGCAGAAGCGATGCCGCCGCCGGAAACAGTACAGAAAATGAAGGTTGCAGGTGGCGCAAATGCAATGTGGCAGGCTGTGCAAAGAAATGGCACAGGGGTTGCATTGGTGTGTGGATGGGCCTTACAGAGCAGCACCTGCCTGGTGGATTAATGTCAGCAAGGGTGGGCCCTGCTGCATCATCAGCATGATTATGATGTATATTCTAGTTATATATTTATAATATTATATTAGCAAGGATGGGCCCTGCCGCATCATTAACAGCGGGTGCCAATCAATGGGGGCTTTGTTGCAGGTGTGCCTCTACACTGCTGCATTTGTGCACAGCTCAACAAGCTGCACAAAAGCACCATACTTCACATAACATGCTGCTTTTGCTGCTTAAACATGTACTGGGAATGTGCTGCACCTTTTTGCTTAAACATACACCAAACCGGAAGCCAGCACGGGTGTGGGAGGACTCCGCAAACGCCTGCTGTGTGTTGTGCTGTCATGCATTGCGCATCCGGCATGCATGTTGTGTTTGGGTGCATTTTTAGTTCTACTAAACGCATGGCGGGTGTGTGTCAGATGTCTAATTTCAAAATGTGTCAGACCATTGTACAGCTGCATCATGGCACCTGTCTCAGTGTGCTGCTTCATCGCACCTGTGTCAGTATGCATCATTTCAGGGGGAATGCACAACCTCCCTGATCACTGGCTGTCATTGTAGCTACTATATCACCAGGGCTGCGGCACTGCACACCACACATTACGTACTGCATAAACACCACTACATACTCTGGCACTTCTCATGTGGACCTCAGCAATCCTGGCATGTGTATGTGTGTTGCCGCATCATCAGACCAAAAGTGCCCATGACGGCACGGTGTGGTGCATCACGATTGGCGCAGCGCACTGAGGCTTTACAGTGCTTTTAGACCTCTGCAGGTGGACCTGTGAAGCTGCTGGACTTGCCAAGATACGCATGAACTGGTCTGTTTGTTACATTGGTGCTGTGCACCATCCTTGCGTGTGGCAGGTGTGGGCTATCCTGTGTCTATGATGGCAGGCGTCGTGCACAGCACTTGCCGCAGCAAGCTGAGTTTTGCAGTGCCTTCAGACCCCAACATTTGCACCCTGCAGCTGGACCCGTGCACCTTACTTTGGGCTATGCAGCGCCTATGATGGCATGCTATGGTCCATCACGATTGACGCAGGGCGCTGAGTTTCAATGTGCTTCTATATGTGCATGCCCACTCACAGCAGCTGGGAGATGCCGTGCAACGGCTGCAAAGCTTCCAGTCTCTGGATCTGAAAACCATAGCGCGTGCTTTTGATGGCGTCTTGTATCAGCAGTGGCAGGGGTGCCCTGTCAACCCGCGTGATGCTGCTAGTGGTCATGGTGTCTACAGTACTTATGAGCGGTGGTTTGCGGCATGCTCTTCTGCTGACATGCTGTCTGTGAGCCCAGCTTTATGGTGCCCAGAATTGTCTCTCAAACTGCTGGGATCAACAGAGAGCATCTGGGGTCCTTGACCCGTTTCCGTTTGGGTGCTCATGATTTACGTGTCTGCAGTGGCAGGTGGCAGCGACCACCTGTGCCGCGAAGTGACAGGGTGTGCCTACGCCCTGGCTGCCAGTCTGAGGTTGTTGAGGATGAGTTTCATATGGTCTTTGAGTGCCCTTTCTATGCACCAGTCCGCGAGCGATTTGCTATGTTGTTCGAACCCTTCGGGGACTCGTCACAAACATGGGCTACTATTGTTGGTTGCCACCCAGCAGGCGATGACATGATCACTTTTATGAAGCAGGCACCTGCTTTGGTGGCTGCTTTTGTGCACTGCTGCTATCTGATGCGGTGTCACTTGGACACTGATCCTGAGGTCCTTCTGTCCTCTCAGGCTATTGCTCAAGCTGTTGATGATGCTGATGAGCTTCATTCGTGGCTCGGTGGTGCTATGGTTTCAAAAGGCTTTGAGTTTGATGCTATCTTAATGGTTATGATTCTGAGCAGGCCTAAGCTGCCTTGCCGGGAAAATGCTGCTGCTGTTGTGGAACGCATGCATGAGCACAGTTTGTTGGATTGGACTTTTGCACAGCGGCTGCTGCAGGACTGTCTAGTACGCTGCTTGCAGTGGGGGCGGTTCTTCGGGTTGACTGGCGTGGCACAGCGAGTGTCCTGTGCCTTGTACAGAATGTTTTATCGGGGCTTCAGCAGTTGACACTGCTGGAACATACATGACGGTGCGTGAATGTGATTTACTGTTGAATTACGTCCTGTCACATGTGATGCCTCACAGAGGGGTGTGGTGGTTGATGCCACGTGACAAAGCTGTGCCTGTCAAGTGCACGCTTGATGTCTGTGTGCTTGCACATTCTCGCCGTGTGGAATGTTTCGGTGGGCATGCTTGCGCACGGTTGCGCTGTGCACAGAAAAAGCTGTCACAATGCAACAGCAGCAGCTGCACTAGGTGTGACAGCTACGAGCCGTTGATGCTCACAAACACATGCGACTGCACTGGTTTGTAATGCAGTGCGTCTGCCTTTGCATTGTGCTGTGTCAGCGCGCGCACTTGTTGTCATCTGCCAGGTGTGAGAGCTACGAGTCGTTGATGCTCATGAACACATGCTGATGCCATGCTGCCAGAAACCATTCTACATGCAACTGCACTGGTGTGTGGTGCAGTGCGTCCGTCTCCGCATTGTGCTGTGTCCGCGCGCACACTTGTTTCTCATCTGCCAGGTGTGAGAGCTGCCGGCTGTTGGGGCTGAAAAACACACACACTTGTTGTCATCTGCCAGGTTCATGTTTCCCTGCGCTGCTTTGCCTGCGGCTTGGGTGTGTGTCAGTTCATGTACAGTTTGCTCTTGCGTGGCAGAATGTTACATGTTGCATGTCACAACAGATTATGAAAAGCGCTTGCGTTGCACCGCTTCAACGCATGCATTCCACGCGTATGTGTGTCACATGCGCGGCCTCATATCTGTTTTGCTGCCGTTGACCCCAGATCAACGAAGCATTGCTGGAGTGTGACACAGCTCTGTGCTGCTTGCTGTCGTTTGTGACCACACCACACAGCTGGCCACAGCTTGTTGTGCTGCAGTTTGAAGGTTCATTTTGGCTTGTTGTGCTGCAGCTTGAAGCGCAGAGCAAGAGTGTGCACTGTGTTCTATGGTGTTGACTCTCTTACCGTTTGGTCACAGACCATGCATTCACCTTGTCTTGGCTCATACCGTCGAAGATGGTGCCAGGACCCCATGTAACTTCCCCTCAAAACCCTTCCTTGGTAAATAACCCGCCCTCTAAATTGACAAATCCTGCAAAAGTTTGTCGGTTGAAGTTGTGAGGAAAAAACGTCTGACACCTTCACCCTACCACCAGGCGAGATGTTTCACTGCACGCCTAGCCGTTACACTACAAACATGTCATGTGTGCGGCACAGATGAGATGTAGGACAAAGCCTCGTTGCGTTGTACTGTTGTTGATTAGCATTATCTTGCTGGCAGGAGGTAGGAGTAGGTGCTACTGTAGCCCAATGTACTGCAGCCTGCAATAGCGGGGACTGCAAAACAAGCTCAATTGCAGCATCAGGGAGCATGGGCGCGGCTCTCCTAGTCCAGCATTGCGTGAAGCTGTATCTCACCTCTGAACTGAACTGCAGGTGCGAAGCTATATATGAAACTTGGCTCTTTGAAGTCTAGGAGCAGTATAATATCGTCATTTTATGCGTCCTGTGTAAGTGCAGTGGTGTCCTTGGCCAATGCCTCTCTTCTTCTGGCTGCATCCGCCCAACCCACTTCGCATTGCATTAGGCTTAAAGTATACTTACGATAATAAAATGGGGTCACAAGATGGAAGCGACGCCAGCGCTGCGACATAATCCGGTTGAGATGGTCACCAGGCATGACGGACCTAATGAGTGCGGAATCACCTCCGCATGCGCAGCAGCTGTCCGGGATTTTTAAGCTTCAGCATATGTTTTAGTTGCAGTGTGACGCTTACAGACTGCACCAGGTACGTGGCGTAATTCGTATGCAGGAAATGCGGGTGTCAGCATGTCGCCGCTGTACTGCGGGATACGATACATCACAACTCGCTTAGCGACGCTTCTGCCTTGAAGGGTGACTCATGTCACACATTGTGCTCCGATAAACCATTTAAAGAGCTGCAAAGCATCGACACGCGGCTATCGCCCTCAAGTAGCATTGGCTGTTCAGCGTCCTGGCTCGGGTGCTTCCCGATCAAAGAAAGCTTGGTTGAATCACGCCTTAAAACTTCGACAGGTGTGGCAGACCTCTGAATGGGCTGAAGCTGAGCAATGCAGTATCGTCCTGTGATACGATTCAACGTGGCATCCAAATGACCCTGCAATGAAATTCTTTCGCCGTTGAATTGTTTAATATCAGAATGCATGTGTTATTTTCAGTAGCAGCATGCAAGATGGTCACCGCAGACAGAGTTTGCTCGCTGGTGTGCTCTCACCAGTTGCAGTTGCTGTCCACGACACAACATGCTGCCGTTCATTACAGTACCATAATTTGAAGCTGACTCAATCAGGCGTTCAAACAGCATAACACCTTGCAGCTCGAATCGCTCCCGGCTGAGATCCCCGCCAAAACACCTGTGAGGTCCTCTCCTTCTGTCTTGCTCCACAGATCCTCTCAAAATGGCAAGCCCACAAAAGGACCCAAGGCCAGCAGCACCCGCAGCAGCACCAGCCGCAGGTTCCCAGCGCAGCCCAGCAGCAGCAGCAGCAACAGCGGCAGCAGCACTAGCGGCCGCAGCAGGAGCAGCTGCGCCCCTGCAGGAGCAGCAGCAGCAGTGGCAGGAGGTTGAGACAGAGCTCTTGCGCATGGATGTAATGGAGGAACACCTTCTGGAACACAGGCAGCGCTGCCTGCAGCTGCTAGCGAGGCTAGAGCAACGGCTAGAAGAGCAGCAGCAGCAGCAGCAGCAGCAGCAGCAGCAGCAGCGGCAGAATGATGGGCTGCCGCTTGCAGCACAGCCGCCTGCTGTATGTGGCGGTGGTGCTTGTGGTGTGTGCAGCCAGTTCACAGGCCAGCAGGCTGCAGCACTGCTGCAGCAGCTGCAGGTGCTCGAACAGATTGTGATGGCTGAGTGAGGGAGTTAGTGACAGCAGCAAAATGTACACAGCAGCAACAGCAGCAGCAGCAGCAGCACGCGGCGGCGGCAGCAGCAGCAGCAGCAGCAGCAGCAGCAGCACGCGGCGGCGGCAGCAGCAGCAGCAGCAGCAGCAGCAGCAGCAGGACACCTTGCTGTATCAGCTATGCTTGATGTCGCCACCAACGTGGAGCTGCTTTGCGTGTGCTTGATTTGCTGTGTGTCTGCCTTGTGATGTTTTTTGATGTGCAGCGGCTGCTGGTGCTTTCACGAGCAGCCTGCAGGCTGCGTGTTGGCATGTGCAGCGAAGCCAATGGAGCGCTCTGATATGCAGCAGCACTATAATTATTACTGATTACTTAACAACAGTGGGATGTGGCTGAGTGTTTGAAAGCCGTACAGCTACTACGCACCATGCTCTGCACACCTGCCAGCCTGCCAGCCTGCCAGTGGCAGTTGTGCAAGTATGAGTGCTACAGACCAGCGAGGCTGGCCAGCAAGGCGTAGTGGCAGACCGAACCTCTGCTCGTGTGTGTGCCTGCTGCACGCTGCATTGGTGTGAGCTGCAAATTAAGCACGTGAACCACGCGCAGGATGCCGCGCTCTGAATGCGGCAGCTGAGGCAGCCGCAGTTATGCTGCTGCAGGATAGCTGCTGTCATGCAGCGCGGCTGCGCACAAATTTGTGTTTAAACAGGTTCAACCACAATTGACAGCCCCGTCGAAAATTCACTACATCAAGCCTTAGAAACCTCTGACGCTACCAATCTGTTATCCACGCAGCAAACCCCGTCAGCCCCACACTCCAGGAACTGCCAGTTCATCCATCCCGGATGGAGCGGTAGTTGGCTTTTGCATCTGAAGTTTTGAGAGCAACTTCAGAGCAAAAACTCTCTGATGGCCTGGTACTCCATCATCAAGTTTGTTTGTGTGGCTTTTGGGCTGAGTGCACAACATCGTGGCAAAGCTGGCTGGCAGTGACTGGTTGAGCAGTTGCAGCGGCATCCTACTTCTTGCACACGAGATGAGTGCGGCCACTCAGGCAGCAGGCATAGCGGCCCCAGACAGAGTGACAGCAGCCCCAAGCAAGCATCCATCCCGGATGGATGAACTGGCAGTTCCTGGAGTGTGGGGCTGACGGGGTTTGCTGCGTGGATAACAGATTGGTAACGTCAGAGACTTCTAAGGCTTGATGTAGTGAATTTTGATCGTATCTGTCAGCCTGGCAGTGGATGAAGCAGCAGCGGCAGTGCAGCCACCGCCATCGCCAAGTCCTCAACCATTTAAGCACGAACAGCAGCAAAAGATCGTATCTGTCAGCCTGGCAAGTCGTGCACTAGCATCAGCCCGTCACAGATGCCATCCTGTGCAGAGCTGCAGCTGTAGCACCACGCCTAGAAAGTTTCTATGAATGCCTAGCAGCAGGATCCTGGGCAGGCTCATCAACAGCAGCAGCAACTGCCGCATGCACAGCGTGTGCCAATCTTCACAGTATACAAGGGAAGGGGCTTCTGTAGTAGGTGTGTCAGCAACGCTACTCACTGCGTGCAGACATGCACACTGTGCAGAAGAAACGCAGCCGCTCGGCCGAGCGCTAACTGCGAGTACATCACATGACATGCAGGCAATCATGCAGACAAAGCAGCAGAACGAGCAGCGCTCACTGTTTCAGGCAGTCTGCTTGCATGCACTGTGCAGAGCAGCAGAAGCAATAGCACCCACTGTTTAAGATTGCCTGCCTAACACGCACACCAACAGGCACTGCAGCAGCGCTGCTGTTATCAACCCCACCTGGCTGGCATAGGTTATGTTATAATGCAGGCGCCATGCAGGAGACATGCAGGAAACACAGGTGCACAGGTGATGCTAATGAGTGACGTCAACATGCATCTTGACAAAGAAACAAAGAGACGGAACCAGAAATGGGGCAGTGTGTAATGGCTGTACGCCTGTAACAATCCCAGAAAGAAACGCGAACCTTTGTGGCGCAGATGCAACCCAACATATGTAGTCACGTACATGCAATGCAGGCTATGCAAGCATGTTTGTGAGCATGTACATTCAAGAGTACAGGAGATACAGCCCAACGTATGTATTCATGTACATGCATGGCAGGACTCTGTACAAGCATGTGCTATGCAGCTAGCATCGTGTCATGGTGTTGATGCCTGACATGCATGGGTCTAGCAGACTCCTTGGCCAACCAAGCGACGTCACTATCACAATACAACACAAAGCAAAACCATCTGCCTCAAGCGTTTGCTGCCAGCCAACCATCGTGCGCTTCCCCACCCTATTGCTCAATGCACCACAAATGTAATGTGCCATGCCGTTAAACTGTCATCTGAAGCAAGCCCGCCATCTTAAAAAGGGCATGTCAGGGTTGCCAAAAGGATGAGGTGTGTGGTGCTCATGATTGCGGGCACAGCAGATGCAATTCAACTCCAGCATTGTCAGCCAACCAAGCGCCCAACAGCAAAAGGCAGGTGCTGCCTGCCTGTGATGTACCAACAACAGGCAACATGACACTTCCTGCACGCCAACCTCATGCCCAGTATCTGCAGCTCACAATGTTGTGCCGGAGCTCCCAAACAGGCTGCAGTTGACAAGTCAACAGCTGCAGCTTGCGCCACCTGCTCATGCACACAAGGCCCCAGTGTAAAATAACTATGATCCGTGTTACCCCATGTTCTCACATCTTGGCAAACGCAGCTGTTCAAGTGCAGCCCACACGGCTGGCGCTGCAGCAGCAGATTGCACTTACACCACACATCTTGAAAAGTAGCGAAACAAAATAAAACACGAGCAGTGCTCAGGCGCCCAAACCGCGCAGCAGCAGCACCAACCTCAGCACGAAGCAGCTGGATGCGTCCAGCCACCATGCTCCAAAGTGCCACCCGGCGACAATAGTGTCACCCGGTGACACTAGCGTCACTCGATGCGCCTAGTGAAGGCTGTGAAGGTGGAGCTGACCTGGAACTGGCCCAGGTTGTCGTAAGCTGCGTCCCGTCACCACGCTCCATGTGTCACCCGGTGACACTAGTGTCACCCGATGCGCCTGGTGGACGCTGTGAAGGTGGCGCTGAGCTGGAACTGGCCCAGGCTGCCGTAAGCTGCCGAGCCAGTGGTGAGGGCATCATTGAGGCTGGCGCCCCTGACCTCGATGAAACAGTCACCTGCAGTTGGAATGAATTGTATAAAATGTTGGGTGTCTGTGTGAGGTTGCAGACATGTGTGGTGAGGGGATTGTTGCGTTGTGGTGTGTGGTGAGGGGATTGTTGAGGCTGGCGCCTATGACCTGGTTGAAGTTGGCGCCTGTGGTTGCATTTGCATGCAATCGCGGCACTTGCGTACCTCAGTGGTAGATTAGTGATTTAGCTTGACGTGGGTACGCGGCAGGACACACATGCCTCTATCCAGACTGACAGGCACTGCTTGCGCTCTACACTTGGAGCTGTGCACATACTGCTCACCTGCTATTGGCAGGAATGCTGTCCCTGTCACTCCCAGCCCAGCCGTATTCTGGCTGCTGGCAATCTCAGCACCAGCCGCATTCAGCACCCGCACTGCCACCTTCAAGTTGGAGCGCTGGTCGCCCCCAAATGCATTAACCCCTGCCACTGAAAAAGACAGCAGCCCGGCACCAGCCGTCACTTTAAACATGTCCAGCGCCCCAGGTTGCTGCACAATACCCAGCGCACTGACATTTGCAACCCCATTTGACAGCACCGTGGGTCTGAGGTTTATTGCGTTTGTGGTTGTGTTGCCGTTGCCCGACCACGAGTAGCGAAGCTTGCCAGCTATGATGGCTACATCATCTTGCAGGTTGTCTGCGCCTGTGTTCCCCTTGGACCACTGCGTGAGGGGCTGGTAGTAGCCCACCCCCATGATAGGCGCCCAGCCGTTGACGCCCTGCAGCAGCGGCAGCAGCAGGTTCATAAGCTGCCGATGTTTGTGTTGCAGCCGGCTACCAGCGCTGACAATACTGATGACGTTGCTAGCTTGCAAACTGCACTGCATCTGCTGTGAAAAGCAGGGCTCAACTCTTTCGGAGCAACGCTCATCGATGGTACCCAAATTTACACGCCGGACCTGCAGGACTCAGCCAGTGCTGTCGCAACTGCGCAGCGGCGCTATTTGCTTGCTGCTGTTGCTTGCAAGTTTCTGACGGCTGGTGTCATTTTCAAGTAGATGTAGTAGATGCAGGATTTTCAAGTAGATGCAGGATTTTCAAGTAGATGCAGGATTTTCAAGTAGATGCAGGATTTTCAAGTAGAAGCAGGATTTTCAAGTAGATGCAGGATTATCAAGTAGTTGCAGGATTTTCAAGTAGATGCAGGATTTTCAAGTAGATGCAGGATTTTCAAGTAGATGCAGGATTTCAAGTAGATGTAGTAGATGCAGGATCCAGAGTTATGGTGGCGCCCCGCACCTCATAATACGCCGTGCTGCTGCCGTCTGTTGCTCTGCGCCCATCATGCAGCAAGCCCATGGTGTGCCCAACCTCGTGAGACACAGCCTCCCAGACATACCTGTGCGGCGCAGCAGAAGTGGGAGCAGCAGTAGACAGTCATAGCCCAAACGCAGCAAAGGCCTGCCCGGCACATCCAGAAGACACAAGGATCGCTGGAACTTGACAAGCATGACTGGCAAATAATTCGTGGACTGCTGCTGCTGCTGCTGAAGCGTGCTGCCGCTAACTTGGGCCAGCCCCAGCCCAGCTGCAACGAGAATCGGCACATGGTTCATCAAGCAGAAGATGTAACACTGGAAGTGCTGGCAAGCAACCACATGATTGCGGTGCCTTGGCCCAGGGAACTGCTTGGAACTAAGCTATCAGGCGCCAACCGCCCCACACAGCAGCGACCAGGTCCGCTACAACCAATCGGCAAGGATCTGCTGTAACAGCTATCGTGAATTGCTGCTGTTGCTGACGCTTGCTGGCATTCACTTAGGCCAGCCTTGGCCCAGCTGCGCAGGGAAGATCCAGGCTGGCTGATAATACGTGTTGCTGCGCCCGAATATGCCCACAAACGCATAACCACCAGCCAAGTTGCCCAGGGCCTCCATAGCGTCGCCGCCGATGCACACTTGGATGTATAGCGCAGGAGATATGCCGAGTGCCTCCTGGTTTACTGTTGTCACATCTACGTTGAAGGGTGAGTAATCCTCGGACACAGCACGCCAGATCGCTGCAATGTTGGCTAGCTCCTGCGGGGTGACGTTGTTGACGTCTGCATCTGCACTGTAGGGTGGGGTCTGGATGACGGTGCGGTTGTAGGCGCTGTTCCATGCGCTGCCTGTGACCCTGCAGCCTCTGAAGTTCAGCCTGCAGCAGCAGCAGCAGCAGCAGCGGCAGTAGCAGCAGCAGCAGCAGCGGCAGTGGCAGCAGCAGCAGCATGGCCAGTCACATGGCTCAGTGATGTAACCTAGCTTTAATCGTTGCTGCAGTGCGCTGCACGGCTGCAGCATACTTGCCAGGCTGAGCAGCAGTCCCTGGGACCTGCAGAAGTGCACAAACCCGCAGGTGAGAACACTCAGCAAGTTAGTGCGATATGTTCACAAAACATTGGACAACAAGGAAGCCAATGTTGCGTCTAAATGTCCTGTTGCGCCCAGGCATGAAGCCGCACCAGGCAGTTGTGACAGTACTCCAGGGGCCTTGCTCGCTGCTGGGATTCTTATCGTCAAACAGCAGCATGCACGGGCCACTGCTCTTGCACTGGTCGTTGTTTGTTGATTTGGTAGCTGCAGCAGGATCAACACCAGCGACAGCATGTGCCAGGATTGCAACACAGCTGGCGATCTCACTCGTTGATGCTGGCTGCAGCTCATAAGCTGTGGTTGTGTGAGCACATGTCTGCTGCTGCAGCTGCTGCTGCTCTTGCCGCCGCCGTCGCTGCTGCTGCAAGTCACAATCACAGCACATATCTGCTCACCAAATCTTCAGGGGAGCCAGCCTACGAGATGACAGCGCCCATACACTGGCTGGTGTCACCGCGGGGTCCAAAGTAACAGGGCTGACCAAGTTGAGGTTCTCGCCAGCGGTGATACGCATCGAGCCGGGCGACACCACAGTTGGCGTGCCTGCGCCGGCCTGTGCGATAGTGATGGCATCGAATGCAGCTGGTGTGCCTGCTTGATCGGTGGCTGGGTTGTTTGGGTCCTGTGTGCTGGGTGGTGCTGTGCCATCTGGCACTGCCAGGCTGGCACAGGCGTAGATCAGCTGAGGCTCGTCGGTTGAGCTGTCGACACCCTGCAAATGTGTGTAAAGAAGTGTTTTGGACAGAAATTCTGTGTCAACGCGTGGTTATGGTCATTGTCATGACTAGGGATGACGGAGCAGCAGCACTGCCACAACACAGACCCGTAGAGGCAGTGCGGTGCCGCCAGCAACTTTAGAACTGATGCTGCTGTTCATACATCAGGAAATGCTGGCCTATCATAACATAAAGGTGTACTTCGCCGTGCTTTGAACCATCATCCAGGGTCTTGCGTCCACACGCTGCATCTGCTGCTGTTGTCCAGCCAAGGCCTGACAGCTTAGATCTAGCAGCTGCTGCGCCACTGTGCGTCGCTCAAAAGCCTCATAAACCATTTGATCAAGCACTAAAACCAGCTTCGAAAGCTGGTAGTGACCATCGGACCCTGCATGCGGACGCCGTGACAAGTGCGGGGCGGGTGACACCCTACTCACCAAATCCGGGTCATCCTCGAGCACTTGAGCCAAAGCTGATGTGTCATCCAAGTTAAAGTTGTCAAGTATATGCTTAACCTTGTCTGCCTTTAGCTTATCGAGGAAGCCTTTCGCGGTGCCCCTGGGGAAATTGAACCGGGGACCCTTCCCGGTGCTGTTCCCTTTGTTGCCATTGCCATTGCCGTTGCCACCACCGTTCCCGTTGTTATTGCCGTTTCCATTGCCCTTGCCGTTTACGTTGTCCTGATCCTGTACTTGCGCAAGATTGCGACGGTGGTGATGAGGATGAGCTGCTACTGCCGCAGCAAGCAGCAGAGCCATTACGATTCGCAGTACTCCCCTCATGCTGATCAAAATGACGATAAAGATGATTTCATGTACATAAAGTTCAACTAAGAGTCTTTCTGCAGTTTTGCGGGGCATGTAGCCGAGCGAGTTGTGACGCAGTGTTACATGTGCGTGCAGGTACACATGCTCGAGGGTTACACCCGCCCACAGCTACGCCACTGGCTACAAAGCCTAAGCAGCTTGTGAGTAACGACAGCTAAAAGGGGGTTCAACACAGTGAGGTGGTACACAGCGCCCCGGAGGCATCCGGAGACACTTGATCGATGCAGCAGCTTGCTCATGAGCAGCTGATGCTGATCAGCAGCAGCAGCAGCAGCAGAAGCCAGGCCATCATGCAGCTGCAGCGGCCTAGAACATGCCCCACTCAGAAGATGTATACGCACCAACACATGTTTGTTACATGGGAGTGGTTGGCATCACTGAACACCCAGTGTGATGTGGCAGCAGCTGCAACGGCTAGCCCGCAGCGCTCCAGCTGTTGAGTGGCTTGCCATCAGCATGACGAGTCAGCAGTATTATGAGTTGCAGTAAAAGACATTGAAGAGAAGCATAATGCAACATAATGCGTACTCACATGGCTCAGCCGCAGATATGACTATCAGAGGTTCATCCATGGTGCTTTGGGGGGCGCCATCTCGCAGGAGGCTCCTGCGTCAACCTGTTTTAGTATTACCTGCAGATAAAAGAAAAATCTGGTCAGCAGGAATGTGCTCCCCCCTGTCCCTGTACTCTGGAATAGGGATAACCATGTTACCAGATAAGCTTTAGCAATGTCGCCATCAGCCCCTGCCATCAGCACGATGAGTCAGCATGATGGAGCAGCATGACAGCCAACCAGCGCTGCTCGATCCTGGCTCACACACTGACCACTGGGGGGTGGCACCTCGCCTAGCAGTCATAGACAGTCAACGTGGTCATACACCAACCACACCATTCTTCTTCTTCATCATCATCATCATCATCATCATCATCATCATCATCATCATCATCATCATCATCATCAAACCAACCATTCAATCCGGCAGATGAATGACTGTTGTCCGAGACCTTCAACGTATAGACCACACCAAACAGTGTGGCACACACCCTCTCAGGGTCTTGGTCCCTATATTGCTAAACAGCAATGGTGTGTCTGCATGAAAGACCATTCGAAACAAACCATGGCATGCCGTGTGATGCACACATGGCAACAGACAGTGAGGCATGCAGCACCACCTGGCACCCTTGTCCCAAAAACATGCTACACACTGCTGTACTGCAAGCACACACAGCGCAGCAGCACATCTGCATTGCTGTACCAACTGTGTTGATGTGTTCATCAGTACTTCAACCTCTAAAGAAAGGAATCTCAGTACTAAAAGATGCCAAGTGATGCAGTTTGACTAGTTCAAATTGATTGGGGCTGCATAGCCCCAAAGCAGCACAATGATGTGCTTTCTGTTTGTCCACTGTACTGTGCAGAGCTTGCAGCACAGCTAGAATGATTGCTGCTTTCTCAGCAGAAAGCAGGGCCGTGTCCCCGGCTTGGCTGAATGCCTGCGTGCAAGCAAATGCTGTTGTGGTTCCGTCTCACTCAGCGTGCCCTGGCACCAAGTGCAATTTTGATGCATATGCATCAGCATAACTACTCAGGAAGTGGGGATGCATCAATGCCAACGCCTGCCAACTCCATCATCGGGATGATGAGTGCCGTGGAAGCACATCAGGTGCTCAACAAGTACAAAGGAAAGAACCTCAGCACACTTGTGCAAGGAATGTGCACTGAACACTGCAGGGCATAGCTGATGGAGAACAGCTCAGAACAGCCCGACACAAGAAAGGATGCCATGCCATGATTCGGAATCAGGCAAGTGCATGCAGGTACATGACAAAGGTGCGGCCGGCAGCTGAATAGAGCTGCGCAGCTGCCGATGGAGAGTACTGACAAGCAACGACCGTGCACTAACGTTAGTGTTAACATTGGTTGAAGTTCTCGCAAAGGCTACAAGTAGCAACTTCCTATGTGCCGATTCATTACATTACATTACATTACATTACATTACATTACATTACATTACACGCTCCACTCAACGAGGAGTGGGAACCCCAGTCAGGAGCCAACGAGAGGCTCATAGGGGGATTCGATGCACAAGTGATGCACTAGCAGTGAACCCAAGCCTGGTCGCTGAGGACAGCACGCCACTATGAAAACTTCGTAATGACAAACAATACATGCGTATATCTGTGACTCGCAGAGGCTGCCTAATTTATAGAACCAATATTTGTCAGTGTTCTGACATGAGTCGCAGCTATGCTGTCTAGTCGAGCATGTCATTGACGGTCTGGATGATCAGGTGAGGCCGTGGGGCTGTTTGAATGGAATCATCACATCCGCGGCCTATCCATGATATGCATATGATAACGATGAGACACAGCAGTTTAACCTTGAGAGGCTGGCGAGCACACTGTCGGTCAGTGCAGGTCATGATCACATGTGTTCATCAACTTCATGATCACACACTGAGGGCGCCTCTCAGGCGCAACGAAGACCCGTGTGATACCAAGCAGCCATATGTATGGCCATATATATGTACAAGAAAATATATAGAACCCCACGAAGTCCTGAGGACTACATTACATTACATTACATGCTCCACTCAACGAGGAGTGGGAAACCCCAGTCAGGAGCATTACATTGGATGCGTAACTGCGCATATCATATGTACGGCTGCCAACTTCCGAAGCTTCGCAATCTTGAAATCAGCGGCCACTGGGCAGAGACTGCTTGCTCTCAGGCAAGCAGCCGTCTGTTCCCTCGAAGCACCTGCAGCCTGCTGGTGCCGGGCACCCACTGCATGCACGCACCAGCTGCACAGAGCACCTGCCAGGCGGGAAACTGCATTCCTCCTATCATCTGCGGCCCCATGCCCTGCCCTCCCAACAACAACACCTGCTTGTTGAACAAGTGTAACCCAGCCACCGGCAAGTGTGACATTGTGGTGAACAAGTGAGTGGCTCAGACTGTGACATAAAACGTGTGACATTGCATTTCTCTGATCGCTGCCTGCGAGTCCTACCAGTGGGGCACAGCCTCCGGAAGGTGTGACGCCAATGTCAGCGTTTAGTATGCACAGGAGCATGCTGGGGCCCTGCATGGGTGCATGCTGGGGCCTTGCATGCTGGGGCCTTGCATGCTGGGGCCCTGCATCATTCAAATTGCTTGCATGCTGCAGCCAATTCATACCTTAGCCGCTTGTGCAGCAACCTGCATTGCCTAGCTTTGCCAACACTATGCAGGAACTGACTGCATCTGCCTGGCAGCAGCTCCTGATCTATAACTGGCCGACCTGCACAAGCGGACCTCTGTGCAACTGACACGCAACCCACTGCTGCTGCTGCTGCTGCTGCTGCTGCTGCTGCTGCTGCTGCTGCTGCTTCTGTGTGTGTGCTGTGCAGGCCTGACGACACCCCATGTAAGTGGCAAGCTTACAACTTGATCAAACTGAATGCATCAGCAGCTGCACAGCCCTCATGCTTCAGGCTGGCTTGACTGCAGCAGGCAGCACACACTGCGGATTCATTGAATTTCTATGTAATCCTGCAATCGTGGGTTGTGTGTATACGCTGCTGGCTCCTCTCCATATCAGCAACAGCTGACCATCCCGCTCATGCAAAAAAGAATGCGTGAAGTTGGACGTCAACCTTCTTGTTTGTCATGTGTTATGTTACATGTCACGTTTCACGTGTTGTTGTCGTTGTTGTACCCTGCAGGCCCTGGAGGAGCCTGCCAGAATGGCATTTGCCTTCCTGCAGTCAAGTGCCCCACCAAGTGCCCTGATCACCCTGGTGAGCCTTTTCAACGGCTGTCGTAGTCCCAACCAACCAAACACCTGGAAAAACAGTGTGTTGGCTGTGTTATGTACAGCCATTTTTGTGTAGGTGACAGCTGATCTGTGCTGATCTGAGACGCACCTTGTCCGAGACCCGCTTCTGGAACATGGAACAAGCAGCAGCAGCAGCAGCAGCAGCAGCAGCAGCAGCTGCCGCATGCTAGCAACAGCAGCTGCCGCATTGTGACGCAACTGGCCAGCCTTTCCCCGCAGTCCGCCCCCTGACACAACAGCTCAACCCCTTGTTCTGTGTTGCTGCTGTTGCCATGACAGATCTCTGCAAGAAGTACGAGTGCGACCTGAAGGCCGGCAATTGCACCATTGTGGTGGACCGGTGAGTGACATAATTCAAAACATGTATTATATGTGATTCATATAATTCATGTAATCAATGTAATTCAAAACATGTATTTCATTGATTCTGACTCTCCTTTTCAAGTACGAGTCTGACCTGCACGCCGGCAGTTGTACCGTCGTGGTGCACCAGTGACTTTGATCGTGGTGCACCAGTGACTTTGATCGTGGTGCACCAGTGACTTTGACTTTGCACCGGTGACTTTGATCAATAGTTCACCATGTGGATCAACATTGATTGTGAACGTAGGAAGACACGCTGCGCCTGGCCAGCATCTGGTGAGCGGGGGCAAATCACTTGTGCTATATACATAGCAGCAGCAGCGGCAGCAGCAGCAGCAGCAGCAGCAACACATGCTGCACTGTCATGCTGTGATTTTGTGGGCATCATTGGACAGTAGTTACACGCTGTGCCTGGCCAGCATCTGGTGAGCAGGAGATTACTACTTGTGCTATATACACAGCAGCAGCAGCAGCAGCAGCAACACATGCTGCACTGGCCTGCTGAGGTTCGTGGACATCGTGTGACCTGAATGACACGCTGCGCCTGGCCAGCATATGGTGAGCGGAGGGGGAGGATAGGTGCGTGCACATCAGCAGCAGTGGCGGCAGCGCAGCAGCAGCAGCCGCAGCAGCAGCAGCAGCAGCAGCAGCAGCAGCCCCGCCTGGCCAGCATGGCACGCTGCGCCTGGGTGGCATCTGGTGAGCGAGATGTGTGAAATTTAATGAACTTCAGCAGCAGCAGCAGCAGCATCAGCAGCAGCAGCAGCAGCAGCAGCAGCAGCAGCCTCACTACCACAATGCAACTAGTGGGCATTGTTTGGCCCAATGCTGCGCCCGGCCAGCATTTGGTGAGGTGTCAGTTGCAGCCACTCAGCAATGCACATCAGCTGCAGCAGCGACGGCGGCAGCGGCGGAGGCAGCAGCAGCAGTAGCACGTGCTGCACTGTCCTGCTGTGATTCGTGGACATCGTGTGACCTGAATGACACGCTGCGCCTGGTGAGTGGAGGGGGAGGATAGCAGCGTGCATATCAGCAGCAGTGGCGGCAGCGCAGCAGCAGCAGCCGCGCCTGGCCAGCATTACACGCTGCGCCTGGCTAGCATTTGGTGAGCGGGATGTGTCAAGGGAATAGCGCCAGCACCAGCAGCAGCAGCAGCAGTAGCAGCTGCTGCCTCACTACCACGCTGCAACTCAACACGGCTTTGCTGTGCTTTTCTTGCTGCTTGCCAGTACTCGCTGCATGTGATTGCCTCGCACCTGTAGCCTGCACTGGGTCTCATATTCATTCTCACAGGGCCTTTTGCCTGCCAAGTATCTGAGTTGCAACAGTATCAATCGCAAACTCGTACGTGTAAGGACGGTTACCACAGGCACACAATGCAGGGCTGAAGAGGCTGAATGCATGCACTCCTGCTGTGCTGCGTGCTGCTGCTGCTGTCGACCCCCCAGAAGTACTGCTTTTCAGCACATGTAACTTCCGCACAGAACAGCAACGAAAACGGTACTTGGGGCAAGGCTGCCAACAGCACACATCAGCACAGCAAGGGGCCAGGAGCTGGTTGCAGGCAGCAGGTGGGCCAGCTGGGCTGCTGCTGCAGCGCGCTGCATCACTGTGTCACACCCAAATTATCGAGATGCACAAAACGCGTTATTTGCAAGTAGCAAAGCCAGGCAGGGCGAACATCACGAGTGCACACCAGCAATGTAATGCCATCACAGAAGCACACACAAGCCCACAGTGCATGGTCAGCCCTGCTGCTGCTGTCAGATGCAAGCATACTTTTTATGTTTCACTCGAAGCAGCACAGCAGGGCCAAAACACGCAAATCCCCGCAGTTTCTTAGGGCGCCCAGGGACATACGTAAACTCGGTTTTCTGGACATGCACGCAGGCTGCGCACAATCTGAGCACACCAATAGATGCATACGGATCTTGACTATGTACCTGCATGTACGAGGCGAGAATCTTTATGAGACCCAGTGACTTCAATTAAATATTCATGATTACTCAACAGACAATACTGCATTCACAATACAGTGCTACACAATGACATAGCATGCTAATGCCGTCTGCACAGCCAAGCCGCACCCTCAACCAAGCACCGCCGGCGTCACTACTGCTCATGTCCAAGGTTCACCACTGACTAGGGTTTGTACTGTAACTGCAGAACATGACCTTGACAGTCGGCCTGGAGGCTGCCGCTGGCCTTGCATACAGGGCCAACAGGGGCAATGTCAATGCAGCCACAGCGGCCATGCGCACCATGCTAGAGGACGCAGGCCTGCCTGTGCCCTCTAATCCACTGCAATACATGCGGATTTGGGGCCCGCGCATGGATGTTGACGGCAACATTGTCGTCCCTGAGTCAGGCAGCGGCCGTCCGCCAAAACTGACTGATGCTCAGACGCACACATGCTATGCTGAATGCCTCAACTGGTATGCAGCAGGCAGGCCGCGGCCGTACGAGTCGGTACACGCGCTCATGACAACCAACCCCGTGGTGCGTGACATCATCACAGCCGCTGGCGTCTCCGGCGAGACCCTGACCAGGCACATGAGGCAGATTGACCCGCACTTCCAGTATGGCAAGGTGCGCAACCGGCCCTACCTGGACGCGCAGCACAAGCGGGACAGGGTGACATCGTGTGGTGAGAAGCTGCAGGTGTTTGAGGAGCAGAAGCCTTGGGTGGTGTATGTGGATGAAAAGGTGATGTGCCTCAGCCAATGCTGCACCAGGGGCTGGTATAGCAGCGATGCAGAGGACTTTGCCTGGAGCATGCCACGGCTCACGCGCAACCGCAAGACGATCAAGCTGAAGTACATCATTGGCGTCAACTACCAGCTGGGGCCTGTGTGGATCAAGTTCTTCACAGGCACAACTGGCATGCCATGGGACAGGGAGGGCTGTGCTTACCGGGTGAGTTCATGCCATGAACAGCTTGGGGGGCCTGCCAGCAGTAACGTGCTGCACCGCCTGCTGCAGAGCTGCTGCCCAGCGCACGGCGCGGCCGCACGGGTCATCAGCAGCACCCGCGTGAAGCCACAGCACACTGAACCCAAAGGCCAGTGCTGCTGTTGCCAGTGCCTCATCCTTGGCTTGCCTGATTGCCAGCGTGTCACCCCGGTTGTTGCGCCTGCCATCCTCTGTATCTATGTGTTGCTCCCCTTGAACCTCAATCAGCAAGCTGTGTGGCTTCAGCAGCATGGCATCCCACTTGTGCCGGTTCAGCCACAGCCCCTTGCTGCTGCCAGCTACCTGCAGCTGTATCTTCTTGCTAATAGCAACTGCCTCAACAGCATAGCAGTCAACAGCTGCAGACTGGTCCAGCAATTGATACAGCAACCTCTCATGCTTGCTGCCCCTGCGCGTGCACACGTGGCATGCGAATGGCTGCTGGCCACGGGATGCTGTTTGCAGTGCCAGCAGCCTTGTGTGCTTCCTGTTGCAGCACTTGCACTTGAACACAAGCTTGAGGGTGCTGTATGCTGCTTGGTCCTTCAGCAGCATGTAGTTTAATTCTGGCTTATACAGCTGTTCAGCCTCCTTGCTAAACTTCCCCCTGGGCCTGCCGCCGCGTGCCGCTGCTGCTGTGCTGCTGCCTGCACTGCTGCTGGTACCTGCAGACCACCACAAATGAGGAGGCAACAGGCATGACAGCTGATGAGTATGAGGATTGCATCTGGGACCTCAACCTCAACCTGGACACCATCTCAGAACGCCTGGGTTTGCAGCGCCACGCGCCCTGGCTGCTGTCACAGGACAACAGCACAGCCCACACCAAGGCTGAGCTTGCGTCGCTAGGCATCTGGCCTGCAGGCAGGCTTTTGAGTTTGCCAGCCCTGAGTCCTGACATGCACAAGGTAGTGGAGCATGTGCATGCATACCTGACCCAGGCAATGACAGCCTGGCGTTATGCGCGCTGGAACAACAAGCCCAATGACAAGGAGTGCATAGCCAAGTTGGTGGAATTGTTCTTTGCCTACCCAGCTGCTTCTGTCCAGGCTGATATTGATAGCCTCCCAGCAACCTACCAGGCAATCATTAACAGTGGTGGGCTGTATGCCCCACCAGGCCTGAGGTAGAGGTTGGTGCATGCACTGCTTGCGCAACTCATGCAGATGGGTTGCCTGCTGCTGTTCAACTTGGTTGCTGCAAGCTGTTGCAACAGCTGATGTGGTGTAGTGACAGCACTGCATATGCTGGATGCATTTCATACCTGCTGCAACGTGATTGTCTTGGTTGTTGATGGGCATGGTGTGTTGGCACCCACAGCTGCTGGCGGCACTCGCGCTGCTGCTGCTGCCGAGTGCCTGGCAGCAATGCTCCATGCCTGACATGTGCCTGCAGGAGGCAATGGCACAGTAGAGATGGTATGTTACTGGCGGAGGTTCTGGTGCTGATAAGTAAATCGTGTAGAGCCTGGCTGCTGCTGAAATGCAGCAGACCAGTTCTGCCAGGAGGGCGCAGCTGCTGCTCTGGCCAGCATGCTGCACAGCTGCAATGCTCATGCTAGGTAGCACGCTGTGTGTTCTACTGAAATATCACTTCTGAACTGCGGATGCGTGTTGCAATACATCGATGTCTGGCCAGGTTGTTGCTCCTCACCTGCTGCACGATTGCGTGATGCCTGCTCGTCCTCGCCCGACCTCCTGCTCCTGCCGTGCTCCTATCCGACATTTGAAGCCATATAGTATATTTCCGCGGTTGTGATCAGGGATTCCTGTCGCGCTACAGCAAGCAAGGTGGTAAGATCATGCCGAGTCAAACTTGGCAACGGCAAAGCTATGCGTGCAGCGATGCTTACATCCGGTGATAGTAGTCAGAAACTGCGAACTTCGATGCTGTATCACTGCAAATATTACCAGCGGCTGAGCTGCTGGTTCGCAACACACGTCAACAGCCCTAAACCCATGCCATGCAGGGGCTCGATACTCACTGGGTCTCATATTCATTCTCACAGGGCCTTTTGCCTGCCAAGTATCTGAGTTGCAACAGTATCAATCGCAAACTCGTACGTGTAAGGACGGTTACCACAGGCACACAATGCAGGGCTGAAGAGGCTGAATGCATGCACTCCTGCTGTGCTGCGTGCTGCTGCTGCTGTCGACCCCCCAGAAGTACTGCTTTTCAGCACATGTAACTTCCGCACAGAACAGCAACGAAAACGGTACTTGGGGCAAGGCTGCCAACAGCACACATCAGCACAGCAAGGGGCCAGGAGCTGGTTGCAGGCAGCAGGTGGGCCAGCTGGGCTGCTGCTGCAGCGCGCTGCATCACTGTGTCACACCCAAATTATCGAGATGCACAAAACGCGTTATTTGCAAGTAGCAAAGCCAGGCAGGGCGAACATCACGAGTGCACACCAGCAATGTAATGCCATCACAGAAGCACACACAAGCCCACAGTGCATGGTCAGCCCTGCTGCTGCTGTCAGATGCAAGCATACTTTTTATGTTTCACTCGAAGCAGCACAGCAGGGCCAAAACACGCAAATCCCCGCAGTTTCTTAGGGCGCCCAGGGACATACGTAAACTCGGTTTTCTGGACATGCACGCAGGCTGCGCACAATCTGAGCACACCAATAGATGCATACGGATCTTGACTATGTACCTGCATGTACGAGGCGAGAATCTTTATGAGACCCAGTGACTTCAATTAAATATTCATGATTACTCAACAGACAATACTGCATTCACAATACAGTGCTACACAATGACATAGCATGCTAATGCCGTCTGCACAGCCAAGCCGCACCCTCAACCAAGCACCGCCGGCGTCACTACTGCTCATGTCCAAGGTTCACCACTGACTAGGGTTTGTACTGTAACTGCAGAACATGACCTTGACAGTCGGCCTGGAGGCTGCCGCTGGCCTTGCATACAGGGCCAACAGGGGCAATGTCAATGCAGCCACAGCGGCCATGCGCACCATGCTAGAGGACGCAGGCCTGCCTGTGCCCTCTAATCCACTGCAATACATGCGGATTTGGGGCCCGCGCATGGATGTTGACGGCAACATTGTCGTCCCTGAGTCAGGCAGCGGCCGTCCGCCAAAACTGACTGATGCTCAGACGCACACATGCTATGCTGAATGCCTCAACTGGTATGCAGCAGGCAGGCCGCGGCCGTACGAGTCGGTACACGCGCTCATGACAACCAACCCCGTGGTGCGTGACATCATCACAGCCGCTGGCGTCTCCGGCGAGACCCTGACCAGGCACATGAGGCAGATTGACCCGCACTTCCAGTATGGCAAGGTGCGCAACCGGCCCTACCTGGACGCGCAGCACAAGCGGGACAGGGTGACATCGTGTGGTGAGAAGCTGCAGGTGTTTGAGGAGCAGAAGCCTTGGGTGGTGTATGTGGATGAAAAGGTGATGTGCCTCAGCCAATGCTGCACCAGGGGCTGGTATAGCAGCGATGCAGAGGACTTTGCCTGGAGCATGCCACGGCTCACGCGCAACCGCAAGACGATCAAGCTGAAGTACATCATTGGCGTCAACTACCAGCTGGGGCCTGTGTGGATCAAGTTCTTCACAGGCACAACTGGCATGCCATGGGACAGGGAGGGCTGTGCTTACCGGGTGAGTTCATGCCATGAACAGCTTGGGGGGCCTGCCAGCAGTAACGTGCTGCACCGCCTGCTGCAGAGCTGCTGCCCAGCGCACGGCGCGGCCGCACGGGTCATCAGCAGCACCCGCGTGAAGCCACAGCACACTGAACCCAAAGGCCAGTGCTGCTGTTGCCAGTGCCTCATCCTTGGCTTGCCTGATTGCCAGCGTGTCACCCCGGTTGTTGCGCCTGCCATCCTCTGTATCTATGTGTTGCTCCCCTTGAACCTCAATCAGCAAGCTGTGTGGCTTCAGCAGCATGGCATCCCACTTGTGCCGGTTCAGCCACAGCCCCTTGCTGCTGCCAGCTACCTGCAGCTGTATCTTCTTGCTAATAGCAACTGCCTCAACAGCATAGCAGTCAACAGCTGCAGACTGGTCCAGCAATTGATACAGCAACCTCTCATGCTTGCTGCCCCTGCGCGTGCACACGTGGCATGCGAATGGCTGCTGGCCACGGGATGCTGTTTGCAGTGCCAGCAGCCTTGTGTGCTTCCTGTTGCAGCACTTGCACTTGAACACAAGCTTGAGGGTGCTGTATGCTGCTTGGTCCTTCAGCAGCATGTAGTTTAATTCTGGCTTATACAGCTGTTCAGCCTCCTTGCTAAACTTCCCCCTGGGCCTGCCGCCGCGTGCCGCTGCTGCTGTGCTGCTGCCTGCACTGCTGCTGGTACCTGCAGACCACCACAAATGAGGAGGCAACAGGCATGACAGCTGATGAGTATGAGGATTGCATCTGGGACCTCAACCTCAACCTGGACACCATCTCAGAACGCCTGGGTTTGCAGCGCCACGCGCCCTGGCTGCTGTCACAGGACAACAGCACAGCCCACACCAAGGCTGAGCTTGCGTCGCTAGGCATCTGGCCTGCAGGCAGGCTTTTGAGTTTGCCAGCCCTGAGTCCTGACATGCACAAGGTAGTGGAGCATGTGCATGCATACCTGACCCAGGCAATGACAGCCTGGCGTTATGCGCGCTGGAACAACAAGCCCAATGACAAGGAGTGCATAGCCAAGTTGGTGGAATTGTTCTTTGCCTACCCAGCTGCTTCTGTCCAGGCTGATATTGATAGCCTCCCAGCAACCTACCAGGCAATCATTAACAGTGGTGGGCTGTATGCCCCACCAGGCCTGAGGTAGAGGTTGGTGCATGCACTGCTTGCGCAACTCATGCAGATGGGTTGCCTGCTGCTGTTCAACTTGGTTGCTGCAAGCTGTTGCAACAGCTGATGTGGTGTAGTGACAGCACTGCATATGCTGGATGCATTTCATACCTGCTGCAACGTGATTGTCTTGGTTGTTGATGGGCATGGTGTGTTGGCACCCACAGCTGCTGGCGGCACTCGCGCTGCTGCTGCTGCCGAGTGCCTGGCAGCAATGCTCCATGCCTGACATGTGCCTGCAGGAGGCAATGGCACAGTAGAGATGGTATGTTACTGGCGGAGGTTCTGGTGCTGATAAGTAAATCGTGTAGAGCCTGGCTGCTGCTGAAATGCAGCAGACCAGTTCTGCCAGGAGGGCGCAGCTGCTGCTCTGGCCAGCATGCTGCACAGCTGCAATGCTCATGCTAGGTAGCACGCTGTGTGTTCTACTGAAATATCACTTCTGAACTGCGGATGCGTGTTGCAATACATCGATGTCTGGCCAGGTTGTTGCTCCTCACCTGCTGCACGATTGCGTGATGCCTGCTCGTCCTCGCCCGACCTCCTGCTCCTGCCGTGCTCCTATCCGACATTTGAAGCCATATAGTATATTTCCGCGGTTGTGATCAGGGATTCCTGTCGCGCTACAGCAAGCAAGGTGGTAAGATCATGCCGAGTCAAACTTGGCAACGGCAAAGCTATGCGTGCAGCGATGCTTACATCCGGTGATAGTAGTCAGAAACTGCG
The DNA here is from genome assembly GCA_030272155.1 of Tetradesmus obliquus. NCBI lineage: Eukaryota > Viridiplantae > Chlorophyta > Chlorophyceae > Sphaeropleales > Scenedesmaceae > Tetradesmus > Tetradesmus obliquus. The sequence continues at coordinate 2,309,328 of CP126207.1, read as the reverse complement.
AACTTCGATGCTGTATCACTGCAAATATTACCAGCGGCTGAGCTGCTGGTTCGCAACACACGTCAACAGCCCTAAACCCATGCCATGCAGGGGCTCGATACTCACTGGGTCTCATATTCATTCTCACAGGGCCTTTTGCCTGCCAAGTATCTGAGTTGCAACAGTATCAATCGCAAACTCGTACGTGTAAGGACGGTTACCACAGGCACACAATGCAGGGCTGAAGAGGCTGAATGCATGCACTCCTGCTGTGCTGCGTGCTGCTGCTGCTGTCGACCCCCCAGAAGTACTGCTTTTCAGCACATGTAACTTCCGCACAGAACAGCAACGAAAACGGTACTTGGGGCAAGGCTGCCAACAGCACACATCAGCACAGCAAGGGGCCAGGAGCTGGTTGCAGGCAGCAGGTGGGCCAGCTGGGCTGCTGCTGCAGCGCGCTGCATCACTGTGTCACACCCAAATTATCGAGATGCACAAAACGCGTTATTTGCAAGTAGCAAAGTCAGGCAGGGCGAACATCACGAGTGCACACCAGCAATGTAATGCCATCACAGAAGCACACACAAGCCCACAGTGCATGGTCAGCCCTGCTGCTGCTGTCAGATGCAAGCATACTTTTTATGTTTCACTCGAAGCAGCACAGCAGGGCCAAAACACGCAAATCCCCGCAGTTTCTTAGGGCGCCCAGGGACATACGTAAACTCGGTTTTCTGGACATGCACGCAGGCTGCGCACAATCTGAGCACACCAATAGATGCATACGGATCTTGACTATGTACCTGCATGTACGAGGCGAGAATCTTTATGAGACCCAGTGACTTCAATTAAATATTCATGATTACTCAACAGACAATACTGCATTCACAATACAGTGCTACACAATGACATAGCATGCTAATGCCGTCTGCACAGCCAAGCCGCACCCTCAACCAAGCACCGCCGGCGTCACTACTGCTCATGTCCAAGGTTCACCACTGACTAGGGTTTGTACTGTAACTGCAGAACATGACCTTGACAGTCGGCCTGGAGGCTGCCGCTGGCCTTGCATACAGGGCCAACAGGGGCAATGTCAATGCAGCCACAGCGGCCATGCGCACCATGCTAGAGGACGCAGGCCTGCCTGTGCCCTCTAATCCACTGCAATACATGCGGATTTGGGGCCCGCGCATGGATGTTGACGGCAACATTGTCGTCCCTGAGTCAGGCAGCGGCCGTCCGCCAAAACTGACTGATGCTCAGACGCACACATGCTATGCTGAATGCCTCAACTGGTATGCAGCAGGCAGGCCGCGGCCGTACGAGTCGGTACACGCGCTCATGACAACCAACCCCGTGGTGCGTGACATCATCACAGCCGCTGGCGTCTCCGGCGAGACCCTGACCAGGCACATGAGGCAGATTGACCCGCACTTCCAGTATGGCAAGGTGCGCAACCGGCCCTACCTGGACGCGCAGCACAAGCGGGACAGGGTGACATCGTGTGGTGAGAAGCTGCAGGTGTTTGAGGAGCAGAAGCCTTGGGTGGTGTATGTGGATGAAAAGGTGATGTGCCTCAGCCAATGCTGCACCAGGGGCTGGTATAGCAGCGATGCAGAGGACTTTGCCTGGAGCATGCCACGGCTCACGCGCAACCGCAAGACGATCAAGCTGAAGTACATCATTGGCGTCAACTACCAGCTGGGGCCTGTGTGGATCAAGTTCTTCACAGGCACAACTGGCATGCCATGGGACAGGGAGGGCTGTGCTTACCGGGTGAGTTCATGCCATGAACAGCTTGGGGGGCCTGCCAGCAGTAACGTGCTGCACCGCCTGCTGCAGAGCTGCTGCCCAGCGCACGGCGCGGCCGCACGGGTCATCAGCAGCACCCGCGTGAAGCCACAGCACACTGAACCCAAAGGCCAGTGCTGCTGTTGCCAGTGCCTCATCCTTGGCTTGCCTGATTGCCAGCGTGTCACCCCGGTTGTTGCGCCTGCCATCCTCTGTATCTATGTGTTGCTCCCCTTGAACCTCAATCAGCAAGCTGTGTGGCTTCAGCAGCATGGCATCCCACTTGTGCCGGTTCAGCCACAGCCCCTTGCTGCTGCCAGCTACCTGCAGCTGTATCTTCTTGCTAATAGCAACTGCCTCAACAGCATAGCAGTCAACAGCTGCAGACTGGTCCAGCAATTGATACAGCAACCTCTCATGCTTGCTGCCCCTGCGCGTGCACACGTGGCATGCGAATGGCTGCTGGCCACGGGATGCTGTTTGCAGTGCCAGCAGCCTTGTGTGCTTCCTGTTGCAGCACTTGCACTTGAACACAAGCTTGAGGGTGCTGTATGCTGCTTGGTCCTTCAGCAGCATGTAGTTTAATTCTGGCTTATACAGCTGTTCAGCCTCCTTGCTAAACTTCCCCCTGGGCCTGCCGCCGCGTGCCGCTGCTGCTGTGCTGCTGCCTGCACTGCTGCTGGTACCTGCAGACCACCACAAATGAGGAGGCAACAGGCATGACAGCTGATGAGTATGAGGATTGCATCTGGGACCTCAACCTCAACCTGGACACCATCTCAGAACGCCTGGGTTTGCAGCGCCACGCGCCCTGGCTGCTGTCACAGGACAACAGCACAGCCCACACCAAGGCTGAGCTTGCGTCGCTAGGCATCTGGCCTGCAGGCAGGCTTTTGAGTTTGCCAGCCCTGAGTCCTGACATGCACAAGGTAGTGGAGCATGTGCATGCATACCTGACCCAGGCAATGACAGCCTGGCGTTATGCGCGCTGGAACAACAAGCCCAATGACAAGGAGTGCATAGCCAAGTTGGTGGAATTGTTCTTTGCCTACCCAGCTGCTTCTGTCCAGGCTGATATTGATAGCCTCCCAGCAACCTACCAGGCAATCATTAACAGTGGTGGGCTGTATGCCCCACCAGGCCTGAGGTAGAGGTTGGTGCATGCACTGCTTGCGCAACTCATGCAGATGGGTTGCCTGCTGCTGTTCAACTTGGTTGCTGCAAGCTGTTGCAACAGCTGATGTGGTGTAGTGACAGCACTGCATATGCTGGATGCATTTCATACCTGCTGCAACGTGATTGTCTTGGTTGTTGATGGGCATGGTGTGTTGGCACCCACAGCTGCTGGCGGCACTCGCGCTGCTGCTGCTGCCGAGTGCCTGGCAGCAATGCTCCATGCCTGACATGTGCCTGCAGGAGGCAATGGCACAGTAGAGATGGTATGTTACTGGCGGAGGTTCTGGTGCTGATAAGTAAATCGTGTAGAGCCTGGCTGCTGCTGAAATGCAGCAGACCAGTTCTGCCAGGAGGGCGCAGCTGCTGCTCTGGCCAGCATGCTGCACAGCTGCAATGCTCATGCTAGGTAGCACGCTGTGTGTTCTACTGAAATATCACTTCTGAACTGCGGATGCGTGTTGCAATACATCGATGTCTGGCCAGGTTGTTGCTCCTCACCTGCTGCACGATTGCGTGATGCCTGCTCGTCCTCGCCCGACCTCCTGCTCCTGCCGTGCTCCTATCCGACATTTGAAGCCATATAGTATATTTCCGCGGTTGTGATCAGGGATTCCTGTCGCGCTACAGCAAGCAAGGTGGTAAGATCATGCCGAGTCAAACTTGGCAACGGCAAAGCTATGCGTGCAGCGATGCTTACATCCGGTGATAGTAGTCAGAAACTGCGAACTTCGATGCTGTATCACTGCAAATATTACCAGCGGCTGAGCTGCTGGTTCGCAACACACGTCAACAGCCCTAAACCCATGCCATGCAGGGGCTCGATACTCACTGGGTCTCATATTCATTCTCACAGGGCCTTTTGCCTGCCAAGTATCTGAGTTGCAACAGTATCAATCGCAAACTCGTACGTGTAAGGACGGTTACCACAGGCACACAATGCAGGGCTGAAGAGGCTGAATGCATGCACTCCTGCTGTGCTGCGTGCTGCTGCTGCTGTCGACCCCCCAGAAGTACTGCTTTTCAGCACATGTAACTTCCGCACAGAACAGCAACGAAAACGGTACTTGGGGCAAGGCTGCCAACAGCACACATCAGCACAGCAAGGGGCCAGGAGCTGGTTGCAGGCAGCAGGTGGGCCAGCTGGGCTGCTGCTGCAGCGCGCTGCATCACTGTGTCACACCCAAATTATCGAGATGCACAAAACGCGTTATTTGCAAGTAGCAAAGCCAGGCAGGGCGAACATCACGAGTGCACACCAGCAATGTAATGCCATCACAGAAGCACACACAAGCCCACAGTGCATGGTCAGCCCTGCTGCTGCTGTCAGATGCAAGCATACTTTTTATGTTTCACTCGAAGCAGCACAGCAGGGCCAAAACACGCAAATCCCCGCAGTTTCTTAGGGCGCCCAGGGACATACGTAAACTCGGTTTTCTGGACATGCACGCAGGCTGCGCACAATCTGAGCACACCAATAGATGCATACGGATCTTGACTATGTACCTGCATGTACGAGGCGAGAATCTTTATGAGACCCAGTGACTTCAATTAAATATTCATGATTACTCAACAGACAATACTGCATTCACAATACAGTGCTACACAATGACATAGCATGCTAATGCCGTCTGCACAGCCAAGCCGCACCCTCAACCAAGCACCGCCGGCGTCACTACTGCTCATGTCCAAGGTTCACCACTGACTAGGGTTTGTACTGTAACTGCAGAACATGACCTTGACAGTCGGCCTGGAGGCTGCCGCTGGCCTTGCATACAGGGCCAACAGGGGCAATGTCAATGCAGCCACAGCGGCCATGCGCACCATGCTAGAGGACGCAGGCCTGCCTGTGCCCTCTAATCCACTGCAATACATGCGGATTTGGGGCCCGCGCATGGATGTTGACGGCAACATTGTCGTCCCTGAGTCAGGCAGCGGCCGTCCGCCAAAACTGACTGATGCTCAGACGCACACATGCTATGCTGAATGCCTCAACTGGTATGCAGCAGGCAGGCCGCGGCCGTACGAGTCGGTACACGCGCTCATGACAACCAACCCCGTGGTGCGTGACATCATCACAGCCGCTGGCGTCTCCGGCGAGACCCTGACCAGGCACATGAGGCAGATTGACCCGCACTTCCAGTATGGCAAGGTGCGCAACCGGCCCTACCTGGACGCGCAGCACAAGCGGGACAGGGTGACATCGTGTGGTGAGAAGCTGCAGGTGTTTGAGGAGCAGAAGCCTTGGGTGGTGTATGTGGATGAAAAGGTGATGTGCCTCAGCCAATGCTGCACCAGGGGCTGGTATAGCAGCGATGCAGAGGACTTTGCCTGGAGCATGCCACGGCTCACGCGCAACCGCAAGACGATCAAGCTGAAGTACATCATTGGCGTCAACTACCAGCTGGGGCCTGTGTGGATCAAGTTCTTCACAGGCACAACTGGCATGCCATGGGACAGGGAGGGCTGTGCTTACCGGGTGAGTTCATGCCATGAACAGCTTGGGGGGCCTGCCAGCAGTAACGTGCTGCACCGCCTGCTGCAGAGCTGCTGCCCAGCGCACGGCGCGGCCGCACGGGTCATCAGCAGCACCCGCGTGAAGCCACAGCACACTGAACCCAAAGGCCAGTGCTGCTGTTGCCAGTGCCTCATCCTTGGCTTGCCTGATTGCCAGCGTGTCACCCCGGTTGTTGCGCCTGCCATCCTCTGTATCTATGTGTTGCTCCCCTTGAACCTCAATCAGCAAGCTGTGTGGCTTCAGCAGCATGGCATCCCACTTGTGCCGGTTCAGCCACAGCCCCTTGCTGCTGCCAGCTACCTGCAGCTGTATCTTCTTGCTAATAGCAACTGCCTCAACAGCATAGCAGTCAACAGCTGCAGACTGGTCCAGCAATTGATACAGCAACCTCTCATGCTTGCTGCCCCTGCGCGTGCACACGTGGCATGCGAATGGCTGCTGGCCACGGGATGCTGTTTGCAGTGCCAGCAGCCTTGTGTGCTTCCTGTTGCAGCACTTGCACTTGAACACAAGCTTGAGGGTGCTGTATGCTGCTTGGTCCTTCAGCAGCATGTAGTTTAATTCTGGCTTATACAGCTGTTCAGCCTCCTTGCTAAACTTCCCCCTGGGCCTGCCGCCGCGTGCCGCTGCTGCTGTGCTGCTGCCTGCACTGCTGCTGGTACCTGCAGACCACCACAAATGAGGAGGCAACAGGCATGACAGCTGATGAGTATGAGGATTGCATCTGGGACCTCAACCTCAACCTGGACACCATCTCAGAACGCCTGGGTTTGCAGCGCCACGCGCCCTGGCTGCTGTCACAGGACAACAGCACAGCCCACACCAAGGCTGAGCTTGCGTCGCTAGGCATCTGGCCTGCAGGCAGGCTTTTGAGTTTGCCAGCCCTGAGTCCTGACATGCACAAGGTAGTGGAGCATGTGCATGCATACCTGACCCAGGCAATGACAGCCTGGCGTTATGCGCGCTGGAACAACAAGCCCAATGACAAGGAGTGCATAGCCAAGTTGGTGGAATTGTTCTTTGCCTACCCAGCTGCTTCTGTCCAGGCTGATATTGATAGCCTCCCAGCAACCTACCAGGCAATCATTAACAGTGGTGGGCTGTATGCCCCACCAGGCCTGAGGTAGAGGTTGGTGCATGCACTGCTTGCGCAACTCATGCAGATGGGTTGCCTGCTGCTGTTCAACTTGGTTGCTGCAAGCTGTTGCAACAGCTGATGTGGTGTAGTGACAGCACTGCATATGCTGGATGCATTTCATACCTGCTGCAACGTGATTGTCTTGGTTGTTGATGGGCATGGTGTGTTGGCACCCACAGCTGCTGGCGGCACTCGCGCTGCTGCTGCTGCCGAGTGCCTGGCAGCAATGCTCCATGCCTGACATGTGCCTGCAGGAGGCAATGGCACAGTAGAGATGGTATGTTACTGGCGGAGGTTCTGGTGCTGATAAGTAAATCGTGTAGAGCCTGGCTGCTGCTGAAATGCAGCAGACCAGTTCTGCCAGGAGGGCGCAGCTGCTGCTCTGGCCAGCATGCTGCACAGCTGCAATGCTCATGCTAGGTAGCACGCTGTGTGTTCTACTGAAATATCACTTCTGAACTGCGGATGCGTGTTGCAATACATCGATGTCTGGCCAGGTTGTTGCTCCTCACCTGCTGCACGATTGCGTGATGCCTGCTCGTCCTCGCCCGACCTCCTGCTCCTGCCGTGCTCCTATCCGACATTTGAAGCCATATAGTATATTTCCGCGGTTGTGATCAGGGATTCCTGTCGCGCTACAGCAAGCAAGGTGGTAAGATCATGCCGAGTCAAACTTGGCAACGGCAAAGCTATGCGTGCAGCGATGCTTACATCCGGTGATAGTAGTCAGAAACTGCGAACTTCGATGCTGTATCACTGCAAATATTACCAGCGGCTGAGCTGCTGGTTCGCAACACACGTCAACAGCCCTAAACCCATGCCATGCAGGGGCTCGATACTCACTGGGTCTCATATTCATTCTCACAGGGCCTTTTGCCTGCCAAGTATCTGAGTTGCAACAGTATCAATCGCAAACTCGTACGTGTAAGGACGGTTACCACAGGCACACAATGCAGGGCTGAAGAGGCTGAATGCATGCACTCCTGCTGTGCTGCGTGCTGCTGCTGCTGTCGACCCCCCAGAAGTACTGCTTTTCAGCACATGTAACTTCCGCACAGAACAGCAACGAAAACGGTACTTGGGGCAAGGCTGCCAACAGCACACATCAGCACAGCAAGGGGCCAGGAGCTGGTTGCAGGCAGCAGGTGGGCCAGCTGGGCTGCTGCTGCAGCGCGCTGCATCACTGTGTCACACCCAAATTATCGAGATGCACAAAACGCGTTATTTGCAAGTAGCAAAGCCAGGCAGGGCGAACATCACGAGTGCACACCAGCAATGTAATGCCATCACAGAAGCACACACAAGCCCACAGTGCATGGTCAGCCCTGCTGCTGCTGTCAGATGCAAGCATACTTTTTATGTTTCACTCGAAGCAGCACAGCAGGGCCAAAACACGCAAATCCCCGCAGTTTCTTAGGGCGCCCAGGGACATACGTAAACTCGGTTTTCTGGACATGCACGCAGGCTGCGCACAATCTGAGCACACCAATAGATGCATACGGATCTTGACTATGTACCTGCATGTACGAGGCGAGAATCTTTATGAGACCCAGTGACTTCAATTAAATATTCATGATTACTCAACAGACAATACTGCATTCACAATACAGTGCTACACAATGACATAGCATGCTAATGCCGTCTGCACAGCCAAGCCGCACCCTCAACCAAGCACCGCCGGCGTCACTACTGCTCATGTCCAAGGTTCACCACTGACTAGGGTTTGTACTGTAACTGCAGAACATGACCTTGACAGTCGGCCTGGAGGCTGCCGCTGGCCTTGCATACAGGGCCAACAGGGGCAATGTCAATGCAGCCACAGCGGCCATGCGCACCATGCTAGAGGACGCAGGCCTGCCTGTGCCCTCTAATCCACTGCAATACATGCGGATTTGGGGCCCGCGCATGGATGTTGACGGCAACATTGTCGTCCCTGAGTCAGGCAGCGGCCGTCCGCCAAAACTGACTGATGCTCAGACGCACACATGCTATGCTGAATGCCTCAACTGGTATGCAGCAGGCAGGCCGCGGCCGTACGAGTCGGTACACGCGCTCATGACAACCAACCCCGTGGTGCGTGACATCATCACAGCCGCTGGCGTCTCCGGCGAGACCCTGACCAGGCACATGAGGCAGATTGACCCGCACTTCCAGTATGGCAAGGTGCGCAACCGGCCCTACCTGGACGCGCAGCACAAGCGGGACAGGGTGACATCGTGTGGTGAGAAGCTGCAGGTGTTTGAGGAGCAGAAGCCTTGGGTGGTGTATGTGGATGAAAAGGTGATGTGCCTCAGCCAATGCTGCACCAGGGGCTGGTATAGCAGCGATGCAGAGGACTTTGCCTGGAGCATGCCACGGCTCACGCGCAACCGCAAGACGATCAAGCTGAAGTACATCATTGGCGTCAACTACCAGCTGGGGCCTGTGTGGATCAAGTTCTTCACAGGCACAACTGGCATGCCATGGGACAGGGAGGGCTGTGCTTACCGGGTGAGTTCATGCCATGAACAGCTTGGGGGGCCTGCCAGCAGTAACGTGCTGCACCGCCTGCTGCAGAGCTGCTGCCCAGCGCACGGCGCGGCCGCACGGGTCATCAGCAGCACCCGCGTGAAGCCACAGCACACTGAACCCAAAGGCCAGTGCTGCTGTTGCCAGTGCCTCATCCTTGGCTTGCCTGATTGCCAGCGTGTCACCCCGGTTGTTGCGCCTGCCATCCTCTGTATCTATGTGTTGCTCCCCTTGAACCTCAATCAGCAAGCTGTGTGGCTTCAGCAGCATGGCATCCCACTTGTGCCGGTTCAGCCACAGCCCCTTGCTGCTGCCAGCTACCTGCAGCTGTATCTTCTTGCTAATAGCAACTGCCTCAACAGCATAGCAGTCAACAGCTGCAGACTGGTCCAGCAATTGATACAGCAACCTCTCATGCTTGCTGCCCCTGCGCGTGCACACGTGGCATGCGAATGGCTGCTGGCCACGGGATGCTGTTTGCAGTGCCAGCAGCCTTGTGTGCTTCCTGTTGCAGCACTTGCACTTGAACACAAGCTTGAGGGTGCTGTATGCTGCTTGGTCCTTCAGCAGCATGTAGTTTAATTCTGGCTTATACAGCTGTTCAGCCTCCTTGCTAAACTTCCCCCTGGGCCTGCCGCCGCGTGCCGCTGCTGCTGTGCTGCTGCCTGCACTGCTGCTGGTACCTGCAGACCACCACAAATGAGGAGGCAACAGGCATGACAGCTGATGAGTATGAGGATTGCATCTGGGACCTCAACCTCAACCTGGACACCATCTCAGAACGCCTGGGTTTGCAGCGCCACGCGCCCTGGCTGCTGTCACAGGACAACAGCACAGCCCACACCAAGGCTGAGCTTGCGTCGCTAGGCATCTGGCCTGCAGGCAGGCTTTTGAGTTTGCCAGCCCTGAGTCCTGACATGCACAAGGTAGTGGAGCATGTGCATGCATACCTGACCCAGGCAATGACAGCCTGGCGTTATGCGCGCTGGAACAACAAGCCCAATGACAAGGAGTGCATAGCCAAGTTGGTGGAATTGTTCTTTGCCTACCCAGCTGCTTCTGTCCAGGCTGATATTGATAGCCTCCCAGCAACCTACCAGGCAATCATTAACAGTGGTGGGCTGTATGCCCCACCAGGCCTGAGGTAGAGGTTGGTGCATGCACTGCTTGCGCAACTCATGCAGATGGGTTGCCTGCTGCTGTTCAACTTGGTTGCTGCAAGCTGTTGCAACAGCTGATGTGGTGTAGTGACAGCACTGCATATGCTGGATGCATTTCATACCTGCTGCAACGTGATTGTCTTGGTTGTTGATGGGCATGGTGTGTTGGCACCCACAGCTGCTGGCGGCACTCGCGCTGCTGCTGCTGCCGAGTGCCTGGCAGCAATGCTCCATGCCTGACATGTGCCTGCAGGAGGCAATGGCACAGTAGAGATGGTATGTTACTGGCGGAGGTTCTGGTGCTGATAAGTAAATCGTGTAGAGCCTGGCTGCTGCTGAAATGCAGCAGACCAGTTCTGCCAGGAGGGCGCAGCTGCTGCTCTGGCCAGCATGCTGCACAGCTGCAATGCTCATGCTAGGTAGCACGCTGTGTGTTCTACTGAAATATCACTTCTGAACTGCGGATGCGTGTTGCAATACATCGATGTCTGGCCAGGTTGTTGCTCCTCACCTGCTGCACGATTGCGTGATGCCTGCTCGTCCTCGCCCGACCTCCTGCTCCTGCCGTGCTCCTATCCGACATTTGAAGCCATATAGTATATTTCCGCGGTTGTGATCAGGGATTCCTGTCGCGCTACAGCAAGCAAGGTGGTAAGATCATGCCGAGTCAAACTTGGCAACGGCAAAGCTATGCGTGCAGCGATGCTTACATCCGGTGATAGTAGTCAGAAACTGCGAACTTCGATGCTGTATCACTGCAAATATTACCAGCGGCTGAGCTGCTGGTTCGCAACACACGTCAACAGCCCTAAACCCATGCCATGCAGGGGCTCGATACTCAGACTTCAATTAAATATTCATGATTACTCAACAGACAATACTGCATTCACAATACAGTGCTACACAATGACATAGCATGCTAATGCCGTCTGCACAGCCAAGCCGCACCCTCAACCAAGCACCGCCGGCGTCACTACTGCTCATGTCCAAGGTTCACCACTGACTAGGGTTTGTACTGTAACTGCAGAACATGACCTTGACAGTCGGCCTGGAGGCTGCCGCTGGCCTTGCATACAGGGCCAACAGGGGCAATGTCAATGCAGCCACAGCGGCCATGCGCACCATGCTAGAGGACGCAGGCCTGCCTGTGCCCTCTAATCCACTGCAATACATGCGGATTTGGGGCCCGCGCATGGATGTTGACGGCAACATTGTCGTCCCTGAGTCAGGCAGCGGCCGTCCGCCAAAACTGACTGATGCTCAGACGCACACATGCTATGCTGAATGCCTCAACTGGTATGCAGCAGGCAGGCCGCGGCCGTACGAGTCGGTACACGCGCTCATGACAACCAACCCCGTGGTGCGTGACATCATCACAGCCGCTGGCGTCTCCGGCGAGACCCTGACCAGGCACATGAGGCAGATTGACCCGCACTTCCAGTATGGCAAGGTGCGCAACCGGCCCTACCTGGACGCGCAGCACAAGCGGGACAGGGTGACATCGTGTGGTGAGAAGCTGCAGGTGTTTGAGGAGCAGAAGCCTTGGGTGGTGTATGTGGATGAAAAGGTGATGTGCCTCAGCCAATGCTGCACCAGGGGCTGGTATAGCAGCGATGCAGAGGACTTTGCCTGGAGCATGCCACGGCTCACGCGCAACCGCAAGACGATCAAGCTGAAGTACATCATTGGCGTCAACTACCAGCTGGGGCCTGTGTGGATCAAGTTCTTCACAGGCACAACTGGCATGCCATGGGACAGGGAGGGCTGTGCTTACCGGGTGAGTTCATGCCATGAACAGCTTGGGGGGCCTGCCAGCAGTAACGTGCTGCACCGCCTGCTGCAGAGCTGCTGCCCAGCGCACGGCGCGGCCGCACGGGTCATCAGCAGCACCCGCGTGAAGCCACAGCACACTGAACCCAAAGGCCAGTGCTGCTGTTGCCAGTGCCTCATCCTTGGCTTGCCTGATTGCCAGCGTGTCACCCCGGTTGTTGCGCCTGCCATCCTCTGTATCTATGTGTTGCTCCCCTTGAACCTCAATCAGCAAGCTGTGTGGCTTCAGCAGCATGGCATCCCACTTGTGCCGGTTCAGCCACAGCCCCTTGCTGCTGCCAGCTACCTGCAGCTGTATCTTCTTGCTAATAGCAACTGCCTCAACAGCATAGCAGTCAACAGCTGCAGACTGGTCCAGCAATTGATACAGCAACCTCTCATGCTTGCTGCCCCTGCGCGTGCACACGTGGCATGCGAATGGCTGCTGGCCACGGGATGCTGTTTGCAGTGCCAGCAGCCTTGTGTGCTTCCTGTTGCAGCACTTGCACTTGAACACAAGCTTGAGGGTGCTGTATGCTGCTTGGTCCTTCAGCAGCATGTAGTTTAATTCTGGCTTATACAGCTGTTCAGCCTCCTTGCTAAACTTCCCCCTGGGCCTGCCGCCGCGTGCCGCTGCTGCTGTGCTGCTGCCTGCACTGCTGCTGGTACCTGCAGACCACCACAAATGAGGAGGCAACAGGCATGACAGCTGATGAGTATGAGGATTGCATCTGGGACCTCAACCTCAACCTGGACACCATCTCAGAACGCCTGGGTTTGCAGCGCCACGCGCCCTGGCTGCTGTCACAGGACAACAGCACAGCCCACACCAAGGCTGAGCTTGCGTCGCTAGGCATCTGGCCTGCAGGCAGGCTTTTGAGTTTGCCAGCCCTGAGTCCTGACATGCACAAGGTAGTGGAGCATGTGCATGCATACCTGACCCAGGCAATGACAGCCTGGCGTTATGCGCGCTGGAACAACAAGCCCAATGACAAGGAGTGCATAGCCAAGTTGGTGGAATTGTTCTTTGCCTACCCAGCTGCTTCTGTCCAGGCTGATATTGATAGCCTCCCAGCAACCTACCAGGCAATCATTAACAGTGGTGGGCTGTATGCCCCACCAGGCCTGAGGTAGAGGTTGGTGCATGCACTGCTTGCGCAACTCATGCAGATGGGTTGCCTGCTGCTGTTCAACTTGGTTGCTGCAAGCTGTTGCAACAGCTGATGTGGTGTAGTGACAGCACTGCATATGCTGGATGCATTTCATACCTGCTGCAACGTGATTGTCTTGGTTGTTGATGGGCATGGTGTGTTGGCACCCACAGCTGCTGGCGGCACTCGCGCTGCTGCTGCTGCCGAGTGCCTGGCAGCAATGCTCCATGCCTGACATGTGCCTGCAGGAGGCAATGGCACAGTAGAGATGGTATGTTACTGGCGGAGGTTCTGGTGCTGATAAGTAAATCGTGTAGAGCCTGGCTGCTGCTGAAATGCAGCAGACCAGTTCTGCCAGGAGGGCGCAGCTGCTGCTCTGGCCAGCATGCTGCACAGCTGCAATGCTCATGCTAGGTAGCACGCTGTGTGTTCTACTGAAATATCACTTCTGAACTGCGGATGCGTGTTGCAATACATCGATGTCTGGCCAGGTTGTTGCTCCTCACCTGCTGCACGATTGCGTGATGCCTGCTCGTCCTCGCCCGACCTCCTGCTCCTGCCGTGCTCCTATCCGACATTTGAAGCCATATAGTATATTTCCGCGGTTGTGATCAGGGATTCCTGTCGCGCTACAGCAAGCAAGGTGGTAAGATCATGCCGAGTCAAACTTGGCAACGGCAAAGCTATGCGTGCAGCGATGCTTACATCCGGTGATAGTAGTCAGAAACTGCGAACTTCGATGCTGTATCACTGCAAATATTACCAGCGGCTGAGCTGCTGGTTCGCAACACACGTCAACAGCCCTAAACCCATGCCATGCAGGGGCTCGATACTCACTGGGTCTCATATTCATTCTCACAGGGCCTTTTGCCTGCCAAGTATCTGAGTTGCAACAGTATCAATCGCAAACTCGTACGTGTAAGGACGGTTACCACAGGCACACAATGCAGGGCTGAAGAGGCTGAATGCATGCACTCCTGCTGTGCTGCGTGCTGCTGCTGCTGTCGACCCCCCAGAAGTACTGCTTTTCAGCACATGTAACTTCCGCACAGAACAGCAACGAAAACGGTACTTGGGGCAAGGCTGCCAACAGCACACATCAGCACAGCAAGGGGCCAGGAGCTGGTTGCAGGCAGCAGGTGGGCCAGCTGGGCTGCTGCTGCAGCGCGCTGCATCACTGTGTCACACCCAAATTATCGAGATGCACAAAACGCGTTATTTGCAAGTAGCAAAGCCAGGCAGGGCGAACATCACGAGTGCACACCAGCAATGTAATGCCATCACAGAAGCACACACAAGCCCACAGTGCATGGTCAGCCCTGCTGCTGCTGTCAGATGCAAGCATACTTTTTATGTTTCACTCGAAGCAGCACAGCAGGGCCAAAACACGCAAATCCCCGCAGTTTCTTAGGGCGCCCAGGGACATACGTAAACTCGGTTTTCTGGACATGCACGCAGGCTGCGCACAATCTGAGCACACCAATAGATGCATACGGATCTTGACTATGTACCTGCATGTACGAGGCGAGAATCTTTATGAGACCCAGTGACTTCAATTAAATATTCATGATTACTCAACAGACAATACTGCATTCACAATACAGTGCTACACAATGACATAGCATGCTAATGCCGTCTGCACAGCCAAGCCGCACCCTCAACCAAGCACCGCCGGCGTCACTACTGCTCATGTCCAAGGTTCACCACTGACTAGGGTTTGTACTGTAACTGCAGAACATGACCTTGACAGTCGGCCTGGAGGCTGCCGCTGGCCTTGCATACAGGGCCAACAGGGGCAATGTCAATGCAGCCACAGCGGCCATGCGCACCATGCTAGAGGACGCAGGCCTGCCTGTGCCCTCTAATCCACTGCAATACATGCGGATTTGGGGCCCGCGCATGGATGTTGACGGCAACATTGTCGTCCCTGAGTCAGGCAGCGGCCGTCCGCCAAAACTGACTGATGCTCAGACGCACACATGCTATGCTGAATGCCTCAACTGGTATGCAGCAGGCAGGCCGCGGCCGTACGAGTCGGTACACGCGCTCATGACAACCAACCCCGTGGTGCGTGACATCATCACAGCCGCTGGCGTCTCCGGCGAGACCCTGACCAGGCACATGAGGCAGATTGACCCGCACTTCCAGTATGGCAAGGTGCGCAACCGGCCCTACCTGGACGCGCAGCACAAGCGGGACAGGGTGACATCGTGTGGTGAGAAGCTGCAGGTGTTTGAGGAGCAGAAGCCTTGGGTGGTGTATGTGGATGAAAAGGTGATGTGCCTCAGCCAATGCTGCACCAGGGGCTGGTATAGCAGCGATGCAGAGGACTTTGCCTGGAGCATGCCACGGCTCACGCGCAACCGCAAGACGATCAAGCTGAAGTACATCATTGGCGTCAACTACCAGCTGGGGCCTGTGTGGATCAAGTTCTTCACAGGCACAACTGGCATGCCATGGGACAGGGAGGGCTGTGCTTACCGGGTGAGTTCATGCCATGAACAGCTTGGGGGGCCTGCCAGCAGTAACGTGCTGCACCGCCTGCTGCAGAGCTGCTGCCCAGCGCACGGCGCGGCCGCACGGGTCATCAGCAGCACCCGCGTGAAGCCACAGCACACTGAACCCAAAGGCCAGTGCTGCTGTTGCCAGTGCCTCATCCTTGGCTTGCCTGATTGCCAGCGTGTCACCCCGGTTGTTGCGCCTGCCATCCTCTGTATCTATGTGTTGCTCCCCTTGAACCTCAATCAGCAAGCTGTGTGGCTTCAGCAGCATGGCATCCCACTTGTGCCGGTTCAGCCACAGCCCCTTGCTGCTGCCAGCTACCTGCAGCTGTATCTTCTTGCTAATAGCAACTGCCTCAACAGCATAGCAGTCAACAGCTGCAGACTGGTCCAGCAATTGATACAGCAACCTCTCATGCTTGCTGCCCCTGCGCGTGCACACGTGGCATGCGAATGGCTGCTGGCCACGGGATGCTGTTTGCAGTGCCAGCAGCCTTGTGTGCTTCCTGTTGCAGCACTTGCACTTGAACACAAGCTTGAGGGTGCTGTATGCTGCTTGGTCCTTCAGCAGCATGTAGTTTAATTCTGGCTTATACAGCTGTTCAGCCTCCTTGCTAAACTTCCCCCTGGGCCTGCCGCCGCGTGCCGCTGCTGCTGTGCTGCTGCCTGCACTGCTGCTGGTACCTGCAGACCACCACAAATGAGGAGGCAACAGGCATGACAGCTGATGAGTATGAGGATTGCATCTGGGACCTCAACCTCAACCTGGACACCATCTCAGAACGCCTGGGTTTGCAGCGCCACGCGCCCTGGCTGCTGTCACAGGACAACAGCACAGCCCACACCAAGGCTGAGCTTGCGTCGCTAGGCATCTGGCCTGCAGGCAGGCTTTTGAGTTTGCCAGCCCTGAGTCCTGACATGCACAAGGTAGTGGAGCATGTGCATGCATACCTGACCCAGGCAATGACAGCCTGGCGTTATGCGCGCTGGAACAACAAGCCCAATGACAAGGAGTGCATAGCCAAGTTGGTGGAATTGTTCTTTGCCTACCCAGCTGCTTCTGTCCAGGCTGATATTGATAGCCTCCCAGCAACCTACCAGGCAATCATTAACAGTGGTGGGCTGTATGCCCCACCAGGCCTGAGGTAGAGGTTGGTGCATGCACTGCTTGCGCAACTCATGCAGATGGGTTGCCTGCTGCTGTTCAACTTGGTTGCTGCAAGCTGTTGCAACAGCTGATGTGGTGTAGTGACAGCACTGCATATGCTGGATGCATTTCATACCTGCTGCAACGTGATTGTCTTGGTTGTTGATGGGCATGGTGTGTTGGCACCCACAGCTGCTGGCGGCACTCGCGCTGCTGCTGCTGCCGAGTGCCTGGCAGCAATGCTCCATGCCTGACATGTGCCTGCAGGAGGCAATGGCACAGTAGAGATGGTATGTTACTGGCGGAGGTTCTGGTGCTGATAAGTAAATCGTGTAGAGCCTGGCTGCTGCTGAAATGCAGCAGACCAGTTCTGCCAGGAGGGCGCAGCTGCTGCTCTGGCCAGCATGCTGCACAGCTGCAATGCTCATGCTAGGTAGCACGCTGTGTGTTCTACTGAAATATCACTTCTGAACTGCGGATGCGTGTTGCAATACATCGATGTCTGGCCAGGTTGTTGCTCCTCACCTGCTGCACGATTGCGTGATGCCTGCTCGTCCTCGCCCGACCTCCTGCTCCTGCCGTGCTCCTATCCGACATTTGAAGCCATATAGTATATTTCCGCGGTTGTGATCAGGGATTCCTGTCGCGCTACAGCAAGCAAGGTGGTAAGATCATGCCGAGTCAAACTTGGCAACGGCAAAGCTATGCGTGCAGCGATGCTTACATCCGGTGATAGTAGTCAGAAACTGCGAACTTCGATGCTGTATCACTGCAAATATTACCAGCGGCTGAGCTGCTGGTTCGCAACACACGTCAACAGCCCTAAACCCATGCCATGCAGGGGCTCGATACTCACTGGGTCTCATATTCATTCTCACAGGGCCTTTTGCCTGCCAAGTATCTGAGTTGCAACAGTATCAATCGCAAACTCGTACGTGTAAGGACGGTTACCACAGGCACACAATGCAGGGCTGAAGAGGCTGAATGCATGCACTCCTGCTGTGCTGCGTGCTGCTGCTGCTGTCGACCCCCCAGAAGTACTGCTTTTCAGCACATGTAACTTCCGCACAGAACAGCAACGAAAACGGTACTTGGGGCAAGGCTGCCAACAGCACACATCAGCACAGCAAGGGGCCAGGAGCTGGTTGCAGGCAGCAGGTGGGCCAGCTGGGCTGCTGCTGCAGCGCGCTGCATCACTGTGTCACACCCAAATTATCGAGATGCACAAAACGCGTTATTTGCAAGTAGCAAAGCCAGGCAGGGCGAACATCACGAGTGCACACCAGCAATGTAATGCCATCACAGAAGCACACACAAGCCCACAGTGCATGGTCAGCCCTGCTGCTGCTGTCAGATGCAAGCATACTTTTTATGTTTCACTCGAAGCAGCACAGCAGGGCCAAAACACGCAAATCCCCGCAGTTTCTTAGGGCGCCCAGGGACATACGTAAACTCGGTTTTCTGGACATGCACGCAGGCTGCGCACAATCTGAGCACACCAATAGATGCATACGGATCTTGACTATGTACCTGCATGTACGAGGCGAGAATCTTTATGAGACCCAGTGACTTCAATTAAATATTCATGATTACTCAACAGACAATACTGCATTCACAATACAGTGCTACACAATGACATAGCATGCTAATGCCGTCTGCACAGCCAAGCCGCACCCTCAACCAAGCACCGCCGGCGTCACTACTGCTCATGTCCAAGGTTCACCACTGACTAGGGTTTGTACTGTAACTGCAGAACATGACCTTGACAGTCGGCCTGGAGGCTGCCGCTGGCCTTGCATACAGGGCCAACAGGGGCAATGTCAATGCAGCCACAGCGGCCATGCGCACCATGCTAGAGGACGCAGGCCTGCCTGTGCCCTCTAATCCACTGCAATACATGCGGATTTGGGGCCCGCGCATGGATGTTGACGGCAACATTGTCGTCCCTGAGTCAGGCAGCGGCCGTCCGCCAAAACTGACTGATGCTCAGACGCACACATGCTATGCTGAATGCCTCAACTGGTATGCAGCAGGCAGGCCGCGGCCGTACGAGTCGGTACACGCGCTCATGACAACCAACCCCGTGGTGCGTGACATCATCACAGCCGCTGGCGTCTCCGGCGAGACCCTGACCAGGCACATGAGGCAGATTGACCCGCACTTCCAGTATGGCAAGGTGCGCAACCGGCCCTACCTGGACGCGCAGCACAAGCGGGACAGGGTGACATCGTGTGGTGAGAAGCTGCAGGTGTTTGAGGAGCAGAAGCCTTGGGTGGTGTATGTGGATGAAAAGGTGATGTGCCTCAGCCAATGCTGCACCAGGGGCTGGTATAGCAGCGATGCAGAGGACTTTGCCTGGAGCATGCCACGGCTCACGCGCAACCGCAAGACGATCAAGCTGAAGTACATCATTGGCGTCAACTACCAGCTGGGGCCTGTGTGGATCAAGTTCTTCACAGGCACAACTGGCATGCCATGGGACAGGGAGGGCTGTGCTTACCGGGTGAGTTCATGCCATGAACAGCTTGGGGGGCCTGCCAGCAGTAACGTGCTGCACCGCCTGCTGCAGAGCTGCTGCCCAGCGCACGGCGCGGCCGCACGGGTCATCAGCAGCACCCGCGTGAAGCCACAGCACACTGAACCCAAAGGCCAGTGCTGCTGTTGCCAGTGCCTCATCCTTGGCTTGCCTGATTGCCAGCGTGTCACCCCGGTTGTTGCGCCTGCCATCCTCTGTATCTATGTGTTGCTCCCCTTGAACCTCAATCAGCAAGCTGTGTGGCTTCAGCAGCATGGCATCCCACTTGTGCCGGTTCAGCCACAGCCCCTTGCTGCTGCCAGCTACCTGCAGCTGTATCTTCTTGCTAATAGCAACTGCCTCAACAGCATAGCAGTCAACAGCTGCAGACTGGTCCAGCAATTGATACAGCAACCTCTCATGCTTGCTGCCCCTGCGCGTGCACACGTGGCATGCGAATGGCTGCTGGCCACGGGATGCTGTTTGCAGTGCCAGCAGCCTTGTGTGCTTCCTGTTGCAGCACTTGCACTTGAACACAAGCTTGAGGGTGCTGTATGCTGCTTGGTCCTTCAGCAGCATGTAGTTTAATTCTGGCTTATACAGCTGTTCAGCCTCCTTGCTAAACTTCCCCCTGGGCCTGCCGCCGCGTGCCGCTGCTGCTGTGCTGCTGCCTGCACTGCTGCTGGTACCTGCAGACCACCACAAATGAGGAGGCAACAGGCATGACAGCTGATGAGTATGAGGATTGCATCTGGGACCTCAACCTCAACCTGGACACCATCTCAGAACGCCTGGGTTTGCAGCGCCACGCGCCCTGGCTGCTGTCACAGGACAACAGCACAGCCCACACCAAGGCTGAGCTTGCGTCGCTAGGCATCTGGCCTGCAGGCAGGCTTTTGAGTTTGCCAGCCCTGAGTCCTGACATGCACAAGGTAGTGGAGCATGTGCATGCATACCTGACCCAGGCAATGACAGCCTGGCGTTATGCGCGCTGGAACAACAAGCCCAATGACAAGGAGTGCATAGCCAAGTTGGTGGAATTGTTCTTTGCCTACCCAGCTGCTTCTGTCCAGGCTGATATTGATAGCCTCCCAGCAACCTACCAGGCAATCATTAACAGTGGTGGGCTGTATGCCCCACCAGGCCTGAGGTAGAGGTTGGTGCATGCACTGCTTGCGCAACTCATGCAGATGGGTTGCCTGCTGCTGTTCAACTTGGTTGCTGCAAGCTGTTGCAACAGCTGATGTGGTGTAGTGACAGCACTGCATATGCTGGATGCATTTCATACCTGCTGCAACGTGATTGTCTTGGTTGTTGATGGGCATGGTGTGTTGGCACCCACAGCTGCTGGCGGCACTCGCGCTGCTGCTGCTGCCGAGTGCCTGGCAGCAATGCTCCATGCCTGACATGTGCCTGCAGGAGGCAATGGCACAGTAGAGATGGTATGTTACTGGCGGAGGTTCTGGTGCTGATAAGTAAATCGTGTAGAGCCTGGCTGCTGCTGAAATGCAGCAGACCAGTTCTGCCAGGAGGGCGCAGCTGCTGCTCTGGCCAGCATGCTGCACAGCTGCAATGCTCATGCTAGGTAGCACGCTGTGTGTTCTACTGAAATATCACTTCTGAACTGCGGATGCGTGTTGCAATACATCGATGTCTGGCCAGGTTGTTGCTCCTCACCTGCTGCACGATTGCGTGATGCCTGCTCGTCCTCGCCCGACCTCCTGCTCCTGCCGTGCTCCTATCCGACATTTGAAGCCATATAGTATATTTCCGCGGTTGTGATCAGGGATTCCTGTCGCGCTACAGCAAGCAAGGTGGTAAGATCATGCCGAGTCAAACTTGGCAACGGCAAAGCTATGCGTGCAGCGATGCTTACATCCGGTGATAGTAGTCAGAAACTGCGAACTTCGATGCTGTATCACTGCAAATATTACCAGCGGCTGAGCTGCTGGTTCGCAACACACGTCAACAGCCCTAAACCCATGCCATGCAGGGGCTCGATACTCACTGGGTCTCATATTCATTCTCACAGGGCCTTTTGCCTGCCAAGTATCTGAGTTGCAACAGTATCAATCGCAAACTCGTACGTGTAAGGACGGTTACCACAGGCACACAATGCAGGGCTGAAGAGGCTGAATGCATGCACTCCTGCTGTGCTGCGTGCTGCTGCTGCTGTCGACCCCCCAGAAGTACTGCTTTTCAGCACATGTAACTTCCGCACAGAACAGCAACGAAAACGGTACTTGGGGCAAGGCTGCCAACAGCACACATCAGCACAGCAAGGGGCCAGGAGCTGGTTGCAGGCAGCAGGTGGGCCAGCTGGGCTGCTGCTGCAGCGCGCTGCATCACTGTGTCACACCCAAATTATCGAGATGCACAAAACGCGTTATTTGCAAGTAGCAAAGCCAGGCAGGGCGAACATCACGAGTGCACACCAGCAATGTAATGCCATCACAGAAGCACACACAAGCCCACAGTGCATGGTCAGCCCTGCTGCTGCTGTCAGATGCAAGCATACTTTTTATGTTTCACTCGAAGCAGCACAGCAGGGCCAAAACACGCAAATCCCCGCAGTTTCTTAGGGCGCCCAGGGACATACGTAAACTCGGTTTTCTGGACATGCACGCAGGCTGCGCACAATCTGAGCACACCAATAGATGCATACGGATCTTGACTATGTACCTGCATGTACGAGGCGAGAATCTTTATGAGACCCAGTGACTTCAATTAAATATTCATGATTACTCAACAGACAATACTGCATTCACAATACAGTGCTACACAATGACATAGCATGCTAATGCCGTCTGCACAGCCAAGCCGCACCCTCAACCAAGCACCGCCGGCGTCACTACTGCTCATGTCCAAGGTTCACCACTGACTAGGGTTTGTACTGTAACTGCAGAACATGACCTTGACAGTCGGCCTGGAGGCTGCCGCTGGCCTTGCATACAGGGCCAACAGGGGCAATGTCAATGCAGCCACAGCGGCCATGCGCACCATGCTAGAGGACGCAGGCCTGCCTGTGCCCTCTAATCCACTGCAATACATGCGGATTTGGGGCCCGCGCATGGATGTTGACGGCAACATTGTCGTCCCTGAGTCAGGCAGCGGCCGTCCGCCAAAACTGACTGATGCTCAGACGCACACATGCTATGCTGAATGCCTCAACTGGTATGCAGCAGGCAGGCCGCGGCCGTACGAGTCGGTACACGCGCTCATGACAACCAACCCCGTGGTGCGTGACATCATCACAGCCGCTGGCGTCTCCGGCGAGACCCTGACCAGGCACATGAGGCAGATTGACCCGCACTTCCAGTATGGCAAGGTGCGCAACCGGCCCTACCTGGACGCGCAGCACAAGCGGGACAGGGTGACATCGTGTGGTGAGAAGCTGCAGGTGTTTGAGGAGCAGAAGCCTTGGGTGGTGTATGTGGATGAAAAGGTGATGTGCCTCAGCCAATGCTGCACCAGGGGCTGGTATAGCAGCGATGCAGAGGACTTTGCCTGGAGCATGCCACGGCTCACGCGCAACCGCAAGACGATCAAGCTGAAGTACATCATTGGCGTCAACTACCAGCTGGGGCCTGTGTGGATCAAGTTCTTCACAGGCACAACTGGCATGCCATGGGACAGGGAGGGCTGTGCTTACCGGGTGAGTTCATGCCATGAACAGCTTGGGGGGCCTGCCAGCAGTAACGTGCTGCACCGCCTGCTGCAGAGCTGCTGCCCAGCGCACGGCGCGGCCGCACGGGTCATCAGCAGCACCCGCGTGAAGCCACAGCACACTGAACCCAAAGGCCAGTGCTGCTGTTGCCAGTGCCTCATCCTTGGCTTGCCTGATTGCCAGCGTGTCACCCCGGTTGTTGCGCCTGCCATCCTCTGTATCTATGTGTTGCTCCCCTTGAACCTCAATCAGCAAGCTGTGTGGCTTCAGCAGCATGGCATCCCACTTGTGCCGGTTCAGCCACAGCCCCTTGCTGCTGCCAGCTACCTGCAGCTGTATCTTCTTGCTAATAGCAACTGCCTCAACAGCATAGCAGTCAACAGCTGCAGACTGGTCCAGCAATTGATACAGCAACCTCTCATGCTTGCTGCCCCTGCGCGTGCACACGTGGCATGCGAATGGCTGCTGGCCACGGGATGCTGTTTGCAGTGCCAGCAGCCTTGTGTGCTTCCTGTTGCAGCACTTGCACTTGAACACAAGCTTGAGGGTGCTGTATGCTGCTTGGTCCTTCAGCAGCATGTAGTTTAATTCTGGCTTATACAGCTGTTCAGCCTCCTTGCTAAACTTCCCCCTGGGCCTGCCGCCGCGTGCCGCTGCTGCTGTGCTGCTGCCTGCACTGCTGCTGGTACCTGCAGACCACCACAAATGAGGAGGCAACAGGCATGACAGCTGATGAGTATGAGGATTGCATCTGGGACCTCAACCTCAACCTGGACACCATCTCAGAACGCCTGGGTTTGCAGCGCCACGCGCCCTGGCTGCTGTCACAGGACAACAGCACAGCCCACACCAAGGCTGAGCTTGCGTCGCTAGGCATCTGGCCTGCAGGCAGGCTTTTGAGTTTGCCAGCCCTGAGTCCTGACATGCACAAGGTAGTGGAGCATGTGCATGCATACCTGACCCAGGCAATGACAGCCTGGCGTTATGCGCGCTGGAACAACAAGCCCAATGACAAGGAGTGCATAGCCAAGTTGGTGGAATTGTTCTTTGCCTACCCAGCTGCTTCTGTCCAGGCTGATATTGATAGCCTCCCAGCAACCTACCAGGCAATCATTAACAGTGGTGGGCTGTATGCCCCACCAGGCCTGAGGTAGAGGTTGGTGCATGCACTGCTTGCGCAACTCATGCAGATGGGTTGCCTGCTGCTGTTCAACTTGGTTGCTGCAAGCTGTTGCAACAGCTGATGTGGTGTAGTGACAGCACTGCATATGCTGGATGCATTTCATACCTGCTGCAACGTGATTGTCTTGGTTGTTGATGGGCATGGTGTGTTGGCACCCACAGCTGCTGGCGGCACTCGCGCTGCTGCTGCTGCCGAGTGCCTGGCAGCAATGCTCCATGCCTGACATGTGCCTGCAGGAGGCAATGGCACAGTAGAGATGGTATGTTACTGGCGGAGGTTCTGGTGCTGATAAGTAAATCGTGTAGAGCCTGGCTGCTGCTGAAATGCAGCAGACCAGTTCTGCCAGGAGGGCGCAGCTGCTGCTCTGGCCAGCATGCTGCACAGCTGCAATGCTCATGCTAGGTAGCACGCTGTGTGTTCTACTGAAATATCACTTCTGAACTGCGGATGCGTGTTGCAATACATCGATGTCTGGCCAGGTTGTTGCTCCTCACCTGCTGCACGATTGCGTGATGCCTGCTCGTCCTCGCCCGACCTCCTGCTCCTGCCGTGCTCCTATCCGACATTTGAAGCCATATAGTATATTTCCGCGGTTGTGATCAGGGATTCCTGTCGCGCTACAGCAAGCAAGGTGGTAAGATCATGCCGAGTCAAACTTGGCAACGGCAAAGCTATGCGTGCAGCGATGCTTACATCCGGTGATAGTAGTCAGAAACTGCGAACTTCGATGCTGTATCACTGCAAATATTACCAGCGGCTGAGCTGCTGGTTCGCAACACACGTCAACAGCCCTAAACCCATGCCATGCAGGGGCTCGATACTCAGACTTCAATTAAATATTCATGATTACTCAACAGACAATACTGCATTCACAATACAGTGCTACACAATGACATAGCATGCTAATGCCGTCTGCACAGCCAAGCCGCACCCTCAACCAAGCACCGCCGGCGTCACTACTGCTCATGTCCAAGGTTCACCACTGACTAGGGTTTGTACTGTAACTGCAGAACATGACCTTGACAGTCGGCCTGGAGGCTGCCGCTGGCCTTGCATACAGGGCCAACAGGGGCAATGTCAATGCAGCCACAGCGGCCATGCGCACCATGCTAGAGGACGCAGGCCTGCCTGTGCCCTCTAATCCACTGCAATACATGCGGATTTGGGGCCCGCGCATGGATGTTGACGGCAACATTGTCGTCCCTGAGTCAGGCAGCGGCCGTCCGCCAAAACTGACTGATGCTCAGACGCACACATGCTATGCTGAATGCCTCAACTGGTATGCAGCAGGCAGGCCGCGGCCGTACGAGTCGGTACACGCGCTCATGACAACCAACCCCGTGGTGCGTGACATCATCACAGCCGCTGGCGTCTCCGGCGAGACCCTGACCAGGCACATGAGGCAGATTGACCCGCACTTCCAGTATGGCAAGGTGCGCAACCGGCCCTACCTGGACGCGCAGCACAAGCGGGACAGGGTGACATCGTGTGGTGAGAAGCTGCAGGTGTTTGAGGAGCAGAAGCCTTGGGTGGTGTATGTGGATGAAAAGGTGATGTGCCTCAGCCAATGCTGCACCAGGGGCTGGTATAGCAGCGATGCAGAGGACTTTGCCTGGAGCATGCCACGGCTCACGCGCAACCGCAAGACGATCAAGCTGAAGTACATCATTGGCGTCAACTACCAGCTGGGGCCTGTGTGGATCAAGTTCTTCACAGGCACAACTGGCATGCCATGGGACAGGGAGGGCTGTGCTTACCGGGTGAGTTCATGCCATGAACAGCTTGGGGGGCCTGCCAGCAGTAACGTGCTGCACCGCCTGCTGCAGAGCTGCTGCCCAGCGCACGGCGCGGCCGCACGGGTCATCAGCAGCACCCGCGTGAAGCCACAGCACACTGAACCCAAAGGCCAGTGCTGCTGTTGCCAGTGCCTCATCCTTGGCTTGCCTGATTGCCAGCGTGTCACCCCGGTTGTTGCGCCTGCCATCCTCTGTATCTATGTGTTGCTCCCCTTGAACCTCAATCAGCAAGCTGTGTGGCTTCAGCAGCATGGCATCCCACTTGTGCCGGTTCAGCCACAGCCCCTTGCTGCTGCCAGCTACCTGCAGCTGTATCTTCTTGCTAATAGCAACTGCCTCAACAGCATAGCAGTCAACAGCTGCAGACTGGTCCAGCAATTGATACAGCAACCTCTCATGCTTGCTGCCCCTGCGCGTGCACACGTGGCATGCGAATGGCTGCTGGCCACGGGATGCTGTTTGCAGTGCCAGCAGCCTTGTGTGCTTCCTGTTGCAGCACTTGCACTTGAACACAAGCTTGAGGGTGCTGTATGCTGCTTGGTCCTTCAGCAGCATGTAGTTTAATTCTGGCTTATACAGCTGTTCAGCCTCCTTGCTAAACTTCCCCCTGGGCCTGCCGCCGCGTGCCGCTGCTGCTGTGCTGCTGCCTGCACTGCTGCTGGTACCTGCAGACCACCACAAATGAGGAGGCAACAGGCATGACAGCTGATGAGTATGAGGATTGCATCTGGGACCTCAACCTCAACCTGGACACCATCTCAGAACGCCTGGGTTTGCAGCGCCACGCGCCCTGGCTGCTGTCACAGGACAACAGCACAGCCCACACCAAGGCTGAGCTTGCGTCGCTAGGCATCTGGCCTGCAGGCAGGCTTTTGAGTTTGCCAGCCCTGAGTCCTGACATGCACAAGGTAGTGGAGCATGTGCATGCATACCTGACCCAGGCAATGACAGCCTGGCGTTATGCGCGCTGGAACAACAAGCCCAATGACAAGGAGTGCATAGCCAAGTTGGTGGAATTGTTCTTTGCCTACCCAGCTGCTTCTGTCCAGGCTGATATTGATAGCCTCCCAGCAACCTACCAGGCAATCATTAACAGTGGTGGGCTGTATGCCCCACCAGGCCTGAGGTAGAGGTTGGTGCATGCACTGCTTGCGCAACTCATGCAGATGGGTTGCCTGCTGCTGTTCAACTTGGTTGCTGCAAGCTGTTGCAACAGCTGATGTGGTGTAGTGACAGCACTGCATATGCTGGATGCATTTCATACCTGCTGCAACGTGATTGTCTTGGTTGTTGATGGGCATGGTGTGTTGGCACCCACAGCTGCTGGCGGCACTCGCGCTGCTGCTGCTGCCGAGTGCCTGGCAGCAATGCTCCATGCCTGACATGTGCCTGCAGGAGGCAATGGCACAGTAGAGATGGTATGTTACTGGCGGAGGTTCTGGTGCTGATAAGTAAATCGTGTAGAGCCTGGCTGCTGCTGAAATGCAGCAGACCAGTTCTGCCAGGAGGGCGCAGCTGCTGCTCTGGCCAGCATGCTGCACAGCTGCAATGCTCATGCTAGGTAGCACGCTGTGTGTTCTACTGAAATATCACTTCTGAACTGCGGATGCGTGTTGCAATACATCGATGTCTGGCCAGGTTGTTGCTCCTCACCTGCTGCACGATTGCGTGATGCCTGCTCGTCCTCGCCCGACCTCCTGCTCCTGCCGTGCTCCTATCCGACATTTGAAGCCATATAGTATATTTCCGCGGTTGTGATCAGGGATTCCTGTCGCGCTACAGCAAGCAAGGTGGTAAGATCATGCCGAGTCAAACTTGGCAACGGCAAAGCTATGCGTGCAGCGATGCTTACATCCGGTGATAGTAGTCAGAAACTGCGAACTTCGATGCTGTATCACTGCAAATATTACCAGCGGCTGAGCTGCTGGTTCGCAACACACGTCAACAGCCCTAAACCCATGCCATGCAGGGGCTCGATACTCAGACTTCAATTAAATATTCATGATTACTCAACAGACAATACTGCATTCACAATACAGTGCTACACAATGACATAGCATGCTAATGCCGTCTGCACAGCCAAGCCGCACCCTCAACCAAGCACCGCCGGCGTCACTACTGCTCATGTCCAAGGTTCACCACTGACTAGGGTTTGTACTGTAACTGCAGAACATGACCTTGACAGTCGGCCTGGAGGCTGCCGCTGGCCTTGCATACAGGGCCAACAGGGGCAATGTCAATGCAGCCACAGCGGCCATGCGCACCATGCTAGAGGACGCAGGCCTGCCTGTGCCCTCTAATCCACTGCAATACATGCGGATTTGGGGCCCGCGCATGGATGTTGACGGCAACATTGTCGTCCCTGAGTCAGGCAGCGGCCGTCCGCCAAAACTGACTGATGCTCAGACGCACACATGCTATGCTGAATGCCTCAACTGGTATGCAGCAGGCAGGCCGCGGCCGTACGAGTCGGTACA
The DNA here is from genome assembly GCA_030272155.1 of Tetradesmus obliquus. Lineage (NCBI taxonomy): Eukaryota > Viridiplantae > Chlorophyta > Chlorophyceae > Sphaeropleales > Scenedesmaceae > Tetradesmus > Tetradesmus obliquus. The sequence goes on along the minus strand of CP126207.1, from coordinate 2,280,818 downwards.
CGCGCTCATGACAACCAACCCCGTGGTGCGTGACATCATCACAGCCGCTGGCGTCTCCGGCGAGACCCTGACCAGGCACATGAGGCAGATTGACCCGCACTTCCAGTATGGCAAGGTGCGCAACCGGCCCTACCTGGACGCGCAGCACAAGCGGGACAGGGTGACATCGTGTGGTGAGAAGCTGCAGGTGTTTGAGGAGCAGAAGCCTTGGGTGGTGTATGTGGATGAAAAGGTGATGTGCCTCAGCCAATGCTGCACCAGGGGCTGGTATAGCAGCGATGCAGAGGACTTTGCCTGGAGCATGCCACGGCTCACGCGCAACCGCAAGACGATCAAGCTGAAGTACATCATTGGCGTCAACTACCAGCTGGGGCCTGTGTGGATCAAGTTCTTCACAGGCACAACTGGCATGCCATGGGACAGGGAGGGCTGTGCTTACCGGGTGAGTTCATGCCATGAACAGCTTGGGGGGCCTGCCAGCAGTAACGTGCTGCACCGCCTGCTGCAGAGCTGCTGCCCAGCGCACGGCGCGGCCGCACGGGTCATCAGCAGCACCCGCGTGAAGCCACAGCACACTGAACCCAAAGGCCAGTGCTGCTGTTGCCAGTGCCTCATCCTTGGCTTGCCTGATTGCCAGCGTGTCACCCCGGTTGTTGCGCCTGCCATCCTCTGTATCTATGTGTTGCTCCCCTTGAACCTCAATCAGCAAGCTGTGTGGCTTCAGCAGCATGGCATCCCACTTGTGCCGGTTCAGCCACAGCCCCTTGCTGCTGCCAGCTACCTGCAGCTGTATCTTCTTGCTAATAGCAACTGCCTCAACAGCATAGCAGTCAACAGCTGCAGACTGGTCCAGCAATTGATACAGCAACCTCTCATGCTTGCTGCCCCTGCGCGTGCACACGTGGCATGCGAATGGCTGCTGGCCACGGGATGCTGTTTGCAGTGCCAGCAGCCTTGTGTGCTTCCTGTTGCAGCACTTGCACTTGAACACAAGCTTGAGGGTGCTGTATGCTGCTTGGTCCTTCAGCAGCATGTAGTTTAATTCTGGCTTATACAGCTGTTCAGCCTCCTTGCTAAACTTCCCCCTGGGCCTGCCGCCGCGTGCCGCTGCTGCTGTGCTGCTGCCTGCACTGCTGCTGGTACCTGCAGACCACCACAAATGAGGAGGCAACAGGCATGACAGCTGATGAGTATGAGGATTGCATCTGGGACCTCAACCTCAACCTGGACACCATCTCAGAACGCCTGGGTTTGCAGCGCCACGCGCCCTGGCTGCTGTCACAGGACAACAGCACAGCCCACACCAAGGCTGAGCTTGCGTCGCTAGGCATCTGGCCTGCAGGCAGGCTTTTGAGTTTGCCAGCCCTGAGTCCTGACATGCACAAGGTAGTGGAGCATGTGCATGCATACCTGACCCAGGCAATGACAGCCTGGCGTTATGCGCGCTGGAACAACAAGCCCAATGACAAGGAGTGCATAGCCAAGTTGGTGGAATTGTTCTTTGCCTACCCAGCTGCTTCTGTCCAGGCTGATATTGATAGCCTCCCAGCAACCTACCAGGCAATCATTAACAGTGGTGGGCTGTATGCCCCACCAGGCCTGAGGTAGAGGTTGGTGCATGCACTGCTTGCGCAACTCATGCAGATGGGTTGCCTGCTGCTGTTCAACTTGGTTGCTGCAAGCTGTTGCAACAGCTGATGTGGTGTAGTGACAGCACTGCATATGCTGGATGCATTTCATACCTGCTGCAACGTGATTGTCTTGGTTGTTGATGGGCATGGTGTGTTGGCACCCACAGCTGCTGGCGGCACTCGCGCTGCTGCTGCTGCCGAGTGCCTGGCAGCAATGCTCCATGCCTGACATGTGCCTGCAGGAGGCAATGGCACAGTAGAGATGGTATGTTACTGGCGGAGGTTCTGGTGCTGATAAGTAAATCGTGTAGAGCCTGGCTGCTGCTGAAATGCAGCAGACCAGTTCTGCCAGGAGGGCGCAGCTGCTGCTCTGGCCAGCATGCTGCACAGCTGCAATGCTCATGCTAGGTAGCACGCTGTGTGTTCTACTGAAATATCACTTCTGAACTGCGGATGCGTGTTGCAATACATCGATGTCTGGCCAGGTTGTTGCTCCTCACCTGCTGCACGATTGCGTGATGCCTGCTCGTCCTCGCCCGACCTCCTGCTCCTGCCGTGCTCCTATCCGACATTTGAAGCCATATAGTATATTTCCGCGGTTGTGATCAGGGATTCCTGTCGCGCTACAGCAAGCAAGGTGGTAAGATCATGCCGAGTCAAACTTGGCAACGGCAAAGCTATGCGTGCAGCGATGCTTACATCCGGTGATAGTAGTCAGAAACTGCGAACTTCGATGCTGTATCACTGCAAATATTACCAGCGGCTGAGCTGCTGGTTCGCAACACACGTCAACAGCCCTAAACCCATGCCATGCAGGGGCTCGATACTCACTGGGTCTCATATTCATTCTCACAGGGCCTTTTGCCTGCCAAGTATCTGAGTTGCAACAGTATCAATCGCAAACTCGTACGTGTAAGGACGGTTACCACAGGCACACAATGCAGGGCTGAAGAGGCTGAATGCATGCACTCCTGCTGTGCTGCGTGCTGCTGCTGCTGTCGACCCCCCAGAAGTACTGCTTTTCAGCACATGTAACTTCCGCACAGAACAGCAACGAAAACGGTACTTGGGGCAAGGCTGCCAACAGCACACATCAGCACAGCAAGGGGCCAGGAGCTGGTTGCAGGCAGCAGGTGGGCCAGCTGGGCTGCTGCTGCAGCGCGCTGCATCACTGTGTCACACCCAAATTATCGAGATGCACAAAACGCGTTATTTGCAAGTAGCAAAGCCAGGCAGGGCGAACATCACGAGTGCACACCAGCAATGTAATGCCATCACAGAAGCACACACAAGCCCACAGTGCATGGTCAGCCCTGCTGCTGCTGTCAGATGCAAGCATACTTTTTATGTTTCACTCGAAGCAGCACAGCAGGGCCAAAACACGCAAATCCCCGCAGTTTCTTAGGGCGCCCAGGGACATACGTAAACTCGGTTTTCTGGACATGCACGCAGGCTGCGCACAATCTGAGCACACCAATAGATGCATACGGATCTTGACTATGTACCTGCATGTACGAGGCGAGAATCTTTATGAGACCCAGTGACTTCAATTAAATATTCATGATTACTCAACAGACAATACTGCATTCACAATACAGTGCTACACAATGACATAGCATGCTAATGCCGTCTGCACAGCCAAGCCGCACCCTCAACCAAGCACCGCCGGCGTCACTACTGCTCATGTCCAAGGTTCACCACTGACTAGGGTTTGTACTGTAACTGCAGAACATGACCTTGACAGTCGGCCTGGAGGCTGCCGCTGGCCTTGCATACAGGGCCAACAGGGGCAATGTCAATGCAGCCACAGCGGCCATGCGCACCATGCTAGAGGACGCAGGCCTGCCTGTGCCCTCTAATCCACTGCAATACATGCGGATTTGGGGCCCGCGCATGGATGTTGACGGCAACATTGTCGTCCCTGAGTCAGGCAGCGGCCGTCCGCCAAAACTGACTGATGCTCAGACGCACACATGCTATGCTGAATGCCTCAACTGGTATGCAGCAGGCAGGCCGCGGCCGTACGAGTCGGTACACGCGCTCATGACAACCAACCCCGTGGTGCGTGACATCATCACAGCCGCTGGCGTCTCCGGCGAGACCCTGACCAGGCACATGAGGCAGATTGACCCGCACTTCCAGTATGGCAAGGTGCGCAACCGGCCCTACCTGGACGCGCAGCACAAGCGGGACAGGGTGACATCGTGTGGTGAGAAGCTGCAGGTGTTTGAGGAGCAGAAGCCTTGGGTGGTGTATGTGGATGAAAAGGTGATGTGCCTCAGCCAATGCTGCACCAGGGGCTGGTATAGCAGCGATGCAGAGGACTTTGCCTGGAGCATGCCACGGCTCACGCGCAACCGCAAGACGATCAAGCTGAAGTACATCATTGGCGTCAACTACCAGCTGGGGCCTGTGTGGATCAAGTTCTTCACAGGCACAACTGGCATGCCATGGGACAGGGAGGGCTGTGCTTACCGGGTGAGTTCATGCCATGAACAGCTTGGGGGGCCTGCCAGCAGTAACGTGCTGCACCGCCTGCTGCAGAGCTGCTGCCCAGCGCACGGCGCGGCCGCACGGGTCATCAGCAGCACCCGCGTGAAGCCACAGCACACTGAACCCAAAGGCCAGTGCTGCTGTTGCCAGTGCCTCATCCTTGGCTTGCCTGATTGCCAGCGTGTCACCCCGGTTGTTGCGCCTGCCATCCTCTGTATCTATGTGTTGCTCCCCTTGAACCTCAATCAGCAAGCTGTGTGGCTTCAGCAGCATGGCATCCCACTTGTGCCGGTTCAGCCACAGCCCCTTGCTGCTGCCAGCTACCTGCAGCTGTATCTTCTTGCTAATAGCAACTGCCTCAACAGCATAGCAGTCAACAGCTGCAGACTGGTCCAGCAATTGATACAGCAACCTCTCATGCTTGCTGCCCCTGCGCGTGCACACGTGGCATGCGAATGGCTGCTGGCCACGGGATGCTGTTTGCAGTGCCAGCAGCCTTGTGTGCTTCCTGTTGCAGCACTTGCACTTGAACACAAGCTTGAGGGTGCTGTATGCTGCTTGGTCCTTCAGCAGCATGTAGTTTAATTCTGGCTTATACAGCTGTTCAGCCTCCTTGCTAAACTTCCCCCTGGGCCTGCCGCCGCGTGCCGCTGCTGCTGTGCTGCTGCCTGCACTGCTGCTGGTACCTGCAGACCACCACAAATGAGGAGGCAACAGGCATGACAGCTGATGAGTATGAGGATTGCATCTGGGACCTCAACCTCAACCTGGACACCATCTCAGAACGCCTGGGTTTGCAGCGCCACGCGCCCTGGCTGCTGTCACAGGACAACAGCACAGCCCACACCAAGGCTGAGCTTGCGTCGCTAGGCATCTGGCCTGCAGGCAGGCTTTTGAGTTTGCCAGCCCTGAGTCCTGACATGCACAAGGTAGTGGAGCATGTGCATGCATACCTGACCCAGGCAATGACAGCCTGGCGTTATGCGCGCTGGAACAACAAGCCCAATGACAAGGAGTGCATAGCCAAGTTGGTGGAATTGTTCTTTGCCTACCCAGCTGCTTCTGTCCAGGCTGATATTGATAGCCTCCCAGCAACCTACCAGGCAATCATTAACAGTGGTGGGCTGTATGCCCCACCAGGCCTGAGGTAGAGGTTGGTGCATGCACTGCTTGCGCAACTCATGCAGATGGGTTGCCTGCTGCTGTTCAACTTGGTTGCTGCAAGCTGTTGCAACAGCTGATGTGGTGTAGTGACAGCACTGCATATGCTGGATGCATTTCATACCTGCTGCAACGTGATTGTCTTGGTTGTTGATGGGCATGGTGTGTTGGCACCCACAGCTGCTGGCGGCACTCGCGCTGCTGCTGCTGCCGAGTGCCTGGCAGCAATGCTCCATGCCTGACATGTGCCTGCAGGAGGCAATGGCACAGTAGAGATGGTATGTTACTGGCGGAGGTTCTGGTGCTGATAAGTAAATCGTGTAGAGCCTGGCTGCTGCTGAAATGCAGCAGACCAGTTCTGCCAGGAGGGCGCAGCTGCTGCTCTGGCCAGCATGCTGCACAGCTGCAATGCTCATGCTAGGTAGCACGCTGTGTGTTCTACTGAAATATCACTTCTGAACTGCGGATGCGTGTTGCAATACATCGATGTCTGGCCAGGTTGTTGCTCCTCACCTGCTGCACGATTGCGTGATGCCTGCTCGTCCTCGCCCGACCTCCTGCTCCTGCCGTGCTCCTATCCGACATTTGAAGCCATATAGTATATTTCCGCGGTTGTGATCAGGGATTCCTGTCGCGCTACAGCAAGCAAGGTGGTAAGATCATGCCGAGTCAAACTTGGCAACGGCAAAGCTATGCGTGCAGCGATGCTTACATCCGGTGATAGTAGTCAGAAACTGCGAACTTCGATGCTGTATCACTGCAAATATTACCAGCGGCTGAGCTGCTGGTTCGCAACACACGTCAACAGCCCTAAACCCATGCCATGCAGGGGCTCGATACTCACTGGGTCTCATATTCATTCTCACAGGGCCTTTTGCCTGCCAAGTATCTGAGTTGCAACAGTATCAATCGCAAACTCGTACGTGTAAGGACGGTTACCACAGGCACACAATGCAGGGCTGAAGAGGCTGAATGCATGCACTCCTGCTGTGCTGCGTGCTGCTGCTGCTGTCGACCCCCCAGAAGTACTGCTTTTCAGCACATGTAACTTCCGCACAGAACAGCAACGAAAACGGTACTTGGGGCAAGGCTGCCAACAGCACACATCAGCACAGCAAGGGGCCAGGAGCTGGTTGCAGGCAGCAGGTGGGCCAGCTGGGCTGCTGCTGCAGCGCGCTGCATCACTGTGTCACACCCAAATTATCGAGATGCACAAAACGCGTTATTTGCAAGTAGCAAAGCCAGGCAGGGCGAACATCACGAGTGCACACCAGCAATGTAATGCCATCACAGAAGCACACACAAGCCCACAGTGCATGGTCAGCCCTGCTGCTGCTGTCAGATGCAAGCATACTTTTTATGTTTCACTCGAAGCAGCACAGCAGGGCCAAAACACGCAAATCCCCGCAGTTTCTTAGGGCGCCCAGGGACATACGTAAACTCGGTTTTCTGGACATGCACGCAGGCTGCGCACAATCTGAGCACACCAATAGATGCATACGGATCTTGACTATGTACCTGCATGTACGAGGCGAGAATCTTTATGAGACCCAGTGACTTCAATTAAATATTCATGATTACTCAACAGACAATACTGCATTCACAATACAGTGCTACACAATGACATAGCATGCTAATGCCGTCTGCACAGCCAAGCCGCACCCTCAACCAAGCACCGCCGGCGTCACTACTGCTCATGTCCAAGGTTCACCACTGACTAGGGTTTGTACTGTAACTGCAGAACATGACCTTGACAGTCGGCCTGGAGGCTGCCGCTGGCCTTGCATACAGGGCCAACAGGGGCAATGTCAATGCAGCCACAGCGGCCATGCGCACCATGCTAGAGGACGCAGGCCTGCCTGTGCCCTCTAATCCACTGCAATACATGCGGATTTGGGGCCCGCGCATGGATGTTGACGGCAACATTGTCGTCCCTGAGTCAGGCAGCGGCCGTCCGCCAAAACTGACTGATGCTCAGACGCACACATGCTATGCTGAATGCCTCAACTGGTATGCAGCAGGCAGGCCGCGGCCGTACGAGTCGGTACACGCGCTCATGACAACCAACCCCGTGGTGCGTGACATCATCACAGCCGCTGGCGTCTCCGGCGAGACCCTGACCAGGCACATGAGGCAGATTGACCCGCACTTCCAGTATGGCAAGGTGCGCAACCGGCCCTACCTGGACGCGCAGCACAAGCGGGACAGGGTGACATCGTGTGGTGAGAAGCTGCAGGTGTTTGAGGAGCAGAAGCCTTGGGTGGTGTATGTGGATGAAAAGGTGATGTGCCTCAGCCAATGCTGCACCAGGGGCTGGTATAGCAGCGATGCAGAGGACTTTGCCTGGAGCATGCCACGGCTCACGCGCAACCGCAAGACGATCAAGCTGAAGTACATCATTGGCGTCAACTACCAGCTGGGGCCTGTGTGGATCAAGTTCTTCACAGGCACAACTGGCATGCCATGGGACAGGGAGGGCTGTGCTTACCGGGTGAGTTCATGCCATGAACAGCTTGGGGGGCCTGCCAGCAGTAACGTGCTGCACCGCCTGCTGCAGAGCTGCTGCCCAGCGCACGGCGCGGCCGCACGGGTCATCAGCAGCACCCGCGTGAAGCCACAGCACACTGAACCCAAAGGCCAGTGCTGCTGTTGCCAGTGCCTCATCCTTGGCTTGCCTGATTGCCAGCGTGTCACCCCGGTTGTTGCGCCTGCCATCCTCTGTATCTATGTGTTGCTCCCCTTGAACCTCAATCAGCAAGCTGTGTGGCTTCAGCAGCATGGCATCCCACTTGTGCCGGTTCAGCCACAGCCCCTTGCTGCTGCCAGCTACCTGCAGCTGTATCTTCTTGCTAATAGCAACTGCCTCAACAGCATAGCAGTCAACAGCTGCAGACTGGTCCAGCAATTGATACAGCAACCTCTCATGCTTGCTGCCCCTGCGCGTGCACACGTGGCATGCGAATGGCTGCTGGCCACGGGATGCTGTTTGCAGTGCCAGCAGCCTTGTGTGCTTCCTGTTGCAGCACTTGCACTTGAACACAAGCTTGAGGGTGCTGTATGCTGCTTGGTCCTTCAGCAGCATGTAGTTTAATTCTGGCTTATACAGCTGTTCAGCCTCCTTGCTAAACTTCCCCCTGGGCCTGCCGCCGCGTGCCGCTGCTGCTGTGCTGCTGCCTGCACTGCTGCTGGTACCTGCAGACCACCACAAATGAGGAGGCAACAGGCATGACAGCTGATGAGTATGAGGATTGCATCTGGGACCTCAACCTCAACCTGGACACCATCTCAGAACGCCTGGGTTTGCAGCGCCACGCGCCCTGGCTGCTGTCACAGGACAACAGCACAGCCCACACCAAGGCTGAGCTTGCGTCGCTAGGCATCTGGCCTGCAGGCAGGCTTTTGAGTTTGCCAGCCCTGAGTCCTGACATGCACAAGGTAGTGGAGCATGTGCATGCATACCTGACCCAGGCAATGACAGCCTGGCGTTATGCGCGCTGGAACAACAAGCCCAATGACAAGGAGTGCATAGCCAAGTTGGTGGAATTGTTCTTTGCCTACCCAGCTGCTTCTGTCCAGGCTGATATTGATAGCCTCCCAGCAACCTACCAGGCAATCATTAACAGTGGTGGGCTGTATGCCCCACCAGGCCTGAGGTAGAGGTTGGTGCATGCACTGCTTGCGCAACTCATGCAGATGGGTTGCCTGCTGCTGTTCAACTTGGTTGCTGCAAGCTGTTGCAACAGCTGATGTGGTGTAGTGACAGCACTGCATATGCTGGATGCATTTCATACCTGCTGCAACGTGATTGTCTTGGTTGTTGATGGGCATGGTGTGTTGGCACCCACAGCTGCTGGCGGCACTCGCGCTGCTGCTGCTGCCGAGTGCCTGGCAGCAATGCTCCATGCCTGACATGTGCCTGCAGGAGGCAATGGCACAGTAGAGATGGTATGTTACTGGCGGAGGTTCTGGTGCTGATAAGTAAATCGTGTAGAGCCTGGCTGCTGCTGAAATGCAGCAGACCAGTTCTGCCAGGAGGGCGCAGCTGCTGCTCTGGCCAGCATGCTGCACAGCTGCAATGCTCATGCTAGGTAGCACGCTGTGTGTTCTACTGAAATATCACTTCTGAACTGCGGATGCGTGTTGCAATACATCGATGTCTGGCCAGGTTGTTGCTCCTCACCTGCTGCACGATTGCGTGATGCCTGCTCGTCCTCGCCCGACCTCCTGCTCCTGCCGTGCTCCTATCCGACATTTGAAGCCATATAGTATATTTCCGCGGTTGTGATCAGGGATTCCTGTCGCGCTACAGCAAGCAAGGTGGTAAGATCATGCCGAGTCAAACTTGGCAACGGCAAAGCTATGCGTGCAGCGATGCTTACATCCGGTGATAGTAGTCAGAAACTGCGAACTTCGATGCTGTATCACTGCAAATATTACCAGCGGCTGAGCTGCTGGTTCGCAACACACGTCAACAGCCCTAAACCCATGCCATGCAGGGGCTCGATACTCACTGGGTCTCATATTCATTCTCACAGGGCCTTTTGCCTGCCAAGTATCTGAGTTGCAACAGTATCAATCGCAAACTCGTACGTGTAAGGACGGTTACCACAGGCACACAATGCAGGGCTGAAGAGGCTGAATGCATGCACTCCTGCTGTGCTGCGTGCTGCTGCTGCTGTCGACCCCCCAGAAGTACTGCTTTTCAGCACATGTAACTTCCGCACAGAACAGCAACGAAAACGGTACTTGGGGCAAGGCTGCCAACAGCACACATCAGCACAGCAAGGGGCCAGGAGCTGGTTGCAGGCAGCAGGTGGGCCAGCTGGGCTGCTGCTGCAGCGCGCTGCATCACTGTGTCACACCCAAATTATCGAGATGCACAAAACGCGTTATTTGCAAGTAGCAAAGCCAGGCAGGGCGAACATCACGAGTGCACACCAGCAATGTAATGCCATCACAGAAGCACACACAAGCCCACAGTGCATGGTCAGCCCTGCTGCTGCTGTCAGATGCAAGCATACTTTTTATGTTTCACTCGAAGCAGCACAGCAGGGCCAAAACACGCAAATCCCCGCAGTTTCTTAGGGCGCCCAGGGACATACGTAAACTCGGTTTTCTGGACATGCACGCAGGCTGCGCACAATCTGAGCACACCAATAGATGCATACGGATCTTGACTATGTACCTGCATGTACGAGGCGAGAATCTTTATGAGACCCAGTGACTTCAATTAAATATTCATGATTACTCAACAGACAATACTGCATTCACAATACAGTGCTACACAATGACATAGCATGCTAATGCCGTCTGCACAGCCAAGCCGCACCCTCAACCAAGCACCGCCGGCGTCACTACTGCTCATGTCCAAGGTTCACCACTGACTAGGGTTTGTACTGTAACTGCAGAACATGACCTTGACAGTCGGCCTGGAGGCTGCCGCTGGCCTTGCATACAGGGCCAACAGGGGCAATGTCAATGCAGCCACAGCGGCCATGCGCACCATGCTAGAGGACGCAGGCCTGCCTGTGCCCTCTAATCCACTGCAATACATGCGGATTTGGGGCCCGCGCATGGATGTTGACGGCAACATTGTCGTCCCTGAGTCAGGCAGCGGCCGTCCGCCAAAACTGACTGATGCTCAGACGCACACATGCTATGCTGAATGCCTCAACTGGTATGCAGCAGGCAGGCCGCGGCCGTACGAGTCGGTACACACGCGCTCATGACAACCAACCCCGTGGTGCGTGACATCATCACAGCCGCTGGCGTCTCCGGCGAGACCCTGACCAGGCACATGAGGCAGATTGACCCGCACTTCCAGTATGGCAAGGTGCGCAACCGGCCCTACCTGGACGCGCAGCACAAGCGGGACAGGGTGACATCGTGTGGTGAGAAGCTGCAGGTGTTTGAGGAGCAGAAGCCTTGGGTGGTGTATGTGGATGAAAAGGTGATGTGCCTCAGCCAATGCTGCACCAGGGGCTGGTATAGCAGCGATGCAGAGGACTTTGCCTGGAGCATGCCACGGCTCACGCGCAACCGCAAGACGATCAAGCTGAAGTACATCATTGGCGTCAACTACCAGCTGGGGCCTGTGTGGATCAAGTTCTTCACAGGCACAACTGGCATGCCATGGGACAGGGAGGGCTGTGCTTACCGGGTGAGTTCATGCCATGAACAGCTTGGGGGGCCTGCCAGCAGTAACGTGCTGCACCGCCTGCTGCAGAGCTGCTGCCCAGCGCACGGCGCGGCCGCACGGGTCATCAGCAGCACCCGCGTGAAGCCACAGCACACTGAACCCAAAGGCCAGTGCTGCTGTTGCCAGTGCCTCATCCTTGGCTTGCCTGATTGCCAGCGTGTCACCCCGGTTGTTGCGCCTGCCATCCTCTGTATCTATGTGTTGCTCCCCTTGAACCTCAATCAGCAAGCTGTGTGGCTTCAGCAGCATGGCATCCCACTTGTGCCGGTTCAGCCACAGCCCCTTGCTGCTGCCAGCTACCTGCAGCTGTATCTTCTTGCTAATAGCAACTGCCTCAACAGCATAGCAGTCAACAGCTGCAGACTGGTCCAGCAATTGATACAGCAACCTCTCATGCTTGCTGCCCCTGCGCGTGCACACGTGGCATGCGAATGGCTGCTGGCCACGGGATGCTGTTTGCAGTGCCAGCAGCCTTGTGTGCTTCCTGTTGCAGCACTTGCACTTGAACACAAGCTTGAGGGTGCTGTATGCTGCTTGGTCCTTCAGCAGCATGTAGTTTAATTCTGGCTTATACAGCTGTTCAGCCTCCTTGCTAAACTTCCCCCTGGGCCTGCCGCCGCGTGCCGCTGCTGCTGTGCTGCTGCCTGCACTGCTGCTGGTACCTGCAGACCACCACAAATGAGGAGGCAACAGGCATGACAGCTGATGAGTATGAGGATTGCATCTGGGACCTCAACCTCAACCTGGACACCATCTCAGAACGCCTGGGTTTGCAGCGCCACGCGCCCTGGCTGCTGTCACAGGACAACAGCACAGCCCACACCAAGGCTGAGCTTGCGTCGCTAGGCATCTGGCCTGCAGGCAGGCTTTTGAGTTTGCCAGCCCTGAGTCCTGACATGCACAAGGTAGTGGAGCATGTGCATGCATACCTGACCCAGGCAATGACAGCCTGGCGTTATGCGCGCTGGAACAACAAGCCCAATGACAAGGAGTGCATAGCCAAGTTGGTGGAATTGTTCTTTGCCTACCCAGCTGCTTCTGTCCAGGCTGATATTGATAGCCTCCCAGCAACCTACCAGGCAATCATTAACAGTGGTGGGCTGTATGCCCCACCAGGCCTGAGGTAGAGGTTGGTGCATGCACTGCTTGCGCAACTCATGCAGATGGGTTGCCTGCTGCTGTTCAACTTGGTTGCTGCAAGCTGTTGCAACAGCTGATGTGGTGTAGTGACAGCACTGCATATGCTGGATGCATTTCATACCTGCTGCAACGTGATTGTCTTGGTTGTTGATGGGCATGGTGTGTTGGCACCCACAGCTGCTGGCGGCACTCGCGCTGCTGCTGCTGCCGAGTGCCTGGCAGCAATGCTCCATGCCTGACATGTGCCTGCAGGAGGCAATGGCACAGTAGAGATGGTATGTTACTGGCGGAGGTTCTGGTGCTGATAAGTAAATCGTGTAGAGCCTGGCTGCTGCTGAAATGCAGCAGACCAGTTCTGCCAGGAGGGCGCAGCTGCTGCTCTGGCCAGCATGCTGCACAGCTGCAATGCTCATGCTAGGTAGCACGCTGTGTGTTCTACTGAAATATCACTTCTGAACTGCGGATGCGTGTTGCAATACATCGATGTCTGGCCAGGTTGTTGCTCCTCACCTGCTGCACGATTGCGTGATGCCTGCTCGTCCTCGCCCGACCTCCTGCTCCTGCCGTGCTCCTATCCGACATTTGAAGCCATATAGTATATTTCCGCGGTTGTGATCAGGGATTCCTGTCGCGCTACAGCAAGCAAGGTGGTAAGATCATGCCGAGTCAAACTTGGCAACGGCAAAGCTATGCGTGCAGCGATGCTTACATCCGGTGATAGTAGTCAGAAACTGCGAACTTCGATGCTGTATCACTGCAAATATTACCAGCGGCTGAGCTGCTGGTTCGCAACACACGTCAACAGCCCTAAACCCATGCCATGCAGGGGCTCGATACTCACTGGGTCTCATATTCATTCTCACAGGGCCTTTTGCCTGCCAAGTATCTGAGTTGCAACAGTATCAATCGCAAACTCGTACGTGTAAGGACGGTTACCACAGGCACACAATGCAGGGCTGAAGAGGCTGAATGCATGCACTCCTGCTGTGCTGCGTGCTGCTGCTGCTGTCGACCCCCCAGAAGTACTGCTTTTCAGCACATGTAACTTCCGCACAGAACAGCAACGAAAACGGTACTTGGGGCAAGGCTGCCAACAGCACACATCAGCACAGCAAGGGGCCAGGAGCTGGTTGCAGGCAGCAGGTGGGCCAGCTGGGCTGCTGCTGCAGCGCGCTGCATCACTGTGTCACACCCAAATTATCGAGATGCACAAAACGCGTTATTTGCAAGTAGCAAAGCCAGGCAGGGCGAACATCACGAGTGCACACCAGCAATGTAATGCCATCACAGAAGCACACACAAGCCCACAGTGCATGGTCAGCCCTGCTGCTGCTGTCAGATGCAAGCATACTTTTTATGTTTCACTCGAAGCAGCACAGCAGGGCCAAAACACGCAAATCCCCGCAGTTTCTTAGGGCGCCCAGGGACATACGTAAACTCGGTTTTCTGGACATGCACGCAGGCTGCGCACAATCTGAGCACACCAATAGATGCATACGGATCTTGACTATGTACCTGCATGTACGAGGCGAGAATCTTTATGAGACCCAGTGACTTCAATTAAATATTCATGATTACTCAACAGACAATACTGCATTCACAATACAGTGCTACACAATGACATAGCATGCTAATGCCGTCTGCACAGCCAAGCCGCACCCTCAACCAAGCACCGCCGGCGTCACTACTGCTCATGTCCAAGGTTCACCACTGACTAGGGTTTGTACTGTAACTGCAGAACATGACCTTGACAGTCGGCCTGGAGGCTGCCGCTGGCCTTGCATACAGGGCCAACAGGGGCAATGTCAATGCAGCCACAGCGGCCATGCGCACCATGCTAGAGGACGCAGGCCTGCCTGTGCCCTCTAATCCACTGCAATACATGCGGATTTGGGGCCCGCGCATGGATGTTGACGGCAACATTGTCGTCCCTGAGTCAGGCAGCGGCCGTCCGCCAAAACTGACTGATGCTCAGACGCACACATGCTATGCTGAATGCCTCAACTGGTATGCAGCAGGCAGGCCGCGGCCGTACGAGTCGGTACACGCGCTCATGACAACCAACCCCGTGGTGCGTGACATCATCACAGCCGCTGGCGTCTCCGGCGAGACCCTGACCAGGCACATGAGGCAGATTGACCCGCACTTCCAGTATGGCAAGGTGCGCAACCGGCCCTACCTGGACGCGCAGCACAAGCGGGACAGGGTGACATCGTGTGGTGAGAAGCTGCAGGTGTTTGAGGAGCAGAAGCCTTGGGTGGTGTATGTGGATGAAAAGGTGATGTGCCTCAGCCAATGCTGCACCAGGGGCTGGTATAGCAGCGATGCAGAGGACTTTGCCTGGAGCATGCCACGGCTCACGCGCAACCGCAAGACGATCAAGCTGAAGTACATCATTGGCGTCAACTACCAGCTGGGGCCTGTGTGGATCAAGTTCTTCACAGGCACAACTGGCATGCCATGGGACAGGGAGGGCTGTGCTTACCGGGTGAGTTCATGCCATGAACAGCTTGGGGGGCCTGCCAGCAGTAACGTGCTGCACCGCCTGCTGCAGAGCTGCTGCCCAGCGCACGGCGCGGCCGCACGGGTCATCAGCAGCACCCGCGTGAAGCCACAGCAC
The DNA here is from genome assembly GCA_030272155.1 of Tetradesmus obliquus. NCBI lineage: Eukaryota > Viridiplantae > Chlorophyta > Chlorophyceae > Sphaeropleales > Scenedesmaceae > Tetradesmus > Tetradesmus obliquus. The sequence continues at coordinate 2,265,574 of CP126207.1, read as the reverse complement.
ACTGAACCCAAAGGCCAGTGCTGCTGTTGCCAGTGCCTCATCCTTGGCTTGCCTGATTGCCAGCGTGTCACCCCGGTTGTTGCGCCTGCCATCCTCTGTATCTATGTGTTGCTCCCCTTGAACCTCAATCAGCAAGCTGTGTGGCTTCAGCAGCATGGCATCCCACTTGTGCCGGTTCAGCCACAGCCCCTTGCTGCTGCCAGCTACCTGCAGCTGTATCTTCTTGCTAATAGCAACTGCCTCAACAGCATAGCAGTCAACAGCTGCAGACTGGTCCAGCAATTGATACAGCAACCTCTCATGCTTGCTGCCCCTGCGCGTGCACACGTGGCATGCGAATGGCTGCTGGCCACGGGATGCTGTTTGCAGTGCCAGCAGCCTTGTGTGCTTCCTGTTGCAGCACTTGCACTTGAACACAAGCTTGAGGGTGCTGTATGCTGCTTGGTCCTTCAGCAGCATGTAGTTTAATTCTGGCTTATACAGCTGTTCAGCCTCCTTGCTAAACTTCCCCCTGGGCCTGCCGCCGCGTGCCGCTGCTGCTGTGCTGCTGCCTGCACTGCTGCTGGTACCTGCAGACCACCACAAATGAGGAGGCAACAGGCATGACAGCTGATGAGTATGAGGATTGCATCTGGGACCTCAACCTCAACCTGGACACCATCTCAGAACGCCTGGGTTTGCAGCGCCACGCGCCCTGGCTGCTGTCACAGGACAACAGCACAGCCCACACCAAGGCTGAGCTTGCGTCGCTAGGCATCTGGCCTGCAGGCAGGCTTTTGAGTTTGCCAGCCCTGAGTCCTGACATGCACAAGGTAGTGGAGCATGTGCATGCATACCTGACCCAGGCAATGACAGCCTGGCGTTATGCGCGCTGGAACAACAAGCCCAATGACAAGGAGTGCATAGCCAAGTTGGTGGAATTGTTCTTTGCCTACCCAGCTGCTTCTGTCCAGGCTGATATTGATAGCCTCCCAGCAACCTACCAGGCAATCATTAACAGTGGTGGGCTGTATGCCCCACCAGGCCTGAGGTAGAGGTTGGTGCATGCACTGCTTGCGCAACTCATGCAGATGGGTTGCCTGCTGCTGTTCAACTTGGTTGCTGCAAGCTGTTGCAACAGCTGATGTGGTGTAGTGACAGCACTGCATATGCTGGATGCATTTCATACCTGCTGCAACGTGATTGTCTTGGTTGTTGATGGGCATGGTGTGTTGGCACCCACAGCTGCTGGCGGCACTCGCGCTGCTGCTGCTGCCGAGTGCCTGGCAGCAATGCTCCATGCCTGACATGTGCCTGCAGGAGGCAATGGCACAGTAGAGATGGTATGTTACTGGCGGAGGTTCTGGTGCTGATAAGTAAATCGTGTAGAGCCTGGCTGCTGCTGAAATGCAGCAGACCAGTTCTGCCAGGAGGGCGCAGCTGCTGCTCTGGCCAGCATGCTGCACAGCTGCAATGCTCATGCTAGGTAGCACGCTGTGTGTTCTACTGAAATATCACTTCTGAACTGCGGATGCGTGTTGCAATACATCGATGTCTGGCCAGGTTGTTGCTCCTCACCTGCTGCACGATTGCGTGATGCCTGCTCGTCCTCGCCCGACCTCCTGCTCCTGCCGTGCTCCTATCCGACATTTGAAGCCATATAGTATATTTCCGCGGTTGTGATCAGGGATTCCTGTCGCGCTACAGCAAGCAAGGTGGTAAGATCATGCCGAGTCAAACTTGGCAACGGCAAAGCTATGCGTGCAGCGATGCTTACATCCGGTGATAGTAGTCAGAAACTGCGAACTTCGATGCTGTATCACTGCAAATATTACCAGCGGCTGAGCTGCTGGTTCGCAACACACGTCAACAGCCCTAAACCCATGCCATGCAGGGGCTCGATACTCACTGGGTCTCATATTCATTCTCACAGGGCCTTTTGCCTGCCAAGTATCTGAGTTGCAACAGTATCAATCGCAAACTCGTACGTGTAAGGACGGTTACCACAGGCACACAATGCAGGGCTGAAGAGGCTGAATGCATGCACTCCTGCTGTGCTGCGTGCTGCTGCTGCTGTCGACCCCCCAGAAGTACTGCTTTTCAGCACATGTAACTTCCGCACAGAACAGCAACGAAAACGGTACTTGGGGCAAGGCTGCCAACAGCACACATCAGCACAGCAAGGGGCCAGGAGCTGGTTGCAGGCAGCAGGTGGGCCAGCTGGGCTGCTGCTGCAGCGCGCTGCATCACTGTGTCACACCCAAATTATCGAGATGCACAAAACGCGTTATTTGCAAGTAGCAAAGCCAGGCAGGGCGAACATCACGAGTGCACACCAGCAATGTAATGCCATCACAGAAGCACACACAAGCCCACAGTGCATGGTCAGCCCTGCTGCTGCTGTCAGATGCAAGCATACTTTTTATGTTTCACTCGAAGCAGCACAGCAGGGCCAAAACACGCAAATCCCCGCAGTTTCTTAGGGCGCCCAGGGACATACGTAAACTCGGTTTTCTGGACATGCACGCAGGCTGCGCACAATCTGAGCACACCAATAGATGCATACGGATCTTGACTATGTACCTGCATGTACGAGGCGAGAATCTTTATGAGACCCAGTGACTTCAATTAAATATTCATGATTACTCAACAGACAATACTGCATTCACAATACAGTGCTACACAATGACATAGCATGCTAATGCCGTCTGCACAGCCAAGCCGCACCCTCAACCAAGCACCGCCGGCGTCACTACTGCTCATGTCCAAGGTTCACCACTGACTAGGGTTTGTACTGTAACTGCAGAACATGACCTTGACAGTCGGCCTGGAGGCTGCCGCTGGCCTTGCATACAGGGCCAACAGGGGCAATGTCAATGCAGCCACAGCGGCCATGCGCACCATGCTAGAGGACGCAGGCCTGCCTGTGCCCTCTAATCCACTGCAATACATGCGGATTTGGGGCCCGCGCATGGATGTTGACGGCAACATTGTCGTCCCTGAGTCAGGCAGCGGCCGTCCGCCAAAACTGACTGATGCTCAGACGCACACATGCTATGCTGAATGCCTCAACTGGTATGCAGCAGGCAGGCCGCGGCCGTACGAGTCGGTACACGCGCTCATGACAACCAACCCCGTGGTGCGTGACATCATCACAGCCGCTGGCGTCTCCGGCGAGACCCTGACCAGGCACATGAGGCAGATTGACCCGCACTTCCAGTATGGCAAGGTGCGCAACCGGCCCTACCTGGACGCGCAGCACAAGCGGGACAGGGTGACATCGTGTGGTGAGAAGCTGCAGGTGTTTGAGGAGCAGAAGCCTTGGGTGGTGTATGTGGATGAAAAGGTGATGTGCCTCAGCCAATGCTGCACCAGGGGCTGGTATAGCAGCGATGCAGAGGACTTTGCCTGGAGCATGCCACGGCTCACGCGCAACCGCAAGACGATCAAGCTGAAGTACATCATTGGCGTCAACTACCAGCTGGGGCCTGTGTGGATCAAGTTCTTCACAGGCACAACTGGCATGCCATGGGACAGGGAGGGCTGTGCTTACCGGGTGAGTTCATGCCATGAACAGCTTGGGGGGCCTGCCAGCAGTAACGTGCTGCACCGCCTGCTGCAGAGCTGCTGCCCAGCGCACGGCGCGGCCGCACGGGTCATCAGCAGCACCCGCGTGAAGCCACAGCACACTGAACCCAAAGGCCAGTGCTGCTGTTGCCAGTGCCTCATCCTTGGCTTGCCTGATTGCCAGCGTGTCACCCCGGTTGTTGCGCCTGCCATCCTCTGTATCTATGTGTTGCTCCCCTTGAACCTCAATCAGCAAGCTGTGTGGCTTCAGCAGCATGGCATCCCACTTGTGCCGGTTCAGCCACAGCCCCTTGCTGCTGCCAGCTACCTGCAGCTGTATCTTCTTGCTAATAGCAACTGCCTCAACAGCATAGCAGTCAACAGCTGCAGACTGGTCCAGCAATTGATACAGCAACCTCTCATGCTTGCTGCCCCTGCGCGTGCACACGTGGCATGCGAATGGCTGCTGGCCACGGGATGCTGTTTGCAGTGCCAGCAGCCTTGTGTGCTTCCTGTTGCAGCACTTGCACTTGAACACAAGCTTGAGGGTGCTGTATGCTGCTTGGTCCTTCAGCAGCATGTAGTTTAATTCTGGCTTATACAGCTGTTCAGCCTCCTTGCTAAACTTCCCCCTGGGCCTGCCGCCGCGTGCCGCTGCTGCTGTGCTGCTGCCTGCACTGCTGCTGGTACCTGCAGACCACCACAAATGAGGAGGCAACAGGCATGACAGCTGATGAGTATGAGGATTGCATCTGGGACCTCAACCTCAACCTGGACACCATCTCAGAACGCCTGGGTTTGCAGCGCCACGCGCCCTGGCTGCTGTCACAGGACAACAGCACAGCCCACACCAAGGCTGAGCTTGCGTCGCTAGGCATCTGGCCTGCAGGCAGGCTTTTGAGTTTGCCAGCCCTGAGTCCTGACATGCACAAGGTAGTGGAGCATGTGCATGCATACCTGACCCAGGCAATGACAGCCTGGCGTTATGCGCGCTGGAACAACAAGCCCAATGACAAGGAGTGCATAGCCAAGTTGGTGGAATTGTTCTTTGCCTACCCAGCTGCTTCTGTCCAGGCTGATATTGATAGCCTCCCAGCAACCTACCAGGCAATCATTAACAGTGGTGGGCTGTATGCCCCACCAGGCCTGAGGTAGAGGTTGGTGCATGCACTGCTTGCGCAACTCATGCAGATGGGTTGCCTGCTGCTGTTCAACTTGGTTGCTGCAAGCTGTTGCAACAGCTGATGTGGTGTAGTGACAGCACTGCATATGCTGGATGCATTTCATACCTGCTGCAACGTGATTGTCTTGGTTGTTGATGGGCATGGTGTGTTGGCACCCACAGCTGCTGGCGGCACTCGCGCTGCTGCTGCTGCCGAGTGCCTGGCAGCAATGCTCCATGCCTGACATGTGCCTGCAGGAGGCAATGGCACAGTAGAGATGGTATGTTACTGGCGGAGGTTCTGGTGCTGATAAGTAAATCGTGTAGAGCCTGGCTGCTGCTGAAATGCAGCAGACCAGTTCTGCCAGGAGGGCGCAGCTGCTGCTCTGGCCAGCATGCTGCACAGCTGCAATGCTCATGCTAGGTAGCACGCTGTGTGTTCTACTGAAATATCACTTCTGAACTGCGGATGCGTGTTGCAATACATCGATGTCTGGCCAGGTTGTTGCTCCTCACCTGCTGCACGATTGCGTGATGCCTGCTCGTCCTCGCCCGACCTCCTGCTCCTGCCGTGCTCCTATCCGACATTTGAAGCCATATAGTATATTTCCGCGGTTGTGATCAGGGATTCCTGTCGCGCTACAGCAAGCAAGGTGGTAAGATCATGCCGAGTCAAACTTGGCAACGGCAAAGCTATGCGTGCAGCGATGCTTACATCCGGTGATAGTAGTCAGAAACTGCGAACTTCGATGCTGTATCACTGCAAATATTACCAGCGGCTGAGCTGCTGGTTCGCAACACACGTCAACAGCCCTAAACCCATGCCATGCAGGGGCTCGATACTCACTGGGTCTCATATTCATTCTCACAGGGCCTTTTGCCTGCCAAGTATCTGAGTTGCAACAGTATCAATCGCAAACTCGTACGTGTAAGGACGGTTACCACAGGCACACAATGCAGGGCTGAAGAGGCTGAATGCATGCACTCCTGCTGTGCTGCGTGCTGCTGCTGCTGTCGACCCCCCAGAAGTACTGCTTTTCAGCACATGTAACTTCCGCACAGAACAGCAACGAAAACGGTACTTGGGGCAAGGCTGCCAACAGCACACATCAGCACAGCAAGGGGCCAGGAGCTGGTTGCAGGCAGCAGGTGGGCCAGCTGGGCTGCTGCTGCAGCGCGCTGCATCACTGTGTCACACCCAAATTATCGAGATGCACAAAACGCGTTATTTGCAAGTAGCAAAGCCAGGCAGGGCGAACATCACGAGTGCACACCAGCAATGTAATGCCATCACAGAAGCACACACAAGCCCACAGTGCATGGTCAGCCCTGCTGCTGCTGTCAGATGCAAGCATACTTTTTATGTTTCACTCGAAGCAGCACAGCAGGGCCAAAACACGCAAATCCCCGCAGTTTCTTAGGGCGCCCAGGGACATACGTAAACTCGGTTTTCTGGACATGCACGCAGGCTGCGCACAATCTGAGCACACCAATAGATGCATACGGATCTTGACTATGTACCTGCATGTACGAGGCGAGAATCTTTATGAGACCCAGTGACTTCAATTAAATATTCATGATTACTCAACAGACAATACTGCATTCACAATACAGTGCTACACAATGACATAGCATGCTAATGCCGTCTGCACAGCCAAGCCGCACCCTCAACCAAGCACCGCCGGCGTCACTACTGCTCATGTCCAAGGTTCACCACTGACTAGGGTTTGTACTGTAACTGCAGAACATGACCTTGACAGTCGGCCTGGAGGCTGCCGCTGGCCTTGCATACAGGGCCAACAGGGGCAATGTCAATGCAGCCACAGCGGCCATGCGCACCATGCTAGAGGACGCAGGCCTGCCTGTGCCCTCTAATCCACTGCAATACATGCGGATTTGGGGCCCGCGCATGGATGTTGACGGCAACATTGTCGTCCCTGAGTCAGGCAGCGGCCGTCCGCCAAAACTGACTGATGCTCAGACGCACACATGCTATGCTGAATGCCTCAACTGGTATGCAGCAGGCAGGCCGCGGCCGTACGAGTCGGTACACGCGCTCATGACAACCAACCCCGTGGTGCGTGACATCATCACAGCCGCTGGCGTCTCCGGCGAGACCCTGACCAGGCACATGAGGCAGATTGACCCGCACTTCCAGTATGGCAAGGTGCGCAACCGGCCCTACCTGGACGCGCAGCACAAGCGGGACAGGGTGACATCGTGTGGTGAGAAGCTGCAGGTGTTTGAGGAGCAGAAGCCTTGGGTGGTGTATGTGGATGAAAAGGTGATGTGCCTCAGCCAATGCTGCACCAGGGGCTGGTATAGCAGCGATGCAGAGGACTTTGCCTGGAGCATGCCACGGCTCACGCGCAACCGCAAGACGATCAAGCTGAAGTACATCATTGGCGTCAACTACCAGCTGGGGCCTGTGTGGATCAAGTTCTTCACAGGCACAACTGGCATGCCATGGGACAGGGAGGGCTGTGCTTACCGGGTGAGTTCATGCCATGAACAGCTTGGGGGGCCTGCCAGCAGTAACGTGCTGCACCGCCTGCTGCAGAGCTGCTGCCCAGCGCACGGCGCGGCCGCACGGGTCATCAGCAGCACCCGCGTGAAGCCACAGCACACTGAACCCAAAGGCCAGTGCTGCTGTTGCCAGTGCCTCATCCTTGGCTTGCCTGATTGCCAGCGTGTCACCCCGGTTGTTGCGCCTGCCATCCTCTGTATCTATGTGTTGCTCCCCTTGAACCTCAATCAGCAAGCTGTGTGGCTTCAGCAGCATGGCATCCCACTTGTGCCGGTTCAGCCACAGCCCCTTGCTGCTGCCAGCTACCTGCAGCTGTATCTTCTTGCTAATAGCAACTGCCTCAACAGCATAGCAGTCAACAGCTGCAGACTGGTCCAGCAATTGATACAGCAACCTCTCATGCTTGCTGCCCCTGCGCGTGCACACGTGGCATGCGAATGGCTGCTGGCCACGGGATGCTGTTTGCAGTGCCAGCAGCCTTGTGTGCTTCCTGTTGCAGCACTTGCACTTGAACACAAGCTTGAGGGTGCTGTATGCTGCTTGGTCCTTCAGCAGCATGTAGTTTAATTCTGGCTTATACAGCTGTTCAGCCTCCTTGCTAAACTTCCCCCTGGGCCTGCCGCCGCGTGCCGCTGCTGCTGTGCTGCTGCCTGCACTGCTGCTGGTACCTGCAGACCACCACAAATGAGGAGGCAACAGGCATGACAGCTGATGAGTATGAGGATTGCATCTGGGACCTCAACCTCAACCTGGACACCATCTCAGAACGCCTGGGTTTGCAGCGCCACGCGCCCTGGCTGCTGTCACAGGACAACAGCACAGCCCACACCAAGGCTGAGCTTGCGTCGCTAGGCATCTGGCCTGCAGGCAGGCTTTTGAGTTTGCCAGCCCTGAGTCCTGACATGCACAAGGTAGTGGAGCATGTGCATGCATACCTGACCCAGGCAATGACAGCCTGGCGTTATGCGCGCTGGAACAACAAGCCCAATGACAAGGAGTGCATAGCCAAGTTGGTGGAATTGTTCTTTGCCTACCCAGCTGCTTCTGTCCAGGCTGATATTGATAGCCTCCCAGCAACCTACCAGGCAATCATTAACAGTGGTGGGCTGTATGCCCCACCAGGCCTGAGGTAGAGGTTGGTGCATGCACTGCTTGCGCAACTCATGCAGATGGGTTGCCTGCTGCTGTTCAACTTGGTTGCTGCAAGCTGTTGCAACAGCTGATGTGGTGTAGTGACAGCACTGCATATGCTGGATGCATTTCATACCTGCTGCAACGTGATTGTCTTGGTTGTTGATGGGCATGGTGTGTTGGCACCCACAGCTGCTGGCGGCACTCGCGCTGCTGCTGCTGCCGAGTGCCTGGCAGCAATGCTCCATGCCTGACATGTGCCTGCAGGAGGCAATGGCACAGTAGAGATGGTATGTTACTGGCGGAGGTTCTGGTGCTGATAAGTAAATCGTGTAGAGCCTGGCTGCTGCTGAAATGCAGCAGACCAGTTCTGCCAGGAGGGCGCAGCTGCTGCTCTGGCCAGCATGCTGCACAGCTGCAATGCTCATGCTAGGTAGCACGCTGTGTGTTCTACTGAAATATCACTTCTGAACTGCGGATGCGTGTTGCAATACATCGATGTCTGGCCAGGTTGTTGCTCCTCACCTGCTGCACGATTGCGTGATGCCTGCTCGTCCTCGCCCGACCTCCTGCTCCTGCCGTGCTCCTATCCGACATTTGAAGCCATATAGTATATTTCCGCGGTTGTGATCAGGGATTCCTGTCGCGCTACAGCAAGCAAGGTGGTAAGATCATGCCGAGTCAAACTTGGCAACGGCAAAGCTATGCGTGCAGCGATGCTTACATCCGGTGATAGTAGTCAGAAACTGCGAACTTCGATGCTGTATCACTGCAAATATTACCAGCGGCTGAGCTGCTGGTTCGCAACACACGTCAACAGCCCTAAACCCATGCCATGCAGGGGCTCGATACTCACTGGGTCTCATATTCATTCTCACAGGGCCTTTTGCCTGCCAAGTATCTGAGTTGCAACAGTATCAATCGCAAACTCGTACGTGTAAGGACGGTTACCACAGGCACACAATGCAGGGCTGAAGAGGCTGAATGCATGCACTCCTGCTGTGCTGCGTGCTGCTGCTGCTGTCGACCCCCCAGAAGTACTGCTTTTCAGCACATGTAACTTCCGCACAGAACAGCAACGAAAACGGTACTTGGGGCAAGGCTGCCAACAGCACACATCAGCACAGCAAGGGGCCAGGAGCTGGTTGCAGGCAGCAGGTGGGCCAGCTGGGCTGCTGCTGCAGCGCGCTGCATCACTGTGTCACACCCAAATTATCGAGATGCACAAAACGCGTTATTTGCAAGTAGCAAAGCCAGGCAGGGCGAACATCACGAGTGCACACCAGCAATGTAATGCCATCACAGAAGCACACACAAGCCCACAGTGCATGGTCAGCCCTGCTGCTGCTGTCAGATGCAAGCATACTTTTTATGTTTCACTCGAAGCAGCACAGCAGGGCCAAAACACGCAAATCCCCGCAGTTTCTTAGGGCGCCCAGGGACATACGTAAACTCGGTTTTCTGGACATGCACGCAGGCTGCGCACAATCTGAGCACACCAATAGATGCATACGGATCTTGACTATGTACCTGCATGTACGAGGCGAGAATCTTTATGAGACCCAGTGACTTCAATTAAATATTCATGATTACTCAACAGACAATACTGCATTCACAATACAGTGCTACACAATGACATAGCATGCTAATGCCGTCTGCACAGCCAAGCCGCACCCTCAACCAAGCACCGCCGGCGTCACTACTGCTCATGTCCAAGGTTCACCACTGACTAGGGTTTGTACTGTAACTGCAGAACATGACCTTGACAGTCGGCCTGGAGGCTGCCGCTGGCCTTGCATACAGGGCCAACAGGGGCAATGTCAATGCAGCCACAGCGGCCATGCGCACCATGCTAGAGGACGCAGGCCTGCCTGTGCCCTCTAATCCACTGCAATACATGCGGATTTGGGGCCCGCGCATGGATGTTGACGGCAACATTGTCGTCCCTGAGTCAGGCAGCGGCCGTCCGCCAAAACTGACTGATGCTCAGACGCACACATGCTATGCTGAATGCCTCAACTGGTATGCAGCAGGCAGGCCGCGGCCGTACGAGTCGGTACACGCGCTCATGACAACCAACCCCGTGGTGCGTGACATCATCACAGCCGCTGGCGTCTCCGGCGAGACCCTGACCAGGCACATGAGGCAGATTGACCCGCACTTCCAGTATGGCAAGGTGCGCAACCGGCCCTACCTGGACGCGCAGCACAAGCGGGACAGGGTGACATCGTGTGGTGAGAAGCTGCAGGTGTTTGAGGAGCAGAAGCCTTGGGTGGTGTATGTGGATGAAAAGGTGATGTGCCTCAGCCAATGCTGCACCAGGGGCTGGTATAGCAGCGATGCAGAGGACTTTGCCTGGAGCATGCCACGGCTCACGCGCAACCGCAAGACGATCAAGCTGAAGTACATCATTGGCGTCAACTACCAGCTGGGGCCTGTGTGGATCAAGTTCTTCACAGGCACAACTGGCATGCCATGGGACAGGGAGGGCTGTGCTTACCGGGTGAGTTCATGCCATGAACAGCTTGGGGGGCCTGCCAGCAGTAACGTGCTGCACCGCCTGCTGCAGAGCTGCTGCCCAGCGCACGGCGCGGCCGCACGGGTCATCAGCAGCACCCGCGTGAAGCCACAGCACACTGAACCCAAAGGCCAGTGCTGCTGTTGCCAGTGCCTCATCCTTGGCTTGCCTGATTGCCAGCGTGTCACCCCGGTTGTTGCGCCTGCCATCCTCTGTATCTATGTGTTGCTCCCCTTGAACCTCAATCAGCAAGCTGTGTGGCTTCAGCAGCATGGCATCCCACTTGTGCCGGTTCAGCCACAGCCCCTTGCTGCTGCCAGCTACCTGCAGCTGTATCTTCTTGCTAATAGCAACTGCCTCAACAGCATAGCAGTCAACAGCTGCAGACTGGTCCAGCAATTGATACAGCAACCTCTCATGCTTGCTGCCCCTGCGCGTGCACACGTGGCATGCGAATGGCTGCTGGCCACGGGATGCTGTTTGCAGTGCCAGCAGCCTTGTGTGCTTCCTGTTGCAGCACTTGCACTTGAACACAAGCTTGAGGGTGCTGTATGCTGCTTGGTCCTTCAGCAGCATGTAGTTTAATTCTGGCTTATACAGCTGTTCAGCCTCCTTGCTAAACTTCCCCCTGGGCCTGCCGCCGCGTGCCGCTGCTGCTGTGCTGCTGCCTGCACTGCTGCTGGTACCTGCAGACCACCACAAATGAGGAGGCAACAGGCATGACAGCTGATGAGTATGAGGATTGCATCTGGGACCTCAACCTCAACCTGGACACCATCTCAGAACGCCTGGGTTTGCAGCGCCACGCGCCCTGGCTGCTGTCACAGGACAACAGCACAGCCCACACCAAGGCTGAGCTTGCGTCGCTAGGCATCTGGCCTGCAGGCAGGCTTTTGAGTTTGCCAGCCCTGAGTCCTGACATGCACAAGGTAGTGGAGCATGTGCATGCATACCTGACCCAGGCAATGACAGCCTGGCGTTATGCGCGCTGGAACAACAAGCCCAATGACAAGGAGTGCATAGCCAAGTTGGTGGAATTGTTCTTTGCCTACCCAGCTGCTTCTGTCCAGGCTGATATTGATAGCCTCCCAGCAACCTACCAGGCAATCATTAACAGTGGTGGGCTGTATGCCCCACCAGGCCTGAGGTAGAGGTTGGTGCATGCACTGCTTGCGCAACTCATGCAGATGGGTTGCCTGCTGCTGTTCAACTTGGTTGCTGCAAGCTGTTGCAACAGCTGATGTGGTGTAGTGACAGCACTGCATATGCTGGATGCATTTCATACCTGCTGCAACGTGATTGTCTTGGTTGTTGATGGGCATGGTGTGTTGGCACCCACAGCTGCTGGCGGCACTCGCGCTGCTGCTGCTGCCGAGTGCCTGGCAGCAATGCTCCATGCCTGACATGTGCCTGCAGGAGGCAATGGCACAGTAGAGATGGTATGTTACTGGCGGAGGTTCTGGTGCTGATAAGTAAATCGTGTAGAGCCTGGCTGCTGCTGAAATGCAGCAGACCAGTTCTGCCAGGAGGGCGCAGCTGCTGCTCTGGCCAGCATGCTGCACAGCTGCAATGCTCATGCTAGGTAGCACGCTGTGTGTTCTACTGAAATATCACTTCTGAACTGCGGATGCGTGTTGCAATACATCGATGTCTGGCCAGGTTGTTGCTCCTCACCTGCTGCACGATTGCGTGATGCCTGCTCGTCCTCGCCCGACCTCCTGCTCCTGCCGTGCTCCTATCCGACATTTGAAGCCATATAGTATATTTCCGCGGTTGTGATCAGGGATTCCTGTCGCGCTACAGCAAGCAAGGTGGTAAGATCATGCCGAGTCAAACTTGGCAACGGCAAAGCTATGCGTGCAGCGATGCTTACATCCGGTGATAGTAGTCAGAAACTGCGAACTTCGATGCTGTATCACTGCAAATATTACCAGCGGCTGAGCTGCTGGTTCGCAACACACGTCAACAGCCCTAAACCCATGCCATGCAGGGGCTCGATACTCACTGGGTCTCATATTCATTCTCACAGGGCCTTTTGCCTGCCAAGTATCTGAGTTGCAACAGTATCAATCGCAAACTCGTACGTGTAAGGACGGTTACCACAGGCACACAATGCAGGGCTGAAGAGGCTGAATGCATGCACTCCTGCTGTGCTGCGTGCTGCTGCTGCTGTCGACCCCCCAGAAGTACTGCTTTTCAGCACATGTAACTTCCGCACAGAACAGCAACGAAAACGGTACTTGGGGCAAGGCTGCCAACAGCACACATCAGCACAGCAAGGGGCCAGGAGCTGGTTGCAGGCAGCAGGTGGGCCAGCTGGGCTGCTGCTGCAGCGCGCTGCATCACTGTGTCACACCCAAATTATCGAGATGCACAAAACGCGTTATTTGCAAGTAGCAAAGCCAGGCAGGGCGAACATCACGAGTGCACACCAGCAATGTAATGCCATCACAGAAGCACACACAAGCCCACAGTGCATGGTCAGCCCTGCTGCTGCTGTCAGATGCAAGCATACTTTTTATGTTTCACTCGAAGCAGCACAGCAGGGCCAAAACACGCAAATCCCCGCAGTTTCTTAGGGCGCCCAGGGACATACGTAAACTCGGTTTTCTGGACATGCACGCAGGCTGCGCACAATCTGAGCACACCAATAGATGCATACGGATCTTGACTATGTACCTGCATGTACGAGGCGAGAATCTTTATGAGACCCAGTGACTTCAATTAAATATTCATGATTACTCAACAGACAATACTGCATTCACAATACAGTGCTACACAATGACATAGCATGCTAATGCCGTCTGCACAGCCAAGCCGCACCCTCAACCAAGCACCGCCGGCGTCACTACTGCTCATGTCCAAGGTTCACCACTGACTAGGGTTTGTACTGTAACTGCAGAACATGACCTTGACAGTCGGCCTGGAGGCTGCCGCTGGCCTTGCATACAGGGCCAACAGGGGCAATGTCAATGCAGCCACAGCGGCCATGCGCACCATGCTAGAGGACGCAGGCCTGCCTGTGCCCTCTAATCCACTGCAATACATGCGGATTTGGGGCCCGCGCATGGATGTTGACGGCAACATTGTCGTCCCTGAGTCAGGCAGCGGCCGTCCGCCAAAACTGACTGATGCTCAGACGCACACATGCTATGCTGAATGCCTCAACTGGTATGCAGCAGGCAGGCCGCGGCCGTACGAGTCGGTACACGCGCTCATGACAACCAACCCCGTGGTGCGTGACATCATCACAGCCGCTGGCGTCTCCGGCGAGACCCTGACCAGGCACATGAGGCAGATTGACCCGCACTTCCAGTATGGCAAGGTGCGCAACCGGCCCTACCTGGACGCGCAGCACAAGCGGGACAGGGTGACATCGTGTGGTGAGAAGCTGCAGGTGTTTGAGGAGCAGAAGCCTTGGGTGGTGTATGTGGATGAAAAGGTGATGTGCCTCAGCCAATGCTGCACCAGGGGCTGGTATAGCAGCGATGCAGAGGACTTTGCCTGGAGCATGCCACGGCTCACGCGCAACCGCAAGACGATCAAGCTGAAGTACATCATTGGCGTCAACTACCAGCTGGGGCCTGTGTGGATCAAGTTCTTCACAGGCACAACTGGCATGCCATGGGACAGGGAGGGCTGTGCTTACCGGGTGAGTTCATGCCATGAACAGCTTGGGGGGCCTGCCAGCAGTAACGTGCTGCACCGCCTGCTGCAGAGCTGCTGCCCAGCGCACGGCGCGGCCGCACGGGTCATCAGCAGCACCCGCGTGAAGCCACAGCACACTGAACCCAAAGGCCAGTGCTGCTGTTGCCAGTGCCTCATCCTTGGCTTGCCTGATTGCCAGCGTGTCACCCCGGTTGTTGCGCCTGCCATCCTCTGTATCTATGTGTTGCTCCCCTTGAACCTCAATCAGCAAGCTGTGTGGCTTCAGCAGCATGGCATCCCACTTGTGCCGGTTCAGCCACAGCCCCTTGCTGCTGCCAGCTACCTGCAGCTGTATCTTCTTGCTAATAGCAACTGCCTCAACAGCATAGCAGTCAACAGCTGCAGACTGGTCCAGCAATTGATACAGCAACCTCTCATGCTTGCTGCCCCTGCGCGTGCACACGTGGCATGCGAATGGCTGCTGGCCACGGGATGCTGTTTGCAGTGCCAGCAGCCTTGTGTGCTTCCTGTTGCAGCACTTGCACTTGAACACAAGCTTGAGGGTGCTGTATGCTGCTTGGTCCTTCAGCAGCATGTAGTTTAATTCTGGCTTATACAGCTGTTCAGCCTCCTTGCTAAACTTCCCCCTGGGCCTGCCGCCGCGTGCCGCTGCTGCTGTGCTGCTGCCTGCACTGCTGCTGGTACCTGCAGACCACCACAAATGAGGAGGCAACAGGCATGACAGCTGATGAGTATGAGGATTGCATCTGGGACCTCAACCTCAACCTGGACACCATCTCAGAACGCCTGGGTTTGCAGCGCCACGCGCCCTGGCTGCTGTCACAGGACAACAGCACAGCCCACACCAAGGCTGAGCTTGCGTCGCTAGGCATCTGGCCTGCAGGCAGGCTTTTGAGTTTGCCAGCCCTGAGTCCTGACATGCACAAGGTAGTGGAGCATGTGCATGCATACCTGACCCAGGCAATGACAGCCTGGCGTTATGCGCGCTGGAACAACAAGCCCAATGACAAGGAGTGCATAGCCAAGTTGGTGGAATTGTTCTTTGCCTACCCAGCTGCTTCTGTCCAGGCTGATATTGATAGCCTCCCAGCAACCTACCAGGCAATCATTAACAGTGGTGGGCTGTATGCCCCACCAGGCCTGAGGTAGAGGTTGGTGCATGCACTGCTTGCGCAACTCATGCAGATGGGTTGCCTGCTGCTGTTCAACTTGGTTGCTGCAAGCTGTTGCAACAGCTGATGTGGTGTAGTGACAGCACTGCATATGCTGGATGCATTTCATACCTGCTGCAACGTGATTGTCTTGGTTGTTGATGGGCATGGTGTGTTGGCACCCACAGCTGCTGGCGGCACTCGCGCTGCTGCTGCTGCCGAGTGCCTGGCAGCAATGCTCCATGCCTGACATGTGCCTGCAGGAGGCAATGGCACAGTAGAGATGGTATGTTACTGGCGGAGGTTCTGGTGCTGATAAGTAAATCGTGTAGAGCCTGGCTGCTGCTGAAATGCAGCAGACCAGTTCTGCCAGGAGGGCGCAGCTGCTGCTCTGGCCAGCATGCTGCACAGCTGCAATGCTCATGCTAGGTAGCACGCTGTGTGTTCTACTGAAATATCACTTCTGAACTGCGGATGCGTGTTGCAATACATCGATGTCTGGCCAGGTTGTTGCTCCTCACCTGCTGCACGATTGCGTGATGCCTGCTCGTCCTCGCCCGACCTCCTGCTCCTGCCGTGCTCCTATCCGACATTTGAAGCCATATAGTATATTTCCGCGGTTGTGATCAGGGATTCCTGTCGCGCTACAGCAAGCAAGGTGGTAAGATCATGCCGAGTCAAACTTGGCAACGGCAAAGCTATGCGTGCAGCGATGCTTACATCCGGTGATAGTAGTCAGAAACTGCGAACTTCGATGCTGTATCACTGCAAATATTACCAGCGGCTGAGCTGCTGGTTCGCAACACACGTCAACAGCCCTAAACCCATGCCATGCAGGGGCTCGATACTCACTGGGTCTCATATTCATTCTCACAGGGCCTTTTGCCTGCCAAGTATCTGAGTTGCAACAGTATCAATCGCAAACTCGTACGTGTAAGGACGGTTACCACAGGCACACAATGCAGGGCTGAAGAGGCTGAATGCATGCACTCCTGCTGTGCTGCGTGCTGCTGCTGCTGTCGACCCCCCAGAAGTACTGCTTTTCAGCACATGTAACTTCCGCACAGAACAGCAACGAAAACGGTACTTGGGGCAAGGCTGCCAACAGCACACATCAGCACAGCAAGGGGCCAGGAGCTGGTTGCAGGCAGCAGGTGGGCCAGCTGGGCTGCTGCTGCAGCGCGCTGCATCACTGTGTCACACCCAAATTATCGAGATGCACAAAACGCGTTATTTGCAAGTAGCAAAGCCAGGCAGGGCGAACATCACGAGTGCACACCAGCAATGTAATGCCATCACAGAAGCACACACAAGCCCACAGTGCATGGTCAGCCCTGCTGCTGCTGTCAGATGCAAGCATACTTTTTATGTTTCACTCGAAGCAGCACAGCAGGGCCAAAACACGCAAATCCCCGCAGTTTCTTAGGGCGCCCAGGGACATACGTAAACTCGGTTTTCTGGACATGCACGCAGGCTGCGCACAATCTGAGCACACCAATAGATGCATACGGATCTTGACTATGTACCTGCATGTACGAGGCGAGAATCTTTATGAGACCCAGTGACTTCAATTAAATATTCATGATTACTCAACAGACAATACTGCATTCACAATACAGTGCTACACAATGACATAGCATGCTAATGCCGTCTGCACAGCCAAGCCGCACCCTCAACCAAGCACCGCCGGCGTCACTACTGCTCATGTCCAAGGTTCACCACTGACTAGGGTTTGTACTGTAACTGCAGAACATGACCTTGACAGTCGGCCTGGAGGCTGCCGCTGGCCTTGCATACAGGGCCAACAGGGGCAATGTCAATGCAGCCACAGCGGCCATGCGCACCATGCTAGAGGACGCAGGCCTGCCTGTGCCCTCTAATCCACTGCAATACATGCGGATTTGGGGCCCGCGCATGGATGTTGACGGCAACATTGTCGTCCCTGAGTCAGGCAGCGGCCGTCCGCCAAAACTGACTGATGCTCAGACGCACACATGCTATGCTGAATGCCTCAACTGGTATGCAGCAGGCAGGCCGCGGCCGTACGAGTCGGTACACGCGCTCATGACAACCAACCCCGTGGTGCGTGACATCATCACAGCCGCTGGCGTCTCCGGCGAGACCCTGACCAGGCACATGAGGCAGATTGACCCGCACTTCCAGTATGGCAAGGTGCGCAACCGGCCCTACCTGGACGCGCAGCACAAGCGGGACAGGGTGACATCGTGTGGTGAGAAGCTGCAGGTGTTTGAGGAGCAGAAGCCTTGGGTGGTGTATGTGGATGAAAAGGTGATGTGCCTCAGCCAATGCTGCACCAGGGGCTGGTATAGCAGCGATGCAGAGGACTTTGCCTGGAGCATGCCACGGCTCACGCGCAACCGCAAGACGATCAAGCTGAAGTACATCATTGGCGTCAACTACCAGCTGGGGCCTGTGTGGATCAAGTTCTTCACAGGCACAACTGGCATGCCATGGGACAGGGAGGGCTGTGCTTACCGGGTGAGTTCATGCCATGAACAGCTTGGGGGGCCTGCCAGCAGTAACGTGCTGCACCGCCTGCTGCAGAGCTGCTGCCCAGCGCACGGCGCGGCCGCACGGGTCATCAGCAGCACCCGCGTGAAGCCACAGCACACTGAACCCAAAGGCCAGTGCTGCTGTTGCCAGTGCCTCATCCTTGGCTTGCCTGATTGCCAGCGTGTCACCCCGGTTGTTGCGCCTGCCATCCTCTGTATCTATGTGTTGCTCCCCTTGAACCTCAATCAGCAAGCTGTGTGGCTTCAGCAGCATGGCATCCCACTTGTGCCGGTTCAGCCACAGCCCCTTGCTGCTGCCAGCTACCTGCAGCTGTATCTTCTTGCTAATAGCAACTGCCTCAACAGCATAGCAGTCAACAGCTGCAGACTGGTCCAGCAATTGATACAGCAACCTCTCATGCTTGCTGCCCCTGCGCGTGCACACGTGGCATGCGAATGGCTGCTGGCCACGGGATGCTGTTTGCAGTGCCAGCAGCCTTGTGTGCTTCCTGTTGCAGCACTTGCACTTGAACACAAGCTTGAGGGTGCTGTATGCTGCTTGGTCCTTCAGCAGCATGTAGTTTAATTCTGGCTTATACAGCTGTTCAGCCTCCTTGCTAAACTTCCCCCTGGGCCTGCCGCCGCGTGCCGCTGCTGCTGTGCTGCTGCCTGCACTGCTGCTGGTACCTGCAGACCACCACAAATGAGGAGGCAACAGGCATGACAGCTGATGAGTATGAGGATTGCATCTGGGACCTCAACCTCAACCTGGACACCATCTCAGAACGCCTGGGTTTGCAGCGCCACGCGCCCTGGCTGCTGTCACAGGACAACAGCACAGCCCACACCAAGGCTGAGCTTGCGTCGCTAGGCATCTGGCCTGCAGGCAGGCTTTTGAGTTTGCCAGCCCTGAGTCCTGACATGCACAAGGTAGTGGAGCATGTGCATGCATACCTGACCCAGGCAATGACAGCCTGGCGTTATGCGCGCTGGAACAACAAGCCCAATGACAAGGAGTGCATAGCCAAGTTGGTGGAATTGTTCTTTGCCTACCCAGCTGCTTCTGTCCAGGCTGATATTGATAGCCTCCCAGCAACCTACCAGGCAATCATTAACAGTGGTGGGCTGTATGCCCCACCAGGCCTGAGGTAGAGGTTGGTGCATGCACTGCTTGCGCAACTCATGCAGATGGGTTGCCTGCTGCTGTTCAACTTGGTTGCTGCAAGCTGTTGCAACAGCTGATGTGGTGTAGTGACAGCACTGCATATGCTGGATGCATTTCATACCTGCTGCAACGTGATTGTCTTGGTTGTTGATGGGCATGGTGTGTTGGCACCCACAGCTGCTGGCGGCACTCGCGCTGCTGCTGCTGCCGAGTGCCTGGCAGCAATGCTCCATGCCTGACATGTGCCTGCAGGAGGCAATGGCACAGTAGAGATGGTATGTTACTGGCGGAGGTTCTGGTGCTGATAAGTAAATCGTGTAGAGCCTGGCTGCTGCTGAAATGCAGCAGACCAGTTCTGCCAGGAGGGCGCAGCTGCTGCTCTGGCCAGCATGCTGCACAGCTGCAATGCTCATGCTAGGTAGCACGCTGTGTGTTCTACTGAAATATCACTTCTGAACTGCGGATGCGTGTTGCAATACATCGATGTCTGGCCAGGTTGTTGCTCCTCACCTGCTGCACGATTGCGTGATGCCTGCTCGTCCTCGCCCGACCTCCTGCTCCTGCCGTGCTCCTATCCGACATTTGAAGCCATATAGTATATTTCCGCGGTTGTGATCAGGGATTCCTGTCGCGCTACAGCAAGCAAGGTGGTAAGATCATGCCGAGTCAAACTTGGCAACGGCAAAGCTATGCGTGCAGCGATGCTTACATCCGGTGATAGTAGTCAGAAACTGCGAACTTCGATGCTGTATCACTGCAAATATTACCAGCGGCTGAGCTGCTGGTTCGCAACACACGTCAACAGCCCTAAACCCATGCCATGCAGGGGCTCGATACTCACTGGGTCTCATATTCATTCTCACAGGGCCTTTTGCCTGCCAAGTATCTGAGTTGCAACAGTATCAATCGCAAACTCGTACGTGTAAGGACGGTTACCACAGGCACACAATGCAGGGCTGAAGAGGCTGAATGCATGCACTCCTGCTGTGCTGCGTGCTGCTGCTGCTGTCGACCCCCCAGAAGTACTGCTTTTCAGCACATGTAACTTCCGCACAGAACAGCAACGAAAACGGTACTTGGGGCAAGGCTGCCAACAGCACACATCAGCACAGCAAGGGGCCAGGAGCTGGTTGCAGGCAGCAGGTGGGCCAGCTGGGCTGCTGCTGCAGCGCGCTGCATCACTGTGTCACACCCAAATTATCGAGATGCACAAAACGCGTTATTTGCAAGTAGCAAAGCCAGGCAGGGCGAACATCACGAGTGCACACCAGCAATGTAATGCCATCACAGAAGCACACACAAGCCCACAGTGCATGGTCAGCCCTGCTGCTGCTGTCAGATGCAAGCATACTTTTTATGTTTCACTCGAAGCAGCACAGCAGGGCCAAAACACGCAAATCCCCGCAGTTTCTTAGGGCGCCCAGGGACATACGTAAACTCGGTTTTCTGGACATGCACGCAGGCTGCGCACAATCTGAGCACACCAATAGATGCATACGGATCTTGACTATGTACCTGCATGTACGAGGCGAGAATCTTTATGAGACCCAGTGACTTCAATTAAATATTCATGATTACTCAACAGACAATACTGCATTCACAATACAGTGCTACACAATGACATAGCATGCTAATGCCGTCTGCACAGCCAAGCCGCACCCTCAACCAAGCACCGCCGGCGTCACTACTGCTCATGTCCAAGGTTCACCACTGACTAGGGTTTGTACTGTAACTGCAGAACATGACCTTGACAGTCGGCCTGGAGGCTGCCGCTGGCCTTGCATACAGGGCCAACAGGGGCAATGTCAATGCAGCCACAGCGGCCATGCGCACCATGCTAGAGGACGCAGGCCTGCCTGTGCCCTCTAATCCACTGCAATACATGCGGATTTGGGGCCCGCGCATGGATGTTGACGGCAACATTGTCGTCCCTGAGTCAGGCAGCGGCCGTCCGCCAAAACTGACTGATGCTCAGACGCACACATGCTATGCTGAATGCCTCAACTGGTATGCAGCAGGCAGGCCGCGGCCGTACGAGTCGGTACACGCGCTCATGACAACCAACCCCGTGGTGCGTGACATCATCACAGCCGCTGGCGTCTCCGGCGAGACCCTGACCAGGCACATGAGGCAGATTGACCCGCACTTCCAGTATGGCAAGGTGCGCAACCGGCCCTACCTGGACGCGCAGCACAAGCGGGACAGGGTGACATCGTGTGGTGAGAAGCTGCAGGTGTTTGAGGAGCAGAAGCCTTGGGTGGTGTATGTGGATGAAAAGGTGATGTGCCTCAGCCAATGCTGCACCAGGGGCTGGTATAGCAGCGATGCAGAGGACTTTGCCTGGAGCATGCCACGGCTCACGCGCAACCGCAAGACGATCAAGCTGAAGTACATCATTGGCGTCAACTACCAGCTGGGGCCTGTGTGGATCAAGTTCTTCACAGGCACAACTGGCATGCCATGGGACAGGGAGGGCTGTGCTTACCGGGTGAGTTCATGCCATGAACAGCTTGGGGGGCCTGCCAGCAGTAACGTGCTGCACCGCCTGCTGCAGAGCTGCTGCCCAGCGCACGGCGCGGCCGCACGGGTCATCAGCAGCACCCGCGTGAAGCCACAGCACACTGAACCCAAAGGCCAGTGCTGCTGTTGCCAGTGCCTCATCCTTGGCTTGCCTGATTGCCAGCGTGTCACCCCGGTTGTTGCGCCTGCCATCCTCTGTATCTATGTGTTGCTCCCCTTGAACCTCAATCAGCAAGCTGTGTGGCTTCAGCAGCATGGCATCCCACTTGTGCCGGTTCAGCCACAGCCCCTTGCTGCTGCCAGCTACCTGCAGCTGTATCTTCTTGCTAATAGCAACTGCCTCAACAGCATAGCAGTCAACAGCTGCAGACTGGTCCAGCAATTGATACAGCAACCTCTCATGCTTGCTGCCCCTGCGCGTGCACACGTGGCATGCGAATGGCTGCTGGCCACGGGATGCTGTTTGCAGTGCCAGCAGCCTTGTGTGCTTCCTGTTGCAGCACTTGCACTTGAACACAAGCTTGAGGGTGCTGTATGCTGCTTGGTCCTTCAGCAGCATGTAGTTTAATTCTGGCTTATACAGCTGTTCAGCCTCCTTGCTAAACTTCCCCCTGGGCCTGCCGCCGCGTGCCGCTGCTGCTGTGCTGCTGCCTGCACTGCTGCTGGTACCTGCAGACCACCACAAATGAGGAGGCAACAGGCATGACAGCTGATGAGTATGAGGATTGCATCTGGGACCTCAACCTCAACCTGGACACCATCTCAGAACGCCTGGGTTTGCAGCGCCACGCGCCCTGGCTGCTGTCACAGGACAACAGCACAGCCCACACCAAGGCTGAGCTTGCGTCGCTAGGCATCTGGCCTGCAGGCAGGCTTTTGAGTTTGCCAGCCCTGAGTCCTGACATGCACAAGGTAGTGGAGCATGTGCATGCATACCTGACCCAGGCAATGACAGCCTGGCGTTATGCGCGCTGGAACAACAAGCCCAATGACAAGGAGTGCATAGCCAAGTTGGTGGAATTGTTCTTTGCCTACCCAGCTGCTTCTGTCCAGGCTGATATTGATAGCCTCCCAGCAACCTACCAGGCAATCATTAACAGTGGTGGGCTGTATGCCCCACCAGGCCTGAGGTAGAGGTTGGTGCATGCACTGCTTGCGCAACTCATGCAGATGGGTTGCCTGCTGCTGTTCAACTTGGTTGCTGCAAGCTGTTGCAACAGCTGATGTGGTGTAGTGACAGCACTGCATATGCTGGATGCATTTCATACCTGCTGCAACGTGATTGTCTTGGTTGTTGATGGGCATGGTGTGTTGGCACCCACAGCTGCTGGCGGCACTCGCGCTGCTGCTGCTGCCGAGTGCCTGGCAGCAATGCTCCATGCCTGACATGTGCCTGCAGGAGGCAATGGCACAGTAGAGATGGTATGTTACTGGCGGAGGTTCTGGTGCTGATAAGTAAATCGTGTAGAGCCTGGCTGCTGCTGAAATGCAGCAGACCAGTTCTGCCAGGAGGGCGCAGCTGCTGCTCTGGCCAGCATGCTGCACAGCTGCAATGCTCATGCTAGGTAGCACGCTGTGTGTTCTACTGAAATATCACTTCTGAACTGCGGATGCGTGTTGCAATACATCGATGTCTGGCCAGGTTGTTGCTCCTCACCTGCTGCACGATTGCGTGATGCCTGCTCGTCCTCGCCCGACCTCCTGCTCCTGCCGTGCTCCTATCCGACATTTGAAGCCATATAGTATATTTCCGCGGTTGTGATCAGGGATTCCTGTCGCGCTACAGCAAGCAAGGTGGTAAGATCATGCCGAGTCAAACTTGGCAACGGCAAAGCTATGCGTGCAGCGATGCTTACATCCGGTGATAGTAGTCAGAAACTGCGAACTTCGATGCTGTATCACTGCAAATATTACCAGCGGCTGAGCTGCTGGTTCGCAACACACGTCAACAGCCCTAAACCCATGCCATGCAGGGGCTCGATACTCACTGGGTCTCATATTCATTCTCACAGGGCCTTTTGCCTGCCAAGTATCTGAGTTGCAACAGTATCAATCGCAAACTCGTACGTGTAAGGACGGTTACCACAGGCACACAATGCAGGGCTGAAGAGGCTGAATGCATGCACTCCTGCTGTGCTGCGTGCTGCTGCTGCTGTCGACCCCCCAGAAGTACTGCTTTTCAGCACATGTAACTTCCGCACAGAACAGCAACGAAAACGGTACTTGGGGCAAGGCTGCCAACAGCACACATCAGCACAGCAAGGGGCCAGGAGCTGGTTGCAGGCAGCAGGTGGGCCAGCTGGGCTGCTGCTGCAGCGCGCTGCATCACTGTGTCACACCCAAATTATCGAGATGCACAAAACGCGTTATTTGCAAGTAGCAAAGCCAGGCAGGGCGAACATCACGAGTGCACACCAGCAATGTAATGCCATCACAGAAGCACACACAAGCCCACAGTGCATGGTCAGCCCTGCTGCTGCTGTCAGATGCAAGCATACTTTTTATGTTTCACTCGAAGCAGCACAGCAGGGCCAAAACACGCAAATCCCCGCAGTTTCTTAGGGCGCCCAGGGACATACGTAAACTCGGTTTTCTGGACATGCACGCAGGCTGCGCACAATCTGAGCACACCAATAGATGCATACGGATCTTGACTATGTACCTGCATGTACGAGGCGAGAATCTTTATGAGACCCAGTGACTTCAATTAAATATTCATGATTACTCAACAGACAATACTGCATTCACAATACAGTGCTACACAATGACATAGCATGCTAATGCCGTCTGCACAGCCAAGCCGCACCCTCAACCAAGCACCGCCGGCGTCACTACTGCTCATGTCCAAGGTTCACCACTGACTAGGGTTTGTACTGTAACTGCAGAACATGACCTTGACAGTCGGCCTGGAGGCTGCCGCTGGCCTTGCATACAGGGCCAACAGGGGCAATGTCAATGCAGCCACAGCGGCCATGCGCACCATGCTAGAGGACGCAGGCCTGCCTGTGCCCTCTAATCCACTGCAATACATGCGGATTTGGGGCCCGCGCATGGATGTTGACGGCAACATTGTCGTCCCTGAGTCAGGCAGCGGCCGTCCGCCAAAACTGACTGATGCTCAGACGCACACATGCTATGCTGAATGCCTCAACTGGTATGCAGCAGGCAGGCCGCGGCCGTACGAGTCGGTACACGCGCTCATGACAACCAACCCCGTGGTGCGTGACATCATCACAGCCGCTGGCGTCTCCGGCGAGACCCTGACCAGGCACATGAGGCAGATTGACCCGCACTTCCAGTATGGCAAGGTGCGCAACCGGCCCTACCTGGACGCGCAGCACAAGCGGGACAGGGTGACATCGTGTGGTGAGAAGCTGCAGGTGTTTGAGGAGCAGAAGCCTTGGGTGGTGTATGTGGATGAAAAGGTGATGTGCCTCAGCCAATGCTGCACCAGGGGCTGGTATAGCAGCGATGCAGAGGACTTTGCCTGGAGCATGCCACGGCTCACGCGCAACCGCAAGACGATCAAGCTGAAGTACATCATTGGCGTCAACTACCAGCTGGGGCCTGTGTGGATCAAGTTCTTCACAGGCACAACTGGCATGCCATGGGACAGGGAGGGCTGTGCTTACCGGGTGAGTTCATGCCATGAACAGCTTGGGGGGCCTGCCAGCAGTAACGTGCTGCACCGCCTGCTGCAGAGCTGCTGCCCAGCGCACGGCGCGGCCGCACGGGTCATCAGCAGCACCCGCGTGAAGCCACAGCACACTGAACCCAAAGGCCAGTGCTGCTGTTGCCAGTGCCTCATCCTTGGCTTGCCTGATTGCCAGCGTGTCACCCCGGTTGTTGCGCCTGCCATCCTCTGTATCTATGTGTTGCTCCCCTTGAACCTCAATCAGCAAGCTGTGTGGCTTCAGCAGCATGGCATCCCACTTGTGCCGGTTCAGCCACAGCCCCTTGCTGCTGCCAGCTACCTGCAGCTGTATCTTCTTGCTAATAGCAACTGCCTCAACAGCATAGCAGTCAACAGCTGCAGACTGGTCCAGCAATTGATACAGCAACCTCTCATGCTTGCTGCCCCTGCGCGTGCACACGTGGCATGCGAATGGCTGCTGGCCACGGGATGCTGTTTGCAGTGCCAGCAGCCTTGTGTGCTTCCTGTTGCAGCACTTGCACTTGAACACAAGCTTGAGGGTGCTGTATGCTGCTTGGTCCTTCAGCAGCATGTAGTTTAATTCTGGCTTATACAGCTGTTCAGCCTCCTTGCTAAACTTCCCCCTGGGCCTGCCGCCGCGTGCCGCTGCTGCTGTGCTGCTGCCTGCACTGCTGCTGGTACCTGCAGACCACCACAAATGAGGAGGCAACAGGCATGACAGCTGATGAGTATGAGGATTGCATCTGGGACCTCAACCTCAACCTGGACACCATCTCAGAACGCCTGGGTTTGCAGCGCCACGCGCCCTGGCTGCTGTCACAGGACAACAGCACAGCCCACACCAAGGCTGAGCTTGCGTCGCTAGGCATCTGGCCTGCAGGCAGGCTTTTGAGTTTGCCAGCCCTGAGTCCTGACATGCACAAGGTAGTGGAGCATGTGCATGCATACCTGACCCAGGCAATGACAGCCTGGCGTTATGCGCGCTGGAACAACAAGCCCAATGACAAGGAGTGCATAGCCAAGTTGGTGGAATTGTTCTTTGCCTACCCAGCTGCTTCTGTCCAGGCTGATATTGATAGCCTCCCAGCAACCTACCAGGCAATCATTAACAGTGGTGGGCTGTATGCCCCACCAGGCCTGAGGTAGAGGTTGGTGCATGCACTGCTTGCGCAACTCATGCAGATGGGTTGCCTGCTGCTGTTCAACTTGGTTGCTGCAAGCTGTTGCAACAGCTGATGTGGTGTAGTGACAGCACTGCATATGCTGGATGCATTTCATACCTGCTGCAACGTGATTGTCTTGGTTGTTGATGGGCATGGTGTGTTGGCACCCACAGCTGCTGGCGGCACTCGCGCTGCTGCTGCTGCCGAGTGCCTGGCAGCAATGCTCCATGCCTGACATGTGCCTGCAGGAGGCAATGGCACAGTAGAGATGGTATGTTACTGGCGGAGGTTCTGGTGCTGATAAGTAAATCGTGTAGAGCCTGGCTGCTGCTGAAATGCAGCAGACCAGTTCTGCCAGGAGGGCGCAGCTGCTGCTCTGGCCAGCATGCTGCACAGCTGCAATGCTCATGCTAGGTAGCACGCTGTGTGTTCTACTGAAATATCACTTCTGAACTGCGGATGCGTGTTGCAATACATCGATGTCTGGCCAGGTTGTTGCTCCTCACCTGCTGCACGATTGCGTGATGCCTGCTCGTCCTCGCCCGACCTCCTGCTCCTGCCGTGCTCCTATCCGACATTTGAAGCCATATAGTATATTTCCGCGGTTGTGATCAGGGATTCCTGTCGCGCTACAGCAAGCAAGGTGGTAAGATCATGCCGAGTCAAACTTGGCAACGGCAAAGCTATGCGTGCAGCGATGCTTACATCCGGTGATAGTAGTCAGAAACTGCGAACTTCGATGCTGTATCACTGCAAATATTACCAGCGGCTGAGCTGCTGGTTCGCAACACACGTCAACAGCCCTAAACCCATGCCATGCAGGGGCTCGATACTCACTGGGTCTCATATTCATTCTCACAGGGCCTTTTGCCTGCCAAGTATCTGAGTTGCAACAGTATCAATCGCAAACTCGTACGTGTA
Organism: Tetradesmus obliquus; assembly: GCA_030272155.1. Classification (NCBI taxonomy): domain Eukaryota; kingdom Viridiplantae; phylum Chlorophyta; class Chlorophyceae; order Sphaeropleales; family Scenedesmaceae; genus Tetradesmus; species Tetradesmus obliquus. Next base: position 2,237,933 of record CP126207.1, on the reverse strand, counting down.
AGGACGGTTACCACAGGCACACAATGCAGGGCTGAAGAGGCTGAATGCATGCACTCCTGCTGTGCTGCGTGCTGCTGCTGCTGTCGACCCCCCAGAAGTACTGCTTTTCAGCACATGTAACTTCCGCACAGAACAGCAACGAAAACGGTACTTGGGGCAAGGCTGCCAACAGCACACATCAGCACAGCAAGGGGCCAGGAGCTGGTTGCAGGCAGCAGGTGGGCCAGCTGGGCTGCTGCTGCAGCGCGCTGCATCACTGTGTCACACCCAAATTATCGAGATGCACAAAACGCGTTATTTGCAAGTAGCAAAGCCAGGCAGGGCGAACATCACGAGTGCACACCAGCAATGTAATGCCATCACAGAAGCACACACAAGCCCACAGTGCATGGTCAGCCCTGCTGCTGCTGTCAGATGCAAGCATACTTTTTATGTTTCACTCGAAGCAGCACAGCAGGGCCAAAACACGCAAATCCCCGCAGTTTCTTAGGGCGCCCAGGGACATACGTAAACTCGGTTTTCTGGACATGCACGCAGGCTGCGCACAATCTGAGCACACCAATAGATGCATACGGATCTTGACTATGTACCTGCATGTACGAGGCGAGAATCTTTATGAGACCCAGTGACTTCAATTAAATATTCATGATTACTCAACAGACAATACTGCATTCACAATACAGTGCTACACAATGACATAGCATGCTAATGCCGTCTGCACAGCCAAGCCGCACCCTCAACCAAGCACCGCCGGCGTCACTACTGCTCATGTCCAAGGTTCACCACTGACTAGGGTTTGTACTGTAACTGCAGAACATGACCTTGACAGTCGGCCTGGAGGCTGCCGCTGGCCTTGCATACAGGGCCAACAGGGGCAATGTCAATGCAGCCACAGCGGCCATGCGCACCATGCTAGAGGACGCAGGCCTGCCTGTGCCCTCTAATCCACTGCAATACATGCGGATTTGGGGCCCGCGCATGGATGTTGACGGCAACATTGTCGTCCCTGAGTCAGGCAGCGGCCGTCCGCCAAAACTGACTGATGCTCAGACGCACACATGCTATGCTGAATGCCTCAACTGGTATGCAGCAGGCAGGCCGCGGCCGTACGAGTCGGTACACGCGCTCATGACAACCAACCCCGTGGTGCGTGACATCATCACAGCCGCTGGCGTCTCCGGCGAGACCCTGACCAGGCACATGAGGCAGATTGACCCGCACTTCCAGTATGGCAAGGTGCGCAACCGGCCCTACCTGGACGCGCAGCACAAGCGGGACAGGGTGACATCGTGTGGTGAGAAGCTGCAGGTGTTTGAGGAGCAGAAGCCTTGGGTGGTGTATGTGGATGAAAAGGTGATGTGCCTCAGCCAATGCTGCACCAGGGGCTGGTATAGCAGCGATGCAGAGGACTTTGCCTGGAGCATGCCACGGCTCACGCGCAACCGCAAGACGATCAAGCTGAAGTACATCATTGGCGTCAACTACCAGCTGGGGCCTGTGTGGATCAAGTTCTTCACAGGCACAACTGGCATGCCATGGGACAGGGAGGGCTGTGCTTACCGGGTGAGTTCATGCCATGAACAGCTTGGGGGGCCTGCCAGCAGTAACGTGCTGCACCGCCTGCTGCAGAGCTGCTGCCCAGCGCACGGCGCGGCCGCACGGGTCATCAGCAGCACCCGCGTGAAGCCACAGCACACTGAACCCAAAGGCCAGTGCTGCTGTTGCCAGTGCCTCATCCTTGGCTTGCCTGATTGCCAGCGTGTCACCCCGGTTGTTGCGCCTGCCATCCTCTGTATCTATGTGTTGCTCCCCTTGAACCTCAATCAGCAAGCTGTGTGGCTTCAGCAGCATGGCATCCCACTTGTGCCGGTTCAGCCACAGCCCCTTGCTGCTGCCAGCTACCTGCAGCTGTATCTTCTTGCTAATAGCAACTGCCTCAACAGCATAGCAGTCAACAGCTGCAGACTGGTCCAGCAATTGATACAGCAACCTCTCATGCTTGCTGCCCCTGCGCGTGCACACGTGGCATGCGAATGGCTGCTGGCCACGGGATGCTGTTTGCAGTGCCAGCAGCCTTGTGTGCTTCCTGTTGCAGCACTTGCACTTGAACACAAGCTTGAGGGTGCTGTATGCTGCTTGGTCCTTCAGCAGCATGTAGTTTAATTCTGGCTTATACAGCTGTTCAGCCTCCTTGCTAAACTTCCCCCTGGGCCTGCCGCCGCGTGCCGCTGCTGCTGTGCTGCTGCCTGCACTGCTGCTGGTACCTGCAGACCACCACAAATGAGGAGGCAACAGGCATGACAGCTGATGAGTATGAGGATTGCATCTGGGACCTCAACCTCAACCTGGACACCATCTCAGAACGCCTGGGTTTGCAGCGCCACGCGCCCTGGCTGCTGTCACAGGACAACAGCACAGCCCACACCAAGGCTGAGCTTGCGTCGCTAGGCATCTGGCCTGCAGGCAGGCTTTTGAGTTTGCCAGCCCTGAGTCCTGACATGCACAAGGTAGTGGAGCATGTGCATGCATACCTGACCCAGGCAATGACAGCCTGGCGTTATGCGCGCTGGAACAACAAGCCCAATGACAAGGAGTGCATAGCCAAGTTGGTGGAATTGTTCTTTGCCTACCCAGCTGCTTCTGTCCAGGCTGATATTGATAGCCTCCCAGCAACCTACCAGGCAATCATTAACAGTGGTGGGCTGTATGCCCCACCAGGCCTGAGGTAGAGGTTGGTGCATGCACTGCTTGCGCAACTCATGCAGATGGGTTGCCTGCTGCTGTTCAACTTGGTTGCTGCAAGCTGTTGCAACAGCTGATGTGGTGTAGTGACAGCACTGCATATGCTGGATGCATTTCATACCTGCTGCAACGTGATTGTCTTGGTTGTTGATGGGCATGGTGTGTTGGCACCCACAGCTGCTGGCGGCACTCGCGCTGCTGCTGCTGCCGAGTGCCTGGCAGCAATGCTCCATGCCTGACATGTGCCTGCAGGAGGCAATGGCACAGTAGAGATGGTATGTTACTGGCGGAGGTTCTGGTGCTGATAAGTAAATCGTGTAGAGCCTGGCTGCTGCTGAAATGCAGCAGACCAGTTCTGCCAGGAGGGCGCAGCTGCTGCTCTGGCCAGCATGCTGCACAGCTGCAATGCTCATGCTAGGTAGCACGCTGTGTGTTCTACTGAAATATCACTTCTGAACTGCGGATGCGTGTTGCAATACATCGATGTCTGGCCAGGTTGTTGCTCCTCACCTGCTGCACGATTGCGTGATGCCTGCTCGTCCTCGCCCGACCTCCTGCTCCTGCCGTGCTCCTATCCGACATTTGAAGCCATATAGTATATTTCCGCGGTTGTGATCAGGGATTCCTGTCGCGCTACAGCAAGCAAGGTGGTAAGATCATGCCGAGTCAAACTTGGCAACGGCAAAGCTATGCGTGCAGCGATGCTTACATCCGGTGATAGTAGTCAGAAACTGCGAACTTCGATGCTGTATCACTGCAAATATTACCAGCGGCTGAGCTGCTGGTTCGCAACACACGTCAACAGCCCTAAACCCATGCCATGCAGGGGCTCGATACTCACTGGGTCTCATATTCATTCTCACAGGGCCTTTTGCCTGCCAAGTATCTGAGTTGCAACAGTATCAATCGCAAACTCGTACGTGTAAGGACGGTTACCACAGGCACACAATGCAGGGCTGAAGAGGCTGAATGCATGCACTCCTGCTGTGCTGCGTGCTGCTGCTGCTGTCGACCCCCCAGAAGTACTGCTTTTCAGCACATGTAACTTCCGCACAGAACAGCAACGAAAACGGTACTTGGGGCAAGGCTGCCAACAGCACACATCAGCACAGCAAGGGGCCAGGAGCTGGTTGCAGGCAGCAGGTGGGCCAGCTGGGCTGCTGCTGCAGCGCGCTGCATCACTGTGTCACACCCAAATTATCGAGATGCACAAAACGCGTTATTTGCAAGTAGCAAAGCCAGGCAGGGCGAACATCACGAGTGCACACCAGCAATGTAATGCCATCACAGAAGCACACACAAGCCCACAGTGCATGGTCAGCCCTGCTGCTGCTGTCAGATGCAAGCATACTTTTTATGTTTCACTCGAAGCAGCACAGCAGGGCCAAAACACGCAAATCCCCGCAGTTTCTTAGGGCGCCCAGGGACATACGTAAACTCGGTTTTCTGGACATGCACGCAGGCTGCGCACAATCTGAGCACACCAATAGATGCATACGGATCTTGACTATGTACCTGCATGTACGAGGCGAGAATCTTTATGAGACCCAGTGACTTCAATTAAATATTCATGATTACTCAACAGACAATACTGCATTCACAATACAGTGCTACACAATGACATAGCATGCTAATGCCGTCTGCACAGCCAAGCCGCACCCTCAACCAAGCACCGCCGGCGTCACTACTGCTCATGTCCAAGGTTCACCACTGACTAGGGTTTGTACTGTAACTGCAGAACATGACCTTGACAGTCGGCCTGGAGGCTGCCGCTGGCCTTGCATACAGGGCCAACAGGGGCAATGTCAATGCAGCCACAGCGGCCATGCGCACCATGCTAGAGGACGCAGGCCTGCCTGTGCCCTCTAATCCACTGCAATACATGCGGATTTGGGGCCCGCGCATGGATGTTGACGGCAACATTGTCGTCCCTGAGTCAGGCAGCGGCCGTCCGCCAAAACTGACTGATGCTCAGACGCACACATGCTATGCTGAATGCCTCAACTGGTATGCAGCAGGCAGGCCGCGGCCGTACGAGTCGGTACACGCGCTCATGACAACCAACCCCGTGGTGCGTGACATCATCACAGCCGCTGGCGTCTCCGGCGAGACCCTGACCAGGCACATGAGGCAGATTGACCCGCACTTCCAGTATGGCAAGGTGCGCAACCGGCCCTACCTGGACGCGCAGCACAAGCGGGACAGGGTGACATCGTGTGGTGAGAAGCTGCAGGTGTTTGAGGAGCAGAAGCCTTGGGTGGTGTATGTGGATGAAAAGGTGATGTGCCTCAGCCAATGCTGCACCAGGGGCTGGTATAGCAGCGATGCAGAGGACTTTGCCTGGAGCATGCCACGGCTCACGCGCAACCGCAAGACGATCAAGCTGAAGTACATCATTGGCGTCAACTACCAGCTGGGGCCTGTGTGGATCAAGTTCTTCACAGGCACAACTGGCATGCCATGGGACAGGGAGGGCTGTGCTTACCGGGTGAGTTCATGCCATGAACAGCTTGGGGGGCCTGCCAGCAGTAACGTGCTGCACCGCCTGCTGCAGAGCTGCTGCCCAGCGCACGGCGCGGCCGCACGGGTCATCAGCAGCACCCGCGTGAAGCCACAGCACACTGAACCCAAAGGCCAGTGCTGCTGTTGCCAGTGCCTCATCCTTGGCTTGCCTGATTGCCAGCGTGTCACCCCGGTTGTTGCGCCTGCCATCCTCTGTATCTATGTGTTGCTCCCCTTGAACCTCAATCAGCAAGCTGTGTGGCTTCAGCAGCATGGCATCCCACTTGTGCCGGTTCAGCCACAGCCCCTTGCTGCTGCCAGCTACCTGCAGCTGTATCTTCTTGCTAATAGCAACTGCCTCAACAGCATAGCAGTCAACAGCTGCAGACTGGTCCAGCAATTGATACAGCAACCTCTCATGCTTGCTGCCCCTGCGCGTGCACACGTGGCATGCGAATGGCTGCTGGCCACGGGATGCTGTTTGCAGTGCCAGCAGCCTTGTGTGCTTCCTGTTGCAGCACTTGCACTTGAACACAAGCTTGAGGGTGCTGTATGCTGCTTGGTCCTTCAGCAGCATGTAGTTTAATTCTGGCTTATACAGCTGTTCAGCCTCCTTGCTAAACTTCCCCCTGGGCCTGCCGCCGCGTGCCGCTGCTGCTGTGCTGCTGCCTGCACTGCTGCTGGTACCTGCAGACCACCACAAATGAGGAGGCAACAGGCATGACAGCTGATGAGTATGAGGATTGCATCTGGGACCTCAACCTCAACCTGGACACCATCTCAGAACGCCTGGGTTTGCAGCGCCACGCGCCCTGGCTGCTGTCACAGGACAACAGCACAGCCCACACCAAGGCTGAGCTTGCGTCGCTAGGCATCTGGCCTGCAGGCAGGCTTTTGAGTTTGCCAGCCCTGAGTCCTGACATGCACAAGGTAGTGGAGCATGTGCATGCATACCTGACCCAGGCAATGACAGCCTGGCGTTATGCGCGCTGGAACAACAAGCCCAATGACAAGGAGTGCATAGCCAAGTTGGTGGAATTGTTCTTTGCCTACCCAGCTGCTTCTGTCCAGGCTGATATTGATAGCCTCCCAGCAACCTACCAGGCAATCATTAACAGTGGTGGGCTGTATGCCCCACCAGGCCTGAGGTAGAGGTTGGTGCATGCACTGCTTGCGCAACTCATGCAGATGGGTTGCCTGCTGCTGTTCAACTTGGTTGCTGCAAGCTGTTGCAACAGCTGATGTGGTGTAGTGACAGCACTGCATATGCTGGATGCATTTCATACCTGCTGCAACGTGATTGTCTTGGTTGTTGATGGGCATGGTGTGTTGGCACCCACAGCTGCTGGCGGCACTCGCGCTGCTGCTGCTGCCGAGTGCCTGGCAGCAATGCTCCATGCCTGACATGTGCCTGCAGGAGGCAATGGCACAGTAGAGATGGTATGTTACTGGCGGAGGTTCTGGTGCTGATAAGTAAATCGTGTAGAGCCTGGCTGCTGCTGAAATGCAGCAGACCAGTTCTGCCAGGAGGGCGCAGCTGCTGCTCTGGCCAGCATGCTGCACAGCTGCAATGCTCATGCTAGGTAGCACGCTGTGTGTTCTACTGAAATATCACTTCTGAACTGCGGATGCGTGTTGCAATACATCGATGTCTGGCCAGGTTGTTGCTCCTCACCTGCTGCACGATTGCGTGATGCCTGCTCGTCCTCGCCCGACCTCCTGCTCCTGCCGTGCTCCTATCCGACATTTGAAGCCATATAGTATATTTCCGCGGTTGTGATCAGGGATTCCTGTCGCGCTACAGCAAGCAAGGTGGTAAGATCATGCCGAGTCAAACTTGGCAACGGCAAAGCTATGCGTGCAGCGATGCTTACATCCGGTGATAGTAGTCAGAAACTGCGAACTTCGATGCTGTATCACTGCAAATATTACCAGCGGCTGAGCTGCTGGTTCGCAACACACGTCAACAGCCCTAAACCCATGCCATGCAGGGGCTCGATACTCACTGGGTCTCATATTCATTCTCACAGGGCCTTTTGCCTGCCAAGTATCTGAGTTGCAACAGTATCAATCGCAAACTCGTACGTGTAAGGACGGTTACCACAGGCACACAATGCAGGGCTGAAGAGGCTGAATGCATGCACTCCTGCTGTGCTGCGTGCTGCTGCTGCTGTCGACCCCCCAGAAGTACTGCTTTTCAGCACATGTAACTTCCGCACAGAACAGCAACGAAAACGGTACTTGGGGCAAGGCTGCCAACAGCACACATCAGCACAGCAAGGGGCCAGGAGCTGGTTGCAGGCAGCAGGTGGGCCAGCTGGGCTGCTGCTGCAGCGCGCTGCATCACTGTGTCACACCCAAATTATCGAGATGCACAAAACGCGTTATTTGCAAGTAGCAAAGCCAGGCAGGGCGAACATCACGAGTGCACACCAGCAATGTAATGCCATCACAGAAGCACACACAAGCCCACAGTGCATGGTCAGCCCTGCTGCTGCTGTCAGATGCAAGCATACTTTTTATGTTTCACTCGAAGCAGCACAGCAGGGCCAAAACACGCAAATCCCCGCAGTTTCTTAGGGCGCCCAGGGACATACGTAAACTCGGTTTTCTGGACATGCACGCAGGCTGCGCACAATCTGAGCACACCAATAGATGCATACGGATCTTGACTATGTACCTGCATGTACGAGGCGAGAATCTTTATGAGACCCAGTGACTTCAATTAAATATTCATGATTACTCAACAGACAATACTGCATTCACAATACAGTGCTACACAATGACATAGCATGCTAATGCCGTCTGCACAGCCAAGCCGCACCCTCAACCAAGCACCGCCGGCGTCACTACTGCTCATGTCCAAGGTTCACCACTGACTAGGGTTTGTACTGTAACTGCAGAACATGACCTTGACAGTCGGCCTGGAGGCTGCCGCTGGCCTTGCATACAGGGCCAACAGGGGCAATGTCAATGCAGCCACAGCGGCCATGCGCACCATGCTAGAGGACGCAGGCCTGCCTGTGCCCTCTAATCCACTGCAATACATGCGGATTTGGGGCCCGCGCATGGATGTTGACGGCAACATTGTCGTCCCTGAGTCAGGCAGCGGCCGTCCGCCAAAACTGACTGATGCTCAGACGCACACATGCTATGCTGAATGCCTCAACTGGTATGCAGCAGGCAGGCCGCGGCCGTACGAGTCGGTACACGCGCTCATGACAACCAACCCCGTGGTGCGTGACATCATCACAGCCGCTGGCGTCTCCGGCGAGACCCTGACCAGGCACATGAGGCAGATTGACCCGCACTTCCAGTATGGCAAGGTGCGCAACCGGCCCTACCTGGACGCGCAGCACAAGCGGGACAGGGTGACATCGTGTGGTGAGAAGCTGCAGGTGTTTGAGGAGCAGAAGCCTTGGGTGGTGTATGTGGATGAAAAGGTGATGTGCCTCAGCCAATGCTGCACCAGGGGCTGGTATAGCAGCGATGCAGAGGACTTTGCCTGGAGCATGCCACGGCTCACGCGCAACCGCAAGACGATCAAGCTGAAGTACATCATTGGCGTCAACTACCAGCTGGGGCCTGTGTGGATCAAGTTCTTCACAGGCACAACTGGCATGCCATGGGACAGGGAGGGCTGTGCTTACCGGGTGAGTTCATGCCATGAACAGCTTGGGGGGCCTGCCAGCAGTAACGTGCTGCACCGCCTGCTGCAGAGCTGCTGCCCAGCGCACGGCGCGGCCGCACGGGTCATCAGCAGCACCCGCGTGAAGCCACAGCACACTGAACCCAAAGGCCAGTGCTGCTGTTGCCAGTGCCTCATCCTTGGCTTGCCTGATTGCCAGCGTGTCACCCCGGTTGTTGCGCCTGCCATCCTCTGTATCTATGTGTTGCTCCCCTTGAACCTCAATCAGCAAGCTGTGTGGCTTCAGCAGCATGGCATCCCACTTGTGCCGGTTCAGCCACAGCCCCTTGCTGCTGCCAGCTACCTGCAGCTGTATCTTCTTGCTAATAGCAACTGCCTCAACAGCATAGCAGTCAACAGCTGCAGACTGGTCCAGCAATTGATACAGCAACCTCTCATGCTTGCTGCCCCTGCGCGTGCACACGTGGCATGCGAATGGCTGCTGGCCACGGGATGCTGTTTGCAGTGCCAGCAGCCTTGTGTGCTTCCTGTTGCAGCACTTGCACTTGAACACAAGCTTGAGGGTGCTGTATGCTGCTTGGTCCTTCAGCAGCATGTAGTTTAATTCTGGCTTATACAGCTGTTCAGCCTCCTTGCTAAACTTCCCCCTGGGCCTGCCGCCGCGTGCCGCTGCTGCTGTGCTGCTGCCTGCACTGCTGCTGGTACCTGCAGACCACCACAAATGAGGAGGCAACAGGCATGACAGCTGATGAGTATGAGGATTGCATCTGGGACCTCAACCTCAACCTGGACACCATCTCAGAACGCCTGGGTTTGCAGCGCCACGCGCCCTGGCTGCTGTCACAGGACAACAGCACAGCCCACACCAAGGCTGAGCTTGCGTCGCTAGGCATCTGGCCTGCAGGCAGGCTTTTGAGTTTGCCAGCCCTGAGTCCTGACATGCACAAGGTAGTGGAGCATGTGCATGCATACCTGACCCAGGCAATGACAGCCTGGCGTTATGCGCGCTGGAACAACAAGCCCAATGACAAGGAGTGCATAGCCAAGTTGGTGGAATTGTTCTTTGCCTACCCAGCTGCTTCTGTCCAGGCTGATATTGATAGCCTCCCAGCAACCTACCAGGCAATCATTAACAGTGGTGGGCTGTATGCCCCACCAGGCCTGAGGTAGAGGTTGGTGCATGCACTGCTTGCGCAACTCATGCAGATGGGTTGCCTGCTGCTGTTCAACTTGGTTGCTGCAAGCTGTTGCAACAGCTGATGTGGTGTAGTGACAGCACTGCATATGCTGGATGCATTTCATACCTGCTGCAACGTGATTGTCTTGGTTGTTGATGGGCATGGTGTGTTGGCACCCACAGCTGCTGGCGGCACTCGCGCTGCTGCTGCTGCCGAGTGCCTGGCAGCAATGCTCCATGCCTGACATGTGCCTGCAGGAGGCAATGGCACAGTAGAGATGGTATGTTACTGGCGGAGGTTCTGGTGCTGATAAGTAAATCGTGTAGAGCCTGGCTGCTGCTGAAATGCAGCAGACCAGTTCTGCCAGGAGGGCGCAGCTGCTGCTCTGGCCAGCATGCTGCACAGCTGCAATGCTCATGCTAGGTAGCACGCTGTGTGTTCTACTGAAATATCACTTCTGAACTGCGGATGCGTGTTGCAATACATCGATGTCTGGCCAGGTTGTTGCTCCTCACCTGCTGCACGATTGCGTGATGCCTGCTCGTCCTCGCCCGACCTCCTGCTCCTGCCGTGCTCCTATCCGACATTTGAAGCCATATAGTATATTTCCGCGGTTGTGATCAGGGATTCCTGTCGCGCTACAGCAAGCAAGGTGGTAAGATCATGCCGAGTCAAACTTGGCAACGGCAAAGCTATGCGTGCAGCGATGCTTACATCCGGTGATAGTAGTCAGAAACTGCGAACTTCGATGCTGTATCACTGCAAATATTACCAGCGGCTGAGCTGCTGGTTCGCAACACACGTCAACAGCCCTAAACCCATGCCATGCAGGGGCTCGATACTCACTGGGTCTCATATTCATTCTCACAGGGCCTTTTGCCTGCCAAGTATCTGAGTTGCAACAGTATCAATCGCAAACTCGTACGTGTAAGGACGGTTACCACAGGCACACAATGCAGGGCTGAAGAGGCTGAATGCATGCACTCCTGCTGTGCTGCGTGCTGCTGCTGCTGTCGACCCCCCAGAAGTACTGCTTTTCAGCACATGTAACTTCCGCACAGAACAGCAACGAAAACGGTACTTGGGGCAAGGCTGCCAACAGCACACATCAGCACAGCAAGGGGCCAGGAGCTGGTTGCAGGCAGCAGGTGGGCCAGCTGGGCTGCTGCTGCAGCGCGCTGCATCACTGTGTCACACCCAAATTATCGAGATGCACAAAACGCGTTATTTGCAAGTAGCAAAGCCAGGCAGGGCGAACATCACGAGTGCACACCAGCAATGTAATGCCATCACAGAAGCACACACAAGCCCACAGTGCATGGTCAGCCCTGCTGCTGCTGTCAGATGCAAGCATACTTTTTATGTTTCACTCGAAGCAGCACAGCAGGGCCAAAACACGCAAATCCCCGCAGTTTCTTAGGGCGCCCAGGGACATACGTAAACTCGGTTTTCTGGACATGCACGCAGGCTGCGCACAATCTGAGCACACCAATAGATGCATACGGATCTTGACTATGTACCTGCATGTACGAGGCGAGAATCTTTATGAGACCCAGTGACTTCAATTAAATATTCATGATTACTCAACAGACAATACTGCATTCACAATACAGTGCTACACAATGACATAGCATGCTAATGCCGTCTGCACAGCCAAGCCGCACCCTCAACCAAGCACCGCCGGCGTCACTACTGCTCATGTCCAAGGTTCACCACTGACTAGGGTTTGTACTGTAACTGCAGAACATGACCTTGACAGTCGGCCTGGAGGCTGCCGCTGGCCTTGCATACAGGGCCAACAGGGGCAATGTCAATGCAGCCACAGCGGCCATGCGCACCATGCTAGAGGACGCAGGCCTGCCTGTGCCCTCTAATCCACTGCAATACATGCGGATTTGGGGCCCGCGCATGGATGTTGACGGCAACATTGTCGTCCCTGAGTCAGGCAGCGGCCGTCCGCCAAAACTGACTGATGCTCAGACGCACACATGCTATGCTGAATGCCTCAACTGGTATGCAGCAGGCAGGCCGCGGCCGTACGAGTCGGTACACGCGCTCATGACAACCAACCCCGTGGTGCGTGACATCATCACAGCCGCTGGCGTCTCCGGCGAGACCCTGACCAGGCACATGAGGCAGATTGACCCGCACTTCCAGTATGGCAAGGTGCGCAACCGGCCCTACCTGGACGCGCAGCACAAGCGGGACAGGGTGACATCGTGTGGTGAGAAGCTGCAGGTGTTTGAGGAGCAGAAGCCTTGGGTGGTGTATGTGGATGAAAAGGTGATGTGCCTCAGCCAATGCTGCACCAGGGGCTGGTATAGCAGCGATGCAGAGGACTTTGCCTGGAGCATGCCACGGCTCACGCGCAACCGCAAGACGATCAAGCTGAAGTACATCATTGGCGTCAACTACCAGCTGGGGCCTGTGTGGATCAAGTTCTTCACAGGCACAACTGGCATGCCATGGGACAGGGAGGGCTGTGCTTACCGGGTGAGTTCATGCCATGAACAGCTTGGGGGGCCTGCCAGCAGTAACGTGCTGCACCGCCTGCTGCAGAGCTGCTGCCCAGCGCACGGCGCGGCCGCACGGGTCATCAGCAGCACCCGCGTGAAGCCACAGCACACTGAACCCAAAGGCCAGTGCTGCTGTTGCCAGTGCCTCATCCTTGGCTTGCCTGATTGCCAGCGTGTCACCCCGGTTGTTGCGCCTGCCATCCTCTGTATCTATGTGTTGCTCCCCTTGAACCTCAATCAGCAAGCTGTGTGGCTTCAGCAGCATGGCATCCCACTTGTGCCGGTTCAGCCACAGCCCCTTGCTGCTGCCAGCTACCTGCAGCTGTATCTTCTTGCTAATAGCAACTGCCTCAACAGCATAGCAGTCAACAGCTGCAGACTGGTCCAGCAATTGATACAGCAACCTCTCATGCTTGCTGCCCCTGCGCGTGCACACGTGGCATGCGAATGGCTGCTGGCCACGGGATGCTGTTTGCAGTGCCAGCAGCCTTGTGTGCTTCCTGTTGCAGCACTTGCACTTGAACACAAGCTTGAGGGTGCTGTATGCTGCTTGGTCCTTCAGCAGCATGTAGTTTAATTCTGGCTTATACAGCTGTTCAGCCTCCTTGCTAAACTTCCCCCTGGGCCTGCCGCCGCGTGCCGCTGCTGCTGTGCTGCTGCCTGCACTGCTGCTGGTACCTGCAGACCACCACAAATGAGGAGGCAACAGGCATGACAGCTGATGAGTATGAGGATTGCATCTGGGACCTCAACCTCAACCTGGACACCATCTCAGAACGCCTGGGTTTGCAGCGCCACGCGCCCTGGCTGCTGTCACAGGACAACAGCACAGCCCACACCAAGGCTGAGCTTGCGTCGCTAGGCATCTGGCCTGCAGGCAGGCTTTTGAGTTTGCCAGCCCTGAGTCCTGACATGCACAAGGTAGTGGAGCATGTGCATGCATACCTGACCCAGGCAATGACAGCCTGGCGTTATGCGCGCTGGAACAACAAGCCCAATGACAAGGAGTGCATAGCCAAGTTGGTGGAATTGTTCTTTGCCTACCCAGCTGCTTCTGTCCAGGCTGATATTGATAGCCTCCCAGCAACCTACCAGGCAATCATTAACAGTGGTGGGCTGTATGCCCCACCAGGCCTGAGGTAGAGGTTGGTGCATGCACTGCTTGCGCAACTCATGCAGATGGGTTGCCTGCTGCTGTTCAACTTGGTTGCTGCAAGCTGTTGCAACAGCTGATGTGGTGTAGTGACAGCACTGCATATGCTGGATGCATTTCATACCTGCTGCAACGTGATTGTCTTGGTTGTTGATGGGCATGGTGTGTTGGCACCCACAGCTGCTGGCGGCACTCGCGCTGCTGCTGCTGCCGAGTGCCTGGCAGCAATGCTCCATGCCTGACATGTGCCTGCAGGAGGCAATGGCACAGTAGAGATGGTATGTTACTGGCGGAGGTTCTGGTGCTGATAAGTAAATCGTGTAGAGCCTGGCTGCTGCTGAAATGCAGCAGACCAGTTCTGCCAGGAGGGCGCAGCTGCTGCTCTGGCCAGCATGCTGCACAGCTGCAATGCTCATGCTAGGTAGCACGCTGTGTGTTCTACTGAAATATCACTTCTGAACTGCGGATGCGTGTTGCAATACATCGATGTCTGGCCAGGTTGTTGCTCCTCACCTGCTGCACGATTGCGTGATGCCTGCTCGTCCTCGCCCGACCTCCTGCTCCTGCCGTGCTCCTATCCGACATTTGAAGCCATATAGTATATTTCCGCGGTTGTGATCAGGGATTCCTGTCGCGCTACAGCAAGCAAGGTGGTAAGATCATGCCGAGTCAAACTTGGCAACGGCAAAGCTATGCGTGCAGCGATGCTTACATCCGGTGATAGTAGTCAGAAACTGCGAACTTCGATGCTGTATCACTGCAAATATTACCAGCGGCTGAGCTGCTGGTTCGCAACACACGTCAACAGCCCTAAACCCATGCCATGCAGGGGCTCGATACTCACTGGGTCTCATATTCATTCTCACAGGGCCTTTTGCCTGCCAAGTATCTGAGTTGCAACAGTATCAATCGCAAACTCGTACGTGTAAGGACGGTTACCACAGGCACACAATGCAGGGCTGAAGAGGCTGAATGCATGCACTCCTGCTGTGCTGCGTGCTGCTGCTGCTGTCGACCCCCCAGAAGTACTGCTTTTCAGCACATGTAACTTCCGCACAGAACAGCAACGAAAACGGTACTTGGGGCAAGGCTGCCAACAGCACACATCAGCACAGCAAGGGGCCAGGAGCTGGTTGCAGGCAGCAGGTGGGCCAGCTGGGCTGCTGCTGCAGCGCGCTGCATCACTGTGTCACACCCAAATTATCGAGATGCACAAAACGCGTTATTTGCAAGTAGCAAAGCCAGGCAGGGCGAACATCACGAGTGCACACCAGCAATGTAATGCCATCACAGAAGCACACACAAGCCCACAGTGCATGGTCAGCCCTGCTGCTGCTGTCAGATGCAAGCATACTTTTTATGTTTCACTCGAAGCAGCACAGCAGGGCCAAAACACGCAAATCCCCGCAGTTTCTTAGGGCGCCCAGGGACATACGTAAACTCGGTTTTCTGGACATGCACGCAGGCTGCGCACAATCTGAGCACACCAATAGATGCATACGGATCTTGACTATGTACCTGCATGTACGAGGCGAGAATCTTTATGAGACCCAGTGACTTCAATTAAATATTCATGATTACTCAACAGACAATACTGCATTCACAATACAGTGCTACACAATGACATAGCATGCTAATGCCGTCTGCACAGCCAAGCCGCACCCTCAACCAAGCACCGCCGGCGTCACTACTGCTCATGTCCAAGGTTCACCACTGACTAGGGTTTGTACTGTAACTGCAGAACATGACCTTGACAGTCGGCCTGGAGGCTGCCGCTGGCCTTGCATACAGGGCCAACAGGGGCAATGTCAATGCAGCCACAGCGGCCATGCGCACCATGCTAGAGGACGCAGGCCTGCCTGTGCCCTCTAATCCACTGCAATACATGCGGATTTGGGGCCCGCGCATGGATGTTGACGGCAACATTGTCGTCCCTGAGTCAGGCAGCGGCCGTCCGCCAAAACTGACTGATGCTCAGACGCACACATGCTATGCTGAATGCCTCAACTGGTATGCAGCAGGCAGGCCGCGGCCGTACGAGTCGGTACACGCGCTCATGACAACCAACCCCGTGGTGCGTGACATCATCACAGCCGCTGGCGTCTCCGGCGAGACCCTGACCAGGCACATGAGGCAGATTGACCCGCACTTCCAGTATGGCAAGGTGCGCAACCGGCCCTACCTGGACGCGCAGCACAAGCGGGACAGGGTGACATCGTGTGGTGAGAAGCTGCAGGTGTTTGAGGAGCAGAAGCCTTGGGTGGTGTATGTGGATGAAAAGGTGATGTGCCTCAGCCAATGCTGCACCAGGGGCTGGTATAGCAGCGATGCAGAGGACTTTGCCTGGAGCATGCCACGGCTCACGCGCAACCGCAAGACGATCAAGCTGAAGTACATCATTGGCGTCAACTACCAGCTGGGGCCTGTGTGGATCAAGTTCTTCACAGGCACAACTGGCATGCCATGGGACAGGGAGGGCTGTGCTTACCGGGTGAGTTCATGCCATGAACAGCTTGGGGGGCCTGCCAGCAGTAACGTGCTGCACCGCCTGCTGCAGAGCTGCTGCCCAGCGCACGGCGCGGCCGCACGGGTCATCAGCAGCACCCGCGTGAAGCCACAGCACACTGAACCCAAAGGCCAGTGCTGCTGTTGCCAGTGCCTCATCCTTGGCTTGCCTGATTGCCAGCGTGTCACCCCGGTTGTTGCGCCTGCCATCCTCTGTATCTATGTGTTGCTCCCCTTGAACCTCAATCAGCAAGCTGTGTGGCTTCAGCAGCATGGCATCCCACTTGTGCCGGTTCAGCCACAGCCCCTTGCTGCTGCCAGCTACCTGCAGCTGTATCTTCTTGCTAATAGCAACTGCCTCAACAGCATAGCAGTCAACAGCTGCAGACTGGTCCAGCAATTGATACAGCAACCTCTCATGCTTGCTGCCCCTGCGCGTGCACACGTGGCATGCGAATGGCTGCTGGCCACGGGATGCTGTTTGCAGTGCCAGCAGCCTTGTGTGCTTCCTGTTGCAGCACTTGCACTTGAACACAAGCTTGAGGGTGCTGTATGCTGCTTGGTCCTTCAGCAGCATGTAGTTTAATTCTGGCTTATACAGCTGTTCAGCCTCCTTGCTAAACTTCCCCCTGGGCCTGCCGCCGCGTGCCGCTGCTGCTGTGCTGCTGCCTGCACTGCTGCTGGTACCTGCAGACCACCACAAATGAGGAGGCAACAGGCATGACAGCTGATGAGTATGAGGATTGCATCTGGGACCTCAACCTCAACCTGGACACCATCTCAGAACGCCTGGGTTTGCAGCGCCACGCGCCCTGGCTGCTGTCACAGGACAACAGCACAGCCCACACCAAGGCTGAGCTTGCGTCGCTAGGCATCTGGCCTGCAGGCAGGCTTTTGAGTTTGCCAGCCCTGAGTCCTGACATGCACAAGGTAGTGGAGCATGTGCATGCATACCTGACCCAGGCAATGACAGCCTGGCGTTATGCGCGCTGGAACAACAAGCCCAATGACAAGGAGTGCATAGCCAAGTTGGTGGAATTGTTCTTTGCCTACCCAGCTGCTTCTGTCCAGGCTGATATTGATAGCCTCCCAGCAACCTACCAGGCAATCATTAACAGTGGTGGGCTGTATGCCCCACCAGGCCTGAGGTAGAGGTTGGTGCATGCACTGCTTGCGCAACTCATGCAGATGGGTTGCCTGCTGCTGTTCAACTTGGTTGCTGCAAGCTGTTGCAACAGCTGATGTGGTGTAGTGACAGCACTGCATATGCTGGATGCATTTCATACCTGCTGCAACGTGATTGTCTTGGTTGTTGATGGGCATGGTGTGTTGGCACCCACAGCTGCTGGCGGCACTCGCGCTGCTGCTGCTGCCGAGTGCCTGGCAGCAATGCTCCATGCCTGACATGTGCCTGCAGGAGGCAATGGCACAGTAGAGATGGTATGTTACTGGCGGAGGTTCTGGTGCTGATAAGTAAATCGTGTAGAGCCTGGCTGCTGCTGAAATGCAGCAGACCAGTTCTGCCAGGAGGGCGCAGCTGCTGCTCTGGCCAGCATGCTGCACAGCTGCAATGCTCATGCTAGGTAGCACGCTGTGTGTTCTACTGAAATATCACTTCTGAACTGCGGATGCGTGTTGCAATACATCGATGTCTGGCCAGGTTGTTGCTCCTCACCTGCTGCACGATTGCGTGATGCCTGCTCGTCCTCGCCCGACCTCCTGCTCCTGCCGTGCTCCTATCCGACATTTGAAGCCATATAGTATATTTCCGCGGTTGTGATCAGGGATTCCTGTCGCGCTACAGCAAGCAAGGTGGTAAGATCATGCCGAGTCAAACTTGGCAACGGCAAAGCTATGCGTGCAGCGATGCTTACATCCGGTGATAGTAGTCAGAAACTGCGAACTTCGATGCTGTATCACTGCAAATATTACCAGCGGCTGAGCTGCTGGTTCGCAACACACGTCAACAGCCCTAAACCCATGCCATGCAGGGGCTCGATACTCACTGGGTCTCATATTCATTCTCACAGGGCCTTTTGCCTGCCAAGTATCTGAGTTGCAACAGTATCAATCGCAAACTCGTACGTGTAAGGACGGTTACCACAGGCACACAATGCAGGGCTGAAGAGGCTGAATGCATGCACTCCTGCTGTGCTGCGTGCTGCTGCTGCTGTCGACCCCCCAGAAGTACTGCTTTTCAGCACATGTAACTTCCGCACAGAACAGCAACGAAAACGGTACTTGGGGCAAGGCTGCCAACAGCACACATCAGCACAGCAAGGGGCCAGGAGCTGGTTGCAGGCAGCAGGTGGGCCAGCTGGGCTGCTGCTGCAGCGCGCTGCATCACTGTGTCACACCCAAATTATCGAGATGCACAAAACGCGTTATTTGCAAGTAGCAAAGCCAGGCAGGGCGAACATCACGAGTGCACACCAGCAATGTAATGCCATCACAGAAGCACACACAAGCCCACAGTGCATGGTCAGCCCTGCTGCTGCTGTCAGATGCAAGCATACTTTTTATGTTTCACTCGAAGCAGCACAGCAGGGCCAAAACACGCAAATCCCCGCAGTTTCTTAGGGCGCCCAGGGACATACGTAAACTCGGTTTTCTGGACATGCACGCAGGCTGCGCACAATCTGAGCACACCAATAGATGCATACGGATCTTGACTATGTACCTGCATGTACGAGGCGAGAATCTTTATGAGACCCAGTGACTTCAATTAAATATTCATGATTACTCAACAGACAATACTGCATTCACAATACAGTGCTACACAATGACATAGCATGCTAATGCCGTCTGCACAGCCAAGCCGCACCCTCAACCAAGCACCGCCGGCGTCACTACTGCTCATGTCCAAGGTTCACCACTGACTAGGGTTTGTACTGTAACTGCAGAACATGACCTTGACAGTCGGCCTGGAGGCTGCCGCTGGCCTTGCATACAGGGCCAACAGGGGCAATGTCAATGCAGCCACAGCGGCCATGCGCACCATGCTAGAGGACGCAGGCCTGCCTGTGCCCTCTAATCCACTGCAATACATGCGGATTTGGGGCCCGCGCATGGATGTTGACGGCAACATTGTCGTCCCTGAGTCAGGCAGCGGCCGTCCGCCAAAACTGACTGATGCTCAGACGCACACATGCTATGCTGAATGCCTCAACTGGTATGCAGCAGGCAGGCCGCGGCCGTACGAGTCGGTACACGCGCTCATGACAACCAACCCCGTGGTGCGTGACATCATCACAGCCGCTGGCGTCTCCGGCGAGACCCTGACCAGGCACATGAGGCAGATTGACCCGCACTTCCAGTATGGCAAGGTGCGCAACCGGCCCTACCTGGACGCGCAGCACAAGCGGGACAGGGTGACATCGTGTGGTGAGAAGCTGCAGGTGTTTGAGGAGCAGAAGCCTTGGGTGGTGTATGTGGATGAAAAGGTGATGTGCCTCAGCCAATGCTGCACCAGGGGCTGGTATAGCAGCGATGCAGAGGACTTTGCCTGGAGCATGCCACGGCTCACGCGCAACCGCAAGACGATCAAGCTGAAGTACATCATTGGCGTCAACTACCAGCTGGGGCCTGTGTGGATCAAGTTCTTCACAGGCACAACTGGCATGCCATGGGACAGGGAGGGCTGTGCTTACCGGGTGAGTTCATGCCATGAACAGCTTGGGGGGCCTGCCAGCAGTAACGTGCTGCACCGCCTGCTGCAGAGCTGCTGCCCAGCGCACGGCGCGGCCGCACGGGTCATCAGCAGCACCCGCGTGAAGCCACAGCACACTGAACCCAAAGGCCAGTGCTGCTGTTGCCAGTGCCTCATCCTTGGCTTGCCTGATTGCCAGCGTGTCACCCCGGTTGTTGCGCCTGCCATCCTCTGTATCTATGTGTTGCTCCCCTTGAACCTCAATCAGCAAGCTGTGTGGCTTCAGCAGCATGGCATCCCACTTGTGCCGGTTCAGCCACAGCCCCTTGCTGCTGCCAGCTACCTGCAGCTGTATCTTCTTGCTAATAGCAACTGCCTCAACAGCATAGCAGTCAACAGCTGCAGACTGGTCCAGCAATTGATACAGCAACCTCTCATGCTTGCTGCCCCTGCGCGTGCACACGTGGCATGCGAATGGCTGCTGGCCACGGGATGCTGTTTGCAGTGCCAGCAGCCTTGTGTGCTTCCTGTTGCAGCACTTGCACTTGAACACAAGCTTGAGGGTGCTGTATGCTGCTTGGTCCTTCAGCAGCATGTAGTTTAATTCTGGCTTATACAGCTGTTCAGCCTCCTTGCTAAACTTCCCCCTGGGCCTGCCGCCGCGTGCCGCTGCTGCTGTGCTGCTGCCTGCACTGCTGCTGGTACCTGCAGACCACCACAAATGAGGAGGCAACAGGCATGACAGCTGATGAGTATGAGGATTGCATCTGGGACCTCAACCTCAACCTGGACACCATCTCAGAACGCCTGGGTTTGCAGCGCCACGCGCCCTGGCTGCTGTCACAGGACAACAGCACAGCCCACACCAAGGCTGAGCTTGCGTCGCTAGGCATCTGGCCTGCAGGCAGGCTTTTGAGTTTGCCAGCCCTGAGTCCTGACATGCACAAGGTAGTGGAGCATGTGCATGCATACCTGACCCAGGCAATGACAGCCTGGCGTTATGCGCGCTGGAACAACAAGCCCAATGACAAGGAGTGCATAGCCAAGTTGGTGGAATTGTTCTTTGCCTACCCAGCTGCTTCTGTCCAGGCTGATATTGATAGCCTCCCAGCAACCTACCAGGCAATCATTAACAGTGGTGGGCTGTATGCCCCACCAGGCCTGAGGTAGAGGTTGGTGCATGCACTGCTTGCGCAACTCATGCAGATGGGTTGCCTGCTGCTGTTCAACTTGGTTGCTGCAAGCTGTTGCAACAGCTGATGTGGTGTAGTGACAGCACTGCATATGCTGGATGCATTTCATACCTGCTGCAACGTGATTGTCTTGGTTGTTGATGGGCATGGTGTGTTGGCACCCACAGCTGCTGGCGGCACTCGCGCTGCTGCTGCTGCCGAGTGCCTGGCAGCAATGCTCCATGCCTGACATGTGCCTGCAGGAGGCAATGGCACAGTAGAGATGGTATGTTACTGGCGGAGGTTCTGGTGCTGATAAGTAAATCGTGTAGAGCCTGGCTGCTGCTGAAATGCAGCAGACCAGTTCTGCCAGGAGGGCGCAGCTGCTGCTCTGGCCAGCATGCTGCACAGCTGCAATGCTCATGCTAGGTAGCACGCTGTGTGTTCTACTGAAATATCACTTCTGAACTGCGGATGCGTGTTGCAATACATCGATGTCTGGCCAGGTTGTTGCTCCTCACCTGCTGCACGATTGCGTGATGCCTGCTCGTCCTCGCCCGACCTCCTGCTCCTGCCGTGCTCCTATCCGACATTTGAAGCCATATAGTATATTTCCGCGGTTGTGATCAGGGATTCCTGTCGCGCTACAGCAAGCAAGGTGGTAAGATCATGCCGAGTCAAACTTGGCAACGGCAAAGCTATGCGTGCAGCGATGCTTACATCCGGTGATAGTAGTCAGAAACTGCGAACTTCGATGCTGTATCACTGCAAATATTACCAGCGGCTGAGCTGCTGGTTCGCAACACACGTCAACAGCCCTAAACCCATGCCATGCAGGGGCTCGATACTCACTGGGTCTCATATTCATTCTCACAGGGCCTTTTGCCTGCCAAGTATCTGAGTTGCAACAGTATCAATCGCAAACTCGTACGTGTAAGGACGGTTACCACAGGCACACAATGCAGGGCTGAAGAGGCTGAATGCATGCACTCCTGCTGTGCTGCGTGCTGCTGCTGCTGTCGACCCCCCAGAAGTACTGCTTTTCAGCACATGTAACTTCCGCACAGAACAGCAACGAAAACGGTACTTGGGGCAAGGCTGCCAACAGCACACATCAGCACAGCAAGGGGCCAGGAGCTGGTTGCAGGCAGCAGGTGGGCCAGCTGGGCTGCTGCTGCAGCGCGCTGCATCACTGTGTCACACCCAAATTATCGAGATGCACAAAACGCGTTATTTGCAAGTAGCAAAGCCAGGCAGGGCGAACATCACGAGTGCACACCAGCAATGTAATGCCATCACAGAAGCACACACAAGCCCACAGTGCATGGTCAGCCCTGCTGCTGCTGTCAGATGCAAGCATACTTTTTATGTTTCACTCGAAGCAGCACAGCAGGGCCAAAACACGCAAATCCCCGCAGTTTCTTAGGGCGCCCAGGGACATACGTAAACTCGGTTTTCTGGACATGCACGCAGGCTGCGCACAATCTGAGCACACCAATAGATGCATACGGATCTTGACTATGTACCTGCATGTACGAGGCGAGAATCTTTATGAGACCCAGTGACTTCAATTAAATATTCATGATTACTCAACAGACAATACTGCATTCACAATACAGTGCTACACAATGACATAGCATGCTAATGCCGTCTGCACAGCCAAGCCGCACCCTCAACCAAGCACCGCCGGCGTCACTACTGCTCATGTCCAAGGTTCACCACTGACTAGGGTTTGTACTGTAACTGCAGAACATGACCTTGACAGTCGGCCTGGAGGCTGCCGCTGGCCTTGCATACAGGGCCAACAGGGGCAATGTCAATGCAGCCACAGCGGCCATGCGCACCATGCTAGAGGACGCAGGCCTGCCTGTGCCCTCTAATCCACTGCAATACATGCGGATTTGGGGCCCGCGCATGGATGTTGACGGCAACATTGTCGTCCCTGAGTCAGGCAGCGGCCGTCCGCCAAAACTGACTGATGCTCAGACGCACACATGCTATGCTGAATGCCTCAACTGGTATGCAGCAGGCAGGCCGCGGCCGTACGAGTCGGTACACGCGCTCATGACAACCAACCCCGTGGTGCGTGACATCATCACAGCCGCTGGCGTCTCCGGCGAGACCCTGACCAGGCACATGAGGCAGATTGACCCGCACTTCCAGTATGGCAAGGTGCGCAACCGGCCCTACCTGGACGCGCAGCACAAGCGGGACAGGGTGACATCGTGTGGTGAGAAGCTGCAGGTGTTTGAGGAGCAGAAGCCTTGGGTGGTGTATGTGGATGAAAAGGTGATGTGCCTCAGCCAATGCTGCACCAGGGGCTGGTATAGCAGCGATGCAGAGGACTTTGCCTGGAGCATGCCACGGCTCACGCGCAACCGCAAGACGATCAAGCTGAAGTACATCATTGGCGTCAACTACCAGCTGGGGCCTGTGTGGATCAAGTTCTTCACAGGCACAACTGGCATGCCATGGGACAGGGAGGGCTGTGCTTACCGGGTGAGTTCATGCCATGAACAGCTTGGGGGGCCTGCCAGCAGTAACGTGCTGCACCGCCTGCTGCAGAGCTGCTGCCCAGCGCACGGCGCGGCCGCACGGGTCATCAGCAGCACCCGCGTGAAGCCACAGCACACTGAACCCAAAGGCCAGTGCTGCTGTTGCCAGTGCCTCATCCTTGGCTTGCCTGATTGCCAGCGTGTCACCCCGGTTGTTGCGCCTGCCATCCTCTGTATCTATGTGTTGCTCCCCTTGAACCTCAATCAGCAAGCTGTGTGGCTTCAGCAGCATGGCATCCCACTTGTGCCGGTTCAGCCACAGCCCCTTGCTGCTGCCAGCTACCTGCAGCTGTATCTTCTTGCTAATAGCAACTGCCTCAACAGCATAGCAGTCAACAGCTGCAGACTGGTCCAGCAATTGATACAGCAACCTCTCATGCTTGCTGCCCCTGCGCGTGCACACGTGGCATGCGAATGGCTGCTGGCCACGGGATGCTGTTTGCAGTGCCAGCAGCCTTGTGTGCTTCCTGTTGCAGCACTTGCACTTGAACACAAGCTTGAGGGTGCTGTATGCTGCTTGGTCCTTCAGCAGCATGTAGTTTAATTCTGGCTTATACAGCTGTTCAGCCTCCTTGCTAAACTTCCCCCTGGGCCTGCCGCCGCGTGCCGCTGCTGCTGTGCTGCTGCCTGCACTGCTGCTGGTACCTGCAGACCACCACAAATGAGGAGGCAACAGGCATGACAGCTGATGAGTATGAGGATTGCATCTGGGACCTCAACCTCAACCTGGACACCATCTCAGAACGCCTGGGTTTGCAGCGCCACGCGCCCTGGCTGCTGTCACAGGACAACAGCACAGCCCACACCAAGGCTGAGCTTGCGTCGCTAGGCATCTGGCCTGCAGGCAGGCTTTTGAGTTTGCCAGCCCTGAGTCCTGACATGCACAAGGTAGTGGAGCATGTGCATGCATACCTGACCCAGGCAATGACAGCCTGGCGTTATGCGCGCTGGAACAACAAGCCCAATGACAAGGAGTGCATAGCCAAGTTGGTGGAATTGTTCTTTGCCTACCCAGCTGCTTCTGTCCAGGCTGATATTGATAGCCTCCCAGCAACCTACCAGGCAATCATTAACAGTGGTGGGCTGTATGCCCCACCAGGCCTGAGGTAGAGGTTGGTGCATGCACTGCTTGCGCAACTCATGCAGATGGGTTGCCTGCTGCTGTTCAACTTGGTTGCTGCAAGCTGTTGCAACAGCTGATGTGGTGTAGTGACAGCACTGCATATGCTGGATGCATTTCATACCTGCTGCAACGTGATTGTCTTGGTTGTTGATGGGCATGGTGTGTTGGCACCCACAGCTGCTGGCGGCACTCGCGCTGCTGCTGCTGCCGAGTGCCTGGCAGCAATGCTCCATGCCTGACATGTGCCTGCAGGAGGCAATGGCACAGTAGAGATGGTATGTTACTGGCGGAGGTTCTGGTGCTGATAAGTAAATCGTGTAGAGCCTGGCTGCTGCTGAAATGCAGCAGACCAGTTCTGCCAGGAGGGCGCAGCTGCTGCTCTGGCCAGCATGCTGCACAGCTGCAATGCTCATGCTAGGTAGCACGCTGTGTGTTCTACTGAAATATCACTTCTGAACTGCGGATGCGTGTTGCAATACATCGATGTCTGGCCAGGTTGTTGCTCCTCACCTGCTGCACGATTGCGTGATGCCTGCTCGTCCTCGCCCGACCTCCTGCTCCTGCCGTGCTCCTATCCGACATTTGAAGCCATATAGTATATTTCCGCGGTTGTGATCAGGGATTCCTGTCGCGCTACAGCAAGCAAGGTGGTAAGATCATGCCGAGTCAAACTTGGCAACGGCAAAGCTATGCGTGCAGCGATGCTTACATCCGGTGATAGTAGTCAGAAACTGCGAACTTCGATGCTGTATCACTGCAAATATTACCAGCGGCTGAGCTGCTGGTTCGCAACACACGTCAACAGCCCTAAACCCATGCCATGCAGGGGCTCGATACTCACTGGGTCTCATATTCATTCTCACAGGGCCTTTTGCCTGCCAAGTATCTGAGTTGCAACAGTATCAATCGCAAACTCGTACGTGTAAGGACGGTTACCACAGGCACACAATGCAGGGCTGAAGAGGCTGAATGCATGCACTCCTGCTGTGCTGCGTGCTGCTGCTGCTGTCGACCCCCCAGAAGTACTGCTTTTCAGCACATGTAACTTCCGCACAGAACAGCAACGAAAACGGTACTTGGGGCAAGGCTGCCAACAGCACACATCAGCACAGCAAGGGGCCAGGAGCTGGTTGCAGGCAGCAGGTGGGCCAGCTGGGCTGCTGCTGCAGCGCGCTGCATCACTGTGTCACACCCAAATTATCGAGATGCACAAAACGCGTTATTTGCAAGTAGCAAAGCCAGGCAGGGCGAACATCACGAGTGCACACCAGCAATGTAATGCCATCACAGAAGCACACACAAGCCCACAGTGCATGGTCAGCCCTGCTGCTGCTGTCAGATGCAAGCATACTTTTTATGTTTCACTCGAAGCAGCACAGCAGGGCCAAAACACGCAAATCCCCGCAGTTTCTTAGGGCGCCCAGGGACATACGTAAACTCGGTTTTCTGGACATGCACGCAGGCTGCGCACAATCTGAGCACACCAATAGATGCATACGGATCTTGACTATGTACCTGCATGTACGAGGCGAGAATCTTTATGAGACCCAGTGACTTCAATTAAATATTCATGATTACTCAACAGACAATACTGCATTCACAATACAGTGCTACACAATGACATAGCATGCTAATGCCGTCTGCACAGCCAAGCCGCACCCTCAACCAAGCACCGCCGGCGTCACTACTGCTCATGTCCAAGGTTCACCACTGACTAGGGTTTGTACTGTAACTGCAGAACATGACCTTGACAGTCGGCCTGGAGGCTGCCGCTGGCCTTGCATACAGGGCCAACAGGGGCAATGTCAATGCAGCCACAGCGGCCATGCGCACCATGCTAGAGGACGCAGGCCTGCCTGTGCCCTCTAATCCACTGCAATACATGCGGATTTGGGGCCCGCGCATGGATGTTGACGGCAACATTGTCGTCCCTGAGTCAGGCAGCGGCCGTCCGCCAAAACTGACTGATGCTCAGACGCACACATGCTATGCTGAATGCCTCAACTGGTATGCAGCAGGCAGGCCGCGGCCGTACGAGTCGGTACACGCGCTCATGACAACCAACCCCGTGGTGCGTGACATCATCACAGCCGCTGGCGTCTCCGGCGAGACCCTGACCAGGCACATGAGGCAGATTGACCCGCACTTCCAGTATGGCAAGGTGCGCAACCGGCCCTACCTGGACGCGCAGCACAAGCGGGACAGGGTGACATCGTGTGGTGAGAAGCTGCAGGTGTTTGAGGAGCAGAAGCCTTGGGTGGTGTATGTGGATGAAAAGGTGATGTGCCTCAGCCAATGCTGCACCAGGGGCTGGTATAGCAGCGATGCAGAGGACTTTGCCTGGAGCATGCCACGGCTCACGCGCAACCGCAAGACGATCAAGCTGAAGTACATCATTGGCGTCAACTACCAGCTGGGGCCTGTGTGGATCAAGTTCTTCACAGGCACAACTGGCATGCCATGGGACAGGGAGGGCTGTGCTTACCGGGTGAGTTCATGCCATGAACAGCTTGGGGGGCCTGCCAGCAGTAACGTGCTGCACCGCCTGCTGCAGAGCTGCTGCCCAGCGCACGGCGCGGCCGCACGGGTCATCAGCAGCACCCGCGTGAAGCCACAGCACACTGAACCCAAAGGCCAGTGCTGCTGTTGCCAGTGCCTCATCCTTGGCTTGCCTGATTGCCAGCGTGTCACCCCGGTTGTTGCGCCTGCCATCCTCTGTATCTATGTGTTGCTCCCCTTGAACCTCAATCAGCAAGCTGTGTGGCTTCAGCAGCATGGCATCCCACTTGTGCCGGTTCAGCCACAGCCCCTTGCTGCTGCCAGCTACCTGCAGCTGTATCTTCTTGCTAATAGCAACTGCCTCAACAGCATAGCAGTCAACAGCTGCAGACTGGTCCAGCAATTGATACAGCAACCTCTCATGCTTGCTGCCCCTGCGCGTGCACACGTGGCATGCGAATGGCTGCTGGCCACGGGATGCTGTTTGCAGTGCCAGCAGCCTTGTGTGCTTCCTGTTGCAGCACTTGCACTTGAACACAAGCTTGAGGGTGCTGTATGCTGCTTGGTCCTTCAGCAGCATGTAGTTTAATTCTGGCTTATACAGCTGTTCAGCCTCCTTGCTAAACTTCCCCCTGGGCCTGCCGCCGCGTGCCGCTGCTGCTGTGCTGCTGCCTGCACTGCTGCTGGTACCTGCAGACCACCACAAATGAGGAGGCAACAGGCATGACAGCTGATGAGTATGAGGATTGCATCTGGGACCTCAACCTCAACCTGGACACCATCTCAGAACGCCTGGGTTTGCAGCGCCACGCGCCCTGGCTGCTGTCACAGGACAACAGCACAGCCCACACCAAGGCTGAGCTTGCGTCGCTAGGCATCTGGCCTGCAGGCAGGCTTTTGAGTTTGCCAGCCCTGAGTCCTGACATGCACAAGGTAGTGGAGCATGTGCATGCATACCTGACCCAGGCAATGACAGCCTGGCGTTATGCGCGCTGGAACAACAAGCCCAATGACAAGGAGTGCATAGCCAAGTTGGTGGAATTGTTCTTTGCCTACCCAGCTGCTTCTGTCCAGGCTGATATTGATAGCCTCCCAGCAACCTACCAGGCAATCATTAACAGTGGTGGGCTGTATGCCCCACCAGGCCTGAGGTAGAGGTTGGTGCATGCACTGCTTGCGCAACTCATGCAGATGGGTTGCCTGCTGCTGTTCAACTTGGTTGCTGCAAGCTGTTGC
The DNA here is from genome assembly GCA_030272155.1 of Tetradesmus obliquus. Classification (NCBI taxonomy): domain Eukaryota; kingdom Viridiplantae; phylum Chlorophyta; class Chlorophyceae; order Sphaeropleales; family Scenedesmaceae; genus Tetradesmus; species Tetradesmus obliquus. Next base: position 2,209,454 of record CP126207.1, on the reverse strand, counting down.
AACAGCTGATGTGGTGTAGTGACAGCACTGCATATGCTGGATGCATTTCATACCTGCTGCAACGTGATTGTCTTGGTTGTTGATGGGCATGGTGTGTTGGCACCCACAGCTGCTGGCGGCACTCGCGCTGCTGCTGCTGCCGAGTGCCTGGCAGCAATGCTCCATGCCTGACATGTGCCTGCAGGAGGCAATGGCACAGTAGAGATGGTATGTTACTGGCGGAGGTTCTGGTGCTGATAAGTAAATCGTGTAGAGCCTGGCTGCTGCTGAAATGCAGCAGACCAGTTCTGCCAGGAGGGCGCAGCTGCTGCTCTGGCCAGCATGCTGCACAGCTGCAATGCTCATGCTAGGTAGCACGCTGTGTGTTCTACTGAAATATCACTTCTGAACTGCGGATGCGTGTTGCAATACATCGATGTCTGGCCAGGTTGTTGCTCCTCACCTGCTGCACGATTGCGTGATGCCTGCTCGTCCTCGCCCGACCTCCTGCTCCTGCCGTGCTCCTATCCGACATTTGAAGCCATATAGTATATTTCCGCGGTTGTGATCAGGGATTCCTGTCGCGCTACAGCAAGCAAGGTGGTAAGATCATGCCGAGTCAAACTTGGCAACGGCAAAGCTATGCGTGCAGCGATGCTTACATCCGGTGATAGTAGTCAGAAACTGCGAACTTCGATGCTGTATCACTGCAAATATTACCAGCGGCTGAGCTGCTGGTTCGCAACACACGTCAACAGCCCTAAACCCATGCCATGCAGGGGCTCGATACTCACTGGGTCTCATATTCATTCTCACAGGGCCTTTTGCCTGCCAAGTATCTGAGTTGCAACAGTATCAATCGCAAACTCGTACGTGTAAGGACGGTTACCACAGGCACACAATGCAGGGCTGAAGAGGCTGAATGCATGCACTCCTGCTGTGCTGCGTGCTGCTGCTGCTGTCGACCCCCCAGAAGTACTGCTTTTCAGCACATGTAACTTCCGCACAGAACAGCAACGAAAACGGTACTTGGGGCAAGGCTGCCAACAGCACACATCAGCACAGCAAGGGGCCAGGAGCTGGTTGCAGGCAGCAGGTGGGCCAGCTGGGCTGCTGCTGCAGCGCGCTGCATCACTGTGTCACACCCAAATTATCGAGATGCACAAAACGCGTTATTTGCAAGTAGCAAAGCCAGGCAGGGCGAACATCACGAGTGCACACCAGCAATGTAATGCCATCACAGAAGCACACACAAGCCCACAGTGCATGGTCAGCCCTGCTGCTGCTGTCAGATGCAAGCATACTTTTTATGTTTCACTCGAAGCAGCACAGCAGGGCCAAAACACGCAAATCCCCGCAGTTTCTTAGGGCGCCCAGGGACATACGTAAACTCGGTTTTCTGGACATGCACGCAGGCTGCGCACAATCTGAGCACACCAATAGATGCATACGGATCTTGACTATGTACCTGCATGTACGAGGCGAGAATCTTTATGAGACCCAGTGACTTCAATTAAATATTCATGATTACTCAACAGACAATACTGCATTCACAATACAGTGCTACACAATGACATAGCATGCTAATGCCGTCTGCACAGCCAAGCCGCACCCTCAACCAAGCACCGCCGGCGTCACTACTGCTCATGTCCAAGGTTCACCACTGACTAGGGTTTGTACTGTAACTGCAGAACATGACCTTGACAGTCGGCCTGGAGGCTGCCGCTGGCCTTGCATACAGGGCCAACAGGGGCAATGTCAATGCAGCCACAGCGGCCATGCGCACCATGCTAGAGGACGCAGGCCTGCCTGTGCCCTCTAATCCACTGCAATACATGCGGATTTGGGGCCCGCGCATGGATGTTGACGGCAACATTGTCGTCCCTGAGTCAGGCAGCGGCCGTCCGCCAAAACTGACTGATGCTCAGACGCACACATGCTATGCTGAATGCCTCAACTGGTATGCAGCAGGCAGGCCGCGGCCGTACGAGTCGGTACACGCGCTCATGACAACCAACCCCGTGGTGCGTGACATCATCACAGCCGCTGGCGTCTCCGGCGAGACCCTGACCAGGCACATGAGGCAGATTGACCCGCACTTCCAGTATGGCAAGGTGCGCAACCGGCCCTACCTGGACGCGCAGCACAAGCGGGACAGGGTGACATCGTGTGGTGAGAAGCTGCAGGTGTTTGAGGAGCAGAAGCCTTGGGTGGTGTATGTGGATGAAAAGGTGATGTGCCTCAGCCAATGCTGCACCAGGGGCTGGTATAGCAGCGATGCAGAGGACTTTGCCTGGAGCATGCCACGGCTCACGCGCAACCGCAAGACGATCAAGCTGAAGTACATCATTGGCGTCAACTACCAGCTGGGGCCTGTGTGGATCAAGTTCTTCACAGGCACAACTGGCATGCCATGGGACAGGGAGGGCTGTGCTTACCGGGTGAGTTCATGCCATGAACAGCTTGGGGGGCCTGCCAGCAGTAACGTGCTGCACCGCCTGCTGCAGAGCTGCTGCCCAGCGCACGGCGCGGCCGCACGGGTCATCAGCAGCACCCGCGTGAAGCCACAGCACACTGAACCCAAAGGCCAGTGCTGCTGTTGCCAGTGCCTCATCCTTGGCTTGCCTGATTGCCAGCGTGTCACCCCGGTTGTTGCGCCTGCCATCCTCTGTATCTATGTGTTGCTCCCCTTGAACCTCAATCAGCAAGCTGTGTGGCTTCAGCAGCATGGCATCCCACTTGTGCCGGTTCAGCCACAGCCCCTTGCTGCTGCCAGCTACCTGCAGCTGTATCTTCTTGCTAATAGCAACTGCCTCAACAGCATAGCAGTCAACAGCTGCAGACTGGTCCAGCAATTGATACAGCAACCTCTCATGCTTGCTGCCCCTGCGCGTGCACACGTGGCATGCGAATGGCTGCTGGCCACGGGATGCTGTTTGCAGTGCCAGCAGCCTTGTGTGCTTCCTGTTGCAGCACTTGCACTTGAACACAAGCTTGAGGGTGCTGTATGCTGCTTGGTCCTTCAGCAGCATGTAGTTTAATTCTGGCTTATACAGCTGTTCAGCCTCCTTGCTAAACTTCCCCCTGGGCCTGCCGCCGCGTGCCGCTGCTGCTGTGCTGCTGCCTGCACTGCTGCTGGTACCTGCAGACCACCACAAATGAGGAGGCAACAGGCATGACAGCTGATGAGTATGAGGATTGCATCTGGGACCTCAACCTCAACCTGGACACCATCTCAGAACGCCTGGGTTTGCAGCGCCACGCGCCCTGGCTGCTGTCACAGGACAACAGCACAGCCCACACCAAGGCTGAGCTTGCGTCGCTAGGCATCTGGCCTGCAGGCAGGCTTTTGAGTTTGCCAGCCCTGAGTCCTGACATGCACAAGGTAGTGGAGCATGTGCATGCATACCTGACCCAGGCAATGACAGCCTGGCGTTATGCGCGCTGGAACAACAAGCCCAATGACAAGGAGTGCATAGCCAAGTTGGTGGAATTGTTCTTTGCCTACCCAGCTGCTTCTGTCCAGGCTGATATTGATAGCCTCCCAGCAACCTACCAGGCAATCATTAACAGTGGTGGGCTGTATGCCCCACCAGGCCTGAGGTAGAGGTTGGTGCATGCACTGCTTGCGCAACTCATGCAGATGGGTTGCCTGCTGCTGTTCAACTTGGTTGCTGCAAGCTGTTGCAACAGCTGATGTGGTGTAGTGACAGCACTGCATATGCTGGATGCATTTCATACCTGCTGCAACGTGATTGTCTTGGTTGTTGATGGGCATGGTGTGTTGGCACCCACAGCTGCTGGCGGCACTCGCGCTGCTGCTGCTGCCGAGTGCCTGGCAGCAATGCTCCATGCCTGACATGTGCCTGCAGGAGGCAATGGCACAGTAGAGATGGTATGTTACTGGCGGAGGTTCTGGTGCTGATAAGTAAATCGTGTAGAGCCTGGCTGCTGCTGAAATGCAGCAGACCAGTTCTGCCAGGAGGGCGCAGCTGCTGCTCTGGCCAGCATGCTGCACAGCTGCAATGCTCATGCTAGGTAGCACGCTGTGTGTTCTACTGAAATATCACTTCTGAACTGCGGATGCGTGTTGCAATACATCGATGTCTGGCCAGGTTGTTGCTCCTCACCTGCTGCACGATTGCGTGATGCCTGCTCGTCCTCGCCCGACCTCCTGCTCCTGCCGTGCTCCTATCCGACATTTGAAGCCATATAGTATATTTCCGCGGTTGTGATCAGGGATTCCTGTCGCGCTACAGCAAGCAAGGTGGTAAGATCATGCCGAGTCAAACTTGGCAACGGCAAAGCTATGCGTGCAGCGATGCTTACATCCGGTGATAGTAGTCAGAAACTGCGAACTTCGATGCTGTATCACTGCAAATATTACCAGCGGCTGAGCTGCTGGTTCGCAACACACGTCAACAGCCCTAAACCCATGCCATGCAGGGGCTCGATACTCACTGGGTCTCATATTCATTCTCACAGGGCCTTTTGCCTGCCAAGTATCTGAGTTGCAACAGTATCAATCGCAAACTCGTACGTGTAAGGACGGTTACCACAGGCACACAATGCAGGGCTGAAGAGGCTGAATGCATGCACTCCTGCTGTGCTGCGTGCTGCTGCTGCTGTCGACCCCCCAGAAGTACTGCTTTTCAGCACATGTAACTTCCGCACAGAACAGCAACGAAAACGGTACTTGGGGCAAGGCTGCCAACAGCACACATCAGCACAGCAAGGGGCCAGGAGCTGGTTGCAGGCAGCAGGTGGGCCAGCTGGGCTGCTGCTGCAGCGCGCTGCATCACTGTGTCACACCCAAATTATCGAGATGCACAAAACGCGTTATTTGCAAGTAGCAAAGCCAGGCAGGGCGAACATCACGAGTGCACACCAGCAATGTAATGCCATCACAGAAGCACACACAAGCCCACAGTGCATGGTCAGCCCTGCTGCTGCTGTCAGATGCAAGCATACTTTTTATGTTTCACTCGAAGCAGCACAGCAGGGCCAAAACACGCAAATCCCCGCAGTTTCTTAGGGCGCCCAGGGACATACGTAAACTCGGTTTTCTGGACATGCACGCAGGCTGCGCACAATCTGAGCACACCAATAGATGCATACGGATCTTGACTATGTACCTGCATGTACGAGGCGAGAATCTTTATGAGACCCAGTGACTTCAATTAAATATTCATGATTACTCAACAGACAATACTGCATTCACAATACAGTGCTACACAATGACATAGCATGCTAATGCCGTCTGCACAGCCAAGCCGCACCCTCAACCAAGCACCGCCGGCGTCACTACTGCTCATGTCCAAGGTTCACCACTGACTAGGGTTTGTACTGTAACTGCAGAACATGACCTTGACAGTCGGCCTGGAGGCTGCCGCTGGCCTTGCATACAGGGCCAACAGGGGCAATGTCAATGCAGCCACAGCGGCCATGCGCACCATGCTAGAGGACGCAGGCCTGCCTGTGCCCTCTAATCCACTGCAATACATGCGGATTTGGGGCCCGCGCATGGATGTTGACGGCAACATTGTCGTCCCTGAGTCAGGCAGCGGCCGTCCGCCAAAACTGACTGATGCTCAGACGCACACATGCTATGCTGAATGCCTCAACTGGTATGCAGCAGGCAGGCCGCGGCCGTACGAGTCGGTACACGCGCTCATGACAACCAACCCCGTGGTGCGTGACATCATCACAGCCGCTGGCGTCTCCGGCGAGACCCTGACCAGGCACATGAGGCAGATTGACCCGCACTTCCAGTATGGCAAGGTGCGCAACCGGCCCTACCTGGACGCGCAGCACAAGCGGGACAGGGTGACATCGTGTGGTGAGAAGCTGCAGGTGTTTGAGGAGCAGAAGCCTTGGGTGGTGTATGTGGATGAAAAGGTGATGTGCCTCAGCCAATGCTGCACCAGGGGCTGGTATAGCAGCGATGCAGAGGACTTTGCCTGGAGCATGCCACGGCTCACGCGCAACCGCAAGACGATCAAGCTGAAGTACATCATTGGCGTCAACTACCAGCTGGGGCCTGTGTGGATCAAGTTCTTCACAGGCACAACTGGCATGCCATGGGACAGGGAGGGCTGTGCTTACCGGGTGAGTTCATGCCATGAACAGCTTGGGGGGCCTGCCAGCAGTAACGTGCTGCACCGCCTGCTGCAGAGCTGCTGCCCAGCGCACGGCGCGGCCGCACGGGTCATCAGCAGCACCCGCGTGAAGCCACAGCACACTGAACCCAAAGGCCAGTGCTGCTGTTGCCAGTGCCTCATCCTTGGCTTGCCTGATTGCCAGCGTGTCACCCCGGTTGTTGCGCCTGCCATCCTCTGTATCTATGTGTTGCTCCCCTTGAACCTCAATCAGCAAGCTGTGTGGCTTCAGCAGCATGGCATCCCACTTGTGCCGGTTCAGCCACAGCCCCTTGCTGCTGCCAGCTACCTGCAGCTGTATCTTCTTGCTAATAGCAACTGCCTCAACAGCATAGCAGTCAACAGCTGCAGACTGGTCCAGCAATTGATACAGCAACCTCTCATGCTTGCTGCCCCTGCGCGTGCACACGTGGCATGCGAATGGCTGCTGGCCACGGGATGCTGTTTGCAGTGCCAGCAGCCTTGTGTGCTTCCTGTTGCAGCACTTGCACTTGAACACAAGCTTGAGGGTGCTGTATGCTGCTTGGTCCTTCAGCAGCATGTAGTTTAATTCTGGCTTATACAGCTGTTCAGCCTCCTTGCTAAACTTCCCCCTGGGCCTGCCGCCGCGTGCCGCTGCTGCTGTGCTGCTGCCTGCACTGCTGCTGGTACCTGCAGACCACCACAAATGAGGAGGCAACAGGCATGACAGCTGATGAGTATGAGGATTGCATCTGGGACCTCAACCTCAACCTGGACACCATCTCAGAACGCCTGGGTTTGCAGCGCCACGCGCCCTGGCTGCTGTCACAGGACAACAGCACAGCCCACACCAAGGCTGAGCTTGCGTCGCTAGGCATCTGGCCTGCAGGCAGGCTTTTGAGTTTGCCAGCCCTGAGTCCTGACATGCACAAGGTAGTGGAGCATGTGCATGCATACCTGACCCAGGCAATGACAGCCTGGCGTTATGCGCGCTGGAACAACAAGCCCAATGACAAGGAGTGCATAGCCAAGTTGGTGGAATTGTTCTTTGCCTACCCAGCTGCTTCTGTCCAGGCTGATATTGATAGCCTCCCAGCAACCTACCAGGCAATCATTAACAGTGGTGGGCTGTATGCCCCACCAGGCCTGAGGTAGAGGTTGGTGCATGCACTGCTTGCGCAACTCATGCAGATGGGTTGCCTGCTGCTGTTCAACTTGGTTGCTGCAAGCTGTTGCAACAGCTGATGTGGTGTAGTGACAGCACTGCATATGCTGGATGCATTTCATACCTGCTGCAACGTGATTGTCTTGGTTGTTGATGGGCATGGTGTGTTGGCACCCACAGCTGCTGGCGGCACTCGCGCTGCTGCTGCTGCCGAGTGCCTGGCAGCAATGCTCCATGCCTGACATGTGCCTGCAGGAGGCAATGGCACAGTAGAGATGGTATGTTACTGGCGGAGGTTCTGGTGCTGATAAGTAAATCGTGTAGAGCCTGGCTGCTGCTGAAATGCAGCAGACCAGTTCTGCCAGGAGGGCGCAGCTGCTGCTCTGGCCAGCATGCTGCACAGCTGCAATGCTCATGCTAGGTAGCACGCTGTGTGTTCTACTGAAATATCACTTCTGAACTGCGGATGCGTGTTGCAATACATCGATGTCTGGCCAGGTTGTTGCTCCTCACCTGCTGCACGATTGCGTGATGCCTGCTCGTCCTCGCCCGACCTCCTGCTCCTGCCGTGCTCCTATCCGACATTTGAAGCCATATAGTATATTTCCGCGGTTGTGATCAGGGATTCCTGTCGCGCTACAGCAAGCAAGGTGGTAAGATCATGCCGAGTCAAACTTGGCAACGGCAAAGCTATGCGTGCAGCGATGCTTACATCCGGTGATAGTAGTCAGAAACTGCGAACTTCGATGCTGTATCACTGCAAATATTACCAGCGGCTGAGCTGCTGGTTCGCAACACACGTCAACAGCCCTAAACCCATGCCATGCAGGGGCTCGATACTCACTGGGTCTCATATTCATTCTCACAGGGCCTTTTGCCTGCCAAGTATCTGAGTTGCAACAGTATCAATCGCAAACTCGTACGTGTAAGGACGGTTACCACAGGCACACAATGCAGGGCTGAAGAGGCTGAATGCATGCACTCCTGCTGTGCTGCGTGCTGCTGCTGCTGTCGACCCCCCAGAAGTACTGCTTTTCAGCACATGTAACTTCCGCACAGAACAGCAACGAAAACGGTACTTGGGGCAAGGCTGCCAACAGCACACATCAGCACAGCAAGGGGCCAGGAGCTGGTTGCAGGCAGCAGGTGGGCCAGCTGGGCTGCTGCTGCAGCGCGCTGCATCACTGTGTCACACCCAAATTATCGAGATGCACAAAACGCGTTATTTGCAAGTAGCAAAGCCAGGCAGGGCGAACATCACGAGTGCACACCAGCAATGTAATGCCATCACAGAAGCACACACAAGCCCACAGTGCATGGTCAGCCCTGCTGCTGCTGTCAGATGCAAGCATACTTTTTATGTTTCACTCGAAGCAGCACAGCAGGGCCAAAACACGCAAATCCCCGCAGTTTCTTAGGGCGCCCAGGGACATACGTAAACTCGGTTTTCTGGACATGCACGCAGGCTGCGCACAATCTGAGCACACCAATAGATGCATACGGATCTTGACTATGTACCTGCATGTACGAGGCGAGAATCTTTATGAGACCCAGTGACTTCAATTAAATATTCATGATTACTCAACAGACAATACTGCATTCACAATACAGTGCTACACAATGACATAGCATGCTAATGCCGTCTGCACAGCCAAGCCGCACCCTCAACCAAGCACCGCCGGCGTCACTACTGCTCATGTCCAAGGTTCACCACTGACTAGGGTTTGTACTGTAACTGCAGAACATGACCTTGACAGTCGGCCTGGAGGCTGCCGCTGGCCTTGCATACAGGGCCAACAGGGGCAATGTCAATGCAGCCACAGCGGCCATGCGCACCATGCTAGAGGACGCAGGCCTGCCTGTGCCCTCTAATCCACTGCAATACATGCGGATTTGGGGCCCGCGCATGGATGTTGACGGCAACATTGTCGTCCCTGAGTCAGGCAGCGGCCGTCCGCCAAAACTGACTGATGCTCAGACGCACACATGCTATGCTGAATGCCTCAACTGGTATGCAGCAGGCAGGCCGCGGCCGTACGAGTCGGTACACGCGCTCATGACAACCAACCCCGTGGTGCGTGACATCATCACAGCCGCTGGCGTCTCCGGCGAGACCCTGACCAGGCACATGAGGCAGATTGACCCGCACTTCCAGTATGGCAAGGTGCGCAACCGGCCCTACCTGGACGCGCAGCACAAGCGGGACAGGGTGACATCGTGTGGTGAGAAGCTGCAGGTGTTTGAGGAGCAGAAGCCTTGGGTGGTGTATGTGGATGAAAAGGTGATGTGCCTCAGCCAATGCTGCACCAGGGGCTGGTATAGCAGCGATGCAGAGGACTTTGCCTGGAGCATGCCACGGCTCACGCGCAACCGCAAGACGATCAAGCTGAAGTACATCATTGGCGTCAACTACCAGCTGGGGCCTGTGTGGATCAAGTTCTTCACAGGCACAACTGGCATGCCATGGGACAGGGAGGGCTGTGCTTACCGGGTGAGTTCATGCCATGAACAGCTTGGGGGGCCTGCCAGCAGTAACGTGCTGCACCGCCTGCTGCAGAGCTGCTGCCCAGCGCACGGCGCGGCCGCACGGGTCATCAGCAGCACCCGCGTGAAGCCACAGCACACTGAACCCAAAGGCCAGTGCTGCTGTTGCCAGTGCCTCATCCTTGGCTTGCCTGATTGCCAGCGTGTCACCCCGGTTGTTGCGCCTGCCATCCTCTGTATCTATGTGTTGCTCCCCTTGAACCTCAATCAGCAAGCTGTGTGGCTTCAGCAGCATGGCATCCCACTTGTGCCGGTTCAGCCACAGCCCCTTGCTGCTGCCAGCTACCTGCAGCTGTATCTTCTTGCTAATAGCAACTGCCTCAACAGCATAGCAGTCAACAGCTGCAGACTGGTCCAGCAATTGATACAGCAACCTCTCATGCTTGCTGCCCCTGCGCGTGCACACGTGGCATGCGAATGGCTGCTGGCCACGGGATGCTGTTTGCAGTGCCAGCAGCCTTGTGTGCTTCCTGTTGCAGCACTTGCACTTGAACACAAGCTTGAGGGTGCTGTATGCTGCTTGGTCCTTCAGCAGCATGTAGTTTAATTCTGGCTTATACAGCTGTTCAGCCTCCTTGCTAAACTTCCCCCTGGGCCTGCCGCCGCGTGCCGCTGCTGCTGTGCTGCTGCCTGCACTGCTGCTGGTACCTGCAGACCACCACAAATGAGGAGGCAACAGGCATGACAGCTGATGAGTATGAGGATTGCATCTGGGACCTCAACCTCAACCTGGACACCATCTCAGAACGCCTGGGTTTGCAGCGCCACGCGCCCTGGCTGCTGTCACAGGACAACAGCACAGCCCACACCAAGGCTGAGCTTGCGTCGCTAGGCATCTGGCCTGCAGGCAGGCTTTTGAGTTTGCCAGCCCTGAGTCCTGACATGCACAAGGTAGTGGAGCATGTGCATGCATACCTGACCCAGGCAATGACAGCCTGGCGTTATGCGCGCTGGAACAACAAGCCCAATGACAAGGAGTGCATAGCCAAGTTGGTGGAATTGTTCTTTGCCTACCCAGCTGCTTCTGTCCAGGCTGATATTGATAGCCTCCCAGCAACCTACCAGGCAATCATTAACAGTGGTGGGCTGTATGCCCCACCAGGCCTGAGGTAGAGGTTGGTGCATGCACTGCTTGCGCAACTCATGCAGATGGGTTGCCTGCTGCTGTTCAACTTGGTTGCTGCAAGCTGTTGCAACAGCTGATGTGGTGTAGTGACAGCACTGCATATGCTGGATGCATTTCATACCTGCTGCAACGTGATTGTCTTGGTTGTTGATGGGCATGGTGTGTTGGCACCCACAGCTGCTGGCGGCACTCGCGCTGCTGCTGCTGCCGAGTGCCTGGCAGCAATGCTCCATGCCTGACATGTGCCTGCAGGAGGCAATGGCACAGTAGAGATGGTATGTTACTGGCGGAGGTTCTGGTGCTGATAAGTAAATCGTGTAGAGCCTGGCTGCTGCTGAAATGCAGCAGACCAGTTCTGCCAGGAGGGCGCAGCTGCTGCTCTGGCCAGCATGCTGCACAGCTGCAATGCTCATGCTAGGTAGCACGCTGTGTGTTCTACTGAAATATCACTTCTGAACTGCGGATGCGTGTTGCAATACATCGATGTCTGGCCAGGTTGTTGCTCCTCACCTGCTGCACGATTGCGTGATGCCTGCTCGTCCTCGCCCGACCTCCTGCTCCTGCCGTGCTCCTATCCGACATTTGAAGCCATATAGTATATTTCCGCGGTTGTGATCAGGGATTCCTGTCGCGCTACAGCAAGCAAGGTGGTAAGATCATGCCGAGTCAAACTTGGCAACGGCAAAGCTATGCGTGCAGCGATGCTTACATCCGGTGATAGTAGTCAGAAACTGCGAACTTCGATGCTGTATCACTGCAAATATTACCAGCGGCTGAGCTGCTGGTTCGCAACACACGTCAACAGCCCTAAACCCATGCCATGCAGGGGCTCGATACTCACTGGGTCTCATATTCATTCTCACAGGGCCTTTTGCCTGCCAAGTATCTGAGTTGCAACAGTATCAATCGCAAACTCGTACGTGTAAGGACGGTTACCACAGGCACACAATGCAGGGCTGAAGAGGCTGAATGCATGCACTCCTGCTGTGCTGCGTGCTGCTGCTGCTGTCGACCCCCCAGAAGTACTGCTTTTCAGCACATGTAACTTCCGCACAGAACAGCAACGAAAACGGTACTTGGGGCAAGGCTGCCAACAGCACACATCAGCACAGCAAGGGGCCAGGAGCTGGTTGCAGGCAGCAGGTGGGCCAGCTGGGCTGCTGCTGCAGCGCGCTGCATCACTGTGTCACACCCAAATTATCGAGATGCACAAAACGCGTTATTTGCAAGTAGCAAAGCCAGGCAGGGCGAACATCACGAGTGCACACCAGCAATGTAATGCCATCACAGAAGCACACACAAGCCCACAGTGCATGGTCAGCCCTGCTGCTGCTGTCAGATGCAAGCATACTTTTTATGTTTCACTCGAAGCAGCACAGCAGGGCCAAAACACGCAAATCCCCGCAGTTTCTTAGGGCGCCCAGGGACATACGTAAACTCGGTTTTCTGGACATGCACGCAGGCTGCGCACAATCTGAGCACACCAATAGATGCATACGGATCTTGACTATGTACCTGCATGTACGAGGCGAGAATCTTTATGAGACCCAGTGACTTCAATTAAATATTCATGATTACTCAACAGACAATACTGCATTCACAATACAGTGCTACACAATGACATAGCATGCTAATGCCGTCTGCACAGCCAAGCCGCACCCTCAACCAAGCACCGCCGGCGTCACTACTGCTCATGTCCAAGGTTCACCACTGACTAGGGTTTGTACTGTAACTGCAGAACATGACCTTGACAGTCGGCCTGGAGGCTGCCGCTGGCCTTGCATACAGGGCCAACAGGGGCAATGTCAATGCAGCCACAGCGGCCATGCGCACCATGCTAGAGGACGCAGGCCTGCCTGTGCCCTCTAATCCACTGCAATACATGCGGATTTGGGGCCCGCGCATGGATGTTGACGGCAACATTGTCGTCCCTGAGTCAGGCAGCGGCCGTCCGCCAAAACTGACTGATGCTCAGACGCACACATGCTATGCTGAATGCCTCAACTGGTATGCAGCAGGCAGGCCGCGGCCGTACGAGTCGGTACACGCGCTCATGACAACCAACCCCGTGGTGCGTGACATCATCACAGCCGCTGGCGTCTCCGGCGAGACCCTGACCAGGCACATGAGGCAGATTGACCCGCACTTCCAGTATGGCAAGGTGCGCAACCGGCCCTACCTGGACGCGCAGCACAAGCGGGACAGGGTGACATCGTGTGGTGAGAAGCTGCAGGTGTTTGAGGAGCAGAAGCCTTGGGTGGTGTATGTGGATGAAAAGGTGATGTGCCTCAGCCAATGCTGCACCAGGGGCTGGTATAGCAGCGATGCAGAGGACTTTGCCTGGAGCATGCCACGGCTCACGCGCAACCGCAAGACGATCAAGCTGAAGTACATCATTGGCGTCAACTACCAGCTGGGGCCTGTGTGGATCAAGTTCTTCACAGGCACAACTGGCATGCCATGGGACAGGGAGGGCTGTGCTTACCGGGTGAGTTCATGCCATGAACAGCTTGGGGGGCCTGCCAGCAGTAACGTGCTGCACCGCCTGCTGCAGAGCTGCTGCCCAGCGCACGGCGCGGCCGCACGGGTCATCAGCAGCACCCGCGTGAAGCCACAGCACACTGAACCCAAAGGCCAGTGCTGCTGTTGCCAGTGCCTCATCCTTGGCTTGCCTGATTGCCAGCGTGTCACCCCGGTTGTTGCGCCTGCCATCCTCTGTATCTATGTGTTGCTCCCCTTGAACCTCAATCAGCAAGCTGTGTGGCTTCAGCAGCATGGCATCCCACTTGTGCCGGTTCAGCCACAGCCCCTTGCTGCTGCCAGCTACCTGCAGCTGTATCTTCTTGCTAATAGCAACTGCCTCAACAGCATAGCAGTCAACAGCTGCAGACTGGTCCAGCAATTGATACAGCAACCTCTCATGCTTGCTGCCCCTGCGCGTGCACACGTGGCATGCGAATGGCTGCTGGCCACGGGATGCTGTTTGCAGTGCCAGCAGCCTTGTGTGCTTCCTGTTGCAGCACTTGCACTTGAACACAAGCTTGAGGGTGCTGTATGCTGCTTGGTCCTTCAGCAGCATGTAGTTTAATTCTGGCTTATACAGCTGTTCAGCCTCCTTGCTAAACTTCCCCCTGGGCCTGCCGCCGCGTGCCGCTGCTGCTGTGCTGCTGCCTGCACTGCTGCTGGTACCTGCAGACCACCACAAATGAGGAGGCAACAGGCATGACAGCTGATGAGTATGAGGATTGCATCTGGGACCTCAACCTCAACCTGGACACCATCTCAGAACGCCTGGGTTTGCAGCGCCACGCGCCCTGGCTGCTGTCACAGGACAACAGCACAGCCCACACCAAGGCTGAGCTTGCGTCGCTAGGCATCTGGCCTGCAGGCAGGCTTTTGAGTTTGCCAGCCCTGAGTCCTGACATGCACAAGGTAGTGGAGCATGTGCATGCATACCTGACCCAGGCAATGACAGCCTGGCGTTATGCGCGCTGGAACAACAAGCCCAATGACAAGGAGTGCATAGCCAAGTTGGTGGAATTGTTCTTTGCCTACCCAGCTGCTTCTGTCCAGGCTGATATTGATAGCCTCCCAGCAACCTACCAGGCAATCATTAACAGTGGTGGGCTGTATGCCCCACCAGGCCTGAGGTAGAGGTTGGTGCATGCACTGCTTGCGCAACTCATGCAGATGGGTTGCCTGCTGCTGTTCAACTTGGTTGCTGCAAGCTGTTGCAACAGCTGATGTGGTGTAGTGACAGCACTGCATATGCTGGATGCATTTCATACCTGCTGCAACGTGATTGTCTTGGTTGTTGATGGGCATGGTGTGTTGGCACCCACAGCTGCTGGCGGCACTCGCGCTGCTGCTGCTGCCGAGTGCCTGGCAGCAATGCTCCATGCCTGACATGTGCCTGCAGGAGGCAATGGCACAGTAGAGATGGTATGTTACTGGCGGAGGTTCTGGTGCTGATAAGTAAATCGTGTAGAGCCTGGCTGCTGCTGAAATGCAGCAGACCAGTTCTGCCAGGAGGGCGCAGCTGCTGCTCTGGCCAGCATGCTGCACAGCTGCAATGCTCATGCTAGGTAGCACGCTGTGTGTTCTACTGAAATATCACTTCTGAACTGCGGATGCGTGTTGCAATACATCGATGTCTGGCCAGGTTGTTGCTCCTCACCTGCTGCACGATTGCGTGATGCCTGCTCGTCCTCGCCCGACCTCCTGCTCCTGCCGTGCTCCTATCCGACATTTGAAGCCATATAGTATATTTCCGCGGTTGTGATCAGGGATTCCTGTCGCGCTACAGCAAGCAAGGTGGTAAGATCATGCCGAGTCAAACTTGGCAACGGCAAAGCTATGCGTGCAGCGATGCTTACATCCGGTGATAGTAGTCAGAAACTGCGAACTTCGATGCTGTATCACTGCAAATATTACCAGCGGCTGAGCTGCTGGTTCGCAACACACGTCAACAGCCCTAAACCCATGCCATGCAGGGGCTCGATACTCACTGGGTCTCATATTCATTCTCACAGGGCCTTTTGCCTGCCAAGTATCTGAGTTGCAACAGTATCAATCGCAAACTCGTACGTGTAAGGACGGTTACCACAGGCACACAATGCAGGGCTGAAGAGGCTGAATGCATGCACTCCTGCTGTGCTGCGTGCTGCTGCTGCTGTCGACCCCCCAGAAGTACTGCTTTTCAGCACATGTAACTTCCGCACAGAACAGCAACGAAAACGGTACTTGGGGCAAGGCTGCCAACAGCACACATCAGCACAGCAAGGGGCCAGGAGCTGGTTGCAGGCAGCAGGTGGGCCAGCTGGGCTGCTGCTGCAGCGCGCTGCATCACTGTGTCACACCCAAATTATCGAGATGCACAAAACGCGTTATTTGCAAGTAGCAAAGCCAGGCAGGGCGAACATCACGAGTGCACACCAGCAATGTAATGCCATCACAGAAGCACACACAAGCCCACAGTGCATGGTCAGCCCTGCTGCTGCTGTCAGATGCAAGCATACTTTTTATGTTTCACTCGAAGCAGCACAGCAGGGCCAAAACACGCAAATCCCCGCAGTTTCTTAGGGCGCCCAGGGACATACGTAAACTCGGTTTTCTGGACATGCACGCAGGCTGCGCACAATCTGAGCACACCAATAGATGCATACGGATCTTGACTATGTACCTGCATGTACGAGGCGAGAATCTTTATGAGACCCAGTGACTTCAATTAAATATTCATGATTACTCAACAGACAATACTGCATTCACAATACAGTGCTACACAATGACATAGCATGCTAATGCCGTCTGCACAGCCAAGCCGCACCCTCAACCAAGCACCGCCGGCGTCACTACTGCTCATGTCCAAGGTTCACCACTGACTAGGGTTTGTACTGTAACTGCAGAACATGACCTTGACAGTCGGCCTGGAGGCTGCCGCTGGCCTTGCATACAGGGCCAACAGGGGCAATGTCAATGCAGCCACAGCGGCCATGCGCACCATGCTAGAGGACGCAGGCCTGCCTGTGCCCTCTAATCCACTGCAATACATGCGGATTTGGGGCCCGCGCATGGATGTTGACGGCAACATTGTCGTCCCTGAGTCAGGCAGCGGCCGTCCGCCAAAACTGACTGATGCTCAGACGCACACATGCTATGCTGAATGCCTCAACTGGTATGCAGCAGGCAGGCCGCGGCCGTACGAGTCGGTACACGCGCTCATGACAACCAACCCCGTGGTGCGTGACATCATCACAGCCGCTGGCGTCTCCGGCGAGACCCTGACCAGGCACATGAGGCAGATTGACCCGCACTTCCAGTATGGCAAGGTGCGCAACCGGCCCTACCTGGACGCGCAGCACAAGCGGGACAGGGTGACATCGTGTGGTGAGAAGCTGCAGGTGTTTGAGGAGCAGAAGCCTTGGGTGGTGTATGTGGATGAAAAGGTGATGTGCCTCAGCCAATGCTGCACCAGGGGCTGGTATAGCAGCGATGCAGAGGACTTTGCCTGGAGCATGCCACGGCTCACGCGCAACCGCAAGACGATCAAGCTGAAGTACATCATTGGCGTCAACTACCAGCTGGGGCCTGTGTGGATCAAGTTCTTCACAGGCACAACTGGCATGCCATGGGACAGGGAGGGCTGTGCTTACCGGGTGAGTTCATGCCATGAACAGCTTGGGGGGCCTGCCAGCAGTAACGTGCTGCACCGCCTGCTGCAGAGCTGCTGCCCAGCGCACGGCGCGGCCGCACGGGTCATCAGCAGCACCCGCGTGAAGCCACAGCACACTGAACCCAAAGGCCAGTGCTGCTGTTGCCAGTGCCTCATCCTTGGCTTGCCTGATTGCCAGCGTGTCACCCCGGTTGTTGCGCCTGCCATCCTCTGTATCTATGTGTTGCTCCCCTTGAACCTCAATCAGCAAGCTGTGTGGCTTCAGCAGCATGGCATCCCACTTGTGCCGGTTCAGCCACAGCCCCTTGCTGCTGCCAGCTACCTGCAGCTGTATCTTCTTGCTAATAGCAACTGCCTCAACAGCATAGCAGTCAACAGCTGCAGACTGGTCCAGCAATTGATACAGCAACCTCTCATGCTTGCTGCCCCTGCGCGTGCACACGTGGCATGCGAATGGCTGCTGGCCACGGGATGCTGTTTGCAGTGCCAGCAGCCTTGTGTGCTTCCTGTTGCAGCACTTGCACTTGAACACAAGCTTGAGGGTGCTGTATGCTGCTTGGTCCTTCAGCAGCATGTAGTTTAATTCTGGCTTATACAGCTGTTCAGCCTCCTTGCTAAACTTCCCCCTGGGCCTGCCGCCGCGTGCCGCTGCTGCTGTGCTGCTGCCTGCACTGCTGCTGGTACCTGCAGACCACCACAAATGAGGAGGCAACAGGCATGACAGCTGATGAGTATGAGGATTGCATCTGGGACCTCAACCTCAACCTGGACACCATCTCAGAACGCCTGGGTTTGCAGCGCCACGCGCCCTGGCTGCTGTCACAGGACAACAGCACAGCCCACACCAAGGCTGAGCTTGCGTCGCTAGGCATCTGGCCTGCAGGCAGGCTTTTGAGTTTGCCAGCCCTGAGTCCTGACATGCACAAGGTAGTGGAGCATGTGCATGCATACCTGACCCAGGCAATGACAGCCTGGCGTTATGCGCGCTGGAACAACAAGCCCAATGACAAGGAGTGCATAGCCAAGTTGGTGGAATTGTTCTTTGCCTACCCAGCTGCTTCTGTCCAGGCTGATATTGATAGCCTCCCAGCAACCTACCAGGCAATCATTAACAGTGGTGGGCTGTATGCCCCACCAGGCCTGAGGTAGAGGTTGGTGCATGCACTGCTTGCGCAACTCATGCAGATGGGTTGCCTGCTGCTGTTCAACTTGGTTGCTGCAAGCTGTTGCAACAGCTGATGTGGTGTAGTGACAGCACTGCATATGCTGGATGCATTTCATACCTGCTGCAACGTGATTGTCTTGGTTGTTGATGGGCATGGTGTGTTGGCACCCACAGCTGCTGGCGGCACTCGCGCTGCTGCTGCTGCCGAGTGCCTGGCAGCAATGCT
Source organism: Tetradesmus obliquus (assembly GCA_030272155.1). Classification (NCBI taxonomy): domain Eukaryota; kingdom Viridiplantae; phylum Chlorophyta; class Chlorophyceae; order Sphaeropleales; family Scenedesmaceae; genus Tetradesmus; species Tetradesmus obliquus. Next base: position 2,190,958 of record CP126207.1, on the reverse strand, counting down.
CCATGCCTGACATGTGCCTGCAGGAGGCAATGGCACAGTAGAGATGGTATGTTACTGGCGGAGGTTCTGGTGCTGATAAGTAAATCGTGTAGAGCCTGGCTGCTGCTGAAATGCAGCAGACCAGTTCTGCCAGGAGGGCGCAGCTGCTGCTCTGGCCAGCATGCTGCACAGCTGCAATGCTCATGCTAGGTAGCACGCTGTGTGTTCTACTGAAATATCACTTCTGAACTGCGGATGCGTGTTGCAATACATCGATGTCTGGCCAGGTTGTTGCTCCTCACCTGCTGCACGATTGCGTGATGCCTGCTCGTCCTCGCCCGACCTCCTGCTCCTGCCGTGCTCCTATCCGACATTTGAAGCCATATAGTATATTTCCGCGGTTGTGATCAGGGATTCCTGTCGCGCTACAGCAAGCAAGGTGGTAAGATCATGCCGAGTCAAACTTGGCAACGGCAAAGCTATGCGTGCAGCGATGCTTACATCCGGTGATAGTAGTCAGAAACTGCGAACTTCGATGCTGTATCACTGCAAATATTACCAGCGGCTGAGCTGCTGGTTCGCAACACACGTCAACAGCCCTAAACCCATGCCATGCAGGGGCTCGATACTCACTGGGTCTCATATTCATTCTCACAGGGCCTTTTGCCTGCCAAGTATCTGAGTTGCAACAGTATCAATCGCAAACTCGTACGTGTAAGGACGGTTACCACAGGCACACAATGCAGGGCTGAAGAGGCTGAATGCATGCACTCCTGCTGTGCTGCGTGCTGCTGCTGCTGTCGACCCCCCAGAAGTACTGCTTTTCAGCACATGTAACTTCCGCACAGAACAGCAACGAAAACGGTACTTGGGGCAAGGCTGCCAACAGCACACATCAGCACAGCAAGGGGCCAGGAGCTGGTTGCAGGCAGCAGGTGGGCCAGCTGGGCTGCTGCTGCAGCGCGCTGCATCACTGTGTCACACCCAAATTATCGAGATGCACAAAACGCGTTATTTGCAAGTAGCAAAGCCAGGCAGGGCGAACATCACGAGTGCACACCAGCAATGTAATGCCATCACAGAAGCACACACAAGCCCACAGTGCATGGTCAGCCCTGCTGCTGCTGTCAGATGCAAGCATACTTTTTATGTTTCACTCGAAGCAGCACAGCAGGGCCAAAACACGCAAATCCCCGCAGTTTCTTAGGGCGCCCAGGGACATACGTAAACTCGGTTTTCTGGACATGCACGCAGGCTGCGCACAATCTGAGCACACCAATAGATGCATACGGATCTTGACTATGTACCTGCATGTACGAGGCGAGAATCTTTATGAGACCCAGTGACTTCAATTAAATATTCATGATTACTCAACAGACAATACTGCATTCACAATACAGTGCTACACAATGACATAGCATGCTAATGCCGTCTGCACAGCCAAGCCGCACCCTCAACCAAGCACCGCCGGCGTCACTACTGCTCATGTCCAAGGTTCACCACTGACTAGGGTTTGTACTGTAACTGCAGAACATGACCTTGACAGTCGGCCTGGAGGCTGCCGCTGGCCTTGCATACAGGGCCAACAGGGGCAATGTCAATGCAGCCACAGCGGCCATGCGCACCATGCTAGAGGACGCAGGCCTGCCTGTGCCCTCTAATCCACTGCAATACATGCGGATTTGGGGCCCGCGCATGGATGTTGACGGCAACATTGTCGTCCCTGAGTCAGGCAGCGGCCGTCCGCCAAAACTGACTGATGCTCAGACGCACACATGCTATGCTGAATGCCTCAACTGGTATGCAGCAGGCAGGCCGCGGCCGTACGAGTCGGTACACGCGCTCATGACAACCAACCCCGTGGTGCGTGACATCATCACAGCCGCTGGCGTCTCCGGCGAGACCCTGACCAGGCACATGAGGCAGATTGACCCGCACTTCCAGTATGGCAAGGTGCGCAACCGGCCCTACCTGGACGCGCAGCACAAGCGGGACAGGGTGACATCGTGTGGTGAGAAGCTGCAGGTGTTTGAGGAGCAGAAGCCTTGGGTGGTGTATGTGGATGAAAAGGTGATGTGCCTCAGCCAATGCTGCACCAGGGGCTGGTATAGCAGCGATGCAGAGGACTTTGCCTGGAGCATGCCACGGCTCACGCGCAACCGCAAGACGATCAAGCTGAAGTACATCATTGGCGTCAACTACCAGCTGGGGCCTGTGTGGATCAAGTTCTTCACAGGCACAACTGGCATGCCATGGGACAGGGAGGGCTGTGCTTACCGGGTGAGTTCATGCCATGAACAGCTTGGGGGGCCTGCCAGCAGTAACGTGCTGCACCGCCTGCTGCAGAGCTGCTGCCCAGCGCACGGCGCGGCCGCACGGGTCATCAGCAGCACCCGCGTGAAGCCACAGCACACTGAACCCAAAGGCCAGTGCTGCTGTTGCCAGTGCCTCATCCTTGGCTTGCCTGATTGCCAGCGTGTCACCCCGGTTGTTGCGCCTGCCATCCTCTGTATCTATGTGTTGCTCCCCTTGAACCTCAATCAGCAAGCTGTGTGGCTTCAGCAGCATGGCATCCCACTTGTGCCGGTTCAGCCACAGCCCCTTGCTGCTGCCAGCTACCTGCAGCTGTATCTTCTTGCTAATAGCAACTGCCTCAACAGCATAGCAGTCAACAGCTGCAGACTGGTCCAGCAATTGATACAGCAACCTCTCATGCTTGCTGCCCCTGCGCGTGCACACGTGGCATGCGAATGGCTGCTGGCCACGGGATGCTGTTTGCAGTGCCAGCAGCCTTGTGTGCTTCCTGTTGCAGCACTTGCACTTGAACACAAGCTTGAGGGTGCTGTATGCTGCTTGGTCCTTCAGCAGCATGTAGTTTAATTCTGGCTTATACAGCTGTTCAGCCTCCTTGCTAAACTTCCCCCTGGGCCTGCCGCCGCGTGCCGCTGCTGCTGTGCTGCTGCCTGCACTGCTGCTGGTACCTGCAGACCACCACAAATGAGGAGGCAACAGGCATGACAGCTGATGAGTATGAGGATTGCATCTGGGACCTCAACCTCAACCTGGACACCATCTCAGAACGCCTGGGTTTGCAGCGCCACGCGCCCTGGCTGCTGTCACAGGACAACAGCACAGCCCACACCAAGGCTGAGCTTGCGTCGCTAGGCATCTGGCCTGCAGGCAGGCTTTTGAGTTTGCCAGCCCTGAGTCCTGACATGCACAAGGTAGTGGAGCATGTGCATGCATACCTGACCCAGGCAATGACAGCCTGGCGTTATGCGCGCTGGAACAACAAGCCCAATGACAAGGAGTGCATAGCCAAGTTGGTGGAATTGTTCTTTGCCTACCCAGCTGCTTCTGTCCAGGCTGATATTGATAGCCTCCCAGCAACCTACCAGGCAATCATTAACAGTGGTGGGCTGTATGCCCCACCAGGCCTGAGGTAGAGGTTGGTGCATGCACTGCTTGCGCAACTCATGCAGATGGGTTGCCTGCTGCTGTTCAACTTGGTTGCTGCAAGCTGTTGCAACAGCTGATGTGGTGTAGTGACAGCACTGCATATGCTGGATGCATTTCATACCTGCTGCAACGTGATTGTCTTGGTTGTTGATGGGCATGGTGTGTTGGCACCCACAGCTGCTGGCGGCACTCGCGCTGCTGCTGCTGCCGAGTGCCTGGCAGCAATGCTCCATGCCTGACATGTGCCTGCAGGAGGCAATGGCACAGTAGAGATGGTATGTTACTGGCGGAGGTTCTGGTGCTGATAAGTAAATCGTGTAGAGCCTGGCTGCTGCTGAAATGCAGCAGACCAGTTCTGCCAGGAGGGCGCAGCTGCTGCTCTGGCCAGCATGCTGCACAGCTGCAATGCTCATGCTAGGTAGCACGCTGTGTGTTCTACTGAAATATCACTTCTGAACTGCGGATGCGTGTTGCAATACATCGATGTCTGGCCAGGTTGTTGCTCCTCACCTGCTGCACGATTGCGTGATGCCTGCTCGTCCTCGCCCGACCTCCTGCTCCTGCCGTGCTCCTATCCGACATTTGAAGCCATATAGTATATTTCCGCGGTTGTGATCAGGGATTCCTGTCGCGCTACAGCAAGCAAGGTGGTAAGATCATGCCGAGTCAAACTTGGCAACGGCAAAGCTATGCGTGCAGCGATGCTTACATCCGGTGATAGTAGTCAGAAACTGCGAACTTCGATGCTGTATCACTGCAAATATTACCAGCGGCTGAGCTGCTGGTTCGCAACACACGTCAACAGCCCTAAACCCATGCCATGCAGGGGCTCGATACTCACTGGGTCTCATATTCATTCTCACAGGGCCTTTTGCCTGCCAAGTATCTGAGTTGCAACAGTATCAATCGCAAACTCGTACGTGTAAGGACGGTTACCACAGGCACACAATGCAGGGCTGAAGAGGCTGAATGCATGCACTCCTGCTGTGCTGCGTGCTGCTGCTGCTGTCGACCCCCCAGAAGTACTGCTTTTCAGCACATGTAACTTCCGCACAGAACAGCAACGAAAACGGTACTTGGGGCAAGGCTGCCAACAGCACACATCAGCACAGCAAGGGGCCAGGAGCTGGTTGCAGGCAGCAGGTGGGCCAGCTGGGCTGCTGCTGCAGCGCGCTGCATCACTGTGTCACACCCAAATTATCGAGATGCACAAAACGCGTTATTTGCAAGTAGCAAAGCCAGGCAGGGCGAACATCACGAGTGCACACCAGCAATGTAATGCCATCACAGAAGCACACACAAGCCCACAGTGCATGGTCAGCCCTGCTGCTGCTGTCAGATGCAAGCATACTTTTTATGTTTCACTCGAAGCAGCACAGCAGGGCCAAAACACGCAAATCCCCGCAGTTTCTTAGGGCGCCCAGGGACATACGTAAACTCGGTTTTCTGGACATGCACGCAGGCTGCGCACAATCTGAGCACACCAATAGATGCATACGGATCTTGACTATGTACCTGCATGTACGAGGCGAGAATCTTTATGAGACCCAGTGACTTCAATTAAATATTCATGATTACTCAACAGACAATACTGCATTCACAATACAGTGCTACACAATGACATAGCATGCTAATGCCGTCTGCACAGCCAAGCCGCACCCTCAACCAAGCACCGCCGGCGTCACTACTGCTCATGTCCAAGGTTCACCACTGACTAGGGTTTGTACTGTAACTGCAGAACATGACCTTGACAGTCGGCCTGGAGGCTGCCGCTGGCCTTGCATACAGGGCCAACAGGGGCAATGTCAATGCAGCCACAGCGGCCATGCGCACCATGCTAGAGGACGCAGGCCTGCCTGTGCCCTCTAATCCACTGCAATACATGCGGATTTGGGGCCCGCGCATGGATGTTGACGGCAACATTGTCGTCCCTGAGTCAGGCAGCGGCCGTCCGCCAAAACTGACTGATGCTCAGACGCACACATGCTATGCTGAATGCCTCAACTGGTATGCAGCAGGCAGGCCGCGGCCGTACGAGTCGGTACACGCGCTCATGACAACCAACCCCGTGGTGCGTGACATCATCACAGCCGCTGGCGTCTCCGGCGAGACCCTGACCAGGCACATGAGGCAGATTGACCCGCACTTCCAGTATGGCAAGGTGCGCAACCGGCCCTACCTGGACGCGCAGCACAAGCGGGACAGGGTGACATCGTGTGGTGAGAAGCTGCAGGTGTTTGAGGAGCAGAAGCCTTGGGTGGTGTATGTGGATGAAAAGGTGATGTGCCTCAGCCAATGCTGCACCAGGGGCTGGTATAGCAGCGATGCAGAGGACTTTGCCTGGAGCATGCCACGGCTCACGCGCAACCGCAAGACGATCAAGCTGAAGTACATCATTGGCGTCAACTACCAGCTGGGGCCTGTGTGGATCAAGTTCTTCACAGGCACAACTGGCATGCCATGGGACAGGGAGGGCTGTGCTTACCGGGTGAGTTCATGCCATGAACAGCTTGGGGGGCCTGCCAGCAGTAACGTGCTGCACCGCCTGCTGCAGAGCTGCTGCCCAGCGCACGGCGCGGCCGCACGGGTCATCAGCAGCACCCGCGTGAAGCCACAGCACACTGAACCCAAAGGCCAGTGCTGCTGTTGCCAGTGCCTCATCCTTGGCTTGCCTGATTGCCAGCGTGTCACCCCGGTTGTTGCGCCTGCCATCCTCTGTATCTATGTGTTGCTCCCCTTGAACCTCAATCAGCAAGCTGTGTGGCTTCAGCAGCATGGCATCCCACTTGTGCCGGTTCAGCCACAGCCCCTTGCTGCTGCCAGCTACCTGCAGCTGTATCTTCTTGCTAATAGCAACTGCCTCAACAGCATAGCAGTCAACAGCTGCAGACTGGTCCAGCAATTGATACAGCAACCTCTCATGCTTGCTGCCCCTGCGCGTGCACACGTGGCATGCGAATGGCTGCTGGCCACGGGATGCTGTTTGCAGTGCCAGCAGCCTTGTGTGCTTCCTGTTGCAGCACTTGCACTTGAACACAAGCTTGAGGGTGCTGTATGCTGCTTGGTCCTTCAGCAGCATGTAGTTTAATTCTGGCTTATACAGCTGTTCAGCCTCCTTGCTAAACTTCCCCCTGGGCCTGCCGCCGCGTGCCGCTGCTGCTGTGCTGCTGCCTGCACTGCTGCTGGTACCTGCAGACCACCACAAATGAGGAGGCAACAGGCATGACAGCTGATGAGTATGAGGATTGCATCTGGGACCTCAACCTCAACCTGGACACCATCTCAGAACGCCTGGGTTTGCAGCGCCACGCGCCCTGGCTGCTGTCACAGGACAACAGCACAGCCCACACCAAGGCTGAGCTTGCGTCGCTAGGCATCTGGCCTGCAGGCAGGCTTTTGAGTTTGCCAGCCCTGAGTCCTGACATGCACAAGGTAGTGGAGCATGTGCATGCATACCTGACCCAGGCAATGACAGCCTGGCGTTATGCGCGCTGGAACAACAAGCCCAATGACAAGGAGTGCATAGCCAAGTTGGTGGAATTGTTCTTTGCCTACCCAGCTGCTTCTGTCCAGGCTGATATTGATAGCCTCCCAGCAACCTACCAGGCAATCATTAACAGTGGTGGGCTGTATGCCCCACCAGGCCTGAGGTAGAGGTTGGTGCATGCACTGCTTGCGCAACTCATGCAGATGGGTTGCCTGCTGCTGTTCAACTTGGTTGCTGCAAGCTGTTGCAACAGCTGATGTGGTGTAGTGACAGCACTGCATATGCTGGATGCATTTCATACCTGCTGCAACGTGATTGTCTTGGTTGTTGATGGGCATGGTGTGTTGGCACCCACAGCTGCTGGCGGCACTCGCGCTGCTGCTGCTGCCGAGTGCCTGGCAGCAATGCTCCATGCCTGACATGTGCCTGCAGGAGGCAATGGCACAGTAGAGATGGTATGTTACTGGCGGAGGTTCTGGTGCTGATAAGTAAATCGTGTAGAGCCTGGCTGCTGCTGAAATGCAGCAGACCAGTTCTGCCAGGAGGGCGCAGCTGCTGCTCTGGCCAGCATGCTGCACAGCTGCAATGCTCATGCTAGGTAGCACGCTGTGTGTTCTACTGAAATATCACTTCTGAACTGCGGATGCGTGTTGCAATACATCGATGTCTGGCCAGGTTGTTGCTCCTCACCTGCTGCACGATTGCGTGATGCCTGCTCGTCCTCGCCCGACCTCCTGCTCCTGCCGTGCTCCTATCCGACATTTGAAGCCATATAGTATATTTCCGCGGTTGTGATCAGGGATTCCTGTCGCGCTACAGCAAGCAAGGTGGTAAGATCATGCCGAGTCAAACTTGGCAACGGCAAAGCTATGCGTGCAGCGATGCTTACATCCGGTGATAGTAGTCAGAAACTGCGAACTTCGATGCTGTATCACTGCAAATATTACCAGCGGCTGAGCTGCTGGTTCGCAACACACGTCAACAGCCCTAAACCCATGCCATGCAGGGGCTCGATACTCACTGGGTCTCATATTCATTCTCACAGGGCCTTTTGCCTGCCAAGTATCTGAGTTGCAACAGTATCAATCGCAAACTCGTACGTGTAAGGACGGTTACCACAGGCACACAATGCAGGGCTGAAGAGGCTGAATGCATGCACTCCTGCTGTGCTGCGTGCTGCTGCTGCTGTCGACCCCCCAGAAGTACTGCTTTTCAGCACATGTAACTTCCGCACAGAACAGCAACGAAAACGGTACTTGGGGCAAGGCTGCCAACAGCACACATCAGCACAGCAAGGGGCCAGGAGCTGGTTGCAGGCAGCAGGTGGGCCAGCTGGGCTGCTGCTGCAGCGCGCTGCATCACTGTGTCACACCCAAATTATCGAGATGCACAAAACGCGTTATTTGCAAGTAGCAAAGCCAGGCAGGGCGAACATCACGAGTGCACACCAGCAATGTAATGCCATCACAGAAGCACACACAAGCCCACAGTGCATGGTCAGCCCTGCTGCTGCTGTCAGATGCAAGCATACTTTTTATGTTTCACTCGAAGCAGCACAGCAGGGCCAAAACACGCAAATCCCCGCAGTTTCTTAGGGCGCCCAGGGACATACGTAAACTCGGTTTTCTGGACATGCACGCAGGCTGCGCACAATCTGAGCACACCAATAGATGCATACGGATCTTGACTATGTACCTGCATGTACGAGGCGAGAATCTTTATGAGACCCAGTGACTTCAATTAAATATTCATGATTACTCAACAGACAATACTGCATTCACAATACAGTGCTACACAATGACATAGCATGCTAATGCCGTCTGCACAGCCAAGCCGCACCCTCAACCAAGCACCGCCGGCGTCACTACTGCTCATGTCCAAGGTTCACCACTGACTAGGGTTTGTACTGTAACTGCAGAACATGACCTTGACAGTCGGCCTGGAGGCTGCCGCTGGCCTTGCATACAGGGCCAACAGGGGCAATGTCAATGCAGCCACAGCGGCCATGCGCACCATGCTAGAGGACGCAGGCCTGCCTGTGCCCTCTAATCCACTGCAATACATGCGGATTTGGGGCCCGCGCATGGATGTTGACGGCAACATTGTCGTCCCTGAGTCAGGCAGCGGCCGTCCGCCAAAACTGACTGATGCTCAGACGCACACATGCTATGCTGAATGCCTCAACTGGTATGCAGCAGGCAGGCCGCGGCCGTACGAGTCGGTACACGCGCTCATGACAACCAACCCCGTGGTGCGTGACATCATCACAGCCGCTGGCGTCTCCGGCGAGACCCTGACCAGGCACATGAGGCAGATTGACCCGCACTTCCAGTATGGCAAGGTGCGCAACCGGCCCTACCTGGACGCGCAGCACAAGCGGGACAGGGTGACATCGTGTGGTGAGAAGCTGCAGGTGTTTGAGGAGCAGAAGCCTTGGGTGGTGTATGTGGATGAAAAGGTGATGTGCCTCAGCCAATGCTGCACCAGGGGCTGGTATAGCAGCGATGCAGAGGACTTTGCCTGGAGCATGCCACGGCTCACGCGCAACCGCAAGACGATCAAGCTGAAGTACATCATTGGCGTCAACTACCAGCTGGGGCCTGTGTGGATCAAGTTCTTCACAGGCACAACTGGCATGCCATGGGACAGGGAGGGCTGTGCTTACCGGGTGAGTTCATGCCATGAACAGCTTGGGGGGCCTGCCAGCAGTAACGTGCTGCACCGCCTGCTGCAGAGCTGCTGCCCAGCGCACGGCGCGGCCGCACGGGTCATCAGCAGCACCCGCGTGAAGCCACAGCACACTGAACCCAAAGGCCAGTGCTGCTGTTGCCAGTGCCTCATCCTTGGCTTGCCTGATTGCCAGCGTGTCACCCCGGTTGTTGCGCCTGCCATCCTCTGTATCTATGTGTTGCTCCCCTTGAACCTCAATCAGCAAGCTGTGTGGCTTCAGCAGCATGGCATCCCACTTGTGCCGGTTCAGCCACAGCCCCTTGCTGCTGCCAGCTACCTGCAGCTGTATCTTCTTGCTAATAGCAACTGCCTCAACAGCATAGCAGTCAACAGCTGCAGACTGGTCCAGCAATTGATACAGCAACCTCTCATGCTTGCTGCCCCTGCGCGTGCACACGTGGCATGCGAATGGCTGCTGGCCACGGGATGCTGTTTGCAGTGCCAGCAGCCTTGTGTGCTTCCTGTTGCAGCACTTGCACTTGAACACAAGCTTGAGGGTGCTGTATGCTGCTTGGTCCTTCAGCAGCATGTAGTTTAATTCTGGCTTATACAGCTGTTCAGCCTCCTTGCTAAACTTCCCCCTGGGCCTGCCGCCGCGTGCCGCTGCTGCTGTGCTGCTGCCTGCACTGCTGCTGGTACCTGCAGACCACCACAAATGAGGAGGCAACAGGCATGACAGCTGATGAGTATGAGGATTGCATCTGGGACCTCAACCTCAACCTGGACACCATCTCAGAACGCCTGGGTTTGCAGCGCCACGCGCCCTGGCTGCTGTCACAGGACAACAGCACAGCCCACACCAAGGCTGAGCTTGCGTCGCTAGGCATCTGGCCTGCAGGCAGGCTTTTGAGTTTGCCAGCCCTGAGTCCTGACATGCACAAGGTAGTGGAGCATGTGCATGCATACCTGACCCAGGCAATGACAGCCTGGCGTTATGCGCGCTGGAACAACAAGCCCAATGACAAGGAGTGCATAGCCAAGTTGGTGGAATTGTTCTTTGCCTACCCAGCTGCTTCTGTCCAGGCTGATATTGATAGCCTCCCAGCAACCTACCAGGCAATCATTAACAGTGGTGGGCTGTATGCCCCACCAGGCCTGAGGTAGAGGTTGGTGCATGCACTGCTTGCGCAACTCATGCAGATGGGTTGCCTGCTGCTGTTCAACTTGGTTGCTGCAAGCTGTTGCAACAGCTGATGTGGTGTAGTGACAGCACTGCATATGCTGGATGCATTTCATACCTGCTGCAACGTGATTGTCTTGGTTGTTGATGGGCATGGTGTGTTGGCACCCACAGCTGCTGGCGGCACTCGCGCTGCTGCTGCTGCCGAGTGCCTGGCAGCAATGCTCCATGCCTGACATGTGCCTGCAGGAGGCAATGGCACAGTAGAGATGGTATGTTACTGGCGGAGGTTCTGGTGCTGATAAGTAAATCGTGTAGAGCCTGGCTGCTGCTGAAATGCAGCAGACCAGTTCTGCCAGGAGGGCGCAGCTGCTGCTCTGGCCAGCATGCTGCACAGCTGCAATGCTCATGCTAGGTAGCACGCTGTGTGTTCTACTGAAATATCACTTCTGAACTGCGGATGCGTGTTGCAATACATCGATGTCTGGCCAGGTTGTTGCTCCTCACCTGCTGCACGATTGCGTGATGCCTGCTCGTCCTCGCCCGACCTCCTGCTCCTGCCGTGCTCCTATCCGACATTTGAAGCCATATAGTATATTTCCGCGGTTGTGATCAGGGATTCCTGTCGCGCTACAGCAAGCAAGGTGGTAAGATCATGCCGAGTCAAACTTGGCAACGGCAAAGCTATGCGTGCAGCGATGCTTACATCCGGTGATAGTAGTCAGAAACTGCGAACTTCGATGCTGTATCACTGCAAATATTACCAGCGGCTGAGCTGCTGGTTCGCAACACACGTCAACAGCCCTAAACCCATGCCATGCAGGGGCTCGATACTCACTGGGTCTCATATTCATTCTCACAGGGCCTTTTGCCTGCCAAGTATCTGAGTTGCAACAGTATCAATCGCAAACTCGTACGTGTAAGGACGGTTACCACAGGCACACAATGCAGGGCTGAAGAGGCTGAATGCATGCACTCCTGCTGTGCTGCGTGCTGCTGCTGCTGTCGACCCCCCAGAAGTACTGCTTTTCAGCACATGTAACTTCCGCACAGAACAGCAACGAAAACGGTACTTGGGGCAAGGCTGCCAACAGCACACATCAGCACAGCAAGGGGCCAGGAGCTGGTTGCAGGCAGCAGGTGGGCCAGCTGGGCTGCTGCTGCAGCGCGCTGCATCACTGTGTCACACCCAAATTATCGAGATGCACAAAACGCGTTATTTGCAAGTAGCAAAGCCAGGCAGGGCGAACATCACGAGTGCACACCAGCAATGTAATGCCATCACAGAAGCACACACAAGCCCACAGTGCATGGTCAGCCCTGCTGCTGCTGTCAGATGCAAGCATACTTTTTATGTTTCACTCGAAGCAGCACAGCAGGGCCAAAACACGCAAATCCCCGCAGTTTCTTAGGGCGCCCAGGGACATACGTAAACTCGGTTTTCTGGACATGCACGCAGGCTGCGCACAATCTGAGCACACCAATAGATGCATACGGATCTTGACTATGTACCTGCATGTACGAGGCGAGAATCTTTATGAGACCCAGTGACTTCAATTAAATATTCATGATTACTCAACAGACAATACTGCATTCACAATACAGTGCTACACAATGACATAGCATGCTAATGCCGTCTGCACAGCCAAGCCGCACCCTCAACCAAGCACCGCCGGCGTCACTACTGCTCATGTCCAAGGTTCACCACTGACTAGGGTTTGTACTGTAACTGCAGAACATGACCTTGACAGTCGGCCTGGAGGCTGCCGCTGGCCTTGCATACAGGGCCAACAGGGGCAATGTCAATGCAGCCACAGCGGCCATGCGCACCATGCTAGAGGACGCAGGCCTGCCTGTGCCCTCTAATCCACTGCAATACATGCGGATTTGGGGCCCGCGCATGGATGTTGACGGCAACATTGTCGTCCCTGAGTCAGGCAGCGGCCGTCCGCCAAAACTGACTGATGCTCAGACGCACACATGCTATGCTGAATGCCTCAACTGGTATGCAGCAGGCAGGCCGCGGCCGTACGAGTCGGTACACGCGCTCATGACAACCAACCCCGTGGTGCGTGACATCATCACAGCCGCTGGCGTCTCCGGCGAGACCCTGACCAGGCACATGAGGCAGATTGACCCGCACTTCCAGTATGGCAAGGTGCGCAACCGGCCCTACCTGGACGCGCAGCACAAGCGGGACAGGGTGACATCGTGTGGTGAGAAGCTGCAGGTGTTTGAGGAGCAGAAGCCTTGGGTGGTGTATGTGGATGAAAAGGTGATGTGCCTCAGCCAATGCTGCACCAGGGGCTGGTATAGCAGCGATGCAGAGGACTTTGCCTGGAGCATGCCACGGCTCACGCGCAACCGCAAGACGATCAAGCTGAAGTACATCATTGGCGTCAACTACCAGCTGGGGCCTGTGTGGATCAAGTTCTTCACAGGCACAACTGGCATGCCATGGGACAGGGAGGGCTGTGCTTACCGGGTGAGTTCATGCCATGAACAGCTTGGGGGGCCTGCCAGCAGTAACGTGCTGCACCGCCTGCTGCAGAGCTGCTGCCCAGCGCACGGCGCGGCCGCACGGGTCATCAGCAGCACCCGCGTGAAGCCACAGCACACTGAACCCAAAGGCCAGTGCTGCTGTTGCCAGTGCCTCATCCTTGGCTTGCCTGATTGCCAGCGTGTCACCCCGGTTGTTGCGCCTGCCATCCTCTGTATCTATGTGTTGCTCCCCTTGAACCTCAATCAGCAAGCTGTGTGGCTTCAGCAGCATGGCATCCCACTTGTGCCGGTTCAGCCACAGCCCCTTGCTGCTGCCAGCTACCTGCAGCTGTATCTTCTTGCTAATAGCAACTGCCTCAACAGCATAGCAGTCAACAGCTGCAGACTGGTCCAGCAATTGATACAGCAACCTCTCATGCTTGCTGCCCCTGCGCGTGCACACGTGGCATGCGAATGGCTGCTGGCCACGGGATGCTGTTTGCAGTGCCAGCAGCCTTGTGTGCTTCCTGTTGCAGCACTTGCACTTGAACACAAGCTTGAGGGTGCTGTATGCTGCTTGGTCCTTCAGCAGCATGTAGTTTAATTCTGGCTTATACAGCTGTTCAGCCTCCTTGCTAAACTTCCCCCTGGGCCTGCCGCCGCGTGCCGCTGCTGCTGTGCTGCTGCCTGCACTGCTGCTGGTACCTGCAGACCACCACAAATGAGGAGGCAACAGGCATGACAGCTGATGAGTATGAGGATTGCATCTGGGACCTCAACCTCAACCTGGACACCATCTCAGAACGCCTGGGTTTGCAGCGCCACGCGCCCTGGCTGCTGTCACAGGACAACAGCACAGCCCACACCAAGGCTGAGCTTGCGTCGCTAGGCATCTGGCCTGCAGGCAGGCTTTTGAGTTTGCCAGCCCTGAGTCCTGACATGCACAAGGTAGTGGAGCATGTGCATGCATACCTGACCCAGGCAATGACAGCCTGGCGTTATGCGCGCTGGAACAACAAGCCCAATGACAAGGAGTGCATAGCCAAGTTGGTGGAATTGTTCTTTGCCTACCCAGCTGCTTCTGTCCAGGCTGATATTGATAGCCTCCCAGCAACCTACCAGGCAATCATTAACAGTGGTGGGCTGTATGCCCCACCAGGCCTGAGGTAGAGGTTGGTGCATGCACTGCTTGCGCAACTCATGCAGATGGGTTGCCTGCTGCTGTTCAACTTGGTTGCTGCAAGCTGTTGCAACAGCTGATGTGGTGTAGTGACAGCACTGCATATGCTGGATGCATTTCATACCTGCTGCAACGTGATTGTCTTGGTTGTTGATGGGCATGGTGTGTTGGCACCCACAGCTGCTGGCGGCACTCGCGCTGCTGCTGCTGCCGAGTGCCTGGCAGCAATGCTCCATGCCTGACATGTGCCTGCAGGAGGCAATGGCACAGTAGAGATGGTATGTTACTGGCGGAGGTTCTGGTGCTGATAAGTAAATCGTGTAGAGCCTGGCTGCTGCTGAAATGCAGCAGACCAGTTCTGCCAGGAGGGCGCAGCTGCTGCTCTGGCCAGCATGCTGCACAGCTGCAATGCTCATGCTAGGTAGCACGCTGTGTGTTCTACTGAAATATCACTTCTGAACTGCGGATGCGTGTTGCAATACATCGATGTCTGGCCAGGTTGTTGCTCCTCACCTGCTGCACGATTGCGTGATGCCTGCTCGTCCTCGCCCGACCTCCTGCTCCTGCCGTGCTCCTATCCGACATTTGAAGCCATATAGTATATTTCCGCGGTTGTGATCAGGGATTCCTGTCGCGCTACAGCAAGCAAGGTGGTAAGATCATGCCGAGTCAAACTTGGCAACGGCAAAGCTATGCGTGCAGCGATGCTTACATCCGGTGATAGTAGTCAGAAACTGCGAACTTCGATGCTGTATCACTGCAAATATTACCAGCGGCTGAGCTGCTGGTTCGCAACACACGTCAACAGCCCTAAACCCATGCCATGCAGGGGCTCGATACTCACTGGGTCTCATATTCATTCTCACAGGGCCTTTTGCCTGCCAAGTATCTGAGTTGCAACAGTATCAATCGCAAACTCGTACGTGTAAGGACGGTTACCACAGGCACACAATGCAGGGCTGAAGAGGCTGAATGCATGCACTCCTGCTGTGCTGCGTGCTGCTGCTGCTGTCGACCCCCCAGAAGTACTGCTTTTCAGCACATGTAACTTCCGCACAGAACAGCAACGAAAACGGTACTTGGGGCAAGGCTGCCAACAGCACACATCAGCACAGCAAGGGGCCAGGAGCTGGTTGCAGGCAGCAGGTGGGCCAGCTGGGCTGCTGCTGCAGCGCGCTGCATCACTGTGTCACACCCAAATTATCGAGATGCACAAAACGCGTTATTTGCAAGTAGCAAAGCCAGGCAGGGCGAACATCACGAGTGCACACCAGCAATGTAATGCCATCACAGAAGCACACACAAGCCCACAGTGCATGGTCAGCCCTGCTGCTGCTGTCAGATGCAAGCATACTTTTTATGTTTCACTCGAAGCAGCACAGCAGGGCCAAAACACGCAAATCCCCGCAGTTTCTTAGGGCGCCCAGGGACATACGTAAACTCGGTTTTCTGGACATGCACGCAGGCTGCGCACAATCTGAGCACACCAATAGATGCATACGGATCTTGACTATGTACCTGCATGTACGAGGCGAGAATCTTTATGAGACCCAGTGACTTCAATTAAATATTCATGATTACTCAACAGACAATACTGCATTCACAATACAGTGCTACACAATGACATAGCATGCTAATGCCGTCTGCACAGCCAAGCCGCACCCTCAACCAAGCACCGCCGGCGTCACTACTGCTCATGTCCAAGGTTCACCACTGACTAGGGTTTGTACTGTAACTGCAGAACATGACCTTGACAGTCGGCCTGGAGGCTGCCGCTGGCCTTGCATACAGGGCCAACAGGGGCAATGTCAATGCAGCCACAGCGGCCATGCGCACCATGCTAGAGGACGCAGGCCTGCCTGTGCCCTCTAATCCACTGCAATACATGCGGATTTGGGGCCCGCGCATGGATGTTGACGGCAACATTGTCGTCCCTGAGTCAGGCAGCGGCCGTCCGCCAAAACTGACTGATGCTCAGACGCACACATGCTATGCTGAATGCCTCAACTGGTATGCAGCAGGCAGGCCGCGGCCGTACGAGTCGGTACACGCGCTCATGACAACCAACCCCGTGGTGCGTGACATCATCACAGCCGCTGGCGTCTCCGGCGAGACCCTGACCAGGCACATGAGGCAGATTGACCCGCACTTCCAGTATGGCAAGGTGCGCAACCGGCCCTACCTGGACGCGCAGCACAAGCGGGACAGGGTGACATCGTGTGGTGAGAAGCTGCAGGTGTTTGAGGAGCAGAAGCCTTGGGTGGTGTATGTGGATGAAAAGGTGATGTGCCTCAGCCAATGCTGCACCAGGGGCTGGTATAGCAGCGATGCAGAGGACTTTGCCTGGAGCATGCCACGGCTCACGCGCAACCGCAAGACGATCAAGCTGAAGTACATCATTGGCGTCAACTACCAGCTGGGGCCTGTGTGGATCAAGTTCTTCACAGGCACAACTGGCATGCCATGGGACAGGGAGGGCTGTGCTTACCGGGTGAGTTCATGCCATGAACAGCTTGGGGGGCCTGCCAGCAGTAACGTGCTGCACCGCCTGCTGCAGAGCTGCTGCCCAGCGCACGGCGCGGCCGCACGGGTCATCAGCAGCACCCGCGTGAAGCCACAGCACACTGAACCCAAAGGCCAGTGCTGCTGTTGCCAGTGCCTCATCCTTGGCTTGCCTGATTGCCAGCGTGTCACCCCGGTTGTTGCGCCTGCCATCCTCTGTATCTATGTGTTGCTCCCCTTGAACCTCAATCAGCAAGCTGTGTGGCTTCAGCAGCATGGCATCCCACTTGTGCCGGTTCAGCCACAGCCCCTTGCTGCTGCCAGCTACCTGCAGCTGTATCTTCTTGCTAATAGCAACTGCCTCAACAGCATAGCAGTCAACAGCTGCAGACTGGTCCAGCAATTGATACAGCAACCTCTCATGCTTGCTGCCCCTGCGCGTGCACACGTGGCATGCGAATGGCTGCTGGCCACGGGATGCTGTTTGCAGTGCCAGCAGCCTTGTGTGCTTCCTGTTGCAGCACTTGCACTTGAACACAAGCTTGAGGGTGCTGTATGCTGCTTGGTCCTTCAGCAGCATGTAGTTTAATTCTGGCTTATACAGCTGTTCAGCCTCCTTGCTAAACTTCCCCCTGGGCCTGCCGCCGCGTGCCGCTGCTGCTGTGCTGCTGCCTGCACTGCTGCTGGTACCTGCAGACCACCACAAATGAGGAGGCAACAGGCATGACAGCTGATGAGTATGAGGATTGCATCTGGGACCTCAACCTCAACCTGGACACCATCTCAGAACGCCTGGGTTTGCAGCGCCACGCGCCCTGGCTGCTGTCACAGGACAACAGCACAGCCCACACCAAGGCTGAGCTTGCGTCGCTAGGCATCTGGCCTGCAGGCAGGCTTTTGAGTTTGCCAGCCCTGAGTCCTGACATGCACAAGGTAGTGGAGCATGTGCATGCATACCTGACCCAGGCAATGACAGCCTGGCGTTATGCGCGCTGGAACAACAAGCCCAATGACAAGGAGTGCATAGCCAAGTTGGTGGAATTGTTCTTTGCCTACCCAGCTGCTTCTGTCCAGGCTGATATTGATAGCCTCCCAGCAACCTACCAGGCAATCATTAACAGTGGTGGGCTGTATGCCCCACCAGGCCTGAGGTAGAGGTTGGTGCATGCACTGCTTGCGCAACTCATGCAGATGGGTTGCCTGCTGCTGTTCAACTTGGTTGCTGCAAGCTGTTGCAACAGCTGATGTGGTGTAGTGACAGCACTGCATATGCTGGATGCATTTCATACCTGCTGCAACGTGATTGTCTTGGTTGTTGATGGGCATGGTGTGTTGGCACCCACAGCTGCTGGCGGCACTCGCGCTGCTGCTGCTGCCGAGTGCCTGGCAGCAATGCTCCATGCCTGACATGTGCCTGCAGGAGGCAATGGCACAGTAGAGATGGTATGTTACTGGCGGAGGTTCTGGTGCTGATAAGTAAATCGTGTAGAGCCTGGCTGCTGCTGAAATGCAGCAGACCAGTTCTGCCAGGAGGGCGCAGCTGCTGCTCTGGCCAGCATGCTGCACAGCTGCAATGCTCATGCTAGGTAGCACGCTGTGTGTTCTACTGAAATATCACTTCTGAACTGCGGATGCGTGTTGCAATACATCGATGTCTGGCCAGGTTGTTGCTCCTCACCTGCTGCACGATTGCGTGATGCCTGCTCGTCCTCGCCCGACCTCCTGCTCCTGCCGTGCTCCTATCCGACATTTGAAGCCATATAGTATATTTCCGCGGTTGTGATCAGGGATTCCTGTCGCGCTACAGCAAGCAAGGTGGTAAGATCATGCCGAGTCAAACTTGGCAACGGCAAAGCTATGCGTGCAGCGATGCTTACATCCGGTGATAGTAGTCAGAAACTGCGAACTTCGATGCTGTATCACTGCAAATATTACCAGCGGCTGAGCTGCTGGTTCGCAACACACGTCAACAGCCCTAAACCCATGCCATGCAGGGGCTCGATACTCACTGGGTCTCATATTCATTCTCACAGGGCCTTTTGCCTGCCAAGTATCTGAGTTGCAACAGTATCAATCGCAAACTCGTACGTGTAAGGACGGTTACCACAGGCACACAATGCAGGGCTGAAGAGGCTGAATGCATGCACTCCTGCTGTGCTGCGTGCTGCTGCTGCTGTCGACCCCCCAGAAGTACTGCTTTTCAGCACATGTAACTTCCGCACAGAACAGCAACGAAAACGGTACTTGGGGCAAGGCTGCCAACAGCACACATCAGCACAGCAAGGGGCCAGGAGCTGGTTGCAGGCAGCAGGTGGGCCAGCTGGGCTGCTGCTGCAGCGCGCTGCATCACTGTGTCACACCCAAATTATCGAGATGCACAAAACGCGTTATTTGCAAGTAGCAAAGCCAGGCAGGGCGAACATCACGAGTGCACACCAGCAATGTAATGCCATCACAGAAGCACACACAAGCCCACAGTGCATGGTCAGCCCTGCTGCTGCTGTCAGATGCAAGCATACTTTTTATGTTTCACTCGAAGCAGCACAGCAGGGCCAAAACACGCAAATCCCCGCAGTTTCTTAGGGCGCCCAGGGACATACGTAAACTCGGTTTTCTGGACATGCACGCAGGCTGCGCACAATCTGAGCACACCAATAGATGCATACGGATCTTGACTATGTACCTGCATGTACGAGGCGAGAATCTTTATGAGACCCAGTGACTTCAATTAAATATTCATGATTACTCAACAGACAATACTGCATTCACAATACAGTGCTACACAATGACATAGCATGCTAATGCCGTCTGCACAGCCAAGCCGCACCCTCAACCAAGCACCGCCGGCGTCACTACTGCTCATGTCCAAGGTTCACCACTGACTAGGGTTTGTACTGTAACTGCAGAACATGACCTTGACAGTCGGCCTGGAGGCTGCCGCTGGCCTTGCATACAGGGCCAACAGGGGCAATGTCAATGCAGCCACAGCGGCCATGCGCACCATGCTAGAGGACGCAGGCCTGCCTGTGCCCTCTAATCCACTGCAATACATGCGGATTTGGGGCCCGCGCATGGATGTTGACGGCAACATTGTCGTCCCTGAGTCAGGCAGCGGCCGTCCGCCAAAACTGACTGATGCTCAGACGCACACATGCTATGCTGAATGCCTCAACTGGTATGCAGCAGGCAGGCCGCGGCCGTACGAGTCGGTACACGCGCTCATGACAACCAACCCCGTGGTGCGTGACATCATCACAGCCGCTGGCGTCTCCGGCGAGACCCTGACCAGGCACATGAGGCAGATTGACCCGCACTTCCAGTATGGCAAGGTGCGCAACCGGCCCTACCTGGACGCGCAGCACAAGCGGGACAGGGTGACATCGTGTGGTGAGAAGCTGCAGGTGTTTGAGGAGCAGAAGCCTTGGGTGGTGTATGTGGATGAAAAGGTGATGTGCCTCAGCCAATGCTGCACCAGGGGCTGGTATAGCAGCGATGCAGAGGACTTTGCCTGGAGCATGCCACGGCTCACGCGCAACCGCAAGACGATCAAGCTGAAGTACATCATTGGCGTCAACTACCAGCTGGGGCCTGTGTGGATCAAGTTCTTCACAGGCACAACTGGCATGCCATGGGACAGGGAGGGCTGTGCTTACCGGGTGAGTTCATGCCATGAACAGCTTGGGGGGCCTGCCAGCAGTAACGTGCTGCACCGCCTGCTGCAGAGCTGCTGCCCAGCGCACGGCGCGGCCGCACGGGTCATCAGCAGCACCCGCGTGAAGCCACAGCACACTGAACCCAAAGGCCAGTGCTGCTGTTGCCAGTGCCTCATCCTTGGCTTGCCTGATTGCCAGCGTGTCACCCCGGTTGTTGCGCCTGCCATCCTCTGTATCTATGTGTTGCTCCCCTTGAACCTCAATCAGCAAGCTGTGTGGCTTCAGCAGCATGGCATCCCACTTGTGCCGGTTCAGCCACAGCCCCTTGCTGCTGCCAGCTACCTGCAGCTGTATCTTCTTGCTAATAGCAACTGCCTCAACAGCATAGCAGTCAACAGCTGCAGACTGGTCCAGCAATTGATACAGCAACCTCTCATGCTTGCTGCCCCTGCGCGTGCACACGTGGCATGCGAATGGCTGCTGGCCACGGGATGCTGTTTGCAGTGCCAGCAGCCTTGTGTGCTTCCTGTTGCAGCACTTGCACTTGAACACAAGCTTGAGGGTGCTGTATGCTGCTTGGTCCTTCAGCAGCATGTAGTTTAATTCTGGCTTATACAGCTGTTCAGCCTCCTTGCTAAACTTCCCCCTGGGCCTGCCGCCGCGTGCCGCTGCTGCTGTGCTGCTGCCTGCACTGCTGCTGGTACCTGCAGACCACCACAAATGAGGAGGCAACAGGCATGACAGCTGATGAGTATGAGGATTGCATCTGGGACCTCAACCTCAACCTGGACACCATCTCAGAACGCCTGGGTTTGCAGCGCCACGCGCCCTGGCTGCTGTCACAGGACAACAGCACAGCCCACACCAAGGCTGAGCTTGCGTCGCTAGGCATCTGGCCTGCAGGCAGGCTTTTGAGTTTGCCAGCCCTGAGTCCTGACATGCACAAGGTAGTGGAGCATGTGCATGCATACCTGACCCAGGCAATGACAGCCTGGCGTTATGCGCGCTGGAACAACAAGCCCAATGACAAGGAGTGCATAGCCAAGTTGGTGGAATTGTTCTTTGCCTACCCAGCTGCTTCTGTCCAGGCTGATATTGATAGCCTCCCAGCAACCTACCAGGCAATCATTAACAGTGGTGGGCTGTATGCCCCACCAGGCCTGAGGTAGAGGTTGGTGCATGCACTGCTTGCGCAACTCATGCAGATGGGTTGCCTGCTGCTGTTCAACTTGGTTGCTGCAAGCTGTTGCAACAGCTGATGTGGTGTAGTGACAGCACTGCATATGCTGGATGCATTTCATACCTGCTGCAACGTGATTGTCTTGGTTGTTGATGGGCATGGTGTGTTGGCACCCACAGCTGCTGGCGGCACTCGCGCTGCTGCTGCTGCCGAGTGCCTGGCAGCAATGCTCCATGCCTGACATGTGCCTGCAGGAGGCAATGGCACAGTAGAGATGGTATGTTACTGGCGGAGGTTCTGGTGCTGATAAGTAAATCGTGTAGAGCCTGGCTGCTGCTGAAATGCAGCAGACCAGTTCTGCCAGGAGGGCGCAGCTGCTGCTCTGGCCAGCATGCTGCACAGCTGCAATGCTCATGCTAGGTAGCACGCTGTGTGTTCTACTGAAATATCACTTCTGAACTGCGGATGCGTGTTGCAATACATCGATGTCTGGCCAGGTTGTTGCTCCTCACCTGCTGCACGATTGCGTGATGCCTGCTCGTCCTCGCCCGACCTCCTGCTCCTGCCGTGCTCCTATCCGACATTTGAAGCCATATAGTATATTTCCGCGGTTGTGATCAGGGATTCCTGTCGCGCTACAGCAAGCAAGGTGGTAAGATCATGCCGAGTCAAACTTGGCAACGGCAAAGCTATGCGTGCAGCGATGCTTACATCCGGTGATAGTAGTCAGAAACTGCGAACTTCGATGCTGTATCACTGCAAATATTACCAGCGGCTGAGCTGCTGGTTCGCAACACACGTCAACAGCCCTAAACCCATGCCATGCAGGGGCTCGATACTCACTGGGTCTCATATTCATTCTCACAGGGCCTTTTGCCTGCCAAGTATCTGAGTTGCAACAGTATCAATCGCAAACTCGTACGTGTAAGGACGGTTACCACAGGCACACAATGCAGGGCTGAAGAGGCTGAATGCATGCACTCCTGCTGTGCTGCGTGCTGCTGCTGCTGTCGACCCCCCAGAAGTACTGCTTTTCAGCACATGTAACTTCCGCACAGAACAGCAACGAAAACGGTACTTGGGGCAAGGCTGCCAACAGCACACATCAGCACAGCAAGGGGCCAGGAGCTGGTTGCAGGCAGCAGGTGGGCCAGCTGGGCTGCTGCTGCAGCGCGCTGCATCACTGTGTCACACCCAAATTATCGAGATGCACAAAACGCGTTATTTGCAAGTAGCAAAGCCAGGCAGGGCGAACATCACGAGTGCACACCAGCAATGTAATGCCATCACAGAAGCACACACAAGCCCACAGTGCATGGTCAGCCCTGCTGCTGCTGTCAGATGCAAGCATACTTTTTATGTTTCACTCGAAGCAGCACAGCAGGGCCAAAACACGCAAATCCCCGCAGTTTCTTAGGGCGCCCAGGGACATACGTAAACTCGGTTTTCTGGACATGCACGCAGGCTGCGCACAATCTGAGCACACCAATAGATGCATACGGATCTTGACTATGTACCTGCATGTACGAGGCGAGAATCTTTATGAGACCCAGTGACTTCAATTAAATATTCATGATTACTCAACAGACAATACTGCATTCACAATACAGTGCTACACAATGACATAGCATGCTAATGCCGTCTGCACAGCCAAGCCGCACCCTCAACCAAGCACCGCCGGCGTCACTACTGCTCATGTCCAAGGTTCACCACTGACTAGGGTTTGTACTGTAACTGCAGAACATGACCTTGACAGTCGGCCTGGAGGCTGCCGCTGGCCTTGCATACAGGGCCAACAGGGGCAATGTCAATGCAGCCACAGCGGCCATGCGCACCATGCTAGAGGACGCAGGCCTGCCTGTGCCCTCTAATCCACTGCAATACATGCGGATTTGGGGCCCGCGCATGGATGTTGACGGCAACATTGTCGTCCCTGAGTCAGGCAGCGGCCGTCCGCCAAAACTGACTGATGCTCAGACGCACACATGCTATGCTGAATGCCTCAACTGGTATGCAGCAGGCAGGCCGCGGCCGTACGAGTCGGTACACGCGCTCATGACAACCAACCCCGTGGTGCGTGACATCATCACAGCCGCTGGCGTCTCCGGCGAGACCCTGACCAGGCACATGAGGCAGATTGACCCGCACTTCCAGTATGGCAAGGTGCGCAACCGGCCCTACCTGGACGCGCAGCACAAGCGGGACAGGGTGACATCGTGTGGTGAGAAGCTGCAGGTGTTTGAGGAGCAGAAGCCTTGGGTGGTGTATGTGGATGAAAAGGTGATGTGCCTCAGCCAATGCTGCACCAGGGGCTGGTATAGCAGCGATGCAGAGGACTTTGCCTGGAGCATGCCACGGCTCACGCGCAACCGCAAGACGATCAAGCTGAAGTACATCATTGGCGTCAACTACCAGCTGGGGCCTGTGTGGATCAAGTTCTTCACAGGCACAACTGGCATGCCATGGGACAGGGAGGGCTGTGCTTACCGGGTGAGTTCATGCCATGAACAGCTTGGGGGGCCTGCCAGCAGTAACGTGCTGCACCGCCTGCTGCAGAGCTGCTGCCCAGCGCACGGCGCGGCCGCACGGGTCATCAGCAGCACCCGCGTGAAGCCACAGCACACTGAACCCAAAGGCCAGTGCTGCTGTTGCCAGTGCCTCATCCTTGGCTTGCCTGATTGCCAGCGTGTCACCCCGGTTGTTGCGCCTGCCATCCTCTGTATCTATGTGTTGCTCCCCTTGAACCTCAATCAGCAAGCTGTGTGGCTTCAGCAGCATGGCATCCCACTTGTGCCGGTTCAGCCACAGCCCCTTGCTGCTGCCAGCTACCTGCAGCTGTATCTTCTTGCTAATAGCAACTGCCTCAACAGCATAGCAGTCAACAGCTGCAGACTGGTCCAGCAATTGATACAGCAACCTCTCATGCTTGCTGCCCCTGCGCGTGCACACGTGGCATGCGAATGGCTGCTGGCCACGGGATGCTGTTTGCAGTGCCAGCAGCCTTGTGTGCTTCCTGTTGCAGCACTTGCACTTGAACACAAGCTTGAGGGTGCTGTATGCTGCTTGGTCCTTCAGCAGCATGTAGTTTAATTCTGGCTTATACAGCTGTTCAGCCTCCTTGCTAAACTTCCCCCTGGGCCTGCCGCCGCGTGCCGCTGCTGCTGTGCTGCTGCCTGCACTGCTGCTGGTACCTGCAGACCACCACAAATGAGGAGGCAACAGGCATGACAGCTGATGAGTATGAGGATTGCATCTGGGACCTCAACCTCAACCTGGACACCATCTCAGAACGCCTGGGTTTGCAGCGCCACGCGCCCTGGCTGCTGTCACAGGACAACAGCACAGCCCACACCAAGGCTGAGCTTGCGTCGCTAGGCATCTGGCCTGCAGGCAGGCTTTTGAGTTTGCCAGCCCTGAGTCCTGACATGCACAAGGTAGTGGAGCATGTGCATGCATACCTGACCCAGGCAATGACAGCCTGGCGTTATGCGCGCTGGAACAACAAGCCCAATGACAAGGAGTGCATAGCCAAGTTGGTGGAATTGTTCTTTGCCTACCCAGCTGCTTCTGTCCAGGCTGATATTGATAGCCTCCCAGCAACCTACCAGGCAATCATTAACAGTGGTGGGCTGTATGCCCCACCAGGCCTGAGGTAGAGGTTGGTGCATGCACTGCTTGCGCAACTCATGCAGATGGGTTGCCTGCTGCTGTTCAACTTGGTTGCTGCAAGCTGTTGCAACAGCTGATGTGGTGTAGTGACAGCACTGCATATGCTGGATGCATTTCATACCTGCTGCAACGTGATTGTCTTGGTTGTTGATGGGCATGGTGTGTTGGCACCCACAGCTGCTGGCGGCACTCGCGCTGCTGCTGCTGCCGAGTGCCTGGCAGCAATGCTCCATGCCTGACATGTGCCTGCAGGAGGCAATGGCACAGTAGAGATGGTATGTTACTGGCGGAGGTTCTGGTGCTGATAAGTAAATCGTGTAGAGCCTGGCTGCTGCTGAAATGCAGCAGACCAGTTCTGCCAGGAGGGCGCAGCTGCTGCTCTGGCCAGCATGCTGCACAGCTGCAATGCTCATGCTAGGTAGCACGCTGTGTGTTCTACTGAAATATCACTTCTGAACTGCGGATGCGTGTTGCAATACATCGATGTCTGGCCAGGTTGTTGCTCCTCACCTGCTGCACGATTGCGTGATGCCTGCTCGTCCTCGCCCGACCTCCTGCTCCTGCCGTGCTCCTATCCGACATTTGAAGCCATATAGTATATTTCCGCGGTTGTGATCAGGGATTCCTGTCGCGCTACAGCAAGCAAGGTGGTAAGATCATGCCGAGTCAAACTTGGCAACGGCAAAGCTATGCGTGCAGCGATGCTTACATCCGGTGATAGTAGTCAGAAACTGCGAACTTCGATGCTGTATCACTGCAAATATTACCAGCGGCTGAGCTGCTGGTTCGCAACACACGTCAACAGCCCTAAACCCATGCCATGCAGGGGCTCGATACTCACTGGGTCTCATATTCATTCTCACAGGGCCTTTTGCCTGCCAAGTATCTGAGTTGCAACAGTATCAATCGCAAACTCGTACGTGTAAGGACGGTTACCACAGGCACACAATGCAGGGCTGAAGAGGCTGAATGCATGCACTCCTGCTGTGCTGCGTGCTGCTGCTGCTGTCGACCCCCCAGAAGTACTGCTTTTCAGCACATGTAACTTCCGCACAGAACAGCAACGAAAACGGTACTTGGGGCAAGGCTGCCAACAGCACACATCAGCACAGCAAGGGGCCAGGAGCTGGTTGCAGGCAGCAGGTGGGCCAGCTGGGCTGCTGCTGCAGCGCGCTGCATCACTGTGTCACACCCAAATTATCGAGATGCACAAAACGCGTTATTTGCAAGTAGCAAAGCCAGGCAGGGCGAACATCACGAGTGCACACCAGCAATGTAATGCCATCACAGAAGCACACACAAGCCCACAGTGCATGGTCAGCCCTGCTGCTGCTGTCAGATGCAAGCATACTTTTTATGTTTCACTCGAAGCAGCACAGCAGGGCCAAAACACGCAAATCCCCGCAGTTTCTTAGGGCGCCCAGGGACATACGTAAACTCGGTTTTCTGGACATGCACGCAGGCTGCGCACAATCTGAGCACACCAATAGATGCATACGGATCTTGACTATGTACCTGCATGTACGAGGCGAGAATCTTTATGAGACCCAGTGACTTCAATTAAATATTCATGATTACTCAACAGACAATACTGCATTCACAATACAGTGCTACACAATGACATAGCATGCTAATGCCGTCTGCACAGCCAAGCCGCACCCTCAACCAAGCACCGCCGGCGTCACTACTGCTCATGTCCAAGGTTCACCACTGACTAGGGTTTGTACTGTAACTGCAGAACATGACCTTGACAGTCGGCCTGGAGGCTGCCGCTGGCCTTGCATACAGGGCCAACAGGGGCAATGTCAATGCAGCCACAGCGGCCATGCGCACCATGCTAGAGGACGCAGGCCTGCCTGTGCCCTCTAATCCACTGCAATACATGCGGATTTGGGGCCCGCGCATGGATGTTGACGGCAACATTGTCGTCCCTGAGTCAGGCAGCGGCCGTCCGCCAAAACTGACTGATGCTCAGACGCACACATGCTATGCTGAATGCCTCAACTGGTATGCAGCAGGCAGGCCGCGGCCGTACGAGTCGGTACACGCGCTCATGACAACCAACCCCGTGGTGCGTGACATCATCACAGCCGCTGGCGTCTCCGGCGAGACCCTGACCAGGCACATGAGGCAGATTGACCCGCACTTCCAGTATGGCAAGGTGCGCAACCGGCCCTACCTGGACGCGCAGCACAAGCGGGACAGGGTGACATCGTGTGGTGAGAAGCTGCAGGTGTTTGAGGAGCAGAAGCCTTGGGTGGTGTATGTGGATGAAAAGGTGATGTGCCTCAGCCAATGCTGCACCAGGGGCTGGTATAGCAGCGATGCAGAGGACTTTGCCTGGAGCATGCCACGGCTCACGCGCAACCGCAAGACGATCAAGCTGAAGTACATCATTGGCGTCAACTACCAGCTGGGGCCTGTGTGGATCAAGTTCTTCACAGGCACAACTGGCATGCCATGGGACAGGGAGGGCTGTGCTTACCGGGTGAGTTCATGCCATGAACAGCTTGGGGGGCCTGCCAGCAGTAACGTGCTGCACCGCCTGCTGCAGAGCTGCTGCCCAGCGCACGGCGCGGCCGCACGGGTCATCAGCAGCACCCGCGTGAAGCCACAGCACACTGAACCCAAAGGCCAGTGCTGCTGTTGCCAGTGCCTCATCCTTGGCTTGCCTGATTGCCAGCGTGTCACCCCGGTTGTTGCGCCTGCCATCCTCTGTATCTATGTGTTGCTCCCCTTGAACCTCAATCAGCAAGCTGTGTGGCTTCAGCAGCATGGCATCCCACTTGTGCCGGTTCAGCCACAGCCCCTTGCTGCTGCCAGCTACCTGCAGCTGTATCTTCTTGCTAATAGCAACTGCCTCAACAGCATAGCAGTCAACAGCTGCAGACTGGTCCAGCAATTGATACAGCAACCTCTCATGCTTGCTGCCCCTGCGCGTGCACACGTGGCATGCGAATGGCTGCTGGCCACGGGATGCTGTTTGCAGTGCCAGCAGCCTTGTGTGCTTCCTGTTGCAGCACTTGCACTTGAACACAAGCTTGAGGGTGCTGTATGCTGCTTGGTCCTTCAGCAGCATGTAGTTTAATTCTGGCTTATACAGCTGTTCAGCCTCCTTGCTAAACTTCCCCCTGGGCCTGCCGCCGCGTGCCGCTGCTGCTGTGCTGCTGCCTGCACTGCTGCTGGTACCTGCAGACCACCACAAATGAGGAGGCAACAGGCATGACAGCTGATGAGTATGAGGATTGCATCTGGGACCTCAACCTCAACCTGGACACCATCTCAGAACGCCTGGGTTTGCAGCGCCACGCGCCCTGGCTGCTGTCACAGGACAACAGCACAGCCCACACCAAGGCTGAGCTTGCGTCGCTAGGCATCTGGCCTGCAGGCAGGCTTTTGAGTTTGCCAGCCCTGAGTCCTGACATGCACAAGGTAGTGGAGCATGTGCATGCATACCTGACCCAGGCAATGACAGCCTGGCGTTATGCGCGCTGGAACAACAAGCCCAATGACAAGGAGTGCATAGCCAAGTTGGTGGAATTGTTCTTTGCCTACCCAGCTGCTTCTGTCCAGGCTGATATTGATAGCCTCCCAGCAACCTACCAGGCAATCATTAACAGTGGTGGGCTGTATGCCCCACCAGGCCTGAGGTAGAGGTTGGTGCATGCACTGCTTGCGCAACTCATGCAGATGGGTTGCCTGCTGCTGTTCAACTTGGTTGCTGCAAGCTGTTGCAACAGCTGATGTGGTGTAGTGACAGCACTGCATATGCTGGATGCATTTCATACCTGCTGCAACGTGATTGTCTTGGTTGTTGATGGGCATGGTGTGTTGGCACCCACAGCTGCTGGCGGCACTCGCGCTGCTGCTGCTGCCGAGTGCCTGGCAGCAATGCTCCATGCCTGACATGTGCCTGCAGGAGGCAATGGCACAGTAGAGATGGTATGTTACTGGCGGAGGTTCTGGTGCTGATAAGTAAATCGTGTAGAGCCTGGCTGCTGCTGAAATGCAGCAGACCAGTTCTGCCAGGAGGGCGCAGCTGCTGCTCTGGCCAGCATGCTGCACAGCTGCAATGCTCATGCTAGGTAGCACGCTGTGTGTTCTACTGAAATATCACTTCTGAACTGCGGATGCGTGTTGCAATACATCGATGTCTGGCCAGGTTGTTGCTCCTCACCTGCTGCACGATTGCGTGATGCCTGCTCGTCCTCGCCCGACCTCCTGCTCCTGCCGTGCTCCTATCCGACATTTGAAGCCATATAGTATATTTCCGCGGTTGTGATCAGGGATTCCTGTCGCGCTACAGCAAGCAAGGTGGTAAGATCATGCCGAGTCAAACTTGGCAACGGCAAAGCTATGCGTGCAGCGATGCTTACATCCGGTGATAGTAGTCAGAAACTGCGAACTTCGATGCTGTATCACTGCAAATATTACCAGCGGCTGAGCTGCTGGTTCGCAACACACGTCAACAGCCCTAAACCCATGCCATGCAGGGGCTCGATACTCACTGGGTCTCATATTCATTCTCACAGGGCCTTTTGCCTGCCAAGTATCTGAGTTGCAACAGTATCAATCGCAAACTCGTACGTGTAAGGACGGTTACCACAGGCACACAATGCAGGGCTGAAGAGGCTGAATGCATGCACTCCTGCTGTGCTGCGTGCTGCTGCTGCTGTCGACCCCCCAGAAGTACTGCTTTTCAGCACATGTAACTTCCGCACAGAACAGCAACGAAAACGGTACTTGGGGCAAGGCTGCCAACAGCACACATCAGCACAGCAAGGGGCCAGGAGCTGGTTGCAGGCAGCAGGTGGGCCAGCTGGGCTGCTGCTGCAGCGCGCTGCATCACTGTGTCACACCCAAATTATCGAGATGCACAAAACGCGTTATTTGCAAGTAGCAAAGCCAGGCAGGGCGAACATCACGAGTGCACACCAGCAATGTAATGCCATCACAGAAGCACACACAAGCCCACAGTGCATGGTCAGCCCTGCTGCTGCTGTCAGATGCAAGCATACTTTTTATGTTTCACTCGAAGCAGCACAGCAGGGCCAAAACACGCAAATCCCCGCAGTTTCTTAGGGCGCCCAGGGACATACGTAAACTCGGTTTTCTGGACATGCACGCAGGCTGCGCACAATCTGAGCACACCAATAGATGCATACGGATCTTGACTATGTACCTGCATGTACGAGGCGAGAATCTTTATGAGACCCAGTGACTTCAATTAAATATTCATGATTACTCAACAGACAATACTGCATTCACAATACAGTGCTACACAATGACATAGCATGCTAATGCCGTCTGCACAGCCAAGCCGCACCCTCAACCAAGCACCGCCGGCGTCACTACTGCTCATGTCCAAGGTTCACCACTGACTAGGGTTTGTACTGTAACTGCAGAACATGACCTTGACAGTCGGCCTGGAGGCTGCCGCTGGCCTTGCATACAGGGCCAACAGGGGCAATGTCAATGCAGCCACAGCGGCCATGCGCACCATGCTAGAGGACGCAGGCCTGCCTGTGCCCTCTAATCCACTGCAATACATGCGGATTTGGGGCCCGCGCATGGATGTTGACGGCAACATTGTCGTCCCTGAGTCAGGCAGCGGCCGTCCGCCAAAACTGACTGATGCTCAGACGCACACATGCTATGCTGAATGCCTCAACTGGTATGCAGCAGGCAGGCCGCGGCCGTACGAGTCGGTACACGCGCTCATGACAACCAACCCCGTGGTGCGTGACATCATCACAGCCGCTGGCGTCTCCGGCGAGACCCTGACCAGGCACATGAGGCAGATTGACCCGCACTTCCAGTATGGCAAGGTGCGCAACCGGCCCTACCTGGACGCGCAGCACAAGCGGGACAGGGTGACATCGTGTGGTGAGAAGCTGCAGGTGTTTGAGGAGCAGAAGCCTTGGGTGGTGTATGTGGATGAAAAGGTGATGTGCCTCAGCCAATGCTGCACCAGGGGCTGGTATAGCAGCGATGCAGAGGACTTTGCCTGGAGCATGCCACGGCTCACGCGCAACCGCAAGACGATCAAGCTGAAGTACATCATTGGCGTCAACTACCAGCTGGGGCCTGTGTGGATCAAGTTCTTCACAGGCACAACTGGCATGCCATGGGACAGGGAGGGCTGTGCTTACCGGGTGAGTTCATGCCATGAACAGCTTGGGGGGCCTGCCAGCAGTAACGTGCTGCACCGCCTGCTGCAGAGCTGCTGCCCAGCGCACGGCGCGGCCGCACGGGTCATCAGCAGCACCCGCGTGAAGCCACAGCACACTGAACCCAAAGGCCAGTGCTGCTGTTGCCAGTGCCTCATCCTTGGCTTGCCTGATTGCCAGCGTGTCACCCCGGTTGTTGCGCCTGCCATCCTCTGTATCTATGTGTTGCTCCCCTTGAACCTCAATCAGCAAGCTGTGTGGCTTCAGCAGCATGGCATCCCACTTGTGCCGGTTCAGCCACAGCCCCTTGCTGCTGCCAGCTACCTGCAGCTGTATCTTCTTGCTAATAGCAACTGCCTCAACAGCATAGCAGTCAACAGCTGCAGACTGGTCCAGCAATTGATACAGCAACCTCTCATGCTTGCTGCCCCTGCGCGTGCACACGTGGCATGCGAATGGCTGCTGGCCACGGGATGCTGTTTGCAGTGCCAGCAGCCTTGTGTGCTTCCTGTTGCAGCACTTGCACTTGAACACAAGCTTGAGGGTGCTGTATGCTGCTTGGTCCTTCAGCAGCATGTAGTTTAATTCTGGCTTATACAGCTGTTCAGCCTCCTTGCTAAACTTCCCCCTGGGCCTGCCGCCGCGTGCCGCTGCTGCTGTGCTGCTGCCTGCACTGCTGCTGGTACCTGCAGACCACCACAAATGAGGAGGCAACAGGCATGACAGCTGATGAGTATGAGGATTGCATCTGGGACCTCAACCTCAACCTGGACACCATCTCAGAACGCCTGGGTTTGCAGCGCCACGCGCCCTGGCTGCTGTCACAGGACAACAGCACAGCCCACACCAAGGCTGAGCTTGCGTCGCTAGGCATCTGGCCTGCAGGCAGGCTTTTGAGTTTGCCAGCCCTGAGTCCTGACATGCACAAGGTAGTGGAGCATGTGCATGCATACCTGACCCAGGCAATGACAGCCTGGCGTTATGCGCGCTGGAACAACAAGCCCAATGACAAGGAGTGCATAGCCAAGTTGGTGGAATTGTTCTTTGCCTACCCAGCTGCTTCTGTCCAGGCTGATATTGATAGCCTCCCAGCAACCTACCAGGCAATCATTAACAGTGGTGGGCTGTATGCCCCACCAGGCCTGAGGTAGAGGTTGGTGCATGCACTGCTTGCGCAACTCATGCAGATGGGTTGCCTGCTGCTGTTCAACTTGGTTGCTGCAAGCTGTTGCAACAGCTGATGTGGTGTAGTGACAGCACTGCATATGCTGGATGCATTTCATACCTGCTGCAACGTGATTGTCTTGGTTGTTGATGGGCATGGTGTGTTGGCACCCACAGCTGCTGGCGGCACTCGCGCTGCTGCTGCTGCCGAGTGCCTGGCAGCAATGCTCCATGCCTGACATGTGCCTGCAGGAGGCAATGGCACAGTAGAGATGGTATGTTACTGGCGGAGGTTCTGGTGCTGATAAGTAAATCGTGTAGAGCCTGGCTGCTGCTGAAATGCAGCAGACCAGTTCTGCCAGGAGGGCGCAGCTGCTGCTCTGGCCAGCATGCTGCACAGCTGCAATGCTCATGCTAGGTAGCACGCTGTGTGTTCTACTGAAATATCACTTCTGAACTGCGGATGCGTGTTGCAATACATCGATGTCTGGCCAGGTTGTTGCTCCTCACCTGCTGCACGATTGCGTGATGCCTGCTCGTCCTCGCCCGACCTCCTGCTCCTGCCGTGCTCCTATCCGACATTTGAAGCCATATAGTATATTTCCGCGGTTGTGATCAGGGATTCCTGTCGCGCTACAGCAAGCAAGGTGGTAAGATCATGCCGAGTCAAACTTGGCAACGGCAAAGCTATGCGTGCAGCGATGCTTACATCCGGTGATAGTAGTCAGAAACTGCGAACTTCGATGCTGTATCACTGCAAATATTACCAGCGGCTGAGCTGCTGGTTCGCAACACACGTCAACAGCCCTAAACCCATGCCATGCAGGGGCTCGATACTCACTGGGTCTCATATTCATTCTCACAGGGCCTTTTGCCTGCCAAGTATCTGAGTTGCAACAGTATCAATCGCAAACTCGTACGTGTAAGGACGGTTACCACAGGCACACAATGCAGGGCTGAAGAGGCTGAATGCATGCACTCCTGCTGTGCTGCGTGCTGCTGCTGCTGTCGACCCCCCAGAAGTACTGCTTTTCAGCACATGTAACTTCCGCACAGAACAGCAACGAAAACGGTACTTGGGGCAAGGCTGCCAACAGCACACATCAGCACAGCAAGGGGCCAGGAGCTGGTTGCAGGCAGCAGGTGGGCCAGCTGGGCTGCTGCTGCAGCGCGCTGCATCACTGTGTCACACCCAAATTATCGAGATGCACAAAACGCGTTATTTGCAAGTAGCAAAGCCAGGCAGGGCGAACATCACGAGTGCACACCAGCAATGTAATGCCATCACAGAAGCACACACAAGCCCACAGTGCATGGTCAGCCCTGCTGCTGCTGTCAGATGCAAGCATACTTTTTATGTTTCACTCGAAGCAGCACAGCAGGGCCAAAACACGCAAATCCCCGCAGTTTCTTAGGGCGCCCAGGGACATACGTAAACTCGGTTTTCTGGACATGCACGCAGGCTGCGCACAATCTGAGCACACCAATAGATGCATACGGATCTTGACTATGTACCTGCATGTACGAGGCGAGAATCTTTATGAGACCCAGTGACTTCAATTAAATATTCATGATTACTCAACAGACAATACTGCATTCACAATACAGTGCTACACAATGACATAGCATGCTAATGCCGTCTGCACAGCCAAGCCGCACCCTCAACCAAGCACCGCCGGCGTCACTACTGCTCATGTCCAAGGTTCACCACTGACTAGGGTTTGTACTGTAACTGCAGAACATGACCTTGACAGTCGGCCTGGAGGCTGCCGCTGGCCTTGCATACAGGGCCAACAGGGGCAATGTCAATGCAGCCACAGCGGCCATGCGCACCATGCTAGAGGACGCAGGCCTGCCTGTGCCCTCTAATCCACTGCAATACATGCGGATTTGGGGCCCGCGCATGGATGTTGACGGCAACATTGTCGTCCCTGAGTCAGGCAGCGGCCGTCCGCCAAAACTGACTGATGCTCAGACGCACACATGCTATGCTGAATGCCTCAACTGGTATGCAGCAGGCAGGCCGCGGCCGTACGAGTCGGTACACGCGCTCATGACAACCAACCCCGTGGTGCGTGACATCATCACAGCCGCTGGCGTCTCCGGCGAGACCCTGACCAGGCACATGAGGCAGATTGACCCGCACTTCCAGTATGGCAAGGTGCGCAACCGGCCCTACCTGGACGCGCAGCACAAGCGGGACAGGGTGACATCGTGTGGTGAGAAGCTGCAGGTGTTTGAGGAGCAGAAGCCTTGGGTGGTGTATGTGGATGAAAAGGTGATGTGCCTCAGCCAATGCTGCACCAGGGGCTGGTATAGCAGCGATGCAGAGGACTTTGCCTGGAGCATGCCACGGCTCACGCGCAACCGCAAGACGATCAAGCTGAAGTACATCATTGGCGTCAACTACCAGCTGGGGCCTGTGTGGATCAAGTTCTTCACAGGCACAACTGGCATGCCATGGGACAGGGAGGGCTGTGCTTACCGGGTGAGTTCATGCCATGAACAGCTTGGGGGGCCTGCCAGCAGTAACGTGCTGCACCGCCTGCTGCAGAGCTGCTGCCCAGCGCACGGCGCGGCCGCACGGGTCATCAGCAGCACCCGCGTGAAGCCACAGCACACTGAACCCAAAGGCCAGTGCTGCTGTTGCCAGTGCCTCATCCTTGGCTTGCCTGATTGCCAGCGTGTCACCCCGGTTGTTGCGCCTGCCATCCTCTGTATCTATGTGTTGCTCCCCTTGAACCTCAATCAGCAAGCTGTGTGGCTTCAGCAGCATGGCATCCCACTTGTGCCGGTTCAGCCACAGCCCCTTGCTGCTGCCAGCTACCTGCAGCTGTATCTTCTTGCTAATAGCAACTGCCTCAACAGCATAGCAGTCAACAGCTGCAGACTGGTCCAGCAATTGATACAGCAACCTCTCATGCTTGCTGCCCCTGCGCGTGCACACGTGGCATGCGAATGGCTGCTGGCCACGGGATGCTGTTTGCAGTGCCAGCAGCCTTGTGTGCTTCCTGTTGCAGCACTTGCACTTGAACACAAGCTTGAGGGTGCTGTATGCTGCTTGGTCCTTCAGCAGCATGTAGTTTAATTCTGGCTTATACAGCTGTTCAGCCTCCTTGCTAAACTTCCCCCTGGGCCTGCCGCCGCGTGCCGCTGCTGCTGTGCTGCTGCCTGCACTGCTGCTGGTACCTGCAGACCACCACAAATGAGGAGGCAACAGGCATGACAGCTGATGAGTATGAGGATTGCATCTGGGACCTCAACCTCAACCTGGACACCATCTCAGAACGCCTGGGTTTGCAGCGCCACGCGCCCTGGCTGCTGTCACAGGACAACAGCACAGCCCACACCAAGGCTGAGCTTGCGTCGCTAGGCATCTGGCCTGCAGGCAGGCTTTTGAGTTTGCCAGCCCTGAGTCCTGACATGCACAAGGTAGTGGAGCATGTGCATGCATACCTGACCCAGGCAATGACAGCCTGGCGTTATGCGCGCTGGAACAACAAGCCCAATGACAAGGAGTGCATAGCCAAGTTGGTGGAATTGTTCTTTGCCTACCCAGCTGCTTCTGTCCAGGCTGATATTGATAGCCTCCCAGCAACCTACCAGGCAATCATTAACAGTGGTGGGCTGTATGCCCCACCAGGCCTGAGGTAGAGGTTGGTGCATGCACTGCTTGCGCAACTCATGCAGATGGGTTGCCTGCTGCTGTTCAACTTGGTTGCTGCAAGCTGTTGCAACAGCTGATGTGGTGTAGTGACAGCACTGCATATGCTGGATGCATTTCATACCTGCTGCAACGTGATTGTCTTGGTTGTTGATGGGCATGGTGTGTTGGCACCCACAGCTGCTGGCGGCACTCGCGCTGCTGCTGCTGCCGAGTGCCTGGCAGCAATGCTCCATGCCTGACATGTGCCTGCAGGAGGCAATGGCACAGTAGAGATGGTATGTTACTGGCGGAGGTTCTGGTGCTGATAAGTAAATCGTGTAGAGCCTGGCTGCTGCTGAAATGCAGCAGACCAGTTCTGCCAGGAGGGCGCAGCTGCTGCTCTGGCCAGCATGCTGCACAGCTGCAATGCTCATGCTAGGTAGCACGCTGTGTGTTCTACTGAAATATCACTTCTGAACTGCGGATGCGTGTTGCAATACATCGATGTCTGGCCAGGTTGTTGCTCCTCACCTGCTGCACGATTGCGTGATGCCTGCTCGTCCTCGCCCGACCTCCTGCTCCTGCCGTGCTCCTATCCGACATTTGAAGCCATATAGTATATTTCCGCGGTTGTGATCAGGGATTCCTGTCGCGCTACAGCAAGCAAGGTGGTAAGATCATGCCGAGTCAAACTTGGCAACGGCAAAGCTATGCGTGCAGCGATGCTTACATCCGGTGATAGTAGTCAGAAACTGCGAACTTCGATGCTGTATCACTGCAAATATTACCAGCGGCTGAGCTGCTGGTTCGCAACACACGTCAACAGCCCTAAACCCATGCCATGCAGGGGCTCGATACTCACTGGGTCTCATATTCATTCTCACAGGGCCTTTTGCCTGCCAAGTATCTGAGTTGCAACAGTATCAATCGCAAACTCGTACGTGTAAGGACGGTTACCACAGGCACACAATGCAGGGCTGAAGAGGCTGAATGCATGCACTCCTGCTGTGCTGCGTGCTGCTGCTGCTGTCGACCCCCCAGAAGTACTGCTTTTCAGCACATGTAACTTCCGCACAGAACAGCAACGAAAACGGTACTTGGGGCAAGGCTGCCAACAGCACACATCAGCACAGCAAGGGGCCAGGAGCTGGTTGCAGGCAGCAGGTGGGCCAGCTGGGCTGCTGCTGCAGCGCGCTGCATCACTGTGTCACACCCAAATTATCGAGATGCACAAAACGCGTTATTTGCAAGTAGCAAAGCCAGGCAGGGCGAACATCACGAGTGCACACCAGCAATGTAATGCCATCACAGAAGCACACACAAGCCCACAGTGCATGGTCAGCCCTGCTGCTGCTGTCAGATGCAAGCATACTTTTTATGTTTCACTCGAAGCAGCACAGCAGGGCCAAAACACGCAAATCCCCGCAGTTTCTTAGGGCGCCCAGGGACATACGTAAACTCGGTTTTCTGGACATGCACGCAGGCTGCGCACAATCTGAGCACACCAATAGATGCATACGGATCTTGACTATGTACCTGCATGTACGAGGCGAGAATCTTTATGAGACCCAGTGACTTCAATTAAATATTCATGATTACTCAACAGACAATACTGCATTCACAATACAGTGCTACACAATGACATAGCATGCTAATGCCGTCTGCACAGCCAAGCCGCACCCTCAACCAAGCACCGCCGGCGTCACTACTGCTCATGTCCAAGGTTCACCACTGACTAGGGTTTGTACTGTAACTGCAGAACATGACCTTGACAGTCGGCCTGGAGGCTGCCGCTGGCCTTGCATACAGGGCCAACAGGGGCAATGTCAATGCAGCCACAGCGGCCATGCGCACCATGCTAGAGGACGCAGGCCTGCCTGTGCCCTCTAATCCACTGCAATACATGCGGATTTGGGGCCCGCGCATGGATGTTGACGGCAACATTGTCGTCCCTGAGTCAGGCAGCGGCCGTCCGCCAAAACTGACTGATGCTCAGACGCACACATGCTATGCTGAATGCCTCAACTGGTATGCAGCAGGCAGGCCGCGGCCGTACGAGTCGGTACACGCGCTCATGACAACCAACCCCGTGGTGCGTGACATCATCACAGCCGCTGGCGTCTCCGGCGAGACCCTGACCAGGCACATGAGGCAGATTGACCCGCACTTCCAGTATGGCAAGGTGCGCAACCGGCCCTACCTGGACGCGCAGCACAAGCGGGACAGGGTGACATCGTGTGGTGAGAAGCTGCAGGTGTTTGAGGAGCAGAAGCCTTGGGTGGTGTATGTGGATGAAAAGGTGATGTGCCTCAGCCAATGCTGCACCAGGGGCTGGTATAGCAGCGATGCAGAGGACTTTGCCTGGAGCATGCCACGGCTCACGCGCAACCGCAAGACGATCAAGCTGAAGTACATCATTGGCGTCAACTACCAGCTGGGGCCTGTGTGGATCAAGTTCTTCACAGGCACAACTGGCATGCCATGGGACAGGGAGGGCTGTGCTTACCGGGTGAGTTCATGCCATGAACAGCTTGGGGGGCCTGCCAGCAGTAACGTGCTGCACCGCCTGCTGCAGAGCTGCTGCCCAGCGCACGGCGCGGCCGCACGGGTCATCAGCAGCACCCGCGTGAAGCCACAGCACACTGAACCCAAAGGCCAGTGCTGCTGTTGCCAGTGCCTCATCCTTGGCTTGCCTGATTGCCAGCGTGTCACCCCGGTTGTTGCGCCTGCCATCCTCTGTATCTATGTGTTGCTCCCCTTGAACCTCAATCAGCAAGCTGTGTGGCTTCAGCAGCATGGCATCCCACTTGTGCCGGTTCAGCCACAGCCCCTTGCTGCTGCCAGCTACCTGCAGCTGTATCTTCTTGCTAATAGCAACTGCCTCAACAGCATAGCAGTCAACAGCTGCAGACTGGTCCAGCAATTGATACAGCAACCTCTCATGCTTGCTGCCCCTGCGCGTGCACACGTGGCATGCGAATGGCTGCTGGCCACGGGATGCTGTTTGCAGTGCCAGCAGCCTTGTGTGCTTCCTGTTGCAGCACTTGCACTTGAACACAAGCTTGAGGGTGCTGTATGCTGCTTGGTCCTTCAGCAGCATGTAGTTTAATTCTGGCTTATACAGCTGTTCAGCCTCCTTGCTAAACTTCCCCCTGGGCCTGCCGCCGCGTGCCGCTGCTGCTGTGCTGCTGCCTGCACTGCTGCTGGTACCTGCAGACCACCACAAATGAGGAGGCAACAGGCATGACAGCTGATGAGTATGAGGATTGCATCTGGGACCTCAACCTCAACCTGGACACCATCTCAGAACGCCTGGGTTTGCAGCGCCACGCGCCCTGGCTGCTGTCACAGGACAACAGCACAGCCCACACCAAGGCTGAGCTTGCGTCGCTAGGCATCTGGCCTGCAGGCAGGCTTTTGAGTTTGCCAGCCCTGAGTCCTGACATGCACAAGGTAGTGGAGCATGTGCATGCATACCTGACCCAGGCAATGACAGCCTGGCGTTATGCGCGCTGGAACAACAAGCCCAATGACAAGGAGTGCATAGCCAAGTTGGTGGAATTGTTCTTTGCCTACCCAGCTGCTTCTGTCCAGGCTGATATTGATAGCCTCCCAGCAACCTACCAGGCAATCATTAACAGTGGTGGG
The DNA here is from genome assembly GCA_030272155.1 of Tetradesmus obliquus. Taxonomy (NCBI): domain Eukaryota; kingdom Viridiplantae; phylum Chlorophyta; class Chlorophyceae; order Sphaeropleales; family Scenedesmaceae; genus Tetradesmus; species Tetradesmus obliquus. The sequence continues at coordinate 2,150,890 of CP126207.1, read as the reverse complement.
CTGTATGCCCCACCAGGCCTGAGGTAGAGGTTGGTGCATGCACTGCTTGCGCAACTCATGCAGATGGGTTGCCTGCTGCTGTTCAACTTGGTTGCTGCAAGCTGTTGCAACAGCTGATGTGGTGTAGTGACAGCACTGCATATGCTGGATGCATTTCATACCTGCTGCAACGTGATTGTCTTGGTTGTTGATGGGCATGGTGTGTTGGCACCCACAGCTGCTGGCGGCACTCGCGCTGCTGCTGCTGCCGAGTGCCTGGCAGCAATGCTCCATGCCTGACATGTGCCTGCAGGAGGCAATGGCACAGTAGAGATGGTATGTTACTGGCGGAGGTTCTGGTGCTGATAAGTAAATCGTGTAGAGCCTGGCTGCTGCTGAAATGCAGCAGACCAGTTCTGCCAGGAGGGCGCAGCTGCTGCTCTGGCCAGCATGCTGCACAGCTGCAATGCTCATGCTAGGTAGCACGCTGTGTGTTCTACTGAAATATCACTTCTGAACTGCGGATGCGTGTTGCAATACATCGATGTCTGGCCAGGTTGTTGCTCCTCACCTGCTGCACGATTGCGTGATGCCTGCTCGTCCTCGCCCGACCTCCTGCTCCTGCCGTGCTCCTATCCGACATTTGAAGCCATATAGTATATTTCCGCGGTTGTGATCAGGGATTCCTGTCGCGCTACAGCAAGCAAGGTGGTAAGATCATGCCGAGTCAAACTTGGCAACGGCAAAGCTATGCGTGCAGCGATGCTTACATCCGGTGATAGTAGTCAGAAACTGCGAACTTCGATGCTGTATCACTGCAAATATTACCAGCGGCTGAGCTGCTGGTTCGCAACACACGTCAACAGCCCTAAACCCATGCCATGCAGGGGCTCGATACTCACTGGGTCTCATATTCATTCTCACAGGGCCTTTTGCCTGCCAAGTATCTGAGTTGCAACAGTATCAATCGCAAACTCGTACGTGTAAGGACGGTTACCACAGGCACACAATGCAGGGCTGAAGAGGCTGAATGCATGCACTCCTGCTGTGCTGCGTGCTGCTGCTGCTGTCGACCCCCCAGAAGTACTGCTTTTCAGCACATGTAACTTCCGCACAGAACAGCAACGAAAACGGTACTTGGGGCAAGGCTGCCAACAGCACACATCAGCACAGCAAGGGGCCAGGAGCTGGTTGCAGGCAGCAGGTGGGCCAGCTGGGCTGCTGCTGCAGCGCGCTGCATCACTGTGTCACACCCAAATTATCGAGATGCACAAAACGCGTTATTTGCAAGTAGCAAAGCCAGGCAGGGCGAACATCACGAGTGCACACCAGCAATGTAATGCCATCACAGAAGCACACACAAGCCCACAGTGCATGGTCAGCCCTGCTGCTGCTGTCAGATGCAAGCATACTTTTTATGTTTCACTCGAAGCAGCACAGCAGGGCCAAAACACGCAAATCCCCGCAGTTTCTTAGGGCGCCCAGGGACATACGTAAACTCGGTTTTCTGGACATGCACGCAGGCTGCGCACAATCTGAGCACACCAATAGATGCATACGGATCTTGACTATGTACCTGCATGTACGAGGCGAGAATCTTTATGAGACCCAGTGACTTCAATTAAATATTCATGATTACTCAACAGACAATACTGCATTCACAATACAGTGCTACACAATGACATAGCATGCTAATGCCGTCTGCACAGCCAAGCCGCACCCTCAACCAAGCACCGCCGGCGTCACTACTGCTCATGTCCAAGGTTCACCACTGACTAGGGTTTGTACTGTAACTGCAGAACATGACCTTGACAGTCGGCCTGGAGGCTGCCGCTGGCCTTGCATACAGGGCCAACAGGGGCAATGTCAATGCAGCCACAGCGGCCATGCGCACCATGCTAGAGGACGCAGGCCTGCCTGTGCCCTCTAATCCACTGCAATACATGCGGATTTGGGGCCCGCGCATGGATGTTGACGGCAACATTGTCGTCCCTGAGTCAGGCAGCGGCCGTCCGCCAAAACTGACTGATGCTCAGACGCACACATGCTATGCTGAATGCCTCAACTGGTATGCAGCAGGCAGGCCGCGGCCGTACGAGTCGGTACACGCGCTCATGACAACCAACCCCGTGGTGCGTGACATCATCACAGCCGCTGGCGTCTCCGGCGAGACCCTGACCAGGCACATGAGGCAGATTGACCCGCACTTCCAGTATGGCAAGGTGCGCAACCGGCCCTACCTGGACGCGCAGCACAAGCGGGACAGGGTGACATCGTGTGGTGAGAAGCTGCAGGTGTTTGAGGAGCAGAAGCCTTGGGTGGTGTATGTGGATGAAAAGGTGATGTGCCTCAGCCAATGCTGCACCAGGGGCTGGTATAGCAGCGATGCAGAGGACTTTGCCTGGAGCATGCCACGGCTCACGCGCAACCGCAAGACGATCAAGCTGAAGTACATCATTGGCGTCAACTACCAGCTGGGGCCTGTGTGGATCAAGTTCTTCACAGGCACAACTGGCATGCCATGGGACAGGGAGGGCTGTGCTTACCGGGTGAGTTCATGCCATGAACAGCTTGGGGGGCCTGCCAGCAGTAACGTGCTGCACCGCCTGCTGCAGAGCTGCTGCCCAGCGCACGGCGCGGCCGCACGGGTCATCAGCAGCACCCGCGTGAAGCCACAGCACACTGAACCCAAAGGCCAGTGCTGCTGTTGCCAGTGCCTCATCCTTGGCTTGCCTGATTGCCAGCGTGTCACCCCGGTTGTTGCGCCTGCCATCCTCTGTATCTATGTGTTGCTCCCCTTGAACCTCAATCAGCAAGCTGTGTGGCTTCAGCAGCATGGCATCCCACTTGTGCCGGTTCAGCCACAGCCCCTTGCTGCTGCCAGCTACCTGCAGCTGTATCTTCTTGCTAATAGCAACTGCCTCAACAGCATAGCAGTCAACAGCTGCAGACTGGTCCAGCAATTGATACAGCAACCTCTCATGCTTGCTGCCCCTGCGCGTGCACACGTGGCATGCGAATGGCTGCTGGCCACGGGATGCTGTTTGCAGTGCCAGCAGCCTTGTGTGCTTCCTGTTGCAGCACTTGCACTTGAACACAAGCTTGAGGGTGCTGTATGCTGCTTGGTCCTTCAGCAGCATGTAGTTTAATTCTGGCTTATACAGCTGTTCAGCCTCCTTGCTAAACTTCCCCCTGGGCCTGCCGCCGCGTGCCGCTGCTGCTGTGCTGCTGCCTGCACTGCTGCTGGTACCTGCAGACCACCACAAATGAGGAGGCAACAGGCATGACAGCTGATGAGTATGAGGATTGCATCTGGGACCTCAACCTCAACCTGGACACCATCTCAGAACGCCTGGGTTTGCAGCGCCACGCGCCCTGGCTGCTGTCACAGGACAACAGCACAGCCCACACCAAGGCTGAGCTTGCGTCGCTAGGCATCTGGCCTGCAGGCAGGCTTTTGAGTTTGCCAGCCCTGAGTCCTGACATGCACAAGGTAGTGGAGCATGTGCATGCATACCTGACCCAGGCAATGACAGCCTGGCGTTATGCGCGCTGGAACAACAAGCCCAATGACAAGGAGTGCATAGCCAAGTTGGTGGAATTGTTCTTTGCCTACCCAGCTGCTTCTGTCCAGGCTGATATTGATAGCCTCCCAGCAACCTACCAGGCAATCATTAACAGTGGTGGGCTGTATGCCCCACCAGGCCTGAGGTAGAGGTTGGTGCATGCACTGCTTGCGCAACTCATGCAGATGGGTTGCCTGCTGCTGTTCAACTTGGTTGCTGCAAGCTGTTGCAACAGCTGATGTGGTGTAGTGACAGCACTGCATATGCTGGATGCATTTCATACCTGCTGCAACGTGATTGTCTTGGTTGTTGATGGGCATGGTGTGTTGGCACCCACAGCTGCTGGCGGCACTCGCGCTGCTGCTGCTGCCGAGTGCCTGGCAGCAATGCTCCATGCCTGACATGTGCCTGCAGGAGGCAATGGCACAGTAGAGATGGTATGTTACTGGCGGAGGTTCTGGTGCTGATAAGTAAATCGTGTAGAGCCTGGCTGCTGCTGAAATGCAGCAGACCAGTTCTGCCAGGAGGGCGCAGCTGCTGCTCTGGCCAGCATGCTGCACAGCTGCAATGCTCATGCTAGGTAGCACGCTGTGTGTTCTACTGAAATATCACTTCTGAACTGCGGATGCGTGTTGCAATACATCGATGTCTGGCCAGGTTGTTGCTCCTCACCTGCTGCACGATTGCGTGATGCCTGCTCGTCCTCGCCCGACCTCCTGCTCCTGCCGTGCTCCTATCCGACATTTGAAGCCATATAGTATATTTCCGCGGTTGTGATCAGGGATTCCTGTCGCGCTACAGCAAGCAAGGTGGTAAGATCATGCCGAGTCAAACTTGGCAACGGCAAAGCTATGCGTGCAGCGATGCTTACATCCGGTGATAGTAGTCAGAAACTGCGAACTTCGATGCTGTATCACTGCAAATATTACCAGCGGCTGAGCTGCTGGTTCGCAACACACGTCAACAGCCCTAAACCCATGCCATGCAGGGGCTCGATACTCACTGGGTCTCATATTCATTCTCACAGGGCCTTTTGCCTGCCAAGTATCTGAGTTGCAACAGTATCAATCGCAAACTCGTACGTGTAAGGACGGTTACCACAGGCACACAATGCAGGGCTGAAGAGGCTGAATGCATGCACTCCTGCTGTGCTGCGTGCTGCTGCTGCTGTCGACCCCCCAGAAGTACTGCTTTTCAGCACATGTAACTTCCGCACAGAACAGCAACGAAAACGGTACTTGGGGCAAGGCTGCCAACAGCACACATCAGCACAGCAAGGGGCCAGGAGCTGGTTGCAGGCAGCAGGTGGGCCAGCTGGGCTGCTGCTGCAGCGCGCTGCATCACTGTGTCACACCCAAATTATCGAGATGCACAAAACGCGTTATTTGCAAGTAGCAAAGCCAGGCAGGGCGAACATCACGAGTGCACACCAGCAATGTAATGCCATCACAGAAGCACACACAAGCCCACAGTGCATGGTCAGCCCTGCTGCTGCTGTCAGATGCAAGCATACTTTTTATGTTTCACTCGAAGCAGCACAGCAGGGCCAAAACACGCAAATCCCCGCAGTTTCTTAGGGCGCCCAGGGACATACGTAAACTCGGTTTTCTGGACATGCACGCAGGCTGCGCACAATCTGAGCACACCAATAGATGCATACGGATCTTGACTATGTACCTGCATGTACGAGGCGAGAATCTTTATGAGACCCAGTGACTTCAATTAAATATTCATGATTACTCAACAGACAATACTGCATTCACAATACAGTGCTACACAATGACATAGCATGCTAATGCCGTCTGCACAGCCAAGCCGCACCCTCAACCAAGCACCGCCGGCGTCACTACTGCTCATGTCCAAGGTTCACCACTGACTAGGGTTTGTACTGTAACTGCAGAACATGACCTTGACAGTCGGCCTGGAGGCTGCCGCTGGCCTTGCATACAGGGCCAACAGGGGCAATGTCAATGCAGCCACAGCGGCCATGCGCACCATGCTAGAGGACGCAGGCCTGCCTGTGCCCTCTAATCCACTGCAATACATGCGGATTTGGGGCCCGCGCATGGATGTTGACGGCAACATTGTCGTCCCTGAGTCAGGCAGCGGCCGTCCGCCAAAACTGACTGATGCTCAGACGCACACATGCTATGCTGAATGCCTCAACTGGTATGCAGCAGGCAGGCCGCGGCCGTACGAGTCGGTACACGCGCTCATGACAACCAACCCCGTGGTGCGTGACATCATCACAGCCGCTGGCGTCTCCGGCGAGACCCTGACCAGGCACATGAGGCAGATTGACCCGCACTTCCAGTATGGCAAGGTGCGCAACCGGCCCTACCTGGACGCGCAGCACAAGCGGGACAGGGTGACATCGTGTGGTGAGAAGCTGCAGGTGTTTGAGGAGCAGAAGCCTTGGGTGGTGTATGTGGATGAAAAGGTGATGTGCCTCAGCCAATGCTGCACCAGGGGCTGGTATAGCAGCGATGCAGAGGACTTTGCCTGGAGCATGCCACGGCTCACGCGCAACCGCAAGACGATCAAGCTGAAGTACATCATTGGCGTCAACTACCAGCTGGGGCCTGTGTGGATCAAGTTCTTCACAGGCACAACTGGCATGCCATGGGACAGGGAGGGCTGTGCTTACCGGGTGAGTTCATGCCATGAACAGCTTGGGGGGCCTGCCAGCAGTAACGTGCTGCACCGCCTGCTGCAGAGCTGCTGCCCAGCGCACGGCGCGGCCGCACGGGTCATCAGCAGCACCCGCGTGAAGCCACAGCACACTGAACCCAAAGGCCAGTGCTGCTGTTGCCAGTGCCTCATCCTTGGCTTGCCTGATTGCCAGCGTGTCACCCCGGTTGTTGCGCCTGCCATCCTCTGTATCTATGTGTTGCTCCCCTTGAACCTCAATCAGCAAGCTGTGTGGCTTCAGCAGCATGGCATCCCACTTGTGCCGGTTCAGCCACAGCCCCTTGCTGCTGCCAGCTACCTGCAGCTGTATCTTCTTGCTAATAGCAACTGCCTCAACAGCATAGCAGTCAACAGCTGCAGACTGGTCCAGCAATTGATACAGCAACCTCTCATGCTTGCTGCCCCTGCGCGTGCACACGTGGCATGCGAATGGCTGCTGGCCACGGGATGCTGTTTGCAGTGCCAGCAGCCTTGTGTGCTTCCTGTTGCAGCACTTGCACTTGAACACAAGCTTGAGGGTGCTGTATGCTGCTTGGTCCTTCAGCAGCATGTAGTTTAATTCTGGCTTATACAGCTGTTCAGCCTCCTTGCTAAACTTCCCCCTGGGCCTGCCGCCGCGTGCCGCTGCTGCTGTGCTGCTGCCTGCACTGCTGCTGGTACCTGCAGACCACCACAAATGAGGAGGCAACAGGCATGACAGCTGATGAGTATGAGGATTGCATCTGGGACCTCAACCTCAACCTGGACACCATCTCAGAACGCCTGGGTTTGCAGCGCCACGCGCCCTGGCTGCTGTCACAGGACAACAGCACAGCCCACACCAAGGCTGAGCTTGCGTCGCTAGGCATCTGGCCTGCAGGCAGGCTTTTGAGTTTGCCAGCCCTGAGTCCTGACATGCACAAGGTAGTGGAGCATGTGCATGCATACCTGACCCAGGCAATGACAGCCTGGCGTTATGCGCGCTGGAACAACAAGCCCAATGACAAGGAGTGCATAGCCAAGTTGGTGGAATTGTTCTTTGCCTACCCAGCTGCTTCTGTCCAGGCTGATATTGATAGCCTCCCAGCAACCTACCAGGCAATCATTAACAGTGGTGGGCTGTATGCCCCACCAGGCCTGAGGTAGAGGTTGGTGCATGCACTGCTTGCGCAACTCATGCAGATGGGTTGCCTGCTGCTGTTCAACTTGGTTGCTGCAAGCTGTTGCAACAGCTGATGTGGTGTAGTGACAGCACTGCATATGCTGGATGCATTTCATACCTGCTGCAACGTGATTGTCTTGGTTGTTGATGGGCATGGTGTGTTGGCACCCACAGCTGCTGGCGGCACTCGCGCTGCTGCTGCTGCCGAGTGCCTGGCAGCAATGCTCCATGCCTGACATGTGCCTGCAGGAGGCAATGGCACAGTAGAGATGGTATGTTACTGGCGGAGGTTCTGGTGCTGATAAGTAAATCGTGTAGAGCCTGGCTGCTGCTGAAATGCAGCAGACCAGTTCTGCCAGGAGGGCGCAGCTGCTGCTCTGGCCAGCATGCTGCACAGCTGCAATGCTCATGCTAGGTAGCACGCTGTGTGTTCTACTGAAATATCACTTCTGAACTGCGGATGCGTGTTGCAATACATCGATGTCTGGCCAGGTTGTTGCTCCTCACCTGCTGCACGATTGCGTGATGCCTGCTCGTCCTCGCCCGACCTCCTGCTCCTGCCGTGCTCCTATCCGACATTTGAAGCCATATAGTATATTTCCGCGGTTGTGATCAGGGATTCCTGTCGCGCTACAGCAAGCAAGGTGGTAAGATCATGCCGAGTCAAACTTGGCAACGGCAAAGCTATGCGTGCAGCGATGCTTACATCCGGTGATAGTAGTCAGAAACTGCGAACTTCGATGCTGTATCACTGCAAATATTACCAGCGGCTGAGCTGCTGGTTCGCAACACACGTCAACAGCCCTAAACCCATGCCATGCAGGGGCTCGATACTCACTGGGTCTCATATTCATTCTCACAGGGCCTTTTGCCTGCCAAGTATCTGAGTTGCAACAGTATCAATCGCAAACTCGTACGTGTAAGGACGGTTACCACAGGCACACAATGCAGGGCTGAAGAGGCTGAATGCATGCACTCCTGCTGTGCTGCGTGCTGCTGCTGCTGTCGACCCCCCAGAAGTACTGCTTTTCAGCACATGTAACTTCCGCACAGAACAGCAACGAAAACGGTACTTGGGGCAAGGCTGCCAACAGCACACATCAGCACAGCAAGGGGCCAGGAGCTGGTTGCAGGCAGCAGGTGGGCCAGCTGGGCTGCTGCTGCAGCGCGCTGCATCACTGTGTCACACCCAAATTATCGAGATGCACAAAACGCGTTATTTGCAAGTAGCAAAGCCAGGCAGGGCGAACATCACGAGTGCACACCAGCAATGTAATGCCATCACAGAAGCACACACAAGCCCACAGTGCATGGTCAGCCCTGCTGCTGCTGTCAGATGCAAGCATACTTTTTATGTTTCACTCGAAGCAGCACAGCAGGGCCAAAACACGCAAATCCCCGCAGTTTCTTAGGGCGCCCAGGGACATACGTAAACTCGGTTTTCTGGACATGCACGCAGGCTGCGCACAATCTGAGCACACCAATAGATGCATACGGATCTTGACTATGTACCTGCATGTACGAGGCGAGAATCTTTATGAGACCCAGTGACTTCAATTAAATATTCATGATTACTCAACAGACAATACTGCATTCACAATACAGTGCTACACAATGACATAGCATGCTAATGCCGTCTGCACAGCCAAGCCGCACCCTCAACCAAGCACCGCCGGCGTCACTACTGCTCATGTCCAAGGTTCACCACTGACTAGGGTTTGTACTGTAACTGCAGAACATGACCTTGACAGTCGGCCTGGAGGCTGCCGCTGGCCTTGCATACAGGGCCAACAGGGGCAATGTCAATGCAGCCACAGCGGCCATGCGCACCATGCTAGAGGACGCAGGCCTGCCTGTGCCCTCTAATCCACTGCAATACATGCGGATTTGGGGCCCGCGCATGGATGTTGACGGCAACATTGTCGTCCCTGAGTCAGGCAGCGGCCGTCCGCCAAAACTGACTGATGCTCAGACGCACACATGCTATGCTGAATGCCTCAACTGGTATGCAGCAGGCAGGCCGCGGCCGTACGAGTCGGTACACGCGCTCATGACAACCAACCCCGTGGTGCGTGACATCATCACAGCCGCTGGCGTCTCCGGCGAGACCCTGACCAGGCACATGAGGCAGATTGACCCGCACTTCCAGTATGGCAAGGTGCGCAACCGGCCCTACCTGGACGCGCAGCACAAGCGGGACAGGGTGACATCGTGTGGTGAGAAGCTGCAGGTGTTTGAGGAGCAGAAGCCTTGGGTGGTGTATGTGGATGAAAAGGTGATGTGCCTCAGCCAATGCTGCACCAGGGGCTGGTATAGCAGCGATGCAGAGGACTTTGCCTGGAGCATGCCACGGCTCACGCGCAACCGCAAGACGATCAAGCTGAAGTACATCATTGGCGTCAACTACCAGCTGGGGCCTGTGTGGATCAAGTTCTTCACAGGCACAACTGGCATGCCATGGGACAGGGAGGGCTGTGCTTACCGGGTGAGTTCATGCCATGAACAGCTTGGGGGGCCTGCCAGCAGTAACGTGCTGCACCGCCTGCTGCAGAGCTGCTGCCCAGCGCACGGCGCGGCCGCACGGGTCATCAGCAGCACCCGCGTGAAGCCACAGCACACTGAACCCAAAGGCCAGTGCTGCTGTTGCCAGTGCCTCATCCTTGGCTTGCCTGATTGCCAGCGTGTCACCCCGGTTGTTGCGCCTGCCATCCTCTGTATCTATGTGTTGCTCCCCTTGAACCTCAATCAGCAAGCTGTGTGGCTTCAGCAGCATGGCATCCCACTTGTGCCGGTTCAGCCACAGCCCCTTGCTGCTGCCAGCTACCTGCAGCTGTATCTTCTTGCTAATAGCAACTGCCTCAACAGCATAGCAGTCAACAGCTGCAGACTGGTCCAGCAATTGATACAGCAACCTCTCATGCTTGCTGCCCCTGCGCGTGCACACGTGGCATGCGAATGGCTGCTGGCCACGGGATGCTGTTTGCAGTGCCAGCAGCCTTGTGTGCTTCCTGTTGCAGCACTTGCACTTGAACACAAGCTTGAGGGTGCTGTATGCTGCTTGGTCCTTCAGCAGCATGTAGTTTAATTCTGGCTTATACAGCTGTTCAGCCTCCTTGCTAAACTTCCCCCTGGGCCTGCCGCCGCGTGCCGCTGCTGCTGTGCTGCTGCCTGCACTGCTGCTGGTACCTGCAGACCACCACAAATGAGGAGGCAACAGGCATGACAGCTGATGAGTATGAGGATTGCATCTGGGACCTCAACCTCAACCTGGACACCATCTCAGAACGCCTGGGTTTGCAGCGCCACGCGCCCTGGCTGCTGTCACAGGACAACAGCACAGCCCACACCAAGGCTGAGCTTGCGTCGCTAGGCATCTGGCCTGCAGGCAGGCTTTTGAGTTTGCCAGCCCTGAGTCCTGACATGCACAAGGTAGTGGAGCATGTGCATGCATACCTGACCCAGGCAATGACAGCCTGGCGTTATGCGCGCTGGAACAACAAGCCCAATGACAAGGAGTGCATAGCCAAGTTGGTGGAATTGTTCTTTGCCTACCCAGCTGCTTCTGTCCAGGCTGATATTGATAGCCTCCCAGCAACCTACCAGGCAATCATTAACAGTGGTGGGCTGTATGCCCCACCAGGCCTGAGGTAGAGGTTGGTGCATGCACTGCTTGCGCAACTCATGCAGATGGGTTGCCTGCTGCTGTTCAACTTGGTTGCTGCAAGCTGTTGCAACAGCTGATGTGGTGTAGTGACAGCACTGCATATGCTGGATGCATTTCATACCTGCTGCAACGTGATTGTCTTGGTTGTTGATGGGCATGGTGTGTTGGCACCCACAGCTGCTGGCGGCACTCGCGCTGCTGCTGCTGCCGAGTGCCTGGCAGCAATGCTCCATGCCTGACATGTGCCTGCAGGAGGCAATGGCACAGTAGAGATGGTATGTTACTGGCGGAGGTTCTGGTGCTGATAAGTAAATCGTGTAGAGCCTGGCTGCTGCTGAAATGCAGCAGACCAGTTCTGCCAGGAGGGCGCAGCTGCTGCTCTGGCCAGCATGCTGCACAGCTGCAATGCTCATGCTAGGTAGCACGCTGTGTGTTCTACTGAAATATCACTTCTGAACTGCGGATGCGTGTTGCAATACATCGATGTCTGGCCAGGTTGTTGCTCCTCACCTGCTGCACGATTGCGTGATGCCTGCTCGTCCTCGCCCGACCTCCTGCTCCTGCCGTGCTCCTATCCGACATTTGAAGCCATATAGTATATTTCCGCGGTTGTGATCAGGGATTCCTGTCGCGCTACAGCAAGCAAGGTGGTAAGATCATGCCGAGTCAAACTTGGCAACGGCAAAGCTATGCGTGCAGCGATGCTTACATCCGGTGATAGTAGTCAGAAACTGCGAACTTCGATGCTGTATCACTGCAAATATTACCAGCGGCTGAGCTGCTGGTTCGCAACACACGTCAACAGCCCTAAACCCATGCCATGCAGGGGCTCGATACTCACTGGGTCTCATATTCATTCTCACAGGGCCTTTTGCCTGCCAAGTATCTGAGTTGCAACAGTATCAATCGCAAACTCGTACGTGTAAGGACGGTTACCACAGGCACACAATGCAGGGCTGAAGAGGCTGAATGCATGCACTCCTGCTGTGCTGCGTGCTGCTGCTGCTGTCGACCCCCCAGAAGTACTGCTTTTCAGCACATGTAACTTCCGCACAGAACAGCAACGAAAACGGTACTTGGGGCAAGGCTGCCAACAGCACACATCAGCACAGCAAGGGGCCAGGAGCTGGTTGCAGGCAGCAGGTGGGCCAGCTGGGCTGCTGCTGCAGCGCGCTGCATCACTGTGTCACACCCAAATTATCGAGATGCACAAAACGCGTTATTTGCAAGTAGCAAAGCCAGGCAGGGCGAACATCACGAGTGCACACCAGCAATGTAATGCCATCACAGAAGCACACACAAGCCCACAGTGCATGGTCAGCCCTGCTGCTGCTGTCAGATGCAAGCATACTTTTTATGTTTCACTCGAAGCAGCACAGCAGGGCCAAAACACGCAAATCCCCGCAGTTTCTTAGGGCGCCCAGGGACATACGTAAACTCGGTTTTCTGGACATGCACGCAGGCTGCGCACAATCTGAGCACACCAATAGATGCATACGGATCTTGACTATGTACCTGCATGTACGAGGCGAGAATCTTTATGAGACCCAGTGACTTCAATTAAATATTCATGATTACTCAACAGACAATACTGCATTCACAATACAGTGCTACACAATGACATAGCATGCTAATGCCGTCTGCACAGCCAAGCCGCACCCTCAACCAAGCACCGCCGGCGTCACTACTGCTCATGTCCAAGGTTCACCACTGACTAGGGTTTGTACTGTAACTGCAGAACATGACCTTGACAGTCGGCCTGGAGGCTGCCGCTGGCCTTGCATACAGGGCCAACAGGGGCAATGTCAATGCAGCCACAGCGGCCATGCGCACCATGCTAGAGGACGCAGGCCTGCCTGTGCCCTCTAATCCACTGCAATACATGCGGATTTGGGGCCCGCGCATGGATGTTGACGGCAACATTGTCGTCCCTGAGTCAGGCAGCGGCCGTCCGCCAAAACTGACTGATGCTCAGACGCACACATGCTATGCTGAATGCCTCAACTGGTATGCAGCAGGCAGGCCGCGGCCGTACGAGTCGGTACACGCGCTCATGACAACCAACCCCGTGGTGCGTGACATCATCACAGCCGCTGGCGTCTCCGGCGAGACCCTGACCAGGCACATGAGGCAGATTGACCCGCACTTCCAGTATGGCAAGGTGCGCAACCGGCCCTACCTGGACGCGCAGCACAAGCGGGACAGGGTGACATCGTGTGGTGAGAAGCTGCAGGTGTTTGAGGAGCAGAAGCCTTGGGTGGTGTATGTGGATGAAAAGGTGATGTGCCTCAGCCAATGCTGCACCAGGGGCTGGTATAGCAGCGATGCAGAGGACTTTGCCTGGAGCATGCCACGGCTCACGCGCAACCGCAAGACGATCAAGCTGAAGTACATCATTGGCGTCAACTACCAGCTGGGGCCTGTGTGGATCAAGTTCTTCACAGGCACAACTGGCATGCCATGGGACAGGGAGGGCTGTGCTTACCGGGTGAGTTCATGCCATGAACAGCTTGGGGGGCCTGCCAGCAGTAACGTGCTGCACCGCCTGCTGCAGAGCTGCTGCCCAGCGCACGGCGCGGCCGCACGGGTCATCAGCAGCACCCGCGTGAAGCCACAGCACACTGAACCCAAAGGCCAGTGCTGCTGTTGCCAGTGCCTCATCCTTGGCTTGCCTGATTGCCAGCGTGTCACCCCGGTTGTTGCGCCTGCCATCCTCTGTATCTATGTGTTGCTCCCCTTGAACCTCAATCAGCAAGCTGTGTGGCTTCAGCAGCATGGCATCCCACTTGTGCCGGTTCAGCCACAGCCCCTTGCTGCTGCCAGCTACCTGCAGCTGTATCTTCTTGCTAATAGCAACTGCCTCAACAGCATAGCAGTCAACAGCTGCAGACTGGTCCAGCAATTGATACAGCAACCTCTCATGCTTGCTGCCCCTGCGCGTGCACACGTGGCATGCGAATGGCTGCTGGCCACGGGATGCTGTTTGCAGTGCCAGCAGCCTTGTGTGCTTCCTGTTGCAGCACTTGCACTTGAACACAAGCTTGAGGGTGCTGTATGCTGCTTGGTCCTTCAGCAGCATGTAGTTTAATTCTGGCTTATACAGCTGTTCAGCCTCCTTGCTAAACTTCCCCCTGGGCCTGCCGCCGCGTGCCGCTGCTGCTGTGCTGCTGCCTGCACTGCTGCTGGTACCTGCAGACCACCACAAATGAGGAGGCAACAGGCATGACAGCTGATGAGTATGAGGATTGCATCTGGGACCTCAACCTCAACCTGGACACCATCTCAGAACGCCTGGGTTTGCAGCGCCACGCGCCCTGGCTGCTGTCACAGGACAACAGCACAGCCCACACCAAGGCTGAGCTTGCGTCGCTAGGCATCTGGCCTGCAGGCAGGCTTTTGAGTTTGCCAGCCCTGAGTCCTGACATGCACAAGGTAGTGGAGCATGTGCATGCATACCTGACCCAGGCAATGACAGCCTGGCGTTATGCGCGCTGGAACAACAAGCCCAATGACAAGGAGTGCATAGCCAAGTTGGTGGAATTGTTCTTTGCCTACCCAGCTGCTTCTGTCCAGGCTGATATTGATAGCCTCCCAGCAACCTACCAGGCAATCATTAACAGTGGTGGGCTGTATGCCCCACCAGGCCTGAGGTAGAGGTTGGTGCATGCACTGCTTGCGCAACTCATGCAGATGGGTTGCCTGCTGCTGTTCAACTTGGTTGCTGCAAGCTGTTGCAACAGCTGATGTGGTGTAGTGACAGCACTGCATATGCTGGATGCATTTCATACCTGCTGCAACGTGATTGTCTTGGTTGTTGATGGGCATGGTGTGTTGGCACCCACAGCTGCTGGCGGCACTCGCGCTGCTGCTGCTGCCGAGTGCCTGGCAGCAATGCTCCATGCCTGACATGTGCCTGCAGGAGGCAATGGCACAGTAGAGATGGTATGTTACTGGCGGAGGTTCTGGTGCTGATAAGTAAATCGTGTAGAGCCTGGCTGCTGCTGAAATGCAGCAGACCAGTTCTGCCAGGAGGGCGCAGCTGCTGCTCTGGCCAGCATGCTGCACAGCTGCAATGCTCATGCTAGGTAGCACGCTGTGTGTTCTACTGAAATATCACTTCTGAACTGCGGATGCGTGTTGCAATACATCGATGTCTGGCCAGGTTGTTGCTCCTCACCTGCTGCACGATTGCGTGATGCCTGCTCGTCCTCGCCCGACCTCCTGCTCCTGCCGTGCTCCTATCCGACATTTGAAGCCATATAGTATATTTCCGCGGTTGTGATCAGGGATTCCTGTCGCGCTACAGCAAGCAAGGTGGTAAGATCATGCCGAGTCAAACTTGGCAACGGCAAAGCTATGCGTGCAGCGATGCTTACATCCGGTGATAGTAGTCAGAAACTGCGAACTTCGATGCTGTATCACTGCAAATATTACCAGCGGCTGAGCTGCTGGTTCGCAACACACGTCAACAGCCCTAAACCCATGCCATGCAGGGGCTCGATACTCACTGGGTCTCATATTCATTCTCACAGGGCCTTTTGCCTGCCAAGTATCTGAGTTGCAACAGTATCAATCGCAAACTCGTACGTGTAAGGACGGTTACCACAGGCACACAATGCAGGGCTGAAGAGGCTGAATGCATGCACTCCTGCTGTGCTGCGTGCTGCTGCTGCTGTCGACCCCCCAGAAGTACTGCTTTTCAGCACATGTAACTTCCGCACAGAACAGCAACGAAAACGGTACTTGGGGCAAGGCTGCCAACAGCACACATCAGCACAGCAAGGGGCCAGGAGCTGGTTGCAGGCAGCAGGTGGGCCAGCTGGGCTGCTGCTGCAGCGCGCTGCATCACTGTGTCACACCCAAATTATCGAGATGCACAAAACGCGTTATTTGCAAGTAGCAAAGCCAGGCAGGGCGAACATCACGAGTGCACACCAGCAATGTAATGCCATCACAGAAGCACACACAAGCCCACAGTGCATGGTCAGCCCTGCTGCTGCTGTCAGATGCAAGCATACTTTTTATGTTTCACTCGAAGCAGCACAGCAGGGCCAAAACACGCAAATCCCCGCAGTTTCTTAGGGCGCCCAGGGACATACGTAAACTCGGTTTTCTGGACATGCACGCAGGCTGCGCACAATCTGAGCACACCAATAGATGCATACGGATCTTGACTATGTACCTGCATGTACGAGGCGAGAATCTTTATGAGACCCAGTGACTTCAATTAAATATTCATGATTACTCAACAGACAATACTGCATTCACAATACAGTGCTACACAATGACATAGCATGCTAATGCCGTCTGCACAGCCAAGCCGCACCCTCAACCAAGCACCGCCGGCGTCACTACTGCTCATGTCCAAGGTTCACCACTGACTAGGGTTTGTACTGTAACTGCAGAACATGACCTTGACAGTCGGCCTGGAGGCTGCCGCTGGCCTTGCATACAGGGCCAACAGGGGCAATGTCAATGCAGCCACAGCGGCCATGCGCACCATGCTAGAGGACGCAGGCCTGCCTGTGCCCTCTAATCCACTGCAATACATGCGGATTTGGGGCCCGCGCATGGATGTTGACGGCAACATTGTCGTCCCTGAGTCAGGCAGCGGCCGTCCGCCAAAACTGACTGATGCTCAGACGCACACATGCTATGCTGAATGCCTCAACTGGTATGCAGCAGGCAGGCCGCGGCCGTACGAGTCGGTACACGCGCTCATGACAACCAACCCCGTGGTGCGTGACATCATCACAGCCGCTGGCGTCTCCGGCGAGACCCTGACCAGGCACATGAGGCAGATTGACCCGCACTTCCAGTATGGCAAGGTGCGCAACCGGCCCTACCTGGACGCGCAGCACAAGCGGGACAGGGTGACATCGTGTGGTGAGAAGCTGCAGGTGTTTGAGGAGCAGAAGCCTTGGGTGGTGTATGTGGATGAAAAGGTGATGTGCCTCAGCCAATGCTGCACCAGGGGCTGGTATAGCAGCGATGCAGAGGACTTTGCCTGGAGCATGCCACGGCTCACGCGCAACCGCAAGACGATCAAGCTGAAGTACATCATTGGCGTCAACTACCAGCTGGGGCCTGTGTGGATCAAGTTCTTCACAGGCACAACTGGCATGCCATGGGACAGGGAGGGCTGTGCTTACCGGGTGAGTTCATGCCATGAACAGCTTGGGGGGCCTGCCAGCAGTAACGTGCTGCACCGCCTGCTGCAGAGCTGCTGCCCAGCGCACGGCGCGGCCGCACGGGTCATCAGCAGCACCCGCGTGAAGCCACAGCACACTGAACCCAAAGGCCAGTGCTGCTGTTGCCAGTGCCTCATCCTTGGCTTGCCTGATTGCCAGCGTGTCACCCCGGTTGTTGCGCCTGCCATCCTCTGTATCTATGTGTTGCTCCCCTTGAACCTCAATCAGCAAGCTGTGTGGCTTCAGCAGCATGGCATCCCACTTGTGCCGGTTCAGCCACAGCCCCTTGCTGCTGCCAGCTACCTGCAGCTGTATCTTCTTGCTAATAGCAACTGCCTCAACAGCATAGCAGTCAACAGCTGCAGACTGGTCCAGCAATTGATACAGCAACCTCTCATGCTTGCTGCCCCTGCGCGTGCACACGTGGCATGCGAATGGCTGCTGGCCACGGGATGCTGTTTGCAGTGCCAGCAGCCTTGTGTGCTTCCTGTTGCAGCACTTGCACTTGAACACAAGCTTGAGGGTGCTGTATGCTGCTTGGTCCTTCAGCAGCATGTAGTTTAATTCTGGCTTATACAGCTGTTCAGCCTCCTTGCTAAACTTCCCCCTGGGCCTGCCGCCGCGTGCCGCTGCTGCTGTGCTGCTGCCTGCACTGCTGCTGGTACCTGCAGACCACCACAAATGAGGAGGCAACAGGCATGACAGCTGATGAGTATGAGGATTGCATCTGGGACCTCAACCTCAACCTGGACACCATCTCAGAACGCCTGGGTTTGCAGCGCCACGCGCCCTGGCTGCTGTCACAGGACAACAGCACAGCCCACACCAAGGCTGAGCTTGCGTCGCTAGGCATCTGGCCTGCAGGCAGGCTTTTGAGTTTGCCAGCCCTGAGTCCTGACATGCACAAGGTAGTGGAGCATGTGCATGCATACCTGACCCAGGCAATGACAGCCTGGCGTTATGCGCGCTGGAACAACAAGCCCAATGACAAGGAGTGCATAGCCAAGTTGGTGGAATTGTTCTTTGCCTACCCAGCTGCTTCTGTCCAGGCTGATATTGATAGCCTCCCAGCAACCTACCAGGCAATCATTAACAGTGGTGGGCTGTATGCCCCACCAGGCCTGAGGTAGAGGTTGGTGCATGCACTGCTTGCGCAACTCATGCAGATGGGTTGCCTGCTGCTGTTCAACTTGGTTGCTGCAAGCTGTTGCAACAGCTGATGTGGTGTAGTGACAGCACTGCATATGCTGGATGCATTTCATACCTGCTGCAACGTGATTGTCTTGGTTGTTGATGGGCATGGTGTGTTGGCACCCACAGCTGCTGGCGGCACTCGCGCTGCTGCTGCTGCCGAGTGCCTGGCAGCAATGCTCCATGCCTGACATGTGCCTGCAGGAGGCAATGGCACAGTAGAGATGGTATGTTACTGGCGGAGGTTCTGGTGCTGATAAGTAAATCGTGTAGAGCCTGGCTGCTGCTGAAATGCAGCAGACCAGTTCTGCCAGGAGGGCGCAGCTGCTGCTCTGGCCAGCATGCTGCACAGCTGCAATGCTCATGCTAGGTAGCACGCTGTGTGTTCTACTGAAATATCACTTCTGAACTGCGGATGCGTGTTGCAATACATCGATGTCTGGCCAGGTTGTTGCTCCTCACCTGCTGCACGATTGCGTGATGCCTGCTCGTCCTCGCCCGACCTCCTGCTCCTGCCGTGCTCCTATCCGACATTTGAAGCCATATAGTATATTTCCGCGGTTGTGATCAGGGATTCCTGTCGCGCTACAGCAAGCAAGGTGGTAAGATCATGCCGAGTCAAACTTGGCAACGGCAAAGCTATGCGTGCAGCGATGCTTACATCCGGTGATAGTAGTCAGAAACTGCGAACTTCGATGCTGTATCACTGCAAATATTACCAGCGGCTGAGCTGCTGGTTCGCAACACACGTCAACAGCCCTAAACCCATGCCATGCAGGGGCTCGATACTCACTGGGTCTCATATTCATTCTCACAGGGCCTTTTGCCTGCCAAGTATCTGAGTTGCAACAGTATCAATCGCAAACTCGTACGTGTAAGGACGGTTACCACAGGCACACAATGCAGGGCTGAAGAGGCTGAATGCATGCACTCCTGCTGTGCTGCGTGCTGCTGCTGCTGTCGACCCCCCAGAAGTACTGCTTTTCAGCACATGTAACTTCCGCACAGAACAGCAACGAAAACGGTACTTGGGGCAAGGCTGCCAACAGCACACATCAGCACAGCAAGGGGCCAGGAGCTGGTTGCAGGCAGCAGGTGGGCCAGCTGGGCTGCTGCTGCAGCGCGCTGCATCACTGTGTCACACCCAAATTATCGAGATGCACAAAACGCGTTATTTGCAAGTAGCAAAGCCAGGCAGGGCGAACATCACGAGTGCACACCAGCAATGTAATGCCATCACAGAAGCACACACAAGCCCACAGTGCATGGTCAGCCCTGCTGCTGCTGTCAGATGCAAGCATACTTTTTATGTTTCACTCGAAGCAGCACAGCAGGGCCAAAACACGCAAATCCCCGCAGTTTCTTAGGGCGCCCAGGGACATACGTAAACTCGGTTTTCTGGACATGCACGCAGGCTGCGCACAATCTGAGCACACCAATAGATGCATACGGATCTTGACTATGTACCTGCATGTACGAGGCGAGAATCTTTATGAGACCCAGTGACTTCAATTAAATATTCATGATTACTCAACAGACAATACTGCATTCACAATACAGTGCTACACAATGACATAGCATGCTAATGCCGTCTGCACAGCCAAGCCGCACCCTCAACCAAGCACCGCCGGCGTCACTACTGCTCATGTCCAAGGTTCACCACTGACTAGGGTTTGTACTGTAACTGCAGAACATGACCTTGACAGTCGGCCTGGAGGCTGCCGCTGGCCTTGCATACAGGGCCAACAGGGGCAATGTCAATGCAGCCACAGCGGCCATGCGCACCATGCTAGAGGACGCAGGCCTGCCTGTGCCCTCTAATCCACTGCAATACATGCGGATTTGGGGCCCGCGCATGGATGTTGACGGCAACATTGTCGTCCCTGAGTCAGGCAGCGGCCGTCCGCCAAAACTGACTGATGCTCAGACGCACACATGCTATGCTGAATGCCTCAACTGGTATGCAGCAGGCAGGCCGCGGCCGTACGAGTCGGTACACGCGCTCATGACAACCAACCCCGTGGTGCGTGACATCATCACAGCCGCTGGCGTCTCCGGCGAGACCCTGACCAGGCACATGAGGCAGATTGACCCGCACTTCCAGTATGGCAAGGTGCGCAACCGGCCCTACCTGGACGCGCAGCACAAGCGGGACAGGGTGACATCGTGTGGTGAGAAGCTGCAGGTGTTTGAGGAGCAGAAGCCTTGGGTGGTGTATGTGGATGAAAAGGTGATGTGCCTCAGCCAATGCTGCACCAGGGGCTGGTATAGCAGCGATGCAGAGGACTTTGCCTGGAGCATGCCACGGCTCACGCGCAACCGCAAGACGATCAAGCTGAAGTACATCATTGGCGTCAACTACCAGCTGGGGCCTGTGTGGATCAAGTTCTTCACAGGCACAACTGGCATGCCATGGGACAGGGAGGGCTGTGCTTACCGGGTGAGTTCATGCCATGAACAGCTTGGGGGGCCTGCCAGCAGTAACGTGCTGCACCGCCTGCTGCAGAGCTGCTGCCCAGCGCACGGCGCGGCCGCACGGGTCATCAGCAGCACCCGCGTGAAGCCACAGCACACTGAACCCAAAGGCCAGTGCTGCTGTTGCCAGTGCCTCATCCTTGGCTTGCCTGATTGCCAGCGTGTCACCCCGGTTGTTGCGCCTGCCATCCTCTGTATCTATGTGTTGCTCCCCTTGAACCTCAATCAGCAAGCTGTGTGGCTTCAGCAGCATGGCATCCCACTTGTGCCGGTTCAGCCACAGCCCCTTGCTGCTGCCAGCTACCTGCAGCTGTATCTTCTTGCTAATAGCAACTGCCTCAACAGCATAGCAGTCAACAGCTGCAGACTGGTCCAGCAATTGATACAGCAACCTCTCATGCTTGCTGCCCCTGCGCGTGCACACGTGGCATGCGAATGGCTGCTGGCCACGGGATGCTGTTTGCAGTGCCAGCAGCCTTGTGTGCTTCCTGTTGCAGCACTTGCACTTGAACACAAGCTTGAGGGTGCTGTATGCTGCTTGGTCCTTCAGCAGCATGTAGTTTAATTCTGGCTTATACAGCTGTTCAGCCTCCTTGCTAAACTTCCCCCTGGGCCTGCCGCCGCGTGCCGCTGCTGCTGTGCTGCTGCCTGCACTGCTGCTGGTACCTGCAGACCACCACAAATGAGGAGGCAACAGGCATGACAGCTGATGAGTATGAGGATTGCATCTGGGACCTCAACCTCAACCTGGACACCATCTCAGAACGCCTGGGTTTGCAGCGCCACGCGCCCTGGCTGCTGTCACAGGACAACAGCACAGCCCACACCAAGGCTGAGCTTGCGTCGCTAGGCATCTGGCCTGCAGGCAGGCTTTTGAGTTTGCCAGCCCTGAGTCCTGACATGCACAAGGTAGTGGAGCATGTGCATGCATACCTGACCCAGGCAATGACAGCCTGGCGTTATGCGCGCTGGAACAACAAGCCCAATGACAAGGAGTGCATAGCCAAGTTGGTGGAATTGTTCTTTGCCTACCCAGCTGCTTCTGTCCAGGCTGATATTGATAGCCTCCCAGCAACCTACCAGGCAATCATTAACAGTGGTGGGCTGTATGCCCCACCAGGCCTGAGGTAGAGGTTGGTGCATGCACTGCTTGCGCAACTCATGCAGATGGGTTGCCTGCTGCTGTTCAACTTGGTTGCTGCAAGCTGTTGCAACAGCTGATGTGGTGTAGTGACAGCACTGCATATGCTGGATGCATTTCATACCTGCTGCAACGTGATTGTCTTGGTTGTTGATGGGCATGGTGTGTTGGCACCCACAGCTGCTGGCGGCACTCGCGCTGCTGCTGCTGCCGAGTGCCTGGCAGCAATGCTCCATGCCTGACATGTGCCTGCAGGAGGCAATGGCACAGTAGAGATGGTATGTTACTGGCGGAGGTTCTGGTGCTGATAAGTAAATCGTGTAGAGCCTGGCTGCTGCTGAAATGCAGCAGACCAGTTCTGCCAGGAGGGCGCAGCTGCTGCTCTGGCCAGCATGCTGCACAGCTGCAATGCTCATGCTAGGTAGCACGCTGTGTGTTCTACTGAAATATCACTTCTGAACTGCGGATGCGTGTTGCAATACATCGATGTCTGGCCAGGTTGTTGCTCCTCACCTGCTGCACGATTGCGTGATGCCTGCTCGTCCTCGCCCGACCTCCTGCTCCTGCCGTGCTCCTATCCGACATTTGAAGCCATATAGTATATTTCCGCGGTTGTGATCAGGGATTCCTGTCGCGCTACAGCAAGCAAGGTGGTAAGATCATGCCGAGTCAAACTTGGCAACGGCAAAGCTATGCGTGCAGCGATGCTTACATCCGGTGATAGTAGTCAGAAACTGCGAACTTCGATGCTGTATCACTGCAAATATTACCAGCGGCTGAGCTGCTGGTTCGCAACACACGTCAACAGCCCTAAACCCATGCCATGCAGGGGCTCGATACTCACTGGGTCTCATATTCATTCTCACAGGGCCTTTTGCCTGCCAAGTATCTGAGTTGCAACAGTATCAATCGCAAACTCGTACGTGTAAGGACGGTTACCACAGGCACACAATGCAGGGCTGAAGAGGCTGAATGCATGCACTCCTGCTGTGCTGCGTGCTGCTGCTGCTGTCGACCCCCCAGAAGTACTGCTTTTCAGCACATGTAACTTCCGCACAGAACAGCAACGAAAACGGTACTTGGGGCAAGGCTGCCAACAGCACACATCAGCACAGCAAGGGGCCAGGAGCTGGTTGCAGGCAGCAGGTGGGCCAGCTGGGCTGCTGCTGCAGCGCGCTGCATCACTGTGTCACACCCAAATTATCGAGATGCACAAAACGCGTTATTTGCAAGTAGCAAAGCCAGGCAGGGCGAACATCACGAGTGCACACCAGCAATGTAATGCCATCACAGAAGCACACACAAGCCCACAGTGCATGGTCAGCCCTGCTGCTGCTGTCAGATGCAAGCATACTTTTTATGTTTCACTCGAAGCAGCACAGCAGGGCCAAAACACGCAAATCCCCGCAGTTTCTTAGGGCGCCCAGGGACATACGTAAACTCGGTTTTCTGGACATGCACGCAGGCTGCGCACAATCTGAGCACACCAATAGATGCATACGGATCTTGACTATGTACCTGCATGTACGAGGCGAGAATCTTTATGAGACCCAGTGACTTCAATTAAATATTCATGATTACTCAACAGACAATACTGCATTCACAATACAGTGCTACACAATGACATAGCATGCTAATGCCGTCTGCACAGCCAAGCCGCACCCTCAACCAAGCACCGCCGGCGTCACTACTGCTCATGTCCAAGGTTCACCACTGACTAGGGTTTGTACTGTAACTGCAGAACATGACCTTGACAGTCGGCCTGGAGGCTGCCGCTGGCCTTGCATACAGGGCCAACAGGGGCAATGTCAATGCAGCCACAGCGGCCATGCGCACCATGCTAGAGGACGCAGGCCTGCCTGTGCCCTCTAATCCACTGCAATACATGCGGATTTGGGGCCCGCGCATGGATGTTGACGGCAACATTGTCGTCCCTGAGTCAGGCAGCGGCCGTCCGCCAAAACTGACTGATGCTCAGACGCACACATGCTATGCTGAATGCCTCAACTGGTATGCAGCAGGCAGGCCGCGGCCGTACGAGTCGGTACACGCGCTCATGACAACCAACCCCGTGGTGCGTGACATCATCACAGCCGCTGGCGTCTCCGGCGAGACCCTGACCAGGCACATGAGGCAGATTGACCCGCACTTCCAGTATGGCAAGGTGCGCAACCGGCCCTACCTGGACGCGCAGCACAAGCGGGACAGGGTGACATCGTGTGGTGAGAAGCTGCAGGTGTTTGAGGAGCAGAAGCCTTGGGTGGTGTATGTGGATGAAAAGGTGATGTGCCTCAGCCAATGCTGCACCAGGGGCTGGTATAGCAGCGATGCAGAGGACTTTGCCTGGAGCATGCCACGGCTCACGCGCAACCGCAAGACGATCAAGCTGAAGTACATCATTGGCGTCAACTACCAGCTGGGGCCTGTGTGGATCAAGTTCTTCACAGGCACAACTGGCATGCCATGGGACAGGGAGGGCTGTGCTTACCGGGTGAGTTCATGCCATGAACAGCTTGGGGGGCCTGCCAGCAGTAACGTGCTGCACCGCCTGCTGCAGAGCTGCTGCCCAGCGCACGGCGCGGCCGCACGGGTCATCAGCAGCACCCGCGTGAAGCCACAGCACACTGAACCCAAAGGCCAGTGCTGCTGTTGCCAGTGCCTCATCCTTGGCTTGCCTGATTGCCAGCGTGTCACCCCGGTTGTTGCGCCTGCCATCCTCTGTATCTATGTGTTGCTCCCCTTGAACCTCAATCAGCAAGCTGTGTGGCTTCAGCAGCATGGCATCCCACTTGTGCCGGTTCAGCCACAGCCCCTTGCTGCTGCCAGCTACCTGCAGCTGTATCTTCTTGCTAATAGCAACTGCCTCAACAGCATAGCAGTCAACAGCTGCAGACTGGTCCAGCAATTGATACAGCAACCTCTCATGCTTGCTGCCCCTGCGCGTGCACACGTGGCATGCGAATGGCTGCTGGCCACGGGATGCTGTTTGCAGTGCCAGCAGCCTTGTGTGCTTCCTGTTGCAGCACTTGCACTTGAACACAAGCTTGAGGGTGCTGTATGCTGCTTGGTCCTTCAGCAGCATGTAGTTTAATTCTGGCTTATACAGCTGTTCAGCCTCCTTGCTAAACTTCCCCCTGGGCCTGCCGCCGCGTGCCGCTGCTGCTGTGCTGCTGCCTGCACTGCTGCTGGTACCTGCAGACCACCACAAATGAGGAGGCAACAGGCATGACAGCTGATGAGTATGAGGATTGCATCTGGGACCTCAACCTCAACCTGGACACCATCTCAGAACGCCTGGGTTTGCAGCGCCACGCGCCCTGGCTGCTGTCACAGGACAACAGCACAGCCCACACCAAGGCTGAGCTTGCGTCGCTAGGCATCTGGCCTGCAGGCAGGCTTTTGAGTTTGCCAGCCCTGAGTCCTGACATGCACAAGGTAGTGGAGCATGTGCATGCATACCTGACCCAGGCAATGACAGCCTGGCGTTATGCGCGCTGGAACAACAAGCCCAATGACAAGGAGTGCATAGCCAAGTTGGTGGAATTGTTCTTTGCCTACCCAGCTGCTTCTGTCCAGGCTGATATTGATAGCCTCCCAGCAACCTACCAGGCAATCATTAACAGTGGTGGGCTGTATGCCCCACCAGGCCTGAGGTAGAGGTTGGTGCATGCACTGCTTGCGCAACTCATGCAGATGGGTTGCCTGCTGCTGTTCAACTTGGTTGCTGCAAGCTGTTGCAACAGCTGATGTGGTGTAGTGACAGCACTGCATATGCTGGATGCATTTCATACCTGCTGCAACGTGATTGTCTTGGTTGTTGATGGGCATGGTGTGTTGGCACCCACAGCTGCTGGCGGCACTCGCGCTGCTGCTGCTGCCGAGTGCCTGGCAGCAATGCTCCATGCCTGACATGTGCCTGCAGGAGGCAATGGCACAGTAGAGATGGTATGTTACTGGCGGAGGTTCTGGTGCTGATAAGTAAATCGTGTAGAGCCTGGCTGCTGCTGAAATGCAGCAGACCAGTTCTGCCAGGAGGGCGCAGCTGCTGCTCTGGCCAGCATGCTGCACAGCTGCAATGCTCATGCTAGGTAGCACGCTGTGTGTTCTACTGAAATATCACTTCTGAACTGCGGATGCGTGTTGCAATACATCGATGTCTGGCCAGGTTGTTGCTCCTCACCTGCTGCACGATTGCGTGATGCCTGCTCGTCCTCGCCCGACCTCCTGCTCCTGCCGTGCTCCTATCCGACATTTGAAGCCATATAGTATATTTCCGCGGTTGTGATCAGGGATTCCTGTCGCGCTACAGCAAGCAAGGTGGTAAGATCATGCCGAGTCAAACTTGGCAACGGCAAAGCTATGCGTGCAGCGATGCTTACATCCGGTGATAGTAGTCAGAAACTGCGAACTTCGATGCTGTATCACTGCAAATATTACCAGCGGCTGAGCTGCTGGTTCGCAACACACGTCAACAGCCCTAAACCCATGCCATGCAGGGGCTCGATACTCACTGGGTCTCATATTCATTCTCACAGGGCCTTTTGCCTGCCAAGTATCTGAGTTGCAACAGTATCAATCGCAAACTCGTACGTGTAAGGACGGTTACCACAGGCACACAATGCAGGGCTGAAGAGGCTGAATGCATGCACTCCTGCTGTGCTGCGTGCTGCTGCTGCTGTCGACCCCCCAGAAGTACTGCTTTTCAGCACATGTAACTTCCGCACAGAACAGCAACGAAAACGGTACTTGGGGCAAGGCTGCCAACAGCACACATCAGCACAGCAAGGGGCCAGGAGCTGGTTGCAGGCAGCAGGTGGGCCAGCTGGGCTGCTGCTGCAGCGCGCTGCATCACTGTGTCACACCCAAATTATCGAGATGCACAAAACGCGTTATTTGCAAGTAGCAAAGCCAGGCAGGGCGAACATCACGAGTGCACACCAGCAATGTAATGCCATCACAGAAGCACACACAAGCCCACAGTGCATGGTCAGCCCTGCTGCTGCTGTCAGATGCAAGCATACTTTTTATGTTTCACTCGAAGCAGCACAGCAGGGCCAAAACACGCAAATCCCCGCAGTTTCTTAGGGCGCCCAGGGACATACGTAAACTCGGTTTTCTGGACATGCACGCAGGCTGCGCACAATCTGAGCACACCAATAGATGCATACGGATCTTGACTATGTACCTGCATGTACGAGGCGAGAATCTTTATGAGACCCAGTGACTTCAATTAAATATTCATGATTACTCAACAGACAATACTGCATTCACAATACAGTGCTACACAATGACATAGCATGCTAATGCCGTCTGCACAGCCAAGCCGCACCCTCAACCAAGCACCGCCGGCGTCACTACTGCTCATGTCCAAGGTTCACCACTGACTAGGGTTTGTACTGTAACTGCAGAACATGACCTTGACAGTCGGCCTGGAGGCTGCCGCTGGCCTTGCATACAGGGCCAACAGGGGCAATGTCAATGCAGCCACAGCGGCCATGCGCACCATGCTAGAGGACGCAGGCCTGCCTGTGCCCTCTAATCCACTGCAATACATGCGGATTTGGGGCCCGCGCATGGATGTTGACGGCAACATTGTCGTCCCTGAGTCAGGCAGCGGCCGTCCGCCAAAACTGACTGATGCTCAGACGCACACATGCTATGCTGAATGCCTCAACTGGTATGCAGCAGGCAGGCCGCGGCCGTACGAGTCGGTACACGCGCTCATGACAACCAACCCCGTGGTGCGTGACATCATCACAGCCGCTGGCGTCTCCGGCGAGACCCTGACCAGGCACATGAGGCAGATTGACCCGCACTTCCAGTATGGCAAGGTGCGCAACCGGCCCTACCTGGACGCGCAGCACAAGCGGGACAGGGTGACATCGTGTGGTGAGAAGCTGCAGGTGTTTGAGGAGCAGAAGCCTTGGGTGGTGTATGTGGATGAAAAGGTGATGTGCCTCAGCCAATGCTGCACCAGGGGCTGGTATAGCAGCGATGCAGAGGACTTTGCCTGGAGCATGCCACGGCTCACGCGCAACCGCAAGACGATCAAGCTGAAGTACATCATTGGCGTCAACTACCAGCTGGGGCCTGTGTGGATCAAGTTCTTCACAGGCACAACTGGCATGCCATGGGACAGGGAGGGCTGTGCTTACCGGGTGAGTTCATGCCATGAACAGCTTGGGGGGCCTGCCAGCAGTAACGTGCTGCACCGCCTGCTGCAGAGCTGCTGCCCAGCGCACGGCGCGGCCGCACGGGTCATCAGCAGCACCCGCGTGAAGCCACAGCACACTGAACCCAAAGGCCAGTGCTGCTGTTGCCAGTGCCTCATCCTTGGCTTGCCTGATTGCCAGCGTGTCACCCCGGTTGTTGCGCCTGCCATCCTCTGTATCTATGTGTTGCTCCCCTTGAACCTCAATCAGCAAGCTGTGTGGCTTCAGCAGCATGGCATCCCACTTGTGCCGGTTCAGCCACAGCCCCTTGCTGCTGCCAGCTACCTGCAGCTGTATCTTCTTGCTAATAGCAACTGCCTCAACAGCATAGCAGTCAACAGCTGCAGACTGGTCCAGCAATTGATACAGCAACCTCTCATGCTTGCTGCCCCTGCGCGTGCACACGTGGCATGCGAATGGCTGCTGGCCACGGGATGCTGTTTGCAGTGCCAGCAGCCTTGTGTGCTTCCTGTTGCAGCACTTGCACTTGAACACAAGCTTGAGGGTGCTGTATGCTGCTTGGTCCTTCAGCAGCATGTAGTTTAATTCTGGCTTATACAGCTGTTCAGCCTCCTTGCTAAACTTCCCCCTGGGCCTGCCGCCGCGTGCCGCTGCTGCTGTGCTGCTGCCTGCACTGCTGCTGGTACCTGCAGACCACCACAAATGAGGAGGCAACAGGCATGACAGCTGATGAGTATGAGGATTGCATCTGGGACCTCAACCTCAACCTGGACACCATCTCAGAACGCCTGGGTTTGCAGCGCCACGCGCCCTGGCTGCTGTCACAGGACAACAGCACAGCCCACACCAAGGCTGAGCTTGCGTCGCTAGGCATCTGGCCTGCAGGCAGGCTTTTGAGTTTGCCAGCCCTGAGTCCTGACATGCACAAGGTAGTGGAGCATGTGCATGCAT
This sequence comes from Tetradesmus obliquus, assembly GCA_030272155.1. Taxonomy (NCBI): domain Eukaryota; kingdom Viridiplantae; phylum Chlorophyta; class Chlorophyceae; order Sphaeropleales; family Scenedesmaceae; genus Tetradesmus; species Tetradesmus obliquus. Next base: position 2,121,727 of record CP126207.1, on the reverse strand, counting down.
ACCTGACCCAGGCAATGACAGCCTGGCGTTATGCGCGCTGGAACAACAAGCCCAATGACAAGGAGTGCATAGCCAAGTTGGTGGAATTGTTCTTTGCCTACCCAGCTGCTTCTGTCCAGGCTGATATTGATAGCCTCCCAGCAACCTACCAGGCAATCATTAACAGTGGTGGGCTGTATGCCCCACCAGGCCTGAGGTAGAGGTTGGTGCATGCACTGCTTGCGCAACTCATGCAGATGGGTTGCCTGCTGCTGTTCAACTTGGTTGCTGCAAGCTGTTGCAACAGCTGATGTGGTGTAGTGACAGCACTGCATATGCTGGATGCATTTCATACCTGCTGCAACGTGATTGTCTTGGTTGTTGATGGGCATGGTGTGTTGGCACCCACAGCTGCTGGCGGCACTCGCGCTGCTGCTGCTGCCGAGTGCCTGGCAGCAATGCTCCATGCCTGACATGTGCCTGCAGGAGGCAATGGCACAGTAGAGATGGTATGTTACTGGCGGAGGTTCTGGTGCTGATAAGTAAATCGTGTAGAGCCTGGCTGCTGCTGAAATGCAGCAGACCAGTTCTGCCAGGAGGGCGCAGCTGCTGCTCTGGCCAGCATGCTGCACAGCTGCAATGCTCATGCTAGGTAGCACGCTGTGTGTTCTACTGAAATATCACTTCTGAACTGCGGATGCGTGTTGCAATACATCGATGTCTGGCCAGGTTGTTGCTCCTCACCTGCTGCACGATTGCGTGATGCCTGCTCGTCCTCGCCCGACCTCCTGCTCCTGCCGTGCTCCTATCCGACATTTGAAGCCATATAGTATATTTCCGCGGTTGTGATCAGGGATTCCTGTCGCGCTACAGCAAGCAAGGTGGTAAGATCATGCCGAGTCAAACTTGGCAACGGCAAAGCTATGCGTGCAGCGATGCTTACATCCGGTGATAGTAGTCAGAAACTGCGAACTTCGATGCTGTATCACTGCAAATATTACCAGCGGCTGAGCTGCTGGTTCGCAACACACGTCAACAGCCCTAAACCCATGCCATGCAGGGGCTCGATACTCAGACTTCAATTAAATATTCATGATTACTCAACAGACAATACTGCATTCACAATACAGTGCTACACAATGACATAGCATGCTAATGCCGTCTGCACAGCCAAGCCGCACCCTCAACCAAGCACCGCCGGCGTCACTACTGCTCATGTCCAAGGTTCACCACTGACTAGGGTTTGTACTGTAACTGCAGAACATGACCTTGACAGTCGGCCTGGAGGCTGCCGCTGGCCTTGCATACAGGGCCAACAGGGGCAATGTCAATGCAGCCACAGCGGCCATGCGCACCATGCTAGAGGACGCAGGCCTGCCTGTGCCCTCTAATCCACTGCAATACATGCGGATTTGGGGCCCGCGCATGGATGTTGACGGCAACATTGTCGTCCCTGAGTCAGGCAGCGGCCGTCCGCCAAAACTGACTGATGCTCAGACGCACACATGCTATGCTGAATGCCTCAACTGGTATGCAGCAGGCAGGCCGCGGCCGTACGAGTCGGTACACGCGCTCATGACAACCAACCCCGTGGTGCGTGACATCATCACAGCCGCTGGCGTCTCCGGCGAGACCCTGACCAGGCACATGAGGCAGATTGACCCGCACTTCCAGTATGGCAAGGTGCGCAACCGGCCCTACCTGGACGCGCAGCACAAGCGGGACAGGGTGACATCGTGTGGTGAGAAGCTGCAGGTGTTTGAGGAGCAGAAGCCTTGGGTGGTGTATGTGGATGAAAAGGTGATGTGCCTCAGCCAATGCTGCACCAGGGGCTGGTATAGCAGCGATGCAGAGGACTTTGCCTGGAGCATGCCACGGCTCACGCGCAACCGCAAGACGATCAAGCTGAAGTACATCATTGGCGTCAACTACCAGCTGGGGCCTGTGTGGATCAAGTTCTTCACAGGCACAACTGGCATGCCATGGGACAGGGAGGGCTGTGCTTACCGGGTGAGTTCATGCCATGAACAGCTTGGGGGGCCTGCCAGCAGTAACGTGCTGCACCGCCTGCTGCAGAGCTGCTGCCCAGCGCACGGCGCGGCCGCACGGGTCATCAGCAGCACCCGCGTGAAGCCACAGCACACTGAACCCAAAGGCCAGTGCTGCTGTTGCCAGTGCCTCATCCTTGGCTTGCCTGATTGCCAGCGTGTCACCCCGGTTGTTGCGCCTGCCATCCTCTGTATCTATGTGTTGCTCCCCTTGAACCTCAATCAGCAAGCTGTGTGGCTTCAGCAGCATGGCATCCCACTTGTGCCGGTTCAGCCACAGCCCCTTGCTGCTGCCAGCTACCTGCAGCTGTATCTTCTTGCTAATAGCAACTGCCTCAACAGCATAGCAGTCAACAGCTGCAGACTGGTCCAGCAATTGATACAGCAACCTCTCATGCTTGCTGCCCCTGCGCGTGCACACGTGGCATGCGAATGGCTGCTGGCCACGGGATGCTGTTTGCAGTGCCAGCAGCCTTGTGTGCTTCCTGTTGCAGCACTTGCACTTGAACACAAGCTTGAGGGTGCTGTATGCTGCTTGGTCCTTCAGCAGCATGTAGTTTAATTCTGGCTTATACAGCTGTTCAGCCTCCTTGCTAAACTTCCCCCTGGGCCTGCCGCCGCGTGCCGCTGCTGCTGTGCTGCTGCCTGCACTGCTGCTGGTACCTGCAGACCACCACAAATGAGGAGGCAACAGGCATGACAGCTGATGAGTATGAGGATTGCATCTGGGACCTCAACCTCAACCTGGACACCATCTCAGAACGCCTGGGTTTGCAGCGCCACGCGCCCTGGCTGCTGTCACAGGACAACAGCACAGCCCACACCAAGGCTGAGCTTGCGTCGCTAGGCATCTGGCCTGCAGGCAGGCTTTTGAGTTTGCCAGCCCTGAGTCCTGACATGCACAAGGTAGTGGAGCATGTGCATGCATACCTGACCCAGGCAATGACAGCCTGGCGTTATGCGCGCTGGAACAACAAGCCCAATGACAAGGAGTGCATAGCCAAGTTGGTGGAATTGTTCTTTGCCTACCCAGCTGCTTCTGTCCAGGCTGATATTGATAGCCTCCCAGCAACCTACCAGGCAATCATTAACAGTGGTGGGCTGTATGCCCCACCAGGCCTGAGGTAGAGGTTGGTGCATGCACTGCTTGCGCAACTCATGCAGATGGGTTGCCTGCTGCTGTTCAACTTGGTTGCTGCAAGCTGTTGCAACAGCTGATGTGGTGTAGTGACAGCACTGCATATGCTGGATGCATTTCATACCTGCTGCAACGTGATTGTCTTGGTTGTTGATGGGCATGGTGTGTTGGCACCCACAGCTGCTGGCGGCACTCGCGCTGCTGCTGCTGCCGAGTGCCTGGCAGCAATGCTCCATGCCTGACATGTGCCTGCAGGAGGCAATGGCACAGTAGAGATGGTATGTTACTGGCGGAGGTTCTGGTGCTGATAAGTAAATCGTGTAGAGCCTGGCTGCTGCTGAAATGCAGCAGACCAGTTCTGCCAGGAGGGCGCAGCTGCTGCTCTGGCCAGCATGCTGCACAGCTGCAATGCTCATGCTAGGTAGCACGCTGTGTGTTCTACTGAAATATCACTTCTGAACTGCGGATGCGTGTTGCAATACATCGATGTCTGGCCAGGTTGTTGCTCCTCACCTGCTGCACGATTGCGTGATGCCTGCTCGTCCTCGCCCGACCTCCTGCTCCTGCCGTGCTCCTATCCGACATTTGAAGCCATATAGTATATTTCCGCGGTTGTGATCAGGGATTCCTGTCGCGCTACAGCAAGCAAGGTGGTAAGATCATGCCGAGTCAAACTTGGCAACGGCAAAGCTATGCGTGCAGCGATGCTTACATCCGGTGATAGTAGTCAGAAACTGCGAACTTCGATGCTGTATCACTGCAAATATTACCAGCGGCTGAGCTGCTGGTTCGCAACACACGTCAACAGCCCTAAACCCATGCCATGCAGGGGCTCGATACTCACTGGGTCTCATATTCATTCTCACAGGGCCTTTTGCCTGCCAAGTATCTGAGTTGCAACAGTATCAATCGCAAACTCGTACGTGTAAGGACGGTTACCACAGGCACACAATGCAGGGCTGAAGAGGCTGAATGCATGCACTCCTGCTGTGCTGCGTGCTGCTGCTGCTGTCGACCCCCCAGAAGTACTGCTTTTCAGCACATGTAACTTCCGCACAGAACAGCAACGAAAACGGTACTTGGGGCAAGGCTGCCAACAGCACACATCAGCACAGCAAGGGGCCAGGAGCTGGTTGCAGGCAGCAGGTGGGCCAGCTGGGCTGCTGCTGCAGCGCGCTGCATCACTGTGTCACACCCAAATTATCGAGATGCACAAAACGCGTTATTTGCAAGTAGCAAAGCCAGGCAGGGCGAACATCACGAGTGCACACCAGCAATGTAATGCCATCACAGAAGCACACACAAGCCCACAGTGCATGGTCAGCCCTGCTGCTGCTGTCAGATGCAAGCATACTTTTTATGTTTCACTCGAAGCAGCACAGCAGGGCCAAAACACGCAAATCCCCGCAGTTTCTTAGGGCGCCCAGGGACATACGTAAACTCGGTTTTCTGGACATGCACGCAGGCTGCGCACAATCTGAGCACACCAATAGATGCATACGGATCTTGACTATGTACCTGCATGTACGAGGCGAGAATCTTTATGAGACCCAGTGACTTCAATTAAATATTCATGATTACTCAACAGACAATACTGCATTCACAATACAGTGCTACACAATGACATAGCATGCTAATGCCGTCTGCACAGCCAAGCCGCACCCTCAACCAAGCACCGCCGGCGTCACTACTGCTCATGTCCAAGGTTCACCACTGACTAGGGTTTGTACTGTAACTGCAGAACATGACCTTGACAGTCGGCCTGGAGGCTGCCGCTGGCCTTGCATACAGGGCCAACAGGGGCAATGTCAATGCAGCCACAGCGGCCATGCGCACCATGCTAGAGGACGCAGGCCTGCCTGTGCCCTCTAATCCACTGCAATACATGCGGATTTGGGGCCCGCGCATGGATGTTGACGGCAACATTGTCGTCCCTGAGTCAGGCAGCGGCCGTCCGCCAAAACTGACTGATGCTCAGACGCACACATGCTATGCTGAATGCCTCAACTGGTATGCAGCAGGCAGGCCGCGGCCGTACGAGTCGGTACACGCGCTCATGACAACCAACCCCGTGGTGCGTGACATCATCACAGCCGCTGGCGTCTCCGGCGAGACCCTGACCAGGCACATGAGGCAGATTGACCCGCACTTCCAGTATGGCAAGGTGCGCAACCGGCCCTACCTGGACGCGCAGCACAAGCGGGACAGGGTGACATCGTGTGGTGAGAAGCTGCAGGTGTTTGAGGAGCAGAAGCCTTGGGTGGTGTATGTGGATGAAAAGGTGATGTGCCTCAGCCAATGCTGCACCAGGGGCTGGTATAGCAGCGATGCAGAGGACTTTGCCTGGAGCATGCCACGGCTCACGCGCAACCGCAAGACGATCAAGCTGAAGTACATCATTGGCGTCAACTACCAGCTGGGGCCTGTGTGGATCAAGTTCTTCACAGGCACAACTGGCATGCCATGGGACAGGGAGGGCTGTGCTTACCGGGTGAGTTCATGCCATGAACAGCTTGGGGGGCCTGCCAGCAGTAACGTGCTGCACCGCCTGCTGCAGAGCTGCTGCCCAGCGCACGGCGCGGCCGCACGGGTCATCAGCAGCACCCGCGTGAAGCCACAGCACACTGAACCCAAAGGCCAGTGCTGCTGTTGCCAGTGCCTCATCCTTGGCTTGCCTGATTGCCAGCGTGTCACCCCGGTTGTTGCGCCTGCCATCCTCTGTATCTATGTGTTGCTCCCCTTGAACCTCAATCAGCAAGCTGTGTGGCTTCAGCAGCATGGCATCCCACTTGTGCCGGTTCAGCCACAGCCCCTTGCTGCTGCCAGCTACCTGCAGCTGTATCTTCTTGCTAATAGCAACTGCCTCAACAGCATAGCAGTCAACAGCTGCAGACTGGTCCAGCAATTGATACAGCAACCTCTCATGCTTGCTGCCCCTGCGCGTGCACACGTGGCATGCGAATGGCTGCTGGCCACGGGATGCTGTTTGCAGTGCCAGCAGCCTTGTGTGCTTCCTGTTGCAGCACTTGCACTTGAACACAAGCTTGAGGGTGCTGTATGCTGCTTGGTCCTTCAGCAGCATGTAGTTTAATTCTGGCTTATACAGCTGTTCAGCCTCCTTGCTAAACTTCCCCCTGGGCCTGCCGCCGCGTGCCGCTGCTGCTGTGCTGCTGCCTGCACTGCTGCTGGTACCTGCAGACCACCACAAATGAGGAGGCAACAGGCATGACAGCTGATGAGTATGAGGATTGCATCTGGGACCTCAACCTCAACCTGGACACCATCTCAGAACGCCTGGGTTTGCAGCGCCACGCGCCCTGGCTGCTGTCACAGGACAACAGCACAGCCCACACCAAGGCTGAGCTTGCGTCGCTAGGCATCTGGCCTGCAGGCAGGCTTTTGAGTTTGCCAGCCCTGAGTCCTGACATGCACAAGGTAGTGGAGCATGTGCATGCATACCTGACCCAGGCAATGACAGCCTGGCGTTATGCGCGCTGGAACAACAAGCCCAATGACAAGGAGTGCATAGCCAAGTTGGTGGAATTGTTCTTTGCCTACCCAGCTGCTTCTGTCCAGGCTGATATTGATAGCCTCCCAGCAACCTACCAGGCAATCATTAACAGTGGTGGGCTGTATGCCCCACCAGGCCTGAGGTAGAGGTTGGTGCATGCACTGCTTGCGCAACTCATGCAGATGGGTTGCCTGCTGCTGTTCAACTTGGTTGCTGCAAGCTGTTGCAACAGCTGATGTGGTGTAGTGACAGCACTGCATATGCTGGATGCATTTCATACCTGCTGCAACGTGATTGTCTTGGTTGTTGATGGGCATGGTGTGTTGGCACCCACAGCTGCTGGCGGCACTCGCGCTGCTGCTGCTGCCGAGTGCCTGGCAGCAATGCTCCATGCCTGACATGTGCCTGCAGGAGGCAATGGCACAGTAGAGATGGTATGTTACTGGCGGAGGTTCTGGTGCTGATAAGTAAATCGTGTAGAGCCTGGCTGCTGCTGAAATGCAGCAGACCAGTTCTGCCAGGAGGGCGCAGCTGCTGCTCTGGCCAGCATGCTGCACAGCTGCAATGCTCATGCTAGGTAGCACGCTGTGTGTTCTACTGAAATATCACTTCTGAACTGCGGATGCGTGTTGCAATACATCGATGTCTGGCCAGGTTGTTGCTCCTCACCTGCTGCACGATTGCGTGATGCCTGCTCGTCCTCGCCCGACCTCCTGCTCCTGCCGTGCTCCTATCCGACATTTGAAGCCATATAGTATATTTCCGCGGTTGTGATCAGGGATTCCTGTCGCGCTACAGCAAGCAAGGTGGTAAGATCATGCCGAGTCAAACTTGGCAACGGCAAAGCTATGCGTGCAGCGATGCTTACATCCGGTGATAGTAGTCAGAAACTGCGAACTTCGATGCTGTATCACTGCAAATATTACCAGCGGCTGAGCTGCTGGTTCGCAACACACGTCAACAGCCCTAAACCCATGCCATGCAGGGGCTCGATACTCACTGGGTCTCATATTCATTCTCACAGGGCCTTTTGCCTGCCAAGTATCTGAGTTGCAACAGTATCAATCGCAAACTCGTACGTGTAAGGACGGTTACCACAGGCACACAATGCAGGGCTGAAGAGGCTGAATGCATGCACTCCTGCTGTGCTGCGTGCTGCTGCTGCTGTCGACCCCCCAGAAGTACTGCTTTTCAGCACATGTAACTTCCGCACAGAACAGCAACGAAAACGGTACTTGGGGCAAGGCTGCCAACAGCACACATCAGCACAGCAAGGGGCCAGGAGCTGGTTGCAGGCAGCAGGTGGGCCAGCTGGGCTGCTGCTGCAGCGCGCTGCATCACTGTGTCACACCCAAATTATCGAGATGCACAAAACGCGTTATTTGCAAGTAGCAAAGCCAGGCAGGGCGAACATCACGAGTGCACACCAGCAATGTAATGCCATCACAGAAGCACACACAAGCCCACAGTGCATGGTCAGCCCTGCTGCTGCTGTCAGATGCAAGCATACTTTTTATGTTTCACTCGAAGCAGCACAGCAGGGCCAAAACACGCAAATCCCCGCAGTTTCTTAGGGCGCCCAGGGACATACGTAAACTCGGTTTTCTGGACATGCACGCAGGCTGCGCACAATCTGAGCACACCAATAGATGCATACGGATCTTGACTATGTACCTGCATGTACGAGGCGAGAATCTTTATGAGACCCAGTGACTTCAATTAAATATTCATGATTACTCAACAGACAATACTGCATTCACAATACAGTGCTACACAATGACATAGCATGCTAATGCCGTCTGCACAGCCAAGCCGCACCCTCAACCAAGCACCGCCGGCGTCACTACTGCTCATGTCCAAGGTTCACCACTGACTAGGGTTTGTACTGTAACTGCAGAACATGACCTTGACAGTCGGCCTGGAGGCTGCCGCTGGCCTTGCATACAGGGCCAACAGGGGCAATGTCAATGCAGCCACAGCGGCCATGCGCACCATGCTAGAGGACGCAGGCCTGCCTGTGCCCTCTAATCCACTGCAATACATGCGGATTTGGGGCCCGCGCATGGATGTTGACGGCAACATTGTCGTCCCTGAGTCAGGCAGCGGCCGTCCGCCAAAACTGACTGATGCTCAGACGCACACATGCTATGCTGAATGCCTCAACTGGTATGCAGCAGGCAGGCCGCGGCCGTACGAGTCGGTACACGCGCTCATGACAACCAACCCCGTGGTGCGTGACATCATCACAGCCGCTGGCGTCTCCGGCGAGACCCTGACCAGGCACATGAGGCAGATTGACCCGCACTTCCAGTATGGCAAGGTGCGCAACCGGCCCTACCTGGACGCGCAGCACAAGCGGGACAGGGTGACATCGTGTGGTGAGAAGCTGCAGGTGTTTGAGGAGCAGAAGCCTTGGGTGGTGTATGTGGATGAAAAGGTGATGTGCCTCAGCCAATGCTGCACCAGGGGCTGGTATAGCAGCGATGCAGAGGACTTTGCCTGGAGCATGCCACGGCTCACGCGCAACCGCAAGACGATCAAGCTGAAGTACATCATTGGCGTCAACTACCAGCTGGGGCCTGTGTGGATCAAGTTCTTCACAGGCACAACTGGCATGCCATGGGACAGGGAGGGCTGTGCTTACCGGGTGAGTTCATGCCATGAACAGCTTGGGGGGCCTGCCAGCAGTAACGTGCTGCACCGCCTGCTGCAGAGCTGCTGCCCAGCGCACGGCGCGGCCGCACGGGTCATCAGCAGCACCCGCGTGAAGCCACAGCACACTGAACCCAAAGGCCAGTGCTGCTGTTGCCAGTGCCTCATCCTTGGCTTGCCTGATTGCCAGCGTGTCACCCCGGTTGTTGCGCCTGCCATCCTCTGTATCTATGTGTTGCTCCCCTTGAACCTCAATCAGCAAGCTGTGTGGCTTCAGCAGCATGGCATCCCACTTGTGCCGGTTCAGCCACAGCCCCTTGCTGCTGCCAGCTACCTGCAGCTGTATCTTCTTGCTAATAGCAACTGCCTCAACAGCATAGCAGTCAACAGCTGCAGACTGGTCCAGCAATTGATACAGCAACCTCTCATGCTTGCTGCCCCTGCGCGTGCACACGTGGCATGCGAATGGCTGCTGGCCACGGGATGCTGTTTGCAGTGCCAGCAGCCTTGTGTGCTTCCTGTTGCAGCACTTGCACTTGAACACAAGCTTGAGGGTGCTGTATGCTGCTTGGTCCTTCAGCAGCATGTAGTTTAATTCTGGCTTATACAGCTGTTCAGCCTCCTTGCTAAACTTCCCCCTGGGCCTGCCGCCGCGTGCCGCTGCTGCTGTGCTGCTGCCTGCACTGCTGCTGGTACCTGCAGACCACCACAAATGAGGAGGCAACAGGCATGACAGCTGATGAGTATGAGGATTGCATCTGGGACCTCAACCTCAACCTGGACACCATCTCAGAACGCCTGGGTTTGCAGCGCCACGCGCCCTGGCTGCTGTCACAGGACAACAGCACAGCCCACACCAAGGCTGAGCTTGCGTCGCTAGGCATCTGGCCTGCAGGCAGGCTTTTGAGTTTGCCAGCCCTGAGTCCTGACATGCACAAGGTAGTGGAGCATGTGCATGCATACCTGACCCAGGCAATGACAGCCTGGCGTTATGCGCGCTGGAACAACAAGCCCAATGACAAGGAGTGCATAGCCAAGTTGGTGGAATTGTTCTTTGCCTACCCAGCTGCTTCTGTCCAGGCTGATATTGATAGCCTCCCAGCAACCTACCAGGCAATCATTAACAGTGGTGGGCTGTATGCCCCACCAGGCCTGAGGTAGAGGTTGGTGCATGCACTGCTTGCGCAACTCATGCAGATGGGTTGCCTGCTGCTGTTCAACTTGGTTGCTGCAAGCTGTTGCAACAGCTGATGTGGTGTAGTGACAGCACTGCATATGCTGGATGCATTTCATACCTGCTGCAACGTGATTGTCTTGGTTGTTGATGGGCATGGTGTGTTGGCACCCACAGCTGCTGGCGGCACTCGCGCTGCTGCTGCTGCCGAGTGCCTGGCAGCAATGCTCCATGCCTGACATGTGCCTGCAGGAGGCAATGGCACAGTAGAGATGGTATGTTACTGGCGGAGGTTCTGGTGCTGATAAGTAAATCGTGTAGAGCCTGGCTGCTGCTGAAATGCAGCAGACCAGTTCTGCCAGGAGGGCGCAGCTGCTGCTCTGGCCAGCATGCTGCACAGCTGCAATGCTCATGCTAGGTAGCACGCTGTGTGTTCTACTGAAATATCACTTCTGAACTGCGGATGCGTGTTGCAATACATCGATGTCTGGCCAGGTTGTTGCTCCTCACCTGCTGCACGATTGCGTGATGCCTGCTCGTCCTCGCCCGACCTCCTGCTCCTGCCGTGCTCCTATCCGACATTTGAAGCCATATAGTATATTTCCGCGGTTGTGATCAGGGATTCCTGTCGCGCTACAGCAAGCAAGGTGGTAAGATCATGCCGAGTCAAACTTGGCAACGGCAAAGCTATGCGTGCAGCGATGCTTACATCCGGTGATAGTAGTCAGAAACTGCGAACTTCGATGCTGTATCACTGCAAATATTACCAGCGGCTGAGCTGCTGGTTCGCAACACACGTCAACAGCCCTAAACCCATGCCATGCAGGGGCTCGATACTCACTGGGTCTCATATTCATTCTCACAGGGCCTTTTGCCTGCCAAGTATCTGAGTTGCAACAGTATCAATCGCAAACTCGTACGTGTAAGGACGGTTACCACAGGCACACAATGCAGGGCTGAAGAGGCTGAATGCATGCACTCCTGCTGTGCTGCGTGCTGCTGCTGCTGTCGACCCCCCAGAAGTACTGCTTTTCAGCACATGTAACTTCCGCACAGAACAGCAACGAAAACGGTACTTGGGGCAAGGCTGCCAACAGCACACATCAGCACAGCAAGGGGCCAGGAGCTGGTTGCAGGCAGCAGGTGGGCCAGCTGGGCTGCTGCTGCAGCGCGCTGCATCACTGTGTCACACCCAAATTATCGAGATGCACAAAACGCGTTATTTGCAAGTAGCAAAGCCAGGCAGGGCGAACATCACGAGTGCACACCAGCAATGTAATGCCATCACAGAAGCACACACAAGCCCACAGTGCATGGTCAGCCCTGCTGCTGCTGTCAGATGCAAGCATACTTTTTATGTTTCACTCGAAGCAGCACAGCAGGGCCAAAACACGCAAATCCCCGCAGTTTCTTAGGGCGCCCAGGGACATACGTAAACTCGGTTTTCTGGACATGCACGCAGGCTGCGCACAATCTGAGCACACCAATAGATGCATACGGATCTTGACTATGTACCTGCATGTACGAGGCGAGAATCTTTATGAGACCCAGTGACTTCAATTAAATATTCATGATTACTCAACAGACAATACTGCATTCACAATACAGTGCTACACAATGACATAGCATGCTAATGCCGTCTGCACAGCCAAGCCGCACCCTCAACCAAGCACCGCCGGCGTCACTACTGCTCATGTCCAAGGTTCACCACTGACTAGGGTTTGTACTGTAACTGCAGAACATGACCTTGACAGTCGGCCTGGAGGCTGCCGCTGGCCTTGCATACAGGGCCAACAGGGGCAATGTCAATGCAGCCACAGCGGCCATGCGCACCATGCTAGAGGACGCAGGCCTGCCTGTGCCCTCTAATCCACTGCAATACATGCGGATTTGGGGCCCGCGCATGGATGTTGACGGCAACATTGTCGTCCCTGAGTCAGGCAGCGGCCGTCCGCCAAAACTGACTGATGCTCAGACGCACACATGCTATGCTGAATGCCTCAACTGGTATGCAGCAGGCAGGCCGCGGCCGTACGAGTCGGTACACGCGCTCATGACAACCAACCCCGTGGTGCGTGACATCATCACAGCCGCTGGCGTCTCCGGCGAGACCCTGACCAGGCACATGAGGCAGATTGACCCGCACTTCCAGTATGGCAAGGTGCGCAACCGGCCCTACCTGGACGCGCAGCACAAGCGGGACAGGGTGACATCGTGTGGTGAGAAGCTGCAGGTGTTTGAGGAGCAGAAGCCTTGGGTGGTGTATGTGGATGAAAAGGTGATGTGCCTCAGCCAATGCTGCACCAGGGGCTGGTATAGCAGCGATGCAGAGGACTTTGCCTGGAGCATGCCACGGCTCACGCGCAACCGCAAGACGATCAAGCTGAAGTACATCATTGGCGTCAACTACCAGCTGGGGCCTGTGTGGATCAAGTTCTTCACAGGCACAACTGGCATGCCATGGGACAGGGAGGGCTGTGCTTACCGGGTGAGTTCATGCCATGAACAGCTTGGGGGGCCTGCCAGCAGTAACGTGCTGCACCGCCTGCTGCAGAGCTGCTGCCCAGCGCACGGCGCGGCCGCACGGGTCATCAGCAGCACCCGCGTGAAGCCACAGCACACTGAACCCAAAGGCCAGTGCTGCTGTTGCCAGTGCCTCATCCTTGGCTTGCCTGATTGCCAGCGTGTCACCCCGGTTGTTGCGCCTGCCATCCTCTGTATCTATGTGTTGCTCCCCTTGAACCTCAATCAGCAAGCTGTGTGGCTTCAGCAGCATGGCATCCCACTTGTGCCGGTTCAGCCACAGCCCCTTGCTGCTGCCAGCTACCTGCAGCTGTATCTTCTTGCTAATAGCAACTGCCTCAACAGCATAGCAGTCAACAGCTGCAGACTGGTCCAGCAATTGATACAGCAACCTCTCATGCTTGCTGCCCCTGCGCGTGCACACGTGGCATGCGAATGGCTGCTGGCCACGGGATGCTGTTTGCAGTGCCAGCAGCCTTGTGTGCTTCCTGTTGCAGCACTTGCACTTGAACACAAGCTTGAGGGTGCTGTATGCTGCTTGGTCCTTCAGCAGCATGTAGTTTAATTCTGGCTTATACAGCTGTTCAGCCTCCTTGCTAAACTTCCCCCTGGGCCTGCCGCCGCGTGCCGCTGCTGCTGTGCTGCTGCCTGCACTGCTGCTGGTACCTGCAGACCACCACAAATGAGGAGGCAACAGGCATGACAGCTGATGAGTATGAGGATTGCATCTGGGACCTCAACCTCAACCTGGACACCATCTCAGAACGCCTGGGTTTGCAGCGCCACGCGCCCTGGCTGCTGTCACAGGACAACAGCACAGCCCACACCAAGGCTGAGCTTGCGTCGCTAGGCATCTGGCCTGCAGGCAGGCTTTTGAGTTTGCCAGCCCTGAGTCCTGACATGCACAAGGTAGTGGAGCATGTGCATGCATACCTGACCCAGGCAATGACAGCCTGGCGTTATGCGCGCTGGAACAACAAGCCCAATGACAAGGAGTGCATAGCCAAGTTGGTGGAATTGTTCTTTGCCTACCCAGCTGCTTCTGTCCAGGCTGATATTGATAGCCTCCCAGCAACCTACCAGGCAATCATTAACAGTGGTGGGCTGTATGCCCCACCAGGCCTGAGGTAGAGGTTGGTGCATGCACTGCTTGCGCAACTCATGCAGATGGGTTGCCTGCTGCTGTTCAACTTGGTTGCTGCAAGCTGTTGCAACAGCTGATGTGGTGTAGTGACAGCACTGCATATGCTGGATGCATTTCATACCTGCTGCAACGTGATTGTCTTGGTTGTTGATGGGCATGGTGTGTTGGCACCCACAGCTGCTGGCGGCACTCGCGCTGCTGCTGCTGCCGAGTGCCTGGCAGCAATGCTCCATGCCTGACATGTGCCTGCAGGAGGCAATGGCACAGTAGAGATGGTATGTTACTGGCGGAGGTTCTGGTGCTGATAAGTAAATCGTGTAGAGCCTGGCTGCTGCTGAAATGCAGCAGACCAGTTCTGCCAGGAGGGCGCAGCTGCTGCTCTGGCCAGCATGCTGCACAGCTGCAATGCTCATGCTAGGTAGCACGCTGTGTGTTCTACTGAAATATCACTTCTGAACTGCGGATGCGTGTTGCAATACATCGATGTCTGGCCAGGTTGTTGCTCCTCACCTGCTGCACGATTGCGTGATGCCTGCTCGTCCTCGCCCGACCTCCTGCTCCTGCCGTGCTCCTATCCGACATTTGAAGCCATATAGTATATTTCCGCGGTTGTGATCAGGGATTCCTGTCGCGCTACAGCAAGCAAGGTGGTAAGATCATGCCGAGTCAAACTTGGCAACGGCAAAGCTATGCGTGCAGCGATGCTTACATCCGGTGATAGTAGTCAGAAACTGCGAACTTCGATGCTGTATCACTGCAAATATTACCAGCGGCTGAGCTGCTGGTTCGCAACACACGTCAACAGCCCTAAACCCATGCCATGCAGGGGCTCGATACTCACTGGGTCTCATATTCATTCTCACAGGGCCTTTTGCCTGCCAAGTATCTGAGTTGCAACAGTATCAATCGCAAACTCGTACGTGTAAGGACGGTTACCACAGGCACACAATGCAGGGCTGAAGAGGCTGAATGCATGCACTCCTGCTGTGCTGCGTGCTGCTGCTGCTGTCGACCCCCCAGAAGTACTGCTTTTCAGCACATGTAACTTCCGCACAGAACAGCAACGAAAACGGTACTTGGGGCAAGGCTGCCAACAGCACACATCAGCACAGCAAGGGGCCAGGAGCTGGTTGCAGGCAGCAGGTGGGCCAGCTGGGCTGCTGCTGCAGCGCGCTGCATCACTGTGTCACACCCAAATTATCGAGATGCACAAAACGCGTTATTTGCAAGTAGCAAAGCCAGGCAGGGCGAACATCACGAGTGCACACCAGCAATGTAATGCCATCACAGAAGCACACACAAGCCCACAGTGCATGGTCAGCCCTGCTGCTGCTGTCAGATGCAAGCATACTTTTTATGTTTCACTCGAAGCAGCACAGCAGGGCCAAAACACGCAAATCCCCGCAGTTTCTTAGGGCGCCCAGGGACATACGTAAACTCGGTTTTCTGGACATGCACGCAGGCTGCGCACAATCTGAGCACACCAATAGATGCATACGGATCTTGACTATGTACCTGCATGTACGAGGCGAGAATCTTTATGAGACCCAGTGACTTCAATTAAATATTCATGATTACTCAACAGACAATACTGCATTCACAATACAGTGCTACACAATGACATAGCATGCTAATGCCGTCTGCACAGCCAAGCCGCACCCTCAACCAAGCACCGCCGGCGTCACTACTGCTCATGTCCAAGGTTCACCACTGACTAGGGTTTGTACTGTAACTGCAGAACATGACCTTGACAGTCGGCCTGGAGGCTGCCGCTGGCCTTGCATACAGGGCCAACAGGGGCAATGTCAATGCAGCCACAGCGGCCATGCGCACCATGCTAGAGGACGCAGGCCTGCCTGTGCCCTCTAATCCACTGCAATACATGCGGATTTGGGGCCCGCGCATGGATGTTGACGGCAACATTGTCGTCCCTGAGTCAGGCAGCGGCCGTCCGCCAAAACTGACTGATGCTCAGACGCACACATGCTATGCTGAATGCCTCAACTGGTATGCAGCAGGCAGGCCGCGGCCGTACGAGTCGGTACACGCGCTCATGACAACCAACCCCGTGGTGCGTGACATCATCACAGCCGCTGGCGTCTCCGGCGAGACCCTGACCAGGCACATGAGGCAGATTGACCCGCACTTCCAGTATGGCAAGGTGCGCAACCGGCCCTACCTGGACGCGCAGCACAAGCGGGACAGGGTGACATCGTGTGGTGAGAAGCTGCAGGTGTTTGAGGAGCAGAAGCCTTGGGTGGTGTATGTGGATGAAAAGGTGATGTGCCTCAGCCAATGCTGCACCAGGGGCTGGTATAGCAGCGATGCAGAGGACTTTGCCTGGAGCATGCCACGGCTCACGCGCAACCGCAAGACGATCAAGCTGAAGTACATCATTGGCGTCAACTACCAGCTGGGGCCTGTGTGGATCAAGTTCTTCACAGGCACAACTGGCATGCCATGGGACAGGGAGGGCTGTGCTTACCGGGTGAGTTCATGCCATGAACAGCTTGGGGGGCCTGCCAGCAGTAACGTGCTGCACCGCCTGCTGCAGAGCTGCTGCCCAGCGCACGGCGCGGCCGCACGGGTCATCAGCAGCACCCGCGTGAAGCCACAGCACACTGAACCCAAAGGCCAGTGCTGCTGTTGCCAGTGCCTCATCCTTGGCTTGCCTGATTGCCAGCGTGTCACCCCGGTTGTTGCGCCTGCCATCCTCTGTATCTATGTGTTGCTCCCCTTGAACCTCAATCAGCAAGCTGTGTGGCTTCAGCAGCATGGCATCCCACTTGTGCCGGTTCAGCCACAGCCCCTTGCTGCTGCCAGCTACCTGCAGCTGTATCTTCTTGCTAATAGCAACTGCCTCAACAGCATAGCAGTCAACAGCTGCAGACTGGTCCAGCAATTGATACAGCAACCTCTCATGCTTGCTGCCCCTGCGCGTGCACACGTGGCATGCGAATGGCTGCTGGCCACGGGATGCTGTTTGCAGTGCCAGCAGCCTTGTGTGCTTCCTGTTGCAGCACTTGCACTTGAACACAAGCTTGAGGGTGCTGTATGCTGCTTGGTCCTTCAGCAGCATGTAGTTTAATTCTGGCTTATACAGCTGTTCAGCCTCCTTGCTAAACTTCCCCCTGGGCCTGCCGCCGCGTGCCGCTGCTGCTGTGCTGCTGCCTGCACTGCTGCTGGTACCTGCAGACCACCACAAATGAGGAGGCAACAGGCATGACAGCTGATGAGTATGAGGATTGCATCTGGGACCTCAACCTCAACCTGGACACCATCTCAGAACGCCTGGGTTTGCAGCGCCACGCGCCCTGGCTGCTGTCACAGGACAACAGCACAGCCCACACCAAGGCTGAGCTTGCGTCGCTAGGCATCTGGCCTGCAGGCAGGCTTTTGAGTTTGCCAGCCCTGAGTCCTGACATGCACAAGGTAGTGGAGCATGTGCATGCATACCTGACCCAGGCAATGACAGCCTGGCGTTATGCGCGCTGGAACAACAAGCCCAATGACAAGGAGTGCATAGCCAAGTTGGTGGAATTGTTCTTTGCCTACCCAGCTGCTTCTGTCCAGGCTGATATTGATAGCCTCCCAGCAACCTACCAGGCAATCATTAACAGTGGTGGGCTGTATGCCCCACCAGGCCTGAGGTAGAGGTTGGTGCATGCACTGCTTGCGCAACTCATGCAGATGGGTTGCCTGCTGCTGTTCAACTTGGTTGCTGCAAGCTGTTGCAACAGCTGATGTGGTGTAGTGACAGCACTGCATATGCTGGATGCATTTCATACCTGCTGCAACGTGATTGTCTTGGTTGTTGATGGGCATGGTGTGTTGGCACCCACAGCTGCTGGCGGCACTCGCGCTGCTGCTGCTGCCGAGTGCCTGGCAGCAATGCTCCATGCCTGACATGTGCCTGCAGGAGGCAATGGCACAGTAGAGATGGTATGTTACTGGCGGAGGTTCTGGTGCTGATAAGTAAATCGTGTAGAGCCTGGCTGCTGCTGAAATGCAGCAGACCAGTTCTGCCAGGAGGGCGCAGCTGCTGCTCTGGCCAGCATGCTGCACAGCTGCAATGCTCATGCTAGGTAGCACGCTGTGTGTTCTACTGAAATATCACTTCTGAACTGCGGATGCGTGTTGCAATACATCGATGTCTGGCCAGGTTGTTGCTCCTCACCTGCTGCACGATTGCGTGATGCCTGCTCGTCCTCGCCCGACCTCCTGCTCCTGCCGTGCTCCTATCCGACATTTGAAGCCATATAGTATATTTCCGCGGTTGTGATCAGGGATTCCTGTCGCGCTACAGCAAGCAAGGTGGTAAGATCATGCCGAGTCAAACTTGGCAACGGCAAAGCTATGCGTGCAGCGATGCTTACATCCGGTGATAGTAGTCAGAAACTGCGAACTTCGATGCTGTATCACTGCAAATATTACCAGCGGCTGAGCTGCTGGTTCGCAACACACGTCAACAGCCCTAAACCCATGCCATGCAGGGGCTCGATACTCACTGGGTCTCATATTCATTCTCACAGGGCCTTTTGCCTGCCAAGTATCTGAGTTGCAACAGTATCAATCGCAAACTCGTACGTGTAAGGACGGTTACCACAGGCACACAATGCAGGGCTGAAGAGGCTGAATGCATGCACTCCTGCTGTGCTGCGTGCTGCTGCTGCTGTCGACCCCCCAGAAGTACTGCTTTTCAGCACATGTAACTTCCGCACAGAACAGCAACGAAAACGGTACTTGGGGCAAGGCTGCCAACAGCACACATCAGCACAGCAAGGGGCCAGGAGCTGGTTGCAGGCAGCAGGTGGGCCAGCTGGGCTGCTGCTGCAGCGCGCTGCATCACTGTGTCACACCCAAATTATCGAGATGCACAAAACGCGTTATTTGCAAGTAGCAAAGCCAGGCAGGGCGAACATCACGAGTGCACACCAGCAATGTAATGCCATCACAGAAGCACACACAAGCCCACAGTGCATGGTCAGCCCTGCTGCTGCTGTCAGATGCAAGCATACTTTTTATGTTTCACTCGAAGCAGCACAGCAGGGCCAAAACACGCAAATCCCCGCAGTTTCTTAGGGCGCCCAGGGACATACGTAAACTCGGTTTTCTGGACATGCACGCAGGCTGCGCACAATCTGAGCACACCAATAGATGCATACGGATCTTGACTATGTACCTGCATGTACGAGGCGAGAATCTTTATGAGACCCAGTGACTTCAATTAAATATTCATGATTACTCAACAGACAATACTGCATTCACAATACAGTGCTACACAATGACATAGCATGCTAATGCCGTCTGCACAGCCAAGCCGCACCCTCAACCAAGCACCGCCGGCGTCACTACTGCTCATGTCCAAGGTTCACCACTGACTAGGGTTTGTACTGTAACTGCAGAACATGACCTTGACAGTCGGCCTGGAGGCTGCCGCTGGCCTTGCATACAGGGCCAACAGGGGCAATGTCAATGCAGCCACAGCGGCCATGCGCACCATGCTAGAGGACGCAGGCCTGCCTGTGCCCTCTAATCCACTGCAATACATGCGGATTTGGGGCCCGCGCATGGATGTTGACGGCAACATTGTCGTCCCTGAGTCAGGCAGCGGCCGTCCGCCAAAACTGACTGATGCTCAGACGCACACATGCTATGCTGAATGCCTCAACTGGTATGCAGCAGGCAGGCCGCGGCCGTACGAGTCGGTACACGCGCTCATGACAACCAACCCCGTGGTGCGTGACATCATCACAGCCGCTGGCGTCTCCGGCGAGACCCTGACCAGGCACATGAGGCAGATTGACCCGCACTTCCAGTATGGCAAGGTGCGCAACCGGCCCTACCTGGACGCGCAGCACAAGCGGGACAGGGTGACATCGTGTGGTGAGAAGCTGCAGGTGTTTGAGGAGCAGAAGCCTTGGGTGGTGTATGTGGATGAAAAGGTGATGTGCCTCAGCCAATGCTGCACCAGGGGCTGGTATAGCAGCGATGCAGAGGACTTTGCCTGGAGCATGCCACGGCTCACGCGCAACCGCAAGACGATCAAGCTGAAGTACATCATTGGCGTCAACTACCAGCTGGGGCCTGTGTGGATCAAGTTCTTCACAGGCACAACTGGCATGCCATGGGACAGGGAGGGCTGTGCTTACCGGGTGAGTTCATGCCATGAACAGCTTGGGGGGCCTGCCAGCAGTAACGTGCTGCACCGCCTGCTGCAGAGCTGCTGCCCAGCGCACGGCGCGGCCGCACGGGTCATCAGCAGCACCCGCGTGAAGCCACAGCACACTGAACCCAAAGGCCAGTGCTGCTGTTGCCAGTGCCTCATCCTTGGCTTGCCTGATTGCCAGCGTGTCACCCCGGTTGTTGCGCCTGCCATCCTCTGTATCTATGTGTTGCTCCCCTTGAACCTCAATCAGCAAGCTGTGTGGCTTCAGCAGCATGGCATCCCACTTGTGCCGGTTCAGCCACAGCCCCTTGCTGCTGCCAGCTACCTGCAGCTGTATCTTCTTGCTAATAGCAACTGCCTCAACAGCATAGCAGTCAACAGCTGCAGACTGGTCCAGCAATTGATACAGCAACCTCTCATGCTTGCTGCCCCTGCGCGTGCACACGTGGCATGCGAATGGCTGCTGGCCACGGGATGCTGTTTGCAGTGCCAGCAGCCTTGTGTGCTTCCTGTTGCAGCACTTGCACTTGAACACAAGCTTGAGGGTGCTGTATGCTGCTTGGTCCTTCAGCAGCATGTAGTTTAATTCTGGCTTATACAGCTGTTCAGCCTCCTTGCTAAACTTCCCCCTGGGCCTGCCGCCGCGTGCCGCTGCTGCTGTGCTGCTGCCTGCACTGCTGCTGGTACCTGCAGACCACCACAAATGAGGAGGCAACAGGCATGACAGCTGATGAGTATGAGGATTGCATCTGGGACCTCAACCTCAACCTGGACACCATCTCAGAACGCCTGGGTTTGCAGCGCCACGCGCCCTGGCTGCTGTCACAGGACAACAGCACAGCCCACACCAAGGCTGAGCTTGCGTCGCTAGGCATCTGGCCTGCAGGCAGGCTTTTGAGTTTGCCAGCCCTGAGTCCTGACATGCACAAGGTAGTGGAGCATGTGCATGCATACCTGACCCAGGCAATGACAGCCTGGCGTTATGCGCGCTGGAACAACAAGCCCAATGACAAGGAGTGCATAGCCAAGTTGGTGGAATTGTTCTTTGCCTACCCAGCTGCTTCTGTCCAGGCTGATATTGATAGCCTCCCAGCAACCTACCAGGCAATCATTAACAGTGGTGGGCTGTATGCCCCACCAGGCCTGAGGTAGAGGTTGGTGCATGCACTGCTTGCGCAACTCATGCAGATGGGTTGCCTGCTGCTGTTCAACTTGGTTGCTGCAAGCTGTTGCAACAGCTGATGTGGTGTAGTGACAGCACTGCATATGCTGGATGCATTTCATACCTGCTGCAACGTGATTGTCTTGGTTGTTGATGGGCATGGTGTGTTGGCACCCACAGCTGCTGGCGGCACTCGCGCTGCTGCTGCTGCCGAGTGCCTGGCAGCAATGCTCCATGCCTGACATGTGCCTGCAGGAGGCAATGGCACAGTAGAGATGGTATGTTACTGGCGGAGGTTCTGGTGCTGATAAGTAAATCGTGTAGAGCCTGGCTGCTGCTGAAATGCAGCAGACCAGTTCTGCCAGGAGGGCGCAGCTGCTGCTCTGGCCAGCATGCTGCACAGCTGCAATGCTCATGCTAGGTAGCACGCTGTGTGTTCTACTGAAATATCACTTCTGAACTGCGGATGCGTGTTGCAATACATCGATGTCTGGCCAGGTTGTTGCTCCTCACCTGCTGCACGATTGCGTGATGCCTGCTCGTCCTCGCCCGACCTCCTGCTCCTGCCGTGCTCCTATCCGACATTTGAAGCCATATAGTATATTTCCGCGGTTGTGATCAGGGATTCCTGTCGCGCTACAGCAAGCAAGGTGGTAAGATCATGCCGAGTCAAACTTGGCAACGGCAAAGCTATGCGTGCAGCGATGCTTACATCCGGTGATAGTAGTCAGAAACTGCGAACTTCGATGCTGTATCACTGCAAATATTACCAGCGGCTGAGCTGCTGGTTCGCAACACACGTCAACAGCCCTAAACCCATGCCATGCAGGGGCTCGATACTCACTGGGTCTCATATTCATTCTCACAGGGCCTTTTGCCTGCCAAGTATCTGAGTTGCAACAGTATCAATCGCAAACTCGTACGTGTAAGGACGGTTACCACAGGCACACAATGCAGGGCTGAAGAGGCTGAATGCATGCACTCCTGCTGTGCTGCGTGCTGCTGCTGCTGTCGACCCCCCAGAAGTACTGCTTTTCAGCACATGTAACTTCCGCACAGAACAGCAACGAAAACGGTACTTGGGGCAAGGCTGCCAACAGCACACATCAGCACAGCAAGGGGCCAGGAGCTGGTTGCAGGCAGCAGGTGGGCCAGCTGGGCTGCTGCTGCAGCGCGCTGCATCACTGTGTCACACCCAAATTATCGAGATGCACAAAACGCGTTATTTGCAAGTAGCAAAGCCAGGCAGGGCGAACATCACGAGTGCACACCAGCAATGTAATGCCATCACAGAAGCACACACAAGCCCACAGTGCATGGTCAGCCCTGCTGCTGCTGTCAGATGCAAGCATACTTTTTATGTTTCACTCGAAGCAGCACAGCAGGGCCAAAACACGCAAATCCCCGCAGTTTCTTAGGGCGCCCAGGGACATACGTAAACTCGGTTTTCTGGACATGCACGCAGGCTGCGCACAATCTGAGCACACCAATAGATGCATACGGATCTTGACTATGTACCTGCATGTACGAGGCGAGAATCTTTATGAGACCCAGTGACTTCAATTAAATATTCATGATTACTCAACAGACAATACTGCATTCACAATACAGTGCTACACAATGACATAGCATGCTAATGCCGTCTGCACAGCCAAGCCGCACCCTCAACCAAGCACCGCCGGCGTCACTACTGCTCATGTCCAAGGTTCACCACTGACTAGGGTTTGTACTGTAACTGCAGAACATGACCTTGACAGTCGGCCTGGAGGCTGCCGCTGGCCTTGCATACAGGGCCAACAGGGGCAATGTCAATGCAGCCACAGCGGCCATGCGCACCATGCTAGAGGACGCAGGCCTGCCTGTGCCCTCTAATCCACTGCAATACATGCGGATTTGGGGCCCGCGCATGGATGTTGACGGCAACATTGTCGTCCCTGAGTCAGGCAGCGGCCGTCCGCCAAAACTGACTGATGCTCAGACGCACACATGCTATGCTGAATGCCTCAACTGGTATGCAGCAGGCAGGCCGCGGCCGTACGAGTCGGTACACGCGCTCATGACAACCAACCCCGTGGTGCGTGACATCATCACAGCCGCTGGCGTCTCCGGCGAGACCCTGACCAGGCACATGAGGCAGATTGACCCGCACTTCCAGTATGGCAAGGTGCGCAACCGGCCCTACCTGGACGCGCAGCACAAGCGGGACAGGGTGACATCGTGTGGTGAGAAGCTGCAGGTGTTTGAGGAGCAGAAGCCTTGGGTGGTGTATGTGGATGAAAAGGTGATGTGCCTCAGCCAATGCTGCACCAGGGGCTGGTATAGCAGCGATGCAGAGGACTTTGCCTGGAGCATGCCACGGCTCACGCGCAACCGCAAGACGATCAAGCTGAAGTACATCATTGGCGTCAACTACCAGCTGGGGCCTGTGTGGATCAAGTTCTTCACAGGCACAACTGGCATGCCATGGGACAGGGAGGGCTGTGCTTACCGGGTGAGTTCATGCCATGAACAGCTTGGGGGGCCTGCCAGCAGTAACGTGCTGCACCGCCTGCTGCAGAGCTGCTGCCCAGCGCACGGCGCGGCCGCACGGGTCATCAGCAGCACCCGCGTGAAGCCACAGCACACTGAACCCAAAGGCCAGTGCTGCTGTTGCCAGTGCCTCATCCTTGGCTTGCCTGATTGCCAGCGTGTCACCCCGGTTGTTGCGCCTGCCATCCTCTGTATCTATGTGTTGCTCCCCTTGAACCTCAATCAGCAAGCTGTGTGGCTTCAGCAGCATGGCATCCCACTTGTGCCGGTTCAGCCACAGCCCCTTGCTGCTGCCAGCTACCTGCAGCTGTATCTTCTTGCTAATAGCAACTGCCTCAACAGCATAGCAGTCAACAGCTGCAGACTGGTCCAGCAATTGATACAGCAACCTCTCATGCTTGCTGCCCCTGCGCGTGCACACGTGGCATGCGAATGGCTGCTGGCCACGGGATGCTGTTTGCAGTGCCAGCAGCCTTGTGTGCTTCCTGTTGCAGCACTTGCACTTGAACACAAGCTTGAGGGTGCTGTATGCTGCTTGGTCCTTCAGCAGCATGTAGTTTAATTCTGGCTTATACAGCTGTTCAGCCTCCTTGCTAAACTTCCCCCTGGGCCTGCCGCCGCGTGCCGCTGCTGCTGTGCTGCTGCCTGCACTGCTGCTGGTACCTGCAGACCACCACAAATGAGGAGGCAACAGGCATGACAGCTGATGAGTATGAGGATTGCATCTGGGACCTCAACCTCAACCTGGACACCATCTCAGAACGCCTGGGTTTGCAGCGCCACGCGCCCTGGCTGCTGTCACAGGACAACAGCACAGCCCACACCAAGGCTGAGCTTGCGTCGCTAGGCATCTGGCCTGCAGGCAGGCTTTTGAGTTTGCCAGCCCTGAGTCCTGACATGCACAAGGTAGTGGAGCATGTGCATGCATACCTGACCCAGGCAATGACAGCCTGGCGTTATGCGCGCTGGAACAACAAGCCCAATGACAAGGAGTGCATAGCCAAGTTGGTGGAATTGTTCTTTGCCTACCCAGCTGCTTCTGTCCAGGCTGATATTGATAGCCTCCCAGCAACCTACCAGGCAATCATTAACAGTGGTGGGCTGTATGCCCCACCAGGCCTGAGGTAGAGGTTGGTGCATGCACTGCTTGCGCAACTCATGCAGATGGGTTGCCTGCTGCTGTTCAACTTGGTTGCTGCAAGCTGTTGCAACAGCTGATGTGGTGTAGTGACAGCACTGCATATGCTGGATGCATTTCATACCTGCTGCAACGTGATTGTCTTGGTTGTTGATGGGCATGGTGTGTTGGCACCCACAGCTGCTGGCGGCACTCGCGCTGCTGCTGCTGCCGAGTGCCTGGCAGCAATGCTCCATGCCTGACATGTGCCTGCAGGAGGCAATGGCACAGTAGAGATGGTATGTTACTGGCGGAGGTTCTGGTGCTGATAAGTAAATCGTGTAGAGCCTGGCTGCTGCTGAAATGCAGCAGACCAGTTCTGCCAGGAGGGCGCAGCTGCTGCTCTGGCCAGCATGCTGCACAGCTGCAATGCTCATGCTAGGTAGCACGCTGTGTGTTCTACTGAAATATCACTTCTGAACTGCGGATGCGTGTTGCAATACATCGATGTCTGGCCAGGTTGTTGCTCCTCACCTGCTGCACGATTGCGTGATGCCTGCTCGTCCTCGCCCGACCTCCTGCTCCTGCCGTGCTCCTATCCGACATTTGAAGCCATATAGTATATTTCCGCGGTTGTGATCAGGGATTCCTGTCGCGCTACAGCAAGCAAGGTGGTAAGATCATGCCGAGTCAAACTTGGCAACGGCAAAGCTATGCGTGCAGCGATGCTTACATCCGGTGATAGTAGTCAGAAACTGCGAACTTCGATGCTGTATCACTGCAAATATTACCAGCGGCTGAGCTGCTGGTTCGCAACACACGTCAACAGCCCTAAACCCATGCCATGCAGGGGCTCGATACTCACTGGGTCTCATATTCATTCTCACAGGGCCTTTTGCCTGCCAAGTATCTGAGTTGCAACAGTATCAATCGCAAACTCGTACGTGTAAGGACGGTTACCACAGGCACACAATGCAGGGCTGAAGAGGCTGAATGCATGCACTCCTGCTGTGCTGCGTGCTGCTGCTGCTGTCGACCCCCCAGAAGTACTGCTTTTCAGCACATGTAACTTCCGCACAGAACAGCAACGAAAACGGTACTTGGGGCAAGGCTGCCAACAGCACACATCAGCACAGCAAGGGGCCAGGAGCTGGTTGCAGGCAGCAGGTGGGCCAGCTGGGCTGCTGCTGCAGCGCGCTGCATCACTGTGTCACACCCAAATTATCGAGATGCACAAAACGCGTTATTTGCAAGTAGCAAAGCCAGGCAGGGCGAACATCACGAGTGCACACCAGCAATGTAATGCCATCACAGAAGCACACACAAGCCCACAGTGCATGGTCAGCCCTGCTGCTGCTGTCAGATGCAAGCATACTTTTTATGTTTCACTCGAAGCAGCACAGCAGGGCCAAAACACGCAAATCCCCGCAGTTTCTTAGGGCGCCCAGGGACATACGTAAACTCGGTTTTCTGGACATGCACGCAGGCTGCGCACAATCTGAGCACACCAATAGATGCATACGGATCTTGACTATGTACCTGCATGTACGAGGCGAGAATCTTTATGAGACCCAGTGCTGCCACCCTAATCGCCCCGCGTAGCAGTCAACTAGCATAGCTGACTGAGCGCTGCTGTCTTGCACTGCTGCTGCTGGCTGCAGGCACTCGCTGCACGCCATTGCCTCTCAGCTGTCACCCGCTCCCGGCTGTGGCTGTGGCTGGGCTGTCTGAGCGCTTCTGTCCTGAGTTGCTGCTGCTGCTGCTAATGGTGCTGCTGCTGCTGGCTGCAGGCACTCGCTGCACGCCATTGCCTCTCAGCTGTCGCCTGCCCCCGGCTGTGGCGGGATCGAGCTGCTGCAGGCGGAGAGCTTCGACCTGCACTGCCTGCAGGTGAGGCACAGCTGCACTGACTGCATCTGTAGCTGTCGCCTCATGTTCAACTGTTGTTATGACAGCTACCAGCAATGCCACATTCTTGACAGCCGCGTTGTTGATGTTTCGGCGCGGGTCTCAGTCAAACAAGTTGCAGCTGCAGCAGCTGGGCATGCCTTGCTGACCTGCCTGTTCTGTGGCTTAGGTGTATGCATGACACGCCAATGAATGGTTGAAATGCATGCAACCGAACATCAATAACACTGAGGCTGCTGCTGCTGCTGCTGCTGCTGCTGCAGGCTCCCACAGGCACCAAGTTCCTGCTGATGGTGGAGCCGCAGTGCCCCCAGGTCACAGCGCTACTGGGCAGGTGGGCAGCAGCAGCAGCAGCAGCAGTGGCAGCAGTGCTGACAGCAGCAGCAGTGCCCCCAGGTCACCGCACTTCTGGGCAGGTGGGCAGCAGCAGCAGCAAGGGCAGTGCTGACAGCAGCAGCAGAAGCAGCAGCAGCAGCAGCAGCACCAGCAGCAGGTGCAGCAGCACTGTGTACGTAACCATGGCTCACAGATGACAGAGCTGCTGGGCAGTTGGGCGGCAGCAGCAGCAGCAGCAGCAGCAGCGCCCCCAAGTCACCGCACTACTGGGCAGGTGGGCAGCAGCAGCAGCAGTGCTGGCAGCAGCAGAAACGGCAGCAGTAGCGCCATTGCGTGCAATCATGCTACCGCCTGCCTCTGTTATGGCGTTGCGCTTGACACCGTCACTGCTGCCACTGTTGCTGTTGCTGCTGCTACCACCGTCGCTGCTGTTTCCTTGTTGCTGCTGCTGCTGCTGCCGCTGCTGCTGCTGCTGCAGGATCTACGAGCTGTACAGCGACTTTGTCATGAAGAACCCCTTCTACGAGGTGGAGCAGGTGCGCAGCAGGGATTTAGGTGAAGAAAGTTCTGCTACAACCCTAGGCATTGAGCGGTGGCTCTTTGTCAAAAAAAACCCTTCTACGAGGTGGAGCAGGTGCGCAGCAGGGTCTAGACCAAACCACGATCAAACCAAGATCCAACCCTAAACCCTAGGCTAGGGCAATGTGACACTGTGCAGCGACTTTGTTACGAAGAATACCTTCTGTGAGGTGGAGCAGGTGTGCAGCAGGGTTTGGGGTAAGGAAGGTATCCTTGCAACCCTAGACCCTAGACATTTATCGATTCCGTAAAAGGCAACCCCTTATATGAGGTGGAGCAGGTGCGCAGCAGGGTTTGGGGCACGCAAGGTTCCAGCAAAACCCTAGACCCTAGACATTCATCGATTTCGTAAAAGGCAACCCCTTATATGAGGTGGAGCAGGTGCCCAGCAGGCTGTAGACCCAACTATGATCTTGCATGAACCACAGCCTAGGGCAATGTCACACCGTGCCATGACCTTGTGCTGAAGACCCATGTTATGAGGTGGAGCAGGTGCGCAGCAGGGTTGAGACCAAACAAAACAAGATGCAACAAAACCCTAGCCTAGGGGGAAGTAACACTGCGCAGTGACCTTGTGCTAAAAACCCCTCTACAAGGTGAGCAGGTGTGCAGCAGGGTTTGATTGTTGGGGTTTGGGTCCAAGAAGCAGCGACCAAACCCGTGAGACCTTGAGCAGTGACTGTGTCATGAAGCAACACCTTAACACCTGCTGCTGCTGCTGCTGCTGCTGCTGCTGTTGCTGTTGCTGTTGCCAGGTCATCAACTGTGAGCTGTTTGACGAGGCAGTCGACTTGGCAGTCAAGCGCTACCCGCTCATGCTGCTGGCGGCACCACAGCAGGTATGTCCCCGATGGTGAAGAGTTTGGGCATCAGTCGCAATGGTTTAGGGTTGAGGTTAAGGGTTCCCTTTGTGGTGAAGCGCTACCCCCTCATGCTGCTGGCGGCACCACAGCAGGTATGTCCCCGGAACACCAGCAAAGCAAACACCAGCAAAGCGCATGGCACCTTACCTGCTTCAACAGTGTGGTGCCTGCATATATAACAGTGTTTACCTTTTCACCGTTGTGTGCAGCATCAGCAAGCACACCAACATCTCGGGCAGTGCGCTGCTCAGGTACGTCACCGCAAATCACCAGCACCGGGTGGGTGTGGCCAGGCACGTGGTGGACCAGTGAATGCATAAGGTTGCATGTAAACAGGCAAGCGACCAGTTGTGTTATGCGTGTATGTAAAGCCAGACACCTCCACTCGCGTTGTCATCATGCATACCACCCGGCCGTGAATCCTGCTGCTGAAGCCTCGAGAGCGACACAGCAGCAGCCTCAAGTATGTGTGCAGCTGCAGCAACACGTATGCATAGACCCGAAGATCTGCAAACCCAGTGAAAACATTCTATGGTGTGGTGAATGCACACCAATGCTACACACCAAAACTCAGCCGGCGAACCAACAACACCCAACACCTTGGAGACTGCGGCATCACCCCAGTCGATGCCATTGACATCCGGTGGGCCACCTTTGGCAGTAGTTATTGGCAGTAGTTATTGCAGTGAGTATCTTACCCCATGATGCAAGAGGAGGCTGCATCGAAGGCTGAGTGCCCTTGGAGCGTCAGCCCCTCACATGTGCCCCTCACATGTGCCCCTCACATGTGCCCCTCACATGTGCCCCTCACATGTGCCCCTCACATGTGCCCCTCACATGTGCCCCTCACATGTGCCCCTCACATGTGCCCCTCACATGTGCCCAAACTGCCAAGGATTTTGATTATGATTATGCGCCTGAAACATGACTATCCATCAAAGGTCTCAAAAGTTGTCTCGCAATCCCAGACGCAACCAGCAACAAGGCACAGAAACCATTGCGTGCCAGATTCAGTGGGTCACACAGGTGTGCGCACAGGCAATCCTTTCATAACATGGCCTGCACGGAGCAACGTGCCGTGTGATTCATAGAACAGCAGCAGTGTACGATGCGTTACCACCAGCGCCGTTGTCATAGTTCTCCGCCAGCAAACCCAGCATCAGTCTAATACAGCAGCCATGCACGCTTACGGGTGGCGCACCATCAGTCTGCATGACATCCAAACAGTTGTACACATCTGCACGTGGAGCAGGATGCCAACAGCGGCCACGTTTTGCACTGCAGCTGCTACTCGACAAGGTATACATCCACGTGCTGACAGCAGACAACTGCCAGGTTTGCGCACACACAATGGCTGTGCACAATCAGCCGCATGCAATACTGTACAGTACACATGCGTGTTCAGTGTCAAGCAAACCGAGGATGCAGGACCACAGCATGTGATGGCAATGTAATCGTACCATCATGAGGGCAGACAGCTGGCCAACCTCGGGTCCCAACGACCGCCAACAGCAAGAAAATGTGTGTCCAACCTGTTGTGGCTCATACCACCTAAGATGGTTCCCGGCCCCACATGTAACTATCCTCTCTCAAAGTAGCAAGTTGCCGCCTAGCCCCATCAAGTTGCAGTTTTAGCCAGCAAAAACCAAGTCAGCCATATCACCAATCTCATCAAGATCGCGTAACTACCATAGTTGGGCACATCATATTGCCGACCACGTTGCTCACAGGCTTACATGCAAAATGCAAACTCTTTCATAGCGCTGCCTCCAGCCCAGCCTGCTGGTTCCACCTTTGGCGCAGCATGAGAAAGAGCCATGTATTAGCTTGGCTGATGATCGGCTCAGCCAATCCGTTGCACTACACAAGCATCACGAGTACACACAAGAAATGCCGCAGCCACTCTGCAGCAGGACTACATGTTGGTTGAATGGCCAGCTGGCCAACCGAAAGCTTCAATGCCACTTTTGCCGCCTAGCCCCATCAAGTTGCAGTTTTAGCCAGCAAAAACCAAGTCAGCCATATCACCAATCTCATCAAGATCGCGTAACTACCATAGTTGGGCACATCATATTGCCGACCACGTTGCTCACAGGCTTACATGCAAAATGCAAACTCTTTCACAGTGCTGCCTCCAGCCCAGCCTGCTGGTTCGCTGGTTCAAGAGACAGTTGCGCCGCAAGCGCGCAACAATGCATGTAAGCGCATAACACTAGTTCTGGGGGTGCAACTGCCACGCAATTCATGCTGCCAGCAGAGCCAGTATAAAACCCCACCAAACACACTCACAGCAGCCCACAAACCACACAGACAAATGCATGCCTATGCTGCTTGAACTTGCCACGCTGTTGCGTGAACTCTAAGCATGCATGCAGGAGCAGGCTGCGGTGCAATGATGGGAAGGCGGCTGCTGCTGCAAGTGCTCATGCCTGCTACAGTTCATCACTGCTTACTGCAGATTTTTGTACCCCTCCAAGCTTTGGCACATGAACGCAGCCTTTTTATCAAGGCAGGCTGCCCTGCATGTGTCCAGGACAAACACGCATGTATTGCTGCAACAGTTGCTCCCGTTCCTGAAGGCGCTGCTGCTGCTGCTGCTGCTGCTGCTGCTGCCAAAAGTACTGCTGCTGCTGCCAAAGGTACTGCTGCTGCTGCTGCTGCTCCTGATGCGGCCCAGGCACAGAAGCTAAAGTCTGCCATTCGACACTGTTGGCTACACACTGCTGCTGGTGATGCAGCTGTGACAGTGTGGGAAGGCCTGCAGCTGCACCAACAAGCTGATGCATGGGTTGCCGTTGCCCCAGCAGCTGCTGCTGCTGCTGCTCCAGTAGCTGCTTCTGCTGCAGCAGCTGAACCTTGCTGTGATGCTGCCCCAGCAGCTGCTGCAGCGCCTGCTGCTCCTGCTGCAGCTGCTGCTGCCGCTGCTCAATGGTGAACTCTTCCGCAAGCAGCTGCTGCAGCTGCTGCTCGCTGATAGCACTGCTGTTTGCGTCACTGACGGTCCGCATCAACAGCTGCTGCGCCGTGGGCTGCAGCTGCGCAACAAACGTTCGTGCTGCTGCTGTTGACGGCGGCTGCTGCTGCTGCTGCTGCTGCTGTGGCGATGGCCAAGCGCTGCCTGGAGCTACACCGCCTGCCCCTGCAGCAGCTGGTGAGCTGCTGCTCAGCTGCAGGACTGCTGCATGTGTTACGGAATGATCCTGGTCACAGACCATCAGCTGCCCCTCTTGCTGAGACGCTTGCAGGTCCATACACATGGAGCAGGAGCCACAGGATGCATCTAAGCAGCCTGCAGGTACCTGCAGCAGCTGCTGCTGCAGCAGCCGCGCCTGCCGTATGCGGCGCTGCTGCTGCTTCAGCTGCACCTCCAGCCTCTCTAGCTGCTCAAGCTGTGCAAGCTGAGGCTCGCCCAGCATCACCTGCTGCTGCTGCTGCTGCTGCTGCTGCGCCTGCTGCTGCTGCTGCTGCTGAGCGTAAAAGTGCGACAGAAGTGCATGGCCGGGTGGCATCAGCAGTGGCAGCATTGTTGCTGCGGCTTGTCTTGCTGCTGGTGCTGCGTGCTGGGCACTCAACAGCAGCCCATTAAAAGCTGCCGCCGCTGCTGCTGTTGGAATCACCGTTGCAGAAGGTGCTGCTTCTGCGTCTCCAGCTGAAAGCGTGGTAGCAGCAGCAGCGTTATTCTGGCCTGAGTTTTGGCTGCAGAGCTGAAAGCCAGCAGGCAGTGCAGATGCATACTCAGCAGAAGGCCAGGCCATCGTGCTGTGGCTTGCTGGGATTGACCCTGCCCCTGCTGCTGCTGCTGCTGCTGCTGCTGCTGTTGCGGATAGCAGCCATTCTGGAGCTCCTGCTGCTGGAGAAGCTGCTGCTGCTGCTGCTGCCGTTGTTGCTGCTTGCTCCGCTGCAGCGTTGCCTGCCAGCGTCATGGGCCTGCCGCATCTAGCTGGTGAGGGCAAGACACAACCCTGCCCACTGCAGCAGCCCTGCTGCTGAGTGCTTGAGGTTTGCAGCAGCGCTGCAGCAGCTGCTGCTGCTGCTGCTGTTGGCAAAGCCGGGTGTGTGTCAACACCAAAGGCCGCTGTCAGATCTAACTGACTGATGCTGCCATGGTGGTGCAGTGCTGTTGATGCTGTCTGCGGCTGTGCTGCTGCTGCTGCTGCTGCTGCTGCTGCTGCTGCTGCTGTCGAGGATCCTAGGTTGCCGGCAAACGGCTGCTGTAATCCCGGCTGACCAATGCTGCGCAGCACTGCAGTGGATGCTGCGGGCAGCCCCGTTGTTGTTGCTGCTGCTACTGAGGAGTCAAAGTTCAACACCGGCAGGATTGGTTGTCCTAGTTGACTGAAGCTGCCTGGCAGCAGTGCGGGTGACGCTGCCTGCAGCTCTGCTGTTGCTGCCGCCATTGCTGCCTGTGTTGAGGATTTTAGGCTAGGTCTGAGCTGTTGTGGCAGTTCACACCGGTTAATGCTGCCAAGCTGCAGTGCAGTTGATGCTGCCGGCATCTCTTCCGCTGCAGCTGCTGCTGCTGCTGCAGCTTGTGCTGAGGATCCAAGGTTCAAATGCGAGTAGGCTGGCAGTTGCAGCTGACTGAAGCTGCCTGGCTGCAATGCAGTTAACGCTGCCTGCATCTCTGCTGTTGCTGCCGCCATTGCTGCCTGTGTCGGGGATCCTAAGCTAGGTCCAAGCTGTTGTGGCAGTTCACACCGGTTGATGCTGCCATGCTGCAGTGCAGTTGATGCTGCCGGCATCTCTTCCGCTGCAGCTGCTGCTGCTGCTGCTGCTGCTTGTGTTTGGGATCCAAGGTTCAAACGCGAGTAGGCTGGCAGTCCCAACTGACCTATGCTGCCTAGCTGCCCTGGTGTCGATGATGCAGCAGCTGGTGGTGCTTGTGTTTGGAATCCAAGGCCTGAAAGCGACTGGACTGGCGGCTGCAGCTGACTGATGCCGCCTGGCTGAACTGTGGCTGTATGCATGGCTGCTGCTGCTGCTGCTGCTGCTGCTGCAGCAGCAGCAGCTGGTGCAGGAGACCCACGACACCATGCAAAGGGCGCTGTCAGGCCCAACACCAGAGCGCTGGCAGGCTGCAGTGCACTTAGTGCCTCTAGCTCCTCAGCTGCTGCTGGATCTGCTGCTGCTGCTGCTGCTGCTGCTGCCTGGCAAAGGCCGGAAGACTGCTGCTGAGCATCAGTTTCAGCTTCACTCTCCAGCCATGCCGAAAGCCAGCAATCAAACTCTTGCTGCTGCTGCTGCTGCTGCTGCTGCTGCTGCTGCAGTGGGCCCTGCAGGCCCGGCTGCATGGCATCACAGCTGCCAGCAGCCTGAGCAGTTGACTCACCAGGAGAGTGTCTGCTGCATCCTTGCTCTGCCGCGTCACTGCGGTCACAGTCAGTGGCCAGCAGTTGCGTGGCGCCTGTCTCATCATGCTGCTGTCCTCCAGCAACGTTGAATCCCGGCAGTAGCGGCATGGCCACCTGCTGGCCCTGCTGCTGCTGCTGCTGCTGCTGCTGTGAGCCTTGCAGTCCCAGCTGCTGCTGCTGTGAGGCCTGCAGCCTCAGCTGCTGCTGCTGCTGCTGCTGCTGCTGTGAGCCTTGCAGTCCCAGCTGCTGCTGCTGTGAGGCCTGCAGCCCCAGCTGCTGCTGCTGGGAGCCTTGCAGCCCCAGCAGCTGCTGCAGCAGCTGCTGCTGCTGCTGCTGCTGCTGGGTGTTCTGCAATTCCAGCTGCTGCATCTGCTGCTGCTGCTGCTGCTGCTGCTGGGGGTTCTGCAATCGCAGCTGCTGCATCTGCTGCTGCTGCTGCTGATAGCCCTGCATACCCACTTGCATGGCGGCCCAGCTGTCAGCAGCTTGAGCGCGCGGCTCACCAAACAATGGCCTTTCATGTGCCTGCTCATCTGCTTTGTTGCAGCCACAGTCACCGGCCAGCAGTTGCGGGGCTTCTGCCTCATCAGTGCTGCTGCTGAGCCTGAAAGCGCGGCGCTTGCTGCTGTTGTGCAGTGCAGGGCCGGCGCTATCTGCTTCCTGAGCAACATGGCGCTTCTGCAGACTGGTTTTGCAGCTCCTGTGCAGGGCCAGAATCAGAACAGCAGCACACATGATTGATTTAGCTCTTGCACACAGCAACACCTGCGTGCTTGCTCAACAATTACCTGCGCTGTGACTGCTGCTGTGTTACTGCACCGCCAGGGGTGTGTATGTCGAAGGTGCTGGCTGCACAATCACTCGCGGCAGTGTAGTGCTACTCTTTCTAGTCCATAGCATCAGGTTGCGACAAGCATGTGTCGCTTGATCGACAGAAGTTATGTTCACCTAGAGGTGTGTGCACTGCTTAGAAGGCTGATTGTACTTCCATGCGGGGTGCAGTACGGTGCTACCATTGAATGCATACAGGCAGCATGCTGTGCAGAGCAGGGTGCTGGTGCAGGAGCATGCTCTGCACACATCCCTGCTGCTGCTGCTGCTGTGGTAGCAGCTGTTGTTCTCTTGCGCCAACGTTTGGCGCAGGCGCCTCACCTCTTATTTCCCTCAAACATGGTGAGTGGCTGCACCTTGCCGCACTGGAAGCAGAAGCGCATGGGCTCCGAGTTGTCTCCTGGCAGGCGGACACTGGACGCCTGCGCAACACAGAGCAGGGGGCACAGCAGCTGCAGATGAGATGGCCTGCAAACACTACACCCCACACGGTGTGCGGTTTTTGAGGTATGCGTGCGGCTTTTGAGACACGGTATGCATGCTGTATGCATGCGGGATTTGAGCAGCAGGGCAGCTATCACACCGCAGCAGTTATTCCAGTCCCACAGAGCAGCCGAGCCAGCAGCAGCAGGCTTCTGTTTGGTGTTGTTCTGCACTCACCTTCATGCAAGAAGGGCAGACACCCAGCCGTGTGCAGTACGTCTTGCGCATGCTCTTTAAGCTGGTGCCGCACCCAAGCACCTGCAGCAGCAGCAGCAGCAGCAGCAGCAGCGGCAGCGGTGGCGACATTCGCAGCAGCAATGTTAGCTAATCAGTTCATTCAACTATCCATTTGTTTGCGCATGCACACTATCTGTAACCGATTTGACACCCAACAAGGCAGAAAATTGTATGACGTGCGTCAGCCAGCTGGCTGCAGGTCACTGCCATGCCGGCCACCATAGAGTCAGGCAGACTCTGCACAATTCATGAGGTCACTATGAGGTCACTATGAGGTCACTATGAGGTCACTATGAGGTCACTATGAGGTCACTATGAGGTCACTATGAGGTCACTATGAGGTCACTATGAGGTCACTATGAGGTCACTATGAGGTCACTATGAGGTCACTATGAGGTCACTATGAGGTCACTATGAGGTCACTATGAGGCACAATTCATGAGGTCACTATGAGGTCACTATGAGGTCACTATGAGGTCACTATGAGGTCACTATGAGGTCACTATGAGGTCACTATGAGGTCACTATGAGGTCACTATGAGGTCACTATGAGGTCACTATGAGGTCACTATGAGGTCACTATGAGGTCACTATGAGGTCACTATGACGCTTGGCGGGCAGATCCAACAGCTGGTGTTGAACAAGGCATACTGTGCCGGCAGGGCGTCGTCACACTGTGACAGGGCTGTGCTTGTGCACACGCCTGCACCGATAAGGCTTATCTCCAGCGTCGTGCATCATGCACAACATTATGTAGCTGCTAGTGCTAGACGTGAACGCAGACATACTCGTGAAACCGACCTGGCATATTCTGCTCTTGGATTTCCTCCTGGGGCATGTGAGCGTGCCCTGAACAGCGTCTGCAGGTGATTCCTCAGCAGCTGCTTCAGGTGTGCCGGCCCGGTCATCTTCACAATCCATTCACCTGCGAACGCAAAGCACGCATATGTGCGTGTTGAATCGTAGATCACGTTACTTGGAACCAAACATGTCACCAGCGGACCCTGTAGGAGCGCTGAGGGCGATGGACTAACCGAAGGCTTGCACCGGAAGTGAATGAGGCATGTCCGTTCTGTGGCAGACATGCAGACAACAAACCATCAGATGTCACCGGTATAACATCTGCATCAACTTCATAGGCATAAGACGCAGGTTGCAAGGCGACACTGGCAGACGGGTTGTGCTGCACATCATCGGAACGCCTGTCCAACCGTGTTTGTCCGATTTCAACAACCAATCAATAACTGAAATATATAACGGCGATATTGCGGCTTGGCGTGCTGAGCAGTAGATGTGCATGTCGTCCAGGCGATGGGGTGGCTGGACAGATGCTAAACACGTGCAGGTACATGCAAACCACGCAGCAACCTTACAACTCACCCAGAACGATTGCGACATGTGCTGCGCCTCAAGTGGGTCTGAATCTAGTGCCGATGCTTGCTTAGTGGAAAGCTTTTGGGCAGTGCAGTATGTCTAAAACTGTCTATGCTGCTATCATAAAATCATCCCTGATGAGTGCTTCATGTTTATAAGCCACCCCTGCAAACGCCCGGTTTCAGGGATCCCGTGTGACAGGACGTCCTGCACTGACGGTGCACATGTGACGACAGCACATGCCAACCTGACAGGGCCACACGGTGTGACACTGATCGGGTCCGTCTTGAGCTCAACAGCCCATAAGCGTGGCTACGCCGTGTAGAACTCTCTGGGTAACAGATCTTCTTACTGCTGCGCAATATGCGCAGCCTGCGCGCCCCTCCTCAAGCAGGCACTCCCAGAGCATGCACTGCACTGCATGATGCATGCGCGCAACCACACTCCGTGACTGCGGCAGTCACCACCGCCGCCAACCAGTGAATGATCTCATTTTGTTTAATTTGTTCTCTTGTTAAACGTGCAGTATACCCTGCAGGGTGTACTGCACGAAATCATAAGAACTTTATGCGTCGCTGTCTCAGTGGGATATGGCCACAGTGTGATAGGTGGTTGCTGTACTGCTTGCTTGGATTCTTGCTTGCATCTGACCGCACTCTTCTCGCCACCTGTAAAAATGGACAGCCTAGCATGAAAACAGCAAAATTGCGCACCTTCAAGCATTGCTGGTCCAGAAGGCCCCCTGCCCCCAGCGCTCCTAGTGGGTTGTCCATGCAGGCACGGCTGTCCAGCTTCACGGCACCACAGCAACATGCAATGTCTCACCTGTAGGCGCAAAAAAGGTTTACAGGGCAGCAGCAGCGTCACATGAGCACGCCCGGGCAGGGCAGTCACCTGAGGCCACTGCACGCCCTGTGCATGGCATCTCGAGTCGGGTGCAGGGGTGCGGTGCATCAACGTGCTGATTTCAAGTAATGACGTGCACGGCAGCAGCTCTTCCACAGCAGCTGCAGGGAAGGGTTAGCCTAGCGGCATGGGACCTCAGGAGCCTGAGGCTCATTGAGGACTCCAGGTGCTACGGGCACCTGGCAGCACTTGTTAACCCAGCGTGACAACAACTGTTTCTTACCTATGTCTCTCGTCTGAAGGACTTCAGTACCAGCCCCGCTCGCCAGCAAAGCTTGGGCCGCACGCGCATTGCCGGGTCATGACAGGCCAGATGCCTGCTCCAGCTGCTGCCGCTCCAGAGTGCTGCAACATCGCAAACATCCTGTAGATGATTTAAAGGGTTGCCATCAAAAGCCTCAGTGCCTGTTGTCAGTCGTTTTGTCATGCCCTGCTGCGCGCAACAGCGCCTGCACTGGCTGACGTTGGGCCAGCTTACCAGAGCGGTTGGTGCGGCTGGGCACCTCATGCTGGCACACCTGTGCCCCCCCCCCCCCCCCCCCCCCGCCCCCAGAACGCTGCTCATGCTGGCACACCTGTGCCCCCCCCCCCCCCCGCCCCCAGAACGCTGCTCATGCTGGCACACCTGTGCCCCCCCCCCCCCCCCGCCCCCAGAACGCTGCTCATGCTGGCACACCTGTGGCAGCAGCGATGGGGCCAACTGCTGGAGCTTGTAACACAAACATGTTTAGACAATATATGCAAGGCTGCGCACCTTCAATGCTCGACCAGGAGAGCCCCGCCCATACTCTCCCGATGCTCTGTGTGGCCCGTAGCGGCTGCCATGCAGGCAAAGCTGTCTGGCAGCATAGCATATTGTGATTGACATACCTGTAGGCATGGAAAGGGTTTGCAAGGCAGCACTGTCGTTAGGTGGCACCCCGGGGCCCCTGCTACTGCTGCAGCATAATATAATAAATAGTCTTTTTGTGAGCCGTACCTTGTCATCGGCATCGGAACCGCGCCTCGTACGGATGCTGCTGCAGCATGCTGAGCTGCGCAGCTCATGTCTGTTTGTGCTGCCGCAGGAGCGTCCATCATTTGTTTCTGCAACATAATGCAAGTAATGGGACTTCTTGCTTCTAAGGAGGAGTGGGCCACTCCTCTTCTCTCAAATAGTCTGTGGCTGCACACAGAAGGCATAGGCTTGGGCAGCTGTGCCTGCCTTTGATGCGGAGAGCGTGCAAGGTGTGAGCCAGTAGGGTTTCGCTCCCCCTGGTAACAACCAAAATAAACACACTCGGGCTAATTCTGGACTTGGAAATGGAATTGACCGACTTGCGCGGGTGGTTTCGATCGCCCAAACAACGAAGGAAAGACTGGGTACAATTACTACTACCCCCCATGAGCGGATTAGCGGCTCGCTGGGCTAGTGCCTGGGGGCGGGGTCAGTCCCGAAAGTGTATTGTATTGTATTGTATTGTATTGTTTGGTGCCGGGTTTGGGCTGAGTGGGGCGAAGCAAAAAAAATGCGTAAGCACCAGCAATCTACCAAGCGCATCAAGCCGGACAGCATGTTTCTGTGCTGCAGGACTTTCTGGCGTCTACGATTTTGCATTCAAACCATCGCACATAACAACCCAGCTCGCATTTTTTGCAACAATGCGCATTGTTTGTGCAAGGGTGCAACAGC
Organism: Tetradesmus obliquus; assembly: GCA_030272155.1. Lineage (NCBI taxonomy): Eukaryota > Viridiplantae > Chlorophyta > Chlorophyceae > Sphaeropleales > Scenedesmaceae > Tetradesmus > Tetradesmus obliquus. Next base: position 2,082,041 of record CP126207.1, on the reverse strand, counting down.
CTCAACACGCACTACCTGCTCCACACAGCCAAGGCGTGGGAACCCCATACAATTCACAAGCCAAGCACAGGCCCCCGGACGCTAACAACATGTGCCAACTGAAAAGCATCATCATGTGAAAAAACAATTCGATGACATACATTCTGTTGCAGACGCCAAGTGAATGTCTGCCCCGCCCTCCCCTGCTCCTAGACATGTGCAGCTGCTGTCACTCACAGCATGCCTACTGCCGTGCTCTGCAGAGATGCTGTGCCTAGAGCGGCAGTCCTTCAGGATCGTTGAGAGCCACTGCTGTTCACAGTATCTTTGAGGGCCACTGCTGTTCACAGTATCTTTGAGGGCCACTGCTGTTCACAGTATCTTTGAGGGCCACTGCTGTTCACAGTATCTTTGAGGGCCACTGCTGTTCACAGTATCTTTGAGGGCCACTGCTGTTCACAGTATCTTTGAGGGCCACTGCTGTTCACAGTATCTTTGAGGGCCACTGCTGTTCACAGTATCTTTGAGGGCCACTGCTGTTCACAGTATCTTTGAGGGCCACTGCTGTTCACAGTATCGTTGAGAGCCACTGTTGTTCACAGTATCTTTGAGGGCCACTGCTGTTCACAGTATCTTTGAGGGCCACTGCTGTTCACAGTATCTTTGAGAGCCACTGCTGTTCACAGTATCTTTGAGGGCCACTGCTGTTCACAGTATCTTTGAGGGCCACTGCTGTTCACAGTATCTTTGAGGGCCACTGCTGTTCACAGTATCTTTGAGAGCCACTGCTGTTCACAGTATCTTTGAGGGCCACTGCTGTTCACAGTATCTTTGAGGGCCACTGCTGTTCACAGTATCTTTGAGGGCCACTGCTGTTCACAGTATCTTTGAGAGCCACTGCTGTTCACAGTATCTTTGAGGGCCACTGCTGTTCACAGTATCTTTGAGGGCCACTGCTGTTCACAGTATCTTTGAGGGCCACTGCTGTTCACAGTATCTTTGAGGGCCACTGCTGTTCAGGCTGACATGCGTACATGCCATATGCAAACCCTCTGTCAACATTGTGTAACATGATGATACTATGCTGCTCCTAGACTGCATAGGAAGTCACAGCGACTGATACTGCGCCCGGCGGGGCCCGCCTTCATCCAGCGGAGGCTCGTGGTGCACTTCGGCGAAATTGTACGGGTCAAGAATTTTGAAAAACCAAGGTACATGCATAGCTGCGCACCTTCAATGCTGGAGCGGGAGTGTCCTGCCGCAAGTGGTGCACTGCCAACGCTTGAAGGATTCCTTCTGAGCAGCACCTGGCAGTACGTGGATTCATGTTCAACATGGGCGTGTATCGTTTTACATGTTTCATTGTTGGCGCAGGCAACCCTGTGGGAAGATTTCCGTGTCGTGTGGACTGCCTTTCTCACTGGATACAGAGGAGGCTCCCTGCAAGAACGCTGCCAGTGCTGCTGCACAGCCTGGTGTAGCCCGGGCTACGCCCCTGCAACACGTGCAGTGTCTATTGCGTCATTGGGTTGTGATGATTAGCATACCGCTGGACCAGTTACTGTTTTTACACCACATTGCGTTGGCAACCTGCAACAATGCAGCACAGCCCTAGGGTGAAGGCCTGACATGACGGAACCAGCGGTGACCAAGCAGCGTATACGAACCATATGAATCTCAAGCCACGATGCCGATGTACTATTCATTGAAGTAAATGAACGCTTCATTGCAGTTAAATGCATTGTTGGCCTGGTTTGAGCTAATACAACGCAAGCCAGCTCGATCAGCTTTGGCTGTCTCGCTAGCGTCTTTCCGTTGTCTACACTTCCAGAAGTTCTCCAAATTTTAGATCTATACCGAATTGAAAGGTAAGCTGCTTAGCATGTTGGTTGTGCTGAACACTCTAGCTATGCTGGTGCGGGCTGGGTCCTACGAATGCTTGAGACGCTCCGCACAGCCTGCGCTGCAGCGCAAATCTGTTTCAAACGCGTTCCAAACGTCTCATTTGTCATCATCCTTAATGTACGGATGCAGCTCAGCAGGGCAGAGAGGCAGCACCTCGTGTCAAGCAGGCCTCAAGCAGGCCTCAGTGTACTTCAGGTGCACTGTTCAGTCAAGTGGAAACTAGACAGGCATGGCTCGTATCATCACATCAGGAGGGTCATCTGAAACACACGTTTGTTGCTGCGCAGGAGGTGTATGTCAACTACGCAGAACTACAGCTGCCAGTCACGCGAAGCACGGCTGAGGCAGGTGCTGCCTTACAGCAGCAACAGCGGCAGCAGCAGCAAGCCAAACACTGCCATGTCGCAACAGCAGCAGAGCAGGTACCCAACAGCACAGCACGGCAGCATAGAGGAGCAGGAGGTGCAGTCGCAGCTGCTGCTGCCAGATCCACCAGCCACACAGGCACCAAATGCGCGGCTGCAGCAGCAGCAGCAGCAGCAGCAGCAGCAGCAGCAGCAGCAGCAGCCAAACGCTGTAGCCCCATGGGTTGGAGGGCGTGCTGGTTCCGCGAAAATGGAGGAGGCAGCAGCATTAGTGGATGTAGCAATAGCAACCATATTCAACGAGCGGTTTATGCCAGCGCCTGATGACAACACGCCAGAAGACCGTGATATCAACCGGAGAGCGTTCATTGATGTAGCGTGTGCCATTGTGAAGGCAACCGCAGCTGTCGTCTATGCACAGGACTACATAGATGCAGCAGCAGCCGGCGATGCAGGCGCTGTGCCAGTTGCATTGCGGCAGCAGCTGCAGCAGTATCAGCAGCGCTGGCAGCAGCAGGATCCGGCTCAAGCATGGCACACCAATTTGCCGGAGTACCAAACAATTGTTGCAAAAGTAGGCAGCACGCGTCTTGTCGAGTTGCAGCAGCTCTCCGTGCTGCAGCAGCAGCTGGACCTGCAGCTGCAGTGGTGGCAGTATCTGCAGCAGCAGCAGCAGCAGCAGCAGCAGCAGCAGCAGCAGCAGCTTGATGTGCAGCTGCCGCCCAACATGCCTGCGTTGTGTGGTGACAGCAGCTGTGGTGTGTGCTGTGTGTGCATGGGTCAGAAAGCCGCTGTGCTGCAGCGCCAGCTCAGGCGGTTGCAGCAAGCTCGGGCCATTTTCTTCGCCAGCCCACCTTGTGGCAACTTACTTCAGCAGCAGGGCAGCTAGCTTCAGCAGTTGCGCAGCTAGCTTCAAAAGTCGGGCAGTTGGTTTCAGCAACTGGGCAGTTGGTGTCAGCAGCTTGGCAGTTGGCTTCAGCGACTGGGCAATTGGTTTCAGCAGCTTGGCAGTTGGTTTCAGTGGCCTCTTTCGCATTTCTTTGCCGGGTGTAATGCACATCATTGTTGTGCAGCACCTGCAGAATCCTGCACATGTCTGTACGCCTTTCATGCAGGGCCGCCAGTGCGATAGGTGCCTCAAAACCTCGTCTTTCAAAGGTTACGTCTGTGTTGCAGTTTGCGTACGGGGGATGGTTGTCTGCACAAGCACGTGGCAGGGTGAGGTCAGTTGCATGTGGGTCCCAGGTACCATCTAACCTAGGTACCATTTAACATAGGCATGGTATGCATGATGCACGTGGCATGATGAAGTCAGTTGCATGTGGGGTCCGGGTACCATCTGTCAAAGGCATGGTATGTGTGTGATGTCCAGCTGCAGCTGCCAGCCGGTTCAACGCTCCGGTGTCTGTGATGCTGCGTCTGTGCACAGCATACAGAGGTGGCCACTGCACTTACAGCCGACGTCTGACCAGAGTGGCCAGACCCGAGGGGCCATGGCCCCTTGCCAGCTTGCATGCAATTGTTGCAACTGATGCATGTGGCATGGTGAGGTCAGTTTCATGTGGGGTCCAGGTACCATACTTGATAAACACAGCAATGTGCATGCGTTGATGCTTGATGGTACATTCATGTTGGCAAGGACTTTACACACATGACAGCAGTGGACTGAAAACAACAGCACGTGCATGTATAAGGTCGTCATTTTGCATAGTATGTGTGCGAGGTCCAGCAGCAGCTGCCAGCGAGCCATTCCTGTGTTCGTGTTGCTGCGCCGTTGCACAGCATGCAGAGGTGGTCCCTTGCCAGCTTGCATGCAACTGATGCAACTTCTATGCCCAACATAAGATTGCATCAACAGCATACAAGGGTGATCCAATGCCAGCTTGCAAGCAACATTTAGCAATACCTCAGTCAACACAAGCACTTCCGCTCTTTCTGTGGGCGTGCTGCAGTGTATGATCTGAAGCACTCTGCTGTGCCCTGCTCTGTGGTCACAAAACCCTGAGTGACATTATCCCTGCTCTGTGTCACAGACGGTCTGCCTATAGGCAAAGCCCTTTCAGCCAAACACTGTGACGTCTGCCTGCGTGTCTTCTGCTTGGATGGCGCTTGGTGGCATGTGTGGGCGGCTTTTACCAGCGCTGTGCTGCACCTGCATGTCTCATGCGTGAGATATGAATGAATGCCTACCCCCCAAATGGGTGAGTGAGCTACGCGTGGTGTGTTCACCCTTGACACCCACAAGGGGACGTGTGGGGTGCATGTCTCAGGTTGATGTAAATAGGACGATTCTAGGCATAGTAAAAGCATAACTGCGCGCCTTCAAGCAATGCTGGTCCAGAAGCCCCCCGCCCAAGGGCTCCTGGCGCTCCGATGTGGCTCTGTGCGTGTTTGCATGATTGTCTATGCTGCTGCGCTGTGCTTGCGTTGCATGTCGGTTGTTCTGGTGTTAGAGTTCACTTGAGATGGCTTGTTTGTGCCTCAGACGTTTCATTTGCGATGGAGGGAGGGGCTGGGCTACACACAGCACTGGCTAAAAGGCCGCCTTTTAAGCGGCTTCACTGTGAGTTGTGTTGTGTGAACTACTACAGCTGCGGCTTAAGCGGCTTCACTGTGAGTTGAGTTGTGTTGTGTGAACGACTACAGCTGCAGCATGCTGTGAGTTGTGAGTTCAGGAGAGAATGGCGTGACAGTTTATGTGTTTGCGCCTGCTGTACAAAAGAGTAGGCCTGAGGCACTGTGCTACTTGTAGCTGCGGCACTGCGGCCGTACTGCTCAGTGCATCAGTGTTTAACCTCACAGCTGCTTCTGTGACCAAAAGCTGGTGTGCGCTGGGCACTAGAGCAATACTGCAGTGCAGTCAGTGCAGTCACTGCAAGGGCCGTGCTGCAGTACTGCGGCAGTACTGACAGTGCTGCACTGAGCGGCTCAGTGCATCAGTTTTTGACGTCGCAGCTGCTTCTGTGACCAAAAGCTGGTGTGCGATGGGCACTACAGCAATACTGCAGTGCAGTCAGTGCAGTGCTGCAGTACCCCTGCAGCAGTGCGCAGTGCATCTACAACTGTGAACAACCATCATGGGTTGGGTCATGATGACCTATGGCAGCATGCATATCAGGCCAATGGACGACAGCAAGCCCGTGGTAGCTTGTTTCACAGCTCCGTTGAGCTTGGCTGCAGTACAGATGACCTGGCAGGTCAAGATGGTGGCAGCAGGGCAACAATCACGCGGGCACTGCCTGCTCGTGTCCGAACCAAACCTGCTGTCAGGGTGACGTCAACCTACAGCATGCATCTTCCACATTCGTTGAGTGCGAAAGGTTGAAGTACAATGAACTATCACCCTAAGTGCTCTATTTGAAGACTCAGTCGCTGCATATACCCGATCCGTCACCGCTCAAACCTGGTTACGCCCAACACTGATTCGAACTCGCTTGTAGGGCATTTTCTTAAAGATGAAACTCGTTGTAGCGTCCTTCAAAGTGCCACGAACAGAAAACAGAGCCGGTAATGTTGGCTTGTCAGATAGCAGCCTTCAATCAAAGGGGCTTACTTCATTGCCGAGCGGCCATATGGAAGCACTCTCTTGCCATAAACAATTTGAACTGCCATGATCAACATAATTTGCGTGCAAATGCGGCATTGTTGTAGGTAATGTAAAGTGGTCGTATATTGTCATTTTTTCATCGAACTGCTTGGCACCTACTGGCACACATACGCAGCCTGCTACTGCTGCTAAACCGAGTGGTATACTAAGCATTAGGTGCATCCATCCTGTTGGTGCAGATCGGACGAAAGCAACTTAGAGCATCACCCCGACGGCTGTAGATTGGCTGACATACGTCCTTGCAGCTTATCATCGTCATGATTACACCGTTATTGAAGCCTGCAGCTTTGCTGCTGCTGCCGTTGCTGGCATGGGTCGTTGCTGGCCAAGACGAGCTCGCAGCTGCGGCCAGTGCAGCCAATGAGGTATGCTTTATTTGTGTCTAGATTTTCTTATCCGCGCTCTTTGTTGGCAACAAATGCACAGCAGACGCTTTTGCAGAGGCACGTCGTAGCCATTCGCCCAGCGCCTCTTGCACGATCGCAGCAGGAACAGCCCAACACATCATCAGTAGAAGCTTCGACATTTTAACAAACGGTCCTGCGTTGCGAATGGAGGCCGACAGCGGAGCTGGTGTCACCAGGCGTTGAACAGCACCTGCCGTGACTGCCACTGGTGTGCGCGTTGCATGGCAGCAGCAGCTCACTTGGACCGAACTTACTGCTTTAAGCTGGCCTGACAGCTCGCAGCGCCGAAGATACACGTTTCAAGGCAGCTCTGGCTGTCAGAGCAGTGTGCTGTGTTGCTGGAGCAGCAGTAGTTACTGGTACCAGTAATTACTGGTGACGCAGTGTCACTGCCAGCACTGCCGCATGCTCTTGCAGCAGCAGGGCTGCTGCTGGTGCTCAGGCACTACACATTCATGCGCTCCTTCCCCTTCAAGGGGACACAAAGCTTGTGTGTCAAGGCTTGTGTGTCACTACAGCACCCCTTAGTCTTCCCTGCAAGATCTAAGAGACACACTCCTCCTCTTGCCCCAAGTTATTGACTGACGCACGCAATGCGCTGTCTGTTGACCAAGGAGTAACACCATGCTGCACTGTGCATGCAATAAACACTGTTTTCACGTATGCAGGGTCTCATGTAAGCACCAATGCTTCCAGCAACCATGTGCAGTACCATCGAGGATGGTGTGGAGGCTGCGCTTTGACACCTAGCTAGCACACCCTCATCAAGCTCCTGCTGCTGCTGCTGCTGCCGCCGCCTGCATCAGGTTCCCACCAGTGCTGCCACCAGCCCAGCAGGCTACGTGCCTGGCTGGTATGAATCATGCGATATCAACTCCAGCTAGCACACCCTTGACAACCTCCTGCTGCTGCTGCTGCTGCTGCTGCTGCTGCTGCTGCTGCAATAGGTTTCCACCAGTGCTGCCACCAGCCCTGCAGGCTACGTGCCTGGCTGGTATGGAGGAGGCATCTACCTGCAGGGCAAGCTCTGCTGCTCCCGCACCGTCTGCTCCCCAGGTGCGGCACGCCAGCTTGCAGGAAACCCTTTGAGGCTTGCAGGAAACCATGCAGGGCTTGCAGGAAACCCTGTGCGCTTGCAGGAAATGTGTAGCTTGCCAAAAACGAGAGCTGGGGTCCTCATGCACCGCAGACACAGCATTTGGGCGCAGTACGGACATCTTTTGAACCTGAGATCATTGTTGTGACTTGATTTCCTGCAGGCTGCTGACACTCTGCTGCCCGCCGCTGCATTCACGTCATTCTTGTTTCCTGCAGGCTGGCGCAGTTCCTGCAAGGGCTCGGTGACTGACTGCAGGAAGAAGAGCTGCCAGACAGTCAAGGCCCCCAACGGTGCCGTGTGTGACCTCAACCCGTGCATTCAAGGCTTGTGCTGGGAGGGAGTGTGCATGGGAGGTGGACCCGCCACCTGCCCCGCACACACTGACGAGTGCAAGCAGGTGAGCTGGCTGTACTGCTGTACACTTTTGTGGTGTGTGTTGTTTGTGTTGATATGATGGTTGTGCCGCTGTGGGTTCTCCACGTTTGCAGTGGGCTCCGTGTACTTTTTCAGGGCTGGTTATTTGGAAGTGGTACAGGCTGTGGGCATGTTGGCTGCTTGTGCATCAACCCGTGCTTCCAGGGACCGTGTTGGGAGGGTGTCTGCATGGGAGGTGGACCTGCCACCTGCCCCGCACACACTGACGAGTGCAAGCAGGTGAGCTTTGGGGCACTCACCAGTGCTCTGTTGTTGCACATTGTGTGCGTTTTGGGGATATCTGTGTGCGTGCGTGTACATGAGGTGCATGCAGGTGTTGGACCTGCAACCTGCCCGGCACACACTGACGAGTGCAAGCAGGTGCGCTTCAGAGCACTCACCAGTGCTCTGTTGATGCACATTGTGCGTGTTGGGAACAACTGTGTGCGTGCGTGTACATGAGGTGCATGCAGGTGGTGGGCCTGCCACCTGCCCGGCACACACAGAGAAGTGCAGGCAGGTGAGCTGGCTGCACATTTAACTGTTCAGTGAAGCTTGAAAGGTCCTTTGTAGGATGGGTGTTGCGTGGCTGTGCCTTTAGAGCGGCCAGGGTGTGCTTTGTGTTAGGGCTGCTGCAGCCTGTTTAATAGCACATGCAGGCTGTGTGGGCAGGTTGGCTGCTTGTGCATCAACCCGTGCATCCAGTGCCTGTGCTGGGAGGGAGTGTGCATGGGAGGTGGACCCGCCACCTGCCCTGCACACACTGACGAGTGCAAGCAGGTGAGCTGGCTGTACTGCTGTGCACTTTTGTGGTGTGTGTGTTGTTCGTGTTGGTATGATGGTTGTGCCGATGTGGTTCTCCCACGTTTGCAGTGGGCTCCGTGTCCGTTTTCAGGGCTGCAGCTGCTTACTTGGAAGCGATACAGGCTGTGGGCTGTTGTGTGTTCAGCAGCGCATGCAACCTGCGGGCAGCGTACCAGCTGTTGAGCAATTCGCCATTGCCTCCTGCTGTTCCTGATCACTGTCACTGCTGCTGCTGCAGCTGCTGCTGCTGCTGCTGCTGCTGCTGCTGCTGCTGTTTTAACCGGCAGTACAAGTGCAACGCCAAGACCGGCCAGTGCAGGGAGACCTGCCCCAAGCCCAACGGCACTCCCCGGCGTCATCTTACACTGCTGCTGCTGCTGCTGCTGCTGCTGCTGCTTTGTGCTTGCAGTACAAGTGCAACCCCAAGACCGGCCAGTGCAGGGAGACCTGCCCCAAGCCCAACGTCACGCCCTGGCATCATCTTACACTGCTGCCGCTGCTGCTGCTGCTGCTGCTGCTGCTGCTGCTGCTTTGTGCTTGCAGTACAAGTGCAACCCCAAGACCGGCCAGTGTAGGGAGACCTGCCCCAAGCCCAACGGCACGCCCTGCACAGGTGGCAAGTGCGAGTGTGGCAAGTGCATCCCAGATCCTCGCACCTGCCCAAAGCCCCACGGCACCCTCTAATCTCGTCTCACACTGCTGCTTCTGCTGCTGCTTCTGCTGCTGCTTCTGCTGCTGCTGCTGCTTCTGCTGCTGCTTCTGCTGCTGCTTCTGCTGCTGCACTTTGCCCCCTGCAGTACAAGTGCAACACCTGGTGTCTTGGGCCAAGACCGGCCAGTGCAGGGAGACCTGCGCCAAGCCTAACGGCACTCCCTGGCATCGTCTCACACTGCTGCTGCTGCTGCTGCTGCTACTGCTGCTGCTGCTGCTGCTGCTGCTGCTGCCGCCGCTTTGTGCTTGCAGTACAAGTGCAACCCCAAGACCGGCCAGTGCAGGGAGACCTGCCCCAAGCCCAACGGCACGCCCTGGCATCATCTCACGCTGCTGCTGCTGCTGCTGCTGCTGCTGCTGCTGCTGCTGCTGCTCCTGCTTATCCCCTGCAGTACAAGTGCAACCCCAAGACCGGCCAGTGTAGGGAGACCTGCCCCAAGCCCAATGGCACCCCCTGCACAGGTGGCAAGTGCGAGTGTGGCAAGTGCATCCCAGATCCCCGCACCTGCCCTAAACCGCCCAATGCGTGCAGCATCTACCATTACAACAACGCTACAATGAAGTGCGAGCTGATCAACGCGACATGCCAGCAGCCCCCCAACCAGTGCAAGATGGTGAGACTTTTTACCCGGTTTAAGATGTTTGTTGGATACTTTGCGTGTGCCGGCATCTGCAGCAGCAGCAGCAGCAGCAGCCAGCGGCAGTGGTGCTGGCCGAAAATCTGCCACACAGTAAGCAGCAGCATCTGTCGAGTAAACACCACCACAATGAAGTGCGAGCTGATCAACGCCACCTGCCAGCATCCCCCCAACCAGTGCAAGGTGGTGAGTTTTGTCAATCACATCCAAATGTTTTAGAGTTTTGCCCAGGATAAGATAGGGGCCCTGTGCCGTCTGGTGAGTTACGGCTCCAGCAGCAGCAGCAGCAGCAGTAGCGGCCTAGAAATGCAGTGAAATAGGCAACAGCTGCCCCAAACCTCCCAATGCGTGCAGCATCTACCACTACAACAACGCTACAATGAAGTGCGAGCTGATCAACGCCACCTGCCAGCAGCCCCCCAACCAGTGCAAGACGGTGAGTTTGATTTGACAGCCACATCCGAAGGTTTCAGGGTTTCGCTCCCAGGATAAGATAGGGGACATGTGCCGTCTGGTGAGTTACGGCACCAGCAGCAGCAGCAGCAGCGGCAGCGGCCTAGAAATGCTGTGGAATAGGCAACAGCTGCCCAAAACCTCCCAATGCGTGCAGCATCTACCACTACAACAACGCTACAATGAAGTGCGAGCTGATCAACGCCACCTGCCAGCAGCCCCCCAACCAGTGCAAGACGGTGAGTTTTGACAATCACATCCGAAGGCTTTGGGGTTTTGCCCAGGATAAGATAGGGGTCATGTGCTATATAGTGAGTAACGGCTGCAGCTGCAGCAGCAGCAGCAGCTGCGGCGGCAGCGGCCTAGAAAGGCTGTGGAATAGGCAACACCTGCCCCAACATGTGCTGGCAACATGTGCTGGCAGCCAGGTGACAGCTGCTGTGTTACAATCCTCAGAATTGACTGCTGACACACACACACACGCTGCTGCTGCTGCTGCTGCTGCTGCTGCCGTGCTTGTTTCTGCCGTGCTTGTTTTCCCCAGCTGAGCTGCAACCCCAAGACCGGCCTGTGCACCATGCTCTCCAACAGGCCTGATGGCACAAACTGTGAGCACCAGCACACTCTCTTGTGTTTACATATACAAGTTGTGTAACACGTGTAATATAACAGTGTTATGTGCATAGATCCATGCACAGTGGGAGCAGCTGCACGCGGTTCACGCTACAACCCTGAAGCTGTGCTTGTATCCTAACTTTGGCGTATCCTGAGCACTGTCAACTGAATCATGAAATGATGTTGCAGACGGCACAAGGTAGACGCTAAGCTATTGGGACAGCACAGCAGCCTGGTGGCAGCAGCACTGACCTGTGCACGGTTGAATGCATAGTTAAATAACACATCGCTGCTGCTGTTGCTGCTGCTGCTGCTGCTGTGCCCAGGCACCGGCGGCACCTGCAAGGCAGGAAACTGCATCCCTCCCATCATCTGCGGCCCAAAGCCCTGCCCTCCCAACAACAACACCTGCAAAGCCAACAAGTGTGACCCAGCCACTGGCGAGTGTGACATCGTGGTGAACAAGTGAGTGACTCAGACAGCGACATAAAAAGTGCGACATTGCATGTCTCTGATCGCCGCCTGCAAGGCCAACAAGTGTGACCCAGCCACCGGCAAGTGTGACATTGTGGTGAACAAGTGAGTGACACGAGCTCCTGACTTTTGGATAACGTAACAACACCTGCTTGGTAAACAAGTGTGACCCAGCCACCGGCAAGTGTGACATCGTGGTGAACAAGTAAGTGACTCAGATGGTGACATAAAAAGTGTGACATTACACTGCACGTCTCTGATCGGTGCCTGCGAGTCCTACAAGTGTGACACAGCGTCCGGAAGGTGTGACGCCAATGTCAGTGTTTGAGTGAGCTCAGATGCATGCTGGGGCCCTGCATCGTTTAATGCATGCTGGGGCCCTGCACCATTCAATGCATGCTGGGGCCCTGCATCATTCAATGCATGCTGGGGCCCTGCATCATTCAATGCATGCTGGGGCCCTGCATGGGGTGCATGCTGGGGCCCTGCATGGGGTGCATGCTGGGGCAATGCATAATTCAATCCTGCTTGCATGCTGCAGCCAATTCACACCTGAGCCGCTCATGCAGCAACCTGCATTGCCTAGCTGTGCCAGCAGACTATGCAGAAACTGACTGCATCTGCATGGCAGCAGCTCCTGATCTGGAACTGGCCGACCTGCACAAGCGGAACTCTGTGCAACTGACACGCAACCCGCTGCTGCTGCTGCTGCTGCTGCTTCTGTGTGTGTGATGTGCAGGCCTAACGACACCCCATGTAAGTGGCAAGTTACAACTTGATCAAACTAATTGCATCAGCAGCTGCACAGCCCTCATGCTTCAGGCTAGCTTGACCGCAGCAGGCAGCACACACTGCGGTTCCATTGAATTTCAGCGTAATCCTGCAAGTATGGGCTGTGTGTATACGCTGCCGGCTCCTCTCCATATCAGCAACAGTTGACCATCCCGCACATGCAAATTAATGCGTGAAGTTAGATGTCAACCTGCTTGTTTGTCGTGTATTGTGTTACATGTCATGTTATTTAACATGTTATTGTTGTTGTTGCACCCTGCAGGCCGTGGAGGAGCCTGCCAGAATGGCATTTGCCTTCCTGCAGTCAAGTGCCCCACCAAGTGCCCTGATCACCCTGGTAAGTGGCAAAGGCAAAACTCAACCCCCTGGAGACCCGCCTCTGGAACATGGAACAAGCAGCAGCAGCAGCAGCAGCAGCAGCAGCAGCCGCCGCCGCAGCAGCAGCAGCAGCTGCCGAAATGTGACGCAACTGGCCAGCCTCTTCCCGCAATCTGCCCCCTGACGCAGCAGCTCAACCCTCTGCTTTGTGCTGCCGCTGCTGCTGCTGCTGCTGCTGCTGCTGCTGTTACAACAGATCTCTGCAAGAAGTACGAGTGCGACCTGAAGACCGGCAATTGCACCATTGTGGTGGACCGGTGAGTGACACAAATTGAAATATGTATTCCATGTAATTCATGTCATTCATGAAATCAATGTGATCCAAACCATGTGTTACATTGATTCTGACTCACCTTGTTGAGCACAATTATATGACCTTCACGCTGGCAGTTGTACCATCGTGGTGCACCGGTGACTTTGATCAATAGCTCACCAGGTGATTCAACTTTGAATGTGCACGTAGTTTTTAATTTTAAAAGGATGTGAGCAGCTACGCTGTGAGCCCAAGCCTAACAGCAGGTGCTGCTGCAGCGTTTGAACAGAAGCATTGTCGGGTGCAACAGCGTATGCCTTGCTCTACCGCCATAGCTTTGCAATAGATCTGCTTGCTGTGCTTTTCAGGCGCGATGGCACGCGTGCCCCTCTACCACCTGCCAGCGTATCATGGGGAAATAGCCCTTAGACATAGCCCACCTCTGCTATTCTCCCTAAAACATGATTGTTGTGTTATCTCTCTGCTGTTCAGGCCGAATGGAACTCAGTGCCCATCTGGAACCTGCCAGGATGGCATATTAAATGTGATTGAAAAATGACTAAGTATGTTACTCCATCTCCTTCCAACTATGCATATGTGTCCTTGTCGTTGCTATTCAGGTCCAACGGAACTCCTTGCCCCTGTAAAACCTGCAAAATGACATAGGAAAATGGCATACCAACCCATTACTCGGCCTCTGACTATGTTTTTATCTGTTCTTCTGTGCTTTTCAGGCCCAATGGAACACCTTGCCCCTCTGGAACCTGCAAAATGACAAAGGCAAATGGCATAAACACCCATAACTCCGCCTCTGACCACTGTTTTTATCTGTTCTTCTGTGCTTTTCAGGCCCAATGGAACACCTTGCCTCTCTGGAACCTGCCAGGATGGCATCTGCTCACCAAACCCGATCTGCCCCCCGAGGCCAAGCCCCTGCCAGGTGAGGCACTGATTTGTGACATGATACATAACATGTTATATGGCATGATGTTTGTGCTGCTGGCACCAGCAGAGCACACCCCCAAAGGTCCGTGGTCAACAAGCCAGCCCAACTCATCTCTTTTGTGTTTTTTCCAACGATGTCATAAAATAGTCCCTGGCAGGCCCCAAATGCACGCTGATCACCCTGTCTGACAAATCTCTCTGTTTTATGGTGTTATAACATGTTACTTTTTGTCGTGCTGCTGCAGCTCTACGAGCTACCCCTTGGCGCCACCAACTGCACGCTGATCACCCTGCCCAACAACACTGCCTGCGACGACGGCCGCGCCTGCACCACAGACGACAAGTGAGTCAACTTCTGAGTTTCTCCTATCTGTTTTGCTGGGGTTTGTTTCGCAAAGGGGAGTAAATACTGCTTTGTTTGGGGGTAAGTTCTGCGGTCTTTGCTTCGTGCGTTTGCCCCAACCACCTGCTTTTCCGCATTGCTGCAGGTGTGTCGCTGGTGTCTGCACGGGCACCCAAAAGACCTGCCCCGTGCGCCGTCAAGGCCGCAACCCCCAATGCATCTTGTCAGTTTGTGCGGAGCCAAATGCAGTGTGCACTGAAGTGGAGGCCCCAGATGGCACCAGCTGCAATGATGGCCAGCCGTGCACAAACAAGGACCAATGTGTGAACGGCGAGTGCAAGGGGACCCCGCTGGTGTGCTCTAAGAAGCGGCAGGCAGGCACCTGCAAAGAGCTCCGCTGCAACCCGCTGACAGGTGAGGCGGCTGCTGCTGCTGCTGCCCCTGTGCGTGCGTTTCGCTTTTGTGTTTTGAGTCTATTTTGAATTCCTGTTTTTGTCAAACAAGGACCAGTGTGTGAATGGAAAGGGCAAGGGGACGCCGCTGGTGTGTGCAAAGAAGCGCCAGGGCGGTAGCTGCACGGAGCGGCGCTGCAACCCGCTGACAGGTGAGACAGCCGCTGCTGCTGCTGCCATTACCTGGCATACTGTGATCTGCCTTGCAATCATCCCCGGCTTGGGTATGGTTATCAAGAAGTCTTAGAGGTTTTATATATGTCTATGTTATATGTAAATAAAAGATATGTTTGTATGGTTGGATGTGTGTTGGGAGGGGCTGCAGGCGGGGCTCAAGATGCTCAGCTGCTCTGCGCCAGCATGCATGTGATTCATAGCTTACGCGTTGCTGCTGCTGCTGCTGCTGCTGCTGCTGCTGCTGCTGCTGCCTGCAGGCCAGTGTGCTGAGCTGCCCCTGGCTGACAACACTCCCTGCGATGATGGCAAGTGGTGAGTGCCGACGCATGGGATGTGCAAGGCTTGCCTGCTGTACTTTATGTAACATGCAAATGGCTGCTTGGTTACTTTGGTCTTGTAGCAGTTTCAGCTCCAGCCAAGTTTGTAACATAGATGCTGGTGCTGCTGTGGCAGCAGATGCTGCTGATGCTGCAGTGCTAACCTTCCGTCAAGACCGACACACTGATGCTGCGGCTGCTGCTGCTGTCGCGATACAGGTGCACCACCGACGACGTCTGCGTATCCGGCGTCTGCACCGGCGAGCCCCGCACCTGCCCCGACTCAACAAACCACTGCCAGCTTTTGCTGCTGCTGCTGCTACTGCTGCTGCTGCTGCCGTCTCGCAGGTGCACCACCGACGACGTCTGCGTATCCGGTGTTTGCACCGGCGAGCCCCGCACCTGCCCCGACTCAACAAACCAGTGCCACCTCCTAATGGTGATGCTGCTGCTGCTGTTGCCACCGTTCTGCAGGTGCACCACCGACGACGTCTGCGTCTCCGGCGTTTGCACCGGCGAGCCCCGCACCTGCCCCGACTCAACCAACCAGTGCCAGCTGGCTGCATGCATTGAGGCCACACAAACTAACAGATTGCTGCTGCTGCTGCTGCTGCTGCTGCTGCTGCTGCTGTTGCCATCTTGCAGGTGCACCACCGACAACGTATGTGTGTCAGGCGTCTGCACCGGCGAGCCCCGCACCTGCCCCGACTCAACAAACCAGTGCCAGCTGGCAGCATGCATTGAAGGCACACAGACTAAAGGGCTTCTGCTGCTGCTGCTGCTGCTGCTGCTGCTGCTGTTGCTGCTGTCTTGCAGGTGCACCACTGACGACGTCTGCGTGTCAGGCGTCTGCACCGGCGAGCCCCGCACCTGCCCCGACTCAACCAACCAGTGCCAGCTGGCAGCATGCATTGAGGGCACACAATCTTGCGGCTTTGTACCCCGCCCTGATGGGGCTGTGTGCGAAACAGCCGGCACAACTCGCTGCGGCGTAGACACGTGCAGCAGCGGGCAGTGCGTTGCAGCCAACCGCACGGATTGCTCGGCGCTGGATGACGTGTGCAACGTGGGCACATGTAACGAGGGTACTGGGGCGTGTCAGAAGATCAAGAAGGCTGACAACACGCCCTGTGATGATGGAGAGTTCTGTACCACAGGGTCAGTGTGTACTGCCGGCCTGTGTGGTGGTGGCAAGCCGAAAGAGTGCCCCATGCCCCGCATCATGTGCAAGGAGGCCATCTGCTCCCCGGTGAGTCAGTGTCCAGGGTTTAGCAGCTGTCAGGGTTCAGGGAACTGACATTTGGGTTGGGGTTCAACAAATATGCGGTGTGTACTGCTGGGCTGGGTGGTGGCGGCAAGCCAAAAGAGTGCCCCATGCCGCGCATCATGTGCAAAGAAGCCATCTGCTCCCCGGTGAGTGGTTTAAAGCTGTTTGGGGTTGAAGTCTCAGGGTCTTGCGGTTTTGTTTGGGATCGTGCTTTGCAATGTGGTCAGCGGGGAGTGTGAAAAGGTCAAGAAGGCAGACAACACGCCCTGCAATGATGGAGAGCTCTGTACTGAGGGGTCAGTTTGTACTGCTGGACTGTGTGGTGGCAGCAAGCCGAAAGAGTGCCCCATGCCGCGCATCATGTGCAAAGAAGCAATCTGCTCCCCGGTGAGTGGTTGGCAGTGGATGTTAGGGTTCAAGAATTGGGGTTTTAGGTTGGTTTCTGTGAGTCATGCTGTTGGGGTGTACTGCTGGGCTGTGTGGTGGCGGCAAGCCAAGGGAGTGCCCCATGCGCCGCAGCATGTGCAAAGAGGCCATCTGCTCCCCGGTGAGTGGCTGGCAGGGTTTAGAGTGGTTGTTAGGGTTCATGGAATTGGGGTTTTGGGTTGGGTTTTATGAGGCATGCAGCTGGGGTGCAGCGCAGGCATCTGTGCTTGCGGCAAGCCGAAAGTGTGCCCCATGCCCCGCATCATGTGCAAAGAAGCAATCTGCTCCCCGGTGCGTGCTGTATGTCTGATAGAATTCAATTGTCTTGTTTTAGGGGGTGCGGTCCTCCATGCGACAGGTGTTGAGGCTCTTAAAGTAGAGTGCACGTGTTTGTATGTGGTACCTATGATGCGCTTGTGATGGCCAGTTTGGCACGGAGGGCTGGGTGTTTACTGCTGGCGTCTGTGCTGGCGGCAAGCCTGACAGACTGCTACTAACCCTGTGTTTTGTGTTCTTTGCTGGTGCTTGCGTCTTCAGGCGCTGCGCCAGTGCCTGGTGCTTGACAAGGACTGCAGTGCCGTGGCAGATCAGTGCAGTGATGCCTGCTGATCCTCTTCCCATGATTGCGCCTGCTGATTCCCTTTTCGTGTGTGTTGTTCGCTGTGCATTCCTGCAGGCGCTGCGCTAGTGTCTGGTGCTGGACAAGGACTGCAGCGACAATCCTGACCAGAGCTTTGTGATGTATGCTGTCCCTTTTGATAATGGATCTTTTTGCTCTTGTTGTCCATCTTGCAGGCGCTGCGCCAGTGTCTGGTGCTGGACAAGGACTGCAGCGGCGTGGCCGACCAGTGCAACAGTGGCGTGTGCAGCGCAATCACAGGCCAGTGCCAGAAGTCCCCAAGCAACGAAGGTGAGCCGTTGGCAAAGTGATGAATTGATTGCCGTTGATTGAGGGAGCTGATTCGAACCGCGTGACACTAGAAGCAGAAGTGTGGCAGGCGCATGAGTGCAGCACTAGCAGCCGTCGGCAGGCCAGAAGTCGCCAAGCAACAAAACGAGCTGTGCACTGATGGACATCAGCTGTCAGTTGCTGCAGTACTGGCGAACCGATGTCACAGCATGCGGTGAATGCTGTGAAGGGGTTCCTGATGCACGCGGTCACAATCTCATGCGGTCAGGGACGCCAGGAGCAGTGTATCAATGGTTTCCTGCTGCTGCTGCTGCTGCTGCTGCTGCCAGGTGGCAGATGCGACGACGGCCTAAAGTGCACCATCGACAACACCTGCTCCACTAACCCAGCTGCTGCTGCTGTTGCTGCTGCTGCTGCTGCCAGGTGGCACGTGCGACGACGGCCTCAAGTGCACCGTCAATGACACCTGTGCTGGCGGCACCTGTAGTGGCAAGCCGCTCGTCTGCCGGGCCCCAGCCAATCAGTGCAAGATGGCTGTGTGTGATCCGTCCACTGGCGGCTGCATTTCTGTAAACAAGCCTAACGGCACGATCTGCATCAGCGGCAGCGCCGCCGGCCAGTGCACCACAGACACCTGCCAGGGCGGCGTGTGTGTGCGGGGACCGGAGAAGAACTGCACAGCGTTTGATGATGACTGCAATGAAGGATGGTGCAACCCGAGTAGTGGCAGGTGGGTGTGGTTCTTGGTGTCTGTGGTTTTGCTGATGTGTTTGGGGGTTTTCCAGATGTAAAGAGCTTTGTGGGTGCGGATTCACTTTGGTCTGCAACAGCGGCAGTGCTGCTGGCCAGTGCACCACAGACACCTGCCAGGGCGGCGTGTGTGTGCGGGGCCCGGAGAAGAACTGCTCTTTTCCCGCTGTGATTCAGGGGCTTTTAGGAACCCCAGGGATGTTCTATGTGTGTGTGGGGGCCGGAGAAGAACTGCACAGCGTTTGATGATGACTGCAATGAGGGAGTAGGGTTTATTTCAGGTATCTATTCTGGGTTTCAGGAAGTCACACACACAAGCCATAAATCACACACACAAAGCTTTAAACACAGACATATGCAAGGGCAGTGTGTGTGTGAGGTGGCCCTTGATGGCTAACTGCACGGCCTTTGACGACGATTGCAAACACCCTTGCTGTCACTAGCTGCCACTGCTGCTGCTCCTGTTTCTGTTGTTGTGAGAAGCGACCCGATTCAAACTGCAGCCCCTGCAGCACTGGCCTGTCATGTACACCCTGGCTGTCACTTGCTGCTGTTGCTGCTGCTGATGCTGCTGCTGTAGCTGTGAGAAGCGCCCCGCAAACAACCTCGGCCCCTGCAGCACCGGCCTGTCATGTAACAATCTGACCGTCACTTGCTGCTGCTGCTGCTGCTGCTGCTGCTGCTGCTGCAGCTGTGAGAAGCGCCCCGCAAACAACCTCGGCCCCTGCAGCACCGGCCTGTACTGCAATATCAACGAGCAGTGCAACAACGGAGTATGTGGAGGTGGCAGGTGAGAAAACCATTGTATTTCACTTGTTAAAGTATACTATCTTTTATGTTAATAATAACATAATTTACAAACATAGCATATGCGTGTAACGCATGGTCAACGAGCATCACAAGTGTATGCGGCGGCGGCAGGTGAGACAGCCACAGACAGCAATCGATGCAGTTGAATTTGGGTTGTGCAGTGCTTGTGAGGTTGCAAAGCATGGTAAGGTGCGTTTGTTCTTGTGAACACAACAGCCAGGTTGGCTGTCCTCCAAATCAACCCTGAACACCAGAGGATGCCAAACAATTTGATGTGCTGCCAGTGTCCCTATGTTCCTGGGGACAGAAAAATAATAATAATAATAGAAGTATCAACCAATCCACATCCTGTCGAGTCAAGGCAGTGCACTGAGACCCCCAACGCACCCTTGACACAAACATTGTACAGGCACAACCCAAATCATTATCTCGCTGCTGCTGCTGCTGCTGCTGCTGCTGCTGCTGCTGCTTTTGACCACGCAGCGACCGCGTGTGCACATCATCCAACAAGTGCCAAACCATCCAGTGCAATGAGACCGCCAACGCCTGCAACATTGTTACAGTCAAGAACTGCTCTGGCCTCAGCGATGCTTGCAACCTGGGCAAGTGCAACAGCAACACTGGCGAATGCTTTGCTGACCCCGCAAATGAGGGTGCAACATGCGTCGACAGGTGGTTCTGCACCAGCAACACAAGTGAGTGTGGTGTTAGTGACATGTTACATGTTGTGTTGTGCATGTTACTCTAATGTATTAATGAGGGTGCAACATGCGTTGACAGGTGGTTCTGCACCAGCAACACAAGTGAGTGTGGTGTTAGTGACATGTTACATGTTGTGTTGTGCATGTTACACTGATGTAATTGCCCCAATCAAAAAGGGTGCAACATGCGTCGACAGGGGGTTCTGCACCAGCAACA
Source organism: Tetradesmus obliquus (assembly GCA_030272155.1). Classification (NCBI taxonomy): domain Eukaryota; kingdom Viridiplantae; phylum Chlorophyta; class Chlorophyceae; order Sphaeropleales; family Scenedesmaceae; genus Tetradesmus; species Tetradesmus obliquus. The sequence goes on along the minus strand of CP126207.1, from coordinate 2,061,832 downwards.
CAAGTGAGTGTGGTGTTAGTGACATGTTACACGTAATGTTGTGCATGTTACGCTGAGGTATCGATGAGGGTGCAACATGCGTTGACAGGTGGTTCGGCACCAGCAACACAAGTGAGTGCTGCTCTGCGGTCTTATGTGGGATGATATCCAGGGTGAGATTTGGTAGTGTTGTGTGCCGATACATCCCATGGCCGTGGCTTTGTCCCGGTTTTGCCACGTCATCAGCTCCCCAAGCGGGCGAGGTCACCCGTGAGTGTGTTAGTGACATGTTACATGTAATGTTGTGCATGTTACGCTGATATGAATGCTGCCAGCAACAAAGACGCAGCCTGTGATGACAGGTGGTTCTGCACCAACCAAACAAGATATTTTGTTAAGTGGCATTCTAAGCAGCAAGTGTTTCAGGTGTTCTGACACTTCAACTGCATTGCCCTCTTGACTTATGCCTTGTTTGATTTGCAGGCAACTATGCTCACGTGTTACTAAGTGATGCCAGTTGCACATACATACAGTACAGCAATGCGCATACAAAAGCAGCATGCACCAACAACCATTGCTGCTGCTGCTGCTGCTGCTGCTGCTGCTGCTGCTGCTGCTGTGCAGCGTGCAAGGCTGGCCAGTGCACCGGCGGCAACGTCACCACCTGCCCCAGTCTGGGCTGCAACATCGGCTTCTGTGATGAGGTGAGTTTGGTGCCAAGTTTGTTGTTTGTGTTGTATACATAGAGATTACATAAGTTTCCATTGCACATGTAAGCAAGGGACCTAAACTGGCGTCAGCATGTAAGCAAGGACCTGAACTGGCTGTTGTGTTGTGCTGTGTTGTGTTGTATGTGACCTCCGCCCAACAACACCCTGCTTTACAAGCAGTACTCACACCAGTTGTCAATGCCTTCACGGGTTTAATCTAGTTGCTTCTGGTTTTTGCATAAGAGAGCAGAAAGATTCTGCCCCAGCCTGGGATGCAACATCGCATATTGTGATGAAGTGAGTGGACGATTGAACAGTTCATGTATGTTCGCTCAACACAGACTGCAGTACCTGGCACCCACATTGTACAAAACCCTGCCAAAAACTACTTAACCCTGCCTAACCCTGCTAAACCCTGCTATGCCCTGCTCGCAGAACACCGACAAGTGCGACACTACCCCGAAGTCCTGCTCAGAGCTCGACACAGACTGCACAGCCGGCCAGTGCGGCACAGATGGCAACTGTTATGATGTCCCAATCAACATCAACGGGACATGCATTGGCGTCAACAACTGCACGGGCCAGTGCAGTACAAACGGCACGTGTGTGGAGAGCTGCCCCACGCCACCCGCAAGCCCCAGGTAGGCTAGGGTTTAGGTTTTGAGCTGTCAGGGTTTTGGGTTCAGGATTTAGGGTGTGGGATGGGCACAGTTTGCCCAACAACTGCACGGGCCTGTGCAACACCAACGGCACCTGCGTGGAGAGCTGTCCCACGCCACCAGCAAGCCCCAGGTAGGTTTTAGGGTGCAAGGTTTTAGGGTGGGAGGTCTCCAGGGTGGGAGGTTTGAGGGTGGGAGGTTTCCAGGGTGGGTGGGTGGGTGGGGGTGCAGCACGCACAGCACCTGCGTAGAGCAGTGCACCAAGCCACCCATAAGCCCCAGGTAGTTTCAAAGTGTGGGGTTTTAGGATTTTGCTGATGGGGGCTGCAAATAGCAACATGCACCGGCCATGCTGGCTGTTCTGCGTTCTTCAACTCCATTTTTCAGGTGCGCGTGTCGCGGCGTCAGTCGCTAGGCATCCTTTTCTTCTGGTGATGGCCTTGCTTTGCACTTTGCAAATGCTTTTGCTTGACACCAACTGTAGCAAGCAGTCTTATGTTGACACCCTTACCGGCCCTTTCGGTTTAGGTCTAAGCGTCTGGGGTTTTGCTGCAAATGTCCCTTCATCCTCCTCCCCCAGCCCTGTCCCATCATCACCCAGCCCTGTCCCATCATCTCCCAGCCCTGTCCCATCATCACCGTCCCCTGTCCCGTCATCACCCAGCCCTGTCCCGACATCACCCAGCCCTGTCCCGTCATCACCGTCCCCTGTCCCGACATCACCGTCCCCTGTCCCGACATCACCGTCCCCTGTCCCGGCATCACCCAGCCCGCCCCCTGGTGAGTTCTGCCATGGCTGAACCCTGTTGGTATGCTAGGCGTGCAAAGGAGGTAGTTGTGTCTTGTTTGTCGCTGGACGTTGTGTTTTGTTTGATGCTGGGCGTTTGTGCTCATGCACTGTGGTTTCATACCAGCCCAAGCACTACTCCTGGGAAGTGCTGCCTTGCCTCGAACTTGGACCGTATGTGTGGCTAGAGCCAATGTGACCAGCCGGATATGCTTGAGCCAATGCTTGAGCCAATGCTTGAGCCAATGCTTGAGCCAATGCGCGAGCCAATGCGCGAGCCAATGCGCGAGCCAATGTGACCAGCCGGGTATGCTTTAGAGTACTGCCTGGTGCCATGTGGAGCACGCCTCCATTACCTTCATAGACCATGGGTGAGACGTTTGAAAGGTATGGGTGAGAGATTGCAAGTTGCAGCTTCAGAGCTGAGGCCAGCAGGGAATGCTGCCCGGCTCTGCAGCAGAGGACTTCTCGCCCGACTGCTTTCAAACTCCATACACTGCATTGCGTCGTTGCATGCGCTGCTGTTGTGGTGTGTTCACCGCAGTACTGTTAAGGCTGTTGTGGTGTGCTCACCGCGGTACTGTTGAGGCTGACGCAGTGGTGTCTGCGGCGACACCAGGGCTCTGCACTCGTCAACATAGTGGACTGTTGCAGCGACCTTCGATACTGATCTTCAATGGTGATGTACCCTTGCGTGTGTATCCTTTTGCCACGCAAGCACCCGTCTTGGCCACGCAAGCACCCGCGTGTTGTGTATCCTTTGGCCACGCAAGCACCCGTGTGTTGTGTATCCTTTGGCCACGCAAGCACCCGTGTATTGTAGATTCTTTGGCCACGCAAGCACCCGCGTGTTGTGTATCCTTTGGCCACGCAAGCACCCGCGTGTTGTGTATCCTTTGGCCACGCAAGCACCCGTGTATTGAAGATTCTTTGGCCACGCAAGCACGCGTGCCCATACTTCTGACATCTGCATTGTGCATGCCACCAAAAGAATTCTAGCAGGAGTGGCAGGAAGCCACTCAGCCGACTACATAGTAGCCCACTAAGCTTTGCGACCAGCGGCAGTTTCAGATGGCTCTGTGCGCAACTGCTGTGGCAACGACAGACACAGCAGCTCAGTTGTTTCTGCTGCTTGTTGGCTGCAGGCCCCACCTGCGGCACTGCCACCTGCGGCGCCACCCAGTGCTGCTGCGACAACCTAACCCCGAAAGTGTGCAAGGACAAGATCGGGGACGACTGTGACTACACGTGTGCTAATGCCCTGTGCCAGAAGGATAACGGCCTGCAGTGCAACTGCATCAAGGCGTGCGACGGCCGAGGCTGCAGCGGCGTGAACGGCAACCCCTGCAAGAGCAACGGTGCGTCCCAGCAAGCCAGCCAGTCTCCTGCAAGCCAGAAGACGCTTTCCTGCAAGCCAGCCGGGCTCCTGAAGCCAGCCCTTCTCCTGCAAGCCAGCTTCTTTGTTGCCAGCCAGTTTGTTTCCTGCAGGCCAGCAAGTTTTTCTTCCCTGCAACTTTTTACTTTTAGCAAGCCAGCTAATTTCTAGCTATTTTTCTTGCCTTACCAATTTCTGCAAGCCAGCAAGGTCTCCTGCAAGTCACCGGTTCCAGCAAGCCAGCCGTCACCGGCAGTTCTGGAAAACCCCTGCACCACCAGCAGTGGGCGCTGCACTTGCACTCACCAAGCAACCTCACCACTCACTGCTGCAGTTGCAAGTTCAACAGCTGCGCCTGCTGCTGCTGCTGCTGCTATGTGGCCGGCGTACGAGCATCTGCATACCAGCATTGTCTTCTCACCTGGTCCGACCCGCCTGCCTTGCAATGCGTGCAGGTGTCTGCTGCTGCGCCAAGTCGCCTAGCGGGGCGCTCTGGGGTAGCGTTTGTGACAAGTGCGGAGATCCTTGCAGCAAGACGTGCACAGGCAATGATCCGGCGCTCGTCACCAAGGTTTGCAATGCAACCATTCCATAGTCAGCCTTGAACCTGAGCAGTGGCCGGGACGCAATGCTGCCTATCTGCAGCGGCCTGGCGTCTATGCTGCTGCATTTTGAATCTAAACCCCAAACCCTTGCTGCTGCATCCTTTAGGGTTTCGGGTTGAGCTGTGCTGCTGCATCCTGGCAGCTGTGCTGCTGATCATCCTGATCCTCGGCTTATGAGATGGCTGCGACGGCCGTTGATGGCTGGGTTTGTGGTAAGAGTCATGCAAGGTCCTGGGGAGGGGTGTGAATGTTGTGAGTGCACCGTAGGACAGGGTATCACAGCATGAGCTGTCCTGTGTGCAAGACGTGTGCCACTGACAGGAATGTCTTGCTGTGTTGGGCATGCGTTGCTGAATGGAGGCTGCATGTTGCTGCAGCACATTTGCTGCGGGTACACGGTACAGGGACGGGACTGAGGCTAGGCTGATTGCAGCCGCTGGTCAACGCCTGGTCAAACATGTGGCCGTGCTACAAACGCATGATAGACTTGCAGGGACACAGGTTTGCTTGGAGGTTTTGCGAGATGGGAGGTTATGTTGGCTTGTTGGGGTGGAGCTTCGCTTGCATGAAACACGCAACGGATGCTGTTCAAAGGGATACGATTCAGGTTATACGATTATACGATTATACGATTCAGGTTATATCCATATGCTGAGGGTGCTTTTATGGAGATGTACATACATGGCGATGCCAGGGGTGTTGGTTGTGGTTTGGGATGTCTGGTCGCCATGCTAGAATGGAGTACTTATTGCAAGAAACAGATGCTGCAGATTGTCGCCTGGAGTTGTCTTTGCCTGCTGTGGGCTTGGCAGAGTTCCGGAGCTGTGAATCCATAAACCTGTTGCAGCGTGATGCTGCTGCTGCTGCTGCTGCTGGTCAAACGCTGACAACAGCCTGGTCAAACACGTGGCCATGCTACAACGCATGAAAATTGCAAGGAGACAGGTGCTGTTTGGAGGTCTTGTGATATGGGGGGTTGTGTTACAGTATACAGATGGAAAATGGCTTGCATAAAACACACAACAGATGCTTTACAGGCGGATACTATTATGGATATATCCATATGCTGAGAGTGCTTTTCTGGACATATCCATACATGGCTGGACCAGGAATGTGTCGAGTTGGGATGTCTGGCTGCCACGCTACGATGCGCCACTGCTTGCAATGAAAGAAACACAGATGATGCGGATCTTCGCTTGGAGTTGTGTGTCCTTGGCAGAGTGCGGCAGGGTGCTGTGCTGCTGCTGCTGCTGCTGCTGCCTTGGCAGACTGCGGGAGCTGTGCTGCTGCACCTTTGGCTGTGCATCAGCTGTGCATCTATAAACATGTGGCTGTGCGATACTGCAGCAGCCACAGGCGCGTGGGAGATGGCCACCTGACTATGTGTGTGGTGTTGCACAACAGTGCTGCATAAGGCCCGTGCAGTGCAGGGTTCTGGGGTGAAAGGGGTTGGCAGAGATGCGTGTTTGTTGCTGTTGCTTTGCTATTGGCAGGGCTGCTTGCAACACGCTTCTGCTGCTTGCAACATAACACGGCGTGCATATGTGAGGACTTGTTTGCGGCGAGATGGGGGCGGTTTGTTGGCGGTCACTCATAATATGTTGATATGTTGACAGTTGCTTAGGTTATCTCGGCAGTTCACTCAGGGTATAATTTGGGAATGGTGGTGCTGTGGGGTGTCACGGAGACAGGGCCTTGGGTTTTGAATTTTTGTGGTTAAACACCTGAGCTCATTTCCCTGTTGCAGCTAGCTTCAAAACCCTGGCTTTGGGGCTTATGGTGTGCTGGGGCCTTCAGCAACAGCAGCAAACCTGGCCTCAGAGGTTCACTGTTCATGCTGTGCGTTTAGCGCTTGTCGCTGATTCAGCATGGGTTCAAGGTGTGAAACTGGGGTGTGACGCCGTAACAACTGGTCAGCGCTGGTCAACGCTGGTCAAACCTGGCTTTGCTTGTTGTGGAGGGCGGTTCCTGGGGCTCAGGTTTATTTGCGTAGGCAATAATATACGAGATACATGTGGTAGTGCCAGAATGTGGTTTGATGGCTCTGATGCTGCTACAGCCAGGCCTGCTGAGGGGCATGCTGCTGCAGCCAGGCCTGCAGAAAGGCATGCTGCTACAGCCAGGCCTGCAGAGGGACACGCTGCTGCAGCCACGCAGCAGAGGGACTTGCTGTCTCGGCAATGCGAGCAGCAGCATGACAGCGGCAGTACGCATAATACGCATTTGTTGCGGGCCATCTGGCTGTTTGAGGTGAGTTGTGGGTATGTAGCCAGGCCTGAATCGGGATGCCTGGGCAATGGCAGTGGGAGTAGCTGCATGTGAGGTTTTCAATCGCCTTTCTGGACGGTGCAATGCGCGCCCTGGGTTGCTGTTGACGTACAGCAGCACGTGGCATCAACATATGATGGGATGGTTTGAGCTGTGGCGTGCTGCACTGCTGCTGGCACGCACTGCTGTCAAAACCTCAGGGGTCCTTGCGGGCACGTCGGTGCATGCATGATGATGCGATGTCTGTTTCCTGCTGCAGTGCTCACTGCTTGGTTTTGCTGCAGTGCGGTCAAACCCCAGGGGCATGTACATGATCACCCAGATGTCTGCTGCACACTGCTGCGTCTCCTGCTGCAATGGTGCTCACTGCTGTGCCTTGCTGTACTGTATGGCTTTGCGTGATGAGGCTTCTGCCACATAACATGCCTCCATGCAAAAAGCTTCCCTGCATATGTCACGGTTGAGTGTGTGGGTGGGTGCCATCATGCCACAGGTGTGTTTGTGTGTGTGCAAATACTAAAGAGCAACGCTGTTCTTTGTGCAACGCATGATGTTGTTGCCGTTTGGTTCGTTCAGTCCTTGGCAGCGCCGCTGCAGCCTGGATTAGCAAAGAACGCATGCTCCTGGACTGCTGTTTGGCTGTGGAATCAAAGGCAGCAATGGTACGCGCTGCTTGTCCATACATGATGCCCGCAACCATGTGTGTCAGATGCAAACTTGAGCACATCATTACATACTGTTATTTTGGGTCATGCCTGCACTGCTGCGGCCTTAAGAGGCAGTTCAGGCTGCTGTGCATGCAGCTGATGCTTTGTGTGCCTCATGGCACACTGCATCAGCACATGACGTGTGGTGTTGGGCTGCAGCAGCGTGCTTTACGGCGCACTGCAGCGGCAGCACTTGATGGCGTCTGGTTGCTTCCCTGATGATGAAGCACCTGTTTCAGAGTTGCGTTGCAGCTGCGCCTGACAGCTCAGTGCGTCGGCAACTTGCTCGTTTGAAATTGCATGCGTGTGGGTCAATGTTGACCATCTAATGGATGCCTTTGACTTAGGAGGCTCTGCGCACGTTCGTGTGCTTCATGGCACACTGCATCAGCGCTCAGCATGCAAGACTTGGAATGCCTGTGGCAGAATACACATGTTTGTGCATGCTGTCTGACTGCATCAGCGCTCGCCTTGCAGAGTCTGAGACAACACCGTATGGCGCACTGCATCCGCACGTGTGGGTGCGTTCCTGATTATGCAGCACTTGGAATGCCTGTGGCAGAATGGATGCCTTTTTGACCCAGGAGGCGCTGCGCGCTGCCTCTTTGTTGGTTGATAGCGCGCGAGCACTGTCACATAGCTGCTGGCTCTCCTTCTGCACATGTGTGTGGGTTTGGTGGAGTTGTTGCTGCTGTACAGCAGCAGTACATGCTGCTGCTGTACATGCAGTACATGCTGCTGTACAGCAGCAGTAGCAGTAGCAGTACAGCAGCAGTAACAGCAGCAGTAGCAGTACATGCTGCTGTACAGCAGCAGTACATGTACAGGCACAGGCACAGGCGGACTACTCAGTTGTCAACGGGTGACTTGGATGATGGCGGTTTGTTGTGATTCTGACTGTGCAGCAGCAGCAGTACAGGCACAGGCACAGGCATATGCGGACTGCTTTCTACTAATGGTAGTGGTCCAATTCTGGCTGTGCAGCTGCCGCAGCCTGTCTGATAGGGTTTTACTTATGTGCAGGCATGCGGCAGCGTCGCTGCTTCTGTGCTGGACTTTCTTTTCCAACGCATGCACTTTAGTGGCATGTGGCGCTGCTTCTGCGCTGGCTGGCTTTTCTTTGAACGCATGCACATTCGAAGCTTGTGGTAACCACAACACAAAAACAAAAAAAAAGAAGCTTGTGGCGATGCCGCAGAGATAACTCAGCAGAGGGAAACATGTGGCACGGTGGTGATGTGGGCCACAGGGTAATGTCAGCAATCAGCAATCCTGATGCCTGGCTTTCGCTCATCAGCAATCAGAATGCCCCAAACGCAACGATAATGGCGCATGCATGCTCCTGACAATGATGGCTCGTGATGGTGGTGGTGATGTCGCCATTGCACAAAATGTAACACAATGCAATGACACAGATGCAACAGAGGCGTCACACAATAGGCTCTGGAAAGGGGTTCCCACTCCTTTGATGAGTGGGATTGACACCAGGTGTATATACACCGTGTGAATTCGTCACTTTACACCGTGTATGCCACATGTATGCCACATGTATACAGTGTATGCCACATGTATGCCACATATACGCCACATACACACATAAATACACATATATACACATATATGCCACAGATGCTGCCACAGCACAGCTTGTGGGAAGGTGCTGGCCGGTGCCCAGTGTAAACATGGGTAAAAGAGGCGCCACCTGGCTGCTGCACCGTGCAGTGACTGTGCGGCTGTACCGCGCCTTGTCAGCGGCGGTGCCGCAGCACGGCCTGTGCAAGGCTTCTAGACAACGCCCAGAACAGGTTCAGTTCCAGGGCTAGTGCTGAAAGCTACACATCTGACGAGAGCTGTCAGCATGAGGTGGTCGTGTCAGCTGAGGGTGTGATTACCCCCCTGCCCTGCTTGCTAATTAGGGTTTACTGCACTCGAGAGGGGGGCGGGGGATCAGCTAGTAGCGTTCATTTCACTCCATCGTCCCACCTAAAAACATCTCGCAGCCTCTCCTACGTTCCGGGGTGCTCTCAATTGCCTCTGCAACACAGTGCTGCTTGTCCGCGCGCCTGGCCTTTGTAGCTGCAAGCTGCGATCTTACACGCTTTCTTATTCGGCTTTGAAGCAGCACTACAAGCACTTGCAGGACCGGATCAGTGCAGGCTAGGAAGGGAACCTTCCTGCATACTGCAGAGCTCTTGTGCAGCACATTAACCCCACCGATCGCAGCCTTAAGTTCTTTGATACAAACGCAAATGTTGAGTGCACTACGCTGCGCGCGTGCCAGCCTGCCTGCTGGGCTGTGATGCCCACAGCAGCAGCAGGCAGTAGGCAGCTGCAGTAGCAGTTGCCCCCACAACAGCAGCAGCAGCAGCAGCAGTCGTACCATCTCTACCCCTAGCTGCCCTTTAAGGCAACAGGACTTTCCAAGTATAAATCAAAGCAACGAAGCCACGTTCTGCGATGTCGCTGATCTACTCGCTGTATGTCATCAACAAGTCGGGCGGCCTCATCTACAGCAGGGTGAGCGATAGGCAGAATAACATGAATGCACAGCTTTTTGCAGGCTTCGAGGTGCAGCGGTGTGTTGTGTTGTGTGTACGCCAACAGCGGGAGCCTTATGCCGCCAAGTCGGTCTCATTAGCAGCAGGGTGAGCAGCAGGCAGGAAGTTGCAGCAGGCAGCTCCCTGTAAGCTCTTTGCAGGCTTCAAAGTGCAGCAGTGTGTTATGTGTCCGTAAGCAGCAGCCGCCTTAGGCGCTTAACTCAGGCCGCCTCATCTACAGCAGGGCGAGAGGCAGGCATGAAACAAGCGAGCTGTGCTTTGCTTGCCCACAGCAGCAGCAGCAGCAACGAGCGAGCTGTGCTTTGCTTGCCCACAGCAGCAGCAGCAGCAGCAACGAGCGAGCTGTGCTTTGCTTGCCCACAGCAGCAGCAGCAGCAACGAGCGAGCTGTGCTTTGCTCGCCCACAGCAGCAGCAGCAGCAACACGTTGGGCAGTTTCATTTACAGCAGGGTGAGCAGCAGGCACGAAAAGAGGAGTGGTCAGCTGTTTGCGGGCTTCGCAGTGCAGCAGTATGTTGCGTGTCACCAAATGATCTTGTGTGTGCTTAAGGTCAGGTAGAAGAACAGAAGCCTGCTGCTTTGGTTGTGCTTGCAGGACTTTGAACCTTCTGCCAAGCTTGACCTGAATGACACGCTGCGCCTGGCCAGCATTTGGTGAGCAGGAGCAAATCAGTTGCAGTTCAGCAGCAGCAGCAGCAGCAGCAGCAGATGCTGCACGGTCCTGCTGTGATTTGTGGACATCTTGTGACCTGAATGACACGCTGCGCCTGGCCAGCATTTGGTGAGCAGGGGAGCAAGGCGCTGATCATTGTCATCTTTGTCAGCAGCAGCAGAAGCAGCGCAGCAGCAGCAGCAGCAGCAGCAGCAGCAGCAGCTGAAGCAGCAGCAGCAGCACATGCCACACGCTGAAGCTGTGAAGCGAGGGCACAGCATGTCAATGTATCTCTTCAGTTGAGCTTTTGCAGCGTCTTCAGACGAGCTTTGCAGCAGCTGCTGCGGCGCTCTCTTCACTTCACTTCGCTTCCCTGCATGGCTGCCGCTTGCAGGCACTCGCTGCATGCCATCGCCTCTCAGCTGTCGCCTGCCGCCGCAAACGCCAATCACAGCTCTCAGACAGCCACAGCCGACTGAATGCCCTGCTACTTTGCACTGCTGCTGCTGCCTGCAGGCACTCGCTGCATGCCATCGCCTCTCAGCTGTCGCCTGTTTCTGTTTGGTCACTGCTGTTGCTGCTGCTGCTGCCGCTTGCAGGCACTCGCTGCACGCCATTGCCTCCCAGCTGTCGCCTGCTCCGGGCTGTGGCGGCATAGAACTGCTGCAAGCAGAGAGCTTCGACCTACACTGCCTGCAGGTGAGAGAAATTAAACCCTGAGCTTTTATGCAAATGTAGCATGTGTTATGACACATATGACAGGATATGGCAGCCTAGAGCTGCTGCAGGCGGAGAGCTTTGACCTGCACTGCAGGTGAGACCCTTGACTTGCATACAGCTTGTAACAGTTGCTGTAACATGATAGAGGAGAGAGAAGGAGGGGTGGCATAGAGCTGCTGTCAAACATAGCATGTGTTATAACATAGTTGACATGATATGGCGGCATAGAGCTGCTGCAGGCAGCGAGCTTCGACCTGCACTGCCTGCAGGTGAGACACAGCTGCACTGGCAGCATCTGTAGCGGTTGCCTCGATTCAAATATTACTACAACAGCCACCAGCAATGCCACATTCTTGACACCTTTGTGGCATGGTTTTGGCTCCCAGTCACACCAGACTGAAAGCCGTAGCTGCAGTGGTATGGCATGCCCTGTTGACCTGCCTGTCTTAATGCATAGCTGTGTATGGTACGGTGTGGAGTGTTTCGGGTGCAATGCTGGTGAAGAAACTTTAAATGGGTGCTGCTGCTGCTGCCGCTGTCACAGGCGCCCACAGGCACCAAGTTCCTGCTGATGGTGGAGCCACAGTGCCCCCAAGTGACAGCGCTGCTGGGCAGGTGGGCAGCAGCAGCAGCAGCAGTGGCAGCAGTAGCAGCAGCAGAAGCAGTGCCCCCAGGTCACGGCGCTACTGGGCAGGTGGGCAGCAGCAGCAACAGTGCTGGCAGCAGCAGCAGCAGCAGCAGCAGCAGCAGCAGCAGCAATGCCTGCAGCACTCAACACGCAACCATGACTCACAGATGACGGCGCTACTGGGCAGGTGGGCAGCAGCAGCGGCAGTGGCGGTGGCAGCAGCAGTGCTGGCAGCAGCAGCAGCAGCAGCCGCAGCCTTGGCAGCAGTCTTGTCCCGCGAAAGGACAGGGCTGCGAGGCAGGCGAGCAGCAGCAGCAGCAGCAGCAGCAGCAGCAGCAGCGCCGTGTAGAAGCTGATTTATGCTGCTGGCTGCCTTGCTACTTATATGCTGCTGCTGCTGCTGCTGCTGCTGCTGGTGGTGGCTGCTGCAGGATCTACGAGCTGTACAGCGACTTTGTGATGAAGAACCCCTTCTATGAGTTGGAGCAGGTGCGCAGCAGGATTTTGGGCAAGGAAGGTTTCCTTCAAACCCTAGACCCTAGACACTCGCTGACTTGGTAAAGAACAACCCCTTTTTCGAGGTGGAGCAGGTGCGCAGCAGGATTTAGACCCGTCAAAGATCCATTCAAAACCCTAGCGTAGGGCAATGTGACACTGTGCAGTGACCTTGTGATGAAACCCTTCTATGAGGTGGAGCGAGTGCGCAGCAGGGTTTTGGGGTGGAGAAAGTCCCAATAAAACCTTGGACTTTGAGCAGTGACTTTGACATGAAGATTCCCTCCTACGAGGTGGAGCAGGTGCGCAGCAGGAGTTAGACCCAAGTTAGACCCTATAAAACCCTAGCCTAGGGCCATTTGACACTGTGCCGTGACGTTGTGGTGAAGAACTTCTTTTTTTTGGTGCAGCAGGGTTTGTTTGTTAGGGTTTGGGTCCAAGAAGCACCGATCAAACCCGTGAGACCTTGAGCAGTGACGGTGTCATGAAGCCGCCAGTTCATCAAGTGTCAGCTGTTTGACGAGGCTATGGATTCAGCAATCAAGCGCTATTCCCATGCTGCCGCTGATGCTGCTGCTGCTGCTGCTGCTGCTGCTGCTGTTGCTGCTGCTGCTGCTGCTGCTGCCAGGTCATCAAGTTGAGCTGTTGATGAGGCAGTTGACTTAGCAGTCAAGCGCTACCCCCTGGAGCTGCTGCTGCTGCTGCTGCTGCTGTTGCTGCTGCCGCAGGTCATCAAGTGTGAGGTGTTTGGCGAGGCTGTCAACTTAGCAGTCAAGCGCTACCCCCTCATGCTGCTGCTGCTGCTGCTGCTGCTGCTGCTGCTGCCGCAGGTCATCAAGCGTGAGCTGTTTGGCGAGGCTGTCAACTTGACAGTCAAGCGCTACCCCCTCATGCTGCTGCTGCTGGTGCTGCTGCTGCTGCTGTTGCTGCTGCCGCCAGGTCATCAAGTGTGAGCTGTTCGACGAGGCAGTTGACTTGGCAGTGAAGCGCTACCCCCTCATGCTGCTGGCGGCACCGCAGCAGGTGTGTGCGTGATGGTGTAGGGTTTGAGCATGTTCTGCTGGTTTAAAAGGTTGAGGTTTAGGTTCACTGTGAGGTGAAGCGCTATCCCCTCACGCCATTGGCAGCGCGCAGCAGGATGCAATGAGAGCGGCGGCAGCAGCGGCTGTGGTCAAGCAGCAGCAGCAGCAGCAGCAGCAGCAGCAGCAGCAGCAGTGGTGGTTGGCTCATCCCAGCCACAGCAGGATGTCTGCAAGCTTCGAGTACCGGTTGGCTTTGTGCTGTCAGTGGGAGAGTGCAGCTCAGCGCTTGTTGCTTGTGCTGCTGGCAACGTTGCAGGCAGCAGGAGCAGCACATCAATATGTTCTTGTACATCCGCCGCTGCATCCACGAGTGCTGCCGTCACTGCTGCTGCTGCTGCTGCTGCTGCGCTGCAGGCACTGGTGCTTGGACCGATGGGGGCCTGAGTGAGGGCAGAATACCCGCCACACCAGCAGGCAGTACACATGCAGTAAACAGGCAGTAAACAGGCAGTAAACAGGCAGTACACATGCAGTGTCCTCGCTGGGGGCCTGAGTGAGGGCATCATCGCCGCCAGCTCAGCAGGCAGGCAGGCAGCACACAGGCAACAAATGTTGGCATGATGGGGGCCTGAGTGAGGGCATCACCTCGGCCATGTCAGCACCATGCAGGCAGTACACATGCAGTATATACGCAGTAAACAGGCAGCACATACGCAGCGTCCTCGCTGAGGGCCTGAGTGAGGGCATCAGCGCAGCCACTTCAGCTCTATGCAGGCAGTACACATGCAGTAAGCATCCGCCTGCAGGCAGTACACTGGCACTACATGCAGCCTCTGTTGGGGGCCGGCTGCAGGCCGCGCTGCAGGATCTGCATTGGGCAGCGCTGCACTGCCGCAGGGCTGCTCAGGCTTCACACAGCTGAGGATGCTGCTTAGCCGCCACAGCAGCAGCAGCAGCAGCAGCAGAAGGGGAGGATCTGCTTTGGGCAGCGCTGCCCTGCCGCAGGGCTGCTCAGGCTTCACACAGCTGAGGATTCCCCTGAGGCAATGGCTAGTGATGGCATTGCAGCAGCAGCAGCAGCAGCAGCAGCAGAAGGGGAGGTTTTGCAATTGGCAGCAATGCACTGCCGCAGGCCTGCTTGGGCTGCCAACACCTGAGCATGCCCCTGGGCCGTCACCTGTCATATGCACTGCTCTGATGGGTGCTGCTGGCGCCAGCAGCAGAGGGAGGGTGGGGCCGCAGTGCAGCATCAATATGAGGAATGCATAGAATGCATGGCTGGTGTTAGGCAGCCTGCGCAGGTTGAGGCTGCAGCAGTGGCCCCTGGGGCCTGTCTCAGAATGGGACGGAGACTCCAATTGGTGTTGAGTTGCTCCAGTACGTACACAGCGTTGGTTGATGTGATTATGTGTCTGTTTTCTGTATGTTGGCCTGGTGATCCACACGATATATGATTCTGGTGGTGTGTCAGCACCAGTTTCCTCAAGGCAATTTGCCCCCAGCATGCCAGGCTGGCAAGGCTGCCGTCCACATGCCAGCTGCGTCTACTGGGCTTTCGCGCAAACAGACTAGTGAGGAACGCTTTTGTGTCGCGTGCCATGCATGTGTTCGGGCCAACAGCAATGCTGCCTTGAAGGGCGCCAGTAGCTCAGTGACCTTCTCGTGACATGTCAGCTTTTGGGCTCACACGCTGCGACGCCCCGAGTCTTGCACGTAGCCTGTCTAACGTTGTTTACATCGTCCCCGGCGCACATTGGATCATTCGCTCAACGCCATCACCGAATGACGCTTGTCACACAAGTTGCTGAGAGAGAGGTGTTCGAGAGCAAACTCTTCGCACGTCCTTGCACGTTGGGATTCTGCTGATTGGTTTGAAAGGTTTCTTTTCGTTTCATATCAACTAGCGTTTGGAGTGAGCGCCATGAGACACAACCACACTTGCACAGTCCTTTCAAGACCAGAAGCTGCACGCAGTAGTACATCTGACTACATCAAACATTGTCACAATAATCTGTTGTGGAGTTGAGCAGCGATCACGTGCGGTCTACGTAGAGTCCCTGAGAAGCAGCAGTGCGTCTCGCAGCACCACATAAAGCGCTCGGGACGGTTCTCAACACATAAAGGTACAAAGTGATGACATGCTCGTTTCAGCTTGCATGCACTCAGCAGTGCCGGTGCCGAACTGCTGTTGCACTTGCACACGGACATATGCTGCATGCGGGTGACACGTAAAACGTTGCTGTCTTGTGCCCGACTATTTTCCACCAACAGTTTAGTGTTTAGAACAACCTTTGCAGGGCCGCAACATAACGCAGTGCGCAGCTACAGCAGCTGCACCAACAGAGCCAGCAGTGGTGCTACCATGAAGAGGCATGGGCCTGGCAGGCTGTGGACTCTACTGCTGAGCCTAGCATTCGCAGGTGGGCTTTTAACTGCGTGGTTTAGCGGTGTTTCTGCGGCGAGACGCAGCGTTGACTGCTGCATGCAAGCCCTGGTTTGGTTGGATAGGTACCGCAGGGTGGCTCCCCGTGGTACTACCATGGCCATACCGACTTGAACCAGCAGCAGCAGCAGCAGCAGCACCAGCAACAACAGCAACAATGGTCGCAGCAGAAGGTGAAACAACACCAGCAGCAGCAGCAGCAATGTGGCGATGTGCGCGAATCAAACATGTACAGCAGCAGCAGCAGCAGCACCGTGGGACAGTTGCTGACATGCAAGCACCTGCAATGATACATGCTTGACCATAAGTAATCAACACACCTCCTGCCTTCTTGTTGCTTCAATCCTGCTCTTATTTCAGGTGCATGGAGTGCACTGTTAGTACCAGCAGCAGCGGCAGCAGCAGCAGCAGCTCCACCAGCAGCAGCAGCAGCACCATCGAGCAGCAGCAACCCGACGCCCTTTCTGGCAATGCTGAACATGGCAGGAGTTGCGAAGCTGCTGGCAAACACCACCACATGGGCCAACCAGGTGTGCACTGCACTGGGCAAGTGACATGTTACATGTCCTTTTACGATGGAGTTGGTGCGGGTGCCAGGGCTAGCGTGTGCGCTGCGCGCTTGGCAGGTCATGTAACATACATGTGGTGTGTCATGTAAAAGAGGGTTTTTGAAATAGCAGCAGGACTGCCTCGCTGGTGCGACGACAGGTACACCGTCCTGAATCGTGTCGATTGGGGGCAGTGTCACCACACTCTTGTAGTTCTCATGGTCTGTGTGTCACGCGTCACGCTGCTGCTGCTGCTGCTGCCGCTGCTGCTGCTGCTGCCAGGCCAGCAACCCGGCCTGGTACAACGCCAACCTCATGAACCCCAACTGGCCAGCCACTATCTTCATGCCAAGCGATCAGGTAAGGTTGCCGGTGGTAGCATCACCATCATCAGCAGCAGCAGCAGCAGCAGGTAGGCCCCGCTGGTGGCAGCAGCAGCAGCAGCAATTAGCACGATG
This sequence comes from Tetradesmus obliquus, assembly GCA_030272155.1. Classification (NCBI taxonomy): domain Eukaryota; kingdom Viridiplantae; phylum Chlorophyta; class Chlorophyceae; order Sphaeropleales; family Scenedesmaceae; genus Tetradesmus; species Tetradesmus obliquus. The sequence goes on along the minus strand of CP126207.1, from coordinate 2,045,219 downwards.
CTGAAGCAGCGCCAGCCGCCAGCTGCTGCAACATCGTGACCTGCTCACGCAACCGATACATAAGTTCTCTGTATTGTTTTGTTGCACATGCAGGCGTTGACCAAGCTGCTGCGTGATGCGAAAGCAGCGCCAGCAGCCAGCGCCAGCTGCTGCAGCCCTCGCTGCTCCAATGTCATCACCTTGAACTGTGTGCTACTTCTTGCTGTCTGCAGGCCCTCACAAAATCACTCAACAGCAGCGCACCAAGCCAGCAGGTGCTTATGACGCATGCAGTCATCTTTGTCAACGTGTTTCATCATTCGCTGCTGCTTGCAGGCGTTGACCCAGCTGCTGCGTGATGCAAAAAGCAGCGCCAGCAATCAGCAGCTGCTGGACGCCTTTGCTGCAAACATGCCTCAGTTCTGGCAGCTGATGAGCAACCAGGTGGTTGAGGGCACCGTGAAGCTTGAGGAGGGCCAGGAGTTCACGGCGCTGGGGGGCGAGAAGTTGACCGTGAAGAAGGACGCCGCAACCGGGTGAGTGGGGAGAGTAGTGCTTTGCGGGGTGAGTGGGTGCCGTGAAGATTGAAGAGGGCCAGGAGTTCGCGGCACTGGGGGGCGAGAAATTGACCGTGAAGAAGGACGCCGCAACCGGGTGAGTGATGAATGAACATCTATTTTGCCTGTTGATATGCCGAGCATGTTGAAAAAGCGCAGGGAGCTGTGGGGCGTGACCACTGTTTGAGCGGTAACAGCACATCGTGTCAACGTATGTGCTGTATTCTGCTGGTGCTGCTGCTGCTGCTGCTGCTGCTGCTGCTGCTGCAGGTCTTGGACTCTGAACGGCATCAGCACAGTGCTGCTGCCGGGCCAGACAGCCGGCAAGACAGCAATCTACAGCGTAGACGCATTCACCACCCCAGCAGCAGCAGCAGCCTGGGCACCCCTGCTGGCAGCAGCAGCAGCAGGGGGCGTTGGCACGCCTGCTGCTGCCAGCAGCAGTGCTGCGGCCAGCAGCAGTGCTGCGGCCCCTGCCATCTCGCCGGGAGCTCGAATTGGATTAAGCATTGGCATTTCAATGGGAGCAGGGGTGCTGATCACATTGTCATGCCTTGCATGTGTGATGTGGCGGAGGCACAATAAGAGAGCAGCAGTGGATCCTTACATGCTGCATAATGCATCGCCGCATTTGGTTGCTGCCATGGCTCGGCAGCCGCGCTGGGGGCGGCGGCGGGGAGGGGCAAGCCGCGGTTTAGGCTGCTTGGGGCTAGGGTTTTGCGGGTTAAAGGCCCAAAACCGCGGGCTGGGGGATGCAAAGGACGTTGCTGCTGGAGGGTCCACGGGGGATGTGAAGATTCGGATGCCGGCAGCAGCAGCGGCAGCAGCAGCAGCAGCGGGGCCTGCTGCAGGGGGCCTGGGGGTGGTGCACAGTGGGGGTGCGCTGGTGGCAGTTGGCAGCGGCAGGGTGCCGACTGTCATTGCGCCGCTGCCGAATGCTCATCATAATGACGACTCATCGGATGACGAGGATGACGATGCAGCGGCTGAAATGGACGTCACGTCTTGGCGTCACCACCGCCACCACCACAAGCACCACGGCCACAAGCTCAACGGGGCCGTGCAGGAGGGTTTTGAGGGCGAGGGCGGGGGCCTAGGGTTTAGCAGCGACACTAAAACCCGGGACCTGGAGCAGGGAGGATTTGCTGCAGGAGCAGCAACAGCAGCAGCAGGGGGTGTTGCTGCTGCTGCTTGGCAGCAGCACAAGGGGCAGCAGCTGCAGCAGCAGCAGCGTGGCGTGGCAGCAGCAGGGCCAGTAACAGCAACTGACAGCTGCGACAGTGCTGCTGACATGAATGGCAGCTACTACCCCTCCATGACTGGCGGGCTGAAGCAGCCATATGACTCAGGTGAGGCTTTCTAAATGTGATCCAATTGCCTGCAGGAACTGCTTGCAGGAACTGCTTGCAGGAACTGCCTGCAGGAACTGCCTGCAGGAACTGCCTGCAGGAACTGCCTGCAGGAAGTGTTTGCAGGAAGTGCATGCAGGAAATGCTTGCAGAAATAATGACAGACGTGCTTGCAGGAACTGCTTGCAGGAACTGCTTGCAGGAGCTGCTTGCAGGAGCCGCTTGCAGGAGCTGCTTGCAGGAGCAGCTTGCAGAAGCTGCTTGCAAGAACTGCTTGCAGGAACTGCTTGCGCCAAGGTTTTGCAGGAAGAACTTGCAGGAATTGCTTGCAGGTGCCGTTGAAATGAAACTTGACACCAACACTGCATATTTTGTTTTGCTATGCTGCCTGCTTGCCGTTGCCCTGCTGCTGCAGCTCCTGTGCCCCAAGCAACCGTGCCGACAGCCACGGCGCAGCAGCTACAGTCCTTCCTGTTAAACTGGCAGGCTGCCGGCTGCCCTGGGGGCCGCCTGCTGGCCCTGCCAACGCTCAGCACAGTGCTGCCGCAGGGCAGTTACGCCGCCCAGGGTTTAGGCCAGGGTTTTGGCTCAGTAGCGCCAGTGTTCAATGATTTTGCAGCGGGTGACGCAGCAGCCGCCGGCAGCACAGATCACGCAGATCAAGACGTCAGCGGCAGGAGTAACATGGGTGACCCAAGCATCATGCAGGGTTCAGCCGCCGCAGGGTTTGAGGTGGATGAGTCGGTGGCGCGGCTAGGGTCCTGGGCAGTGGAGGCGCTAAAACCTGGCGGTCCAGGAGAGAAGCAGCCGCTGCTGCGGCAGGTGGTGGGCGACATTGCGTCTGGCCGGCACCCAGTCACACAGTGAGTGGCCAGAACTCCTGACAGCCCTGTGTGTGCTGGTATTTTGGGTTTGCTGTTAGTTAAAGTTAGACAACACTGGGTCCGGCTGCAGCTGCTGCTGTCCTTGTTTTGTGCTGCAGCAACTTCTGCTTTGCAAAGCATCCATCGCGCGTGGCGTGGCGCGGCGCACTATGCTCGAGATCTAGCTTCAGCTAAACCAAGTACCCTGCTGCTGCTGCTGCTGCTGCTGCTGCTGCTGCTGCTGCTGCTGCTGCTGCTGCTGCTGCTGCTGCTGCTGCTGCTGCTGCAGCAACTTCTGCTTTGAGGAGCACCAGTCACCTGTGGCGCGGCGTAACACGTTGGTGCTGTTTGCACACAACAAGAACAACATGAAAAGAGCAACCATCAAGTTCTACACCCCACGCAGCCCAGGCTATGCAGCAGGTGGGTTTTGAGGGTATTTGGGCTCAGACCTTAGTTGTTTGCGGCTTGCGGTTTGATTTTAATTCTGCACGTGCTGTTTGCGCACAACAAGAGCAACATGAAGCGGGCAACAATTAAGTTCTACACCCCACGCAGCCCGGGCTACGCTGCAGGTGGGTTTTAAGGGTTTTGGGGCTTGTTGATGGACAGGGGTTTGGGGATCCTGCAAAATCCTGTGCATGAGCTGCAGCATGAAGCAAGGCACCATCAAGTGTTACACCCACACACCCCAGGCTACGCAGCAGGTGGGTTCAAGGGCTTTAGGGCCTGTCATTTTGTTGGCAGATCAAACCCCTGTGCATTGGCTGCAACATGAAGCAAGGCACCATCAAGTTATACACCCCACGCAGCCCGGGCTACGCAGCAGGTGGGTCTAGTGTGTAACGGGCTAGCGTCACTTGTGCTACCCCGCAAGCCCCTTGAATGATGCTGCTGGCATCAGTGCTACTATGGAGTTCAGCTGTCGTATTATCTTGTCTGCTTTGCAGAGACAAGTGCATACTACCAGACGGCGTCGCGTCACCTGCCATACCTGGAGAGCACCTTCAACGCTCCTGACGGCAGCTGTGCATCTTGGTACAAAGTCTTCTATCCTGTCTGATCTGCTGGTTCTGTAATGTCTGTGTGCAGAGACGAGCGCCTACTACCAAATGGCCTCTCGCCACCTGCCTTACCTAGAGAGCACCTTCAACGCTCTGGATGGCAGGCATCAGTCAAAGTATTGTCCATATTTCCTGTCTGGTCTAATAAGTGTTCTTCTCTTTCTCTGTATTGCAGAGACGAGTGCCTACTACCAGATGGCTTCCCGGCACCTGCCATACCTAGAAAGCACCTTCAACGCTCCTGATGGCAGCTACGCGTCAGCGCTGGTGCTGGAGTGCGGCGAGCGCAGCTTACAAGACATGCTGCAGAAGCAGCGGCCAACGGACCTGCCCCGCAAGGTGTGTTGCAAATCTCCAAAAGTAACATCATTTCAACTTTTGAGCAACATGCAACATGACACATGCAGTTTTAAGTGAGTTTTGGGGGCACGCAGTGTGGGGAGCGCCGCTTGCAGGACATGCTGCAGAAACAGCGGCCCACAGACCTGGCCCGCAAGGCGCGTTACATAACATGTTGGTAACAACGTTGAAGTAGAAATGTATAATGCTGCAGTTCAAATACACAATTGGCAGCTGTTGTTTCTGTTCCTGCACGTACTTTGCAGCAACTGCACCTCACTTTGCTTTGCTGCTGCTGCTGCTGCTGCTGCCGCTGCTGCTGCTGCCGCCAGCTGGAGATGTTCCACCAGCTGGTGCTTAATGTGCGCCACATGCACAGCCACAACCTGGTGCACAGGTGGGGCGGTGAATTCAAATGTTATTAGTATGGCGTTAGTTGACCTGGGACCCCAGCACTGCAGCTGTTGCTCAATGAGTGACACATGCACCGCCACAACTTGGTGCACAGACAGCTCTTGATGCTTTTGCACTGTTTGGCGAGTTATCTGCAGCCGTGCTTGTGTCGGCCTCGAATCTGATGTATAACCTGTGCACCATGCGCGAGGCAGCCGCAGCCAAACACGTACTGCTTACACTGCTATCCTGTGGTGCCATGTCCTGCAGCTCCTGTGTCAGACCAGCTGATTATCCGGATTGCGTGAGAATGTAGATCACACATCACTGCTGTTTTTAAACCCTGTCTGCTGCTGCTGCTGCTGAACCCTGTAGGGACCTGCAGCCAAAGCACCTGCTGTTCTGCAGCGAGGGCCTGGCCTGGAAGCTGACCACTCAGTCAGTGTGACAAAGCAAATCCTTAAACCTGAACTACACTAAACCACGCATGCTGCTGCTGCTAAAACCCTGCAGGGATCTGCAGCCAAAGCACTTGCTGTTCTGCAGTGAGGGCCTGGCCTGGAAGCTGATCGACTTCAGCACCACAGTGACTGCAAACTGCATGGTGGTGCCGGAGGTGAGTTTTCATGTTATGTTTTCATGTTATTTGTGACCAAACAGACATGTAACAATCTACTATCATGTATTTGCTCAATGCTTGGAAGCTGATTGACTTCAGCACCACAGTGTCCGCTGCATGGTGTTGCCGGAGGTGGGGTGCTACATTTGGTTACATCGTGTTATGTATATTTTGAACAATACTTTAACAATACTGCTGTGAGGCCGCCAGACGCGTTACACCAAACAATTGTGGTGAACTTAACATTGCTTCACGATTGTTTGCATGCAACTGCAGGTGTTTTCGCTGGAGTACTGTGCGCCAGAGGTGGCAGCAGCAGTGGCAAGGGGTGACAGGGCCATGGTGGCATGCGGCGCAGCTGACATGTGGGCAGTGGGGGTGATCGCCTATCAGCTGGCAACAGGTGGGTGTTTGGGGAGTTCAGTTGTGGTTTAAGGGTTTAGATAGGTTTTAATCAATGGGAGGATTGAGCGTGTGACAGGGCCATGGTGGCATGTGGAGCGGCAGACATGTGGGCTGTCGGCGTCATCGCCTATCAGCTGGCCACAGGTAAGGTTTTGGGGTGTGTGCGGTGTTGTGAACGTTGCAGGGTTGGCGTGACAGGGCATTGGTGCGGTGACAGGGCCATGGTGGCCTGCGGGGGCAGCAGACATGTGGGCAGTGGGGGTGATCGCCTACCAGCTGGCAACAGGTGCGGTCATAGCAGTCATAATTGCGATTTACAGCTAGGTTTGAGTGGTGTTTGACATTTTGGAGGGTTGGATTGAAATGGCATTGGTGGCCTGTGAAGCAGCAGGCATGTGGGAAGTGGGGGTGATCGCCCATCAGCTGGCCACAGGTGAGGTTTAGCAGTCATAGTTGCGGTTTAGGATCAGGGTTGAGTGGAATGTGTCTTGGGGGTTAATTTGACAGGGCCATGGTGGCGTGTGGCGCAGCAGACATGTGGGCTGACCAGCTCGCTACAGGTGAATATTCAAATCGGAAGTTCATGCGCGCAGCAGAAGAGTGTCTTTGGTGTGGGGTGTAAGTGGTGAGTGAATGTTGGGTGGAGCAACAAGGACATCTGGCGGCACTGCTCTCACAGTTCTCTTGACATTAAACTGCTGCTGCTGCTGCTGTTTGATGAACAGGCCAGCCTTTCTACCCTGCCAGCTGGAGCAATGAAGACATCTGGCGGGCCCCACTTTCAATGCTGGCCATAAGCGCCACTCCGCTGAACGTGCTTGCCTTGCTGCTGCTGCTGCTGCTGCTGCTGCTGCTGCTGCTGCTGCATTCGTCCAACTTTACAGGCCAGCCCTTTACCCCGCCAGCTGGAGCAACGAGGAGATCCGGCGGGTTCTGCTCTCACAGGCTGTTTCATTCATCAAAATCGCTGCTGCTGCTGCTACTGCATTCGTCCATTCTACAGGCCAGCCTTTCTACCCTGCCAGCTGGAGCAACAAGGACATCTGGCGGCACTGCTCTCACAGTTCTCTTGACATTAAACTGCTGCTGCTGCTGCTGTTTGATGAACAGGCCAGCCTTTCTACCCTGCCAGCTGGAGCAATGAAGACATCTGGCGGGCCCCACTTTCAATGCTGGCCATAAGCGCCACTCCGCTGAACGTGCTTGCCTGGCTGCTGCTGCTGCTGCTGCTGTTGCTGCTGCTGCTGCTGTATCTGTCAAACATTACAGGCCAGCTTTTCTACCCTGCTAGCTGGAGCAATGAGGACATCTGGCGAGCACTGATCTCACAGTTCTCTTCAACATCAAACTGGTGCTGCGGCTGCTGCTACTGCTGCTGCTGCTGCTGCTGTTCCTGATAAACATCACAGGCCAGCCCTTCTACCCTGCTAGCTGGAGCAACGAGGACATCTGGTGGGCACTGCTCTCACAGTTGTCTTAACAAAATACTGCTGCTCCTGCTGCTGCTGCTCCTGCTGCTGCTGCTGCTTCTGCGGGGCAGCCCTTCTACCCCACCAGCTGCAGCAACGAGGACATCTGATGGTGCTGCTTCACAGCTACCCTGCACTCACAAGCTGCTGCTCCTTGACTTGACATGCTGCTGCTGCATTCATACACACTTACAGGCCAGCCTTTCTACCCTGCCAGCTGGAACAACGAGGAGGTCTGGCAGGCACTGATGTCACATTTATTTCAAACATCAAACTGCTGCTGCTGCTGCTGCTGCAGGCCAGCCGTTCTACCCCGCCAGTTGGAGCAATGAGGACATCTGGCGGGCGCTGTTGGGCCTGTCACCGCTGCCGAGTGAGCTGGTGGACGTGGTGGGGCAGGCGGCACCAGGGGAGAAGGCCTACATGAAAAAGGTAAGCATTCCAGTACGAGCGTGATGTTAACAGTACTACATGGTTGCATTCACGCCGTGTGGCGTTCAAAGTTTCGCTATTGTGTTTTGGTGGACAGTGTTGCTGGGTGGGCCTGTCACCGCTGCCAAGTGAGCTGGTGGACATGGTGGGGCAGGCGGCACCAGGAGAGAAGGCCTACATGAAGAAGGTGGGCTTTAGGTTGTGTATCCTTGCAATTCCCTGTAATATAATGGTTTTGATGCTTTCATGTTGTGTTTTTGGCCTTGGTCACGGGGGCGCTGCTGGGCCTGTCTCCCCTGCTGAGTGAGCTGGTGGATGTGGTGGGGCAGGCGGCACCGGCAGAGAAGGCCTACGTGAAAAAGGTGGGTGCTTCATTACTAGCGTAATATTCCATATATTACATGGTTGCCTTCACACCGTGTGGCGTTCACAGTTTCGCTGTTATGTTATGGTGGACAGTGTTGCTGGGTGGGCCTGTCTCCGCTGCTGAGTGAGCTGGTGGATGTGGTGGGGCAGGCGGCACCAGGCAAAAAAGCCTACATGAGGTAAGCAGAGTGTTAGTTAGGTTGTTACATAACATGCAGAAACGTCAATGTTGTCATGTTGGCTGCTGCCAATGTGGCTGGGCCTGTCTCCGCTGCCGAATGAGCTGGTGGACGTGGTGGGGCAGGCGGCACTGGGAGAGAAAGCCTACATGAAAAAGGTAAGCAGACTGTTAGTTAGGTCGTACATAACATGCAGAAATGTTACAGTTGTCATGTTGGCTGCTGCCAATGTGGCTGGGCCTGTCTCCGCTGCCGAATGAGCTGGTGGACGTGGTGGGGCAGGCGGCACTGGGAGAGAAAGCCTACATGAAAAAGGTAAGCAGACTGTTAGTTAGGTCGTACATAACATGCAGAAATGTTACAGTTGTCATGTTGGCTGCTGCCAATGTGGCTGGGCCTTAATCCCCTGCCGAGTGAGCTGGTGGATGTGGTGGGGCAGGCGGCACCAAGCAAAAAGGCCTACATGGAAAAGGTGAGCTTTTATTACTAGCGTAACCTTTCACATACCACTTGGTTGCATTCACGCCGTGTGGCATTCAGAGTATTGTTATGTTTGTGTATTTTGGTTAACAGTGTTGCTTGACAGCGCTGTTCCCCCTGCCGAGTGAGCTGGTGGACGTGGTGGGGCAGGCAGCACCAGGAGAGAAGGCCTACATGAAAAAGGTGAGCTGCCGCCTTGAGTCATGTGACTATTGTACCTTGCCTTCCTGCAGATTGACGCCTACAATTTGCCTTTGCTCTGCCGCATGTATGCGCGCAGGTGTCCTGTCTGCTCAAGCGCTGCCAGCTGCAGCGGCTGACGGCAGAGCAGCCGGCCTTTTGCCGATAGAGCACGCTTGCACGCATGAATTTCAAAATTTGATGGACAAAATGCATCACTTCTCAACATCGCATATGCTCGCTCTGCAGGTGTCGAGCCTACTGAAGCGCTGCCCGCTGCAGCGGCTAACCGCGGAGCGCCTCGCATCAAGCCGCATGTTCAGCGCCGTGACTGCAACCACAACAAACGTGCCGCTGCATGCGGTGCAGCAGGCTGGTGAGTGCTCGGGCTATAAGGTTTTGAGTTTTACGGCCCGCATCAGCCTTCATGCGATGCTGTGGGCAGTGCTTCACCTCGCATGTTCAGCGCAGTCACCGCCACCACAACAAACGTGCCACTGCACGCGGTGCAGCAGGCTGGTAAGTTTAGGGGTTCCTAGGGTGTGTGGGGTTAGGTTTTAGCAAGCTCAGGTGCTGCTGCAGGCAGTGCAGTAGCTGCTGCATGTTCAGCGCCGTGACAGCCACCACAACAAACGTGCCACTGCACGCGGTGCAGCAGGCTGGTAAGTTTAGGGGTTCCTAGGGTGTGTGGGGTTAGGTTTTAGCAAGCTCAGGTGCTGCTGCAGGCAGTGCAGTAGCTGCTGCATGTTCAGCGCCGTGACAGCCACCACAACAAACGTGCCGCTGCACGCGGTGCAGCAGGCCGGTGAGTTTTGGGGTTTAAGAACTGTTCAGGGTGGGGTTGAATGGTGTGTGAAGCTTTGTGTCTGTAAGCAGTACATGCAGTCACATGTTCAGCGCAGCGACAGAAGCCACCGCAAAAGTGCCACTTTACGCGGTGCAGCAGGCTGGTGAGTGCTGCCACCCAGCAACGCAGTAACAGCATTGTAACAACAACAAATAACGCCACAGTAACATGACAACACAAAGCCGGAGAATGGCCTGCACGGCACATTCATCTTCTTAATGATCAGCGTGCAGATCACATGCGCTGCAAAGTAGCGACATGCTACAAGGCAAGACCCACGCAAGATGCTGCACGAGCAGCCACTGACGTGTCATTTTGCTACATTTTCTGTTGTGTGACGCAGAGCTGGACAAGGACAGTGGTCTGCGCAATGAGCTCATCCGGCGCATGATCAGCATGCAGCACACAGGACCTGATCACTATAACTGCTCACTGAAGCAACACAATGACTAACACGTCATTTTGTTACATGTTCTGTTATGTAACACAGAGCTGGACAAGGACAGTGGTCTGCGCAATGAGCTCATCCGGCGCATGATCAGCATGCAGCACAAGCTGGAGCACCTGGGGGGAGCAGTGGACGAGAGCAAGGCGGTTGGCCTGGTGAGCAGCAGGGTCCAGGTTTTGAAGTATCTGCCAGGGTTTAGCAGGTTTCAAACGATTTTGGGTTGGGTTCAGTCCTTAGGATGATCAGCATGCAGCACAAGCTGGTGCACATGGGAGGAGCGGTGGACGAGAGCAAGGCGGTTGGCCTGGTGAGCAGCAGGGTTTAGGCTTAGAAATGTCCGTGAGGGTTTAGCAGGTTTTAGACGGTTCTGGGCAGGTTTTAGTCTTAGGATGATCAGCATGCCCGACAAGCTGGAGCACCTGGGGGGAACGGTGGACGAGAGCAAGGCAGTTGGCCTGGTGAGCAGCAGGGTTTAAATTGCAAAGTATCTCTGTAAGGGTGTAGCAGGGTTTGGGTTAGCCTGGATAGGCTTTAGTCCAGTACCTAGATCAGCATGCAGCAAGCCATTGAGGCTCAGTGCTGCGTCATATGTCTGATCATGTAGCGTGGCAAGCAGCAGATCAGCACATCCGGCAGTGCCTGGTTATGTGATGCGGTTATCCTGGTACGAGAAAAGGAGTCAGATGACCAGTAGATTGGGGTGATAGTGTGAAGCAAGGGATCAGAGGGCCGCCAACCCCAATGAGGCACAGCAAGCAAACTTCCTCTCGACCTCATCTTCACACCGCTTTTCACACCCTTCTTCACACCCTGCAGGGCATCCTGAAGGAGATGACGGTCAACAGCCTCATCCTGTCAGTCAACCTGCAGGAGCTGCGGCCACCACAACAGCACAACATTCAACCTGCTGCCTTCTCACACCCCTGTTTGCCTCCATGTTTTACGCAGTGCCTAACGCCGGAAAGCAGCGACGGCCAGCCCTTTTTGTGTTCTTGGCTCTTTACACACCCCTGTTCACAATCGTTGTACCCGCTGTTTTGTTGAACGCTGCAGGGCATCCTGAAGGAGATGACGGTCAACAGCCTCATCCTGTCAGTCAACCTGCAGGAGCTGCGGCCGCTAAACCCTGCAGCAGCAGCAGCAGCAGCAGCAGGCAGCCGCAGCCGCCACCCACTGGATGAGCACGTGCCGGGATCAGCAGCAGCAGCAGCAGCAGCAGGGGGCAAGGGCTGTCCATCTGAGCCCCCTGGGGGCCAGGTGCTGACTGCTGGCCTGACAATCGGCCAAGCTGGGGCACTGGGCCTGGTGAGTTGCTGCTGTTGACACCTAGGGTTTAGGTTTGATTAGCGTGGGGTTTTGTCATGCTGCAGCTCTTTCCCAGCAGCCTTAGCAGAGGGAGTTGCAGACGATCCTGTTTTCCCTGCTGCGCCAGGGCAGCCAGTACCTGTTGAACCCGACAATGCTGCTGCTGCTGCCGCCATCGCAAACAACACAGGTCAAGAAGGAGCCAGCCCCCTTGGCAGACGCTGGTGCGGGGCAACCCAGTACCCTTGCTGCGCCAGGGCAGCCAGCACTAGTTGGAACCGACTCTGCTGCTGCTGCTGCTGCCGCAGGTCAACAAAGAACCAGCCCCCCTGGCGGACGATGCCGCAGGCAATCCAGTGTTCTTACTGCGCTAGGGCAACCAGTACCTGGTGGAACTGACACTGCTGCTGCTGCTGCTGCTGCTGCTGCTGCTGCTGCACACAACACAGGTTAACAAAGAGCCCGCTCCTTTGGCAGATGATGGCGCAGGCAACCCTGCATTCCTGCTGCGCCAGGGCAGCCAAACAAAAACTGACAATGCTGCTGCTGCTGCTGCTTCTGCTGCTGCTGCAGGTCAACAAGGAGCCTGCACCCCTAGCAGACGATGGCGCAGGCAACCCAGTATTCTTGTTACGGCAGGGCAGCCAGTACCTGGTCGAAACTGATGATGATGCTGCTGCTCCTACTGCTGCTGCTGCTGTGAATCATTCAGGTCAACAAAGAGCCAGCCCCGCTGTCAGATGACGGAGCTGGCAACCCTGTCTTCTTGTTGCGCCAGGGCAGCCAGTACCTTGTTGAGCTGCTGCTGCTGCTGCTGCTGCTGCTCCTGCTGCTGCTGCTGCTGCTGCTGCTGCTGCTGCTGCTTTTTGTCACTCAGGTCAACAAAGAGCCCGCCCCCCTGGCAGATGATGGTGCAGGCAACCCAGTCTTCCTATTACGGCAGGGCAGTCAGTACCTTGTTGAGCTGACTGTGATGCATGCCAAGGGGCAGCAGCTGCCAGATGCCACTGCCATTGAGAGCCTGCAGCTGGAGGCACCAGACAAGAGCAAGCAGAGCCTGCAGCTGGGACCAACATGCAGGTGGGGTTTTGGGTTGTGCCGAGGGTTCTAGGTACCCAGTTTCAACAGTTGTAGGGTTTTGGGTTCCTAGTGGTTGTCGTGCGGAGTTTGCAGCTGGAGGCACCCGACAGAAGCAAGCAGAGCCTGCAGCTGGGACCAACATGCAGGTAGGGTTTAGGGGTTGGGTTGAGGGTTTTAGGTACTTAAGTTAAAGGGTTTTAGGGTTTGGGTTCCTAGTGGTTGTCGTGCGGAGTTTGCAGCTGGAGGCACCCGACAGAAGCAAGCAGAGCCTGCAGCTGGGACCAACATGCAGATGGGGTTTTAGGGCTGAGGGTTTAGCACGCAACAATGGGTGTGGTTCAGCTGTTCTGGATTTAGGATGTCTGGCCCAGTGATCATTCTTTACAGCTTGCAGTTGGAGGCAGCCGACAAGAGCAAGCAGAGCCTGCAGCTGGGACCAACATGCAGGTGCGGTTTTAACATGTTTATTGTCTGCGGTTTAGCCGTATGTAACTGTTTGGGTTTGTTGTTTGGTGGTAGTCGTGCAGAGCCTGCAGCTGCAGGCAGCATGCAGGCTGCCCTCAGCGAGCCGCAGCCAACTGGTGTCTGCAGTCACACCCAAAGCTGTTGAAACGTCATACGTTCTGAAAACTGTTAATTTGGCGTTATGGTGCTGTTATTTTCGCAGGTCTCGCTCTCAGCTCATGGTCTCTGCTGTGTGGGACCCCTCAGCACGCCGCAGCAAGCTGGTCTCAGCAGTCACACCCAAAAAGCTGTGGGGCAAGGAGTCGCCACTTGATTGAAAGTGGCAAATGTCAATCCTCCACACATCAACCCAACAATTCACTGCTGTTGTTCGCATCAAAGCCTGTCCATCTGTTGCTGCCATGCCTTTGTGCTTTGCCCTCTTGTTGTGCAGGTCTCGCTCTCAGCTGATGGTCAGTGCAGTGTGGGACCCTCCACCAGCCGCAGCAAGCTGGTCTCAGCAGTCACACACAAAACCTGTGAAAAGTCATATGTTCTGAAACACGTTATCTCTGTGTCATTTCATTGTTATTGTTGCAGGTCTCGCTCTCAGCTCATGGTCAGTGCAGTCTGGGACCCTTCAGCCAGCCGCAGCAAACTGGTGTCAACTGTGACACCCAAAAAGCTGTGGGGCAAGGAGGGGGCAGTGCCGCTAAACCTCAGCGTATGCCTCTCCATGTGCCTCGTGCCGGAGCAGCAGCAGCAGCAGCAGCAGCAGCAGCAGCAGTCGATGGCAACGGCCCCCTCAGGGTTTAGTAGCGTGTTCAGCAGCAGCACCAACGGCCGCAACGAAAGCACAGCAAGCTTCTACAGCTGTGACAGCAGCTTCCCTTCGGGCTCGCCCGCTGCTGCTGCTGCTGCTGCTGCTGCTGCTGCTGGGGTTCAAGGGGGCAATGGCGGCCAGGGTTTAAGGGGCTTCGGCCAGGTTGAGCCTGTGTGGGTCAACAGTGAGCTGACTGTGCGAGTGTGCCCTGCTGACACGAGCTTCAAAGCAGTGCGCGCCTTCAAGTGAGTTTCAGGGTTTGGGTGGTTTTTTGGGGTTTGAAGTTTGCTGCTTTGGACACAGGGTTTAGGTTGTAGATTCAACAGTGAGCTGACTGTGCGGGTGTGCCCTGCTGACACAAGCTTCAAGGCTGTGCGCGCCTTCAAGTGAGTTCTGCTTTTTAGGTGTTCTCACGTTTTAGGGTGTGCGATGTTTTGGATACATTGTTGAGGATGAATACAGGGTTGAGGATGTAGGGTCAACAGCGAGCTGGCAAATCATAATGCTGTCAGTAAACCCTGTGTATAAGCACTGCTGTTGAACTCTGTTTTTATGCGTCGCTTTCCTTTTAAAAAGCTGCTGTCAACCCCTATCTGCCTCTTGTTTTACTCCCTGCTGCAGGTACATGGAGGAGTGCTGGGCTGCCCTGCCACCCGAAGCACGGGGTGTCATGCAAGGGCTGGTGCTGCTGCGATCTGTCATCCAAAACCCTGCTGCCAGGCCCTACAGCTAAACCCTGCTGCACTCATGTCTTAAACCCTGCCGCAGGTACATGGAGGAGTGCTGGGCAGCACTGCCACCAGAAGCACGGGGTGTGATGCAGGGCTGGTGCTGCTGCTTTGCTATGTCAACCAAAAACCTGCTGCTAGACCCTGCAGCTAAACCCCTGCTGCACTGTTGTCCTGAACCCTGCTGCAGGTACATGGAGGAGTGCTGGGCTGCACTGCCACCAGAAGCACGGGGTGTCATGCAAGGGCTGGTGCTGCTGGTGCGGGGTGTGGCAGGAGGTGCATCTGCGTTAGCCACAATGGTGCGATGAGCGACAGCAGCAGCAGCAGCAGCAGCACCAGCAGCAGCAGCACCACCAGCAGCAGCACCAGCAGCAGCAGCAGCAGCAGCACCTGTCACGCAGTGCACAGGCTGGTGCTACTGCTGACAGGCGTGGCAGGAGGTGCATCTGTGTTAGCCACAATGGTGCGCTAGGCGGCAGCAGCAGCAGCAGCAGCACCAGCAGCAACAGCAGCAGCAGCAGCAGCAGCAGCAGCACCACCACAATACACATGGACAGGGATGGCGGGAGGCGGCTTCGATGGTGCGCTGAGAATCTGGAAGAAGCAACAGCAGTGAATATTAGATTCAGATTAGTTTTTTGGCAAGAAAGGCCGCAGCAGTAAAAACAATGCTTGTGCTGCTGAGGTGTGGCTGCGGGCGCATCTTCACTGGTAACCATGGTGTGCTATCATCATCATGTTACCCATCAAGCCATAGCATCAACGCCATCGGCCCCACGCCTTCAATGGAGCCATGGTGTGCTGAGGTTTCTTGATAGCCGCACCTGTGAAGATTTGATGGTTGGCATTAGCAGCAGCAGCAGCAGCAGCAGTAACACTGCAGTAACACTGCAGTGCTGGTGCCGCGTGGCTTGGGGCTGCATTCTCACTGTGTGTTAGAGTTACGTTGAGGACACAGCAGCCACAGCAGCAGCAGGGGCTATGAGTATCCCGGCTGGGCCGGGTAGAGGGTGTGGAGCCCAGGGGCACCCGCCCCTGGCAACGCACGCCTTCTTAGCCTTAACTTACCCAGGAGCTGCAGAGCTGCCTGGGTAGTCACTCACTCACTCCAGGCTGGGCGTAAGCAACACTGTTTTTTTAAATCGACGGCGATTTGAGTAGTGTGCGTATTGACTGCTTTTGTTTGTTGCTGCGATGGCAGTGTGCGGCTTTTGCTGCCATGTGATCAGGTGACTGCGGTACCGACCAAGCGGTTGCCTTTGAAGCATCTGCATGATCAGTTGTTAACTACTCACAGCAGGTTGAGTTGTTTGTGTATCGACTGCTTTCATTGGCTGCTAGCACTGCTGTCATGGCAGTGCACGGCTACCATTGCAGCATATCTGGGCGGCTGCCATCACAAGCAGCCTCGCCTGGTGGTGGCTTTCCACAGCAGCAGCCGCTCTTGCACCCGTGTTGTATGTTCAGTGACTGTTTTCAATGGCTGCTGTTATAACAGTATATGGCTGCTGCCATTTATAGGCAGCCTCGCCTGGTGGTGGCTTTCCACAGCAGCAGCCGCTCTTGCACCCGTGTTGTATGTTTAGTGACTGCTTTCATTGGCTGCTGCCACAGTAGCATATGGCTGCTAGATCTCTGCTGCTATCTATAGGCAGCCTCGCCTGGTGGTCGCTTTCCACAGCAGCAGCGCTCTTGCACTAGCGTTAGCCGTTCTTGGATGCCTGTGAGTTCATTGCTGTGTGTGGCCAGGGCTGCTGGGGTGATCTGCCATGGGTTGTTGAATCACCCAACCCACCAAGGGGTGCTGCAGTGCTGGGCTGTTCAGTAGTGGAAAACCTTGTGGCAGCAGCTACAAAGGTGCTGCAGGGTTGATGGAGTGGCACATGGCTGCTAGGCTGCTGCAGCCGCCCAGGTGACCCAGCTGCAAGTGGTTGTGTGGTGCTGTGTGGGGTATGGCATGATGTTGCTACACAATCAGGCACTGGATGCGCTGTTGGGGTGATCTGCCATGGGTTGTTGAGCGGACCTAACCCAGGCTGTTGCAGCTGCCCAGGTGACCGCTGCAAATCATTGTGTGGTGCTGTGTGGGTTTGGCATGATGCTGCTGTACAATCAAGCACTGCATGCTCTGCTGGCTACACCACCCTGTTGCAAAGAGGGTGCAGCGGGATCCTGCAGAGGGTGCAGCACCACACGCCCAAGTCCTTGCAGACGGGCCTTTCCAGAAAAAAACAGACAATGCACGCGCCCTTTCCTGCAAAACAGCTCTACTCAGCTGCTCTTGTGTGGCCCCTAAGCAACTTTAAGCAGCTCTACATGTGCATGGCTTTTCAAGAGCCCAAAGAGACATTGATCTGCTATAGAGCCACTACCCAAAAGAGCCCGACACCACAGCAGACACCCAAAACAGCCAACAGCTGCTACCCAAAACAGCCCCAGTGAGTGGGGCTGCGCATGCATCACCCAGTGAGTGCTGCTGCCGTGCATGCATGCCTCCTTCAACACGGCAGGCACACAGCCTGCTGAAGCCGACCCCATGTCAATGTCATCAAGTGACAGAGCTTGCTGCAGTTGTCTTTCCTATGCGGGTGGCTGCCTCACTTCACCTGCACATCACATCTTTATGCAACTGTCTTCCATGAAAGTGGCTGAGCCAAACTGTCTTCCTATGAAAGTGGCGGCAACTGTCATCTTTTGAAAGTGGCCGAAGCATCGCCACATTGTGATGCACTACACTGCGAAGCGATGCACATGCCCTGCAGACTCACCCAACTGCTGGCACTGCATGCGCATCACAAACCTGAGATGCACTACGCTGCAATGCAATCTGAGATGCATTTGCTCCGCAGCTTTGCCCCACACACTGCAGCTGGCACCGCATGCGCACAACAAGCACATGCGTCAGTAGCCTGCTTGCATGCAACTGATGCAATTTCTATGCCAGCAACAAACATGACAGGCTACCGTCACTTCTGGCACACCAGTAGGCACACTGACAAAGTCCATGGTTGCACACCACCTGTGACCGCAACTGTGACAGCAAACCGTGGCAGCAACTGCGACAACATGGCGCTCCCATGCTGGCATGCGCACTGACAAGCCTCTAAATGCAACCTCACACACTGCAATTGTCACTGACTGCATGCGCATCACGAAGGCGTATGAAAGCACCGTATGAAAGTCCCTGCTTGCAATGCGCACGTAACAACAACTGTGAAAACAGCTGACAGCTTGCAGCTGTGAACTATGACAACTGTGACAAGTTGCAGCCGAGTGCACAGCCGTGTGCACATTGATCAAGTCCCTGCCTGACCACCTAACTGTTGCTGCGGCTGCCTGAACTGCCAGCTGCCACAGCCATCAACCACTGCGTATAAATTGATCAAGTCTCTGCCTGAACAACCACTGAGCCATATGGCAGGGAACACACAGATGCAGGGGCACAGAGCTTGCAGCGTCCATGCTGTAGCAGGCTGCTCTTGCCGCACACAGCAGGCGCTGCTTTGACCGGGGCTGTCACACCCTACTGCTGCTGGTGCTGCTGCTGCTGCTGCTGCAGCAGGCTGCTCTTGCCGCACACAGCAAGTGCTGCTTGAACCGGGGCTGCCACACCCTACTGCTGCTGCTGCTGCTGCTGCTGCAGCAGGCTGCTCTTGCCGCACACAGCAAGTGCTGCTTGAACCGGGGCTGCCACACCCTACTGCTGCTGCTGCTGCTGCAGCAGCAGGCTGCTCTTGCCGCACACAGCAAGTGCTGCTTAAACCGGGGCTGCCACACCCTACTGCTGCTGCTGCTGCTGCTGCTGCAGCAGGCTGCCCTTGCCGCACACAGCAGGCGCTGCTGGGCGCATGCAACACGTGTGGCCAGCAACAGCAGAGGCAGCAGGGGCAGCGGGGCGCTTAACCTGGAGGCTGCACTCCCAACTGTTGCTGCTGCTGCTGCTGCTGTTGCTGTTGCTGCCCACAGGCTGCTGTTTACAGGGGATCAGCGTCCACCTGACACCACAAGCAAAACACCTTGCTGTCAGCAGCTCCCAAGCTGCGCTGCTGACTTGAAATCAGGCATGTGAGGCAACTGGCAGTTCATTTGCTGCTTCAGCAACTGCAGCAACAGGGCGCAAATGCGTAGATGCTGTGGCAGCTTGCCTGGACTTCCCAATAGCAGGGGTTGGCGCCACAACCTGCCTGTCTCCCCAACACTCCTGCAAACTAAATGCATACAAGCAAACTAAATCTTTTAAAGCAACTCAGTGCATACATCGTGCTGTAGCACCCCCATCCCACCCCGCGGGCCACCAGCACACTGCTGCACGCAACACAAGCACACCACTTGCTGCTCATCTGCTGCTGTTTTGTGGCGGTCACACAACACACTCAGCAGCAGCAGCAAGGAGTCCGCTGCTGCTGCTGCTGCTGCTGCCGCTCAGTCTCGCATGGGGTAGGGTCCGCTGAGGTTGCCGCTGCCTGCTGCACAAAACCTTGTCACCTGCACCCCGCGGCACGCAACACTTCCACACCACCAGCTGCTGCTTTTGTTGCAGCTGCTGCAGCGGCTCAGCAGCGGCGGCAGCGGCAGCAGCAGCCTTCCAACTCCGACTATTCCTGGATGATGAGGTGGCCGCTGCCTGCGCTGCCGTGGCTGATGTTGCTGCCCTGAGACACCTGCGGGACACAGACATGACAACAGTAGGTGCACAGCGTGGAAACCAAGGCGCGTGACACCAGTTAACTGAGTAGAGTGAGATGCCCGATGGCAGCAGTGGGACGGCAGCAGTGAAACATGTGAAAGCTGCTGCCTGCGCTGCCGTGGCTGATGTTGCTGCCCTGGGACACCTGCAGGGCAGCCAACAGGCAAAGGGAACATTGAAAAAGCCAAGCAAACGGAAATGTAACCGGCAACACAATAAATACTGCACAAGTCATCCCAAGCTGACCGCTGTCGTTGTGTGCACCTGTGTGGTGATACACGAGCCTGGAGCAGCCTCTTACTCAGTGACTGCGCGCGCGTGAATGCAACATGTGCTCAGCCCTAGTCAACCTTCCTAGCAGAACCCCAACAATACTGAAACTCACCTGTGTAGTGGTGACGCCGCGTGCCTGGAACAGCCTCTCACTCAGCAGCTGCCGCGGCGAGGATGCAACATGTGCTAAACCCCAGTCAGCTGTACCAGCAAAACCCCAACAAAATCCATAAGCCTTACCTGTGTGGTTGTTACTCCGCGTGCTTGGAACAGCCTCTCACTGAGCAGCTGCCGCGGTGTGGGGCGCAGCGCGGGGTCACGCTGCAGCAGCCGGCGCACCTGGCAGCAGCAGCAGCAGCAGCAGCGGCAGCAGCAGCAGCGGCGGCAAAGTACATTGATACGAGAGGCAGCAGCACCAGCTTTGTGCTGTGTTGCAGTTGAACCCATACACCTGGCCTCTGCATGGACACCCTTTCAGGTACACAGCATACAACGCATCATGCAGGGTTCAAATGGATTGTGTGCATTTGCAGCCTACCATCTTTAGACCCGATTCAAGCAACCCAACTCACCAGCTTCATCACGCCCCTGTCCACGCCCCTCATGGTGCTGCTGGTGCCGATGGTGCTGCAGCTGCTGATATTGTTGATGTCGATCAGCTCGTGAGGCAGCGGCTCAAAGCCGCACAGCGCACTCCACACATTTAACAGAAAACATAAAGTATCAGGCAAACACAGGCACAGAACTGCAAGCAAACGGCTTCCAGCACAGGTGCGTCAGCGCTCACCAGCTTCATCACGCCCCTGTCCACGCCCCGCATGGTGCTGATGTCAATCAGCTCGTGCGAGAGGGGCTCAAAGCCGCACAGCGCGCTCCACATACTCAGGCGAAACCAAAACCCTCTTAGTTCAGAGCAATACATGCATTTAGCAGGTGGATTGCCAGGCAAACTCCATGATGTGACATAAACCAACTCACCAGCTTCATCACACCGCGGTCAACGCCGCGCATGGTGCTGATGTCGATCAGCTCGTGAGGCAGCGGCTCAAAGCCGCACAGCGCGCTCCACATGCGGCGCCCCCCATCCATGGACCACTCGGGAGGGAAGTAGCGCTGGCCTGTAGATTAGAGCAAAGCAGCAGCAGCAGCAGCAGCAGCAGCAGCAGCAGGGGTGTGATCAACATATTTTTCACAGCGCACTCCACATGTGGCGCCCCCCATCCATGGACCACTCGGGAGGGAAGTAGCGCTGGCCTGCAAAATAGGACAAAGCAGCAGCAGCAGCAGCAGCAGCAGCAGCAGCAGCAGCAGCAAGGGTTTGGTCAATGTTTTTCACAGCGTGCTCCACATGCGGCGCCCGCCGTCCATGCTCCACTCGGGCGGGAAGTAGCGCTGGCCTATGGGTATGGGAAGGCAGAGGCAGCAGCAGCATGCGTTTGGTCAAAATGCAGTGTACCTGATGCAAAGGCCCACAGCTCCAGGAGGCGAAAACCGCACTCAATCAACTCATGTGCTTTAATTTGAAGTTATGGGATTGATCAAGGAGCGAAGTTGTGTTACCCCACAGCTCCCACATGATGATGCCAATGCCCCACAGGTCCCAGGCTTGGCCACAATGCGGCAACAGCCATCAACCCCAAACATCCACAGCTACTGCTTTACTTGTCAAACAGCCGCCATAACCTCAGATTTCACATCTCAACAACCTCAGGGTTTCTGTTTTGCAGTGCAGGGTTTAGGTTTTGCTCACCTGTGGCCAGCTCCCACATGATGATGCCGATGCCCCACAGGTCCCAGGAGGGCTCCGCAATGATGCTGACAGCGCCGCCCACCACCGCCTGCGCCACCTCTGGACTGACATACTCCCGAGTGTACACCTGCAACATTGTGATGGTATTTGCAGCATTGTCTCAGCACAAAGAGCTGTGAGTGGTGCCCCAGCTGCATCCATCACGCAGGTGGGCTCATCAAACAAAAGCACGTGCTAAAACCAAAAAAAGTTGAGTAAGTGGTTTTTGAGCTGCAACAGCAGCGTGGCACTCACCACCTCGGTCTCCGGCCCGATGCGTGCCACAGTGCCAGGTCAATCACAAACAGTGCCAGCAGCTCTTGATGCACCACCAAAGAACCAATGCCCTCATCACATTTGTCTGAATATGCACCTGTGCTTGGGACCAGACACAGCAGTTGAACATCAAGCAATAGCCAGCCAATTGTGGACTCACCACCTTGGTCTTCTGCCCGATGCGTGCCACAGTGGCCAGGTCGATCAGCTTCCACGCAAACTTCTCTGCAGGGGGCAGCAGCAGCAGCAGCAGCAGCGGCAGCAGAAGGTCAGGTGAGAGCTCCATATGACTAAATTGTAATGGATGCAACTTGTGCTGCGCAAACAAACACGTGCAGCACGCGTTCTAGCCAGGGCAGCCGGTTTACTGTCGGCTGTCACAAAGACGTGTTACTTTGATCTTTGTAACACATCACCAAACACAGCCCACCTCAAAAGTGCACCCCGTCGTGCTCGCACTCTGATGGGCTGCAGGGCCACAGGCATCAAATCACATTAACAACATGTTCCTTACATGTCAGTGACAAAAAACCCACCTGGGAAGTGCACCACGTTGCTGGGCTTGAGGTCCCTGTGCACGGTGCCGTGCTCGTGCAGGTGCTGCACCGCTGACACCAGCTGGTGGAAGATGTCGATCTGGCAGCAGCAGCAGCAGCAGCAGCGACGGCGGCAGCAACAGCAGTGTTCACTACCCCAGCAACAGGCAGAATGTGGTTCAGTCAGCGGCTGCGCGACACCTGCCTGCTGCCTGGCTGCATGCACCCATGTATGCTCGCCATCAACACTCTTTGGCTGCTCCAGGGCATGCTCCAGGGCCAGCACACTGCTCTTTGCATGTAACATCCAGAAGGAACATTTACAACAGTTATAACAGAAGTACCTGCTGCTGGAAGTAGCCAAACCGTTGGAGCGCGAAGGTCTCGAACGTGCATTGGGCCCCTTTCAAAAACCAGCACACTGGTGGGGTAGCTGCTGCTGCCAGACATGTGAAAACGTAGGTTTTTAACATAAAAAAAAAAACAAAATAACAGCACACCTGCTGGAAGTAGCTGGGCCGCTGGCGTGCAAAGGTCTCCAGTGTGCACTGCCCGCGCTCGAAGACCAGCACACTGGTGGGGTGGCTGCTGCTGCCTGGGTAGCTCATCTCCAGCACTGGCACAAACTTGCTGGAGGGGCCTGCAGCAGCAGCAGCAGCAGCAGCAGCAGCAGCAGCAGCAGCAGCAGCAGCAGCAGCAGCAGCAGCAGCAGCAGCAGCAGCAGCAGCAGCAGCACGATAATCATGTCAGACCAGTACGCTGGTGGGGTAGCTGCTGCTGCCTGGGTAGCTCATCTCAAGCACAGGAACAAACTTGCTGGAGGGGCCTGCAGCAGCAGCAGCAGCAGCAGCAGCACGATAATCATGTCAGACCAGGACACTGGTGGGGTAGCTGCTGCTGCCTGGGTAGGTCATCTCCAGCACAGGCACAAACTTGCTGGAGGGGCCTGCGGCAGCAGCAGCAGCAGCAGCAACCGTGTGGCTGTGTTCAGTGACAGTGTCAGCCGACACTTTCAATCTTGAAAGTACTGTTGGCAGCTTGCATCCTGGACAACTGGAACATTATGTTGACACATACAAGTCATGCACACAAGGCAGAAGGCAGATGCAAAATTAAATAGCTCACCCATAAGCTCCTTATAAGCGATCATCTCTGCCATGAAGTCTTTATCTAAAGGCCAATAACTTGAGCAACTCATGTAGTAACAGCCAATGCCGGGGAAATTGACAGAACAACACATGACTCACCGCCCAGCTCCTTATAGGCCATCATCTCCGCCATGAAATCTTCGTTGCTAGCGTAGAACTTGAGCGCAAACTGGCGGTTGTTGTGCATGCCGTCGCAGAAGTAGACCGCCGTGTTACTGTGCTCCACCTCCCGAGTGAAGTTTGTGTAGTTGCTGCAAGAGTCAAGTGTAAGGAGCAGCAGCAGCAGCAGCAGCAGCAGCAGCAGCAGCAGCAGCAGCAGTCAGAAGTAAACCGCCGTGTTGCTGTGCTCCACCTCCCGGGTGAAGTTTGTGTAGTTGCTGCAGGAGTCAAGTGTGAGGAGCAGCAGCGGCAGCAGCAGCAGCAGCAATGATGAGTAGACCGCGGTGTTGCTGTGCTCCACGTCCCAGGTGAAGTTTGTGTAGTTGCTGCAGGTTTTGAGGTGCAGCAGCAGCAGCAGCAGCAGCAGCAGCAGTTGTGGGTTGCTGGTGGATCAGACACCTGCAGTTGAATCGGCTGTCCCTGACAGCAAGGTCAAGAGCTTCAGCAGCAATTATACTTGGTAAACAGCTCTGCCAATAGGTGGCCAAATTGATGCAGAGTACATAACGCATTACATGACAACAGCTGCCCAGTACAATGCTCACCCTATGATGTTGGGGTTGCCATGCTGGGGGTGCAGCTCCCTCCGCAGCTGCTTTCCACATGCATGCTCCTGCCAAATAAAAACTACCAACAGTAAGCCAGATCATTGAGACATACATAGTAAACATCAATCTCATAAACTGTGATAAACGCTCACCCTATGATGTTGGGGTTGCCGTGCTGCGGGTGCAGCTCCCTCCGCAGCTGCTCCGCAAACGCAGCCTCCTTGGCACCGCTGCTGCCGCTGCTGCTGGTCTCACTGCCGCCATGCGCCCCCTTTCCACCCTCAACCCCACCCTTAGCAGCAGCAGCAGCAGCGCCGCCGCCTGCTGCTGCTGCTGCTGCCACTGCCGCTGCCAGGCCCTTGCCGCTGCTCGACTGCCGCAGCCAAGCAGCCAGCTTCGATTCTGGCACCATAGGGTTTGGCTCAAACACGGGCGTCATTCCCGGCTCGTCATAACATGTCATTCTGTTATATGGCTCTCCTAGCTGTGAGTGTGCCAGGGACTGGGAAGTTGAAGCAGCGGAGCCCTCGGAGCATGCTGTGTTACTAACGCTGCGGGCCAGGGCAGTGCTGCTCTGCGGGGTTGCTGGTGCTGTGAGGGAGTTGTAGGCCAAGGGAGGGGTGCCCAGCATTGCTGCTGCTGCTCCGGCGTGATGGTGCGGGTCCTGTGAGCAACCAAGGAAGTCAGCAAACAGAAAGTGGTCCTGTTGGGTTGGTGCAGGTGGCAGGGGCGGTGAGGGAGGGGTGCCCAGCATTGCTGCTGATGCCCATGGGTGGTGGTGCGGGTCCTGTGAGGGCAAGCAAACAAATGGTGCACATCATGTGTGTTGAAAAGTGATGGCAGGTGTGCACAGGTGCCCACCGTGGCCGCTGCTGCTGCCCCTGGGCGGTGAGTTAAGGCCATAATAATGCTATGTGCCAATGTAACAAGCTCTCACCTTAATCGCAACAGCTGCCGTCTCCTGAGTGATGTCTGGCGTGCGCATTGCTGCCGCTTCATCCGGAAAGTCACTGCCCAGCCCCTGCCATCCCGCATCACCACTGCCGCCTCAGTCGCAGAGTCAAACCCCCAAAACCCCAAGAAGTGTGGACCCAATTTGGTTCGAGAAACGATGGTCGAGGCAATGCTGTTGCAAACATGTTCCAAGGGTGTGATCGTATATAACAAGCTCACCTTGCAACAGGCACCGTCTCCTGCGTGATGTCTGGCGTGCGCATCGTCGCTGCTTCATCCGGAAAGTCACTGCCCAGCCCCTGCCATCCCGCGTCGCCGCTGCCTCATCAAAACCTCCAACCCCTACCCCAAAGCCCCTGTGTCTGAACCTTCTGTAGGACAACTGATCAAGAAAGTGCTGTTGCAATCTGCTTTTAACGGTGTGATGGTATAAAACAAGCTCACCTTGGTTGTAACAGGCGCCGTCTCCTGAGTGATGTCTGGCGTGCGCATCGCTGCCGCCTCATCAGGGAAGTCGCTCCCAAGCCCCTGCCATCCCGTGCGCATCGCTGCGGCGTCAGGCGGACAGTCAGACTCCAAAACCCAAATAGGTTTAAACTATTGTAGTTCCAAGGCAAAACGATCAGGAAACGCTGTTGCAAACATTCAACATGTAGCAATTTCACCTTGATCGCGACAGGCGCCGTCTCCTGTGTGATGTCAGGCGTGCGCATCGCCGCCGCCTCATCCGGAAAGTCACTGCCCAGCCCCTGCCATCCCGCATCGCCGCTGCCACTGCCGGCACCGCCGCCATAAGGGGGCGTGCCAGGAGGCATCATGCCACGCGTTGCAGCATCACCCGGCTTCTGCTGCTGCTGAGGGCTTGCCACTCCAAAGGCGCCGCTGAGGCGCTTGGCCAGCGGCCGGCGGCGCAGCAGCACCAGCAGAACCACAAGAGCTGCGATGGCGACTGCACCGGCAATGGCAATGCCTGCAGGATGGCAGCAGCAACAAGAAAGAGGCAGAATCAGTGGCAATCTGGTGACAAAAACGCTGGGTGCAGCAGCAGCGACCTGTTGGTTTGCTGCTGCGGGCTTGCCACTCCAAAGGCCCCGCTGAGGCGCTTCGCAAGCGGCCGGCGGCACAGCAGGACCAGCAGAACCACAAGCGCTATGATGGCGACTGCGCCGGCAATGGCAATGCCTGCAGGCATAGATAAATTAAATGGACAACTTCAAGTGAGCTGGTGTATAGTGAAGTGCACGTTCACCAGCAGCACCACCAGGGCCGCAATGGCAATCCCTGCAGAAGATGCAGCAAGGAAAAATCAACAGATGAACACCAACATGAACACCAACCAACAGCCAACCCTCAGCAGTAAAAGCAGCAAAAGCAGCAACGACTGAAGCCCCACCTGCAATCATGCCTGCGTTGACCCCCTGCAACTGCTGCTGCTGCTGCGGCGGCGGCTGATCGACGCCTTTCGTGGCAGCGACTGGCCCGCCACCCTCACAGCACTTCATGTTCTTTGCCTGCTGCGCCCAGAAGGGATGCAGGGCTGAAAATGAGGTAATCCACTTTGTGGATTACACCACCACAACACAAACGAACATTACACCCTTGAAAACCACCTGCAAAGAATAGTACAGGCTAGTTCGCACCTGCGATCATGCCTGCGTTGACTCCCTGAGACTGCTGTTGCTGCTGCGGCGGCTGATCGACGCCTTTCGCGGCAGCAACCCGGCCCCCTCCCTCACAGCACTTCATGTTCTTTGCCTGCTGCGCCCAGAAGGGATGCAGGGCTGAAGATGAGGTGATCCAGTTTGTGGATTACACCACCACAAAACAAACGAACACTATACCCTTGAAAACCACCTGCAAAGAATAGTACAGGCTGATTCCCACCTGCAATCATGCCTGCGTTGACTCCCTGTGACTGCTGCTGCTGCTGCGGCGGCGGCTGGTCAGCGCCTTTTGCAGCAGCGACCGGGCCGCCGCCTTCACCGCACTTCATGTTTTTGGCCTGCTGCGCCCAGAAGGTGCGCTGCGCGGGGCTGAAGATGAGGTAATCCACAAAGTGGATTACTGCGCTGCCAGCTGTCACGTCCAGCCTCTGAAGTGTGACGTCATCTTGGTTGTAGGCGGCTTTGGCGAAGTACCACTGCGTGGCGCCATTCCTGCAAGCCAGAGAAAATCAACCACCGAGCAGCATACAATTGCAGCACAACATATGTTACGCCCGTGACGATGGCAGCATTGTGGTTAAGATGTTGATGGGGAAGTACCACTGTGTGGCACCATTCCTGCAGGCAAGCAAGCAAGGACCAGCAGCATGCGATGTGTTACAGATACAGACAATGACAATGCAAGCGCAGTATGCATCGTCATGCTAGTACAACGTGCAGTGTGACAACAGCACAACAACAGCGCAGGGCAGGGCGCAAGCTGGTTGCAGTGTCTGTGCACGATTTCACTGTCCCTGCACGCGAGGCACGTGCAGCTACTCACACGATGCCCTTGCACAGGGGCAGGGTGCCAGCGAGGCCAGTGCAACTACTCACACGAAGCCCTTGCACAAGGGCAGCGAGTACACTGGCTCCACCGGCTGCAACTATCCTGCAAGCTAACTCTACCTATCTGGCAATCGAGACATTGAGATCAAGTTCAGTCAATCACACAACGCGCTTGCGCAGTTGCAGGGTGAACCCGGTTCCATTGCCTGCACCTGCTGCAGCATGCTGCCTGAAGTACACTATTCTCTCAGGACCTGACCCCGAGACCCTCAACACATCGAATCAGACCAGCTACTCACACAACGCGCTTGCGCAGGGGCAGGGTGAAGCCTGGCTCCATTGTCTGCAGGTTGGCTCCATCCTTGAAGTCAGACGACATCAGCGTCGTGCCTGCCAGGCACAAATGGTAGCAGCAGCAGCAGCAGCAGCAGCAGCGTTTGAGCACAGTACCAAGGGTGGAAACCCAACTCCGTCAGGCATTACAGGCGCAGCAGCACCCATGCAGAAAGTGATGTTATGTACCGCACAGCCACACCTGGTGCAGCGTGCCCCCTGGTGTTGCTGCACTCCATCTTTGAAATCATCATCATCTACTGCTTTGGCGTGTTTGACACAAACTCACCATTGAGGATGTTGATGTTCATGTACTGCACTGCAACATCAGGCGCCGAGGCCAGCGTGTCCTGGATCTGCTGCACGCTCATGCACAGCTGCTTGCTGATGCTGGCCCAGGCACAGAAAGACACGACACCAGGTCCAGCTGCTGCTGCTTTCGTGCACTGCACGGCACCCTTATAAACACTTGCTGGAATTCAAGTGTTGAAACATTGCCCATGGATAACAACAGGTCTGCCCTGCCCACCGTTGAGGATGTTGATGTTCATGTACTGCACCGCAACGTCAGGTGCTGAGGCGAGTGTGTCCTGGATCTGCTGCACGCTCATGCACAGCTGCTTACTGATGCTGGCCCAACCACCATCCAGAGGCCAGAAGAAGGTCGCCTTTGCGTTACGGTCCTGCAAAAGCAACACGGAAAATGGTGTCAAACAAGGGTTTAGGAAGGGTTTGAAAGTGCACTGCTGCTGATGCTGGCCCAGCCGCCATCAAGCGGCCAGAAGAAGGTCACCTTTGCGTTACGGTCCTGTGAAAGCAACACGGAAAATGGTGTCAAACAAGGGTTTTTAATGGAGGGTTTGCTGAGAAGCAAGGCTGACATCTGCACCATGGCGTGATGTGCCAAGCATGCCGCTCACCGCCGCCACAGTGTGCACAGTCATGTTCTGTTTCAGGTGCAAACCAGCTGGCTAAAACTGCATGAAACACAGTACAAACCACATGCTTGCTTGCTAGGTGGATGCTGCCGCTCACCGGGGCGAGAGTCACAGCAGCCCCTGCAACTTCAAGCGCATGCTGGCTGCATGCCATTAGGCCTAGAACCAGCGATGGGGACATCAGTACGTGAAACACAGTATCAACTTCTTGCTTGCTTGCTAGGTGCTGGTACTCACCGAGACCAAAGTCAGCAGCCCTTGGAACTTCAAGCGCATGCTGGGGTATGCCATTGGTCTAGGACCAGTGATGGGGTGAAGCAGCGGGCGGTTCACCTTTACCATGGCAGTGTGATGTGCGCATCACACTGCTCACCTTCGTCAGTGTCATCGCGATTGCACATAGGTGCAAACCTGCTAGCTATCACTGCGTTCCACGCAGTCAAAACCACCTGCGTGCGTGCTAAGTATGGAACTGCTTGCCGCCGCTCACCGAGGCCAGCGTCAGCAGCCCCTGGAACAGAGCTATCACTGCACTGTATGCAATGCATATTGCCTGCTTGCGTAAGCCAGGGTGAGCAGCCCCTGGGGTGCGAGTTGGCTGGCTATCAGTTTTTGAAACACAGTCTTAAATACTTGCTTGTTTGCTTGCTAGGTGCTGCTGCTCACCGAAGCCAGCGGCAGCAGCCCCTGAAACTTCAAGCGCATGCTAGCTGCATGCCATTAGCCTCAGACTAATGATGGCGATTCCAGTACAAGAACAAGGTGTTGAAGTACTTGCTTGCAGGAAATGGTCTGCTGCTCACCGAGACCAAAGTCAGCAGCCCTTGGAACTTCAGGCGCATGCTGGGGTATGCCATTGGTCTAGGACCAGTGATGGGGTGAAGCAGCAGGCGGTTCACCCTTACCATGGCAGTGTGATGTGCGCATCACGCTGCTCACCTTCGCCAGTGTCAGCACCGTTGCACATTCAGGTGGAAACCTGCTAGCTATAAAACACCTGCTTGCTTGCTAGGTAGAACCCTGCTTGCTGCTGCTCACCGAGGCCAGCGTCAGCAGCCCGGCTCCAGGGACCCTGGAACTTCCAGCGCATGCTGGCTGCATGCCATTAGCCTAGGACTGCTAGCTAACACTGCGTACAAACAGGTACTGAATAAGCCCCTGACACGCTCACTGAGGCCAGCGTCAGCAGCCCCTGGAACTTCAGGCGCATGCTGGGGTCGCTCATGGTGCCAAAGGTGTTCAGGTACGTGTCGCGAATGACCTTTCCCTCCGGAAGGCCCAGCATGGCTGCAAAAACGTTCTCGAACTGAGCCTTTGCAGCTGCTCCGCCTGCTGCTGCCGCAGGCGCTTGCAGGAGGGCGCGCCTGGGGCTGTTCCTGCTGCTGCTGTGGCCAGGCTGCAGCTGCGCTGCTGCTGTGCTGCTGTACAGGATGCAAGCGAGCCCTGCAGGAAGGAAGAAGGTTTGGTGCAGGAGCGGTGAGCAATGCGAGAGTGTCAGGAACGTGGCCCTCGGATCAAGCCAGAAGCGGGTAAGCAGTACTGCCTGCCAAGCACTCTGCACTGCATGGCGGTTGCCTCGAGACGAGCAGCAACCCGAATACTGGCTGTAAAACTTTTCCGTGGTTGACAAGAGGATGTTGCGTCTGAAAGCGCATGCTGCCCACCACAGCACCACCGTCGAGAGCTGCATCTCAGCTTGAAGCACATTTGTGAGCGTTGGCACCGCCGGCTGTGCCAGAGCATTCGCTGACAACACTTACCCGTGATAAGCAGCACGGCCGACCGTCCAACGCCATGTTTGCTGAGCATCGTGCGTCAACACCCCTGAGCAGGGCAGCCAGCAAAGGCCAACCAATCCAGCTCTTCTCTTCCCGAACAACGTTTAAATGCTATGGAATACGTCTAACGCATCAGCGTTTTGTCAGGTGTGCAAGTCGGCTATGATTGGGTCCCAGTGAGTGCAGCGAGTTGAGGCGAAACGGGCAATCCACGTGCTCCGACATACAAAGGGAGTAACCAGAAGCAAGTTTTGGAGTGATGGCGCGGTCGTATCGATGATCAACCACAAGGTGTCACCAGCAGGACATGTTACTCCCCTGCGACCCAGTCTGGCTGTCTTCACAGGCAAAAAGCCTTCGCCTCAAGGCAACAGCCAGTTTCATCGAGATTATCTCAGTGAAAGGGAAGCTGCAGCCCAGTTTGGGCAGCACAGACGAGTGGCAAGCAGTGCTGCTGGGACAGGCACAGGCAGCACCTCATGCAGTGCGTGCCAGGCTGCAACAGATGTATCTGCACAAGTGCAACACCCACGTCTCTCCTAGTTAAATCCTGAAATGTTCCTGCTGAATGCCCAACCAAATAAATTCAGCGATGCCAGTAACTGAACACCACTTTACACCATCATGGCGGCATGCCATGCATGGCGCCATATGGCGCCCGGCGGGCCTATGTCCAAGCAAACGGGCGTGCGCAAGCTGCAAGGCCGCTAGCTTTGGCCAGCGGCCAAATCATCAACAACGACGCAAATTTGCATGCTATCAGGGCACAATGTTTTAGCCTGCTACCAAATGTGGCTAATTCAAATGGCATTGACCTGCACAAGGCATAGGGTTTTCCTTTGGCCAAAATCCGCCATCGCCATTGGCCCAAAATTGCACTCCCGTTGCACTCCGGTTGCATTTCTGAAAAGATTCCTTTGTGGTTTTCTCGCATAATATTGAGCGACCGGCCGCGAAACTGGGCAAACAAAGGTTTTCGAACATGCAGAACCCGAATCCGGGATTTTTTTCGGCTCGCAGAGGGGGCAGACCCGTAAATTCCTCAAGAATCCATTTTGACAGTTGCAATGCAATTGAATCCCCGTTGCATCCCCGCTATGGCGGATTTTGGCCGAAGGGAAACCCTATGGCTTGGTCAAACTTTGGGAAAAAAGGCAGGTACGAGTAGGTCCTGATACCATCTCAAGCAGTAGGAGCCACAACAGGATGGATGCACGGTGGTTACATGTGGGTTCTTGCACCATCTCACACGGTATGAGCCAAACACACTCTGACTGCAGCTGCTCATGCTACCGCGACTGCATTCCAGGGCCCACCACCATCCTGCATGCTGTCCATGCTGTCAGCGCCCCCACCCACCAATTCATCCAGATCCAGCACCATGCGCTGCCCGCCAGCATGCAGCTGCATCACCATCTGCTGCTGCTGCTGCTGCATGAGCTCACTGCTGCTGCCAGGTATGCCGTATTGCCCATCCTGGCACCCACCCACAGCAGTATCACCTGTTGCTGCTGCTGCTGCTGCCAGCCCGGCACTGCTAGTCACCCACTGCAGCTGCTGCTGGTAGTCTTCACCCATGCCTGGGGCAGGTCCGTACCCGCTGCTGCTGCTGCTGCCATGGGTGTAGTCTGGCACAGCAGCGCCTGTGGCTCTGCGGCTGCTGCTGCTGCTGCTGGGGCCAGCTGCGTCTTCGCTGCCAGTTGCTGCTGAGCGCCTGACAGGCGCAGCACCGCCACCCACAGATGCCCTGCAATGCAACAAGCGGAGCAGGCAGCAATCAGCAACTTGCTGAGCCAGTTGTATAAATGCTTACGGGCGCATATGAATGCTAGTCACTGTGCAACAAAAGCAATGCCAAGCCCGCTGACACCCACAGATGCCCTGCAAGACACAACAGTGGCAGCAGCAGCAGTAACATTACTGACTGCCAGTGTATGTGACTCCCTCCAGGTGCATTCATGGCGCTGCGAAACACCAGCGGCGCCATCTGCAAGTCTGCTGCTGCTGCTGCGGCAACCCTGCTGCTGCCTGGCACTTCATGAGCAGGATCCAGGCTCTGCTGCAGACTGGACACCACCACTACAAGCACCAGACACTTCACACGCCCACCTAGCCAGGTGCTGCTGCTGCTGCTGCCAGCCGGGCCAAGCCGCCGCCGCTGCTGCCACCGCTGCTGCTGCCATGATGGCATGTGCCTCAGGCCCCGCCAGCTGCAGCCACTCCTGGTTGTGAGCCTCAAACTTGAGGCTGCGGATGGTGCCTGCGAGGCAAGGAAAGGGAGGTAAGGTATGGCACAAGTGCTGCGCATGGTATTTTGCTTTGTGTGAACGGCAAGACCATGTGGGCACGTGTTTTGCTACAGCTGCAGCCACTCAGTGAAGTTCAGCCAGCCACCCCACGCGCACCTGCGGCCGCCTCGATGCTGTCCATGATGGCGTCCAGGCAGGCCCCCGCCACACCAGTGCAGCCAGCACAGTCCGCATGCTCAACACACAACAGGGGACCAGTCTCACCTGCCGCCGCCTCGTTGCTGTCCATGATGGCGTCCAGGCAGGCCCCCGCCACGCGCCGCACCGCCAGGCAGGAGTCCTGCAGCAGGTCCACCAGGTACGGCACCACCTGGAGGCGCAGCAGCAGCAGTAACATGCAGCGGTTGAGCACGAAAAGGAAGGCGGATTGTGGGGGCGTGCTTGGCTTCAGCACATCACTGCAGTTTTCTGCTGTTGCAGTGAGCCGTGTAGACGTCAGTCATTGAGCGCAGGGCAGCAACTGCAGCACAGCAGCTCACGGGCACAGCACAGCAAGTGGTCCGCAGGGCTCACCTGGGGTAGGCTCAGCAGCGCTGCTGTGGTCAATGGCGTCATGAGGCACCTGCTGAAGGCCCAGCACACCTGCAGCAGCAGCAGCAGCAGCAGCAGCAGCAGCAGCAGCAGCAGCAAACAGGCAAGCAGCAGTCAGCAACAGCTAGTAAGGGCTGCAGCTGCAGACAAAAGCCGCATCACACACATAGCTGCTGGCTGACAATAATGGCACAGTGTGCTGCTGTATTCTCACACACGCATGCTTGCATTGGGACATCTCGCAGACAAGCAAGCAAGCAAAGTTGGGTGCCTCGCAAGCAGTTGTGTGCTGCACTGCGCCGCACCTGCAGCACAAACTCGTCATCGGCCTTCTTGGCTGCAACCAGCTCCACAAGCCGCGCCAGCTGCGCAAGGCAGGCAAGCAGCCAGCAGCAGCAGCAACACCAGCAGCAGCAGCAGCAGCAGCGACAGCAGAGGGTTGCGGGAGACGAGTCAAGCCATGGCAATGCCATTTGAAACTGCCAGCAGCAGAAGATAGAAGACACCATGCCGTCCCCCAGCACTGATGCGGCAAGCAATCAAGCTAGCTAGCCGCCATGTTTAGCAAGCAGGCCAGCAGCCACACTCACCAGGCCACAGCTCGCCAGTGCCTCGTCGAACTCAGGCTGCCCTGCCAGCGCGCCCAGCAGCACCACCGCCTCCAGCAGCGCGTCTTCTTCCAGGGCGCCTGCAGCAGCACAGCACACAACACAGGGGCATTCAACACAAGGGCATTCAAGAATTGGGGTGGTAGATTCATCAGCAGCCCCGCCTTCGGCAGCGCAACTTGTTCCAGGGCGCCTGCAGCAGCGCAGCATACACAGAGTCATCGGCATCGGTGAGTGCAGCAACAGCACCACCGCCTCCAGCAGCGCATCCTCCTCCAGGGCTCCTGCAGCAGCGCACCACACAGCATTTACGTGCGAGGCATCATGCGCAGTGGTGATTGCGGCAGCGCTACACAGAGCCCTGACGCACAGATCCAACGGATGCACCCCCTTGGGCGCGGACTCGTACTCCACACTCTACTTTACTGGTGCAAACCCTGCTGTGCCAGACAGCACCACCAAGGCAGCAACCCTGCAGAAGTTCTGCTGCTGCAGCCTCACCTGGCATGAAGCAGGCCTGCAGCAGCCGCAGCAGCTTCGGCCTTCCTTTTTGTTGGCAACACATCAACCTCAACGGTGTTGACAGCAACAAAAGCACATGGCCCAAGTGTTTAATCAGTGACAGATCCTGCCTCACCTGGCATGAAGCAGGCCTGCAGCAGCCGCAGCAGCTCATCAATGGGCAGCAGCTGCGCCAGGCTGCTGCTGCTGCTGTCACCGCTGCTGGCAATGCTGAGGGCATCACAGGCTGCTGCCAGGGTGCCTAGAACCTCCACAAACAGCTCAGGGCCGGTGCTTGGTGCCTGCAGCAGCAGATGCAACAGCAGCACATGATCAGGTGACCGCTGCACAGGACTCAACCACCAGCCACCAGCAAGGAGCAGCGGCAAGCAGCAGGCCCGTCCCACACTTGCTGAGCACATGCCTCGATAGCGAGGCACCAGCGGAAGCGCCAGCCTGCTCACATACTTGCCACGCCGCCACCTCTCCTGCACTTCTGCCAAGTCATCACCAATCTTCAGAGAAATGATGACAACAGAAAGACATTGACCGCAGCACCCCCTTTTCCCCTCACCTGCAGCAGCGCTGTCATGCCCCGTGCATGCGCCAGCAGCCGCGCAGCAACCTCCTGCTCTCCGCTGGTGGCCAGGTTGCGCAGCAGCTTCCAGGCCAGCTCATCAGCAGCAGCCAGTGAGCGCCGCAGCAGCCGCTCCAGGCGCTCACCCTCGCAGAACCACTGTGGTGGCAGTGGCAGCAGCAGCAGCAGCAGCAGCAGCAGCAGCAGCAGCAGCAGCAGCAGCACAGATATTGTATAAGCAGTGCGCCAGCGTTTGGGATATAACTCTAAAGCTCACAACACAGCAGACGCTATGGCTTTGCGGCTGTTGCTGCTGTACAGCGCAAGTTGCACATGCAAAGGCGTCCTGGCAGCAGCCAAGATCTCAACTCCTTGCCCCACCTCTGCTGTGCGCTTGCTGTGCGCCAGGTTCACTGCCAACGCGATCAGCTCCGGCACACTCCGCAAGTCCCCGCCAGCCACCGCCAGCACGCCAGCAAAGCCCGCAAAGCTGCTGCTGTCGCCCACTCCCAGGCCTGCTGCTGCTGCTGCAGGCTGGCCTGGTGCCCCAGCCCCAGCCCCCATGGCCCGCATGATGCTCTCGTACAGGCGCGGCAGTGCACCCGAGCAGAAGGCAAACAGCGGCTTGGCGGAGTCCTCGATGGAGAGCTGGTACAGCAGGCCGGCGGCAACAGGGGCTGCCTGGCGGCTGTCCAGCAGCTGCACAGCCTGCGCGTAATGCAAGGACACACAAATGCTGATGTTGGTTAGTGTTAATGTGTATGCGGTGCAGCATATGGTATACAGTCAAACATAAGCCGCATCACAGCAGTGTGCTGTTCAGTCCGCGGGTCTTTTTTTCACCTGGGCGTGCTCCGGCAGCCCTGCGGTCGCCATTCAAGCCATCACCTGTCAGCACTGCATCAGTTGCTGAAATCCTCTCACACCAGCAGCACAGCCGCACAGCAAAGTGTCGCTGTCATGCAGCAGCCTCACCTGCGGCACCAGCCCCGCCTGCACCATCTGCTGCCGCAGGCCTCCGTCAAACGACAGGTTGTGCAGCAGCCGCAGCGAGGCCGTCTGCAGCGCCTCGCCACAGCCTGGGGCCAGCAGCGCCACCAGCTGCGGCACCACGCCGGGGATGGCCCCCAGCCGGTCCTTGTTTTCCTGCATACAAACAGCAGGCACATGATCAGGATCGAGTGTGCAGCCTGGGGCCAGCAGCGCCACCAGCTACGGCACCACGCCCGGTATGGCCGCCAGCCTGTCCTTGTTCTGCTGCAGGAACAAGCACAGCAGCCACACGCATGCA
Source organism: Tetradesmus obliquus (assembly GCA_030272155.1). NCBI lineage: Eukaryota > Viridiplantae > Chlorophyta > Chlorophyceae > Sphaeropleales > Scenedesmaceae > Tetradesmus > Tetradesmus obliquus. The sequence goes on along the minus strand of CP126207.1, from coordinate 2,009,139 downwards.
GTGTGTTTAGTGAAACTGTGACAGCAGGCTTGCGGCAGCCTGCGGCCAGCAGCGCCGCCAGCTGCTGCCCTCTTTATCCCATGAATGGCATCCAGCAGGTCCTTGTTCTCCTGCAAGGGCAGTAGCAGTCACACACACAGCAAACATGACTAGGAATGAGCGTTTAGCCTGAAGCCAGCAGCGCCACCAGCTGCAGCACCACACCCGGGATGGCTGCCAGACGGTCCTTGTTTTCCTGCAACACCAAGGTACAGCAGCCACACATGCAGTACACATGTTCAGGATGAGTTATGCAGTGTGCTTGCTGCAGCCAGTCCAACAGCGCCGCCAGCTGAGGCACTACGCCATGTGTTGCTGCAGCATATGCGCAATTGTACAGCAGCACTCACCGCAAACACACACAGCCTCCGCAGGAAGCTCACAGCCAGCAGCAGCAGCTCAGCATGCGGCCGGCTCAGCAGCGCAGCCAGCAGCCCCACGATGTCCTGCACGTGGGGGAAACACAACCAAAAGCAAAAGCGGCCCAGATCAAGCAAGACAGTTGGGCTACAAAGCAGTGTGTGCAAGCGCATCTGCTTGTGGCAGTTTTGAGTCATTACAGCAGCAAGTTGGCTACAAGCAGCAACCCTCGACCTATCTGCCAGCTGCTGACATGTTTGTGTGCCAATTCCGACATAATTTCCACCTGCCGCACTTCCTACCTTCTTGCGCATCTTGCGCTGTACGCTGTGGTCCTCAGCCAGGTGCAGCAGCGTGGCCACAGCCACGTACAGGAAGCGGTCCTGGCGCACCACCAGGCCCGCCAGACGACGCTCCCTGCAGGAAAACGTCAGTGAAAAAGGTGTCGTGTGGAACAAGAGGTGTGTGCCACAGTGTCCGACGGCCCAATTACGCTGTACATGCCTGGTTGTCACCTGCTAAAGCTTTTCAAAAGGAACAGCCTGCTGAAGCACACCTGTCATTCAGCGCAGGCCCCGAGCGTGCCGCTGCTGTCGCTGCGCGTGCTGCAATGGCTGCTGCGCTGCTGCCTGGCCCCTCCTGCGCCTCCCTCGCTGGTGCTCGCTGCAGCAGCTCCAGACTCGCTAGGTCCATCAGCAGGGTGCCAACCTGCAGCAGACAGCAGGTGTAACGTCCCCTAGTACAGTGCCATGCTGCGTAAGGAGTGCTGGCCAGGGCAGTTCAGACGTGAGAGAGGCGAGGCGCAAGTGTCCCTGCAAGCCCCGCCTGCGCTCTCTTGCGTAGCTGCTGTTGACTACCCGACGGCTGCAGGTCAGCGAAGACAGCACTACGGAATGCTTGCAGCACATGCACCCTGCAAGGCGTCCGCACCTGGTTGTCCAGCAGCAGCTTATGCAGCTGCGCCAGACTCTTGCAAAGGACTCTCACCAAGCACACTGCCGCAGCGGCAGCACCGCTACACGCAGGCCGCAGGCTAACAAGAACATGGCCAGCACAGAGCAGCACAAGGCCTGCCCGCGCACCTGGTTCTCCAGCAGCAGCTTGTGCAGCTGCGCCAGGCTGCTGCAGGCCAGGAAGCAGCCAGCCACGGCTGTGGCCAGCTCCAGGCTCTTCACGCCGTCCTCACGCAGCACCCTAGCGAGTGTGGGCAGCAGCGTCTCACGCGACAGCAGCGCCTGCAGGTGTTTTGCAAAGATAAACAGACACAGCACCGAGTGACAAATACGAACAATGGGAGTATCGGTGTTGAGAGGTCGTGAGACTGGAATGCAACCCGATGCCGACAGAGGTGTGCCGCTTCATGAGCACTGACATTGACTGCAGCTGTTCCACAGAGTACACAAGCAGTGCATCAGCTAGCCAGCATGGGCAGCAACTGCGGACAACGCACCGCCATGCACAGCCGTACATATCACTTCAATACTATCAACCATGCTGCTGTGTACCCACCTCCAGGTGTGCTGTGTTCCTGAAGAGCTGGCAGATCATGCCTGCTGCTGCTGCCCTCTTTGCCAGGTCCTCGTCGTACAGCCCCTCAGTGTAGCTTTCCAGCTCATCCAGAAAAGCTGGACTGCTGCTGCTGCTGACCAAGTCCTGCAGACATACAACATGGGATCGTTGGGTGTTGGGCAGTCGAGGAACACAGCATGTGTTGATTGAAGCAGCAGCAGTGGCAGCAGGGTGACACTGTCAGCGCCAATTCAGCGCACACCAAGTTAGCAGGTCGAGGGTGGTGCAACACCACTGCTGCTGCCACATGCTGACTCGATCTATCACTGCTGTACATGGCTGGCACTGCTGACGCCAAACAGCAACAGCGTGCAGGAGAAACGTGAGGGCTTAGGCTAACACGCACCTGAAAGATCTCTGATGCCTGCACCAGCGTCCGCTGCTGCAGCTGCTGCACCAGTGCTGCCTCCTCTCCGGCCGCTGCACGATGCTGCTGCCTGCCTATACGTGAAGGGCTGCTGCTGCCTGCTGCGGGGTACTGCCCTGGGCCCTGGCCCTGGTGCTGCGTGCTGCTGCTGCTGCCTCTGTGCGCAGATGCAGGCCTCACAGATGCTGAGCTTGGCCTAGCTGATGATGATGTGGATGTTGGTCTGGAACTGCTGCTTCTTTGTGATGATGCAGATTCTGGCCTGGCAGCTGATTCTGCTTGCAATGTTTGACTGCTGTACGTGCTGCTGGATGGCAGCAGGTCCTGCTGCTGTGCTGCTTGTGCCAGCAGAATATCTGCTGGTGCACCTGCTGCTGCTTGTAGTTGGCGTTGCTGCAGCTGCTGCAGCAGGCCTTGCACAAATCCAACCTGTGTGATGTGGCAACAGCATAGGCAGAACATGCTCTTCACAGCAGCAGGCTACTCCATCGTGCACAGCTGGCAACATGCCCACCTGCTCTCATGCTGCTGTTGCGCAAGCAAAGCAGGTGTTGCCTGCAGCCAGCGTTGCAGGTTGCACCTGCCAACTGTGCTCCTCTCTCTTATGGCAGTTGCTATGCTCCAGCTGCTGCAGCTGCATGTATGGCGCGCTGCTTGAAGCTGTGCGCAGCTGCCGTTTCTGCCACTGCAATGCTGCGGTTGTGCAGCCATGTACCTTTGAGGGATGGATGAGCTTGCATTTCTCCACCACCTCTGCTGCTAGGGCTGGTAGGTCTGTGCGCTCATTCAAGCTCTTCACTGTGATCCTGCAGGATGCCAGCAGATGCAGGCAGCGTCCAGCAACATTGCAGCTTGTCATGCAGCGAGTCGCACCATACGCATGCCGGCATCAGCTGCAACAGAATATCTGGCAGCTGCATGTGACATAGGTGCAATGTACATACAGCACATCGCTCTTGCCACAGCTGCAGCGTTGTCAGGTGACGCCGTGCTACTCACTTCTTTGTTGCATGACTGCTGTTAGCGACCTCTTGAATGCCGTCTGGTTGCTGCAGCACCTCTTGCACCTGTTACAGTTGCAAAACGTCTTAGCTGCTGAGGACTTCCTGAGCTGCATGTGTTCTACATGAGCAAATTTTTGAAGAAAGGACTGCAATTCATTTGCAAATGCCCTAGCACTGCAGACCCTGAACATGGACGGCAATGACACAGCTTCACTGCTACTTGATTAGTCTTGTACCTCGTAGTTCACCACCAGTGCAAGCTCCTCTGGATGCAGCTCAATAGCTCCAGGCCGAATCTACACCCATCAGCAGGAGAAGCAGCATGCTGTTGGTCCTTTTGGCACAGGTGAACACTGAATCTACAGTTGCACACACCAGCATTACTGAATGCAGTGTATGGCTACTACGTGGCTACGTGCCTTTTTCTTGACCTCTGCCATAGCTGTCGTGTGTCCCTTTGAAATGTGCCTCTGCTGCTGTCAGGCACAGCAGCAGCTGATGCTACGCCTGCATCCGGCCGTGTCTTTACTTTTCATATGCTAAAAGTGAAGCGTATGTTTTCAAGGAGGCTGCAGTGACGCACGTGCGTGGCGATGATAGAAAGCGGTCAATCAGCTTACACCACGCTGTTCACATAGAAGCACTGCTATCGACCGGAATAATACGATGATACGTCGTTGAGTTTTACTGTCTCACATGAGCAGTTGTTTATGAGGCTGACGCAAGCTAGGGTTCTTGAGGTTCTTCCCTACCTGAGCTGACTGGTGATGTGACGGTGTGTGCTTTTAGGCACACGGAAGATGGTATGTGCAACCAGCCAACTCTGCTATGGCGGACCAAGTAGTTGCACTGCGTCGCAGCATCGCAAGCATTGCCATTGATCACCAGCCTGAGGCTGAACCAGTTGATGGCTGGCAGCTTGCCAGGCTGAGCCTGCTGAGCACAACATTGGCAGAATTGCTGGGCTTGTCCGTGCTTGCTGTGTTGGGGCGATGATCCGCACAGATATGTAATGCTTTCTTTGTTTGCAAGCACTCGCTCACGTAATTCACTTGCCAGGGGGATGCAGTGCTTTACCACTCGGAGTGAGATCAAGCCCCATACCCCTCATCCAGGAGCTGCTTAGCAGTCAATTATCTACGGCAGGATTTGCTGGGACCCTGTATAACTGATTATGAATATGTAAGAGGCGAAATGAGGCAGAATGCAGGTGACGCTGCATCAATATGCCTCAGTGGGGTGCATGTGCTTGCTGCCCGCTGTTTCGTATCACTATTGTTGTGAAGCAGTGTTGGCCGCAGCAGGGTGCCACCGTCCAGCCATCCCCAAGATTTACTCGCACCAGCCAGCAGCAAAAATGCCGAAGAAGCAGGAAAGGCAGCGCGTGACAGAGCAGCGGGATTGCCACAGACTCGCTGCAACCCACAACATCAGGAGACAAAGCCGCTTTGTTTGGCATTGGCAATGCAGAACTGCGGCCCACTGGGGCAATGCGTGCCTGTCAGGCAGATATGCACTGCTGGAACCATGGCATGGTAAGTTTGATCACGATCGCATGCGGCCATCGGTTGCACTGTTCTGAGAACACTGACCTGTCAAGACATAATGTACCCTCTCAGCCGAAGCACGCGGCATGACGCATACTAAGTGGCGTACTGAAATGCAGCAGCACTGACACGGACCATACACAGACCACAGGGAACTTTGATGCAGCCAGTTTACATGCAAGCGTATCAGCTGCAGCAGCTGCTGCTGCCCACCGCGCATTGCACTGCACTGAGTGCCGCACACACCTGCAGCAGCACACACATGCACTGCGTGCTGCAGCGGCCATGTGTCACATCAGCAGCTGCGCAGACTACTGATGTGATGTTTGCAGGCGTTGCTGCTGCTGCTGCTGCTGCTGCTGCTGCTGCTGCTGCTGCTGCTGCTGCTGCTGCTGCTGCTATCTGAAGCCTACCATCCGTCCGCTCTGCTGCAGCTCCTCCTGCTGGTGCTGTTGCTGCACGTCTTGCTACTGCTGCAGCAGCCGGTCTATGCCTGTCAGCTTGCGCCGTGCCGCCTCATCCTGCCCGCCTGAGTCCAGCCGCTTGCGCCACACGCCTCTGCAAAACATGGCGCAGCACACAGCACACACATAAACTTCTCGAGCTTTTCAAATGCCAGAGCCTCTATAGAATCTCCCCCACAATTTGTATAGATAACAGGCTGGCCAGCATGCGCTTGAAGTGCGATCTTTTTGTTGCCGCCCACCTGAGTGTATTCATCATGTGCACCCATCACCACACACGCCCCTGCCTTGCACCCCACCAGCACCTATCAACAACCTAGGCATGCATTCGTCGCAGGCCACCTGAACATGTGCACCCCATACACCTCTTCAAGCCGTGCAGCACGGCTTAAGAAGTGCGCGCTGCATTGTGCGCGTATCCTCCTAAACGTTGCAGCAGCCTATATGTAGATGCAAAGTCAGCCCCACCTGAACATGTGCATCGCGTACACCTCCTCCAGGCGTGCAGCGGGGCTGAAGAAGTGTGCGGCGCAGCCAAAGGTCTCCCCGGGCATGATGCGCGTGCTGTTCGCCACCAGGCGGCCACCTATAAGAGAACAGCAAAACAAGAGCAGCAGCAGGTGTGTTGGGGGAGTGCGCGGCGCAGCCAGAGGTCCGCAATATGATGTGTGTGCTGTTGGCTACCAAGTGGCCAACTGGGCGGCGGCAGGCAGGTGCACGGGAGCAGCAGCACAATGTGAGGCAGCATGATGTGAGGCAGCAGACAGCAGGCACTTTTGTGTATCACAGGCGCGATGGCTGCTCTCAAGGCTGAGTGGATCTGGGCTGGTAGTATGACAGCTATCACTGCTGATGTCACAGCGCTATGCTACTGTGCCTTGTCACAGACCGTACTCCTGGCTGGAAGCTTCTGCCCCTCAGCAACTCTAAACCCTGAGCCCTGAACCCCAAGCGCCCCTAAAACCCTACCTGGCACCAGTGCCTCATGAAACCCAATGCCCTGGCCGTGCATCCAGTTGAGCACGCTGTCGGTCCACACGTGCGGCCCGGTGCGGTGCAGGATGGACCAGTTCTCACTTTCTGTGGAGGTGCCGGGGGCGGTGGGGCTCATCGCACTGGCCTCCTGCTGTATGCGCTGGCTGCGGCGGCAAGAAATTAGGTTCCAGGCAAAAAGAGCAAGTGAAGTGAGCTGCTACTGCCAGGAGGGATGGGGCTCGTCGCACTGGCCTCCTGCTGGATGCGCTGGCTGCGGCGGCAAGAAATTAGGTTCCAGGCAAAAAGAGCAAGTGAAGTGAGCTGCTACTGCCAGGAGGGATGGGGCTCGTCGCACTGGCCTCCTGCTGGATGCGCTGGCTGCGGCAGCACGATGACAATAATATTTCACCAACTAAAATGTGACAGTGAGGGCAGGCCTGACCAGTCCTTGCTCGCAATGAATCTGATGAGCCTGTGCATGTTGAAGTGCACAGGTGATGCATGCCCTAGCCAGCAACCACTTTGCAGACTGCACCACAACACAACAAACGTCTACACTACACCTGGAGTAGTGTGAGCCCTACAATTCCAGTGATATGGTGACATTGATACGACGTATCACCTGATGAAGCCGTGCATGTTGCAGTACACGGGGTGGTGCGGTGCACCCGCCAGCGTCCACTGCTCAAACTGCACGCCAAAGCGCCCCGAGCTCACGCCCCAGCCGCTGCTGCCGGCCCCGGGGTCGCGCGCAAACACGTCCTCCACGCCAAACAGCGCCTCAGCGTCGTTGTGGTTCTCGCGGTTCCACTCCTGCAGGTAAAACAACTATAACAGATGTTGTACATGGTGACGCGTTGATGTGGCAGGCAAGTGCTGCAGCAGCATGGCCAGAGTAGGATGATGAGACGCTGTTTTGCCGCTGTGAAAGACGCGATGCACAGCCATCATTGCTGAAGATAAACGTGCCATGCAATGCACCCCATGCAGCGCCGCACCTGGATGGGCCGAACGCGGAGCGTGTCCACAGAACACCCTTAGAAGAAAAACGCTGCAATTATGAGAAGCGGAGCCGTTCTGCAGCGCCGCACCTGGATGGGCCGCACGCACAGTGTGTCGGCGTCTGTGTACACGCCGCCATGCTTTTTACAGCATTGAACGCAAAGAGAGAAGCACTGGCGAGGCCTACACATTTGGTGTTTGTTGCAGCACCATGATTGCCTGCTCACCTGGATGGGCCGCACGCAGAGCGTGTCAGCGTCGGTGTACACGCCGCCGTGCTTGCACATGACCACGTAGCGCCACAGGTCGCTGCGCTCCACTGCGGTCTTGAGGCCGGAATAGACGGACAAGACCGTAGGGTCGTACGTGCTGCAGAAGCAAACAAGAAAGAAGCCACACAGATAGCGGTGTCAGATGAGACATGCGGCGGCAGTGCAGGTTGACAGGACAAAGCTGGAAGCGCCGTGCTGGCGGCGCTGCTGCAGCAGTATGGGATGCAGGCAGAGAACGGCACAAGAGCATTGATGGCATGACCACGCAGCGCCACAGGTCGCTGCGCTCAACGGCAGTCTTGAGGCCGGAGTAGACGCTCAGGACCTTGGGGTCGTATGTGCTGCAGCAGCATAGGGCACGGAAGAGGGTTTCAGAGACAGCTCACGTAGTCAGCGCCACAAGTCGCGGGCTCGACGCTGCGAGGCCATAAACGATGCACTGCAAGGCCGCTGTGAACTTCTCACCTCAAGTAGGCGTGCAGGTCGGCATCATCATACACGAGTATGGCGTGGCGTGGTCGGGGGTGCTTGTGCAGACTTCACACCAACGCACGCTGCACGGGCGTGAACTTCGCTCTCCAAGACCGCTGTGAACCCCTTACCTCAAGTAGGCGTGCAGGTCCGCGTCGTCGTACAGTGGGCTGGTGTGGTCCGGGTTCTCCTATGCCCAGGAGGCTAGTGTTAACAGCCAAACTTCACAATTTAAACACAGCGTGAACTTCACACCACCAGACCGTGAACTTCTCACCTCAGGTAGGCGTGCAGGTCTGCATCATCGTACATGAGTATGGCGTGGTCGGGGTTCTCCTTGGCCCATGAGGCCAGGCTGAGCATGTGGTGCCGCGCAAACGCCCCCTTGTCCTTGAAGGTCATGTGGATAAGTAGTGGCATGCCATTGCTGCAGCAAACAAAACAGGAGGCAGAGCGATAAGTGTGCATCGTGTTCAATGCTGCAGAAGCCTCTGTGTGGGGATGGCCCCTTGAAGGTCATGTGGGTGAGCAGCGGCATGCTGTTGCTGCCGCAAACAGCACATTCAAGAAGCAAGAAGCACAGTCATCAATGTGCATGTGGTGCCTTGCTCCCCGCACGCCTTGATCCTTGAAGGTCATGTGGATCAGCAGCGGCATGACGTTGCTGCGGCAACAGAAGCAAGGCAGACCACCGACAAATGGCACGCAACAGGACCACTGGAGTGTACCAATGACGCCTGCGGGTGAGACCTTGCGGTCAGTAAGCGGAGCGAATCATTTGACAGCTGGTGCGCTTGTCCTTGCAGGTCATGCGGATCAGCACTGTGGCAGCAAATGCACAGACATAACAAAGGTGGAGTTCAACGCAATTCGCCACAGCAGCAAACACTCACCGGTACAGGGGTGGTTTTTCGGTGGCCAGCAAGGGCACCGGGTCTGTGACCAGCCGAGCACTGGCCCCGATGCCAGCCAGCAGCGCCAGCGGCTGGTCGAAGCTGGCCGTTCCCAGCAAAAATGCAGCGCATAACAGTGCAAGCATAGACACCTGGTTCGAATGACGCAGTCAGTACTCACCGGTCAAGCGGGGGTTTCTCCGTAGCTAAAAACGGCACCGGGTCTGTGACCAGCCGTGCGCTGGCTTCTATGCCAGCCAGCAGCGCCAGCAGCTGGTCGAAGCTGGCCGTCTCACCCGGCCGTGGCAGCTGCGACTCCCTCAAGCCTGCAACACACGAAACAGCACAGGCATGGCAGTTGCTGGATGCTTGTGGGGCGGCAGCTGGTCGAAGCTGGCCGTCTCACCCGGCCGCGGCAGCTGCGACTCTCTCAAGCCTGCGAGGAAACAACAACAACAACAAAGTAACCTCATGAGTCGCAAGTGCTTGTGGGGTGGCAGCTTGTGGGGTGCTGGCCGCCTCGCCCGGCCGCGGCACCTGCGAGTCACGCAGGAAGGCACATAACTAGTCAAAAGAAGTGTGGTGTGGTTGCTGTGCTCTCCAGAGCACCCGCGCATCTCACACCCACCCAGCAAGCCTACCCTGCGCTGCAGCGCCCCCGCCTGACTGCACATCCAGCAGGCGTCCTGCGCACCCATGGCCCGCAAGTATCCCGTCTCAAGACAACATGCACTCACCCAGCCATGCCAGGATGTGCTGCAGCGCCTCCGCCACCATGTCGCATGCACAGCATACTTGTTATATGTCTTGTAATGACATGATTTCAACATGCTTGCAACTGACGACACTCACCCAGCCACGCCAGGATGTGCTGCAGCGCCTCCGCCTCCATGTCACGTGGATCTGATCATGTTCGTTACAATGTCTACCTTTTAAACATGTTCAGTAGCATGTTATAATTCTGATACTGTTCATATTATCGTTGTTGCCACTCATATAACTGATAGCATCTTCACTTAATGATGTCCAAACTCACCCAGCCACGCCAGGATGTGCTGCAGCGCCTCCGCCTCCATGTCATATGCGGTGCTGGCCCTGCTGACCAGGTCGCTGTTCAGCTTGGAGCACTTGTACCAGATGGACTCAAACATCTGGCGCCGGCAGCAGCAGCAGCGGCAGCAACAGCACCAGCAGCAGCAGCAGCAGCAGCAGCAGCAGCAGCAGCAGCAAGGGCGTCACATGGCGTAGTTGTCCCGCATGAAGTCTGGCACCACTTGGTCTCAGGCGCAACTAATGCAACGCCCACACAGCTGGTTGCAGCATGCAGCGTGCACAGCTACAAGGCATTGTCAAAACAACATCTGCGCTGCATCTTCGTTCCCATCCTTGTCACACCAAATCACGTGCTTGACCTGCGTGTGCTGCTCCAGCTGGCGCTCCAGCAGCTTGCATGTGCTAACTATGCCATCCCTGATCTCAACCCAAGTGGGGGCTACACAGACGCACTCACGTGCTTGACCTGTGTGTGTTGCTCCAGCTGGCGCTCCAGCAGCGCCCAGTAGGCCTTGGAGGAGGGCTCCAGCGCACCAGCCTCGTCAAATGACCCGCGGATCTCCTGCAATGATGAGCAAACGTTGGTCACAAAGGTTCACCAAAGGTTCAAGCCAACCAAGAGCGGGCCGGACTCCAGCTGCAGCTCGCCCGCCTTGTCCAAGGAGCCGCGGAAGTCTTATCTATCAGTTCCAACTAGTGCATGCTACACTCACGTGCACCAAGATGCTCGCCAGCAGGATCTTGTCCTTAAACTCAGCCCAGGCACGCCCGAATGAACGGCCCAGCATGCCAACACTGCTGCAAGCCACCATAAACCCACCCACCCAAACCCCCCTGAACTCCCCTACTCACATGTCCCAGCACACGTGCCAGCAGGATCTTGTCTTCTAAGCTGAGCCCAGGCACGCCCCTGATGCTGATGCCCTGGGGCGTGGTGGCCGCCTTGGCAGTAGCGATGAGGGCTGCTGCTGCCGCGGGGCGCACCTGGGCTGGCAGCGTGGGCGCTGGCGGCGCCATGGTGGAGTACACTGCGGCAGCAGCAGCAGCAGCAGCAGCAGCAGCAGCAGCAGCAGCAGCAGCAGTCATACAGGCAGCAGACAAACTGTGTGTCAGTGATGGGGTGGCTGCTGATGAGGGCCACTGCAAGGTTGAGTGCGCTAAACAGCTTGTCGTGGGGCTGGCTTGCCATGAGCTTACAGATTGCCTCGACAATGGCACTGAAGACACGCACTCAAGGCAATACCTGCACCTCTGTATGAGCAGTGCACACAGCCTGCACCCTTGCACGAGCTAATCCTGCTGCTGCTGCTGCTGCTGCTGCTGCTGCTGCTGCTGCCCTCACTCACGTCTGGGGTACTTTGGCAGTGGAGCATCCAGCACCCCAGGCCTCCACGCACCACCAGCACCACTGCTGCTGCTGCTGCTGCTGCTGCCTGTGGCTCCGCCTGCACCAGCATCACTGCCACTGCTTGCTGCATCGCCGGGTGCAGCTGCCCGTGTCGCTGCAACAGCTGCGTCTATTGCTCCTGCTGCTGCCGCATCTTTGGGCAGCTCTGCATTGCTGCTGCCAGCTGCACCGTCAGCTACTGCTGCTGGTGTCGCTGCCTGCCCAGCAGCAGCAGTAGCAGTGGCAGTGTCCGCCACAGGAGCAGCACGCCCGACAGCTGCAGCAGCTGCTGCAGCTGCGTCGGTTGTGCTGCCTGTAGCACTCTCAGCAACTGTTTGTGTTGCTGTGGTGTCCGTCTGTGCTGCTGTACTGCCTGTCTGTGATGCATCACTGCCTGTTTGTGATGCTGCATCACCCGTTTGTGTTGCTGTACTGCCTGCTGCTGTGTCAGCCGCCTGTACTGCCTGTGCAGGCATCCTGTGAGGCTTCATCGCCCCTGCAATGCTGACCTGAGCTTCACTGGCTGTTACCTTCTCAGCGAGTGCTGCTACTCCTGTCACTGCTGCTGCTGCTGCTGCTGCTGCTGCGGCCACTGATGTGGGTAACGCAGGCAGCCCTGCTGCAGGTGCAGCCTCTGCTGCCGCTGCCACTGCTGCTCCTAAGCTGCTGCTGCCGCTGCTGGCTGGATCAGCAACAGCAGTGGCAGGTCCCGAGTTTGTATCACCACCGCCAGCTGTGTCGCTGCCCTCAGCTGCTTGCAGGAGCATCCCACGCGGCCCCTTCAACTGGATTGCTGCCTGCAGCAGCTGCCTCTGCGGTCCGTCACCAAACAGCAGCAGTGGCTGCTCTGGCTGCAGCATCACCATCTGCTGCTGCTGCTGCTGGTGCTGCTGGTGCTGCTGTAGCACTTTCGGGCGCAGCTGCTGTGGGTAGGCATGCTGCTGGAAGGCGTGCCGCCGCTCTCGCGCTGCAGCCCGGACTGCCTCCCAGCCGCCTGCAGAGCTTGCTGCTGCTGTTGGAAGCCGGCTGACTTCAGCACGTAACGTACGTTGTTGTAATGGATGCTGCTCCAGCTGTCTTGCTTGCACCTGCTCAGCAGCCGGCTGCTGCTGCTGCTGCGACACAGCTGGTGCAACATCTCCAGCAGGGTGCAGCCGTGCCTTGCTGCCAGGCAGCCCCTGCTGCTGGCGCTGCATGCTGTCCTGCATGCCTGATGCTGCTGCTGCAGCTGCTGGCAGCACCAGTGGCGGTGACAGCAGCAAGAACACAAGCCATGCCACCAGAGCCGCGCGGCGCTGCACACGCAGCTGCAGGCGGGACAGTGACCCCCTGCCGTTGCAACAGCTGCTGGGAGTAAGGTATGTGGTACTGCTGCTGCTGCTGCTGCTGCTGCTGCTGCTGCTGCTGCTGCTGCTGTGTCCAGCAGACCAGCAGGTGCTGGCATGGTGTGTATCCTTGCACGCCTGCCACGCCATGCCTGTGCAAGCAGCAGCAGCAGGGAGGAGGAGCAGGAGCACCACGCTAGGCATTGAACTGGCATGCAGTAGATAACCATGGCAAAAATGTGGCTCAATGCGACTGTAATGCATGCCTGCTTTGTGCTGTCAGTTGCGTGAATGCATGGCACCCATGTGAGCACAGTGACGTCACCCTGCAGCAGCTGTACTGCATGTGCGTCACTTCAACTGTGCGGCAGCCCTGCATGCTTGCTTTTGCTGTTAGTCGTTTCTTGCCACATCTTTGCAGGCAATGCAATGCAATTGAAGTCGCCAGCAGCAGTGTCCCATCAGCATACTTAGCATCTGGCAGCTGCTGCTGCTGCTGCATCAGCAGCATCCAAGCAGCAGCATGCACGCACCTGCACCAAGCCACCCGCTTGCAGGCCTCCAATAGGCCTGAAGCCAATGCTACCGACGGCTGTGCACCATCCGCCGCCTCAGCAATTGATGAAAACAGAGGTGCTACAAGGTGACCGTGGGTGTGTCAGGGCCAGTAAGTGATTGCTGCGTCTTTCGGATATGCCGGGTAACAGCAACGACTGCCCGTGCAATTTTTTCAAAATCCTAATATGTATGTACGTGATAGAAACAAGTGCGCTTAGGTATTGCACAAAGCAACTTGTGCAGTAGACATCCGTCAGTCGGTTCTGTCAGTAAGCGCATCAACATACACTTTGCATCAAGGTACGCTGCTTTTCAGCTGTATAGCGAAGCGTTTCATCAGCTAGACGACAAAGTGGTTTATCATTACACCGCCAAGGGCGTCAACTGATGACCCGCGCCGTGCCATTTCAGAAATTGTCTGTATACAAAGTATTGTTTTTTCGCATTGCGTTACGTGATCGTCAGTAACCACCGGGAACGCCGGGATGCAGCAGCAGTGGGCAAGGCAGGCAAAGGCAGCCACCTTTGGCAGTCTGTAAGCCAGAGCAATCACTGCTTATTTCAGCAGCAGCTGAATCTGGTAATGTAACATCTTTTTGAGCTGCTAACATCAGCAAGAGGCTGCCCGGACGGCCCCAAACCAAGGGGTGGTTGCTCCAGCAACTGTCAGCTTTCTTGTCTGGCAGCGCCGCGGGCCAGCTGTATGCTCTTGGGTGCTCTGCAACATTTATGATTGCAGGTTAGTGTATTTGTAGGAAAGCATGCCTGAAATCGCAGTGCCACGGACTTGCATGCTGCTTCTGCTGTGCTTGCTGTGCTGTCAGCAGCAGGAATCCTGCAAGCTGCTGCATGCGGCTGTGAGCTCCAGCGGTTCTATCTGCTGCAGCATCCTAAGGCAACACACAATCCCTCTCCATGTACGTCAGCTGCTGCCAACTTCATTTGAGTGTATGTGCTGCTCCTGCAGGCCCCTAGGAAGCACTGCCTGTACACCTGACAGCCGCTAGCAGCGGCATAACTTACACAGTAGCAGTAGCGGTAGCAGCAGCACATCCAGATCCACCTCAAAGCGCTGACTGCAGCACCACTGCAGCAAGGGCTGCTTGGAAACAGCTTGCAGGAACAGCCGCTGCGCTGCGCAGCATGGGTGCAGACAGCGGAGATGGCAGCAGCCCCAAGCCAGCCTTCCTAGGCAGCTCCACAGCAGCAAAGGGCAGCACAGCCATGCAGCGACACCCCCCAGCAGCAGCAGCAGCAGCAGCAGCTGCCGGCACTGCTGGCAGCGCCAACAGCAGAGGCACCAGTGCGGCAGGCGCGTCAGCAGCAATCAGCGTCAGCATCCCATCTGCGCGTGTGGGGCACAAGGGCTCCACTGGAGGGGCTGGCAACCCAGGGTTTGGCAGGCAGGCAGGGCCCAAGCGGATACTCTTAAGTGCGAACCAGTTTGTGCTGCTGTGTGTTCTGGCGCTTCTGCTGCTGCTGCCGCTGTCGCTGCTGGCAAACGTACACAGGCACGGGCCGGCAGCGGCAGGCAGCAGCGGCATGCAGACAGTGCCAAACTGGCTCAGAGAGCATGTTGGTGGTTCTAGTGGCAGCACTGTTAGCAGTACAAGTGGCAGCAGCAGCAGCAGCAATGTTGGTGGCAGCAGCAGTAGCAGTAGCAGGGGCAACGTGATCGATCTAGACAACATAGATCTCAGCAAGTGGGAGCCACTTCCTAGAAACTACCAGGCAGCAAAAGCGATAATAACTGCGTCGAAAAACGACGGAGAAAGCAGCAGCAGCAGCAGCAGCAGCAGCAGCAGCAGCACTGATGGGCACTGCATCCCTGTCTCCAGGGCTACATCTTGGGAGGCTGTGGATGCAGAAGCTGCTCGCGAGGCTGCAGGAGCAGCAGCAGCAAGCCAGCAACAGCAGCAGCAGCAACAACAGGAAGAGGTGAAGCATGAGAGAGCAGTGGAGGATGAGGAAGCGGACCGACATCGCCTGCGGCAGCTGCAGCAGCAGCAGCCAGCAGCAGCGGCAGCAGCAACAGTTGCTGTGCCAGCACCTGCAGGTGCTGCCGCTACCTCTGCTGCAGCGCCTGTCCCTGCGCCAGATGCAGCAGCGGCAGGAGATGATGACGCAGCTGCTGCTGTTGATGCTGCCTACTATGATGCGGAGGCTGCAACAGCAAATGCAGTGCCGCTGGGAGCTGCAGCAGCAGCAGCACCGGCAGCTGGCAGCAAAGCGGAGGCCCAAAAAGCAGCAGCAGCACCAGGACCAGCCCCTTCGGACTCCGAAGCCACATCAGCAGCAGCTGTGAAAGGCATCGAGTACTATTATGATGCGGATGCAGCAGAAGCAGCAGGCAATGAGGCAGCAGCCAGCGGAAGTGACGCTGCTGCTGCTGCTGGCACTACTGGCACTGCTGGCAGTGGTACTACAACACCTGCAGCAGCGCCTGCATCTACTGCTGCAGCAACAACCCCTGGCACAGCTGCGCCCAGTACTGCTGCTGCCACTGGCAGCACTACAGCAGCAGACCCAGCAACAGCAGCAGCAGCAGATGAGCCGACTGGCCGGCAGGCTTACAAGCCTGCCGAGCCGGAGCAGCCAAACAGCGCTGCTGCTGCCTCCGCTGCTGCTGCTGGTGATACCAAGGGCAAGCCAGCTGGCTCTTATGCGAGCCAGTTTGACGCTCCAGCCCCTGGCACTGCCAAGCCCAGCAGCAGCAGCAGCAGCAGCAGTGCTGTGACGGCTCCAAGCCCAGCGCCGGCTGCTGCTCCAATCGATGTTGCTGCTGCTGTTGGTGGGCTGCGCATCGCTCTTGTGAATGACGTAGAGTTCCACCATGAGGTCACACTTGGGCTGATGGCTGCATTACAAAAGCACAGAGAGCGCCTCACGGTGAGGGGCTTGGCTTTTGGGTTCCAACAAGGGTACAGGATTATGGTGTGTGTGTGTGTGTGTGGGAGGGGGGGGGGGGGGTTGCGTGGGTGCGTGGGTGTTTGTGCGGGTGTTTGTGAGTCACAGGGTTGTGCGGTGCGGGGGTTGTATTTCAGGTGGTAGGGGTTCAGGGGAATGCTGGGCTGCGCATTGCGCTGGTGAATGATGTGGAGTTCCACCATGAAGTGACACTGGGGCTGATGGCTGCACTGCAAAAGCACAGAGAGCGCCTGACGGTGATGGGCGTGGTTTGGAGTCAAAGTTTCAGGGCTATTGGGTCGTTGTTGTGTAGTGAGGCATGAGAGTTCCACCATGAGGTCACACTGGGGCTGATGGCGGCGCTGCAGAAGCACAGAGAGCGACTCACGGTGAGGGGCTTGTTTTGGGGATCCAAGGGTATAGGTCTTTGGTGTGTTCGCGGCGCACAGGGTTGTGCGGTGAAGGACGGTGAGCGGTTAAGGTTGTAGGGGTTTAGGCGATTGCTGGACACAGTGCTGTATGGTGAATGACGTGGAGTTCCACCGTGAAGTCACACTCGGGCTGATGGATGCACTGCAAAAGCACCGGGAGCGACTCACGGTGAGGAGTGGGATCTAAACAGTGTAGATTTCTGCATTCTACCGTGCAGGGGGTCATTTGCACAGAGTTGGGCCCTGGGTCACTGTTTGTTGCGTGCGTGAAAAAAGACCGCGAGGGGCAGCTGTTGGTGCCAGCATGCCTGCATGCCAGCCAGACATAGGCAATGGGAAGCCCCAGGGCCATGGCGCTGGCACATGCCGGGCACAGTCTCAACTGCCACATGCCCGGCGCAGATTCAGCTGCTGTTGTATAACCACAGTTTCTCTGGTTGATGCTGCTGCTCATTCGTCGTGCTGCTGCTGTGTACGGCCCATGCAACGCTGCAGGTGTACCTGCATGACTCCATGTTCAAGCCGAAAGACGGCAGCAGCAGCAGCAGCAGCAGCAGCAGCTCCTTTGACCTGGTGTCATATGTGGACGCTGTCATGCCAGGTGGGCGGCGCAATGTCACCCAGTGCAGTTCAAGGACATGCGTATCAGCAACAGGGATGGAGAACGCGCTTGGCTGTCCACAGCAGCAGCAGCAGCAACAGCACTGACTTTGTGCGCAGCGAAGCATTTGGTGGTACGCTGCCAGCATCAGCTTCTGCCATGCTGGTAACCCGCAGCGCGCAAACAGGGAGTCGGTAGATGCTGCTGGTGCATGTTGCTTGCCAAGAAGGTCGGGCTAACGCATCCCATGTGTTGGCTGTGTTTCCGCCGTGCAGGCGACAGCCTGCGCAACGCGTACTACAAGGAGGGCTTCAACAGTGCTCTGTCACTTGTTTCCTCTGACCCCCCCGCCCCAGATATCAACACCTACCACCTTTTGCATCTCCTGCGGCCGTGCATGCAACAGCCTGCGCAACGCTTGCTACAAAGAGGGCATCGCCAATGCTCCCCCTAGCGCTCGTTTCAACCCTAAACCTCAACCCTTGCTGCTGTCCCCTCCCCTCCCTGTCATCGTGCAGGCAACAGCCTGCGCAACGTCCACTACAAGGAGGGCATCAACAGTGCTCTCTCTAGTGTTCCTCTGACACCCCCCCCCCCCCCATACATCAACAGTCATTGCTATTTGCGCTTTTTGTGGCTGTGCAGGCAACAGCCTGCGCAACGCGTACTACAAGGAGGGCATCAACGAGACTGACGTGGCCATCTTTGTCAGCCCCGAGTTCAGCATCGGCTACTACAGGTGCGCCTGGGTGCTGCTGCTATAACTGTTGCTGTTGCTGCTGGTATGTATGTCAGCCCCGAGTTCAGCATCGGCTACTGCAGGTGAGCCTGGGTGCTGCTGCTGCAGCAACAAGCAACAACAACAGCAGCATTGTATGTATGTCAGCCCTGAGTTCAGCATCGGCTACTACAGGTGAGCCTGGCTGCTGCAGCAGCAGCAACAAGCAACAACAGCAGCAGCATGGTATATATGTCAGCCCTGAGTTCAGCATAGGCGACTACAGGTGAGCCTGGCTGCTGCAGCAGCAGCAACAAGCAACAACAGCAGCAGCATGGTATATATGTCAGCCCTGAGTTCAGCATAGGCCACTACAGGTGAGCCTGGCTGCTGCAGCAGCAGCAACAAGCAACAACAGCAGCAGCAGCAGCATGGGTTGTGCAGCCAAGAGTTCAGCATAGGCTACAACAGGTGCGCCACGTTGCTTAGCCACTGGTGTTTGAGTGCATGTGCAGCTGCAGTAAGTGGTGTGTGCTGGAGCCTCTGGGTGATAGCGGCCCGAACTTTACTTGCCGCGCATAGCAACCTCTCAACTGATGCTGAGACTCCCTGCTCTCTGCTGCCTGCTGCTGCTGCTGCTGCTGCTGCCAGGGAGTTCATCCGCCGCGCCAGGCCGCGCATGCTCATTGTGTTCATCCACGAGCCCAACATGGACCTCAGGTGTGCGGCAACAGGGGACTTGTGTTTGCATGTTTGGTTGGTTTGATGTAGTTCTGCCATCTGGTGTAGTGCTGGCACCTGCATGATGCTGGGGACGTCACTTGCGTGCCGCTGCTCTGCGCTTGAGGTGTTGCTGTACTTGCTCATGGACTGATGCCTATGTGCCTGCCTGTCTCTGCATGCTGCGTGCGGTCACCGCAGCCGCCTGCAGTACATCATCAACATGCACCCCCTGGTGGGTGTTGCCGCGCTGTCCCCCCACGTGGCGGCCACGGTCAAGGCGCGCATGCGCATGCACCACGTGCACTGGATGATGCCGGTGCACGCTGTCGTCTGCGCCAACACGTGCTTTGAGGGCTGGGCGGTGCAGGGCAAGTGAGTGACAGTGGACCGCAGGGCGCTCAATGTAATGGATGTAAAAGGTTTTATAGTTGCAGGCAACGTTGTCCTGTGGCCCTTCTTTTTGACAGTTGGTGTGCCTGTGTGGAATTTGCCATGCACCACGTGCACTGCATGATGCCGGTGCACGCGGCCGGCTGCGCCAACACGTGCTTTGAGGGCTGGGCGGTGCAGGGCAAGTGAGTGGCGATGATTCAGGAGGGCTCATAGACGTGTGATCAGCCTCACAGGTTGTGGTTTCTGTTTTGAGGTATGTGCCTGTGGGGCGGTGGCCCTGCACCACGTGCACTGGATGATGCCGGTGCACGCGGTCGGCTGCAGCAACAATTGTTTCGAAGGCTGGGCGGTGCAGGGCAAGTGAGTGAAGTGGAGCGCAGGGCGCTCAATGTTCTGAATGTGAAAGGTTTGAGTTGCAGGCAAAGTTGTCCTGTGGCCCTTCTTTTTTAGGGTTGGTGTGCATGCATGGGAGCGGGCATGCACCACGTGCACTGGATGATGCCGGTGCACGCGGTGGGTTGCGCCAACACGTGCTTTGAGGGCTGGGCGGTGCAGGGCAAGTGAGTGAGGACGATTCAGGAGGGCTCATAGAGCTCAGGCGTGTGTGGTCAGCCTCACAGGTTGTGGTTGTTGTCTAGCTTTGTGCCTGTTTGGCCCTGCACCACGTGCACTGGATGATGCGGGTGCACGCGGTGGGCTGCGCCAACGATTGTTTTGAGGGCTGGGCGGTGCAGGGCAAGTGAGTCATCGCAATGTTTCTGTTAAACTGTAGATGTGCGTAGAGGTCGTGTACAAGGCGTGTGCCTGCCTCTTAATGAGTGCGATGTAGGTGGTGTTCTTTGCGTGCACAGCCAAGCTCCCAGCCGCGCTGTTAAGGCTGGTGAGTCTACTGCTGCTGCCGTGCACCTGCTGAACATCAACATCTGCTGCTGCTGCTGCTGCTGCTGCTGCTGCCGCGGCGCACCTGCTGAACATCCACATCTGCTGCTGCTGCTGCTGCTGCTGCTGCTGCTGCTGTGCAGGTTTGAGGGCCAGCGGCGCAGCTACAGCTCGCTCTGGGAGGCTATGGCCAACCAGCTGGCAGCAGCAGCAGGAGGCAGCGGCGCTGCTGCTGTTCAAGCAGCACCTGCACGGCTGCTGCAGCAGCAACAGCCAGGCCCTGGGCGCGGCGTGCGCCTAGGCAGCAGTAGCAGCGCGGTGGCGGCACGGAGGCGGCTGCAGCTGCAGCACAGGCGCACACTGCAGCAGCAGCAGCACCACCAGCAGCATGACGTACCCACCACCTCCCTGGCAGCAGCTGATAGCAGCAGCAGCGGCAGCAGCAGATTGCTGCGGCAAGCCCCTGCTGCTGCTGCTGCTGCCGTGAGGCCCCTGCCTCGCATCAACCTGCTGGGGTCGGGCCAGCCTTCACTGCTGGGCCTGCCGCAGCAGCTGCGGCCGCACGTGTTCCTGTACAGGGACTTGGGGTATGCAGACTACTACGACACACTGTGCAGGTGGGTGGGTTGGTTGATATGGTGTCGCTTGTTGTAGTGACAAGCCACCTGTGGTACAAGCGATCTGTAGTTCTACATGGCTAGTGTTGATCCTTGTGACATGATCTGGTGAGGTACAGCAGCTGTGGTGTGACCGTCCCTTGCTCCTGCTGCTGCTGCTGCCGCTGCTGCTGCTGCCGCAGGTCCCAGGCGCTGCCGCTGCTGTTCAACGCCAGCAGCGGCTGCCTGCGCATCACAACCATTGCCTGCACACATGCAAGCCAAATTGTGCTGCTGCTGCTCCTGCTGCTGCTGCTGCTGCTTCTGCTGCAGATCCCAGGCGCTGCTGCCGCTGTTCAACGCCAGCAGCGGCTGCCTGCGCATCACAACCATTGCCTGCACACATGCACGCCAACATGTGCTGCTGCTGCTCCTGCTGCTGCTGCTGCTGCTGCTGCTGCTGCTGCTGCAGGTCCCAGGCGCTGCTGCCGCTGTTCAACGCCAGCAGCGGCTACCTGCGCGACAAGATCAGCAGCAGCGTGCTGGCCAGCCTGGCTGCTGGGGTGCCGCTGATGGTGCCGAGGCGATTTTTGGAAGTGTATGAAGCGATCAAGGAGGAGCATGTGCTGCTGCTGGTGAGTGTTCCTGGCATCGTGTGTGCTGCCTGAACGTTTATGTTGGCGTGCCACTGCTGGTGCCGCTGCTTGCTGGTAGCATGAGGCGTGATGGTGTGTGTGGGTGAGGCAGTGGGTGTGTGGGGTTTGGGGGGGTCCTGATCAGCAGCAGCGTGCTGGCCAGCCTGGCTGCTGGGGTGCCGCTGATAGTGCCGCGGCCCTTTTTGGAGGTCTATGAAGCATTCAAGGAGGAGCACGTGTTGCCGCTGGTGAGCGTGTGCTGTGCTCGGCGTTGTTTTGGATGTCCTGGTGTTGTGTGTGTACAGCTGTGGGTGGTGTGTTGTGCCGTCTGCTGCTGAGCGTGGCATGCCTGGCACATGGGTACAGACGAGTTGCCAGGTGCTGCCCCTGCTGCTGCTGATCTGGCCGCTACGGGGCGGCTGCGCTGTGTTGGCATTGTGTGTCGTGCCTGCAAGACAGGCCACCAATGCCAGGTTGCCGCAAAACAGTAAGGAAGAGGTTGAGTCTGAGTTCCAGCATCGTGCCTCACGCATGCGTCCTGCAGGATTATGGTGCACCAGGCGCTGAGCCTGGCGCGTGCTCCGCAAGCTGATTTGTTGTCATGTCTCATATGTCCTGTCTGTCTCACGCGTCACTTTTATCTTGTGCCTCTGCCGCGTGCCCTGCAGGATTATTTGTCAACCAATGAGCCTGGCGCTGCCGAGCTGGCCGCAATAGCCAAGAGTTTGCTGAGCTGGTGGCACTAGCACAGCTGGCAGGACAGCAGTCACCACAAGCAAACCCCTGTGTTAACATGTGCGGTCATCCTACGACTTGTCTGATCACTGCACGTTCTGCGCCATGTTCATTGTCATGCAGGATGATTTGCCGATGGCTGAGCATGGCGCTGCGGAGCTGGCTGGCCATTGCCAGGTTGCTGGGAAAGAGATGAGGAGGAGATCATAGTTCAACTGTCTGTGTTGTGTCTCTGCCGCATGCCCTGCAGGATGATGGCGCACCAGGCGCTGAGCCTGGCGCATGCTCCACACGATGTTTAGTTGTCAGGTTTCATATATGTCTCGTCTCTCACGCATCACTTCTGTCTTGTGCCTCTGCTGCATGCCCTGCATGCCCTGCAGGATGACTCGCCAACCAATGAGCCTGGGGCTGCAGAGCTGGCGTCCATTGCCAAGCTGTCCGGCCCTGAGGGAGCAGCCACGCTGGCAGCACGCCGCAAGGCACTGGCGCAGCTCAGGTGAGGGGCGTTGGGGTTGTCCTTCAGCTGCTGTCCACACCTTCTTGTTTACACAGCTGGTGTGGTGCTGGCATGCGCTGCGCAAATGGCGAATGCACTCCACTGCGTTACGTGACAGAAGTGCCCATGTGTACGGCAGGGATGGCGTGTGCAGGGTTGGGTGATTGTGGACAGCCCTGGCCTGATCAGCAGTGGTCGCTGTGTGCTGTCGCGCTGGCGCACAAAGATGACTGTCGTTACCAGACTCCCCCATGCCATTCAGAGCTGGTTGCTTGAGCAGGATCTTCACACACTGAGCTGCTGCCGCTGCTGTTGTGATGCAGGCATGTGCTGAACCAGCATGCAGCAGCCAAGCTGGACGGGCTCATGGCCGCTGCAGCCAGCAGGCCGCACGCAAGCACAAAGCAGGACTGAATGTAGCAGCTGGAGCGCCAGCAGCCTTGACGTCAACTGCAGCAGCGGCGCGACACCAGTTGCGGTAGCTACAGCAGCAGCGGCTCCAACAGGGCAGCTAGCAGGCCGCACGCAAGCGCAAAGCAGGACTGAGTGCTGTAGCCAACAGGCCCCAGACGAGCACAAAGCAGGACTGAGTGGCTGTAGCAGTAGCTGAGTCCTGCTGCTGAGTAGCGCAGCTATGCAAGCTCAGATGGTGCCAGGAAACACACGTAACCTCCCTTTCCCAAAGCAGGACTGAGTAGCGCACCATTCAATGTCAAGCTGACAGCCATGGTACCATGTGCTGCACCGGGCAGCATGAACGTCTGGCTGGTAGTCCACCAACCCGTGCCTGCATGAGCTGCATGCTATGGCTTCAAGGGTAAACATGATGATGATGATGATGCCTGCATGAGCTGCATGCTATGGCTTGAAGGGTAACATGATGATGATGATGATGCCTGCATGAGCTGCATGTGCTGGCAGCCACAGCAACACCGCAGCGTGCAGAGCACCACAGCGTGCTGATGCCATGATGCCGGCAGACAGCAGCAAGTACGGCACCAGCAGCAGCAGCAGCTGCTGCAGCAGCAAAAGCTAGGCCACCGTGATGTTGCACTATGGATATGGTTTTTTTTATTTTGAAGCAAGAAAGTTACAAGGGCTGACCTAAATAACTGTACACTTGCTCCATAAAAAGATCCATTGAGTGAGGCAACCTGTTCCGCACTCACCCCACAGGTCTCTTGTACCAAGAGACACTGTCACACGACCATGCACCCTAAGGTAAAAATGACCCCTCTGCCCAGCACAGCAGTGTCAGCAGCCGCAGCAACTGGAGACCCTCACCCACTTGTTTGTGGAGTGCCCAGTAGCTGCAGCAGCGTGGCAGTGGTACGCGCAACAGGTGTGGCAGCGAGTGCATGCAGCATGCAGACGACACCACCCTGCACGCTGCCAGCAGGCAAGGCGTTGCTGTGCTGGTGAGGAAAGCAGTACAGCCGTTTTGTGCAGCGAGTGGCGCCAAGCTGGGAGTCAGCAAGTGCCAGGGCATGGAAGTAGGCACGCAGCAGCCGTTTGTAGGGGTGGATCCAGCCACGCAGATACCGTTCCATGATACAGCACTGCACCCGATCAGGCACCTGGGTCTGCTGCTGTCAGCAGCAGGCGCAGAGCCGCATGCAGTAGCGCTGTATACGCAGCGCCTGCAAACCATCACATACCGGGCGCGGCAGTGGGCACGGCAGAATCTCAGCTATTTGGGGCGCTGCGCAGTTGCGCAGCAGATGATGGCATCTTGCATCACATATCATGCGCAGTTCGTGCCAGTCCCAGCAGATATCATGGCCAGGATGCACCGCCGCCTCTTAGGGTTTGTGACAGAGCAGGGCTGCGCTCGAGAAGCCAACATCCGGCAGTGGAATGAAAGCCCTCCGGCAGCAGTGGCCAGCCTGCCTTTCAGCATGGGCGGAATGAGGCAGGTTGATGTTTTTTTTTTTTTTTTTTTTGAAGCAAGAAAGTTACAAGGGCTGACCTACATAACTGTGCACTTGCTCCACAAAAAGATCCATTGAGAGAGTGAGGCAACCTGTTCCGCACTCACCCCACAGGTCTCTTGTACCAAGAGACGCTGTCACACGATCATGCAGACAGCCCCGTGCGGGGCAGCCCCGAAAGGCATCCAGGACCTGACCGAGTGCCCAGACTCCACTAAAATCACAGTCACGCAATGAGGTTGATGTCAGGGCGCACGCCACAGCAATGCAGGCACGCACAGCAGCAGCATTGCTGTCGCCGCGGCGAGCCCCATGGAAGGCCTTCATGCGGGCCAACCTGCGCCATGCACTGCCAGGACTAGGGGAGGCAGCGTTGGTGCAGCAATCAAGGGCGCCGCTGCAGGCTGCCGCCAGGGGCGGCAGGCTGCCGCTGCGCCTTGCAGCATACATAGAGGCGCTGCAAAATGTGGGCATTCACAGGCACGTGGAGCACAGCGCCATGACCCGCCAGCAGATCCAGCTTGAGCTGCTAGTGGGGAACCACAGCGTGGGTAGCAGCTCAGATGGGCAGATGTTGGCAGCAGCCGGCACCGTACCTGCTCAGCTGCGCCACGGCGCAGGCACCACACTGGGGCAGGTGCAGCAGCAGCTAACTGGACAGCCGCAGCAAGATGGCTTAGTGCTGCCGCCGACATGGCTGCGCACTCTGCGGGAGGGCAACACAGGTGCATGGCAGACCGATACGCAGCAGCAGTGGGCACAACAGTTGCAGCAAGATGGCGCCACCAAGTGCTACAAGGTGCAGCAGGATGGCAGCTTGACGGCCACGACAGCTGTCCCAATGGACACAGCAGCCCTCCAATGGGCGCCCTGTTGTGTGGTAGATGTAAAAGCAGTGCCGCACCCTGCCTTTCAGCGGCAACAACAGCAGCGACAGCAGCGACAACAGCAGCAGCAGCGGCAACAGCCAGCAGCACGGCAACAGCGGCAGCCTCGACAGCAGCAACAGCAGGAACAGCAGCAGCAGCAGCAGCAGCAGCCAGCAGCATGGCCACAGCAGCAGCCGCGACAGCAGCAACAACAGGAACAGCAGCAGCCGCAGCAGCAGCAGCAGCAGCAGCAGCAGCACCAGGGACAGCAACAGCAACAGCAGCAATCGCAAAGCACGCCGTCATGGTACCTGGTGGGTGCTTGGGCAGACATTCGCGTAGATCCTAGTGTATGGGGGATGGGGTTTGCTGTTAGCCTGCTGCAGTTCACACCAAAGGTGGCAACATGCAGGCTGCTGCAGGAGCAATGCAGCCGGCAGTGCAAAGAGGGGTGGGTGTCAGGGGTAGGCATGCGCCCGCGGCTGTGGCGCAACCGCCTGGGTGCTGAGGCGCCACAGGACGGCTTGCAGGAGATGGAGGCAGCTCAGAAACGGTCTTTCCAGCAAATGCAGCAAAGTAGCGAGGCGCCTGGCAATCCCAGCGGCAGCAGCAGTGACAACCAGCGGTTTAGCGATGCAGCTATGATGGCAGCTTACCATGCGTCCTGGATGGATCCGTCCAGGGAGCGGGAGCTGCCAAGACAGCGCGCAGCAACAGCAGCAGCAGTGGTCACGGCTCAGCGGCAGCAACAGGAGCAGCAACAGCAGCGCATCAGCTGCCCAGCACACAATGGTCTACTGGACCCGATCACTCAATCCATGGGTGCTGATGCATTCGTTGGAGTAGTGGTTGTCGTTTCTCGTTGTGATGTGTTGCAAAATAGAATGGCAAAGGCTAAGTTGATGGCTGGGTTACGTTATGTATGCATGCGCGTGGGTAGCAGAGTATGATTATGTGCGCAGGCATGTGATGATAAGTTTGCGTGTGTGGTGATGTGTGTCTGTGTTGGTGTCATTTTTTTTACATATTGCCACATGTCTCATAGGGGTATGTTCGGTCAATAGCAGGATGTGCTTTGCATGAAGTGGAGAGTCTATGAATAGACAGGTGGCGATTGTCTGTGTCGACAATCAGTCACCTATAAATAGGCGTCTTGTGTGTGTGTCGTAATGCTGCCTGTAAGGTGCAGCTTTTAGAGGTGTGCAAGTCACCATGCATGGATAGCTGACAGCTACACTATGGACAGCTTTTGTTTCAAGGGCCAGTCACGGTCTGTCACACATCACAGGACGTCATTGCGTGACTGTGATTTTAGTGGAGTCTGGGCACTCGGTCAGGTCCTGGATGCCTTTCGGGGCTGCCCCGCACGGGGCTGTCTGCATGATCGTGTGACAGCGTCTCTTGGTACAAGAGACCTGTGGGGTGAGTGCGGAACAGGTTGCCTCACTCTCTCAATGGATCTTTTTGTGGAGCAAGTGCACAGTTATGTAGGTCAGCCCTTGTAACTTTCTTGCTTCAAAAAAAAAAAAAAATATCCATGGGTGCTGCCGATGCCAGGCAGCACCGCTGGGTGGCGAGTTATCATAGGCTGAAAGACACCCAGCTGCCGAGGCGGCTGCGAGTGTTTGGCTGGCGGCTTCTTTTTTTTTTTTTTTTTTTTTTTTTTTTTTTTTTTTTTTTTGAAGCTGGCGGCTTCTGCATGCAGGAGTGAAGGTAGGCGCACGGCGCATGCTGGCATCCAGTAGGCGCGCGCCGGCTCACTTTGCCTGCCGAGCACAGCAGTGTCAGCAGCCGCAGCAACTGGAGACCCTCACCCACTTGTTTGTGGAGTGCCCAATAGCTGCAGCAGTGTGGCAGTGGTATGCGCAACAGGTGTGGCAGCTTGTGCAGCCAGGAGCAGTGGTCCCTGTTAATAACAGCCGTCTGCTGCTGCTGGATGACTTCAGTGTGTGGGCGCCGCCAGCAGGGCAGCAGCAGTTGTGGACGCAGCTGCGTCTGCTGCTGCTGGAATCCATTTGGGTGGTGCGCTGCAGCAGCAGCAGGGCTGGCGTGACTGTGGCCAGTGCGGGTGGTAGCGAGGGCGGCAGCAGCCGCAATGCAGGCAGCGGTTTGCAATCGCAGAGCCGGTAGGCGTCTTGTGTGTGTGTGTGTCGTAATGCTGCCTGTGAGGTGCAGCGTTTTTTTTTTTTTTTTTTTTTTTTTTGAAGCAAGAAAGTTACAAGGGCTGACCTACATAACTGTGCACTTGCTCCACAAAAAGATCCATTGAGAGAGTGAGGCAACCTGTTCCGCACTCACCCCACAGGTCTCTTGTACCAAGAGACGCTGTCACACGATCATGCAGACAGCCCCGTGCGGGGCAGCCCCGAAAGGCATCCAGGACCTGACCGAGTGCCCAGACTCCACTAAAATCACAGTCACGCAATGACGTCCTGTGATGTGTGACAGACCGTGACTGGCCCTTGAAACAAAAGCTGTCCATAGTGTAGCTGTCAGCTATCAATGCATGGTGACTGTGAGGTGCAGCTTTTAGAGGTGTGCAAGTCACCATGCATTGATAGCTGACAGCTACACTATGGACAACTTTTGTTTCAAGGGCCAGTCACGGTCTGTCACACATCACAGGACGTCATTGCGTAACTGTGATTTTAGTGGAGTCTGGGCACTCGGTCAGGTCCTGGATGCCTTTCGGGGCTGCCCCGCACGGGGCTGTCTGCATGATCGTGTGACAGCGTCTCTTGGTACAAGAGACCTGTGGGGTGAGTGCGGAACAGGTTGCCTCACTCTCTCAATGGATCTTTTTGTGGAGCAAGTGCACAGTTATGTAGGTCAGCCCTTGTAACTTTCTTGCTTCAAAAAAAAAAAAAAAAAAAAATCGCAGAGCCACAGCAACAGCGGGGCGGAGGACAACAGCAACAGCAGCAGCAGCAGCAGCAGCAGCAGCAGCAGCATGGGCAGCCAACGGTTTGCAGCTGGCGAGCCGGGCAGCTCATCATACGCTGCTAAGGCTGTGGCGTGCAGTTTCTGGCAGAGCTACGGCAGCAAATTCAGAGGGAATGGGATAGGGTGGAAGTAGATGTTAGGTTGGGTTGTGGGATACCGTTTGCATGGCTGCAAGGAAGGTCGCCTGAGATCAAACTTGTTGACTTTTGGCAGAAGTGGGGAGCACTGTATAGGGTGGGCACCGATGGTCGCATCAAGATTCGGGCCGGCACGGCTGGCATGTGAGTGATGGGTTGGGCACGGGTAAAGGTGGCGTGGTGGTCTGTTTTGACGGCTCGGGCAGGATATGCAATGCATTCGTTGGAGTAGTGGTTGTCGTTCCTCGTTGTGATGTGTTGCAAAATAGAATGGCAAAGGCTAAGTTGATGGCTGGATTACGTTATGTATGCATGCGTGTGGGTAGCAGAGTATGATGATGTGTGCAGGCATGTGATGATAAGTTTGTGTGTGTGGTTATATGTGTTTGTGTTGGTGTCATTTTTTACATAATACCAAATGTCTCATAGGGGTATGTTCGGTCCATAGCAGGATGTGCTTTGCATGAAGTGGCGAGTCTATGAACAGACAGGTGGTGATTGTCTGTGTCGACAATCAGTCACCTATAAATAGGCGTCTTGTGTGTGTGTCGTAATGCTGCCTGTAAGGTGCAGCTTTTAGAGGTGTGCAAGTCACCATGCATTGATAGCTGACAGCTACACTATGGACAGCTTTTGTTTCAAGGGCCAGTCACGGTCTGTCACACATCACAGGACGTCATTGCGTGACTGTGATTTTAGTGGAGTCTGGGCACTCGGTCAGGTCCTGGATGCCTTTCGGGGCTGCCCCGCACGGGGCTGTCTGCATGATCGTGTGACAGCGTCTCTTGGTACAAGAGACCTGTGGGGTGAGTGCGGAACAGGTTGCCTCACTCTCTCAATGGATCTTTTTGTGGAGCAAGTGCACAGTTATGTAGGTCAGCCCTTGTAACTTTCTTGCTTCAAAAAAAAAAAAAAAAAAAAAAAACCTTTGCAACAAATTGAAACATTTTTACTAGTGCCACGAACAACAATATGCGGTCGTAGATGATCGGCAAGTACGCGGCCCGGACGAAAATTGGAAGCGCGGCGACGGTTTGCGGGCCGCTTCGATTTGCTTGAATGCGCACTGCCAGACAAATAAAGTCCTTAATTGTTAGTGACGGACATGTAAAATCGAAGATCGACCCGCAGGTATTTTTGCCGGACGTGAGCTTTTTGGTGACGGTGCATGCCAGGTCATCGGCACCCGTGCCAACCTGCATCCGGCATGCCAGGTCATTGCCTTGACATTTTGATCATCCGATAAACATTTGCAACTAGTTGAAACATTTTTACTAATGCCACGAACAACATTATGCGGTCGTATATGCGGTCGTCGCTGCTAAGGCTGTGGCGTGCAGGTTTCTGGCAGAGCTACGGCAGCAAATTCAGAGGGAATGGGATAGGGTGGAAGTAGATGTTAGGTTGGGTTGTGGGATACCGTTTGCATGGCTGCAAGGAAGGTCGCCTGAGATCAAACTTGTTGACTTTTGGCAGAAGTGGGGAGCACTGTATAGGGTGGGCACCGATGGTCGCATCAATATTCGGGCCGGCACGGCTGGCATGTGAGTGATGGGTTGGGCACGGGTATAGGTGGCGTGGTGGTCTGTTTTGACGGCTCGGGCAGGATATGCAATGCATTCGTTGGAGTAGTGGTTGTCGTTTCTCGTTGTGATGTGTTGCAAAATAGAATGGCAAAGGCTAAGTTGATGGCTGGGTTACGTTATGTATGCATGCGCGTGGGTAGCAGAGTATGATTATGTGCGCAGGCATGTGATGATAAGTTTGCGTGTGTGGTGATGTGTGTCTGTGTTGGTGTCATTTTGTTTACATATTGCCACATGTCTCATAGGGGTATGTTCGGTCAATAGCAGGATGTGCTTTGCATGAAGTGGAGAGTCTATGAATAGACAGGTGGCGATTGTCTGTGTCGACAATCAGTTTTTTTTTTTTTTTTTTTTTGAAGCAAGAAAGTTACAAGGGCTGACCTACATAACTGTGCACTTGCTCCACAAAAAGATCCATTGAGAGAGTGAGGCAACCTGTTCCGCACTCACCCCACAGGTCTCTTGTACCAAGAGACGCTGTCACACGATCATGCAGACAGCCCCGTGCGGGGCAGCCCCGAAAGGCATCCAGGACCTGACCGAGTGCCCAGACTCCACTAAAATCACAGTCACGCAATGACGTCCTGTGATGTGTGACAGACCGTGACTGGCCCTTGAAACAAAAGCTGTCCATAGTGTAGCTGTCAGCTATCAATGCATGGTGACTTGCACACCTCTAAAAGCTGCACCTTACAGGCAGCATTACGACACACACACATCGTCGACAATCAGTCACCTATAAATAGGCGTCTTGTGTGTGTGTCGTAATGCTGCCTGTAAGGTGCAGCTTTTAGAGGTGTGCAAGTCACCATGCATTGATAGCTGACAGCTACACTATGGACAGCTTTTGTTTCAAGGGCCAGTCACGGTCTGTCACACATCACAGGACGTCATTGCGTGACTGTGATTTTAGTGGAGTCTGGGCACTCGGTCAGGTCCTGGATGCCTTTCGGGGCTGCCCCGCACGGGGCTGTCTGCATGATCGTGTGACAGCGTCTCTTGGTACAAGAGACCTGTGGGGTGAGTGCGGAACAGGTTGCCTCACTCTCTCAATGGATCTTTTTGTGGAGCAAGTGCACAGTTATGTAGGTCAGCCCTTGTAACTTTCTTGCTTCAAAAAAAAAAAAAAAAAAAAAAAAAATGCAGACAGCCCCGTGCGGGGCAGCCCCGAAAGGCATCCAGGACCTGACCGACTGTGATTTTAGTGGAGTCTGGGCACTCGGTCAGGTCCTGGATGCCTTTCGGGGCTGCCCCGCACGGGGCTGTCTGCATGATCGTGTGACAGCGTCTCTTGGTACAAGAGACCTGTGGGGTGAGTGCGGAACAGGTTGCCTCACTCTCTCAATGGATCTTTTTGTGGAGCAAGTGCAAAGTTATGTAGGTCAGCCCTTGTAACTTTCTTGCTTCAAAAAAAAAAAAAAAAAGGACCCGACCGAGTGCCCAGACTCCACTAAAATCACAGTCACGCAATGACGTCATGTGATGTGTGACAGACCGTGACTGGCCCTTGAAACAAAAGCTGTCCATAGTGTAGCTGTCAGCTATCAATGCATGGTGACTTGCACACCTCTAAAAGCTGCACCTTACAGGCAGCATTACGACACACACACAAGACGCCTATTCGTAAGGTGCAGCTTTTAGAGGTGTGCAAGTCACCATGCATTGATAGCTGACAGCTACACTATGGACAGCTTTTGTTTCAAGGGCCAGTCACGGTCTGTCACACATCACAGGACGTCATTGCGTGACTGTGATTTTAGTGGAGTCTGGGCACTCGGTCAGGTCCTGGATGCCTTTCGGGGCTGCCCCGCACGGGGCTGTCTGCATGATCGTGTGACAGCGTCTCTTGGTACAAGAGACCTGTGGGGTGAGTGCGGAACAGGTTGCCTCACTCTCTCAATGGATCTTTTTGTGGAGCAAGTGCACAGTTATGTAGGTCAGCCCTTGTAACTTTCTTGCTTCAAAAAAAAAAAAAAAAAAAAAAAAAACCTTTGCAACAAATTGAAACATTTTTACTAGTGCCACGAACAACAATATGCGGTCGTAGATGATCGGCAAGTACGCGGCCCGGACGAAAATTGGAAGCGCGGCGACGGTTTGCGGGCCGCTTCGATTTGCTTGAATGCGCACTGCCAGACAAATAAAGTCCTTAATTGTTAGTGACGGACATGTAAAATCGAAGATCGACCCGCAGGTATTTTTGCCGGACGTGAGCTTTTTGGTGACGGTGCATGCCAGGTCATCGGCACCCGTGCCAACCTGCATCCGGCATGCCAGGTCATTGCCTTGACATTTTGATCATCCGATAAACATTTGCAACTAGTTGAAACATTTTTACTAATGCCACGAACAACATTATGCGGTCGTATATGCGGTCGTCGCTGCTAAGGCTGTGGCGTGCAGGTTTCTGGCAGAGCTACGGCAGCAAATTCAGAGGGAATGGGATAGGGTGGAAGTAGATGTTAGGTTGGGTTGTGGGATACCGTTTGCATGGCTGCAAGGAAGGTCGCCTGAGATCAAACTTGTTGACTTTTGGCAGAAGTGGGGAGCACTGTATAGGGTGGGCACCGATGGTCGCATCAATATTCGGGCCGGCACGGCTGGCATGTGAGTGATGGGTTGGGCACGGGTATAGGTGGCGTGGTGGTCTGTTTTGACGGCTCGGGCAGGATATGCAATGCATTCGTTGGAGTAGTGGTTGTCGTTTCTCGTTGTGATGTGTTGCAAAATAGAATGGCAAAGGCTAAGTTGATGGCTGGGTTACGTTATGTATGCATGCGCGTGGGTAGCAGAGTATGATTATGTGCGCAGGCATGTGATGATAAGTTTGCGTGTGTGGTGATGTGTGTCTGTGTTGGTGTCATTTTGTTTACATATTGCCACATGTCTCATAGGGGTATGTTCGGTCAATAGCAGGATGTGCTTTGCATGAAGTGGAGAGTCTATGAATAGACAGGTGGCGATTGTCTGTGTCGACAATCAGTTTTTTTTTTTTTTTTTTTTTTGAAGCAAGAAAGTTACAAGGGCTGACCTACATAACTGTGCACTTGCTCCACAAAAAGATCCATTGAGAGAGTGAGGCAACCTGTTCCGCACTCACCCCACAGGTCTCTTGTACCAAGAGACGCTGTCACACGATCATGCAGACAGCCCCGTGCGGGGCAGCCCCGAAAGGCATCCAGGACCTGACCGAGTGCCCAGACTCCACTAAAATCACAGTCACGCAATGACGTCCTGTGATGTGTGACAGACCGTGACTGGCCCTTGAAACAAAAGCTGTCCATAGTGTAGCTGTCAGCTATCAATGCATGGTGACTTGCACACCTCTAAAAGCTGCACCTTACAGGCAGCATTACGACACACACACATCGTCGACAATCAGTCACCTATAAATAGGCGTCTTGTGTGTGTGTCGTAATGCTGCCTGTAAGGTGCAGCTTTTAGAGGTGTGCAAGTCACCATGCATGGATAGCTGACAGCTACACTATGGACAGCTTTTGTTTCAAGGGCCAGTCACGGTCTGTCACACATCACAGGACGTCATTGCGTGACTGTGATTTTAGTGGAGTCTGGGCACTCGGTCAGGTCCTGGATGCCTTTCGGGGCTGCCCCGCACGGGGCTGTCTGCATGATCGTGTGACAGCGTCTCTTGGTACAAGAGACCTGTGGGGTGAGTGCGGAACAGGTTGCCTCACTCTCTCAATGGATCTTTTTGTGGAGCAAGTGCACAGTTATGTAGGTCAGCCCTTGTAACTTTCTTGCTTCAAAAAAAAAAAAAAAAAAAAAAAAAAATGCAGACAGCCCCGTGCGGGGCAGCCCCGAAAGGCATCCAGGACCTGACCGACTGTGATTTTAGTGGAGTCTGGGCACTCGGTCAGGTCCTGGATGCCTTTCGGGGCTGCCCCGCACGGGGCTGTCTGCATGATCGTGTGACAGCGTCTCTTGGTACAAGAGACCTGTGGGGTGAGTGCGGAACAGGTTGCCTCACTCTCTCAATGGATCTTTTTGTGGAGCAAGTGCAAAGTTATGTAGGTCAGCCCTTGTAACTTTCTTGCTTCAAAAAAAAAAAAAAAAAGGACCCGACCGAGTGCCCAGACTCCACTAAAATCACAGTCACGCAATGACGTCATGTGATGTGTGACAGACCGTGACTGGCCCTTGAAACAAAAGCTGTCCATAGTGTAGCTGTCAGCTATCAATGCATGGTGACTTGCACACCTCTAAAAGCTGCACCTTACAGGCAGCATTACGACACACACACAAGACGCCTATTCGTAAGGTGCAGCTTTTAGAGGTGTGCAAGTCACCATGCATTGATAGCTGACAGCTACACTATGGACAGCTTTTGTTTCAAGGGCCAGTCACGGTCTGTCACACATCACAGGACGTCATTGCGTGACTGTGATTTTAGTGGAGTCTGGGCACTCGGTCAGGTCCTGGATGCCTTTCGGGGCTGCCCCGCACGGGGCTGTCTGCATGATCGTGTGACAGCGTCTCTTGGTACAAGAGACCTGTGGGGTGAGTGCGGAACAGGTTGCCTCACTCTCTCAATGGATCTTTTTGTGGAGCAAGTGCACAGTTATGTAGGTCAGCCCTTGTAACTTTCTTGCTTCAAAAAAAAAAAAAAAAAAAAAAAAACCTTTGCAACAAATTGAAACATTTTTACTAGTGCCACGAACAACAATATGCGGTCGTAGATGATCGGCAAGTACGCGGCCCGGACGAAAATTGGAAGCGCGGCGACGGTTTGCGGGCCGCTTCGATTTGCTTGAATGCGCACTGCCAGACAAATAAAGTCCTTAATTGTTAGTGACGGACATGTAAAATCGAAGATCGACCCGCAGGTATTTTTGCCGGACGTGAGCTTTTTGGTGACGGTGCATGCCAGGTCATCGGCACCCGTGCCAACCTGCATCCGGCATGCCAGGTCATTGCCTTGACATTTTGATCATCCGATAAACATTTGCAACTAGTTGAAACATTTTTACTAATGCCACGAACAACATTATGCGGTCGTATATGCGGTCGTCGCTGCTAAGGCTGTGGCGTGCAGGTTTCTGGCAGAGCTACGGCAGCAAATTCAGAGGGAATGGGATAGGGTGGAAGTAGATGTTAGGTTGGGTTGTGGGATACCGTTTGCATGGCTGCAAGGAAGGTCGCCTGAGATCAAACTTGTTGACTTTTGGCAGAAGTGGGGAGCACTGTATAGGGTGGGCACCGATGGTCGCATCAATATTCGGGCCGGCACGGCTGGCATGTGAGTGATGGGTTGGGCACGGGTATAGGTGGCGTGGTGGTCTGTTTTGACGGCTCGGGCAGGATATGCAATGCATTCGTTGGAGTAGTGGTTGTCGTTTCTCGTTGTGATGTGTTGCAAAATAGAATGGCAAAGGCTAAGTTGATGGCTGGGTCACGTTATGTATGCATGCGCGTGGGTAGCAGAGTATGATTATGTGCGCAGGCATGTGATGATAAGTTTGCGTGTGTGGTGATGTGTGTCTGTGTTGGTGTCATTTTGTTTACATATTGCCACATGTCTCATAGGGGTATGTTCGGTCAATAGCAGGATGTGCTTTGCATGAAGTGGAGAGTCTATGAATAGACAGGTGGCGATTGTCTGTGTCGACAATCATTTTTTTTTTTTTTTTTTTGAAGCAAGAAAGTTACAAGGGCTGACCTACATAACTGTGCACTTGCTCCACAAAAAGATCCATTGAGAGAGTGAGGCAACCTGTTCCGCACTCACCCCACAGGTCTCTTGTACCAAGAGACGCTGTCACACGATCATGCAGACAGCCCCGTGCGGGGCAGCCCCGAAAGGCATCCAGGACCTGACCGAGTGCCCAGACTCCACTAAAATCACAGTCACGCAATGACGTCCTGTGATGTGTGACAGACCGTGACTGGCCCTTGAAACAAAAGCTGTCCATAGTGTAGCTGTCAGCTATCAATGCATGGTGACTTGCACACCTCTAAAAGCTGCACCTTACAGGCAGCATTACGACACACACACATCGTCGACAATCAGTCACCTATAAATAGGCGTCTTGTGTGTGTGTGTCGTAATGCTGCCTGTAAGGTGCAGCTTTTAGAGGTGTGCAAGTCACCATGCATGGATAGCTGACAGCTACACTATGGACAGCTTTTGTTTCAAGGGCCAGTCACGGTCTGTCACACATCACAGGACGTCATTGCGTGACTGTGATTTTAGTGGAGTCTGGGCACTCGGTCAGGTCCTGGATGCCTTTCGGGGCTGCCCCGCACGGGGCTGTCTGCATGATCGTGTGACAGCGTCTCTTGGTACAAGAGACCTGTGGGGTGAGTGCGGAACAGGTTGCCTCACTCTCTCAATGGATCTTTTTGTGGAGCAAGTGCACAGTTATGTAGGTCAGCCCTTGTAACTTTCTTGCTTCAAAAAAAAAAAAAAATGCGGTCGTATATGATCGGCAAGTACGCGGCCCGGACGAAACTTGGGAGCGCGGTGACGGTTTGCGGGCCGCTTCGATTTGCTTGAATGCGCACTGCCAGACAAATAAAGTCCTTAATTGTTAGTGACGGACATTTAAAATCAAAGATCAAAGAATCAAAGAAAAGAAAAAAAAATCAAAGATCGACCCGCAGGTATTTTTGCCGGACGTGAGCTTTTTGGTGACGGTTTGCGGGCCGCTTCGATTTGCTTTTTTTTTTTTTTTTGAAGCAAGAAATTCGATTTGCTTGTATGCGCACTGCCAGACAAATAAAGTCTTCAATTGTTAGTGACGGACATTTAAAATAGAAGATCGACCCGCAGGTATTTTCGTCGGACGTGCGCTTTTCGGTGACGGTGCATGCCAGGTTATCGGCACCCGTGCCAACCTGCATCCGGCATGCCAGGTCATTGCCTTGACATTTTGATCAGCCGATCAACCTTTGCAACAAGTTGAAACATTTTTACTAATGCCACGAACAACAATATGCGGTCGTAGATGATCGGCAAGTACGCGGCCCGGACGAAAATTGGGAGCGCGGTGACGGTTTGCGGGCCGCTTCCATTTGCTTGAATGCGCACTGCCAGACAAATAAAGTCTATAATTGTTAGTGACGGACATGCTGCTGGCGGCGCCCACACACTGAAGTCATCCAGCAGCAGCAGACGGCTGTTGTTAACAGGGACCACTGCTCCTGGCTGCACTAGCTGCCACACCTGTTGTGCATACCTTTTTTTTTTTTTTTTTTTTTTTTGAAGCAAGAAAGTTACAAGGGCTGACCTACATAACTGTGCACTTGCTCCACAAAAAGATCCATTGAGAGAGTGAGGCAACCTGTTCCGCACTCACCCCACAGGTCTCTTGTACCAAGAGACGCTGTCACACGATCATGCAGACAGCCCCGTGCGGGGCAGCCCCGAAAGGCATCCAGGACCTGACCGAGTGCCCAGACTCCACTAAAATCACAGTCACGCAATGACGTCCTGTGATGTGTGACAGACCGTGACTGGCCCTTGAAACAAAAGCTGTCCATAGTGTAGCTGTCAGCTATCAATGCATGGTGACTTGCACACCTCTAAAAGCTGCACCTTACAGGCAGCATTACGACACACACACAAGACGCCTATTTATAGGTGACTGATTGTCGACACAGACAATCACCACCTGTCTATTCATAGACTCGCCACTTCATGCAAAGCACATCCTGCTATTGACCGAACATACCCCTATGAAACATGTGGCATTATGTAAAACTTGACACCAACACAGACACATATAACCACACACACAAACTTATCAGCACATGCCTGCACACATCATCATACTCTGCTACCCACACGCATGCATACATAACGTAACCCAGCCATCAACTTAGCCTTTGTCATTCTATTTTGCAACACATCACAACGAGGAACGACAACCACTACTCCAACGAATGCATTGCATATCCTGCCCGAGCCGTCAAAACAGACCACCACGCCACCTATACCCGTGCCCAACCCATCACTCACATGCCAGCCGTGCCGGCCCGAATCTTGATGCGACCATCGGTGCCCACCCTATACTGGTATTTTTGTCGGACGTGAGCTTTTTGGTGACGGTGCATGCCAGGTCATCGGCACCCGTGCCAACCTGCATCATGCATGCCAGGTCATTGCCTTGACATTTTGATCAGCCGATCAACCTTTGCAACAAAT
The DNA here is from genome assembly GCA_030272155.1 of Tetradesmus obliquus. Lineage (NCBI taxonomy): Eukaryota > Viridiplantae > Chlorophyta > Chlorophyceae > Sphaeropleales > Scenedesmaceae > Tetradesmus > Tetradesmus obliquus. The sequence continues at coordinate 1,971,106 of CP126207.1, read as the reverse complement.
TGAAACATTTTTACTAGTGCCACGAACAACAATATGCGGTCGTAGATGATCGGCAAGTACGCGGCCCGGACGAAAATTGGAAGCGCGGCAACGGTTTGCGGGCCGCTTCGATTTGCTTGAATGCGCACTGCCAGACAAATAAAGTCCTTAATTGTTAGTGACGGACATGTAAAATCGAAGATCGACCCGCAGGTATTTTTGCCGGACGTGAGCTTTTTGGTGACGGTGCATGCCAGGTCATCGGCACCCGTGCCAACCTGCATCCGGCATGCCAGGTCATTGCCTTGACATTTTGATCATCCGATAAATATTTGCAACTAGTTGAAACATTTTTACTAATGCCACGAACAACATTATGCGGTCGTATATGATCCGCAAGTACGCGGCCCGGACGAAACTTGGGAGCGCGGTGACGGTTTGCGGGCCGCTTCGATTTGCTTGAATGCGCACTGCCAGACAAATAAAGTCCTTAATTGTTAGTGACGGACATTTAAAATCAAAGATTGACCCGCAGGTATTTTTGCCGGACGTGAGCTTTTTGGTGACGGTTTGCGGGCCGCTTCGATTTGCTTTTTTTTTTTTTTTTTTTTTGAAGCAAGAAATTCGATTTGCTTGAATGCGCACTGCCAGACAAATAAAGTCTCTAATTGTTAGTGACGGACATTTAAAATAGAAGATCGACCCGCAGGTATTTTCGTCGGACGTGCTCTTTTCGGTGACGGTGCATGCCAGGTCATCGGCACCCGTGCCAACCTGCATCCGGCATGCCAGGTCATTGCCTTGACATTTTGATCAGCCGATCAACCTTTGCAACAAGTTGAAACATTTTTACTAATGCCCCGAACAACAATATGCGGTCGTATATGATCGGCAAGTACGCGGCCGGGACGAAACTTGGGAGCGCGGTGACGGTTTGCGGGCCGCTTCGATTTGCTTGAATGCGCACTGCCAGACAAATAAAGTCTCTAATTGTTAGTGACGGACATGTAAAATCGAAGATCGACCCGCAGGTATTTTTACCGGACCTGAGCTTTTTGGTGACGGTGCATGCCAGGTCATCGGCACCCGTGCCAACCTGCATCCGGCATGCCAGGTCATTGCCTTGACATTTTGTTCGGTCATTGCCTTGACATTTTGATCAGCCGATCAACATTTGCAACTAGTTGAAACATTTTTATTAGTGCCACGAACAACAATATGCGGTCGTATATGATCATTTTTTACATAAGGCCACATATCTCATAGGGGTATTTATGGTCAATAGCAGGATGTGCTTTGCATGAAGTGGAGAGTCTAGGAATAGTCAGGTGGTGATTGTCTGTGCCGACAATCCCTCACCTATAAACAGGCGTCCTTTTTTTTTTTTTTGAAGCAAGAAAGTTACAAGGGCTGACCTACTTTCTTGCTTCAAAAAAAAAAAAAAAAAAAACAAGGGCTGACCTACATAACTGTGCACTTGCTCCACAAAAAGATCCATTGAGAGAGTGAGGCAACCTGTTCCGCACTCACCCCACAGGTCTCTTGTACCAAGAGACGCTGTCACACGATCATGCAGACAGCCCCGTGCGGGGCAGCCCCGAAAGGCATCCAGGACCTGACCGAGTGCCCAGACTCCATTAAAATCACAGTCACGCAATGACACCTATAAACAGGCGTCTTGTGTGTGTGCCGTAATGCTGCCTGTAAGGTATAGATTTTAGAGGTGTGCAAGTCACCATGCATTGATAGCTGACAGTTACACTATGGACAGCTTTTGTTTCAGGGGCCAGTCACGGTCTGTCACACATCACAGGACGTCATTGCGTGACTGTGATTTTAGTGGAGTCTGGGCACTCGGTCAGGTCCTGGATGCCTTTCGGGGCTGCCCCGCACGGGGCTGTCTGCATGATCGTGTGACAGCGTCTCTTGGTACAAGAGACCTGTGGGGTGAGTGCGGAACAGGTTGCCTCACTCTCTCAATGGATCTTTTTGTGGAGCAAGTGCACAGTTATGTAGGTCAGCCCTTGTAACTTTCTTGCTTCAAAAAAAAAAAAAAAAAAAATCGTGTGACAGCAGAGTGCCCAATAGCTGCAGCAGTGTGGCAGTGGTATGCACAACAGGTGTTTTATTTTTTTTTTATTTTTTTTTTTTGAAGCAAGAAAGTTACAAGGGCTGACCTACATAACTTTGCACAACAGGTGTGGCAGCTAGTGCAGCCAGGAGCAGTGGTCCCTGTTAACAACAGCCGTCTGCTGCTGCTGGATGACTTCTTTTTTTTTTTTTTTTTTTTTTTTTTTTGAAGCAAGAAAGTTACAAGGGCTGACCTACATAACTGTGCACTTGCTCCACAAAAAGATCCATTGAGAGAGTGAGGCAACCTGTTCCGCACTCACCCCACAGGTCTCTTGTACCAAGAGACGCTGTCACACGATCATGCAGACAGCCCCGTGCGGGGCAGCCCCGAAAGGCATCCAGGACCTGACCGAGTGCCCAGACTCCACTAAAATCACAGTTACGCAATGACGTCCTGTGAGTTTTAGTGGAGTCTGGGCACTCGGTCAGGTCCTGGATGCCTTTCGGGGCTGCCCCGCACGGGGCTGTCTGCATGATCGTGTGACAGCGTCTCTTGGTACAAGAGACCTGTGGGGTGAGTGCGGAACAGGTTGCCTCACTCTCTCAATGGATCTTTTTGTGGAGCAAGTGCACAGTTATGTAGGTCAGCCCTTGTAACTTTCTTGCTTCAAAAAAAAAAAAAAAAAAAAAAAAAAAAAGACGTCCTGTGATGTGTGACAGACCGTGACTGGCCCTTGAAACAAAAGTTGTCCATAGTGTAGCTGTCAGCTATCAATGCATGGTGACTTGCACACCTCTAAAAGCTGCACCTCACAGGCAGCATTACGACACACACACACACAAGACGCCTATTTATGGGTGACTGATTGTTGACTTTTGGCAGAAGTGGGGAGCACTGTATAGGGTGGGCACCGATGGTCGCATCAATATTCGGGCCGGCACGGCTGGCATGTGAGTGATGGGTTGGGCACGGGTATAGGTGGCGTGGTGGTCTGTTTTGACGGCTTGGGCAGGATATGCAATGCATTCGTTGGAGTAGTGGTTGTCGTTTCTCGTTGTGATGTGTTGCAACTTGTTGACTTTTGGCAGAAGTGGGGAGCACTGTATAGGGTGGGCACCGATGGTCGCATCAATATTCGGGCCGGCACGGCTGGCATGTGAGTGATGGGTTGGGCACGGGTATAGGTGGCGTGGTGGTCTGTTTTGACGGCTCGGGCAGGATATGCAATGCATTCGTTGGAGTAGTGGTTGTCGTTTCTCGTTGTGATGTGTTGCAAAATAGAATGGCAAAGGCTAAGTTGATGGCTGGGTCACGTTATGTATGCATGCGCGTGGGTAGCAGAGTATGATTATGTGCGCAGGCATGTGATGATAAGTTTGCGTGTGTGGTGATGTGTGTCTGTGTTGGTGTCATTTTTTTTACATATTGCCACATGTCTCATAGGGGTATGTTCGGTCAATAGCAGGATGTGCTTTGCATGAAGTGGAGAGTCTATGAATAGACAGGTGGCGATTGTCTGTGTCGACAATCAGTCACCTATAAATAGGCGTCTTGTGTGTGTGTCGTAATGCTGCCTGTAAGGTGCAGCTTTTAGAGGTGTGCAAGTCACCATGCATGGATAGCTGACAGCTACACTATGGACAGCTTTTGTTTCAAGGGCCAGTCACGGTCTGTCACACATCACAGGACGTCATTGCGTGACTGTGATTTTAGTGGAGTCTGGGCACTCGGTCAGGTCCTGGATGCCTTTCGGGGCTGCCCCGCACGGGGCTGTCTGCATGATCGTGTGACAGCGTCTCTTGGTACAAGAGACCTGTGGGGTGAGTGCGGAACAGGTTGCCTCACTCTCTCAATGGATCTTTGTATGGAGCAAGTGCACAGTTATTTGGGTCAGCCCTTGTAACGTTCTTGCTTCAAAAAAGAAAAACCGAAGATCGACCCGCAGGTATTTTTGCGGCCCGGACGAAAATTGGGAGTGCGGCGACGGTTTGCGGGCCGCTTCGATTTGCTTGAATGCGCACTGCCAGACAAATAAAGTCTCGAATTATTAGTGACGGACATTTAAAATCGAAGATCGACCCGCATGTATTTTTGCTGGACGTGAGCGTTTTGGTGACGGTGCATGCCAGGTCATCGGCACCCGTGCCAACCTGCGTCTTTTTACCAAACGTACGTCATGACGAACATCATGCTGTGTCAGCCTCCCCATCCCAGTCATTGATGGGCTTGTCGTGCAGCCACTTTGTCGCCACCCACTTCTCGCTGCTGCCAGCAGCCACGGGGCAGCCGCCATGCAGCGCCCTTGGGTCGATGCTGCGGTCCGGGTGCATGCTGAAGAACAGCAGCGCGTCACCCGCACGGGGCTTGTACTTGAAGTCGCTGCTTTCGCAAGTGGTGAGGCTGTCCTCGTGCTGCACGCCTGAGGCACCTGCGGGGTTGGGTTTTAGCACGGCAGGCAGGCAGCAGCAAGGCGGGTGGTGAGGCCTTTTTGGAGTGCATGCTGAAGAACAGCAACGCATTGCCCGCAAAAGGCTGGTATTTGAAGTCGGCGCTTTCACAAGTGGTGCGGCTGACTTCATGTTTTTTTTTTGAAGCAAGAAAGTTACAAGGGCTGACTTCATGTTTCACGCCCAAGGAGCCTGAGGGGATGGTGGTGGTGTTGGCACAGGCAGCGGGATATATACCAGTCAGGCCGAGAGGAACGCAGGCAGGAGGGCAGGCAGGCAGGCGGGCAGGCGGGCAGGCGGGCAGGCGGGCAGGCGGGCAGGCGGGCAGGCGGGCAGGCATGCAGCAGCAGCCAGGCAGGCGGACGAAGTGCATGCTAAAGAACATCAGAGCCATGGTAAAGAAGCCATGCTAAAGAAGTCATGCTTAAGAAGCTTAGTCATGCTTAAGCCATGCTAAAGAAGTCATGCTTCACAGGCCATGCTAAAGAACAGCAGAGCAGAGCGTCTGTGCTGCTTGTGATTGTAGTCGATGGTCTCACAGCTGCCAGCAGCCCGGTCAACAATGATGTCCTCAGACTGAACAACACTTGAAATCCCAAGGATTCTAGTCCTACGGGGTAGTGGGTGTTATGGTTGAGCACTCACCATACTTTCCCTCTCATTTAAACACCGTTTCTCCTCCCTCCTCCACGTCAGACAAGTACAGGATCATCGTTGCCATGCGCTGGCCAAAGCCTGAGGATCAAAGGAAACAGAAGTGACGCTGATGACTCACCGTACTTGCCCTCTCGCTTAAAAACCGTTTCTCCTCCCTCCTCAACGTCAGACAAGTACAGGATCATGGTGGCCATGCGCTGGCCAAAGCCTGGGTCGGTCTGTGCCACGAAGCGCGCGTCAAAGGTGTCCATGTGGCTGTGGTAGTGCTGGCCGGGGCTGTAGCGCAGCACGTTGAAGTCCTGCACGGAACAAACGTCACACAGCCGCGGGTGTCAGCCAGTTGTGTGTATATGACTGTCCATGTTTGCTCTGTGGCGCGCAGTGGCTGTGGTGCTGGCCCGGGCTGTAGTGCAGCACGTCACAGTCCTGCAGGGGCAACCGGGGGCATCCTCAATACAGTGGTTGTGGCTGTGGCCGTCAAAGGTGTCCATGTGGCTGTGGTAGTGCTGGCCCGGGCTGTAGCGCAGCACGGTGAAGTCCTGCAGGGGCAGTCTCAATACAGTGCTGCTGCTGTTGCAGATCTTCTATACTTTAAGGCCCTGGTTAGAAGTCAGTTGAATGTGCAGCAAGGCTCACAACCCAGCATAGCTGCGGTTTCACTTTCCGTTGTTGATTGCTTAGATCTCCATGATTTGGGGGTGGGCGGGATGAAGGTGGACGCTGTTACCCTGACCTGTGCTGCTTCCAGCACCCCTGAAGGGCCAGTCCTGCGTACAGCTAGGCTGTTGCGGTTCCCTTGAAGTAAGTCTGTTGTGTTGAAAACACAACTGCAAGTTGAAATGCGCTCACCTCTCCATGGCTTGGGGAGAAGAAGGTGAAAAAAAACAGAAGGTGACTGCTGCGACGTTGCCTTCAAGTGCCGCCAGCAGCCCTGACGGGCTAGTTGATATTTGCAGCCATCCTCAACTGAATACAAAACAACTATAGTTATAATGTGCTCACCTCTCCATGACTTGGAGGGAAGAAGGTGACTGCTGCGATCTTGTCTTCTAGTGCCGCCAGCAGCCCAAAGGGGTCGGCGGTGCGGTTGAGGAACACACCCATGCTGGTGCGGATCTGCGGCAGCGGCAGCGGCAGCAGCAGCAGCAGCAACAGCAGCAGCAACAACAGCTGGTGTCTCTGCTGACTGCCCAGTGAGCCTGGTGTCCAGCTTGGATGGGCCAGCCTGCAGCCCTACTTCAGCTGTTTTTTGTCAAGGGCCAGCACTGCAGCCCTTCTTCAGGCAACCTTGACATTTGCGTGTGCTCATTGGCCGGTTCACTGTTTCCTCTTCATTCAGGCCTGCAGTGCCCAGCTCGGATGGCTGCAGCAGCGGCCGCCCCATGCCAATCATTGGACAGAACTCACCGGCTGCGCAGCATACTGCTGCGCTGTCAGGCCTGCTGTGGCAAGTTCTGAAAACGGCAGCAGTGACGTCCTGTGATGTGTGACAGACCGTGACTGGCCCCTGAAACAAAAGCTGTCCATAATGTAACTGTCAGCTATCAATGCATGGTGACTTGCACACCTCTAAAATCTGCACCTTACAGGCAGCATTACGGCACACACACAAGACGCCTGTTTATAGGTGTCATTGCGTGACTGTGATTTTAGTGGAGTCTGGGCACTCGGTCAGGTCCTGGATGCCTTTCGGGGCTGCCCCGCACGGGGCTGTCTGCATGATCGTGTGACAGCGTCTCTTGGTACAAGAGACCTGTGGGGTGAGTGCGGAACAGGTTGCCTCACTCTCTCAATGGATCTTTGTATGGAGCAAGTGCACAGTTATTTGGGTCAGCCCTTGTAACGTTCTTGCTTCAAAAAAGAAAAACCGAAGATCGACCCGCAGGTATTTTTGCGGCCCGGACGAAAATTGGGAGTGCGGCGACGGTTTGCGGGCCGCTTCGATTTGCTTGAATGCGCACTGCCAGACAAATAAAGTCTCGAATTATTAGTGACGGACATTTAAAATCGAAGATCGACTCGCATGTATTTTTGCTGGACGTGAGCGTTTTGGTGACGGTGCATGCCAGGTCATCGGCACCCGTGCCAACCTGCGTCTTTTTACCAAACGTACGTCATGACGAACATCATGCTGTGTCAGCCTCCCCATCCCAGTCATTGATGGGCTTGTCGTGCAGCCACTTTGTCGCCACCCACTTCTCGCTGCTGCCAGCAGCCACGGGGCAGCCGCCATGCAGCGCCCTTGGGTCGATGCTGCGGTCCGGGTGCATGCTGAAGAACAGCAGCGCGTCACCCGCACGGGGCTTGTACTTGAAGTCGCTGCTTTCGCAAGTGGTGAGGCTGTCCTCGTGCTGCACGCCTGAGGCACCTGCGGGGTTGGGTTTTAGCACGGCAGGCAGGCAGCAGCAAGGCGGGTGGTGAGGCCTTTTTGGAGTGCATGCTGAAGAACAGCAACGCATTGCCCGCAAAAGGCTGGTATTTGAAGTCGGCGCTTTCACAAGTGGTGCGGCTGACTTCATGTTTTTTTTTTGAAGCAAGAAAGTTACAAGGGCTGACTTCATGTTTCACGCCCAAGGAGCCTGAGGGGATGGTGGTGGTGTTGGCACAGGCAGCGGGATATATACCAGTCAGGCCGAGAGGAACGCAGGCAGGAGGGCAGGCAGGCAGGCGGGCAGGCGGGCAGGCGGGCAGGCGGGCAGGCGGGCAGGCGGGCAGGCGGGCAGGCATGCAGCAGCAGCCAGGCGGACGAAGTGCATGCTAAAGAACATCAGAGCCATGGTAAAGAAGCCATGCTAAAGAAGTCATGCTTAAGAAGCTTGGTCATGCTTAAGCCATGCTAAAGAAGTCATGCTTCACAAGCCATGCTAAAGAACAGCAGAGCAGAGCGTCTGTGCTGCTTGTGATTGTAGTCGATGGTCTCACAGCTGCCAGCAGCCCGGTCAACAATGATGTCCTCAGACTGAACAACACTTGAAATCCCAAGGATTCTAGTCCTACGGGGTAGTGGGTGTTATGGTTGAGCACTCACCATACTTTCCCTCTCATTTAAACACCGTTTCTCCTCCCTCCTCCACGTCAGACAAGTACAGGATCATCGTTGCCATGCGCTGGCCAAAGCCTGAGGATCAAAGGAAACAGAAGTGACGCTGATGACTCACCGTACTTGCCCTCTCGCTTAAAAACCGTTTCTCCTCCCTCCTCAACGTCAGACAAGTACAGGATCATGGTGGCCATGCGCTGGCCAAAGCCTGGGTCGGTCTGTGCCACGAAGCGCGCGTCAAAGGTGTCCATGTGGCTGTGGTAGTGCTGGCCGGGGCTGTAGCGCAGCACGTTGAAGTCCTGCACGGAACAAACGTCACACAGCCGCGGGTGTCAGCCAGTTGTGTGTATATGACTGTCCATGTTTGCTCTGTGGCGCGCAGTGGCTGTGGTGCTGGCCCGGGCTGTAGTGCAGCACGTCACAGTCCTGCAGGGGCAACCGGGGGCATCCTCAATACAGTGGTTGTGGCTGTGGCCGTCAAAGGTGTCCATGTGGCTGTGGTAGTGCTGGCCCGGGCTGTAGCGCAGCACGGTGAAGTCCTGCAGGGGCAGTCTCAATACAGTGCTGCTGCTGTTGCAGATCTTCTATACTTTAAGGCCCTGGTTAGAAGTCAGTTGAATGTGCAGCAAGGCTCACAACCCAGCATAGCTGCGGTTTCACTTTCCGTTGTTGATTGCTTAGATCTCCATGATTTGGGGGTGGGCGGGATGAAGGTGGACGCTGTTACCCTGACCTGTGCTGCTTCCAGCACCCCTGAAGGGCCAGTCCTGCGTACAGCTAGGCTGTTGCGGTTCCCTTGAAGTAAGTCTGTTGTGTTGAAAACACAACTGCAAGTTGAAATGCGCTCACCTCTCCATGGCTTGGGGAGAAGAAGGTGAAAAAAAACAGAAGGTGACTGCTGCGACGTTGCCTTCAAGTGCCGCCAGCAGCCCTGACGGGCTAGTTGATATTTGCAGCCATCTTCAACTGAATACAAAACAACTATAGTTATAATGTGCTCACCTCTCCATGACTTGGAGGGAAGAAGGTGACTGCTGCGATCTTGTCTTCTAGTGCCGCCAGCAGCCCAAAGGGGTCGGCGGCGCGGTTGAGGAACACACCCATGCTGGTGCGGATCTGCGGCAGCGGCAGCGGCAGCAGCAGCAGCAGCAACAGCAGCAGCAACAACAGCTGGTGTCTCTGCTGACTGCCCAGTGAGCCTGGTGTCCAGCTTGGATGGGCCAGCCTGCAGCCCTACTTCAGCTGTTTTTTTGTCAAGGGCCAGCACTGCAGCCCTTCTTCAGGCAACCTTGACATTTGCGTGTGCTCATTGGCCGGTTCACTGTTTCCTCTTCATTCAGGCCTGCAGTGCCCAGCTCGGATGGCTGCAGCAGCGGCCGCCCCATGCCAATCATTGGACAGAACTCACCGGCTGCGCAGCATACTGCTGCGCTGTCAGGCCTGCTGTGGCAAGTTCTGAAAACGGCAGCAGTGACGTCCTGTGATGTGTGACAGACCGTGACTGGCCCCTGAAACAAAAGCTGTCCATAATGTAACTGTCAGCTATCAATGCATGGTGACTTGCACACCTCTAAAATCTGCACCTTACAGGCAGCATTACGGCACACACACAAGACGCCTGTTTATAGGTGTCATTGCGTGACTGTGATTTTAGTGGAGTCTGGGCACTCGGTCAGGTCCTGGATGCCTTTCGGGGCTGCCCCGCACGGGGCTGTCTGCATGATCGTGTGACAGCGTCTCTTGGTACAAGAGACCTGTGGGGTGAGTGCGGAACAGGTTGCCTCACTCTCTCAATGGATCTTTGTATGGAGCAAGGTTAATTGTTAGTGACGGACATTTTAAATAGAAGATCGACCCGCAGGTATTTTCGTCGGACGTGCGCTTTTCGGTGACGGTGCATGCCAGGTCATCGGCACCCGTGCCAACCTGCATCCGGCATGCCAGGTCATTGCCTTGACATTTTGATCAGCCGATCAACCTTTGCAACAAATTGAAACATTTTTACTAGTGCCACGAACAACAATATGCGGTCGTAGATGATCGGCAAGTACTCCGCCCGGACGAAAATTGGGGGCGCGGCGACGGTTTGCGGGCCGCTTCGATTTGCTTGAATGCGCACTGCCAGACAAATAAAGTCCTTAATTGTTAGTGACGGACATGTAAAATCGAATATCGACCCGCAGGTATTTTTGCCGGACGTGAGCTTTTTGGTGACGGTGCATGCCAGGTCATCGGCACCCGTGCCAACCTGCATCCGGCATGCCAGGTCATTGCCTTGACATTTTGATCAGCCGATCAACATTTGCAACTAGTTGAAACATTTTTACTAATGCCACGAACAACAATATGCGGTCGTATATGATCGGCAAGTACGCGGCCCGGATGAAAATTGGGGGCGCGGCGACGGTTTGCGGGCCGCTTCGATTTGCTTGAATGCGCACTGCCAGACAAATAAAATCTATAATTGTTAGTGACGGACATTTAAAATCAAAGATCGACCCGCAGGTATTTTTGCCGGACGTGAGCTTTTTGGTGACGGTTTGCGGGCCGCTTCGATTTGCTTTTTTTTTTTTTTTTTTTGAAGCAAGAAATTTGATTTGCTTGAATGCGCACTGCCAGACAAATAAAGTCTCTAATTGTTAGTGACGGACATTTTAAATAGAAGATCGACCCGCAGGTATTTTCGTCGGACGTGCGCTTTTTGGTGACGGTGCATGCCAGGTCATCGGCACCCGTGCCAACCTGCATCCGGCATGCCAGGTCATTGCCTTGACATTTTGATCAGCCGATCAACCTTTGCAACAAATTGAAACATTTTTACTAGTGCCACGAACAACAATATGCGGTCGTAGATGATCGGCAAGTACTCCGCCCGGACGAAAATTGGGGGCGCGGCGACGGTTTGCGGGCCGCTTCGATTTGCTTGAATGCGCACTGCCAGACAAATAAAGTCCTTAATTGTTAGTGACGGACATGTAAAATCGAATATCGACCCGCAGGTATTTTTGCCGGACGTGAGCTTTTTGGTGACGGTGCATGCCAGGTCATCGGCACCCGTGCCAACCTGCATCCGGCATGCCAGGTCATTGCCTTGACATTTTGATCAGCCGATCAACATTTGCAACTAGTTGAAACATTTTTACTAATGCCACGAACAACAATATGCGGTCGTATATGATCGGCAAGTACGCGGCCCGGATGAAAATTGGGGGCGCGGCGACGGTTTGCGGGCCGCTTCGATTTGCTTGAATGCGCACTGCCAGACAAATAAAATCTATAATTGTTAGTGACGGACATTTAAAATCGAATATCGACCCGCAGGTATTTTTGCCGGACGTGAGCTTTTTGGTGACGGTTTGCGGGCCGCTTCGATTTGCTTTTTTTTTTTTTTTTTTTGAAGCAAGAAATTCGATTTGCTTGAATGCGCACTGCCAGACAAATAAAGTCTCTAATTGTTAGTGACGGACATTTTAAATAGAAGATCGACCCCCAGGTATTTTCGTCGGACGTGCGCTTTTCGGTGACGGTGCATGCCAGGTCATCGGCACCCGTGCCAACCTGCATCCGGCATGCCAGGTCATTGCCTTGACATTTTGATCAGCCGATCAACCTTTGCAACAAGTTGAAACATTTTTACTAGTGCCACGAACAACAATATGCGGTCGTATATGATCGGCAAGTACGCGGCCCGGACGAAACTTGGGAGCGCGGTGACGGTTTGCGGGCCGCTTCGATTTGCTTGAATGCGCACTGCCAGACAAATAAAGTCTATAATTGTTAGTGACGGACATGTAAAATCGAAGATCGACCCGCAGGTATTTTTGCCGGACGTGAGCGTTTTGGTGACGGTGCATGCCAGGTCATCGGCACCCGTGCCAACCTGCATCCGGCATGCCAGGTCATTGCCTTGACATTTTGAACATCCGATCAACATTTGCAACTAGTTGACACATTTTTACTAATGCCACGAACAACAATATGCGGTCGTATATGATCGGCAAGTACGCGGCCCGGACGAAACTTGGGAGCGCGGTGACGGTTTGCGGGCCGCTTCGATTTGCTTGAATGCGCACTGCCAGACAAATAAAGTCTATAATTGTTAGTGACGGACATGTAAAATCGAAGATCGACCCGCAGGTATTTTTGCCGGACGTGAGCGTTTTGGTGACGGTGCATGCCAGGTCATCGGCACCCGTGCCAACCTGCATCCGGCATGCCAGGTCATTGCCTTGACATTTTGATCAGCCGATCAACATTTGCATCTAGTTGAAACATTTTTTCTAGCGCCACGAACAACAATATGCGGTCGTATATGATCGGCAAGTACGCGGCACGGACGAAAATTGGAAGCGCGGCGACGGTTTGCGGGCCGCTTCGATTTGCTTGAATGCGCACTGCCAGACAAATTAAGTCTCTAATTGTTAGTGACGGACATTTAAAATCAAAGATCGACCCGCAGGTATTTTTGCCGGACGTGAGCTTTTTGGTGACGGTGCATGCCAGGTCATCGGCACCCGTGCCAACCTGCATCCGGCATGCCAGGTCATTGCCTTGACATTTTGAACAGCCGATCAACATTTGCAACAAATTGAAACATTTTTACTAGTGCCACGAACAACAATATGCGGTCGTAGATGATCGGCAAGTACGCGGCCCAAACGAAAATTGGAAGCGCGGCAACGGTTTGCCGGCCGCTTCGATTTGCTTGAATGCGCACTGCCAGACAAATAAAGTCCTTAATTGTTAGTGACGGACATGTAAAATCGAAGATCGACCCGCAGGTATTTTCGTCGGACGTGCTCTTTTCGGTGACGGTGCATGCCAGGTCATCGGCACCCGTGCCAACCTGCATCCGGCATGCCAGGTCATTGCCTTGACATTTTGATCAGCCGATCAACCTTTGCAACAAGTTGAAACATTTTTACTAATGCCCCGAACAACAATATGCGGTCGTATATGATCGGCAAGTACGCGGCCGGGACGAAACTTGGGAGCGCGGTGACGGTTTGCGGGCCGCTTCGATTTGCTTGAATGCGCACTGCCAGACAAATAAAGTCTCTAATTGTTAGTGACGGACATGTAAAATCGAAGATCTTTTTGTGGAGCAAGTGCACAGTTATGTAGGTCAGCCCTTGTAACTTTCTTGCTTCAAAAAAAAAAAAAAAAAAAAAAAAAATCGAAGATCGACCCGCAGGTATTTTTGCCGGACGTGAGCTTTTTGGTGACGGTGCATGCCAGGTCATCGGCACCCGTGCCAACCTGCATCCGGCATGCCAGGTCATTGCCTTGACATTTTGAACAGCCGATCAACATTTGCAACAAATTGAAACATTTTTACTAGTGCCACGAACAACAATATGCGGTCGTAGATGATCGGCAAGTACGCGGCCCGGACGAAAATTTGAAGCGCGGCGACGGTTTGCGGGCCGCTTCGATTTGCTTGAATGCGCACTGCCAGACAAATTAAGTCCTTAATTGTTAGTGACGGACATGTAAAATCGAATATCGACCCGCAGGTATTTTTGCCGGACGTGAGCTTTTTGGTGACGGTGCATGCCAGGTCATCGGCACCCGTGCCAACCTGCATCCGGCATGCCAGGTCATTGCCTTGACATTTTGATCATCCAATAAACATTTGCAACTAGTTGAAACATTTTTACTAATGCCACGAACAAGATTATGCGGTCGTATATGATCGGCAAGTACGCGGCCCGGACGAAACTTGGGAGCGCGGTGACGGTTTGCGGGCCGCTTCGATTTGCTTGAATGCGCACTGCCAGACAAATAAAGTCCTTAATTGTTAGTGACGGACATGTAAAATCGAATATCGACCCGCAGGTATTTTTGCCGGACGTGAGCTTTTTGGTGACGGTTTGCGGGCCGCTTCGATTTGCTTTTTTTTTTTTTTTTTTTGAAGCAAGAAATTCGATTTGCTTGAATGCGCACTGCCAGACAAATAAAGTCTCTAATTGTTAGTGACGGACATTTTAAATAGAAGATCGACCCCCAGGTATTTTCGTCGGACGTGCGCTTTTCGGTGACGGTGCATGCCAGGTCATCGGCACCCGTGCCAACCTGCATCCGGCATGCCAGGTCATTGCCTTGACATTTTGATCAGCCGATCAACCTTTGCAACAAGTTGAAACATTTTTACTAGTGCCACGAACAACAATATGCGGTCGTATATGATCGGCAAGTACGCGGCCCGGACGAAACTTGGGAGCGCGGTGACGGTTTGCGGGCCGCTTCGATTTGCTTGAATGCGCACTGCCAGACAAATAAAGTCTATAATTGTTAGTGACGGACATGTAAAATCGAAGATCGACCCGCAGGTATTTTTGCCGGACGTGAGCGTTTTGGTGACGGTGCATGCCAGGTCATCGGCACCCGTGCCAACCTGCATCCGGCATGCCAGGTCATTGCCTTGACATTTTGATCAGCCGATCAACATTTGCATCTAGTTGAAACATTTTTTCTAGCGCCACGAACAACAATATGCGGTCGTATATGATCGGCAAGTACGCGGCCCGGACGAAAATTTGAAGCGCGGCGACGGTTTGCGGGCCGCTTCGATTTGCTTGAATGCGCACTGCCAGACAAATTAAGTCTCTAATTGTTAGTGACGGACATGTAAAATCAAAGATCGACCCGCAGGTATTTTCGCCGGACGTGAGCTTTTTGGTGACGGTGCATGCCAGGTCATCGGCACCCGTGCCAACCTGCATCCGGCATGCCAGGTCATTGCCTTGACATTTTGAACAGCCGATCAACATTTGCAACTAGTTGACACATTTTTACTAATGCCACGAACAACAATATGCGGTCGTATATGATCGGCAAGTACGCGGCCCGGACGAAACTTGGGAGCGCGGTGACGGTTTGCGGGCCGCTTCGATTTGCTTGAATGCGCACTGCCAGACAAATAAAGTCTATAATTGTTAGTGACGGACATGTAAAATCGAAGATCGACCCGCAGGTATTTTTGCCGGACGTGAGCGTTTTGGTGACGGTGCATGCCAGGTCATCGGCACCCGTGCCAACCTGCATCCGGCATGCCAGGTCATTGCCTTGACATTTTGATCAGCCGATCAACATTTGCATCTAGTTGAAACATTTTTTCTAGCGCCACGAACAACAATATGCGGTCGTATATGATCGGCAAGTACGCGGCCCAAACGAAAATTGGAAGCGCGGCAACGGTTTGCCGGCCGCTTCGATTTGCTTGAATGCGCACTGCCAGACAAATAAAGTCCTTAATTGTTAGTGACGGACATGTAAAATCGAAGATCGACCCGCAGGTATTTTCGTCGGACGTGCTCTTTTCGGTGACGGTGCATGCCAGGTCATCGGCACCCGTGCCAACCTGCATCCGGCATGCCAGGTCATTGCCTTGACATTTTGATCAGCCGATCAACCTTTGCAACAAGTTGAAACATTTTTACTAATGCCCCGAACAACAATATGCGGTCGTATATGATCGGCAAGTACGCGGCCGGGACGAAACTTGGGAGCGCGGTGACGGTTTGCGGGCCGCTTCGATTTGCTTGAATGCGCACTGCCAGACAAATAAAGTCTCTAATTGTTAGTGACGGACATGTAAAATCGAAGATCTTTTTGTGGAGCAAGTGCACAGTTATGTAGGTCAGCCCTTGTAACTTTCTTGCTTCAAAAAAAAAAAAAAAAAAAAAATCGAAGATCGACCCGCAGGTATTTTTACCGGACGTGCGCTTTTCGGTGACGGTGCATGCCAGGTCATCGGCACCCGTGCCAACCTGCATCCGGCATGCCAGGTCATTGCCTTGACATTTTGAACAGCCGATCAACATTTGCAACAAATTGAAACATTTTTACTAGTGCCACGAACAACAATATGCGGTCGTAGATGATCGGCAAGTACGCGGCCCGGACGAAAATTTGAAGCGCGGCGACGGTTTGCGGGCCGCTTCGATTTGCTTGAATGCGCACTGCCAGACAAATTAAGTCCTTAATTGTTAGTGACGGACATGTAAAATCGAATATCGACCCGCAGGTATTTTTGCCGGACGTGAGCTTTTTGGTGACGGTGCATGCCAGGTCATCGGCACCCGTGCCAACCTGCATCCGGCATGCCAGGTCATTGCCTTGACATTTTGATCATCCAATAAACATTTGCAACTAGTTGAAACATTTTTACTAATGCCACGAACAAGATTATGCGGTCGTATATGATCGGCAAGTACGCGGCCCGGACGAAACTTGGGAGCGCGGTGACGGTTTGCGGGCCGCTTCGATTTGCTTGAATGCGCACTGCCAGACAAATAAAGTCCTTAATTGTTAGTGACGGACATGTAAAATCGAATATCGACCCGCAGGTATTTTTGCCGGACGTGAGCTTTTTGGTGACGGTTTGCGGGCCGCTTCGATTTGCTTTTTTTTTTTTTTTTTTGAAGCAAGAAATTCGATTTGCTTGAATGCGCACTGCCAGACAAATAAAGTCTCTAATTGTTAGTGACGGACATTTTAAATAGAAGATCGACCCGCAGGTATTTTCGTCGGACGTGCGCTTTTCGGTGACGGTGCATGCCAGGTCATCGGCACCCGTGCCAACCTGCATCCGGCATGCCAGGTCATTGCCTTGACATTTTGATCAGCCGATCAACATTTGCAACAAGTTGAAACATTTTTACTAGCGCCACGAACAACAATATGCGGTCGTATATGATCGGCAAGTACGCGGCCCGGACGAAAATTGGAAGCGCGGCGACGGTTTGCGGGCCGCTTCGATTTGCTTGAATGCGCACTGCCAGACAAATTAAGTCTCTAATTGTTAGTGACGGACATTTAAAATCAAAGATCGACCCGCAGGTATTTTCGCCGGACGTGAGCTTTTTGGTGACGGTGCATGCCAGGTCATCGGCACCCGTGCCAACCTGCATCCGGCATGCCAGGTCATTGCCTTGACATTTTGAACAGCCGATCAACATTTGCAACTAGTTGACACATTTTTACTAATGCCACGAACAACAATATGCGGTCGTATATGATCGGCAAGTACGCGGCCCGGACGAATCTTGGGAGCGCGGTGACGGTTTGCGGGCCGCTTCGATTTGCTTGAATGCGCACTGCCAGACAAATAAAGTCTATAATTGTTAGTGACGGACATGTAAAATCGAAGATCGACCCGCAGGTATTTTTGCCGGACGTGAGCGTTTTGGTGACGGTGCATGCCAGGTCATCGGCACCCGTGCCAACCTGCATCCGGCATGCCAGGTCATTGCCTTGACATTTTGATCAGCCGATCAACATTTGCATCTAGTTGAAACATTTTTTCTAGCGCCACGAACAACAATATGCGGTCGTATATGATCGGCAAGTACGCGGCCCGGACGAAAATTTGAAGCGCGGCGACGGTTTGCGGGCCGCTTCGATTTGCTTGAATGCGCACTGCCAGACAAATTAAGTCTCTAATTGTTAGTGACGGACATTTAAAATCAAAGATCGACCCGCAGGTATTTTTGCCGGACGTGAGCTTTTTGGTGACGGTGCATGCCAGGTCATCGGCACCCGTGCCAACCTGCATCCGGCATGCCAGGTCATTGCCTTGACATTTTGAACAGCCGATCAACATTTGCAACAAATTGAAACATTTTTACTAGTGCCACGAACAACAATATGCGGTCGTAGATGATCGGCAAGTACGCGGCCCAAACGAAAATTGGAAGCGCGGCAACGGTTTGCCGGCCGCTTCGATTTGCTTGAATGCGCACTGCCAGACAAATAAAGTCCTTAATTGTTAGTGACGGACATGTAAAATCGAAGATCGACCCGCAGGTATTTTCGTCGGACGTGCTCTTTTCGGTGACGGTGCATGCCAGGTCATCGGCACCCGTGCCAACCTGCATCCGGCATGCCAGGTCATTGCCTTGACATTTTGATCAGCCGATCAACCTTTGCAACAAGTTGAAACATTTTTACTAATGCCCCGAACAACAATATGCGGTCGTATATGATCGGCAAGTACGCGGCCGGGACGAAACTTGGGAGCGCGGTGACGGTTTGCGGGCCGCTTCGATTTGCTTGAATGCGCACTGCCAGACAAATAAAGTCTCTAATTGTTAGTGACGGACATGTAAAATCGAAGATCTTTTTGTGGAGCAAGTGCACAGTTATGTAGGTCAGCCCTTGTAACTTTCTTGCTTCAAAAAAAAAAAAAAAAAAAAAAAAATCGAAGATCGACCCGCAGGTATTTTTACCGGACCTGAGCTTTTTGGTGACGGTGCATGCCAGGTCATCGGCACCCGTGCCAACCTGCATCCGGCATGCCAGGTCATTGCCTTGACATTTTGATCGGTCATTGCCTTGACATTTTGATCAGCCGATCAACATTTGCAACTAGTTGAAACATTTTTATTAGTGCCATGAACAACAATATGCGGTCGTATATGATCATTTTTTACATAAGGCCACATATCGCATAGGGGTATGTTTTTTTTTTTGTAACTTTCTTGCTTCAAAAAAAAAAAAAAAAAAAAAAAAAAATCGAAGATCGACCCGCAGGTATTTTTACCGGACCTGAGCTTTTTGGTGACGGTGCATGCCAGGTCATCGGCACCCGTGCCAACCTGCATCCGGCATGCCAGGTCATTGCCTTGACATTTTGATCGGTCATTGCCTTGACATTTTGATCA
This sequence comes from Tetradesmus obliquus, assembly GCA_030272155.1. NCBI lineage: Eukaryota > Viridiplantae > Chlorophyta > Chlorophyceae > Sphaeropleales > Scenedesmaceae > Tetradesmus > Tetradesmus obliquus. The sequence goes on along the minus strand of CP126207.1, from coordinate 1,952,242 downwards.
GCCGATCAACATTTGCAACTAGTTGAAACATTTTTATTAGTGCCATGAACAACAATATGCGGTCGTATATGATCATTTTTTACATAAGGCCACATATCGCATAGGGGTATGTTTTTTTTTTGTAACTTTCTTGCTTCAAAAAAAAAAAAAAAAAAAAAAAGACGCCTATTTATAGGTGAGGGATTGTCGGCACAGAAAATCACCACCTGACTATTCCTAGACTCTCCTCTTCATGCAAAGCACATCCTGCTATTGACCAAACATACCCCTATGAGATATGTGACCTACATAACTGTGCACTTGCTCCACAAAAAGATCCATTGAGAGAGTGAGGCAACCTGTTCCGCACTCACCCCACAGGTCTCTTGTACCAAGAGACGCTGTCACACGATCATGCAGACAGCCCCGTGCGGGGCAGCCCCGAAAGGCATCCAGGACCTGACCGAGTGCCCAGACTCCACTAAAATCACAGTCACGCAATGACACCTATAAACAGGCGTCTTGTGTGTGTGCCGTAATGCTGCCTGTAAGGTGCAGATTTTAGAGGTGTGCAAGTCACCATGCATTGATAGCTGACAGTTACACTATGGACAGCTTTTGTTTCAGGGGCCAGTCACGGTCTGTCACACATCACAGGACGTCATTGCGTGACTGTGATTTTAGTGGAGTCTGGGCACTCGGTCAGGTCCTGGATGCCTTTCGGGGCTGCCCCGCACGGGGCTGTCTGCATGATCGTGTGACAGCAGAGTGCCCAATAGCTGCAGCAGTGTGGCAGTGGTATGCACAACAGGTGTGGCAGCTAGTGCAGCCAGGAGCAGTGGTCCCTGTTAACAACAGCCGTCTGCTGCTGCTGGATGACTTTTTTTTTTTTTTTTTTTTTTTTTTTTTTAAACAAGAAAGTTACAAGGGCTGACCTACATAACTGTGCACTTGCTCCACAAAAAGATCCATTGATGCTGGATGACTTCAGTGTGTGGGCAATCGCAGAGCCACAGCAACAGCGGTGCGGAGGATCTTTTTGTGGAGCAAGTGCACAGTTATGTAGGTCAGCCCTTGTAACTTTCTTGCTTCAAAAAAAAAAAAAAAAAAAAAAAAAAAAAACAGCGGTGCGGAGGACAACAGCAACAGCAGCAGCAGCAGCAGCAGCAGCAGCAGCAGCATGGGCAGCCAACGGTTTGCAGCTGGCGAGCCGGGCAGCTCTTCATACGCTGCTAAGGCTGTGGCGTGCAGGTTTCTGGCAGAGCTACGGCAGCAAATTCAGAGGGAATGGGATAGGGTGGAAGTAGATGTTAGGTTGGGCTGTGGGATACCGTTTGCATGGCTGCAAGGAAGGTCGCCTGAGATCAAACTTGTTGACTTTTGGCAGAAGTGGGGAGCACTGTATAGGGTGGGCACCGATGGTCGCATCAAGATTCGGGCCGGCACGGCTGGCATGTGAGTGATGGGTTGGGCACGGGTATAGGTGGCGTGGTGGTCTGTTTTGACGGCTCGGGCAGGATATGCAATGCATTCGTTGGAGTAGTGGTTGTCGTTCCTCGTTGTGATGTGTTGCAAAATAGAATGACAAAGGCTAAGTTGATGGCTGGGTTACGTTATGTATGCATGCGTGTGGGTAGCAGAGTATGATGATGTGTGCAGGCATGTGATGATAAGTTTGCGTGTGTGGTGATGTGTGTCTGTGTTGGTGTCATTTTTTTTACATATTGCCACATGTCTCATAGGGGTATGTTCGGTCAATAGCAGGATGTGCTTTGCATGAAGTGGAGAGTCTATGAATAGACAGGTGGCGATTGTCTGTGTCGACAATCAGTCACCTATAAATAGGCGTCTTGTGTGTGTGTCGTAATGCTGCCTGTAAGGTGCAGCTTTTAGAGGTGTGCAAGTCACCATGCATTGATAGCTGACAGCTACACTATGGACAGCTTTTGTTTCAAGGGCCAGTCACGGTCTGTCACACATCACAGGACGTCATTGCGTGACTGTGATTTTAGTGGAGTCTGGGCACTCGGTCAGGTCCTGGATGCCTTTCGGGGCTGCCCCGCACGGGGCTGTCTGCATGATCGTGTGACAGCGTCTCTTGGTACAAGAGACCTGTGGGGTGAGTGCGGAACAGGTTGCCTCACTCTCTCAATGGATCTTTTTGTGGAGCAAGTGCACAGTTATGTAGGTCAGCCCTTGTAACTTTCTTGCTTCAAAAAAAAAAAAAAAAAAAAGTCACCTATAAATAGGCGTCTTGTGTGTGTGTGTGTCATAATGCTGCCTGTGAGGTGCAGCTTTTAGAGGTGTGCAAGTCACCATGCATTGATAGCTGACAGCTACACTATGGACAGCTTTTGTTTCAAGTGCCAGTCACGGTCTGTCACACATCACAGGACGTCATTGCGTAACTGTGATTTTAGTGGAGTCTGGGCACTCGGTCAGGTCCTGGATGCCTTTCGGGGCTGCCCCGCACGGGGCTGTCTGCATGATCACGGAACAGGTTGCCTCACTCTCTCAATGGATCTTTTTGTGGAGCAAGTGCACAGTTATTCGGTCAGCCCTTGTAACGTTCTTGCTTCAAAAAAGAAAAACCGAAGATCGACCCGCAGGTATTTTTGCGGCCCGGACGAAAATTGGGAGTGCGGCGACGGTTTGCGGGCCGCTTCGATTTGCTTGAATGCGCACTGCCAGACAAATAAAGTCCTTAATTGTTAGTGACGGACATTTAAAATCAAAGATCGACCCGCAGGTATTTTTGCCGGACGTGAGCTTTTTGGTGACGGTTTGCGGGCCGCTTCGATTTCCTTTTTTTTTTTTTTTTTATGGAAGCAAGAAATTCGATTTGCTTGAATGCGCACTGCCAGACAAATAAAGTCTCTAATTGTTAGTGACGGACATTTTAAATAGAAGATCGACCCGCAGGTATTTTCGTCGGACGTGCGCTTTTCGGTGACGGTGCATGCCAGGTCATCGGCACCCGTGCCAACCTGCATCCGGCATGCCAGGTCATTGCCTTGACATTTTGATCAGCCGATCAACCTTTGCAACAAGTTGAAACATTTTTACTAGTGCCACGAACAACAATATGCGGTCGTATATGATCGGCAAGTACGCGGCCCGGACGAAACTTGGGAGCGCGGTGACGGTTTGCGGGCCGCTTCGATTTGCTTGAATGCGCACTGCCAGACAAATAAAGTCTATAATTGTTAGTGACGGACATGTAAAATCGAAGATCGACCCGCAGGTATTTTTGCCGGACGTGAGCGTTTTGGTGACGGTGCATGCCAGGTCATCGGCACCCGTGCCAACCTGCATCCGGCATGCCAGGTCATTGCCTTGACATTTTGATCAGCCGATCAACATTTGCATCTAGTTGAAACATTTTTTCTAGCGCCACGAACAACAATATGCGGTCGTATATGATCGGCTGTGGGGTGAGTGCGGAACAGGTTGCCTCACTCTCTCAATGGATCTTTTTGTGGAGCAAGTGCACAGTTATGTAGGTCAGCCCTTGTAACTTTCTTGCTTCAAAAAAAAAAAAAAAAAAAAAAAAAGTATATGATCGGCAAGTACGCGGCCCGGACGAAAATTGGAAGCGCGGCGACGGTTTGCGGGCCGCTTCGATTTGCTTGAATGCGCACTGCCAGACAAATTAAGTCTCTAATTGTTAGTGACGGAGATTTTAAATAGAAGATCGACCCCCAGGTATTTTCGTCGGACGTGCGCTTTTCGGTGACGGTGCATGCCAGGTCATCGGCACCCGTGCCAACCTGCATCCGGCATGCCAGGTCATTGCCTTGACATTTTGATCAGCCGATCAACCTTTGCAACAAGTTGAAACATTTTTACTAGTGCCACGAACAACAATATGCGGTCGTATATGATTTTTTTTTTTTTTTTTTTTTTTTGAAGCAAGAAAGTTACAAGGGCTGACCTACATAACTGTGCACTTGCTCCACAAAAAGATCCATTGAGAGAGTGAGGCAACCTGTTCCGCACTCACCCCACAGGTCTCTTGTACCAAGAGACGCTGTCACACGATCATGCAGACAGCCCCGTGCGGGGCAGCCCCGAAAGGCATCCAGGACCTGACCGAGTGCCCAGACTCCACTAAAATCACAGTCACGCAATGACGTCCTGTGATGTGTGACAGACCGTGACTGGCCCTTGAAACAAAAGCTGTCCATAGTGTAGCTGTCAGCTATCAATGCATGGTGACTTGCACACCTCTAAAAGCTGCACCTTACAGGCAGCATTACGACACACACACAAGACGCCTATTTATAGGTGACTGATTGTCGACACAGACGTATATGATCGGCAAGTACGCGGCCCGGACGAAACTTGGGAGCGCGGTGACGGTTTGCGGGCCGCTTCGATTTGCTTGAATGCGCACTGCCAGACAAATAAAGTCTATAATTGTTAGTGACGGACATGTAAAATCGAAGATCGACCCGCAGGTATTTTTGCCGGACGTGAGCGTTTTGGTGACGGTGCAGTGTGGCAGTGGTATGCGCAACAGGTGTGGCAGCGTGTGCAGCCAGGAGCAGTGGTCCCTGTTAATAACAGCCGTCTTGCTTCAAAAAAAAAAAAAAAAAAAAAAAAAAAAATAACAGCCGTCTGCTGCTGCTGGATGACTTCAGTGTGTGGGCGCCGCCAGCAGGGCAGCAGCAGTTGTGGACGCAGCTGCGTCAAGATTCGGGCCGGCACGGCTGGCATGTGAGTGATGGGTTGGGCACGGGTATAGGTGGCGTGGTGGTCTGTTTTGACGGCTCCGGCAGGATATGCAATGCATTCGTTGGAGTAGTGGTTGTCGTTCCTCGTTGTGATGTGTTGCAAAATAGAATGACAAAGGCTAAGTTGATGGCTGGGTTACGTTATGTATGCATGCGTGTGGGTAGCAGAGTATGATGATGTGTGCAGGCATGTGCTGATAAGTTTGTGTGTGTGGTTATATGTGTCTGTGTTGGTGTCAAGTTTTACATAATGCCACATGCTTCATAGGGGTATGTTCGGTCAATAGCAGGATGTGATTTGCATGAAGTGGCGAGTCTATGAATAGACAGGTGGTGATTGTCTGTGTCGACAATCAGTCACCTATCAATAGGCGTCTTGTGTGTGTGTGTCGTAATGCTGCCTGTGAGGTGCAGCTTTTAGAGGTGTGCACGTCACCATGCATTGATAGCTGACAGATACACTATGGACAGCTTTTGTTTCAAGGGCCGGTCACGGTCTGTCACACATCACAGGACGTCATTGCGTGACTGTGATTTTAGTGGAGTCTGGGCACTCGGTCAGGTCCTGGATGCCTTTCGGGGCTGCCCCGCACGGGGCTGTCTGCATGATCGTGTGACAGCGTCTCTTGGTACAAGAGACCTGTGGGGTGAGTGCGGAACAGGTTGCCTCACTCTCTCAATGGATCTTTTTGTGGAGCAAGTGCACAGTTATGTAGGTCAGCCCTTGTAACTTTCTTGCTTCAAAAAAAAAAAAAAAAAAAAAAAAAAAAAAAAAAGACGCAGCTGCGTCTGCTGCTGCTGGAATCCATTTGGGTGGTGCGCTGCAGCAGCAGCAGGGCTGGCGTGACTGTGGCCAGTGCGGGTGGTAGCGAGGGCGGCAGCAGCCGCAATGCAGGCAGCAGTTTGCAATCGCAGAGCCACAGCAACAGCGGTGCGGAGGACAACAGCAACAGCAGCAGCAGCAGCAGCAGCAGCAGCAGCAGCATGGGCAGCCAACGGTTTGCAGCTGGCGAGCCGGGCAGCTCTTCATACGCTGCTAAGGCTGTGGCGTGCAGGTTTCTGGCAGAGCTACGGCAGCAAATTCAGAGGGAATGGGATAGGGTGGAAGTAGATGTTAGGTTGGGTTGTGGGATACCGTTTGCATGGCTGCAAGGAAGGTCGCCTGAGATCAAACTTGTTGACTTTTGGCAGAAGTGGGGAGCACTGTATAGGGTGGGCACCAATGGTCGCATCAATATTCGGGCCGGCACGGCTGGCATGTGAGTGATGGGTTGGGCACGGGTATAGGTGGCGTGGTGGTCTGTTTTGACGGCTCGGGCAGGATATGCAATGCATTCGTTGGAGTAGTGGTTGTCGTTTCTCGTTGTGATGTGTTGCAAAATAGAATGGCAAAGGCTAAGTTGATGGCTGGGTTACGTTATGTATGCATGCGCGTGGGTAGCAGAGTATGCTTATGTGCGCAGGCATGTGATGATAAGTTTGCGTGTGTGGTGATGTGTGTCTGTGTTGGTGTCATTTTTTTTACATATTGCCACATGTCTCATAGGGGTATGTTCGGTCAATAGCAGGATGTGCTTTGCATGAAGTGGAGAGTCTATGAATAGACAGGTGGCGATTGTCTGTGTCGACAATCAGTCACCTATAAATAGGCGTCTTGTGTGTGTGTCGTAATGCTGCCTGTAAGGTGCAGCTTTTAGAGGTGTGCAAGTCACCATGCATTGATAGCTGACAGCTGCACTATGGACAGCTTTTGTTTCAACGGCCAGTCACGGTCTGTCACACATCACAGGACGTCATTGCGTGACTGTGATTTTAGTGGAGTCTGGGCACTCGGTCAGGTCCTGGATGCCTTTCGGGGCTGCCCCGCACGGGGCTGTCTGCATGATCGTGTGACAGCGTCTCTTGGTACAAGAGACCTGTGGGGTGAGTGCGGAACAGGTTGCCTCACTCTCTCAATGGATCTTTTTGTGGAGCAAGTGCACAGTTATGTAGGTCAGCCCTTGTAACTTTCTTGCTTCAAAAAAAAAAAAAAAAAAAAAAAAAAAAAAGTGACGGTGCATGCCAGGTCATCGGCACCCGTGCCAACCTGCATCCGGCATGCCAGGTCATTGCCTTGACATTTTGATCAGCCGATCAACATTTGCATCTAGTTGAAACATTTTTTCTAGCGCCACGAACAACAATATGCGGTCGTATATGATCGGCAAGTACGCGGCCCGGACGAAAATTTGAAGCGCGGCGACGGTTTGCGGGCCGCTTCGATTTGCTTGAATGCGCACTGCCAGACAAATAAAGTCTCTAATTGTTAGTGACGGACATTTAAAATCAAAGATCGACCCGCAGGTATTTTCGCCGGACGTGAGCTTTTTGGTGACGGTGCATGCCAGGTCATCGGCACCCGTGCCAACCTGCATCCGGCATGCCAGGTCATTGCCTTGACATTTTGAACAGCCGATCAACATTTGCAACTAGTTGACACATTTTTACTAATGCCACGAACAACAATATGCGGTCGTATATGATCGGCAAGTACGCGGCCCGGACGAAACTTGGGAGCGCGGTGACGGTTTGCGGGCCGCTTCGATTTGCTTGAATGCGCACTGCCAGACAAATAAAGTCTATAATTGTTAGTGACGGACATGTAAAATCGAAGATCGACCCGCAGGTATTTTTGCCGGACGTGAGCGTTTTGGTGACGGTGCATGCCAGGTCATCGGCACCCGTGCCAACCTGCATCCGGCATGCCAGGTCATTGCCTTGACATTTTGATCAGCCGATCAACATTTGCATCTAGTTGAAACATTTTTTCTAGCGCCACGAACAACAATATGCGGTCGTATATGATCGGCAAGTACGCGGCCCGGACGAAAATTTGAAGCGCGGCGACGGTTTGCGGGCCGCTTCGATTTGCTTGAATGCGCACTGCCAGACAAATTAAGTCTCTAATTGTTAGTGACGGACATTTAAAATCAAAGATCGACCCGCAGGTATTTTTGCCGGACGTGAGCTTTTTGGTGACGGTGCATGCCAGGTCATCGGCACCCGTGCCAACCTGCATCCGGCATGCCAGGTCATTGCCTTGACATTTTGAACAGCCGATCAACATTTGCAACAAATTGAAACATTTTTACTAGTGCCACGAACAACAATATGCGGTCGTAGATGATCGGCAAGTACGCGGCCCAAACGAAAATTGGAAGCGCGGCAACGGTTTGCCGGCCGCTTCGATTTGCTTGAATGCGCACTGCCAGACAAATAAAGTCCTTAATTGTTAGTGACGGACATGTAAAATCGAAGATCGACCCGCAGGTATTTTCGTCGGACGTGCTCTTTTCGGTGACGGTGCATGCCAGGTCATCGGCACCCGTGCCAACCTGCATCCGGCATGCCAGGTCATTGCCTTGACATTTTGAACAGCCGATCAACCTTTGCAACAAGTTGAAACATTTTTACTAATGCCCCGAACAACAATATGCGGTCGTATATGATCGGCAAGTACGCGGCCGGGACGAAACTTGGGAGCGCGGTGACGGTTTGCGGGCCGCTTCGATTTGCTTGAATGCGCACTGCCAGACAAATAAAGTCTCTAATTGTTAGTGACGGACATGTAAAATCGAAGATCTTTTTGTGGAGCAAGTGCACAGTTATGTAGGTCAGCCCTTGTAACTTTCTTGCTTCAAAAAAAAAAAAAAAAAAAAAAAATCGAAGATCGACCCGCAGGTATTTTTACCGGACCTGAGCTTTTTGGTGACGGTGCATGCCAGGTCATCGGCACCCGTGCCAACCTGCATCCGGCATGCCAGGTCATTGCCTTGACATTTTGATCGGTCATTGCCTTGACATTTTGATCAGCCGATCAACATTTGCAACTAGTTGAAACATTTTTATTAGTGCCATGAACAACAATATGCGGTCGTATATGATCACTTTTTACATAAGGCCACATATCGCATAGGGGTATGTTTTTTTTTTTGTAACTTTCTTGCTTCAAAAAAAAAAAAAAAAAAAAGACGCCTATTTATAGGTGAGGGATTGTCGGCACAGAAAATCACCACCTGACTATTCCTAGACTCTCCTCTTCATGCAAAGCACATCCTGCTATTGACCAAACATACCCCTATGAGATATGTGACCTACATAACTGTGCACTTGCTCCACAAAAAGATCCATTGAGAGAGTGAGGCAACCTGTTCCGCACTCACCCCACAGGTCTCTTGTACCAAGAGACGCTGTCACACGATCATGCAGACAGCCCCGTGCGGGGCAGCCCCGAAAGGCATCCAGGACCTGACCGAGTGCCCAGACTCCACTAAAATCACAGTCACGCAATGACACCTATAAACAGGCGTCTTGTGTGTGTGCCGTAATGCTGCCTGTAAGGTGCAGATTTTAGAGGTGTGCAAGTCACCATGCATTGATAGCTGACAGTTACACTATGGACAGCTTTTGTTTCAGGGGCCAGTCACGGTCTGTCACACATCACAGGACGTCATTGCGTGACTGTGATTTTAGTGGAGTCTGGGCACTCGGTCAGGTCCTGGATGCCTTTCGGGGCTGCCCCGCACGGGGCTGTCTGCATGATCGTGTGACAGCAGAGTGCCCAATAGCTGCAGCAGTGTGGCAGTGGTATGCACAACAGGTGTGGCAGCTAGTGCAGCCAGGAGCAGTGGTCCCTGTTAACAACAGCCGTCTGCTGCTGCTGGATGACTTTTTTTTTTTTTTTTTTTTTTTTAAACAAGAAAGTTACAAGGGCTGACCTACATAACTGTGCACTTGCTCCACAAAAAGATCCATTGATGCTGGATGACTTCAGTGTGTGGGCAATCGCAGAGCCACAGCAACAGCGGTGCGGAGGATCTTTTTGTGGAGCAAGTGCACAGTTATGTAGGTCAGCCCTTGTAACTTTCTTGCTTCAAAAAAAAAAAAAAAAAAAAAAAAAAAAACAGCGGTGCGGAGGACAACAGCAACAGCAGCAGCAGCAGCAGCAGCAGCAGCAGCAGCATGGGCAGCCAACGGTTTGCAGCTGGCGAGCCGGGCAGCTCTTCATACGCTGCTAAGGCTGTGGCGTGCAGGTTTCTGGCAGAGCTACGGCAGCAAATTCAGAGGGAATGGGATAGGGTGGAAGTAGATGTTAGGTTGGGCTGTGGGATACCGTTTGCATGGCTGCAAGGAAGGTCGCCTGAGATCAAACTTGTTGACTTTTGGCAGAAGTGGGGAGCACTGTATAGGGTGGGCACCGATGGTCGCATCAAGATTCGGGCCGGCACGGCTGGCATGTGAGTGATGGGTTGGGCACGGGTATAGGTGGCGTGGTGGTCTGTTTTGACGGCTCGGGCAGGATATGCAATGCATTCGTTGGAGTAGTGGTTGTCGTTCCTCGTTGTGATGTGTTGCAAAATAGAATGACAAAGGCTAAGTTGATGGCTGGGTTACGTTATGTATGCATGCGTGTGGGTAGCAGAGTATGATGATGTGTGCAGGCATGTGATGATAAGTTTGCGTGTGTGGTGATGTGTGTCTGTGTTGGTGTCATTTTTTTTACATATTGCCACATGTCTCATAGGGGTATGTTCGGTCAATAGCAGGATGTGCTTTGCATGAAGTGGAGAGTCTATGAATAGACAGGTGGCGATTGTCTGTGTCGACAATCAGTCACCTATAAATAGGCGTCTTGTGTGTGTGTCGTAATGCTGCCTGTAAGGTGCAGCTTTTAGAGGTGTGCAAGTCACCATGCATTGATAGCTGACAGCTACACTATGGACAGCTTTTGTTTCAAGGGCCAGTCACGGTCTGTCACACATCACAGGACGTCATTGCGTGACTGTGATTTTAGTGGAGTCTGGGCACTCGGTCAGGTCCTGGATGCCTTTCGGGGCTGCCCCGCACGGGGCTGTCTGCATGATCACGGAACAGGTTGCCTCACTCTCTCAATGGATCTTTTTGTGGAGCAAGTGCACAGTTATGTAGGTCAGCCCTTGTAACTTTCTTGCTTCAAAAAAAAAAAAAAAAAAAAAAAAAAAAATCGTGTGACAGCGTCTCTTGGTACAAGAGACCTGTGGGGTGAGTGCGGAACAGGTTGCCTCACTCTCTCAATGGATCTTTTTGTGGAGCAAGTGCACAGTTATTCGGTCAGCCCTTGTAACGTTCTTGCTTCAAAAAAGAAAAACCGAAGATCGACCCGCAGGTATTTTTGCGGCCCGGACGAAAATTGGGAGTGCGGCGACGGTTTGCGGGCCGCTTCGATTTGCTTGAATGCGCACTGCCAGACAAATAAAGTCTATAATTGTTAGTGACGGACATGTAAAATCGAAGATCGACCCGCAGGTATTTTTGCCGGACGTGAGCGTTTATGTGACGGTGCATGCCAGGTCATCGGCACCCGTGCCAACCTGCATCCGGCATGCCAGGTCATTGCCTTGACATTTTGATCAGCCGATCAACATTTGCATCTAGTTGAAACATTTTTTCTAGCGCCACGAACAACAATATGCGGTCGTATATGATCGGCAAGTACGCGGCCCGGACGAAAATTTGAAGCGCGGCGACGGTTTGCGGGCCGCTTCGATTTGCTTGAATGCGCACTGCCAGACAAATAAAGTCTATAATTGTTAGTGACGGACATGTAAAATCGAAGATCGACCCGCAGGTATTTTTGCCGGACGTGAGCGTTTTGGTGACGGTGCATGCCAGGTCATCGGCACCCGTGCCAACCTGCATCCGGCATGCCAGGTCATTGCCTTGACATTTTGATCAGCCGATCAACATTTGCATCTAGTTGAAACATTTTTTCTAGCGCCACGAACAACAATATGCGGTCGTATATGATCGGCAAGTACGCGGCCCGGACGAAAATTTGAAGCGCGGCGACGGTTTGCGGGCCGCTTCGATTTGCTTGAATGCGCACTGCCAGACAAATTAAGTCTCTAATTGTTAGTGACGGACATTTAAAATCAAAGATCGACCCGCAGGTATTTTTGCCGGACGTGAGCTTTTTGGTGACGGTGCATGCCAGGTCATCGGCACCCGTGCCAACCTGCATCCGGCATGCCAGGTCATTGCCTTGACATTTTGAACAGCCGATCAACATTTGCAACAAATTGAAACATTTTTACTAGTGCCACGAACAACAATATGCGGTCGTAGATGATCGGCAAGTACGCGGCCCAAACGAAAATTGGAAGCGCGGCGACGGTTTGCCGGCCGCTTCGATTTGCTTGAATGCGCACTGCCAGACAAATAAAGTCCTTAATTGTTAGTGACGGACATGTAAAATCGAAGATCGACCCGCAGGTATTTTCGTCGGACGTGCTCTTTTCGGTGACGGTGCATGCCAGGTCATCGGCACCCGTGCCAACCTGCATCCGGCATGCCAGGTCATTGCCTTGACATTTTGATCAGCCGATCAACCTTTGCAACAAGTTGAAACATTTTTACTAATGCCCCGAACAACAATATGCGGTCGTATATGATCGGCAAGTACGCGGCCGGGACGAAACTTGGGAGCGCGGTGACGGTTTGCGGGCCGCTTCGATTTGCTTGAATGCGCACTGCCAGACAAATAAAGTCTCTAATTGTTAGTGACGGACATGTAAAATCGAAGATCTTTTTGTGGAGCAAGTGCACAGTTATGTAGGTCAGCCCTTGTAACTTTCTTGCTTCAAAAAAAAAAAAAAAAAAAAAAAAATCGAAGATCGACCCGCAGGTATTTTTACCGGACCTGAGCTTTTTGGTGACGGTGCATGCCAGGTCATCGGCACCCGTGCCAACCTGCATCCGGCATGCCAGGTCATTGCCTTGACATTTTGATCGGTCATTGCCTTGACATTTTGATCAGCCGATCAACATTTGCAACTAGTTGAAACATTTTTATTAGTGCCATGAACAACAATATGCGGTCGTATATGATCATTTTTTACATAAGGCCACATATCGCATAGGGGTATGTTTTTTTTTTGTAACTTTCTTGCTTCAAAAAAAAAAAAAAAAAAAGACGCCTATTTATAGGTGAGGGATTGTCGGCACAGAAAATCACCACCTGACTATTCCTAGACTCTCCTCTTCATGCAAAGCACATCCTGCTATTGACCAAACATACCCCTATGAGATATGTGACCTACATAACTGTGCACTTGCTCCACAAAAAGATCCATTGAGAGAGTGAGGCAACCTGTTCCGCACTCACCCCACAGGTCTCTTGTACCAAGAGACGCTGTCACACGATCATGCAGACAGCCCCGTGCGGGGCAGCCCCGAAAGGCATCCAGGACCTGACCGAGTGCCCAGACTCCACTAAAATCACAGTCACGCAATGACACCTATAAACAGGCGTCTTGTGTGTGTGCCGTAATGCTGCCTGTAAGGTGCAGATTTTAGAGGTGTGCAAGTCACCATGCATTGATAGCTGACAGTTACACTATGGACAGCTTTTGTTTCAGGGGCCAGTCACGGTCTGTCACACATCACAGGACGTCATTGCGTGACTGTGATTTTAGTGGAGTCTGGGCACTCGGTCAGGTCCTGGATGCCTTTCGGGGCTGCCCCGCACGGGGCTGTCTGCATGATCGTGTGACAGCAGAGTGCCCAATAGCTGCAGCAGTGTGGCAGTGGTATGCACAACAGGTGTGGCAGCTAGTGCAGCCAGGAGCAGTGGTCCCTGTTAACAACAGCCGTCTGCTGCTGCTGGATGACTTTTTTTTTTTTTTTTTTTTTTAAACAAGAAAGTTACAAGGGCTGACCTACATAACTGTGCACTTGCTCCACAAAAAGATCCATTGATGCTGGATGACTTCAGTGTGTGGGCAATCGCAGAGCCACAGCAACAGCGGTGCGGAGGATCTTTTTGTGGAGCAAGTGCACAGTTATGTAGGTCAGCCCTTGTAACTTTCTTGCTTCAAAAAAAAAAAAAAAAAAAAAAAAACAGCGGTGCGGAGGACAACAGCAACAGCAGCAGCAGCAGCAGCAGCAGCAGCAGCAGCATGGGCAGCCAACGGTTTGCAGCTGGCGAGCCGGGCAGCTCTTCATACGCTGCTAAGGCTGTGGCGTGCAGGTTTCTGGCAGAGCTACGGCAGCAAATTCAGAGGGAATGGGATAGGGTGGAAGTAGATGTTAGGTTGGGCTGTGGGATACCGTTTGCATGGCTGCAAGGAAGGTCGCCTGAGATCAAACTTGTTTTTTTTTTTTTTTTTTTTTTTTTTGAAGCAAGAAAGTTACAAGGGCTGACCTACATAACTGTGCACTTGCTCCACAAAAAGATCCATTGAGAGAGTGAGGCAACCTGTTCCGCACTCACCCCACAGGTCTCTTGTACCAAGAGACGCTGTCACACGATCATGCAGACAGCCCCGTGCGGGGCAGCCCCGAAAGGCATCCAGGATCAAACTTGTTGACTTTTGGCAGAAGTGGGGAGCACTGTATAGGGTGGGCACCGATGGTCGCATCAAGATTCGGGCCGGCACGGCTGGCATGTGAGTGATGGGTTGGGCACGGGTATAGGTGGCGTGGTGGTCTGTTTTGACGGCTCGGGCAGGATATGCAATGCATTCGTTGGAGTAGTGGTTGTCGTTCCTCGTTGTGATGTGTTGCAAAATAGAATGACAAAGGCTAAGTTGATGGCTGGGTTACGTTATGTATGCATGCGTGTGGGTAGCAGAGTATGATGATGTGTGCAGGCATGTGATGATAAGTTTGCGTGTGTGGTGATGTGTGTCTGTGTTGGTGTCATTTTTTTTACATATTGCCACATGTCTCATAGGGGTATGTTCGGTCAATAGCAGGATGTGCTTTGCATGAAGTGGAGAGTCTATGAATAGACAGGTGGCGATTGTCTGTGTCGACAATCAGTCACCTATAAATAGGCGTCTTGTGTGTGTGTCGTAATGCTGCCTGTAAGGTGCAGCTTTTAGAGGTGTGCAAGTCACCATGCATTGATAGCTGACAGCTACACTATGGACAGCTTTTGTTTCAAGGGCCAGTCACGGTCTGTCACACATCACAGGACGTCATTGCGTGACTGTGATTTTAGTGGAGTCTGGGCACTCGGTCAGGTCCTGGATGCCTTTCGGGGCTGCCCCGCACGGGGCTGTCTGCATGATCGTGTGACAGCGTCTCTTGGTACAAGAGACCTGTGGGGTGAGTGCGGAACAGGTTGCCTCACTCTCTCAATGGATCTTTTTGTGGAGCAAGTGCACAGTTATGTAGGTCAGCCCTTGTAACTTTCTTGCTTCAAAAAAAAAAAAAAAAAAAAAAGTCACCTATAAATAGGCGTCTTGTGTGTGTGTGTGTCATAATGCTGCCTGTGAGGTGCAGCTTTTAGAGGTGTGCAAGTCACCATGCATTGATAGCTGACAGCTACACTATGGACAGCTTTTGTTTCAAGTGCCAGTCACGGTCTGTCACACATCACAGGACGTCATTGCGTAACTGTGATTTTAGTGGAGTCTGGGCACTCGGTCAGGTCCTGGATGCCTTTCGGGGCTGCCCCGCACGGGGCTGTCTGCATGATCACGGAACAGGTTGCCTCACTCTCTCAATGGATCTTTTTGTGGAGCAAGTGCACAGTTATGTAGGTCAGCCCTTGTAACTTTCTTGCTTCAAAAAAAAAAAAAAAAAAAAAAAAAATCGTGTGACAGCGTCTCTTGGTACAAGAGACCTGTGGGGTGAGTGCGGAACAGGTTGCCTCACTCTCTCAATGGATCTTTTTGTGGAGCAAGTGCACAGTTATTCGGTCAGCCCTTGTAACGTTCTTGCTTCAAAAAAGAAAAACCGAAGATCGACCCGCAGGTATTTTTGCGGCCCGGACGAAAATTGGGAGTGCGGCGACGGTTTGCGGGCCGCTTCGATTTGCTTGAATGCGCACTGCCAGACAAATAAAGTCTATAATTGTTAGTGACGGACATGTAAAATCGAAGATCGACCCGCAGGTATTTTTGCCGGACGTGAGCGTTTTGGTGACGGTGCATGCCAGGTCATCGGCACCCGTGCCAACCTGCATCCGGCATGCCAGGTCATTGCCTTGACATTTTGATCAGCCGATCAACATTTGCATCTAGTTGAAACATTTTTTCTAGCGCCACGAACAACAATATGCGGTCGTATATGATCGGCAAGTACGCGGCCCGGACGAAAATTGGAAGCGCGGCGACGGTTTGCGGGCCGCTTCGATTTGCTTGAATGCGCACTGCCAGACAAATAAAGTCTCTAATTGTTAGTGACGGACATTTAAAATCAAAGATCGACCCGCAGGTATTTTCGCCGGACGTGAGCTTTTTGGTGACGGTGCATGCCAGGTCATCGGCACCCGTGCCAACCTGCATCCGGCATGCCAGGTCATTGCCTTGACATTTTGAACAGCCGATCAACATTTGCAACTAGTTGACACATTTTTACTAATGCCACGAACAACAATATGCGGTCGTATATGATCGGCAAGTACGCGGCCCGGACGAAACTTGGGAGCGCGGTGACGGTTTGCGGGCCGCTTCGATTTGCTTGAATGCGCACTGCCAGACAAATAAAGTCTATAATTGTTAGTGACGGACATGTAAAATCGAAGATCGACCCGCAGGTATTTTTGCCGGACGTGAGCGTTTTGGTGACGGTGCATGCCAGGTCATCGGCACCCGTGCCAACCTGCATCCGGCATGCCAGGTCATTGCCTTGACATTTTGATCAGCCGATCAACATTTGCATCTAGTTGAAACATTTTTTCTAGCGCCACGAACAACAATATGCGGTCGTATATGATCGGCAAGTACGCGGCCCGGACGAAAATTTGAAGCGCGGCGACGGTTTGCGGGCCGCTTCGATTTGCTTGAATGCGCACTGCCAGACAAATTAAGTCTCTAATTGTTAGTGACGGACATTTAAAATCAAAGATCGACCCGCAGGTATTTTTGCCGGACGTGAGCTTTTTGGTGACGGTGCATGCCAGGTCATCGGCACCCGTGCCAACCTGCATCCGGCATGCCAGGTCATTGCCTTGACATTTTGAACAGCCGATCAACATTTGCAACAAATTGAAACATTTTTACTAGTGCCACGAACAACAATATGCGGTCGTAGATGATCGGCAAGTACGCGGCCCAAACGAAAATTGGAAGCGCGGCAACGGTTTGCCGGCCGCTTCGATTTGCTTGAATGCGCACTGCCAGACAAATAAAGTCTATAATTGTTAGTGACGGACATGTAAAATCGAAGATCGACCCGCAGGTATTTTCGTCGGACGTGCTCTTTTCGGTGACGGTGCATGCCAGGTCATCGGCACCCGTGCCAACCTGCATCCGGCATGCCAGGTCATTGCCTTGACATTTTGATCAGCCGATCAACATTTGCATCTAGTTGAAACATTTTTTCTAGCGCCACGAACAACAATATGCGGTCGTATATGATCGGCAAGTACGCGGCCCGGACGAAAATTTGAAGCGCGGCGACGGTTTGCGGGCCGCTTCGATTTGCTTGAATGCGCACTGCCAGACAAATAAAGTCTCTAATTGTTAGTGACGGACATTTTAAATAGAAGATCGACCCGCAGGTATTTTCGTCGGACGTGCGCTTTTCGGTGACGGTGCATGCCAGGTCATCGGCACCCGTGCCAACCTGCATCCGGCATGCCAGGTCATTGCCTTGACATTTTGATCAGCCGATCAACCTTTGCAACAAGTTGAAACATTTTTACTAGTGCCACGAACAACAATATGCGGTCGTATATGATCGGCAAGTACGCGGCCCGGACGAAACTTGGGAGCGCGGTGACGGTTTGCGGGCCGCTTCGATTTGCTTGAATGCGCACTGCCAGACAAATAAAGTCTATAATTGTTAGTGACGGACATGTAAAATCGAAGATCGACCCGCAGGTATTTTTGCCGGACGTGAGCGTTTTGGTGACGGTGCATGCCAGGTCATCGGCACCCGTGCCAACCTGCATCCGGCATGCCAGGTCATTGCCTTGACATTTTGATCAGCCGATCAACATTTGCATCTAGTTGAAACATTTTTTCTAGCGCCACGAACAACAATATGCGGTCGTATATGATCGGCAAGTACGCGGCCCGGACGAAAATTGGAAGCGCGGCGACGGTTTGCGGGCCGCTTCGATTTGCTTGAATGCGCACTGCCAGACAAATTAAGTCTCTAATTGTTAGTGACGGACATTTAAAATCAAAGATCGACCCGCAGGTATTTTTGCCGGACGTGAGCTTTTTGGTGACGGTGCATGCCAGGTCATCGGCACCCGTGCCAACCTGCATCCGGCATGCCAGGTCATTGCCTTGACATTTTGAACAGCCGATCAACATTTGCAACTAGTTGACACATTTTTACTAATGCCACGAACAACAATATGCGGTCGTATATGATCGGCAAGTACGCGGCCCGGACGAAACTTGGGAGCGCGGTGACGGTTTGCGGGCCGCTTCGATTTGCTTGAATGCGCACTGCCAGACAAATAAAGTCTCTAATTGTTAGTGACGGACATGTAAAATCGAAGATCGACCCGCAGGTATTTTTGCCGGACGTCAGCGTTTTGGTGACGGTGCATGCCAGGTCATCGGCACCCGTGCCAACCTGCATCCGGCATGCCAGGTCATTGCCTTGACATTTTGATCAGCCGATCAACATTTGCATCTAGTTGAAACATTTTTTCTAGCGCCACGAACAACAATATGCGGTCGTATATGATCGGCAAGTACGCGGCCCGGACGAAAATTGGAAGCGCGGCGACGGTTTGCGGGCCGCTTCGATTTGCTTGAATGCGCACTGCCAGACAAATTAAGTCTCTAATTGTTAGTGACGGACATTTAAAATCAAAGATCGACCCGCAGGTATTTTTGCCGGACGTGAGCTTTTTGGTGACGGTGCATGCCAGGTCATCGGCACCCGTGCCAACCTGCATCCGGCATGCCAGGTCATTGCCTTGACATTTTGAACAGCCGATCAACATTTGCAACTAGTTGACACATTTTTACTAATGCCACGAACAACAATATGCGGTCGTATATGATCGGCAAGTACGCAGCTGCCGAGGCGGCTGCGAGTGTTTGGCTGGCGGCTTCTGCATGCAGGAGTGAAGGTAGGCGCACGGCGCATGCTGGCATCCAGTAGGCGCGCGCCGGCTCACTTTGCCTGCCCAGCACAGCAGTGTCAGCAGCCGCAGCAACTGGAGACCCTCACCCACTTGTTTGTGGAGTGCCCAATAGCTGCAGCAGTGTGGCAGTGGTATGCGCAACAGGTGTGGCAGCTTGTGCAGCCAGGAGCAGTGGTCCCTGTTAATAACAGCCGTCTGCTGCTGCTGGATGACTTCAGTGTGTGGGCGCCGCCAGCAGGGCAGCAGCAGATCCTGGCGAAGGTGGTGGTGCTGCGAGCGGCGCCAGTGCTGGACAGCGTCGTGGACAGCACTCAGACAGCGTTTGTTCCAGGCAGGGACATTGCAGACAATGTGCTGCTGCACCTGGAGGAAGTTGACTTCCTCAGGACGCAGCAGCAGCCCGGCTGCATTTTGTTTCTGGACTTTGAGAAGGCTTATGACAGGTTAGACAGGGACTGGCTGATGAAGTGCTTGGCAGCAATGCAGTTCCCGCCTGGCATGCGCAGGTGGGTACAGCTGCTGCTGGCAGGCACGCAGGGCCGCATCGTGTTCAACGGCGGCCACCTCAGCAGGGTGTTTGACATCCCCTCTGGCTGCGCGCAGGGCAGTCCACTCAGCCCGCTGCTGTATGTGCTAGCAGCGCAGCCGCTGGCGGCCAAATGCAGAGCGTTGCAAGCAGCAGGGGAAGTGGACAGCATCAGCATGCCCGATGGCTCAGCAGCACCCTGCAGCATGCAGCATGCAGACGACACCACCCTGCACGCTGCCAGCAGGCAAGGCGTTGCTGTGCTGGTGAGGAAAGCAGTACAGCCGTTTTGTGCAGCGAGTGGCGCCAAGCTGGGAGTCAGCAAGTGCCAGGGCATGGAAGTAGGCACGCAGCAGCCGTTTGTAGGGGTGGATCCAGCCACGCAGATACCGTTCCATGATACAGCACTGCACCCGATCAGGCACCTGGGTCTGCTGCTGTCAGCAGCAGGCGCAGAGCCGCATGCAGTAGCGCTGTATACGCAGCGCCTGCAAACCATCACATACCGGGCGCGGCAGTGGGCACGGCAGAATCTCAGCTATTTGGGGCGCTGCGCAGTTGCGCAGCAGATGATGGCATCTTGCATCACATATCATGCGCAGTTCGTGCCAGTCCCAGCAGATATCATGGCCAGGATGCACCGCCGCCTCTTAGGGTTTGTGACAGAGCAGGGCTGCGCTCGCGAAGCCAACATCCGGCAGTGGAATGAAAGCCCTCCGGCAGCAGTGGCCAGCCTGCCTTTCAGCATGGGCGGAATGAGGCAGGTTGATGTCAGGGCGCACGCCACAGCAATGCAGGCACGCACAGCAGCAGCATTGCTGTCGCCGCGGCGAGCCCCATGGAAGGCCTTCATGCGGGCCAACCTGCGCCATGCACTGCCAGGACTAGGGGAGGCAGCGTTGGTGCAGCAATCAAGGGCGCCGCTGCAGGCTGCCGCCAGGGGCGGCAGGCTGCCGCTGCGCCTTGCAGCATACATAGAGGCGCTGCAAAGTGTGGGCATTCACAGGCACGTGGAGCACAGCGCCATGACCCGCCAGCAGATCCAGCTTGAGCTGCTAGTGGGGAACCACAGCGTGGGTAGCAGCTCAGATGGGCAGATGTTGGCAGCAGCCGGCACCCTACCTGCCCAGCTGCGCCACGGCGCAGGCACCACACTGGGGCAGGTGCAGCAGCAGCTAACTGGACAGCCGCAGCAAGATGGCTTAGTGCTGCCGCCGACATGGCTGCGCACTCTGCGGGAGGGCAGCACAGGTGCATGGCAGACCGATACGCAGCAGCAGTGGGCACAACAGTTGCAGCAAGATGGCGCCACCAAGTGCTACAAGGTGCAGCAGGATGGCAGCTTGACGGCCACGACAGCTGTCCCGATGGACACAGCAGCCCTCCAATGGGCGCCCTGTTGTGTGGTAGATGTAAAAGCAGTGCCACACCCTGCCTTTCAGCGGCAACAACAGCAGCGGCAGCAGCGACAGCAGCAGCAGCAGCGGCAACAGCCAGCAGCACGGCAACAGCGGCAGCCACGACAGCAGCAACAGCAGGAACAGCAGCAGCAGCAGCAGCAGCAGCCAGCAGCATGGCCACAGCAGCAGCCGCGACAGCAGCAACAACAGGAACAGCAGCAGCCGCAGCAGCAGCAGCAGCAGCAGCAGCACCAGGGACAGCAACAGCAACAGCAGCAATCGCAAAGCACGCCGTCATGGTACCTGGTGGGTGCTTGGGCAGACATTCGCGTAGATCCTAGTGTATGGGGGATGGGGTTTGATGTTAGCCTGCTGCAGTTCACACCAAAGGCGGCAACAATGGATCTTTTTGTGGAGCAAGTGCACAGTTATGTAGGTCAGCCCTTGTAACTTTCTTGCTTCAAAAGAAAAAAAAAAAAAAAGGCGGCAACATGCAGGCTGCTGCAGGAGCAATGCAGCCGGCAGTGCAAAGAGGGGTGGGTGTCAGGGGTAGGCATGCGCCCGCGGCTGTGGCGCAACCGCCTGGGTGCTGAGGCGCCACAGGACGGCTTGCAGGAGATGGAGGCAGCTCAGAAACGGTCTTTCCAGCAAATGCAGCAAAGTAGCGAGGCGCCTGGCAATCGCAGCAGCAGCAGCAGTGACAGCCAGCGGTTTAGCGATGCAGCTATGATGGCAGCTTACCATGCGTCCTGGATGGATCCGTCCAGGGAGCGGGAGCTGCCAAGACAGCGCGCAGCAACAGCAGCAGCAGTGGTCACGGCTCAGCGGCAGCAACAGGAGCAGCAACAGCAGCGCATCAGCTGCCCAGCCCACAATGATCTACTGGACCCGACCACTCAATCCATGGGTGCTGCCAATGCCAGGCAGCACCGCTGGGTGGCGAGTTATCAGAGGCTGAAAGACACCCAGCTGCCGAGGCGGCTGCGAGTGTTTGGCTGGCGGCTTCTGCATGCAGGAGTGAAGGTAGGCGCACGGCGCATGCTGGCATCCAGTAGGCGCGCGCCGGCTCACTTTGCCTGCCCAGCACAGCAGTGTCAGCAGCCGCAGCAACTGGAGACCCTCACCCACTTGTTTGTGGAGTGCCCAATAGCTGCAGCAGTGTGGCAGTGGTATGCGCAACAGGTGTGGCAGCTTGTGCAGCCAGGAGCAGTGGTCCCTGTTAATAACAGCCGTCTGCTGCTGCTGGATGACTTCAGTGTGTGGGCGCCGCCAGCAGGGCAGCAGCATTTGTGGACGCAGCTGCGTCTGCTGCTGCTGGAATCCATTTGGGTGGTGCGCTGCAGCAGCAGCAGGGCTGGCGTGACTGTGGCCAGTGCGGGTGGTAGCGAGGGCGGCAGCAGCCGCAATGCAGGCAGCAGTTTGCAATCGCAGAGCCACAGCAACAGCGGTGCGGAGGACAACAGCAACAGCAGCAGCAGCAGCAGCAGCAGCAGCAGCATGGGCAGCCAACGGTTTGCAGCTGGCGAGCCGGGCAGCTCTTCATACGCTGCTAAGGCTGTGGCGTGCAGGTTTCTGGCAGAGCTACGGCAGCAAATTCAGAGGGAATGGGATAGGGTGGAAGTAGATGTTAGGTTGGGCTGTGGGATACCGTTTGCATGGCTGCAAGGAAGGTCGCCTGAGATCAAACTTGTTGACTTTTGGCAGAAGTGGGGAGCACTGTATAGGGTGGGCACCGATGGTCGCATCAAGATTCGGGCCGGCACGGCTGGCATGTGAGTGATGGGTTGGGCACGGGTATAGGTGGCGTGGTGGTCTGTTTTGACGGCTCGGGCAGGATATGCAATGCATTCGTTGGAGTAGTGGTTGTCGTTCCTCGTTGTGATGTGTTGCAAAATAGAATGACAAAGGCTAAGTTGATGGCTGGGTTACGTTATGTATGCATGCGTGTGGGTAGCAGAGTATGATGATGTGTGCAGGCATGTGATGATAAGTTTGCGTGTGTGGTGATGTGTGTCTGTGTTGGTGTCATTTTTTTTACATATTGCCACATGTCTCATAGGGGTATGTTCGGTCAATAGCAGGATGTGCTTTGCATGAAGTGGAGAGTCTATGAATAGACAGGTGGCGATTGTCTGTGTCGACAATCAGTCACCTATAAATAGGCGTCTTGTGTGTGTGTCGTAATGCTGCCTGTAAGGTGCAGCTTTTAGAGGTGTGCAAGTCACCATGCATTGATAGCTGACAGCTACACTATGGACAGCTTTTGTTTCAAGGGCCAGTCACGGTCTGTCACACATCACAGGACGTCATTGCGTGACTGTGATTTTAGTGGAGTCTGGGCACTCGGTCAGGTCCTGGATGCCTTTCGGGGCTGCCCCGCACGGGGCTGTCTGCATGATCGTGTGACAGCGTCTCTTGGTACAAGAGACCTGTGGGGTGAGTGCGGAACAGGTTGCCTCACTCTCTCAATGGATCTTTTTGTGGAGCAAGTGCACAGTTATGTAGGTCAGCCCTTGTAACTTTCTTGCTTCAAAAAAAAAAAAAAAAGTCACCTATAAATAGGCGTCTTGTGTGTGTGTGTGTCATAATGCTGCCTGTGAGGTGCAGCTTTTAGAGGTGTGCAAGTCACCATGCATTGATAGCTGACAGCTACACTATGGACAGCTTTTGTTTCAAGTGCCAGTCACGGTCTGTCACACATCACAGGACGTCATTGCGTAACTGTGATTTTAGTGGAGTCTGGGCACTCGGTCAGGTCCTGGATGCCTTTCGGGGCTGCCCCGCACGGGGCTGTCTGCATGATCACGGAACAGGTTGCCTCACTCTCTCAATGGATCTTTTTGTGGAGCAAGTGCACAGTTATGTAGGTCAGCCCTTGTAACTTTCTTGCTTCAAAAAAAAAAAAAAAAAAAAAATCGTGTGACAGCGTCTCTTGGTACAAGAGACCTGTGGGGTGAGTGCGGAACAGGTTGCCTCACTCTCTCAATGGATCTTTTTGTGGAGCAAGTGCACAGTTATTCGGTCAGCCCTTGTAACGTTCTTGCTTCAAAAAAGAAAAACCGAAGATCGACCCGCAGGTATTTTTGCGGCCCGGACGAAAATTGGGAGTGCGGCGACGGTTTGCGGGCCGCTTCGATTTGCTTGAATGCGCACTGCCAGACAAATAAAGTCCTTAATTGTTAGTGACGGACATTTAAAATCAAAGATCGACCCGCAGGTATTTTTGCCGGACGTGAGCTTTTTGGTGACGGTTTGCGGGCCGCTTCGATTTCCTTTTTTTTTTTTTTTTTTTATGGAAGCAAGAAATTCGATTTGCTTGAATGCGCACTGCCAGACAAATAAAGTCTCTAATTGTTAGTGACGGACATTTTAAATAGAAGATCGACCCGCAGGTATTTTCGTCGGACGTGCGCTTTTCGGTGACGGTGCATGCCAGGTCATCGGCACCCGTGCCAACCTGCATCCGGCATGCCAGGTCATTGCCTTGACATTTTGATCAGCCGATCAACCTTTGCAACAAGTTGAAACATTTTTACTAGTGCCACGAACAACAATATGCGGTCGTATATGATCGGCAAGTACGCGGCCCGGACGAAACTTGGGAGCGCGGTGACGGTTTGCGGGCCGCTTCGATTTGCTTGAATGCGCACTGCCAGACAAATAAAGTCTATAATTGTTAGTGACGGACATGTAAAATCGAAGATCGACCCGCAGGTATTTTTGCCGGACGTGAGCGTTTTGGTGACGGTGCATGCCAGGTCATCGGCACCCGTGCCAACCTGCATCCGGCATGCCAGGTCATTGCCTTGACATTTTGATCAGCCGATCAACATTTGCATCTAGTTGAAACATTTTTTCTAGCGCCACGAACAACAATATGCGGTCGTATATGATCGGCAAGTACGCGGCCCGGACGAAAATTGGAAGCGCGGCGACGGTTTGCGGGCCGCTTCGATTTGCTTGAATGCGCACTGCCAGACAAATTAAGTCTCTAATTGTTAGTGACGGACATTTAAAATCAAAGATCGACCCGCAGGTATTTTTGCCGGACGTGAGCTTTTTGGTGACGGTGCATGCCAGGTCATCGGCACCCGTGCCAACCTGCATCCGGCATGCCAGGTCATTGCCTTGACATTTTGAACAGCCGATCAACATTTGCAACTAGTTGACACATTTTTACTAATGCCACGAACAACAATATGCGGTCGTATATGATCGGCAAGTACGCGGCCCGGACGAAACTTGGGAGCGCGGTGACGGTTTGCGGGCCGCTTCGATTTGCTTGAATGCGCACTGCCAGACAAATAAAGTCTATAATTGTTAGTGACGGACATGTAAAATCGAAGATCGACCCGCAGGTATTTTTGCCGGACGTGAGCGTTTTGGTGACGGTGCATGCCAGGTCATCGGCACCCGTGCCAACCTGCATCCGGCATGCCAGGTCATTGCCTTGACATTTTGATCAGCCGATCAACATTTGCATCTAGTTGAAACATTTTTTCTAGCGCCACGAACAACAATATGCGGTCGTATATGATCGGCAAGTACGCGGCCCGGACGAAAATTGGAAGCGCGGCGACGGTTTGCGGGCCGCTTCGATTTGCTTGAATGCGCACTGCCAGACAAATTAAGTCTCTAATTGTTAGTGACGGACATTTAAAATCAAAGATCGACCCGCAGGTATTTTTGCCGGACGTGAGCTTTTTGGTGACGGTGCATGCCAGGTCATCGGCACCCGTGCCAACCTGCATCCGGCATGCCAGGTCATTGCCTTGACATTTTGAACAGCCGATCAACATTTGCAACTAGTTGACACATTTTTACTAATGCCACGAACAACAATATGCGGTCGTATATGATCGGCAAGTACGCAGCTGCCGAGGCGGCTGCGAGTGTTTGGCTGGCGGCTTCTGCATGCAGGAGTGAAGGTAGGCGCACGGCGCATGCTGGCATCCAGTAGGCGCGCGCCGGCTCACTTTGCCTGCCCAGCACAGCAGTGTCTTTTTTTTTTTTTTTTTTTTTTTTTTTTTGAAGCAAGAAAGTTACAAGGGCTGACCTACATAACTGTGCACTTGCTCCACAAAAAGATCCATTGAGAGAGTGAGGCAACCTGTTCCGCACTCACCCCACAGGTCTCTTGTACCAAGAGACGCTGTCACACGATCATGCAGACAGCCCCGTGCGGGGCAGCCCCGAAAGGCATCCAGGACCTGACCGAGTGCCCAGACTCCACTAAAATCACAGTCACGCAATGACGTCCTGTGATGTGTGACAGACCGTGACTGGCCCTTGAAACAAAAGCTGTCCATAGTGTAGCTGTCAGCTATCAATGCATGGTGACTTGCACACCTCTAAAAGCTGCACCTTACAGGCAGCATTACGACACACACACAAGACGCCTATTTATAGGTGACTGATTGTCGACACAGACAATCGCCACCTGTCTATTCATAGACTCTCCACTTCATGCAAAGCACATCCTGCTATTGACCGAACATACCCCTATGAGACATGTGGCAATATGTAAAAAAAATGACACCAACACAGACACACATATACACACACGCAAACTTATCAGCACATGCCTGCGCACATAATCATACTCTGCTACCCACGCGCATGCATACATAACGTAACCCAGCCATCAACTTAGCCTTTGCCATTCTATTTTGCAACACATCACAACGAGGAACGACAACCACTACAGCAGTGTCAGCAGCCGCAGCAACTGGAGACCCTCACCCACTTGTTTGTGGAGTGCCCAATAGCTGCAGCAGTGTGGCAGTGGTATGCGCAACAGGTGTGGCAGCTTGTGCAGCCAGGAGCAGTGGTCCCTGTTAATAACAGCCGTCTGCTGCTGCTGGATGACTTCAGTGTGTGGGCGCCGCCAGCAGGGCAGCAGCAGATCCTGGCGAAGGTGGTGGTGCTGCGAGCGGCGCCAGTGCTGGACAGCGTCGTGGACAGCACTCAGACAGCGTTTGTTCCAGGCAGGGACATTGCAGACAATGTGCTGCTGCACCTGGAGGAAGTTGACTTCCTCAGGACGCAGCAGCAGCCCGGCTGCATTTTGTTTCTGGACTTTGAGAAGGCTTATGACAGGTTAGACAGGGACTGGCTGATGAAGTGCTTGGCAGCAATGCAGTTCCCGCCTGGCATGCGCAGGTGGGTACAGCTGCTGCTGGCAGGCACGCAGGGCCGCATCGTGTTCAACGGCGGCCACCTCAGCAGGGTGTTTGACATCCCCTCTGGCTGCGCGCAGGGCAGTCCACTCAGCCCGCTGCTGTATGTGCTAGCAGCGCAGCCGCTGGCGGCCAAATGCAGAGCGTTGCAAGCAGCAGGGGAAGTGGACAGCATCAGCATGCCCGATGGCTCAGCAGCACCCTGCAGCATGCAGCATGCAGACGACACCACCCTGCACGCTGCCAGCAGGCAAGGCGTTGCTGTGCTGGTGAGGAAAGCAGTACAGCCGTTTTGTGCAGCGAGTGGCGCCAAGCTGGGAGTCAGCAAGTGCCAGGGCATGGAAGTAGGCACGCAGCAGCCGTTTGTAGGGGTGGATCCAGCCACGCAGATACCGTTCCATGATACAGCACTGCACCCGATCAGGCACCTGGGTCTGCTGCTGTCAGCAGCAGGCGCAGAGCCGCATGCAGTAGCGCTGTATACGCAGCGCCTGCAAACCATCACATACCGGGCGCGGCAGTGGGCACGGCAGAATCTCAGCTATTTGGGGCGCTGCGCAGTTGCGCAGCAGATGATGGCATCTTGCATCACATATCATGCGCAGTTCGTGCCAGTCCCAGCAGATATCATGGCCAGGATGCACCGCCGCCTCTTAGGGTTTGTGACAGAGCAGGGCTGCGCTCGCGAAGCCAACATCCGGCAGTGGAATGAAAGCCCTCCGGCAGCAGTGGCCAGCCTGCCTTTCAGCATGGGCGGAATGAGGCAGGTTGATGTCAGGGCGCACGCCACAGCAATGCAGGCACGCACAGCAGCAGCATTGCTGTCGCCGCGGCGAGCCCCATGGAAGGCCTTCATGCGGGCCAACCTGCGCCATGCACTGCCAGGACTAGGGGAGGCAGCGTTGGTGCAGCAATCAAGGGCGCCGCTGCAGGCTGCCGCCAGGGGCGGCAGGCTGCCGCTGCGCCTTGCAGCATACATAGAGGCGCTGCAAAGTGTGGGCATTCACAGGCACGTGGAGCACAGCGCCATGACCCGCCAGCAGATCCAGCTTGAGCTGCTAGTGGGGAACCACAGCGTGGGTAGCAGCTCAGATGGGCAGATGTTGGCAGCAGCCGGCACCCTACCTGCCCAGCTGCGCCACGGCGCAGGCACCACACTGGGGCAGGTGCAGCAGCAGCTAACTGGACAGCCGCAGCAAGATGGCTTAGTGCTGCCGCCGACATGGCTGCGCACTCTGCGGGAGGGCAGCACAGGTGCATGGCAGACCGATACGCAGCAGCAGTGGGCACAACAGTTGCAGCAAGATGGCGCCACCAAGTGCTACAAGGTGCAGCAGGATGGCAGCTTGACGGCCACGACAGCTGTCCCGATGGACACAGCAGCCCTCCAATGGGCGCCCTGTTGTGTGGTAGATGTAAAAGCAGTGCCACACCCTGCCTTTCAGCGGCAACAACAGCAGCGGCAGCAGCGACAGCAGCAGCAGCAGCGGCAACAGCCAGCAGCACGGCAACAGCGGCAGCCACGACAGCAGCAACAGCAGGAACAGCAGCAGCAGCAGCAGCAGCAGCCAGCAGCATGGCCACAGCAGCAGCCGCGACAGCAGCAACAACAGGAACAGCAGCAGCCGCAGCAGCAGCAGCAGCAGCAGCAGCACCAGGGACAGCAACAGCAACAGCAGCAATCGCAAAGCACGCCGTCATGGTACCTGGTGGGTGCTTGGGCAGACATTCGCGTAGATCCTAGTGTATGGGGGATGGGGTTTGATGTTAGCCTGCTGCAGTTCACACCAAAGGCGGCAACAATGGATCTTTTTGTGGAGCAAGTGCACAGTTATGTAGGTCAGCCCTTGTAACTTTCTTGCTTCAAAAGAAAGAAAAAAAAAAGGCGGCAACATGCAGGCTGCTGCAGGAGCAATGCAGCCGGCAGTGCAAAGAGGGGTGGGTGTCAGGGGTAGGCATGCGCCCGCGGCTGTGGCGCAACCGCCTGGGTGCTGAGGCGCCACAGGACGGCTTGCAGGAGATGGAGGCAGCTCAGAAACGGTCTTTCCAGCAAATGCAGCAAAGTAGCGAGGCGCCTGGCAATCGCAGCAGCAGCAGCAGTGACAGCCAGCGGTTTAGCGATGCAGCTATGATGGCAGCTTACCATGCGTCCTGGATGGATCCGTCCAGGGAGCGGGAGCTGCCAAGACAGCGCGCAGCAACAGCAGCAGCAGTGGTCACGGCTCAGCGGCAGCAACAGGAGCAGCAACAGCAGCGCATCAGCTGCCCAGCCCACAATGATCTACTGGACCCGACCACTCAATCCATGGGTGCTGCCAATGCCAGGCAGCACCGCTGGGTGGCGAGTTATCAGAGGCTGAAAGACACCCAGCTGCCGAGGCGGCTGCGAGTGTTTGGCTGGCGGCTTCTGCATGCAGGAGTGAAGGTAGGCGCACGGCGCATGCTGGCATCCAGTAGGCGCGCGCCGGCTCACTTTGCCTGCCCAGCACAGCAGTGTCAGCAGCCGCAGCAACTGGAGACCCTCACCCACTTGTTTGTGGAGTGCCCAATAGCTGCAGCAGTGTGGCAGTGTGGCAGTGTGGCAGTGGGAATGGGATAGGGTGGAAGTAGATGTTGCTGCCTGTGAGGTGCAGCTTTTAGAGGTGTGCAAGTCACCATGCATTGATAGCTGACAGCTACACTATGGACAGCTTTTGTTTCAAGTGCCAGTCACGGTCTGTCACACATCACAGGACGTCATTGCGTAACTGTGATTTTAGTGGAGTCTGGGCACTCGGTCAGGTCCTGGATGCCTTTCGGGGCTGCCCCGCACGGGGCTGTCTGCATGATCGTGTGACAGCGTCTCTTTTTTTTTTGTTTTTTTTTTGAAGCAAGAAAGTTACAAGGGCTGACCTACATAACTGTGCACTTGCTCCACAAAAAGATCCTTTGAGAGAGTGAGGCAACCTGTTCCGCACTCACCCCACAGGTCTCTTGTACCAAGAGACGCTGTCACACGATCATGCAGACAGCCCCGTGCGGGGCAGCCCCGAAAGGCATCCAGGACCTGACCGAGTGCCCAGACTCCACTAAAATCACAGTCACGCAATGACGTCCTGTGATGTGTGACAGACCGTAACTGGCCCGTGAAACAAAAGCTGTCCATAGTGTAGCTGTCAGCTATCCATGCATGGTGACTTGCACACCTCTAAAAGCTGCACCTTACAGGCAGCATTACGACACACACACAAGACGCCTATTTATAGGTGACTGATTGTCGACACAGACAATCGCCACCTGTCTATTCATAGACTCTCCACTTCATGCAAAGCACATCCTGCTATTGACCGAACATACCCCTATGAGACATGTGGCAATATGTAAAAAATGACACCAACACAGACACACATAACCACACACACAAACTTATCAGCACATGCCTGCGCACATAATCATACTCTGCTACCCACGCGCATGCATACATAACGTGACCCAGCCATCAACTTAGCCTTTGCCATTCTATTTTGCAACACATCACAACGAGAAACGACAACCACTACTCCAACGAATGCATTGCATATCCTGCCCGAGCCGTCAAAACAGACCACCACGCCACCTATACCCGTGCCCAACCCATCACTCACATGCCAGCCGTGCCGGCCCGAATCTTGATGCGACCATCGGTGCCCACCCTATACAGTGCTCCCCACTTCTGCCAAAAGTCAACAAGTTTGATCTCAGGCGACCTTCCTTGCAGCCATGCAAACGGTATCCCACAACCCAACCTAACATCTACTTCCACCCTATCCCATTCCCTCTGAATTTGCTGCCGTAGCTCTGCCAGAAACCTGCACGCCACAGCCTTAGCAGCGTATGAAGAGCTGCCCGGCTCGCCAGCTGCAAACCGTTGGCTGCCCATGCTGCTGCTGCTGCTGCTGCTGCTGCTGCTGCTGTTGCTGTTGTCCTCCGCACCGCTGTTGCTGTGGCTCTGCGATTGCAAACTGCTGCCTGCATTGCGGCTGCTGCCGCCCTCGCTACCACCCGCACTGGCCACAGTCACGCCAGCCCTGCTGCTGCTGCAGCGCACCACCCAAATGGATTCCAGCAGCAGCAGACGCAGCTGCGTCCACACCTGCTGCTGCCCTGCTGGCGGCGCCCACACACTGAAGTCATCCAGCAGCAGCAGATGGCTGTTATTAACAGGGACCACTGCTCCTGGCTGCACACGCTGCCACACCTGTTGCGCATACCACTGCCACACTGCTGCAGCTATTGGGCACTCCACAAACAAGTGGGTGAGGGTCTCCAGTTGCTGCGGCTGCTGACACTGCTGTGCTGGGCAGGCAAAGTGAGCCGGCGCGCGCCTACTGGATGCCAGCATGCGCCGTGCGCCTACCTTCACTCCTGCATGCAGAAGCCGCCAGCCAAACACTCGCAGCCGCCTCGGCAGCTGGGTGTCTTTCAGCCTCTGATAACTCGCCACCCAGCGGTGCTGCCTGGCATTGGCAGCACCCATGGATTGGGTGATCGGGTCCAGTAGATCATTGTGTGCTGGGCAGCTGATGCGCTGCTGTTGCTGCTCCTGTTGCTGCCGCTGAGCCGTGACCACTGCTGCTGCTGTTGCTGCGCGCTGTCTTGGCAGCTCCCGCTCCCTGGACGGATCCATCCAGGACGCATGGTAAGCTGCCATCATAGCTGCATCGCTAAACCGCTGGCTGTCACTGCTGCTTCTGCTGCGATTGCCTGGCGCCTCGCTACTTTGCTGCATTTGCTGGAAAGACCGTTTCTGAGCTGCCTCCATCTCCTGCAAGCCGTCCTGTAACGCCTCAGCACCCAGGCGGTTGCGCCACAGCCGCGGGCGCATGCCTACACCTGACACCCACCCCTCTTTGCACTGCCGGCTGCAATGCTCCTGCAGCAGCCTGCATGTTGCCACCTTTGGTGTGAACTGCAGCAGGCTGACAGCAAACCCCATCCCCCATACACTAGGATCTACGCGAATGTCTGCCCAAGCACCCACCAGGTACCATGACGGCGTGCTTTGCGATTGCTGCTGTTGCTGTTGCTGTCCCTGGTGCTGCTGCTGCTGCTGCTGCTGCTGCTGCTGCTGCTGCTGCTGCTGCGGCTGCTGCTGTTCCTGCTGTTGCTGCTGTCGCGGCTGCTGCTGTTGCCATGCTGCTGGCTGCTGCGGCTGCTGCTGCTGCTGCTGCTGCTGTTCCTGCTGTTGCTGCTGTCGTGGCTGCTGCTGTTGCCGTGCTGCTGGCTGTTGCCGATGCTGCTGCTGCTGTCGTTGCTGCCGCTGCTGTTGTTGCCGCTGAAAGGCAGGGTGCGGCACTGCTTTTACATCTACCACACAACAGGGCGCCCATTGGAGGGCTGCTGTGTCCATTGGGACAGCTGTCGTGGCCTTCAAGCTGCCATCCTGCTGCACCTTGTAGCACTTGGTGGCGCCATCTTGCTGCAACTGTTGTGCCCACTGCTGCTGCGTATCGGTCTGCCATGCACCTGTGCTGCCCTCCCGCAGAGTGCGCAGCCATGTCGGCGGCAGCACTAAGCCATCTTGCTGCGGCTGTCCAGTTAGCTGCTGCTGCACCTGCCCCAGTGTGGTGCCTGCGCCGTGGCGCAGCTGGGCAGGTAGGGTGCCGGCTGCTGCCAACATCTGCCCATCTGAGCTGCTACCCACGCTGTGGTTCCCCACTAGCAGCTCAAGCTGGATCTGCTGGCGGGTCATGGCGCTGTGCTCCACGTGCCTGTGAATGCCCACACTTTGCAGCGCCTCTATGTATGCTGCAAGGCGCAGCGGCAGCCTGCCGCCCCTGGCGGCAGCCTGCAGCGGCGCCCTTGATTGCTGCACCAACGCTGCCTCCCCTAGTCCTGGCAGTGCATGGCGCAGGTTGGCCCGCATGAAGGCCTTCCATGGGGCTCGCCGCGGCGACAGCAATGCTGCTGCTGTGCGTGCCTGCATTGCTGTGGCGTGCGCCCTGACATCAACCTGCCTCATTCCGCCCATGCTGAAAGGCAGGCTGGCCACTGCTGCCGGAGGGCTTTCATTCCACTGCCGGATGTTGGCTTCGCGAGCGCAGCCCTGCTCTGTCACAAACCCTAAGAGGCGGCGGTGCATCCTGGCCATGATATCTGCTGGGACTGGCACGAACTGCGCATGATATGTGATGCAAGATGCCATCATCTGCTGCGCAACTGCGCAGCGCCCCAAATAGCTGAGATTCTGCCGTGCCCACTGCCGCGCCCGGTATGTGATGGTTTGCAGGCGCTGCGTATACAGCGCTACTGCATGCGGCTCTGCGCCTGCTGCTGACAGCAGCAGACCCAGGTGCCTGATCGGGTGCAGTGCTGTATCATGGAACGGTATCTGCGTGGCTGGATCCACCCCTACAAACGGCTGCTGCGTGCCTACTTCCATGCCCTGGCACTTGCTGACTCCCAGCTTGGCGCCACTCGCTGCACAAAACGGCTGTACTGCTTTCCTCACCAGCACAGCAACGCCTTGCCTGCTGGCAGCGTGCAGGGTGGTGTCGTCTGCATGCTGCATGCTGCAGGGTGCTGCTGAGCCATCGGGCATGCTGATGCTGTCCACTTCCCCTGCTGCTTGCAACGCTCTGCATTTGGCCGCCAGCGGCTGCGCTGCTAGCACATACAGCAGCGGGCTGAGTGGGCTGCCCTGCGCGCAGCCAGAGGGGATGTCAAACACCCTGCTGAGGTGGCCGCCGTTGAACACGATGCGGCCCTGCGTGCCTGCCAGCAGCAGCTGTACCCACCTACGCATGCCAGGCGGGAACTGCATTGCTGCCAAGCACTTCATCAGCCAGTCCCTGTCTAACCTGTCATAAGCCTTCTCAAAGTCCAGAAACAAAATGCAGCCGGGCTGCTGCTGCGTCCTGAGGAAGTCAACTTCCTCCAGGTGCAGCAGCACATTGTCTGCAATGTCCCTGCCTGGAACAAACGCTGTCTGAGTGCTGTCCACGACGCTGTCCAGCACTGGCGCCGCCCGCAGCACCACCACCTTCGCCAGAACCTTCACATCACAGTTCATCAGCGTGATGGGGCGGTAGCTGGCAGCCTGGTCCCTTGGCTTACCGCCACCTTTGAACAGCAGGGTGATGAGCCTCTTGGTACAAGAGACCTGTAGGGTGAGTGCGGAACAGGTTGCCTCACTCTCTCAATGGATCTTTTTGTGGAGCAAGTGCAAAGTTATGTAGGTCAGCCCTTGTAACTTTCTTGCTTCAAAAAAAAAAAAAAGAAAAAAAAAAAGGGCAGCAGCAGTTGTGGACGCAGCTGCGTCTGCTGCTGCTGGAATCCATTTGGGTGGTGCGCTGCAGCAGCAGCAGGGCTGGCGTGACTGTGGCCAGTGCGGGTGGTAGCGAGGGCGGCAGCAGCCGCAATGCAGGCAGCAGTTTGCAATCGCAGAGCCACAGCAACAGCGGGGCGGAGGACAACAGCAACAGCAGCAGCAGCAGCAGCAGCAGCAGCAGCAGCATGGGCAGCCAACGGTTTGCAGCTGGCGAGCCGGGCAGCTCATCATACGCTGCTAAGGCTGTGGCGTGCAGGTTTCTGGCAGAGCTACGGCAGCAAATTCAGCGGGAATGGGATAGGGTGGAAGTAGATGTTAGGTTGGGTTGTGGGATACCGTTTGCATGGCTGCAAGGAAGGTCGCCTGAGATCAAACTTGTTGACTTTTGGCAGAAGTGGGGAGCACTGTATAGGGTGGGCACCGATGGTCGCATCAATATTCGGGCCGGCACGGCTGGCATGTGAGTGATGGGTTGGGCACGGGTATAGGTGGCGTGGTGGTCTGTTTTGACGGCTCGGGCAGGATATGCAATGCATTCGTTGGAGTAGTGGTTGTCGTTTCTCGTTGTGATGTGTTGCAAAATAGAATGACAAAGGCTAAGTTGATGGCTGGGTTACGTTATGTATGCATGCGTGTGGGTAGCAGAGTATGATGGTGTGTGTCGTAATGCTGCCTGTGAGGTGCATCTTTTTTTTTTTTTTTTTTTTACGTTATGTATGCATGCGTGTGGGTAGCAGAGTATGATGGTGTGTGTCGTAATGACGTCCTGTGATGTGTGACAGACCGTGACTGGCCCTTGAAACAAAAGCTGTCCATAGTGTAGCTGTCAGCTATCAATGCATGGTGACTTGCACACCTCTAAAAGCTGCACCTTACAGGCAGCATTACGACACACACACAAGACGCCTATTTATAGGTGACTGATTGTCGACACAGACAATCGCCACCTGTCTATTCATAGACTCTCCACTTCATGCAAAGCACATCCTGCTATTGACCGAACATACCCCTATGAGACATGTGGCAATATGTAAAAAAAATGACACCAACACAGACACACATCACCACACACGCAAACTTATCATCACATGCCTGCGCACATAATCATACTCTGCTACCCACGCGCATGCATACATAACGTGACCCAGCCATCAACTTAGCCTTTGCCATTCTATTTTGCAACACATCACAACGAGAAACGACAACCACTACTCCAACGAATGCATTGCATATCCTGCCCGAGCCGTCAAAACAGACCACCACGCCACCTATACCCGTGCCCAACCCATCACTCACATGCCAGCCGTGCCGGCCCGAATATTGATGCGACCATCGGTGCCCACCCTATACAGTGCTCCCCACTTCTGCCAAAAGTCAACAAGTTTGATCTCAGGCGACCTTCCTTGCAGCCATGCAAACGGTATCCCACAACCCAACCTAACATCTACTTCCACCCTATCCCATTCCCTCTGAATTTGCTGCCGTAGCTCTGCCAGAAACCTGCACGCCACAGCCTTAGCAGCGTATGAAGAGCTGCCCGGCTCGCCAGCTGCAAACCGTTGGCTGCCCATGCTGCTGCTGCTGCTGCTGCTGCTGCTGCTGCTGTTGCTGTTGTCCTCCGCACCGCTGTTGCTGTGGCTCTGCGATTGCAAACTGCTGCCTGCATTGCGGCTGCTGCCGCCCTCGCTACCACCCGCACTGGCCACAGTCACGCCAGCCCTGCTGCTGCTGCAGCGCACCACCCAAATGGATTCCAGCAGCAGCAGACGCAGCTGCGTCCACAAATGCTGCTGCCCTGCTGGCGGCGCCCACACACTGAAGTCATCCAGCAGCAGCAGACGGCTGTTATTAACAGGGACCACTGCTCCTGGCTGCACACGCTGCCACACCTGTTGCGCATACCACTGCCACACTGCTGCAGCTATTGGGCACTCCACAAACAAGTGGGTGAGGGTCTCCAGTTGCTGCGGCTGCTGACACTGCTGTGCTGGGCAGGCAAAGTGAGCCGGCGCGCGCCTACTGGATGCCAGCATGCGCCGTGCGCCTACCTTCACTCCTGCATGCAGAAGCCGCCAGCCAAACACTCGCAGCCGCCTCGGCAGCTGGGTGTCTTTCAGCCTCTGATAACTCGCCACCCAGCGGTGCTGCCTGGCATTGGCAGCACCCATGGATTGGGTGATCGGGTCCAGTAGATCATTGTGGGCTGGGCAGCTGATGCGCTGCTGTTGCTGCTCCTGTTGCTGCCGCTGAGCCGTGACCACTGCTGCTGCTGTTGCTGCGCGCTGTCTTGGCAGCTCCCGCTCCCTGGACGGATCCATCCAGGACGCATGGTAAGCTGCCATCATAGCTGCATCGCTAAACCGCTGGCTGTCACTGCTGCTGCTGCTGCGATTGCCTGGCGCCTCGCTACTTTGCTGCATTTGCTGGAAAGACCGTTTCTGAGCTGCCTCCATCTCCTGCAAGCCGTCCTGTGGCGCCTCAGCACCCAGGCGGTTGCGCCACAGCCGCGGGCGCATGCCTACGCCTGACACCCACCCCTCTTTGCACTGCCGGCTGCATTGCTCCTGCAGCAGCCTGCATGTTGCCACCTTTGGTGTGAACTGCAGCAGGCTGACAGCAAACCCCATCCCCCATACACTAGGATCTACGCGAATGTCTGCCCAAGCACCCACCAGGTACCATGACGGCGTGCTTTGCGATTGCTGCTGTTGCTGTTGCTGTCCCTGGTGCTGCTGCTGCTGCTGCTGCTGCTGCTGCTGCTGCTGCGGCTGCTGCTGTTCCTGTTGTTGCTGTTGTCGCGGCTGCTGCTGTTGCCATGCTGCTGGCTGCTGCTGCTGCTGCTGCTGCTGCTGCTGTTCCTGCTGTTGCTGCTGTCGTGGCTGCTGCTGTTGCCGTGCTGCTGGCTGTTGCCGATGCTGCTGCTGCTGTCGCTGCTGCCGCTGCTGTTGTTGCCGCTGAAAGGCAGGGTGCGGCACTGCTTTTACATCTACCACACAACAGGGCGCCCATTGTAGGGCTGCTGTGTCCATTGGGACAGCTGTCGTGGCCTTCAAGCTGCCATCCTGCTGCACCTTGTAGCACTTGGTGGCGCCATCTTGCTGCAACTGTTGTGCCCACTGCTGCTGCGTATCGGTCACGAGCACATCCTGCTATTGACCGAACATACCCCTAGGAAACATGTGGCATTATGTAAAACTTGACACCAACACAGACACATATAACCACACACACAAACTTATCAGCACATGCCTGCACACATCATCATACTCTGCTACCCACACGCATGCATACATAACGTAACCCAGCCATCAACTTAGCCTTTGTCATTCTATTTTGCAACACATCACAACGAGGAACGACAACCACTACTCCAACGAATGCATTGCATATCCTGCCCGAGCCGTCAAAACAGACCACCACGCCACCTATACCCGTGCCCAACCCATCACTCACATGCCAGCCGTGCCGGCCCGAAACTTTTTTTTTTTTTTTTTTAAGACGCCTATTTATAGGTGACTGATTGTCGACACAGACAATCGCCACCTGTCTATTCATAGACTCTCCACTTCATGCAAAGCACATCCTGCTATTGACCGAACATACCCCTATGAGACATGTGGCAATATGTAAAAAAAAAGACGTGCGCTTTTCGGTGACGGTGCATGCCAGGTCATCGGCACCCGTGCCAACCTGCATCCGGCATGCCAGGTCATTGCCTTGACATTTTGATCAGCCGATCAACCTTTGCAACAAGTTGAAACATTTTTACTAGTGCCACGAACAACAATATGCGGTCGTATATGATCGGCAAGTACGCGGCCCGGACGAATCTTGGGAGCGCGGTGACGGTTTGCGGGCCGCTTCTATTTGCTTGAATGCGCACTGCCAGACAAATAAAGTCTATAATTGTTAGTGATGGACATGTAAAATCGAAGATCGACCCGCAGGTATTTTTGCCGGACGTGAGCGTTTTGGTGACGGTGCATGCCAGGTCATCGGCACCCGTGCCAACCTGCATCCGGCATGCCAGGTCATTGCCTTGACATTTTGATCAGCCGATCAACATTTGCATCTAGTTGAAACATTTTTTCTAGCGCCACGAACAACAATATGCGGTCGTATATGATCGGCAAGTACGCGGCCCGGACGAAAATTGGAAGCGCGGCGACGGTTTGCGGGCCGCTTCGATTTGCTTGAATGCGCACTGCCAGACAAATTAAGTCTCTAATTGTTAGTGACGGACATTTAAAATCAAAGATCGACCCGCAGGTATTTTTGCCGGACGTGAGCTTTTTGGTGACGGTGCATGCCAGGTCATCGGCACCCGTGCCAACCTGCATCCGGCATGCCAGGTCATTGCCTTGACATATTGAACAGCCGATCAACATTTGCAACTAGTTGACACATTTTTACTAATGCCACGAACAACAATATGCGGTCGTATATGATCGGCAAGTACGCGGCCCGGATGAAAATTGGGGGCGCGGCGACGGTTTGCGGGCCGCTTCGATTTGCTTGAATGCGCACTGCCAGACAAATAAAGTCTATAATTGTTAGTGACGGACATATAAAATCAAAGATCGACCCGCAGGTATTTTTGCCGGACGTGAGCTTTTTGGTGACGGTGCATGCCAGGTCATCAGCACCCGTGCCAACCTGCATCCGGCATGCCAGGTCATTGCCTTGACATTTTGATCAGCCGATCAACCTTTGCAACAAGTTGAAACATTTTTACTAATGCCACGAACAACAATATGCGGTCGTATATGATCGGCAAGTACGCGGCCCGGATGAAAATTGGGGGCGCGGCGACGGTTTGCGGGCCGCTTCGATTTGCTTGAATGCGCACTGCCAGACAAATAAAATCTATAATTGTTAGTGACGGACATTTAGAATCAAAGATCGACCCGCAGGTATTTGTGCCGGACGTGAGCTTTTTGGTGACGGTTTGCGGGCCGCTTCGATTTGCTTTTTTTTTTTTTTTTTTAAAAGCAAGAAATTCGATTTGCTTGAATGCGCACTGCCAGACAAATAAAGTCTCTAATTGTTAGTGACGGACATTTAAAATAGAAGATCGACCCGCAGGTATTTTCGTCGGACGTGCGCTTTTCGGTGACGGTGCATGCCAGGTTATCGGCACCCGTGCCAACCTGCATCCGGCATGCCAGGTCATTGCCTTGACATTTTGATCAGCCGATCAACCTTTGCAACAAGTTGAAACATTTTTACTAATGCCACGAACAACAATATGCGGTCGTAGATGATCGGCAAGTACGCGGCCCGGACGAAAATTGGGAGCGCGGTGACGGTTTGCGGGCCGCTTCGATTTGCTTGAATGCGCACTGCCAGACAAATAAAGTCTCTAATTGTTAGTGACGGACATGTAAAATCGAAGATCGACCCGCAGGTATTTTTGCCGGACGTGAGCTTTTTGGTGACGGTGCATGCCAGGTCATCGGCACCCGTGCCAACCTGCATCCGGCATGCCAGGTCATTGCCTTGACATTTTGATCGGTCATTGCCTTGACATTTTGATCAGCCGATCAACATTTGCAACTAGTTGAAACATTTTTATTAGTGCCACGAACAACAATATGCGGTCGTATATGATCATTTTTTACATAAGGCCACATATCTCATAGGGGTATGTTTGGTCAATAGCAGGATGTGCTTTGCATGAAGTGGAGAGTCTAGGAATAGTCAGGTGGTGATTGTCTGTGCCGACAATCCCTCACCTATAAACAGGCGTCTTTTTTTTTTTTTTTGAAGCAAGAAAGTTACAAGGGCTGACCTACATAACTGTGCACTTGCTCCACAAAAAGATCCATTGAGAGAGTGAGGCAACCTGTTCCGCACTCACCCCACAGGTCTCTTGTACCAAGAGACGCTGTCACACGATTTTTTTTTATTTTTTTTTTTTGAAGCAAGAAAGTTACAAGGGCTGACCTACATAACTGTGCACTTGCTCCACAAAAAGATCCATTGAGAGAGTGAGGCAACCTGTTCCGCACTCACCCCACAGGTCTCTTGTACCAAGAGACAAGCTGTCACACGATCATGCAGACAGCCCCGTGCGGGGCAGCCCCGAAAGGCATCCAGGACCTGACCGAGTGCCCAGACTCCACTAAAATCACAGTCACGCAATGACGTCCTGTGATGTGTGACAGACCGTGACTGGCCCTTGAAACAAAAGCTGTCCATAGTGTAGCTGTCAGCTATCAATGCATGGTGACTTGCACACCTCTAAAAGCTGCACCTCACAGGCAGCATTACGACACATTTTTTTTTTTCATTACGACACACACACACAAGACGCCTATTTATAGGTGACTGATTGTCGACACAGACAATCACCACCTGTCTATTCATAGACTCGCCACTTCATGCAAAGCACATCCTGCTATTGACCGAACATACCCCTATGAAACATGTGGCATTATGTAAAACTTGACACCAACACAGACACCTATAACCACACACACAAACTTATCAGCACATGCCTGCACACATCATCATACTCTGCTACCCACACGCATGCATACATAACGTAACCCAGCCATCAACTTAGCCTTTGTCATTCTATTTTGCAACACATCACAACGAGGAACGACAACCACTACTCCAACGAATGCATTGCATATCCTGCCCGAGCCGTCAAAACAGACCACCACGCCACCTATACCCGTGCCCAACCCATCACTCACATGCCAGCCGTGCCGGCCCGAATCTTGATGCGACCATCGGTGCCCACCCTATACAGTGCTCCCCACTTCTGCCAAAAGTCAACAAGTTTGATCTCAGGCGACCTTCCTTGCAGCCATGCAAACGGTATCCCACAACCCAACCTAACATCTACTTCCACCCTATCCCATTCCCTCTGAATTTGCTGCCGTAGCTCTGCCAGAAACCTGCACGCCACAGCCTTAGCAGCGTATGATGAGCTGCCCGGCTCGCCAGCTGCAAACCGTTGGCTGCCCATGCTGCTGCTGCTGCTGCTGCTGCTGCTGCTGTTGCTGTTGCTGTTGTCCTCCGCCCCGCTGTTGCTGTGGCTCTGCGATTGCAAACTGCTGCCTGCATTGCGGCTGCTGCCGCCCTCGCTACCACCCGCACTGGCCACAGTCACGCCAGCCCTGCTGCTGCTGCAGCGCACCACCCAAATGGATTCCAGCAGCAGCAGACGCAGCTGCGTCCACAACTGCTGCTGCCCTGCTGGCGGCGCCCACACACTGAAGTCATCCAGCAGCAGCAGACGGCTGTTGTTAACAGGGACCACTGCTCCTGGCTGCACTAGCTGCCACACCTGTTGTGCATACCACTGCCACACTGCTGCAGCTATTGGGCACTCTGCTGTCACACGATTTTTTTTTTTTTTTTTTTTTTTGAAGCAAGAAAGTTACAAGGGCTGACCTACATAACTTTGCACTTGCTCCACAAAAAGATCCATTGAGAGAGTGAGGCAACCTGTTCCGCACTCATCCTACAGGTCTCTTGTACCAAGAGACGCTGTCACACGATCATGCAGACAGCCCCGTGCGGGGCAGCCCCGAAAGGCATCCAGGACCTGACCGAGTGCCCAGACTCCACTAAAATCACAGTTACGCAATGACGTCCTGTGATGTGGGACAGACCGTGACTGGCCCTTGAAACAAAAGCTGTCCATAATGTAGCTGTCAGCTATCAATGCATGGTGACTTGCACACCTCTAAAAGCTGCACCTCACAGGCAGCATTACGACACACACACACAAGACGCCTATTTATAGGTGACTGATTGTCGACACAGACAATCACCACCTGTCTATTCATAGACTCGCCACTTCATGCAAAGCACATCCTGCTATTGACCGAACATACCCCTATGAAACATGTGGCATTATGTAAAACTTGACACCAACACAGACACATATAACCACACACACAAACTTATCAGCACATGCCTGCACACATCATCATACTCTGCTACCCACACGCATGCATACATAACGTAACCCAGCCATCAACTTAGCCTTTGTCATTCTATTTGCAACACATCACAACGAGGAACGACAACCACTACTCCACCGAATGCATTGCATATCCTGCCCGAGCCGTCAAAACAGACCACCACGCCACCTATACCCGTGCCCAACCCATCACTCACATGCCAGCCGTGCCGGCCCGAATCTTGATGCGACCATCGGTGCCCACCCTATACAGTGCTCCCCACTTCTGCCAAAAGTCAACAAGTTTGATCTCAGGCGACCTTCCTTGCAGCCATGCAAACGGTATCCCACAACCCAACCTAACATCTACTTCCACCCTATCCCATTCCCTCTGAATTTGCTGCCGTGCGCCTACCTTCACTCCTGCATGCAGAAGCCGCCAGCCAAACACTCGCAGCCGCCTCGGCAGCTGGGTGTCTTTCAGCCTCTGATAACTCGCCACCCAGCGGTGCTGCCTGGCATTGGCAGCACCCATGGATTTTTTTTTTTTTTTTTTTTGAAGCAAGAAAGTTACAAGGGCTGACCTACATAACTGTGCACTTGCTCCACAAAAAGATCCATTGAGCGAGTGAGGCAACCTGTTCCGCACTCACCCCACAGGTCTCTTGTACCAAGAGACGCTGTCACACGATCATGCAGACAGCCCCGTGCGGGGCAGCCCCGAAAGGCATCCAGGACCTGACCGAGTGCCCAGACTCCACTAAAATCACAGTCACGCAATGACACCTATAAACAGGCGTCTTGTGTGTGTGCCGTAATGCTGCCTGTAAGGTGCAGATTTTAGAGGTGTGCAAGTCACCATGCATTGATAGCTGACAGTTACATTATGGACAGCTTTTGTTTCAGGGGCCAGTCACGGTCTGTCACACATCACAGGACGTCATTGCGTAACTGTGATTTT
This sequence comes from Tetradesmus obliquus, assembly GCA_030272155.1. NCBI lineage: Eukaryota > Viridiplantae > Chlorophyta > Chlorophyceae > Sphaeropleales > Scenedesmaceae > Tetradesmus > Tetradesmus obliquus. The sequence goes on along the minus strand of CP126207.1, from coordinate 1,909,172 downwards.
AGTGGAGTCTGGGCACTCGGTCAGGTCCTGGATGCCTTTCAGGGCTGCCCCGCACGGGGCTGTCTGCATGATCGTGTGACAGCGTCTCTTGGTACAAGAGACCTGTAGGGTGAGTGCGGAACAGGTTGCCTCACTCTCTCAATGGATCTTTTTGTGGAGCAAGTGCAAAGTTATGTAGGTCAGCCCTTGTAACTTTCTTGCTTCAAAAAAAAAAAAAAAAAAAAAATCGTGTGACAGCAGAGTGCCCAATAGCTGCAGCAGTGTGGCAGTGGTATGCACAACAGGTGTGGCAGCTAGTGCAGCCAGGAGCAGTGGTCCCTGTTAACAACAGCCGTCTGCTGCTGCTGGATGACTTCAGTGTGTGGGCGCCGCCAGCAGGGCAGCAGCAGTTGTGGACGCAGCTGCGTCTGCTGCTGCTGGAATCCATTTGGGTGGTGCGCTGCAGCAGCAGCAGGGCTGGCGTGACTGTGGCCAGTGCGGGTGGTAGCGAGGGCGGCAGCAGCCGCAATGCAGGCAGCAGTTTGCAATCGCAGAGCCACAGCAACAGCGGGGCGGAGGACAACAGCAACAGCAACAGCAGCAGCAGCAGCATGGGCAGCCAACGGTGTGCAGCTGGCGAGCCGGGCAGCTCAGCGTACGCTGCTAAGGCTGTGGCGTGCAGTTTTCTGGCAGAGCTACGGCAGCAAATTCAGAGGGAATGGGATAGAGTGGAAGTAGATGTTAGGTTGGGTTGTGGGATACCGTTTGCATGGCTGCAAGGAAGGTCGCCTGAGATCAAACTTGTTGACTTTTGGCAGAAGTGGGGAGCACTGTATAGGGTGGGCACAGATGGTCGCATAAAGATTCGGGCCGGCACGGCTGGCATGTGAGTGATGGGTTGGGCACGGGTATAGGTGGCGTGGTGGTCTGTTTTGACGGCTCGGGCAGGATATGCAATGCATTCGTTGGAGTAGTGGTTGTCGTTCCTCGTTGTGATGTGTTGCAAAATAGTATGGCAAAGGCTAAGTTGATGGCTGGGTTACGTTATGTATGCATGCGTGTGGGTAGCAGAGTACGATGATGTGTGCAGGCATGTGCAGATAAGTTTGTGTGTGTGGTTATATGTGTTTGTGTTGGTGTCATTTTCTACAGAATGCCACATATCTCAAAGGTGTATGTTCGGTTAATAGCAGGATGTGCTTTGCATGAAGTGGAGAGTCTATGAATAGTCAGGTGGTGATTGTCTGTGTCGACAATCCGTCACCTATAAATAGGCGTCTTGTGTGTGTGTCGTAATGCTGCCTGTAAAGTGCAGCTTTTAGAGGTGTGCAAGTCACCATGCATTGATAGCTGACAGTTACACTATGGACAGCTTTTGTTTCAAGGGCCAGTCACGGTCTGTCACACATCACAGGACGTCATTGCGTGACTGTGATTTTAGTGGAGTCTGGGCACTCGGTCAGGTCCTGGATGCCTTTCGGGGCTGCCCCGCACGGGGCTGTCTGCATGATCGTGTGACAGCGTCTCTTGGTACAAGAGACCTGTGGGGTGAGTGCGGAACAGGTTGCCTCACTCTCTCAATGGATCTTTGTATGGAGCAAGTGCACAGTTATTTGGGTCAGCCCTTGTAACGTTCTTGCTTCAAAAAAGAAAAACCGAAGATCGACCCGCAGGTATTTTTGCGGCCCGGACGAAAATTGGGAGTGCGGCGACGGTTTGCGGGCCGCTTCGATTTGCTTGAATGCGCACTGCCAGACAAATAAAGTCTCGAATTATTAGTGACGGACATTTAAAATCGAAGATCGACCCGCATGTATTTTTGCTGGACGTGAGCGTTTTGGTGACGGTGCATGCCAGGTCATCGGCACCCGTGCCAACCTGCGTCTTTTTACCAAACGTACGTCATGACGAACATCATGCTGTGTCAGCCTCCCCATCCCAGTCATTGATGGGCTTGTCGTGCAGCCACTTTGTCGCCACCCACTTCTCGCTGCTGCCAGCAGCCACGGGGCAGCCGCCATGCAGCGCCCTTGGGTCGATGCTGCGGTCCGGGTGCATGCTGAAGAACAGCAGCGCGTCACCCGCACGGGGCTTGTACTTGAAGTCGCTGCTTTCGCAAGTGGTGAGGCTGTCCTCGTGCTGCACGCCTGAGGCACCTGCGGGGTTGGGTTTTAGCACGGCAGGCAGGCAGCAGCAAGGCGGGTGGTGAGGCCTTTTTGGAGTGCATGCTGAAGAACAGCAACGCATTGCCCGCAAAAGGCTGGTATTTGAAGTCGGCGCTTTCACAAGTGGTGCGGCTGACTTCATGTTTTTTTTTGAAGCAAGAAAGTTACAAGGGCTGACTTCATGTTTCACGCCCAAGGAGCCTGTGGGGATGGTGGTGGTGTTGGCACAGGCAGCGGGATATATACCAGTCAGGCCGAGAGGAACGCAGGCAGGAGGGCAGGCAGGCAGGCGGGCAGGCGGGCAGGCGGGCAGGCGGGCAGGCGGGCAGGCGGGCAGGCGGGCAGGCATGCAGCAGCAGCCAGGCGGACGAAGTGCATGCTAAAGAACATCAGAGCCATGGTAAAGAAGCCATGCTAAAGAAGTCATGCTTAAGAAGCTTGGTCATGCTTAAGCCATGCTAAAGAAGTCATGCTTCACAAGCCATGCTAAAGAACAGCAGAGCAGAGCGTCTGTGCTGCTTGTGATTGTAGTCGATGGTCTCACAGCTGCCAGCAGCCCGGTCAACAATGATGTCCTCAGACTGAACAACACTTGAAATCCCAAGGATTCTAGTCCTACGGGGTAGTGGGTGTTATGGTTGAGCACTCACCATACTTTCCCTCTCATTTAAACACCGTTTCTCCTCCCTCCTCCACGTCAGACAAGTACAGGATCATCGTTGCCATGCGCTGGCCAAAGCCTGAGGATCAAAGGAAACAGAAGTGACGCTGATGACTCACCGTACTTGCCCTCTCGCTTAAAAACCGTTTCTCCTCCCTCCTCAACGTCAGACAAGTACAGGATCATGGTGGCCATGCGCTGGCCAAAGCCTGGGTCGGTCTGTGCCACGAAGCGCGCGTCAAAGGTGTCCATGTGGCTGTGGTAGTGCTGGCCGGGGCTGTAGCGCAGCACGTTGAAGTCCTGCACGGAACAAACGTCACACAGCCGCGGGTGTCAGCCAGTTGTGTGTATATGACTGTCCATGTTTGCTCTGTGGCGCGCAGTGGCTGTGGTGCTGGCCCGGGCTGTAGTGCAGCACGTCACAGTCCTGCAGGGGCAACCGGGGGCATCCTCAATACAGTGGTTGTGGCTGTGGCCGTCAAAGGTGTCCATGTGGCTGTGGTAGTGCTGGCCCGGGCTGTAGCGCAGCACGGTGAAGTCCTGCAGGGGCAGTCTCAATACAGTGCTGCTGCTGTTGCAGATCTTCTATACTTTAAGGCCCTGGTTAGAAGTCAGTTGAATGTGCAGCAAGGCTCACAACCCAGCATAGCTGCGGTTTCACTTTCCGTTGATTGCTTAGATCTCCATGATTTGGGGGTGGGCGGGATGAAGGTGGACGCTGTTACCCTGACCTGTGCTGCTTCCAGCACCCCTGAAGGGCCAGTCCTGCGTACAGCTAGGCTGTTGCGGTTCCCTTGAAGTAAGTCTGTTGTGTTGAAAACACAACTGCAAGTTGAAATGCGCTCACCTCTCCATGGCTTGGGGAGAAGAAGGTGAAAAAAAACAGAAGGTGACTGCTGCGACGTTGCCTTCAAGTGCCGCCAGCAGCCCTGACGGGCTAGTTGATATTTGCAGCCATCTTCAACTGAATACAAAACAACTATAGTTATAATGTGCTCACCTCTCCATGACTTGGAGGGAAGAAGGTGACTGCTGCGATCTTGTCTTCTAGTGCCGCCAGCAGCCCAAAGGGGTCGGCGGCGCGGTTGAGGAACACACCCATGCTGGTGCGGATCTGCGGCAGCGGCAGCGGCAGCAGCAGCAGCAGCAACAGCAGCAGCAACAACAGCTGGTGTCTCTGCTGACTGCCCAGTGAGCCTGGTGTCCAGCTTGGATGGGCCAGCCTGCAGCCCTACTTCAGCTGTTTTTTTGTCAAGGGCCAGCACTGCAGCCCTTCTTCAGGCAACCTTGACATTTGCGTGTGCTCATTGGCCGGTTCACTGTTTCCTCTTCATTCAGGCCTGCAGTGCCCAGCTCGGATGGCTGCAGCAGCGGCCGCCCCATGCCAATCATTGGACAGAACTCACCGGCTGCGCAGCATACTGCTGCGCTGTCAGGCCTGCTGTGGCAAGTTCTGAAAACGGCAGCAGTGGCGACCGCGGCCAGCTGCTGCGCTGCAGCCTCACTGTGACATACTACAAAACAATCAAATCAGCTGCAACCCTCACTCACCGGCTGATCTGCCCTCTGCTGCTCAGTAAGTCCTGCTGTGCCTAACTTGGATTGCAGCAGTAGCAGCGCCGCTAGTCAACTGCGGCACCACCATCCCACTGCAGCTGAATGCGAGAAACAACTTACCGGCTGGTTTGCCTTTTCCTCCTCACTCAGGCCTGCAGTGCCTAACTTTGACGGCTTCAGCAGCGGCCGCGCCATACTGATGACTGCTGCTGCTGTTGTCTTGTCAAAAAAGGCCGGGAACAGCACGATGCGAGGGTACCAGCTGAGCACCTGTATGCGGCCGTGAGGAGGGCGGGCAGCTGTATTGGGTTGCTGGTTTTGAAAGACGGAACCTATGCATCGGTGAAAGAGCGGGATTGCTAAAGACAAGCCAGTTCATGCACGCACTATGCAGCAGCAGCAAACTCATGCCGTGTGCCTGTTGCATGCTAGCATGACCCAAAGCTAGGCAGCAGGGCAGGCCGGCACCTTCTACTGCTGCACACTGCAGTGCGCACCTGGTGGGGTGCCACAGTGTACTGAGCGTTGCCTGACTTGCCAGGCTGCAGAGGAGGCCGCTGCTGCAGCAGCGCTGACTGTGCCAGCTCAGGCCCAAACAGGTCCAAGCGCTGCGACAGCATCGCCTTCTGCTGCTGCTCCTGCTGCTGCTGCTGCTGTGATGTGCTGCTGCTGCTGCCGCCTGCAGGAGGTTTGACGGTGTCTGCTGCATGGTGGTCCTGCGCATGCTGCTCTGCTGATTCTGGTGGCGGTAGGAAAGCATCCTGCAAGCATGGTGAGCACCCATATTACTGGCTGGCTATTGTCACAGCTTCCTCAAACATGCAGGGTTGCAAGCGACCAGCTGCGCACTTCCTGCAAGCATGGAGCGCTCACTGCACGCTTCCTGCAAGCATGCAGTGCCAGCTGCGGGCTTCCTGCAAGTGCCTGCACAACTCCTGCACGCTTGCAATGCCAGTTGCACACTTCCAAGCATGCAGTGCCAGCTGCTGGCTTCTTGTGAGCATGCAGTGCCAGCTGCAAGCATGCAGTGCTCACCGCACACTGCTTGCAGGCATGCAGTGCTCGCTGTGCACATCCTGCAAGCATGCAGTGCCAGCTGCACATTTCCTGCAAGCATGCACTGGCAACAGCACACTGCTTGCAGGCATGCAGTGCTCGTTGTGCACAAATTGCAAGCATGCAGTGCCAGCTGCACATTTCCTGCAAGCATGCAGTGCTCACTGCACATTTCCTGCAAGCATGCAGTGCCCGCTGTACACTTCCTGCAAGCACCCCATCCAGCATGTGCACTGCAGGGCCTGCGGCTCACCATGTCTAGCGGGTACGGATCTGTGCGAGGGGCATGAAGGCAGCCAAGAATGTATCCAGCAACAAGGCATAGAGCAGCAATGCTGCGTGTGCCAAGCAGCTTGTTGCTGCTGCGCTTGCCTCTGCTGCTGGCTGGGCCCAGCAGGCCTGACACCTGATGCCGCATGAGGCCAGACATGCTGCTGTTTCTCGCCTTGCTATTGCTGCTGATTTCGTATCTAGCTAAGTGGCAGCTGCAAGACCAAACCTGCAGCAGCAGCAGCAGCAGCAGCAGCAGCAGCAGCAGCAGCAGCAGCAGCAGGGAGAAATGTTTGATGCATGTATCGTCAGACGATGCACAGACTTACAAAATATGACAAAAGTACGCTTGATATCTTTGTTTAGTTGATGGCGTGATGTCTCGCACCTTGATGCAGCAGTCTACGAACTCTGCGCCCTCCCGCCTTTGATGTTGGCGTGCAGGACGGGCACGGCACTTTCCCCTCGCGGATATGTAGTTATGGTTTCAACTCTAGTGGGTTGTCCTTGAGAGCATTAGACGGCAGATCGATGTGCGAGGACTCAAAGGATCGCTCCCGGCTCAGGCAGAGTTGCGCGCCTGATGCGAACGGCGCATGAAGCAAGATTGTTTCGCTTGACGATATCAAACGCTTAAAGAAGCATCTCAAGTTGCAACATGAATCGAGCAGGGCCGGTGCTCAGTTACACACGCACGCTTGCACAAGTGGCATCTTGCCACCGTCACCACTGCCCGCAGCCCTCGACTCGCAATTCTGATCACGCAGGTCGAGCCCGCACATCAAACGTGCACTCCATTCATTCATCCAGCACACCATTCACATGCAGCCCGCGCCATACAACTATCTTTCTGGGACCTGTAAATGCTGTTTACTGCTGCTCTCACCCCGCCTCTTGAGTTCTCTGTCCGCAACTGTCAACACGTCACCACAACCCCCGGATTGTCCGCAGTCTAGTCGTCAACTTGTTCTCCGATGTGCAGGCCGCTGCCGGACGCAGGCAGCTGCAGGCATTCCAGCTGGCACAACCCCATCCTACTGCAGCTGCAGCAGCTGCTGCACTGCAACTCCTCATGCTGCTCCGCTGCCAGCCATTTGCACGCATATGCATTTGCAGCTGCTGCAGCTGCTGCGCTGCCGCCCGTGCTGCCCGTCTGCGCAAATGCAGGTGCAGCTGCGGGCGCGCCAGCTGGTACTGCCGGCTCCTCTGCTGGCGCTGCCACCTTGTGGCTGCCGCTGCTGCCGCATTGACCCCTGCTGTTCAGCCTCATCTGCACCCATAAGGTTCCATCACTCGCCGCAAGCAGCTGCAGGTGTGGCATAGCAGCTGCAGCAGCAGTCACTGCAGCTGCTGCCCTCAAACCATCCGTGCCGCCACCCCCCTAAGCAAATGCAGGTGCAGCAGCGGGCGCGCCAGCAGGCACTGTTGGCTCCTCTGCTGGCGCTGCCACCTTGTGGCTGCCACTGCTGAATGTGGTGCCCTGGATGGTGACCGGGCTGGCGCTGCTGCACTCCAGCGTGACATTGCCCTTGATGACAATGCCGGCACCAAAGCGCACGGGGCCCTGCAAAGAGTTCAGGGGAGCATAGATTCAAGGAGCGTAGCATCTAAGAACATGTGAATGTCGTGATCAAAGTTGGCGGATGCCGGCGCGAAAGCGCACAGGGCCCTGCATTCAACAAGCAGCGGCGGCAAGGCGGTTGGTGAGTAGTGAATGTGTTGGGTAGGGCTGGCGCTGCTGCACTCCAGCGTGAAGTCACCCTTGATGATGATGCCAGCACCAAAGCGCACCAGGCCCTGCAAACATGAGAAAAAAGCACACATTTCAATGGTTGTCATTGTTTTGAGCAAAGTCGGCTGTTGCACAGGTCGCCCTTGATGATGGTGCCAAAGCGCACCGGGCCCTGCACACAATAAAAGAAAGCAGTACATGCACACAGATGTGAATGTGTTGACCAAAGTCAGCTGTTGCAACAGGCCACCCTTGATGACCACACACAAGCGCACCGGGGCACCCTGACACCCGGCAGCGCTGGCATGTGTCGCACACTGTTTGTGTCGGTGACGTGCTGCACACGTGCTGCTCCTGATCTGCAAGGCAGCTGCCGCGCGCGCCTGCAGCCCAGCTCCATGTTCACCATCACTACGTTATGTTACAAACTCCACTCTACACGGAGTTCTGCAGAGTTATCAACTACTCATCATCAATCCTGCCACATGCACCCACCTTGACTGTGAGGCTGCTTGCGCCCACCAGGCTGGGGGCACGCGGTGCCAGCCGCTCCATCTGGTCAACCAGCTTGAAGTACTTGTCATCAAGCTTGACCAGAGGCACCTGCAGAGCCAGAAGTTGACAGAAAAGACAATGAAAGTCACATATCAAATAATGCATCAAGTTACTGCATGCGCCAGGCGCTCCATCTGGTCATCCAAGGCACCTGCAAAAGCAGAACTACACAGGTCATAGAAAAATCAATACGTGCTGTAGCTGATATGACCGTATATGCCGCAGCGAAAATGCAGCAGCCAACACACTGGGAAGATGTCACAAAACATGATAAAATGCACTGCAGCAGCAACTCATTGCTGGCACAGTTGCCTGCACCGTTGCTGATGGTGTGATGGTAAGAACGACACCGCACAACTCATACCACACACAATTGGACAACCATTGGATGTGCTCATCAAACGCCAGCACCCACCGCTGCCACTGTCGCCTCCACGGTTGCTGCTGGCGTGATGGTGTACACGTCGCTGCGCAGCACGAAGAGGTCGCTGGTGGTCTTCACCGGCGCAAAGCGGCTGCGCGGCACCACCACCGCACCCGCAGAGTCGAAGCACTCGATGGCTGCGGCAGCAGCAGCAGCAGCAGCGGCAGCAGCAGCAGCATTGTGTGAAGGCCAGACAATGCGCAGCAGAGTGCGTGCGAGGCACCATCACCCAGCCGCCGGAGTTGAAGCATGCAATTGCTGCACACATTGACTGCAGGTTAGCCAGCAGCAGCAGCAGCAGCAGCAGCAGCGGCAGCAGCAGCAAGGTCAGCATTGTGTGATGGCCAGACAATGCGCAGCAGAGCGCGTGCGAGGCACCATCACCCGGCCGCCGGAGTTGAAGCATGCAATTGCTGCACACATTGACTGCAGGTTAGCCAGCAGCAGCAGCAGCAGCAGCGGCAGTAGTTGGTCAAAGCACTTGATGCATTGGCAGAGGCACTGTGTGACAAGCAGCTGCCTCACTGCTTCCCATGGACTCTCCCAGCTACAACGCCGCGCACAGCGTGCATGCGTAACAAGCGACCTCATGAGAGCACACAACATACACAAATGAAACGTACCACTGCCCATGGCTGTCTCCAGCTGGAACACCGCGGGTGTGCTGCTGTCGCGCGGGTTGACCGTCTTCTTGTTCTTGATCAGCGGCAGCGGCAGCGCGCCATTGCTGGACTCCAGCGTGGCCTGCAGAGACACAAACAGTGGTGAAGGGAGTGACACAGCAGCGGCAGGAGTGACAGCAGCAGTGGCAGCGTGCCGTCGGTGACTTGCAGAAACAGCAGCGGCGGCACAGCGGCTGTGTGAGAGCACTGTCGTGGGTTGACTGTCTTCTTGTTCTTAACCAGCGGCAGCGCGCCTTTGCTGGCATCAAGCGTGGCCTGCAGAGAAACAGCAGGCAGCAATTGCACACAGGTCACGGTGCAGACCGGTGAAACTGACGACGCTCAACATGCAGTTGACCGAAGCCTACAAACCATCGACCTGTTGGTCCCCCTGCTGCCCTCACCTTGAGCAGTGGCAGGTTGACCCACAGGTTGTTGGTGTTGAAGTACTTGTGCCTGGAGATGTCCTCAAAGTGGCCCTTGTCTGCGGCGGCAGCAGCAGCAGCAGCAGCAGTGACAGCACAGCAGCAGCACTAAGCTCATCAGGCAGACAGGTGCAGCTGTGGCAGGTGACTGCAGCAAGACACACACTTCAACAGAACTGCGGAAGGCATTGGGATCAGCAGTTGCCACACAGCTAGCCCTACACCCGGCCTTGCTGCATCTGTATCGGGTCAAGCTGCGCACTTTCCCGCACGAGCGTGCAGTGCCTGATTCAGAGCAGGCAACAACCGCCAACACACCCAGCACAAACTTCATGCGCACTGTTGCGGGGCACATGGCGATCATATGCACACTAAAAATCCTGCAGCGAACATCCACAACCATGCCGGGTGCAGCAGCAGCAGCAGCAGCAGCAGCAGCAGCAGCAGTCACCACACCTGCGTCTGGGCACATGGCGCTCTCCCGCAGCATGAACTTGCCGTCAGCCTTGCGGCGCGCCAGGTGGCCGCCCTTCTTGTCTGCTGCGGTGCGCTCACACACCTGTACACATCCAGCAGCACACCCAAAAGCAACTTTTGAGACAAACGCAATAGAGAAAGCTTGCAGCAGCAACATGTGGCCATTGTTTATGCTGCAGCGCGCTCACACACCTGCATGCACAAAGACAAGGCATAACGGTGCATGCTATGAGTGCACAAACATAACAGAACAAGGGCTGCGACACGTGGTTTCCCTTCTTGTCTGCAGCCGTGCGCTCACACACCTGCGCGTAGGCATGGGAGCAGTAGCGAGACATGAACCTCAAGCAAGGTGTGCAGGGCCTGTGCATGCGCAAGTTGGCCACTCATGTTGCCCGCAGCTGTGCGCTCACACACCCGCGCGCGTGTGCAGTGCAGAGGCGTGCAGTTGGATGCTTGGGGTGGTGATTGGAAAACCCGCTTTGAGGCGTACAGGGGTAGGGATGCGAAGCAGTTGCCAGCCCTGCACACCAGTCCAATCAGCTACCACATACCCAAGACTCTAAGAACTCATCACATCACCTGATCCCTAGACCCACCTCCATCATGAAGGCCTTGCCACTGCCAGCGAAGCGGTGCAGCAGTGTCAGGTCCAGCGTTGCCCCAAGGTTGTCGCTGTTACACTCAAACTTTAATACTTCAATTGTACAACGCTCAACCCTAAACCCTGCTGATTATGACATCAAAACCTCAGACCCATCTCCATCTTGAAGGCCTTGTCGCTGCCGGCAAAGTGGTGCAGCAGCGTGAGGTCCAGCGTTGGCCCCAGGTTGTCGCTGTAAACCCAAACTTTAAGACCTCGATTGTAAAAAGATTAACCCTGAACCCTGATTATGACATCTAAACCCTAGACCCACCTCCATTATGAAGGCCTTGTCGCTGCCTGCAAAGTGGTGCAGCAGCGTGAGGTCCAGCGTTGCCCCCAGGTCCAGCGTTGCCCCCAGGTTGTCGCTGTCAACCCAAACTTTTAGACCTCGATTGTAAAAAGCTCAACCCTAAACCCTGCTGATTATGACATCTAAACCCTAGACCCACCTCCATCATGAAAGCCTTGTCACTGCCTGCAAAGTGGTGCAGCAGCGTGAGGTCCAGCGTGGCCCCCAGGTTGTCACTGTTTGACACGAACAGGTACTTGATGCCGTCAGCAATGAGCTTGTCCAGCATGCCGCTGCCCAGCAGGGATGGGTAGATGTCTCCGTGGCCGGGCGGGCACCTGCAAGCAGGCACAGCAAAACATGTGGCTTGCTCAATACACAGAAGCCAGCAGGTACTTGATGCCGTCACCATTGAGCTCGTCCAGCATGCCACTGCCCAGCAGCGATTGGTAGATGTCACCGTCGCCAGGTGGGCACCTGCAGAAGTAAGGGAAAATTGTGTATGGAAGGCTATACACGCGGCTTATCTGTACTTACAGCTCCATCCATTTGCTGCCCGCCTGTCTGTTTTTTGTTGACTGAACAACCAACCAAGTGACCTAATCAAGACGACACTGGAACGTCCCCAAGCAGCCAGGCACCCACCACTCCAGGGCCTGGTCCGCCGGGGAGGGTGTGCGGAAAGTCACCGCTCCCTGCTCAGCTGATGTCTAGCTGACACTACATGATTGCCTGTCCACGTTCTGGGCAAACCGGCAAGTGCAGTGGTTTGAAGATGATTCAGCAGCCACGCACCACTCTAGCTCAGGGTCTGCAGGGAATGAAGCGGGCGCCATGGTGGCAGCGTCCACCTTGGGCGACTTGTTCTGCATCAGCTCAATGTATGGCTCCTGCAGCAGCAGCAGCAGCAGCAGTAGCAGCAGCAGCAGTCATGAAACCTGCGGCTGTATGGGTGTCGTATGATGTGAACAGTGAGTGCACATTGCACGGATCAGTGTGTGACTTGTTCTGCATCAGCTCGATGTACGGCAGCAGCAGCAGCAGCGGCGGCAGCAGCAGCAGCAGCAGTAATGGATCCTGCGGCTGCATGGGTGTCGTATGTTGCCAACAGTGAGTACGCATAGCACGGGTCGGTGAGCGGCACTGCAGCGCGCAACTTGGAGAACATGTCCTGCTCAAGCCAGCAGCACAAAAAAGGTACTCCTGCGCAGCAAGCAACCAATGCACAGCAGAAGATGCGCAACGACACAGCCACACCCGCCCACCTGCAGCAGGTCTGGGTGTGCCTTCTTGAGGAACGCGCGCGTGTCGTCACTGGTGGAAAAGCTGTTCATGAGGATGAAGCGCACTGCGCTGCCATAGTCCTTGCGCATGACCTTCACCTGCAGCAGCAGGACAGGGAAGTTTGCGACAGACAGCGTAACTGAACAGTGCAGGCAGTATGAGGATTTGTTCACAAGGGTGAAGCACACCGCGCTGCCATACTCCTTACGCATGACCTTCACCTGCAGCAGGACATCATTCACAAAGGCAGTCAGTCAGTCAGTCAGGCAGGCAGGCAGGCAGCCAGCAACAACATTCAGAAAGTAGCACACATACTTTGAGCACCTCAGGGCAATGAAGCGCGCCACGCTGCAACAATGCCGAAACTGTTCCAGGCCATGACACCCCACCTGCTCTGCAATCAGGTCCAGGAAGGTCTTGCCATCCTTCACTTCAAGCAAGCTCTTGGCCTTTTCAAGGCCCATGCTGGTGCCCAGCCCGCCGTTGAGCTTGAGCACTGCCGTAGCAGACAGCAGCGCCTGCAGAGCAAGCGGTAAAATGAATGCAGGCAGGGAGAGCGCAGATGTTCAGTGTCATATTGCATCGGCAGACAGCAGCGCCTGCAGTAGCATCCACCGCAGCAGTTGCAAGTACAGCAGGCAGCGCAGCAATTACAGTGTGACACAGCACTGGTGCAGGCAGCCGGTCAGTCAATAGGGGCCTTCTCTTGGCCCAGAGGTAGGCGCCCACGGTTGAGCTTGAGAACTGCAGTGGAAGACAGCAGCGTCTGCACCAGCAACCACCAAGACAAGGGCAGCACAAGGGCAGTCAATGCATAAAGGCAGTGTGACTGCATGTTGCGCAAGCCGCACGCGAGTGTATGCCGTTGAGGTTGGGTCGCCGTGATTGCTGTGCTGCTGCTGCTGCTGCTGCCTTCAGTTCCTGCCAGGCCACTGCAGAGTCTGTGCCCTGCTGCTGCTGCTGCTGCAAGCGCTGCTGCTGCTGCAGGCGCTCCCGTTCAAGAAGGGCATGCCAGCCAGGCTGGCCAACACAGCTGCTGCTGCTGGCCCTTTCTACAACAGTCCAACCAAAGACCCTTTGTGGCCAGCACACACCTGTGTCTCCCCGTTTGGTGAGGGCATGCCAGCCAGGCTGTCTAGCTTAGGAAAGGTGCTGCTGCTGCTGTTAACTGCAACCATTTGCACCATGACCCACACACCTGTGTTTCCCCATTTGGTGAGGGCATGCCAGCCAGGCTGGGCAGGTCTGTCACTGGGTCGATGTCTGCCTCAGGCACCTGCGGCAGGGAAGTTGTGTGTGCAGGCATGTACATACGTCAGCGAGTTGTGAGACTTGACACCACTTCTGGATGTGGCTGTGTCCCCAGGCTCATGTTGTGGGGTGCATGATACATGATACACCTGATGAGAGGGCAGCGCTATGGCACAACAACGCCTGCTGTACGACACTTGCTGCGCGGCATCAGGAGGCTGCCTGCTTGACTCTGCATTGCTTGCAGCAATGAACTGCAGCTGCCCGTAATGTGCTGCACAGCTATATGGATTGTAGGGGTGAGAGGCAGCTGCTGTGCTGCTTTGCGAAGCAAACCCACAAGGCTGGAGGGTGCAAGGAAACAGGTGGAGCTGATGCGTATGTGCTTAGCAGCTCGACATTGAAAGCAGAGGTGCAAGATAACTACAGCACACTGTGAAGCGCTAAGCAGTGTAGAATTTATCTAGAAAATGCATGCTGCATACCTGCAGACACAACATGTGCATGCGGCACACAATGCACATGCAGTGCTGCATACAAGTGCTTGCGCAGAGGACAGCACAGCAACAGCAGTGGGACTGCAAGCGCACTGTGTCTGTTGCTGGAGCTGCATCATTGGTAGCAGCTATGATAGTGTACATACAAACATGTCTACCAGCGAAGTAAAAATGACTGTACTATGAGTCTGGGTATAGTCATTGTTGAACTTGCTGTTTGGGACTGGTTGACCGTGCTGCTGCGTACTGCTTGCTGTGCCAGCAGCACACATGGGCTTTTTGGCCTGTCCTGGCCTTGCTGCCAATGCTAAGCAGTGTCAATGGTGCACCTACAGTACGATGAAACTGCTAACAGCTCGTGATTACGCTGCAAATGAATAGCAGGACGGCAAACCAACCACTCATCCCTCAACTGCAGCACCTACCAGACCCGTCACGCCCGCAACCAGCTGATCGTAGTTCTGCTTGAAGGCAGCAATTGCTGCTTCCGAAAGTCCAGCTGACTTCATTTTAGCCTCGAACTGCTCCCAGTTGCTCGCCTGCACAAGCGTTTTGGACGTGAGCAGAAGGTCCATGCAGGATGCTCGTGGACCCGTCAACAGCCAGCTGATCGAGGCGCCAAAAACTCACAGCCATGGTTGCTGTTTGTTTGAGATTGACGTGCGAGGCGCGCGAAACTGCTGCGGGGCAGATGCTTGCTGCTTTCGGTGGTTGCCAGGCACAACTGACACGGACTGCAAGAAATAGGCACAGACAGGCGATCAAAACGCACTTGAACATTCAGAGCTCCTGCTGCAGGCCACTTCTTCTGCTGCTGTACCTTGTGTCATCTAGGTGGGCAGGAAGCACCTTTGACAATTTAGGTTTGACGTGGCTTCTCGACGCAATATGCCGAACTTTACAGGCAGCACTGACTTTAGCTGTATACTGCTCCTTATAGCTGTTTAAGTACAGGAAGGACGCTGATACCAGCCTGAGTGAGCAGCAAACATTGTGCCAGCTGCAGTTACATGCCACATGTGTACACATTCGCACAGTTTCAAGCCTTACACGAGTGGGCGCACGTAGAATGTAGTAACAGTTAGTTGCATTTTGATGGCTGCTCCAGCAGCAGCAGGCGGCATGTTGGCGGTTTAGTGCCAGCCACTTGGTGCAGGCCTTGCCCTGAGGGGTTATGTTTCAGGCTCCAGAGGACAGGTGCACGCAACAGCCACACTTTCCGTCAGATCTGTTACATTTTTGTCTGCGTATGTTTCGAAATTCGCCGGGAGAGGCCCGAGCGCATTCTCACGTAACCAAGCTGAAGAAGAGTGCAAGTTTGCAGTCGTGTCGCTGCAAGGATACGCGCCTGTGCATGCGACCGTTCTCATCCCGCCCAGGTTTCCCAACTAGTCAACCGTATTTGTCTTTGACTGCAGCTGTCGCGGTCTGCAGCGTACTGGCCGCTTGGGTGACAGGTAATGAGCAGCAGGAGCAGCAGCATAGGAGCAGCAGCAGCAGCAGCAGCAGCACGCTGGCAAGTTCGTAGTCCGTGCTTCGATACAGCGTGTCTGCACCAGCTGATCTCAACAGATGTTTGAGCACCTGTTGCTTAATCGGGCAAGACCCGCGCAGCATGCACAACAGCCGGTGCTGGTGTGGCTGTCATCTTCTGCTTCCCAGCGCCTGGCTTACACCTAGAACTGAACAGCTACAGCTCCATGCTTTCACGAATTCTGCAGCAGCAGCCAACCTACTAGCACCACTTGCAGCAGCACTGTGCACACAAGCTTTCTGCCAGTGCATCAGCCGTGCTACTTGCATTGCTGCATAAGGACTGCCCCTGCTTCCTGTAGTGGCACGATGCTCAGGTACTGCACGACAACAACAGCAGCAGCAGCAGCAGCAGCAGCAGCCAGTGCAAGGCGTGTGGCTGCTAGCTCATGCAGCAGTGCTTGCTTGTTGCCATGCACACCCCATAGCACAACCCAGCACACGCCAGCAGCCTACCCTCTCAACACAAGGGCAGCACGGTTCACCTGCAGCAGCAGCAGCAGCGTTGTGGTGCACAGACGGTTCACCTTGAGTGCCGCACTGGCTGCTGTAAGCGCAGGTGGGTGGGTGGGGGTTAACTGCTTGCAGACAATGCACCCACAGCCTAGCATTGTCAGCCATGCAACACATGTGGGCATGGATGAAGTGATTGACAGCTACCAGCAGCTGCTGTGCACCTGCGTCTGACCATGTAGGAGACACATGCAAGCCCTGCAAGCCCTCAAGCTCTGAGCAACAGCTGCTGCTAACACACCAGCAGCTGCTCTGTTGATGATGATGGCAATCCCCGCAATTGTCATGGTGCTAAGCGGCAGTGCTGTTGTTGATAGCCAGATTGCATTTTGCACGTAAGCATGTTCACAAAGCATGTGAGCCAGTAAGGCTGTTCTTCTTCATTGAATGAAAGCTACCTGCAGCATCCCAGCTTAAACACGCCTGTCACATTTTGCCGTGCAGGTGTTGCACCCTGGGGCAGGGCTAGTGCGGCAGTCAGCAGCAGCAGCAGCAGCAGCAGGGGCGCAGCCATGGCCACAGCAGCAGCGGCTGGCAGCAGTAGTGCCGGCACATCTGACACAGGTGGGCAGGGAGCACATGCACAGCTTGCTGCATGCTGCAAAATGCCTGCCGGTCTGCTGCTTGCCCTCCTGCAGGAATTGCTGCTGTGCACACGACTGCTGCCAGTCCTCCCTGCAGGCATATGTGAAGGCATGTTGTTGCTGTGTGAAAGCTTGCTCAAGGCCATTCCTTGACGACTGTTGCTTGTGTTTGTGCTGCTGCAGGCATCATTGTGGTGTACATAACTGCCCCCAGTGCAGAGGTGGCTGACAGCCTGGCCAGTGCCCTCCTGCTTGCTCAGCTATGTGATGCCCGCCTGCCCACTGCTTGGCGAACACTTTTTGCTCATACACTGCTGCAGGCGTGCTAGTCGTGTACGTAACTGCCCCCAGTGCAGAGGTGGCTGACAGCCTTGCTAGTGCCCTGGTTGAAGGCAAGCTGGCAGCATGCGTCAACATCGTGCCAGGGCTTACTAGTGTGTACAGCTGGAAGGTGAGGCACAGCCACGGGTCAGGCTGTAGCTTGTCGGGGCACAGCTGGTCTTCGGATGTGAGTATAAAGCACAGCGTAGGTGGTGGCCTTGCTAGTGCCCTGCTGGAGGGCCCGCTGGCTGCGTGTACAGCTGGAAGCTGTGTCGTAGGGTGCAGGGTTCTAGGGTTTAGGTAGAGCTTTGTGAATGCACATGTGGCAGACAGCCTTGCGGGCATCCTGGTGGAACGCAAGCCCTCAGCGTGCCCTTGACATACTGCCACGCCTCACCAGCGTCTACATCTGGAAGGTGCGGCGCAGCTACCTGGGGTTGTAACTTCCTGCAAAACAGGCTTGACTGCCTGCAGCGGCAGCGGCTGCGCATGTATCATGTTTGCGCATCTAGTGTAGTGCTGACGGACCAACTGCTGATCAACTTGTTGCTGTTACCGCGTAACCACCACAGACCTGACTTATGCTGTGCGTGGATATTGCCGTACTGCTGCTGCTGCTGCGGCTGCGGCTGCTGCTGCTGCTGCTGCTGCTGCTGCTGCAGGGCAAGATTGAAAAGGATCCTGAGCTGCTGCTGATCATCAAGACGCAAGCAAGCCTGCTGGAAAACCTCACAGCAAAGGTGAGCGAAAGGGTTTCCAAGAGTCCAACCCAGCAGCGGTTGATGTTGGTCACTTACTGCAGCTCATGTGAATACCATGTTGTATCGTTGCAGCAAAACACGGCTACCCTGTGTCACGCTCTCGCTGTTGTACGGCTGATCTTGCTGTTACCGTTCACCTGCATCTCTTGCCCTCATGCGCAGAGGCTGGAGTGTCTGGGCTAGCGCCTGAGGCGGGCGTCACTCCTGAACTTGTAAGGGCTGTTGGTGTTGTGTTGTTGACATGTTGCGCCTGCAGGTGAAGCAGCTGCACCCGTATGAGCCGGAGGCCATCGCACTGCCAAGGATCCATAGAAACAAAACCTGCTGAATACAACTTGGTACAGACAACATGTGCTGCGTATGCGCCTGCAGGTGAAGCAGCTGCATCCATATGACGAGCCGGAGGTCCTTGCACTGCCAGTGGTGGGAGGCAGCGCCAGCTACCTGGCCTGGGTGCGGGACAGCACAACAGCAGGCGCAGCAGGGGAGAAAGAGTGAGTCGAGTGGCACATGGCCGGCACCATGGTCTTTGTGAGGCTGAGTCTGGCCCCTGGTTCTTGACATGGATCCAGCACCACAGTCCAAACTTGCACTGTGGTGCTGTCGATCTTTTTGGCGGCGACAGCGCCAGCTACCTGGCCTGGGTGAGGAGCAGCACGGCAGGGGCCAAAGAGTGAGTTGAGCAGCGCATGGTGCTGTCGATTGTTTGGTGGCAGGCAGCGCCAGCTACCTGGCCTGGGTGAAAGACAGCACCGCTGACGGCTCAGCAGCAGCAGCAGCAGGCCAGAACGAGTGATGTTTGGTGCAAGCTGAGCCAGAGGTGTGGCAGGAGGCACACACGCTGTGCCAGCTACCTGGCCTGGATGAACGGCAGCACCACCGCAGGCGCAGCAGCCTGTGCAGCCGGCAAGGGCGAGTGGGTGTGGTGCATGTATGGGCAGCATCACACTGGGGTGCTTGGGATGCAGCACACGGCGCCGCTTTGTGTGGGTTTAGGGCAGCACTGCAGCGGCAGCTCTGGGTGGCGCATGGCAGCTGCATGTTTGGTTGCATCGACAGCTCGCCGCAAGCAACAGCAGCAGCGCAGGCAATGTCTTGTGTGTGCATGCACACATTGGTCCATCCTGCTCAGCACTGCTGCTGCGTATGGCATGTTTGCTGTGTCAGGCTGGTGCAGAGCTTGCACCGGTTCTACCAGGTAGTGGTGTGCGTACATCTACATGCAACTTGCAATCTCTGTGTCACTGTTGGCAACATCAGTTCAACAAGTTGTGGTTAACCACAACATTGTGGATGCCCTGCCTGCGCTGCAGTTGTGCAGGCATGCTTGTGGGGCTCAGTGCAAAACAGCATGGGCTGATGGCTTCATTGCCGTCATGATGTTGAGTGCAAATCAGCCGCGCGTGTGCATGGCCGGCTGCTTGGCAACTGCACACTGCAACTTGTGGAGTTGTACTGCCGTGGCTCTTGCTGCTAATCCAGCACGAATGGAATGCGGTGCTTGCAGTGGCTTCGCGCGTGTAATGCTCCTTACTACATTGCTGTTTCGTTCTTGCTGCACTGGTTCAAGCACTGCAAGCATACGGGATCCTGCGCGTGAGATGCTGGCAGTAGCAGCAGCAGCAGCAGTACAAGCTGGTAAAGCATCCTGCTCCAGCACCATTCCCGCCTCACCACAGGCTTTTCGATCCACATCATGAGCTAACATCATGATGCATGACAATCAGACGCACTGCTGCAACACGCAGAGGCCGGTGATCAGGCTTGGTTTGTGCCTCAGGCCAGCATGTTACTTCTCGTCAACACCGTCCTGGCCTACCAACAGGTCTTGATAGATACGCGTTACCGCTCTCCTGTTCGTATTTGCATTTTGCTGCGTCTGTGTAGCTGCTGCTGACGCTCGTAGTGCGTGCCAGACACTTCGACTCGAGTCCTTTGTGAGCTGCTCATTGTGACTCTTTTATCGAAGCAATCACCGTATCTACATCAGCGCAACACGTGCACGCCAGGCGTCGAGCCAGCCTCGCAGATCGCTCATTAGCAGCCAGGCAGTGCACGCAAGTCACTCCTGACCCACCACCATCCACCAGCAGCAGCACCTCTAGCATCTACGCACACGAGGCAGCATGGCTGCAGCAGGGCCGAAGATTTCGCCAGCAGCAGTGGGGGGCCTGGCTAGGCTGTTGATTGGCGGAGGTGCGTTAGTATATGGAGCCACCAACTCGCTGTTCAACGTGGAGGGAGGCCACAGAGCCATCGTGTTCAACAGGCTGATTGGTATCAAGGACGAGGTGGGTGCCTGGGGCTTGCAGGACAGCAGCTGCATGGCAGTAGCTGCGGCAGCAGCAGCAGCAACAGTAGTAGCAGCAGGAGCACCGCATCAAGAAAGCATACACGTGACTGCCTTGTTGTGAGAGAACAGGGTAGCGTGGATAACACCCATCTTCAAACCGTTTAAGGCCATCCAGGATTACCGTTGCTGCTGCTGTAACGTGCATGGGGCCATGTGTTGTGCATGCGATCAAGCTGCACTTGCAAGCACAGCATCCCTGGCAGCTTTGTGTAGCTCAGGTTCTGGAAGCAAGCAGCATGGAAGAAAACAAAGCTAAGAGAGCTCAAGTTACCTGAAGCAGATTGTCGTGGTCATATGCTGATGGCTACTTGGCAACCCAGGGCCTGCATTATGTGGGTGTTATGCCGAACGTACGCTCATGCATTGCTGTGCACTGTGCTGCATGGTGGAGTTTGCTTGGAGTTTGCATAGCTCTCTATACAATGATGTTCAAGGAACCCTGCATGCAGTGTGCGTGGTTTCCCGTGAGCGCCTTGTGTTTTGTACAGGTGCATGCAGAGTGCAACATGCATTTGTGTGTGCTGTTTGGTTGCCAGCAGGTCGGTCAAATCTGATGGCAAGGTTGTCAGGCAGTGGTTGGATGGCGCACTGGTGTCGGGGTGGTGCACAAAGCAGAGGCGATGGTGCATCATTTGACAGCAGCAGCAGCAGCAACAGCAGCAGCAGTAGGCAAGCAGGCTGCTGACAGCAGTTGCAGCAGCATGCTGATGCAGCAATCAGCAGTGGTTGTGTTGTCGCTGTTACCAACGCCACCGCCGAACTAAAACGCTGGCGCGCAGGTGTCACAGAGGGCACGCACCTGATGGTGCCGTGGTTTGAGCGCCCCACCACCTCTGATCACACCACCCGCAGCACCCAGCAGTTGTTTTACTGAGACTGTTACTTTCTTGTAACGCAACTGTGCAGGTGTACGCTGAGGGCACGCACCTGATGCTGCCGTGGTTTGAGCGCCCCGTCACCCACGATCGCACCACATGCAGCACCCAGTGGTCAGGCCACTGACAGCGTTACTAACATTGTTACATCATATCTCTCTCTTCGCTTGATGCAGGTGTACGCTGAGGGCACGCACCTGATGCTGCCGTGGTTTGAGAACGCCGTCACCTACAATCGCACCACATGCAGCACCCAGTGGTTGTGCCACTGACACTGTTACTAACAGGGTTACATGATATCTCTTTCTCCGCTTGATGCAGGTGTACGCTGAGGGCACACACCTGATGGTGCCGTGGTTTGAGCGCCCCGTCATCTATGACGTGCGTGCACGGCCCAGCCTCATCCAGAGCCAGTCCGGCAGCAGGGACCTGCAGATGGTGAGGCGGGAATGAGTGTTTGAGGTTTGGGCCGTGGTTCAGGGGCAGATGCGGCTGGCGTACAGCACATTGGCTGAAACGGGGTGCTAGCCTGATCCAGAGCCAGTCCGGCAGCAGGGACCTGCAGATGGTGAGCAGCAGGGTGTAAGGTTTGAGGTTTTGTGAGCATAGGGCATAGGGTTCAGAATACTTGGGGTTCAGCAGCACGTGCTACACATCAGGTGGGATGGCAGCAGTGTCAGCAGCAAGTGGCCCAGCCTGATCCAGAGCCAGTCCGGCAGCAGGGACCGGCAGATGGTGAGCAGCAGGGCACACGGCAGATGTCAGGTCTTGGGATGACACTTCTCAACCTGAGTAGGGTGCTGGCAGTAGCAGCAGCAGCAGCAAGCAGGGTACTTCAAGAGCCAGAGGGGTTGCAGGATAAAGCAGGGTTGTTGGTTCACCTGTTGACGCGTACTGCTGCCGCTGCGTGTACCACCGCTGCTGTTGGAACACCCTTTGAATTAATTTCAGGTCAACATTGGGCTGCGTGTGCTGACGCGGCCCAACCCCGAGAAGCTGCCGGAGATCTACCGCAGCCTGGGCCAGGTGGGGCTGCTGGGTTGCGGAGCAGCCAGTTGCTTGATCGCGTGCGGGGTTTTGTGCAAGGCCGATTGCTGTGGGGCAGTTGTCACCCTGGTTAACAGCATGCTGTTGAGTCTGCACAAAGGTTGATGCTCACCAACACACATTGCTTGCTGCTGCTGCTGCTGCTGCTGCTGCTGCTGCTGCTGCTGCTGCTGCTGCTGCTGCTGCTGCCGCCGCCGCCGCCGCTGCTGCTGCCGCCGCCGCCGCCGCTGCTGCCTGCCCAGCATCATCCAGGATTGACCACAAATCAAACTCTACAAAACTGACGCATGATGCATTTGTTTCCGCCTGCAGGACTACGCTGAGCGCGTGCTGCCCAGCATCATCCAGGAGACGCTGAAGAGCGTGGTGGCGCAGTACAACGCGGCGCAGCTCATCACCATGCGCGAGGTGCGCTGCTTTGTTGTACCTTGTACTTCACAGTGTTTCAGAGTTGGGTAGACACCG
The DNA here is from genome assembly GCA_030272155.1 of Tetradesmus obliquus. Lineage (NCBI taxonomy): Eukaryota > Viridiplantae > Chlorophyta > Chlorophyceae > Sphaeropleales > Scenedesmaceae > Tetradesmus > Tetradesmus obliquus. Next base: position 1,886,790 of record CP126207.1, on the reverse strand, counting down.
TAAGGTTGCTGTGGCTGCCTTGTGAGCGGCGGAACGCAGTACAAGCTGTCATCATGCTGTGCTATTTGCGCAGATCGTGTCCTAGGACATCCGCCGCATCCTGGCTGAGCGTGCGTGCTACCTCAACATTGACCTGGAGGATGTGTCCATCAACAGCTGTCATGTTTCCGTCATCTAAGCTGTCATTTTTCTGTTTTGTTTTGCGCAGATTGTGTCCAAGGACATCCGCCGCATCCTGACGGAGCGTGCTCGCTATGTCAACATTGTGCTTGAGGACGTGTCCATCACCAGCTGTCATGTTTTCGTCATCTAAGCTGTCATCATGCTGTGTTATGTGCGCAGATCGTGTCCAAGGACATCCGCCGCATCCTGGCTGAGCGTGCGCGGTACTTCAACATCGTGCTTGAGGACGTGTCCATCACCAACCTCACCTTCAGCAAGGAGTACACCGCGGCGGTGGAGGCCAAGCAGGTCGCGCAGCAGGAGGCGGAGCGCGCCAAGTTCATCGTGAGTCGGTTTTACTTGCTGTGTATTTTGTACTATGTGTTGTCATGTTTGTTGTATCAGTCCAAGTTGGTTGCGGATGCGTGGCGCTGCATTGTTTGTGTTCGTCTTTGCGGCTGAGTTTGGGTCTTGCAGAAGCAGCGCACGCCAAGTTCTGTTGACTTTTGTGTGGCTGCTCTCTGCACCTTGACGTTGGTGATCAACATATCTTAAAACATGCAGCATCATCAAGCTGGAATCATCAAAGAATGGAGGGACATGGCCTTTGTGCACGTCCCCACAAATAATGCAGCTCTGTTGCCTTTGGGGTCCGGCAGCCATCGCAGCCTCCGTCGCAGCAGGTTGTGGTCAAAGGGCGAAGCATAGACATTGGAACTGTGCCAGCAGTGTTGCATGTTACAAGCAGTGGGGGTTTGGGCGTGTTTTCGGATGTTGTTTTGGGTGTTCACGAGGACGTGTCCATCACCAACCTCACCTTCAGCAAGGAGTACACCGCGGCAGTGGAGGCCAAGCAGGTTGCGCAGCAGGAGGCGGAGCGCGCCAAGTTGATCGTGAGTTTTTTTCCTAGTGTGCAGATTTATGTTTTGCAGCATAGTTTTGCGCTAAAGTCTTCGGCACAGGTTGCGCAGCAGGAGGCGGAGCGCGCCAAGTTCATCGTGAGCTGCTTTTTGCTGTTTTCAGTGTGCTTTCTCAAGCGATATTAAAAGACACCAACAACCTTGTTCAGACAGAAACTCAAACACCTGATGTTGTAAGAAATCATGTCGCATTGGTTCTCTTCATTGTTGTTCTGCCCCTCACCGCGCTACCCCGCAAAAGCTGTCCGCCATTGTGCACCCTTCTTATGCTTCGCCATCGAACCCCCTGCTGCTGCTGCTGCTGCTGCTGCTGCTGCTGCTGCTGTATCTTGTGCCCCGCAGGTGGACCGCGCCACGCAGGACAAGCAGAGTGCCAGACTGCCACGTGCCGGCACAGGGACACACAGCCAGCACCAACCAACCACTGCAGCCAGTACTCACATTTCCCTGCCGCTGTCGCCCTGCCATGCAATCGTGTAGGTGGACCGCGCCACGCAGGACAAGCAGAGCGCCATTGTGCGTGCGCAGGGAGAGGCGCAGTCGGCGCGGCTCATCGGGCAGGCCATCCAGCAGAACCCATCATTCATCACGCTGCGCAAGATCGAGGTGGGATTTGTTAAAGACGTATAGCATGTAATGTATTCAACTGTTTAGCATGCTTGTTGGGCTGTGTGGGCGGCTCCTTGGGCAGGCCATGCAGCAGAACCCCTACTGCATCACGCTGCGCAAGATCGAGGTGCGCTGCTTTAGCAATTGCAGCAATGTCCGCTGCAATAACAGTTATGTAACCATCATCCATCAGTACATCAGTATTAGTCACGAGCAGGGTAAGGCTGCACTGCTGTCGTCTTCCAATGGCAATTGTTCCTTTTATTGAGGGCTGGTGACTACTTCTATGTCTCTGCTGACGCAACTGCCGCTCTGCTGCTGCTGCTGCTGCCGCTTTCGTCTCTTCCCTTGTGCAGGCCGTGCGTGAGGTGGCCAACACCATCGCACACAGCGCCAACCTTATTCATTCAACTTGCTGAACAAAGCTTGCTGCGCTGCTGCCGCCTTTGGTTTGTGCAGGCCGCGCGCGAGGTGGCCAACAACCATCGCGCACAGCACCAACCAACAACAGTCACAATGTTGACCACTCTCCTGTGAAATGACGTCTTTTTGTCTGTCCTCTTGATCTTTGTGCAGGCCGCGCGCGAGGTGGCCAACACCATCGCGCACAGCGCCCACCAAATAAATTCACATTGTCCACCACTCTTTTGTGAAATGACGTCTTCTTGTCTGTCCTTTTTATCTTTGTGCAGGCCGCGCGCGAGGTGGCCAACACCATCCCCCCCACACACAAACCTTATGCATTCATCTTGCTGAAACGAGCTTGCTGCACCGCTGCCGCCTTTGGTTTGTGCAGGCCGCGCGTGAGGTGGCTAACACCATTGCACACAGCGCCAACCATCAACAACCACAATCTCGACCACTCTCCTGTAATATGACGTCTTCTTGTCTGTCCTTTTCACATTTTTGCAGGCGGCGCGCGAGGTGGCCAACACCATCGCGCACAGCGCCAACCTCATGCATTCGTCTTGCTGAAACGAGCTTGCTGCGCTGCTGCCGCCTTTGGCTTGTGCAGGCCGCGCGCGAGGTGGCCAACACCATCGCACACAGCGCCAACCGCGTCTTCCTCAACGCAGACAGCCTGCTGCTCAACCTGGGCGAGCTGCAGATCAGCGGGGCCAACAAGTAACGCGGCAGCAGCAGAGCAGCGGCGGCAGAGAGCTGCACATCCGCGGTGCCAACAAGTACTGTAGCAGCGGAGCAGCGGCAGCAGCAGCGGCGGCGACGAGCTGCAGATCTTGCGGCGCTAACAAGTAAACGCTGCAGACGCAGCAGCAGCTGAAGGAGCCGCAGCAGCAGCATGAAATGGTCTAGATTTGCATTGTGTCTAAGCAGACGGCCGCTCTATGCAAGGAAGCGGTGTGCAAGGGTTTGTGGTTGTGGTTGTTGGGTTGTGTGTGTTGCACGTTGTCGCCTGGTTGTCACAGCTCTTACTGTTCATCTTAGTGGGCATTGGCGTTTGTGCTGCATGCACCTACAAGGATACATGTGAGTGTACATACTTCATCATGGGATGTTCAAACACGTCTGATGTTGATGGTTGTTTCTGTGCTTGCATCTGTGCTGGCAATGTTGCGGAACCTCGGCAGCAGCAGCAGCAGCAGCAGCAGCAGCAGCAGCAGCAGCACGGATGTTGTTGAAATGGATGGTGCCAGCAGGTATTGAGCGGCAATTGGTGTGGCAGTGGTAACATTTTGAATCACCAAGTGGCACATGATGTGCTTACCATAGCAGCTGGCAGACAGCTGGCAGTTTGGCACCGGCCTGTGAGAGCAGTTCGTGTCTGAGATGTGGACGTAAATCGAAGGGTACAAGTGTTCTGATCTTTGCCGAGCAGCCATCTCAAATCTAAGAGTCTGGACCCTGAGATCTCAGCCGCCACGCCGTGGCCGAAGGCTTCAATGAGCCTTCACTTGGCATCCAGCGACTGTTGAGGAGCTTGAGGCTTCCTTGCAAGCGTCACCAACAGACACGAGCCGTATCAATTCGTCTTTTTAGGCAGCCAATGAATTCACCAATGCGCCGCCCTGCGGTGCCATTGATGCAGTGGCAGCCACCCAGTTGGCACAATCCATGCAGTCTGATGAACATGCCAGCAGCCGCCAACCAAAGTCGAGCGCACTGCAAGCAAACAGCCCGAGCCATTCACCTCCTGGTGCCAAAAACAGATGCAACCAGCTCAGCCAGCTTGACAATGGGATTCCAGCACTTTGCAGTGCTGCCGCACTCATCCATCCAAGTGCTCTAGAGCGCAGACTTGCACTGCTGCGCACTGTTCCTGTCACCAATGAAAACATGCTGCTGCAGCAGCATGCATCAAAACCATCATTGCCGATCACGCCTTCCCAACCAGCCCCAGCAGCTGTACAGCCACATGATGCCTCCCCTCATGTGAAGCCACCTCGAACGCAACATAACTCGACGCAATGCAAAAAAATCCTTATACAACATTATCGCAGCTGCTTTGAGTATCAGTACAGGCCACTCAATCACCAGCAGCTGCACGCTGCAAGCAACACGGGATGCACCACAGCACCACAGACCCTCGACCTAAACCTGATTTCTGAAATGACAGATGCCCAGCCTCCACGCCAGAAAACCAGCTAACCTACGCCACAGGCACATCTGCTGCCGACAGGATGTTGCACCAGCATTGTGCGACGAGAACCTGCTCTATCATCCTGCAGATTTGCAGTCAGAAGTCGAACGTGCTATCACAGCACCCCCACTCTCAGCACCCTGCCACAGGGCAGGGCCTGTCCCGAGCTGCCGGCAGCATCAACCACAGCAGCTGCAGCGCCGACACACCCGCACGATGCATCTTGCTGCCTCACTGCCTGTTGCCACCACACGCTGATGCCAGAGACAGACATGTGCAGCCAAAGATACATGCGTGTGACAGCACCCCCACTCCCAGCACACCGCCACAGGGCAGAGCCTGTCCCGAGCTGCCGGCAGCATCAACCACAGCAGCTGCAGCGCCGACACACCCGGACGATGCATCCTGCTGCCTCACTCCCTGCTGCCACCGCCACACGCTGCTGCCTGGGACAGACATGTGCTGCCAGAGATGCCCCAGCTGCTGATGCCGCTGCTGTTGGCCTGCAGACTGGCAGTCAAAGTCAAAGGTGCTGTGGCAGCAACACCACTCCCAGCACCCTGCCACAGGGCGAGGCCTGTCTCGAGCTGCCAGCAGCATCAACCACAGCAGTCGTGCAACACAATGCATCCTGCTGCCTCAATCCTCGCTGAATGCTACCATGCTGCTGCCAGAGATGCGCACCTGCTGATGCGGCTGCTGTTGGCCTGAACCCCAAACAACTTCCATACAACACTCTGCTAAGGGCTGCTTACAGGCAATGATAGTTTTCCGAAGGTTCTGAGCAACCACTTCATTTGAAAGACCCCCCATATACAACCTGCCAAGCAACATCAGCCGCAACACTGCACACGCAAAGCCAGGCGGCAACCAACATGCAGTTAAGTTGCTGCTGCTGCTGATCGATGCCTGCACCGCCATCTGCAAGATGGAGCAGTGCAGGCTGCATGGCTGATTTGCATCTGCAAGCTGCTTCCACGCATGCCTGCGGCAGCATCTGCTGGCTGCAAATGGCAGCGCTGCGCTGCTCTGGAACGGCTCATCCACCCGCATGCTGCTGCCACAGAGCAGAGCACACACTCCGATCTGCAACTGCCAGCGCAGCTGGAAGCAGCCACAGCCGCAGCCACAGCTGCAACAGCCTCACCCATGCCCCAGCCAGAAGTGCTGCTGCCGCTGCAGCAGCCCCTGCTGCTCTTCGCTGCTGCTGCTGCCACTGCTGCTGCTGCTGCTGCTGGCCAGGGCAGCTGCACCGCCCTGGTCTGCGTGCTGTAGCCGCATCGCTGACTTGCGCGCAATGCGGCGCAGGTGCAGGTGTGCTGCCGCCAGCCGCGTGTGGGCGCGCCGCTTGGCTGCTGCCAGCTCGTGACCCACCAGCTCCTCAGGGCCGCCTGCAGCAGCAGCAGCAGCAGCAGCAGCAGCAGCAGCAGCAGCAGCAGCAGCAGCAGCAGCAGCAGCAGTGTGAGTGTCAGAGCAACTGAGTGGCGCAGGGCTGCTGCCAGCTCATGGCCTACCAGCTCCTTAGGGCCGCCTGCAGCGGCAGCAGCAGCAGCAGCGGACACTTCGGCATCGTGCCGTAGCCACTGAAGGTGTGACAGCGCCAGCAAGTGCGCAGGCATGGACCTTTAACTGTGGCAGCTTTGTTTGGAGAAGGAGTTCAGAGCTGTGCAAGTCTTTTATTCTAGGTGAATGCTGCAGCCCTCACCTGCCGCCACCCAGGCCTCCATGCCGCCCTTGAAGAGCTTGTTGTACTCCAGCAGCTGACGCCTGAAGTACAGCAGGCGCGGGTACTGAGACAGGTACCTGCGGGGGGGGGGGGGGGGGGGCCAGCGGGCAGCAACAACAAAGTCAGACACCCAAGAATCAGCATTGCAAGTCACACACCAGCGCGAATAGCTGCAAGTAATGTAAACACATCCTGCAAACCACACCTGTAGGCCCAGTGCTGCGCCTCTGATGCAATTGCGCGTGCCTTGCTCTCATGTGCCTCCAGGTGCTGCACCAGCCCGATGACCTGCTCGCCAGCATCAGGCCCGGCCCTGAACGGCGCGTAGTGCTTCCACGGCTTGAGCGACCTGCAGGTGCAATGAGTGGAGGGCTTTAGGTTGCAGTTGTGTGTGCTTTTGTGAGCTGTGATATGCCGTCATCCCGGCCCTGAAAGGAGCATAGTGCTTCCACGGCTTGAGCGACCTGCAGGAGCAATGAGTGGGCCAACATATAAGTGGTTTGTGGGTGCATTTGTGAGCTGCGATATGCCGTGAACCCGGCCCTGAAGGGCTCGTAGTGCTTCCGCGGCTTGAGCGACCTGCAGGGTTCAGCGTGTGTGCAAGGTGCATTGCAGGGTTCCGTGCGTGTGAGTGGTTGTGTGTGGTATCATCAGTGGTTCAAAATTGACCTGCTCGCCAGCATCAGGCCCGGCCCTGAAAGGAGCATAGTGCTTCCACGGCTTGAGCGACCTGCAGGTGCAATGAGTGGGGTGAATGTGGGGGGCGTTTAGATTGTCTTTGTGTGTGCATTCATGGCCTGTGATGTGCCCTGAACTATAACCACCCGCGCCTGTGCTGTATCCAGTCGGACTCCTCTTTCAGCACCACGCTGTTGGCCGGCCGCACCTTGACCAGCACCCTGACCAATCACCCCAACCCTACACTCTGAAATCATCCTGAAGTTGAACCCTAAACCACCCGCACCTGTCGTAGTACTCGATCCAGTCGCTCTCCTCTTTCAGCACCACGCTGTTGGCCAGCATCACCTTCACCAGCACCTCCACCATACACCCCAACCCTTAACCCTCAATCCTCAAGGTTTGCTGAACCCTAACAATCCTCACCTGAAGTAGTACTGGATCCTATTACACTTCTCTTTAGCAACCAGGAGCCCCCAAGCCCGTCACAATACCCCAAACCACAGCACCACACGCACCTGTAGTAGTACTCGATCCAGTCGCTTTCTTCTTTCAGCACCACGCTGTTGGCCAGCATCACCTTCACCAGCCGCGTCTGCGCCACGCAGCCGTCAGCGGACAGCAGGTACTTCCACTTGGCGTGGTCCTCGATGGACACAAAGCCTGCCTTGCTGAACCTGCAGCGGCAGCAGCATGCAAGGTTTGTCATTGTCAGCAGCCGTCAGCGGACAGCAGGTACTTCCACTTGGTGTGGTCCTCAATGGACACAAAGCCAGCCTTGCTGAACCTGCAGCGGCACCACACAGCAGCAGCAGCAGCAGCAGCAGCAGCGGCGGCGGCGTGTGAAGTTAGTACTGCCAAGCAGCAGGTGCTGCCCAAAAATATTACTTGGCACAGTCCTCGCTGCTCGCACAGCCTGCACTGCCAAACCTGATGGTGCTACCCCCACCTCACCTGAACGCAAGGACGCGATTTCAGCCACTGACGCTACCCAGTTCACTGCCGCCAAAGCACATCTGCTCAAAATCACACATGAGACTGCCAGAGAAAAAAACTTTGTGCCCACCTGAACTTGAGCAAGTGCTTGTCAGACCCATCAATGCAAGTGACGCCCAGCTCCAGCTGCTGCTGGCGGTACTACACTTGAGCTTAAACGCATATACAGACAAACAAGGCCCACCTGAACTTCAAAAAGTGCTTGTCCGAGCCGTCGATGCGAGTGATGCCCAGGTCCAGCTGCTGCGGGTGGTACTCCGATGTGACCGCCAGCACTGCGCGGCTGGAGTTGGCGGGCATGCAGCCCTGCATGTGTGAGCGCATGCACAGCACACACAAAGCACACACTGCGTCAGACAGATGGCATCAAAGCGTGATCAACATGACCACATACCGCATGCACCTCACTCAGTCAAGCCACACAGCCACAGATCCGTGCAGGTTGAGCTTTGGCATGTGCCAGGCTGGCAGCTGCTGCTGCTGTAGGCACTGCGGTGCTGGAGTCTAGTGGGGCGCGGGCCCGATGGCATTGATGCTATGGCGTGATTGTTAATTAAGTAATGATGACTGCCCTGCTGGCTGCGCACCTGCTGGCTGGCGCGCATGAAGGCCTTGGGGCGCTTGCGCTCCCAGGGGAACACATACAGGTCCTCGTAGTGGTGGTTGAACACCTGCACAACGCACAGCATGACCATGGTCAAAAAGGGCTACAAATGCCCGTCGACAACCTGTACACACGTGCGCTGCAGTCCCAGACTTGCAACCAATGTTTCAGTCTTGCAAGATGTATGTTGTAGGATGTATCATTATGCATTCTTATTACTTTGGTTGAGCGCCTGGCAGGCAGCAGGACAGTCAACAGATGCCAGGTGGAGCAACAGGGCAGGGCAGGAGCTGGCATTAGAGGTGTCTCACCAGGCAGGGCAGGCAGCAGGAGCATTCCGCATGGCTGCCGCTTGTCGAGTCCAGAATTGTTGCATCGTACGCCACCACACAGCACACTACACATGACCCAGCCGCTCACCGGGAACAGCACCTCGTTTGTGTCCAGGTTCTTGCCACCTTATACCAATAATCATCAAATGCCGGCAGCAGCCAGCGCCCCTGATCCTCAAAGCACAAAAAACCTTGCAGCCACTCACCGGGAACAGCACTTCATTTGTGTCCAGGTTCTTGCCGCCCCGCCACTTCTTGTAGTTGGTGAACACCGGCAGCGGGCAGCGGCCCTCCTTGCAGATGGGGAAGTCGTCAATGTTCACGATGAAGGCAGAGTCCGGGAACCTTAGACTGCGCGCTGACTCAACTGCGGCCTTGATGCACGCAAAGCGCCAGTGGTTGTCGCCGCCACGCAGCCAGTGCACCTGCGGCGTGCATGGCGCAGGATAGGTTGTATGTGATGTTTGATTGGGGTTCAGTGTGTTGTTTACGGAACATAAGCGCAGCACAGCATAGCAAGCAGCAGTGCCACCCAGCCCGCTGATCAGCACAGGGCAGGAATAGCAGAGTAACACTTGCAGTGGTTGGACCCCAAGTTGGTTACATGCACTCACAGCATGTGTTTGTTGCTTGGCATGTCTACATGCGTGCATGTCTACATGCGTGCATGTCTACATGCGTGCATGTCTACATGCGTGCATGTCTACATGCGTGCATGTATATCAGTGATACAACTGCTATTTGCTGCACTTGATGCGTCCTGCGCCCCTCGCCTGCACTGAGCCGTTGCGCACCACCACCAGCCACCCTCACCTGCACCAAGCCGCTGGATGATGCTGTGCTGCGCCTAAAGTGTTGCTGTGCTTTGTGATATGCTGTGCTGCCCTCGCCTGCACTGAGCCGTTGCGCACCACCACCAGCCCTGCTATAGTTTGAATGCTGCGGGCTTTAGCGGGAACTGCTGAACCCCTCTCACCTGCACTGAGCCGTTGCGCACCACCACCAGCCCAGCGTTGCCCTCGCCTAGCTCATGCTTGGGCACCGCCTCGTTGAAGGTCTGCACAAGTAATGAGAGTTGCAGGCAGGGGCAGAAATGCACGGTGAGAGCCGCATGATAGTAAGGAGAGGAAAGGGTGCAGCAGAGGACTTGCCAGCTCATGCTTGGGCACCGCCTCGTTGAAGGTCTGCAGCGCCACACAGGAAGAGCATTGCAGGCAGTGGCAGATGAACAGTTTCGGTAAGAGCAGCAGGGCGTGCAGCATGTGGGTGCTTCTGCTGCTGCTGTTGATGTTTAGGGACTTGCAGTTGACAGCACTCGTGTGGAAGTCCCTGCTGCTGGTGCTGCTGGTGCTGCTGCAGGTGGCGGCTAGCTGTTATATGTTAGCGCAGCAGCGGCAAAATAATAACCCCGCTGTTGCAACAGATGCCATCGCTGCTGTATCTGCTGCTGACAAACAGCCACTGCTGCTGCAGCCTGGCGAGTACCCCTAGGCCTGAGAGCCTGCACAAGCGACTGCTGCCGCTTGCTGCAGCTTGCAGGACGCTGCTGCTGCAACACTCAGTCCTTGAGGTCTTGAACACTGCTGCTTTGCTGAGTATCTGTACCTGTACCTGTGCCTGTCCATTGCCGCTGCCGCTGCTTGTAAAACAGCCATCCCTGCTACTGCTTCTGTCCTGGCTGCTATGTGTCCTGGGTAGTGCTGTGCCACTTGGCAAGAGCGCTGCATCGCTCGTGCAAATGCTGCAAGTGCTGCAACGTACTACACTCAGCAGCTCATAGGACACTACAGGTCTACTCGTTGTGACAAAGTCCATCAACCTCCGCATGCTGATGCTGTGCTGAGTACTTGCACTTTTGCCTGTCAGACGCTGCCACTGCTGTTGCTGCTGCCGCCGCTGCTGCAGCTGCTGCTGCTGCTTGCAGGACAGCCACCAGTCAAGCTGCTTTGAACAGCTTGCAGGACGCTAGAGGTGCGCTCACCGTCACAAACTCCTTGAATTCCTGGATGCTGATGCCTCCGGAGCGCTTGAAGGGCGCCAAGTCCGGGTCCAGATTGTCTCTGAACAGCTGCGCCAAGTCAGCATCTGTCCGCGCCCGTTCAAACCCTGGGGCATATGTTAGAACCTCGACCTTGCCGGGCGGGGTGGGTTCCTGCAAGCAAGAAAGTGGCCGGGATGCGGTTGCTTTCAAGCTGCTTGCTTGCAGGACAGAGGGCGCTGATGTGTGTGCATGGATGCAGGATGTGGGATAGCTGGTGTGTGTCTTGTGCCTGCTAGAGGGCTGACGCTGCTGCTACCGCCGCTGCTGCTGCTGCTGCTGCTGCTGCTGCTTCAATGCGGTGCTAGGTGTTGAGCTGCTGACATCAATACTGCTGGGCATGCGCCGAATTTGAGCTGCTGGAACTGATGATGCTGCCATTGCCGCCCTGCGCCGGAGCAGCTGCAAGCATGACATGCCTTGCAGATGAACATGCACACATGCTGCTGCCATTGCTGCTTTCCCTGTCGCTGTTGCTGCCGTCCGCTGCTATCCTTCTGCTGCTGAAATTGCTGTGGCAGCATGGGCTGGTGCTGCATGGTGCTCTAAACCAACGTTTCTTCAGCAGGTGTGGCTGCAAAGATGTTTGATGCGTTGAAACGTGAATGGCTGAACTGGTTGCTTCCACTGTCGGGCAGCTCTGCCTCCTGGTGACAGAGCAAGCTGGCACATGCTGCTGCTTGAGTGGCTGTTCTGCATCATGCGTCTAGTCAACGAACATTGTAATCCGATGCGCTTGATTTTGCTGCGACTTCGGCGTCGGCTGCAGCTGTGGCCAGCTCCCGCCTTGCATTCACTACCGACTGCTTCAGCTGAGTGAGACCCACCTCCTGCCTCAGTAATGCCTTAAATATAGTCGTTTGATTGACAATTTGGCCTTCAGCACCAGTCCCCAGAAGCAACAGCCAGCAATGCCACAGCACAGCCCATTGCAGAGCGGCCCAGGCCCTCTGCCTGCGCATTTTCAGCTTATAAGCATCCCTTTAGCCAGTACTACTCAGTTTCAAATTTGGTTGAGCTTGCAGCCGAGAGCAGCAGGTAGGTGTGTGGGAGTCGATCCGCGGTAAACTAGCACACTGTATTCAATCAACTTTCAACTTCAACTACTCAACGCATTCAATTGCGGGAGCACTTCAGCACTGGCGCTTGAGCAGGGAAGGTTCACAGTGACACCTGAGTCACCCCCACTGGCCACCGTTCCGTCTGCACTTGCAACCGCTTGACTTATCACCGTTCTCCAGCAAATTCTGCAGAACATCTGTTTGTATGCAAAACACAATCACGTACGTGTGCGCCTGTTCCCAGCGAACAACCCAAAGGCGTCCCTACCACTTCTGCTGCTCCAGCGGTTTCGATCCCGGCCTCCCTTCACCCCCAATCACGACACAATGTGCGTACTTTTCCCACGTAGCTTCACGGCTGCATCCACAGCTGCAGCACCTCGCAGCAAGCAGCAGGCAGCATGCGTTGCTGTCGCACCCCGCAACCACCACCCAATGTTTCAGCAGCAGCGCACCCCAGGCATCTGCAGAGCTCACAGCAGCAGCCTGCTGGCACCTGCTAACATCAGCAGCAGCAGTAGACTCCAGTGGCTGCATGCCTCCCCAATGTCTGCAGCGCTAAAGCAGCAGCAGCGGCAGCAGCAGCAGCAGGGCCCCACCCAGCGCCGCATCTCTGGTATCTGCAGGGTGCTCACCGAGTCTGCCCAGCTGAAGATTGGCTCACAGGCGCCAGCCTTCGAGGTGAGGTTTGCACTCTGCAATACATCAACATATACAGCTGCATCAAGATCAACTACTGCGCATCATTCTTCTACTTGCCCTGTGCGTCCCGTGCGTTGTTTTGTTTGGAGGCATGGCTCACAGGCGCCAGCCTTCAAGGTGGGGACTTGGTTCTCTGTGCACCACCAGCGCAAGGCAGTAGTTGCAGTTGCACACGGGGTGGGCGGCTGGCGCTGCGGGCCAGGGCATTCAGTGCTGATTGCTGGTACAGCGCGGTATACGAGTTGTTACAATATGGGCGCTACAATGCTGGGGGCTGAGTTATGGGGAGAACGGCATGGAGAGGTTTGCAGAGAGAGATGAACTGCTGCACCCATGCTCTTCCACTTGCCTGTGCTTGCGCCCTGTGCTGGCCCAAGTTGGAGGTGGGGCACACTGGGATAGGCACAACTGCGATCGCAAGCGTGTTGCAGTGGCAGGTTGTGGTGTGTTTGCTGGTCTGCACAATTATGCTGGCAGGCCCCTGAGTGTGAGGTGAGATCAACACGCAATCAACCTGACAAGCTAGCGTGAACCCATCACGGTCCTGCTGCTGCTGCTGCTGCTGCTGCTGTTGCTGTTGCTGTTGCAGCTGCCTGACCCGCTAACTGGCAACACCATAAGCCTTGCGGCTGCCTCTGCTGGAGCCAAGGCCACACTGGTAATGTTCATCTGCAACCACTGCCCTTTTGTGGTCATGCTCAAGGGTGAGAGTGCAGCAAGCGTTCAAGAAATGACGAGTGCTGCAGCAGCAACAGCGGCATCACAGCAGCAGCATCATGACAGCAGTCTTGTTCATCTGCAACCGCTGCACACCACTGTCATGCTCAAGGGTGAGACCTCAAGGCAGCAGCAGCAGCAGCAGTAGCAGTACCTGTGGCAGCAGGGGTGTGATTGCAGCTTGAGTGCGAATTCAAGTCAGTTTGGGCTGCCAAGCAGTTGCTTTGACCTGTTCAAGCTGCAGCTGCTCCTTGTGCAATCAGTGGCGTGATGCTTTAGCTGCTGTGACGCCCCAGAGTGCGTTGTGCCAGCACTATGGCGGCATACTGGTCTGATGCTTGGTGCTGCTGCTGCTGCTGCTGCTGCTGCTGCAGGTGCCATCGCTGCCCTAGCCAAGGAATACCAGTCCAAGGGCCTGGCAGTGGTGGCCAGACCACTGCATACTTACAGACCTAGCTGACATCGCTGCTGCTGCTGCTGCTGCTGCTGCAGGTGCCATCGCTGCCCTAGCCAAAGAACATCAGTCCAAGGGCCTTGCCGTGGTGGCCATCAGCAGCAACAGCAGCGAGACGCACCCACAGGACGGCCCCGACAAGATGGCTGAAGATGCAAAGGCCCAGGGTGCGCCCAGGGTTCATGTGACAGTTCAGGGTTTCTGTGTTGTTAGGTCGTGTGTTGTAAAGGGTCTTGCCGAGAGTGGGTTTGAGGTTCTATATGACAGTGCTGTTAGGGCTTTTGGTGGCCACTGCGCATTTGAGTTGCCAAGGAGTACCAGGCCAGGGGACTGGCAGTGTGCAGCCATCAGCAGCAACAGCAGCGAGCCACACCCGCAGCACGGCCCTGACAAGATGGCCCAGGACACCAAGGAGCAAGGTGCGCTGTTTGGCATCTAATGGGTGTAACATTCTTGATGAAAATGGTTTTGGAAGCATTAGTTGTTGGCCTTCTGTGTGACAGAGGTCTGGTTTGTGTATGACGCTGCTGCTGCTGCTGCTGCTGCTGCTGCTGCTGCTGCTGCAGGCTACACCTTCCCCTACCTGTTTGACGAGTCCCAGGCTGTTGCCAAGGCCTACAAGGCTGCATGCACCCCTGAGTTCTACGTGTTTGATGCTGACCTGAAGCTGACCTACCATGGGCAGTTTGACGATGCGCGGCCCAACAACGGCAAGCCAGTGACAGGTGCGTGTTTGTGTGGGAAGTTCTGTGTGGGCAGGTTCTGTGAGCGGAGTTTTGTTGTTATGTATTGTTGTCGGTGTGGTGTTGCAACAGTCTCCAGCAACATCTTCTGCCTGGTTGTAAACTGGCTTGCGCGTGGCGTGGATGCATGCGCACCTGAGATCGACGTGGTCAAGGCTGACCTGAAGCTGACGCACCACGGGCAGTTTGACAAGCCCGCCCAGACAACGGCAAGACAGTGACAGGTGCGTGACCGTGCCGGAAGTTGTACAGAGGGAGTTTAGTTGTTTGTGTGTAGGTTTCTGTGAGCGGAGTGGTGTTGATATGTGTGGTGTGGCTGTGTGGCTTGCATCCATCCACAGCAGCACCTTCTGCCTCGCCTGCGCATTGGCTTGGCGCAGTGGCTTGAGTGGCATCAATGCATGCACTCCTGGTACCCTCATGTTGTATGCTGACTTGAAGCTGACTTAACACGGCCACTTTGGCAATGCGTGCCCTAACAACGGCAAGCCAGTGACAGGTGTGGCCTGTGTGGGAAGTTGTATTGACACAGCATGTGATCAGCTTGCTGTAAGCAGATCAGGGTTATGTGTGTGGTGTGGCTGTGTCGCATGCATCCATCCACAGCAGCATCTTCGGCCTGCCTCACTCATGAATGGCGTGTTGCGCTACACTGTAGGTGCTGACCTGCGTGTGGCGCTGGATGCTGCGTTGGCTGGGTCAGGCCGGTTTGTGCACTGCTGCTGACATGACAGAACATCTGTGTTGCAGCAGCTGACTGGCGTATTGCGCTACACGCTGCTGTCGCTTTCTGAGGACTCTACCCCGTGAAGCAAGACAGGGTAAGCTTACTTCTGACCTGTTGTATTGCTGATAATGGCTGTGCAGGTGCCGACCTGCATGTTGCACTGGACACTGCGCTAGCCGGCTCCAACCTGTGTGCGCCCTGCCCTTGCTGACCAACTTTCCTGCTGACCTTTGATGTGTGCCGCTGCTCTGCTGAACTGCTGTGCAGGTGCCGATCTGCGCGTCGCGCTTGACGCTGCGCTGGATGGCACTGGCCTGCTTGAAGACAAACACTTACCATGCTTGTTGAACTGCTGTGCAGGTGCCGATCTGCGCGTCGCGCTTGACGCTGCGCTGGCTGGCACTGGCCTGCTTGAAGACAAACACTTATCATGCTTGTTGAACTGCTGTGCAGGTGCCGATCTGCGTGTCGCGCTTGACGCTGCGCTGGCTGGCACGGGCCTGCTTGAAGACAAACACTTATCATGCTTGTTGAACTGCTGTGCAGGTGCCGATCTGCGCGTCGCGCTGGACGCTGCGCTAGCCGGCTCTGGCCTGCTTGAAGACAAACACTTATCATGCTTGTTGAACTGCTGTGCAGGTGCCGATCTGCGCGTCGCGCTGGACGCTGCACTAGCCGGCAGTGGCCTGCCGGCTGACTTCCAGCCACGCCCCAGCATCGGGTGCAACATCAAGTAGGTTGCACCTAATACCAGAATTGTTGCCAACACCATGCTGCACACAAGACAACAGCCGGCGGCAGCCTTTGCAGCAGCAGCAGCAGCAGCAGCAGCAGCAGTATTGGCTGTAGCACCGCTGCAGTCTTGTGCCTGGAACCCGCCCCAGTGGCTGCGACTGCTGCGATGTCAGCTGCATGCATAATGGCTGTGTTGCAGAGCACACTTTGCTGTAAGCTTGAAAGTGTGCTGCAGAAGTTAAGCCTGTATGTATGTGCACTGCTGTGTAGGTGGCACCCGAACCAGGAGCCCGACTACTACGGCAGTCAGATTGTGAAAAAGTGAGCAGCAGCAGTGATAACATGACTGGGCCAGCTACTGATCCACCAATGCATAAGCAGCTGGCTTGCCACTTATCGGTTGTCGGCACAGCAGCAGCAGCAGCAGCAGCAGCAGCAGCAGCGCTGGAAGCAGCAGTACGGAAACGATTGCCACAGCAGGCACATAGATGTCTGTTCTGTGCCGCTTCTCCAATGTTTTGTTGTTTTCCAATGTTTTGTTGTTCAACAAGTGATGTGAGGAGTTCATTTCAGACGCAGACTTGTGCAGTAAATGCAGCAGGCCAGGTCCTGCCAGCACAGCAGCAGCAGCAGCAGCTGCTGCACAGGGTGGGTTGTGCCAGCAACGGAAGTGCAGGAGATGTTGGCCGCTTTTGGCTTCTCTGAGCGCACCGTCAAGCGAAATGCGCGGCGTGATTTGCCGGTTAAATTCTCTTTGCGTGTCTTATGTAATCTGACGATGGTGAAGCTTTTGACTGGCTGCAGGATCAGTGGTGTTGAAGCTATGTCTCATGCCCATCAAGCTGGTTTGTCTGAACAAAGAAGGGCCTGCAGCTGTGATCAAAAGCAAACACATCGGTCGTGTAATGTGCGATTGGCGAATCAAGCACAGACTTACAATCGTGCTCCTCCCGTGCAGTAACATCCGCACCGTCACGCCGGCATCGGTGTCCAGGTCGACTGCACAGGATGCATAAAACTTGAAGCTTTTACTGCTATACATTGAGGTTTATTAACGGGGGCGTCATCGTGCGGGTGAAGGGCGCTGGTTGTTTCGATCTGCCAGACAGCCCGCCAAAAAGCCGCATGCACCACATGCATCGCTGATGCCCCAAACACTCATAATTGTAGCTAGATATGTACCCTAAAACTTCAAAATGGCTCATGTATGTGGTCATGCTGGCCATCGTGCACGAAGTTGTGCCACGAAAGTTGCAGCAAGCGCCTTCGCTGTCCCGAGTTGTGCCACGAACATACATTGTTCAAATCTCCAACGATAACGTCGCAACAGCAGCCTACACAGGTCAAGGTGCCAACCAGTCCACTACAGCAGCAGACCCGCCCTTTGCGGTCCTGCAGGACGTGAAAGCAGCAGATCTGGATGTGCAAGAAATCAATAGTTTCAATTCTGACATCTTCAAGGGATTGGTGATGGAGGCAGCAAATGACGAGGCTGCAGCAGCACTGCTGCAGCACCTGAATGATGACGTGCGGGTGGCCAGCATATTCCCTGTGGTGAGCATGCGACCTGTTGAGTTGCTGGTCCACAAAAACTGCAGTGCTGCAACAGACCAACGCTGCTCATGGAACCATTGTTCAGCAGCACAGCATGAGTTGCAGTGCAGCTGCTGGCAGTGTTTGTGTAATGCTGCCGCACCTATGCCAATGCAGTGGTGTCGCAGTTTGTTGCCTTTTGACAGCAGCGCGTGCTGTCTTTCCACTCAATGCCTGCAGGTTGGCATCTCAGCACCCAAACTTGCCAAACCCAGTCCGGCACCAAGCAGTGCCCCTGACGCTGGCAGCAGCAGCAGCAGCAGCAGCAGCAGCAGCAGCAGCAGCAGCAGCAGCAGCAGCAGCAGCAGCGGCAGCAGCAGCGGCAGTGCTGCAGCCGGCACAGCAGGTGCATCAGCAGACATGGCAGCCGGCACTGACCATGCAGCTCAGCTGCAAGTGCCTGGCCCGATCCCGCCACACTCTGGCTATGCAGCAATTGCCGCCAGGTCACCCAAGACCGTGAACTTCCCGGACGTGGAACTTCCAGTGGCTGGCTCGACCGTGAAGTTCACACCCAGCCAGGCCTGGGGCACAGCAGACCTGATGACAAATGTGACGGCGCTGCGCCAGCGGTTTGGGCTAACCGGCAAGGGCATCAAGATCGGAATCATTGACAGGTGTGGCCCTTGCAGCAAGTTATCAGGGTGCACTTGATTGGGGCCGTCATTGCCTTTGTGAATCAACTAGCACAAGAAACACAGCCGTGCCTTCCTACTCTGAGAAATAAAAGCAACAGCCATGGCGTACAGCAGACCTGATCACAAATGTGAGAACATTGCGCCAACGCTTTGCCCTGACTGGCAAGGGTATAAAAATTGGAATTATTGACAGGTGCGGCTTTTGCAGCAGCTAATCACACTTCAGCAGCATGGAGGCCCTAGGCTGTGTGAACTAAGCACAGATGCTTGTCAAGTCTGACTATCTGTCTGCAATGCACCCAAATCACACTTCACTTCTCCCTAATGTTGCTGCTGTTGCTGCTGTTTGCCCTGCAATTCTTGCAGCGGCATTGACTACAGCCACACAGCCTTTGGCGGCTGCACAGCCATTAACGAGCCGCCTGGCCGCTGCAGGGTGGTGGCTGGCTATGATTTTGTGGGCGATGATTTCCAGATGCCAACAGACCCACTACAGCCCAACCCGGACCCAGTGAGCATCAGCACTACTTGTATAGAGTTTCAGGTGTAGGGTTTTTGGTGTTCAGGTTTGGTGGTGGTGAAGGGTGGTTTCCAGTCGAGACCTGGCTGCAAAAGAAATTTTCAGGCTGGCTTGCTGCAGTCCAGTCTGGTGTTTGTAAGCGTGAGCACAAGGCGGCCATGCCCCAGGATTTAATGTTTCGTTCAAGATAGTCACTGCATGACAACTGTTCTGGCTGTTGTGCCTGCAGATGGACTGCAGCCCTGTGCGGCACGGGACAGCAGTGGCAGGTGTGGCAGCAGCAGGCTACGTGGCAGGCGCGCCCATGATGGGGGTGGCACCTGAGGCACTGATTGGGGCATACCAGGTGGGCTGGCTGCAGCCGCAGCTGCTGCAGCTGAGGTTTAAACATGATGTTCTTGACCAGTGTGCCCGGCAATGCCTTCAGAAGGCCAGCTGTTCAGGCACAGAGGTTGCTGCCCGGATGTACCATATCTCATCACTCAGTGCCAGTGACTGGCACCAGCCAGGCGCTGGCACCAGCCAGGCGCTGCTAACAGCCATTCAACCATGACACATGCTTCACTACTTGCAGAACGTTTGACGTACTGCTGCTGCCTTGCACGTGTGTGGCTGCTCGGGCATGCACAACACAAACGGGTCGTGCACTATGCCTAAGTCTAATATATCTTCCCAACCCCCCCCCCCTAAACTATCTACATCTCCTCTGCATTTCACGGCCTGTGCAGGTGTATGGCTGCAGCGGCACTGGCACCAGCCAGGCGCTGCTGGCAGCCATCCAGCAGGCAGTAGATGATGGCATGGACATCATCAACCTCAGCCTGGGAGAGCCAAGCGGATATGAGGCGGTGCGTGTATGAAGCTGTGCGTGCATCATCTGTCACACATGTCATGTTCAATTATTCAGTGCTGTTGATGACGGCATGGACATCATCAACCTCAGCCTGGGAGAGCCAAGTGGATATGAGGCGGGGCGTGTATGAAGCTGTGCGGGCATCATCTGTCACACATGTCATGTTCAATTGTCCAGTGCTGTTGATGACGGCATGCACATGATTCACCCGAGCCTCTGAGAACTGAGTGGCTATGAGGCGGTAAGTGCGTCCACCCACCTTTGTCGGTTCAATGAGGTGCAGGGGCCGTTGGGCATGATGACAGTGCTGTATGCCAAAGGCATCACCACCATACTGCCGCTGCTGCTGCAGGAGCCCTGAGTCAGCATCATGGCAGCCTTATATGCCAGGGGTAACTTTGTCGTGCGCACCACGTCGCTTGTCAAAGCTGATTGCGCCATGTATGCGCATGCTGCTTGTGTTTCCTGCAGGAGCCCTGGACAGGCATCATGGCGGCGCTATACGCCAGGGGCATCATAGTGGTGCGCACTGCGGGCAATGAGGGGGACCCCATGGCTGGCCAGGGCCTGTTCTACGCAGGTGCGGCTGGGCCTGATGGTGGCCATGTTTGGCCATGTTTGACAATGTTTGGCCATGTTTGACCATGTTTGACCATGTGTGAATGCTGATCGGTGTGACTGTGTTTGACCATATCACACGTGTTGCCCATGTGCCGTTAATGCTTGATGTTTCGCCTGGTCATGGTATTGAGGGGGACCCCTTGGCTGGCCAGGGCCTGTTCTGTGCAGGTGAGCAGCTGCGTGTGCTGTGTCGTTATGCAGAGTCACATGCAGGTCCTGGCACCACATTGATAAATCGCACGTCTGCTGCTGGTGTGTACTGGTGCAAATCACGCAACGTGTTTGCGCTGCTCACACTATCGCAGAGGCAGCTGCAGCATGCGCCACACTTGCTGGAAACAATCTGCACTGTAGTCAACCAGCAGCCGGGTTTACCTCAAACATTGTCACTGTTGCTTGCAGACGGGCACACCGCGCCTGGTGCGTTGGTGGTGGGCGGTGCCAACACCGCAAACAGCGACATAAACTACCTCAGAGCATCAACCTTCTCATCATACGGCCCGGTGAGTCAGCTAGGGTGGTTCTACATTTGAAAAGCTTATGGTTTAGGACAATCACTGCAGGACCTGCATTTGGGGTTTGCCAAAGTCAGTGAGTGCAGATCACAGGAGCAGCCTGTTCCACTAAGCAATGTCAACTGTCTGCTCAGGCAGGAAGGTGAAGCCATCGATGACACGGCTGCTGCTGCTGCTGCTGCTGCTGCTACTGCAGGACCCTGAGCTGAAACTGCTGCCACACATCACGGGGCCAGCTGAGATGCTCATCACCACCTACAGGTGACTGTGACACATTCCCATGGGCCGTATGTTGTTTTGGTCGCTGACAACAGAAGTGTGAAGCAGCACTCCAGTTGTGCGCTGTGCTCAATCTGCATTGCCTGGCGCCGCGATTGCTGCTGCCGCTTCTTTTGCTTTAGTACTATAATAGAAATCACACCACGAAGGCTGAGACAAGCCCACATGGCAGCCCCTCCAGACCAGGGCAGGCACCAGCTGTGCAGCACCCTACACAGCCGCTTGAGCTGCTGCATATGGTGCTGCTTGCAGTGATGGCAAGTACACCATTCCTGTGCAAGCAAGTGAACCAACTAAATAGTGACTATCTAATTAGTCTGCGCTGGGGTTATATGCTGCTGCTTTTTGCTGCCTCTCAATCGTCACAGTGATGGCAAATACACCACCAAAACAGAATCAAGCTCAGATGGCATCCCCCTCACTCCAGTCTCAGGCACCAGCTTTGCAGCACCCTACACAGCAGGAGCACTGGCCCTGGCCCTGCAGCTTCACCGCCAAAACCTCAAAAACCCAGAGGCCCAGGGCATTGCGGCGCTGCAGGGTTTAGGGGCTGAGGAGCGGGAGAAGGGTTTTGTGCAGGGCTTTGTCAATGACGCGCTTGTGCGGGGCGCCCTGCAGCTGGACACGTTTGGGATGTTCAGGCCGGAAACAACAAGCAAGCAGGGCGCAGGTGAATGCAAATAGTTGCTGGCAACTGCCAAGTGACAGTGACATCAGATGTGGGTGATGTGTCTGATGATGGGTGGCGAAGCAACAGCATGCAGAATAGGTTGCAGCAGAGCAGACGCTGTCCATCGGCAGTACTCAGCTACACTCCAGCTACATTCCAGCTACATCAAAAGGTGTTTGGCTTGGCCCCCTGTGTTGTGAGCCTACCCCCTGTACAGCAACATGCAGAAGAATAACAGGGAAAGAACATCTCGATCACGCCCCATATCTGCTGCTGCTGCTGCTGCTGCTGCTGCTGCTGCTGCTGCTGCTGCTGCTGCTGCCGCTGCTGCTGTGCTTGTAGGTCTGCTGGACATCGCCTCCCTGGTGCTCAACCCCGTCACCACCAGCCCAGCTTCACTGTCACTTCCCAGCAAGTTCACGGTCCACCGCCAGAACATCACCCTGAAGTTCACACACCAGCCCCGCCAGGAACTTCCCATTACGTACCGCTTCCAGCACCGCCCTGCAGCTGCTATTGTACTGCCTGAGGCGACATGGGGCGTGGCGATAACTCCATATGATGACACTGTGCTTGATGTGTCAGCCAGTGTGCGGGCGTCACCCGAGGCGGTGACACTGCACCCTGGAGAGGAAATTGATGTCCAGGTGATTTGCCTTTTGTACCAACTGTGGAAATAGTTGCAAGTACCTGATGTGCAGTGGCAGGTACTTGCCTGGTTTGGAACACATGTGGCTGAGATGTATATGTGCTTTGAAGCTATGATGCAGTACGTCTTTCACGGTAAGTGCAAGCGTCACCTGAGGCGGTGACACTGCACCCGGACAAGCAGATCGATGTCCAGGTGAGTCGCCTGTGCTGGAGAGACGAAACAGCTGCATGCACTACGCAAACGGATACAGTGCCTACCAGCGTCCAGGAACAAAGGCAGACACAGGGCAGGCGTGCACCAAATTATGACATTTTCGCGTGCACAAGTGTTCAAACCCAGGGGTTTAGTACATCTGTCCATCGTCTTTGGCCACCTGCAGGTGACCTTCTACCTGCCTGCCCAGCTGAAGCAGCGCCGCATCTTCTATTCAGGCTACCTGGCCTTTGTGCCAACAACAGACGCTGAGCTGGCAGCACATGTTACAATAGTGTCATGTAGATCTTGTCCGTTCTCCCCAGCAGAGATGTCACTTGGTTGGTGCCCTGCCTCTCACCCTGCAGGTGACCTTCTACCTGCCTGCCCAGCTGAAGCAGCAACGCATCTTCTACTCGGGCCTTTGACCCTTTCTACCAACTGAGCCACCAGCTTCAGTTTAACATGTGCTGTGTGTCTCGTCATGCCCTGCAGGTGACCTTCTACCTCCCCGCACAGCTGAAGCAGCGGCGCATTTTCTACTCAGGCTACCTGGCATTCGTGCCTACCACAGACGCTGAGCTGGCAGCAGCAGGCGGCAATGCCACTCGGGGGTCCCCCTCAGGCAGTAGAAATGACAGACCAGAGGAGCCGCCAGCAGAAGCCACAGACACTGATGATGTGGCGTCTGGGTCAGAGCGGCAGCAGCAGCAGCAGCAGCAGCAGCAGCAGCAGCAACAGCAGCAGCACGATGGTGATGGCAAACAGCAACACAAGGATTCCCACAAGGCCAAGAAACATGCAAAGCAGCAGCAGCAGCAGCCTGAAGGGGCGCAGCAGTCTGATGATGCAGCAGGAGCTGCTCCAGCACCAGGCAATTATGCAGCTGCTGATGCTGGAAGTGATGCTGGCAGCAGCCCCCCTACAGCAGATGTGCCAAGTGGCGGCAGCAGCAGCAGCAGCAGCAGCAGCAGCAGCAGCAGCAGCAGCAGCAGCAGCAGTCAAGCCGCAGGCTTTGACCCATGGGTGGCTCAGCCGCCACCTTCAGCAGCAGTGACACATGACGCTTTGCAACAGTATGAGGATATTTACCCATGGCTAGAGGGCTGGTTAGGTGCCAATGCATCTGATACAAACTCTGCTGTTGCAGCAGCAGCAGCAGCAGCAGCAGTTGCAGGTCATTCAAATTACGTAGCTGTAGCTGCAGCAGCAGATGTTGCAGTGGCATCAGCAGCAGCAGTGCCCGCCCTGACGCTGCCAGTACTCAACAGTGAAGAGTCTCACGGAACTTCTCACCAAACTTCACACCAGGAAGTTGAAGCCAGGTATGAAGGCAACCGTGAAGTTGAAATCAACCCATGGGTAGGATCCATAAGCCGCAGGAACAGTACAGTAGTTCCTCCGGAGGCAAGGACTGTTACAAGCAGGGGCAGGGACAGGGCTGCCAGTAATGCAGGCAGCAGCAGCAGCAGCAGCAGGGAGAGTGGCATCAGTCAGCCTGTGGGTGTTGTGGTGAGTCGAGAACTGCTAGGGCTTAGCGCAGCAGAGGATGGCGTTGAACAAGATGCAGTGGAAGGGTCAGCAAGGTCCGGGGCAGATGCAGCTGCAGTTCACAAGCCCAGCAAAAACCCAGCTGCAGCAAGGGGCAGGCTGCCACCACAGCAGTCAGCAGATGCAGCGGCACCAACACCTGAAAAGCTGGCAGGCTCTGTCCATGTCCCAAAGAAGCAGCAGCAGCAGCAGCAGCAGCAGCAGCAGCAGAAACAGCAGCCATCTGTTGCCAAGCCTGCTGCTGCTCCTGCAACAGGCTACGCAGCAAAGCCTGTAAAGGCCACAGCAGCCGCCAGCAAAGCAGTGCAGCAACCTGCAATTGAGATGAAAGCAGCGGAAAGCCAGAAGCACAGCAACAGCAGCAGGAGTAGCAGCAACACAGGTGGCAGAGCACACGGTGGCAGCAAGCTGGTGGAGAGCCCTGCTGCCAGCAGCACTTTAGCATCCAGCCCAGCAAAAAGCAGCAGCAGCAAAGGCGCGCACGGCAGCAGCAGCAGCAGCAGCAGCAACAGCAAAGGCGCCCACAGCAGCAGCAGCAGCAGCAGCAGCAGCAGCAGCAGCAGCTACAAAGGCGCCCACAGCAGCAGCGGTCCTGGAGCTGCAGTGCTGCTGAGGAACAGCACATCTGCTGGCGCAACAGGCACTAAAGGTAGTCAAGTTGAATTAAGGGCTGTGTCAACTCGAAGCCTGCGTTTATGCCAATGACTGGGTGTTATTGTGCATGTGGCGTGCCGCAACTGTCACATGCAGATAAGGCTAACAGCAGAGAGCAAACATGTCACAGTCTGCATGGCAGCTGCAGCAGCAAAACAGGTCGACCTTGCATTACCCACAAAAGTAAACACTCTCCATGCGTGCATGCTCTTGCTGCTCATGTGTAGGTGTAGCGCGCAACATGGATGCTGGCCTGATGAAAGGCAGCAGCAGCAGCAGCAGCAGCAGCAGCAGCAGCAGCAGCACTGCAGGAGCAGCAGCACCACCCCTTGATGGCCCCGCAGCAGCAGTCCCTGCTGCTGACACCGCTGCTGCTGCAGAGGAGCAACAACAGCAAAACCTCACAAACTACGCTGCTCCCACCCCAACCGCCGATCCAACCACCCCAACCGCCACACCAACTGCCACTCCAACCGCCACCCACAGGGTGCAGGCCGTGCCTCTTGTCATCCCCTACCAAGGAGCCACAAGCTACAGCCAGTCAGCAGCAGTAGCAATGCCCACAGGGCCCTTCAATAACAAGTTCTGCTACAGCCCGAATGCGGTCAATGTGTTGACCGGAGGCGTGGCGGTTAACCCGGCGGTTGATGTGCTGGGCGGCGGTTGTCGGCAGTTGAGTGCGTCGTACCTGCCGCCGCTGGAGGTGCCGCTGAGCCAGCTGCAGCAATATCCGTGCGCGCTGAGCCTTGTTCTGGCGCCGCTGCTGCCGGTCCGCAGGTGAGAGGATGTCGGTGCATGGGTTTCCTTAACACCTGCTGTTATAGTTTTACAGAAGAAAATGCGGAATATGCAAATTTTAAATGAAGCTTGTCTTGTAATGGCAGCGGTGGTGCAGCTGTTGCTGTTGAGTTGGAGGTGTCGCTGAGCCACCTGCAGCAGTACCCTTGCGCGCTGAGCCTCGCTCTTGCCCACTGCTGCCAGTGCGCAGGTGAGTGCATTCCGCCCATGGCTTGCCTGACACTTGCTGTTACATAATTCTACCGATGAAAAGGCGCTCTTAAATGTTCAAGGATAAAACATAGGCCGTAGGAACATCAAACCTTGTAAATGCAGCCGTGCAGCTGCCGCTGTGTAGCTGGAGGTGTGCTGAGCCAACTCAGCCAACTGCAGCGATACCTTTGAGAGAGGATAGTTACATGTGGGTCCTGGCACCATCTTAGTTGCTATGAGCCACAACAGATTGAACACAAGGTATACCTTTGATCGCTGAAAGCCTTAAACTGGGTGTCATTGGCTGTCATTGTGCCTGCAGGATGTTTGTGCAGCTGCTGGACGGTTCAGGCAAGACACTCGGACTGGTGGGGATGCTAGACACACCCAGCTACAGCAGGTCACCAGCAGGTGGGTTACCTGCAGTATATGCTTTAAATCTGAACCCTGAACCCTGAAACTTAGAGCATGCTGCATGCAGTGCATATATTGAAAGGGCCGCACCGCCCCACGCTACTCAACAGCGGGCCGAGTTGGTCCTGGCACATTGCTTACCCCTAATCCTGTATGTCTGACCGCACTGTCTTAAAAAAAAGACCGCACTTTGACGTGCCCCTGCAGGCAAGCCGTACAGCTACTGCCTCAAGTGGCGCGGGCTGTACCGCCCCGCAGCACCTGGCAGCAGGCCACTCAGCGTCACCCCTGGCCAGGTGTACGGCATGCGCGTGCTGCTGGAAGCACCAGTGGCTGCTGCTGATCGGGATGCTGGGATGCAGCCCCGGCATGTTCCGGTGAGTTTGCATATTTGGGGATAGCTTTCCGGCGTGGGGTTCGGGGATTTGTAAGTATGGCATGCGCGTGCTGCTGGAAGCACCAGTGGCTGCTGCTGATCTAGAAGCTGGTATGCAGCCCAGGCACGTCCCGGTGAGTTGAAGCTGTTGAATCCGGGTTTGATAGACAGCGCGTATGGCATGCGGGTACTGCTGGAAGCGCCACTGGCTGCTGCTGACAGGGAAACTGGCATGCAGCCGCGGCATGTGCAGGTCAGCTAGGGTTCAGGTCGAGAATGCACGATTCATGGTTCAAAAGGTGCTGAGTATGAGACATGCGCGTGCTGCGGAAAGCATGCCTGGCTGTTGCTAACAGGGACACTAGCATGCAGCCATGGCATGTGCCAGCAAGATTGAGGGCTTAGGGCTAAAGCTCAATGGTCCAGGGCTATATTGTTACGGATCCGATACTTGCAGCTGTCTGCTGCAGGACTTCGAGGGTGACGTCTGCTGCTGGGTTGCAGTTCTTGAATATTATTGCAAACAACAAATTCTGATGTTGCCGCGTCTGCTGCGCAGGTGGACATCCTGGGTGGGTTCAGAGTGGTTGACGGCTGAAGGCTGCTGTTACAAGCCTGTCACAAGTTGCAAGTTTTGCGCGTGACATGCAGGCAGCCTGCTTGAGCCTAGCATTTCCTGCGTGATTCTCATTCGGGAAGTGCGTGATGAGAAAGAGTTCATTCTTTGATGATCAGGCATCCAGATGCCTGTCCATCTTGGGGTGTAACCCCTGCATGGACACTTTGAGCTCTGATGTACATGTTTGGTATGTTGGTCACACTGTCTGCGCGTATTGATTTACACTTGAACCAACCCTGCTCGCCAACATGTATGCTATGAGTGGTTAGTGCGTGCTGTTTTCACCACAGTTTGAATCTGCGTCTGAGTAATTGAGGAAGTTACGCATGCGGGCTTATGGATTGCTTTTTTTGTACAAACTCAATGTTGCTGAAACCCCTGTCAAAGATTGACTGGAGTTGATGCAGTCATTGCTTAGTTATCAGCACCGCTGCCACGCAGCTCAGGGGTTATGTATAATCTAGCACGGTTTGTTTGTATAGCCTTGACTATTGACCCTGTCTTTGTGACAAGCCTGCGCACGTACAACACTGGCAGTGCTCTCCCTTCTGCTGAGCAAGTATTTGACAAGTCAAGTTGAGGCTTTACCTGCTGCCTGGTGAAGGCGGTGAGGGGGTCTGGGTGGTCTACCCCTCACCAATAGAGAGGCAATAATAGTCGTAGTTTCCGCTCCGTACGGGGCGCGGTTGCCGATGCCGATGACAAGGTATGGCTTACAAGAAGACTATTATTCTTATAAGTTGAGGCTTTACATTGGAACTGTGCAGTTACTGTGTTTGACCGCTGCTGCTGGTGCACAGTGTCAGTGGTGTACCAATAGTAAAGGGTGTCTTGGTTGATTTATTGAGGCTGAGTTGCATGCCTCATGTGGCAGCAGGGGCTTATGAGTTGCTTCGTAGCACAGCCGCCATCTGTGGGCTGAAGCTGCGGCCTTCAAGACCACTTTTGATATGTGTATATCGTGTGGCCTTTGAATGTGAGAACACAGAACAACAGCGTTTCTGTGTAACATGCCTGAGTTTACTCACAGGCCTTCTGACAACTGGCAACGGCAGGCTTTCAGCGTCAACGCAATGCATACCATGCACAGTGAGCAGTGCACATACAGCACGTTATCACTCTGCAGCAGCCTAAGCATTACGGCACATGCAGCACAAACAAGCTCATTATCACCGCTGCTGTACTAACAAACGAGGCGTTTGGAGACATTACTGCACTACAGTGTCACCCGGTGACCGGGCAGCATGTTGTCGTGTCCACACATCGTCACACTCGAGATGGCGGTGGCACGACCGGCAGCCTCGAGGCGTTGAAACTTATGCATTAACATTTTCAAAATATCTCGGACTTTTGACTCATATATGTCCTGCTTAGATGCTGAAAACGAGCTTACTGTCGGTGCTGTGAAAGGGCGCGAAACTCAATGCAATGGCGGCCCCGCTGCGCTGTGTGCATGCACTCGGAAAGCAAGTTCTTGACACAAATGGTGCTAAGTAAGCCTTGGTAGCTGCTCAGTTGGATGATGTAACTGATAGGGATGCTGATGTGGCAGCAGCAGCTCTGTCAAAACGGTGGCAGCATGCCTGCTAGGGTATATCAGCGGTTTCTGCAGAAGTCCATACCCATCAGTGACAGCAGGTCGGTGGGACATCGTCATGGGATATCCCGTGACGATCAGCGGACTCTGTGCATGCATGAAAGGTAAGCATTGCATGCATGAAAGCCAGCAGGACAGCTGGACGGTTGGACATTGTCATGGCTACGCCGTGTACGATCAGCGGACTCTGTGCATGCATGATCACGGTAAGTTGCTTCTTTCTTTTGATCATCGTTTGCATCATGCACCAAAAGGGCAAGACCCTGATGCAGGCGCAGCTGCTGCCAAGCTTCCATTAATGCATGGATGCCCCGACTCAAGGGCGGCCTGCAGAACTTAGCGGCTACTCGACAGCATCACACGCAGCCAGAAATCGAGGTCTGTATTTGTTGTGTGCACAATCAATTGACATTGCCATTGCGTTACCAAACAAGCCGCACAAACAACGCCCGTGGGCATAAAATACACGTGCAGTACAAGTACAATTTGATTTACAGAGAGATACTGTCCACCCCTCCTCAGCCTTCCCTCAGGTGCTCTATCAGTGCCAGTGCCCCATCCAAGCCACTGGAGGGCTCAAAGGAATAGAACATGACCGTCCACCTGCCACCAAGCCCTGAACCCTCCACCCCTGCTGCTGCCGCCGTGCCTGCTGCTGCTGCTGCTGCTGCTGCACCAGTCTTGATGAGCCCACTGCTGCTGCCGCCAGATTCTGAGCCCTGGGTTTTAACCACGACCTTCAGCAGATCTGAGGCCAAAACCCTGGACCCTGCTGACCTGACAGGGTTTGGCTCACGAGTGGCAGCCGCCACATCAGCGTGAGCAATTTTGAATGTCAGCTGCGGCATTTTGCGCCCTTTTTGAACCTTCCTTTTGGGCTCTCCCGCAGGACTGCTGCTGCTGCTGCCGGCGGCGGCTAGTGGTAGAGGACTGCTGCTGCTGCTGCTGCCAGCTGCTGCTGGTGCGTCCTGCTGCTGAGCTGCTGCGTGGAAGCAGGCGTGCTTGTCTGTGATGTACAGCTTGCCCTCAAACGTGATCTGCAGATGCATTGCATGACACTGCGATGGTTACGAGTGATTGGGCACAGTGCTTTTGAATGTAACCTCGCTAACAACAGTGGGTAACATCTTACCAGCCTTCACCGCGGGCTGGTAGTACCATGATTGTACAGCTTGCCTTTTGGCGTGATCTTCAGCCCATTGCGCAACAACTACTACAGGCGCAACTGTGCTTGCGCTGCAACGCCAAGACAGCCACAGATGGGGCTTGGCAGGTATGGTTGTACCAGCCACGCATGGCTGCATCAGGCTGCAGCAGCACGTGAACTGAACCCACCACAACACCCACAACAACAGCACCGCCATACCTGCATTGGCAGTTGTGGCCACACTGCACAGCTCTCTTGAGGCTGCAGCTGCACCCACACAAATCCACGACAAGTACAACCTTAACCACTCAACCGTAAGCCCACCTGCATTGGCGGAGTGAGGCTGTTGTGCGCACAGGCGTAGCTCTGCATGAGGCTGCAGCTGTAGCTCTCGACCAGTGCTTCATCAGGCGCCAGGCCAAACAGGCTGGCCAGCTGAGCCTCGGGCGAGACAGACCTGCAGCAGCAGCAGCAGCAGCAGCAGCAGGATTCAGCAGCAGTGGGGCTCAGCTGCAGCTGTAGCTCTCCACCAGTGCTTCATCAGGCCCCATGCCAAACAGGCCGGCTAGCTGAGCCTCAGGGGAGACAGACCTGCAGCAGCAGCAGCAGAAGGGTTCAGCTGTAGCCGTAGCCATCAAGCAGGGCCTCATCAGGCCCCAGGCCAAACAGGCTGGCCAGTTGAGGAGAATTCAGCAGCAACACATTGGCAGCAGGGCACACATGAACAGCAATGTGGCGATCGGCCCCTGCGAGGCAAGGAGCCACACCAGCTGCAGCTGGTAGCAGCAGCAAGCATTGCAGCGGTCTATCAGCAAACAACACATGGCACTCTTTCCACTTACTTTTTCAGCTTGTCTGCTGGGCTGCTGCCAGGCTCTGCCAGCGGTGCATTGTTGGCTGCCAGGCTCTGGTCAAGGTTTGACCACCAGCTGGTCAAACCTGACAAGCCGCCGGTCAACTTTGTGCTGATGCCAGCTGCGGCTGCAGCAGCTGCAGCGGCAGCGGCGGCAGCAGCACTTGCGCCGCTCGGTGTGTCTGGCGGCTGCTCAGGTGCGGCTGTGGATGCATACGCTTGACTGCTGCTGCTGCTGCTGTTGCCGCTGATTGCTGCTGCATTGCTGAAGGCTTGCAGGAGGCCATCATGCAGCTATTGGGGAACAGCGCAGTACAGAGCAAACAGGGCAGCATGGTCAGAAGCATGGTGCGCAAAAGGCTGTCAAACGGCTGATTGCTGCTGCACTGCTGAAGGCTTGCAAGAGGCCATCATGCAGCTATTGAGGAACAGCGCAGAGCAGAGCAGATAGAGCAGCATGGTCATAAGGTTGTGTCAAAAGGTTGTCACGCGGCTGATCGCTGCTGCGTTGCTGAAGGCTTGCAGGAGGCCATCAAGCAGCTGTTGGGGAACAGCGCAGAGTAGAGCAGATAGGGCAGCATGGTCAACAGCATAGCTGTGACAAAGCTGTTAAATGACCGTTGTGGGACAAAGAAGTACAGCAGGTGCCAAGTACCACCCACAACAGCTGCGGTGGTGCAACAGCACATGATGATGACAATGACGCTGCAAGTTGCTGCTGCGCCGCACCTTGTGCGTGACCTGGCTCGCCAGATGAGCCACCTCTGCTGCCACCTGCAGTCAACAACAGTCCAACGCAGCAGGACGCAACAATAATAACGAATAGGTTTGTCAGGAAGCAAATTCTGACCCACACAAGCGAGCTGCATGCCAGCAGGAGCAGACCAACAAGCACACACAATGCACACAAAAGACTTGCGGCTCTCTGCATCACGTAACGTCTGCTGCTGACAGGACTCGCTGACACTGCATGCATGCTGCACATACAGTGGACACAATGCACGGTCGCAGGTGTAGCTGTGCTGGCAGGAGCATCTGCATCCGCATCAGCCGCTGCTGCACACGCAACTGCAAACACAGATGCTCCTGCAAGTGCTGCAGATGCAGATGCTCCTGCAAGCACAAATGCAGCTGCTGTGACGACTGGCGTGCGCTGGATGCAGTAGCCTGATCATACTACCCGTCCACCGTGCTTGCCTGCTGCTCCAGCAGCAACACAATGGCCGCTGCTTGTAGGACTGGCAGATAGGCAGCACAAGCACACACAAACTTGCCTACCTTGCTTGCCTGCTGCTCCAGAGCAACCTGTTTGCATCAGATAAGGGCTGCTGCTTGCAGGACTTGTGATAGGCTGCTCATGCACACCGCAAAGCTGCCCTGCCCAACAACAGCCCTGTAAACTTCTTTCCTCTTGTCTTCCCACCATGCTTGCTTGCTGCTCCATGAGCACCAGGTATGCAGTTTGACATTCTTTACTGCTTGCAGGACTAGCGAATTGGCTGCACATGCACACCGCAAGCTCAGTTTGCAAATAACCTCAACTGTTAACATGCAAACCTGCCCACCTTGCTTGCTTGCTGCTCCATGAGCACCAGGTCACCTTGGCTGCCCAGCCCAACAGCCCTGGCTGCTGAGTCTGCTGCTGCTGCTGCTGCTGCTGCTGCTGCTGGGTCTGCTGCTGCCTCAGCTGCTGCTGCTGATCCTGCAGCAGCTGGGGGTGGATGATGTGGCCCTGAAAGCTGCACCTCTAGGAATGTGCCATCACCTGCAGTGCTGGTGCTGCTGCGGTGCTCCTGCACCACAGTTCCTGCTGCTGCTGCTGCTGCTGCTGCTGCTGCTGTTGTTGCTGAGTCTGTTGGTTGGTCTACTGGTGCCGCAGCCGCTGTGTCTGCTGCAGAGTCAGCAGATGGCGCTGGTGCGGGTTCAACCGCTGCTGGCACTGCTGCAGTTGCAGCTTCTTCTCCTGCAAGGAGTTGCAGCAGTCATTGCTTCGCAAGCCTCTCAGGTTTGCATGCGACTAGACGTAAGGAAGCTCCTACATGCCAACAACCATGCACGTGCACAGGTGCAAGCATACTGTTTGCCTAGTATGTCCTGGCAGGGGCATGCATCAGCTAGGACTCTGCTCCTGCTGCTCACCCTGCTGCTGCTCCACAAGCTCGCCAGCATCATCTTCATCGTCTGTCACTTCCTCATACACCTCAATGTACTCCACTTCCTCGTCCATTTCAGGCTCAGGCACGTCAGCCATGCTAGACACTGCGAGAGCTATAGTTGGTTGTCCGCAGCAAGCAGCTCCAAAAAGGTTTAGTATGTGCTATCATGTTCTTTGACGCTGTTCAACGAGGCAGCACTAGCACGGACAGCAAGGGCGTTCCACTCTTGAGCCCTGATGTCTGTTGTTGTTACTGCTTGACTGTGAACGCTCTGATCAGGTGCTCGGACACTCATATGATTTTATATCGGCGAGCTGTTCAGCCACACAGTCGAGACGTGAGCTTGTTTTGCGTGCACACAACACCAGCCTTGGCCGGGGGCGATCTGTGGCCCCCAGCTGTGGTAAAGCATTTCATTGTCAAAAAAGCGGTGTCTGAGACACAAGTTCTGGGCGAGGGAAGCCCTCTGAGCACAGGTGGGAGAGCCATGCGAGCAACTGTGCAAGGTCATGTGCATGGCCGAATCACCTGGCCGATTCACCTGGCCGTAAAATTGCTCTAAAGACATTTTTGGAACCTTAAGGGGGCCGTGCAGCTAGATCGGCTTCTCGGCCCGTGTTGTGTCTTGGTGCATGCTTGTACAAATGGCTGTGTTGTTGCCCATACATCCATTAGCAGTCAACCTGTTTCAAGTCAAAACTAATCACTTTCCGAGTCTGCAGGTTGCAGTGCATGTCTTCACTCACTTCCGTTGCTCCAGCAAGTGACTGGCCCACGATAGCCACCTGTTGCCAAGATAAAACGTCTGTCGCGTGGTAACTCGCAGGCTGAGGTAAGGATGGACCGGTCTTCGCAGCAAACGCACGCCAAATGGGGCGACATAGTGGACGATGAGCTGGGCTCGGGCCCCAGTGGCAGTGCAAACCGTACGCTGTCTGGCGTGATACAGGAGGTGAGGCATGCAATCAACAGCAGCCCTGCCTCTGAGGCCTGCAGATCAGCTGCCTGAAGCTACGTGTGGGCTCTGGGCAGTGCTGTTGCTGCTGCTGCTGCTGCTGCCAGCAGTAGCATCTGCTGTCAACACCGCAAAGAGGGGCCATTGCAGTAGCAGCACTAAGCAGGCTCCAATACAGGCATATAGCAAACTGCCCGCTTGATGCTTTTTGGACCCTGTCCACTTGGCAGGTTGCTGCTTTAGCAGAGGTAGTTCAGCTAGTCACTCCCACGACGCTGCACTGTTTGCCAATCCCATGACTCCATCTACACAACGTCAACATACTCAAAGCACCGTAATCCTAAGCAGTTGCTGCCAGTCAAACTTTGGTCAAAGCCCCTCACACAGTGTTTGACTGCCGCTTTGCTTGCAGGCGCGCTGGCTGGGGCAGCACCCGGGGCAGCAGCCCTCCAACTTGGGGCCTGCAGGATCAGGTAGGAGCCCGCTTGCAGCAGCGGCGGCAGCAGCAATAGCAGTAACAACATCACCAATAGTGTTGACAGCAGCAGAGGCAGCTGGAATGAAGGTGGGCATGTTGTTGGAAGGCAGCAGCAGGAGGTGGCGCACATAACCTGCACAACTGCGGTGTGGTAGCAACACAGTAGCAGCAGCACGTTGACTGGCGACCTACTGCGCAATCAGCAGCATGAAACTGGCGCAGCAGCACATCAGCTCGAGCGGATAAATGCTCAAGGC
Source organism: Tetradesmus obliquus (assembly GCA_030272155.1). Classification (NCBI taxonomy): domain Eukaryota; kingdom Viridiplantae; phylum Chlorophyta; class Chlorophyceae; order Sphaeropleales; family Scenedesmaceae; genus Tetradesmus; species Tetradesmus obliquus. Next base: position 1,852,407 of record CP126207.1, on the reverse strand, counting down.
AACTGCTGGCAGAGCCATGCAGTCGTGCCTGCAATCGCTGGCAGCATTTTTTATTGCCAGCCTGACCAAATGTGTTCTGACACCCACAAGATTGTCTAGAGCCAGCCGTAGCTGTGTTTAGCGTGCTGTTGAGCAGCTTTGTGCCAGTTTGCTCTTCTGCCTGTGGCGTCTTTGCAGCACTTGAATCAGTCAGTGCCGTGCTGCGCCGCGCCATGCTACGGTGGAGGGCTGTGAGCAGAAGTATGCAGCAGCTTGTGCAGCTGGCTGGGTAGCAGCAGCATGCTAAATGTCTTCAAGGGTACTTCACCCTATTACCTCTGTTCACTGTGAAGCTCACTCTGCCTGTTCTTATCTGTGCTGTGCTGTGCTGTGATGCTCTGTGCTGTGTTGTGCTGTGCTGTGCTGCGTGTGTGCAGCAGGGGCTGCAGCAGGGCCAGTGAAGCTGCTGCAGCGGGGCGGCATGGAGCCTCCGGCAGCAGCCAGCAGCAGCAGCAGCGGCGGCTATCAGCCGCCAGGGCTGGCCACCTCCTCAGGTGCGCGGCGTTTCGTTTCACCTGCTGCATGCGTGTCGAGGTGTCGCCTGCTGCACGTGTGTGGAGGTGTCGCGTGCTGCATGCGTGTTAGGGCGTTGCCTGCTGCATGCGTAATGAACCGTCATCTACTGCTTGTAGAGGTGGAGCAGCAGCAGCACCAAAGCTCTGCTTGAGCTGCTGTGGCCTGTGGTGCTGCTGTACAGTCTGTTGGAGCGCGTCACTGCATGTGTTACATGTGTTACATGTCGCGGATGTGACCTTGATGATGTGCATGTATGGCTGTATTGCCCAGCGCTGTACAGACTTGCACGCTGCATGCCTGTTCAGATAAGCGTCCTCACCTGACAGGTGTGATGCCTAGTGACAACGAAGGAATGGCTGCTGGCAAGCAAGCTAGCAATGTTTCATGATCATGTGTCTGCTGCTGCTGCTGCTGCAGGCGGCGGTGCTGCTCCTGCAGTGGGGTCTGCGTGGGGCGACAGGCGCCGCTGGGAGACAGACCGCACGCCAGGTGGGGACCTTGCAGGAAGTGCTTGCAGGAAACACTTGCAGGAATCATGTGCAGACAGTTTTGCGCAGAGCTCTTGCAAGCAGTGCTGGCAGGATTCGTTTGCCAGAAGTGCTAGCAGGAGCGCTTGCAGGATTTACCTGCAAGGGGTGCTTGCAGAAGTGCTTGCAGGAACCATATGCAGGAAGGGCTTGCATGGCTGCAAATGCAGAAGTTGCCAGCCGGCCCCTGCAGCAACAGTAGTGAAGTCACTGGGGTCTTGCTTGATAATTTGCTATATCAGCTCCCTGCTGTTGTATCGTAGGCCAGCCACTGATCGGCACACTGTTGTGCATGCGTGCTGCTTGCAGGCACACACGGCCGCTGGGAGGTGCTGGGCATCAGCCGGCGCACCAGCAGCAGCACACACGACGCTGTAGCAGTTGGTTCTCCAGCTACAGCCGGCAGTAGCATGGGCGCTGCTGCTGCTGCTGCTGCTGGCGGCTACAGCCACCATGCTGCTGCTGCTGCTGGCGCATCGCCTTTTCCAGGCACAAACGGGCAGCAGCAGCAGTATGCCGGCAGCAGCACGAGTGACACGCCCACCTCAGCTACTGCCAGAACAGCAGCAGCAGCAGCAGACTACCATCACCACCATGGCGTGGCAATCGGCAGTGGCAGCAGCGCCTACAGCGGTCCACATCGTGATGACTACAGCCGCGACGGCTGGGGCAGTACAGCTACATCCAGCCGAGGCGGTACAACAGCTGAGTACGGGCAGTACAATGGCTACGGTACAGCTGCGGTTCCGCCAGGTCAGCATGCACATGTACCGCAGCCGCCGGCAGGTCATGCGCCAGGTCACCACCTCCTGCACGGCACTACAGCTCAGCAAACCAGTACAGGTCAGTACGGCAGTACAAGTCAGCAAAGCAGTACAGGTCAGTACGGCAGTACAAGTCAGTACGGCAGTACAGGTCAGCACGCAGCTGACTACCCGCCACGCAGGGTGAGCGGGGGTGACTGGGACAGCCACAGCAGCAGAGCCGGCCCCTGGCAGCAGCAGCAGCAGCAGCAGCCACATGCGCTGTATCAGCAGCAGCCGCCAGCGGCCACTGCTGCTGCTGCTGCCAGCAATGCCAGGGCAGTTGCTGCATCGCAGCTGGAGCCAGCCTATCAGGCGCCGGGCTCGCATAAGGAGCAGCTTACGTGGCAGCAGCAGCAGGCAATTGGAGGTGCGTCAGCGCCTGCAGCAGCAGCAGCAGCGCCTGCAGCAGCAGCAGCAGCCGGAGTCCCTGGCCGCCCTTCCTACACGCCACCACACATGAGGAGCGGGCAGCCAGTGCTGCAGCAGCAAGGCGCTGCTGCTGCTGCTGCTACTGGTGGCGCTGCTGATGCGTACGGTGCAGCATACCAGCAGCAGCAGATGCAGCAGCAGCTGCAGCAGCAGCAGCATGCTGTGGCGCCACCGGCGCAGCAGCAACAGCAGATGCAGTTGCAGCAGCAGCAAATGCAGCAGCAGCAGCAAATGCAGCAGCAGCAGATGCAGGCACAGCAAGGGCTTGCTGTGGCTCAGGCAGCAGCACCAGCAGCTGCTGCGGCTTCAGCCACCCCTGCTGCTGTGGCACCCAAGTCCACATCATCATCTGCAGCAGCAGCAGCAGCACCGCCTGCTGCTGCCATTGCTGAGGACCCAGCTGTGCAAGCTGTAGTGGCTGCACAAGTGCAGGCTCAGATCCAGGCTTATGCAGCTATTCAACAAAACTGGATGGCCACATGGCAGCAGCACATGCTGCAGCAGCAGCAGCAGGTGCTGCAGCAGACGGTGCAGCAGACTGTGCAGACTCAGCAGGAGCAGATGATGGGCCTCATGCAAAAGATGCTGTCATCAATGCCAGCTGGCACGCCACCAGATGTGGCCTTGCAGGCTGCTGCTGCTGCTGCCGGCCTGCCGCTGCCACCTGGGCACCAGATGCCACAGGTACCCCAGCAGCAGCAGCAGCAGGTTACGGCAGGGGCAGCAGCAACAGCAGCAGCTTCCGGAGGAAGTACAGCAGCAGCCCTACATGGAGCCCCTCAACAGCAGCAGCAGCAGCAGCAGCAGCAGCCAGGGCAGTACGGCGTACCGCCACCCCCACCACCACATGCACACCCACCCGGTGCTGTGGGCAGGCGAGGACCAGCAGCAGCAGCAGCGCCAGGTCATGCTGCTGCTGCTGGGGGCCCCAGGCACTCTGCAGATGACGATGACGCGCCTGCAGGGTTTGGCGGGCCCCGCAAAACCCCAGCCATGCAGCAGCAGCAGCAGCAGCGGGGTGTGCCGGCTCCTCCTGGCAGGCCTAACCTGCAGCAGCAACACCTGAACCGGCTGGCGTCTGACGCTTCAGACACAGCACCGCCAGGGTTCAAGAAGCCTGGCAGTGGTTTAGGGTCTAGCCAGGGCCCAGCCCCGCCTGGGGCTCAGGGCTCTGCAGCAGCAGCAGCACGCAGCAGCGGCGGAGGTATGGGCATGCATCCTCACGGCCCCCCTGGTGCACCTGGCAGTAAGGTTGCAGGTGGCCCAGCAGCAGCAGCAGCAGCAGCAGGTGGCAGCAGCGCCCCTCCAGGGTTTGCCAAGAAGATGGGAGGCCCAGGTACTGCTGGAGCAGCACCCGGCGGCGGTCCTGCAGGGTTTGGGCCTCCTGGGGCTGGCAAGGGTTTAGCAGCCGCCGCCGGCGGCCCACCAGGCAAGCCCGCCAGGCCAGGTATGGGTGGGCCGGGAGGAGCAGCAGCAGCAGCGCTGGCAGCAGCAGCACGGGACGCTGCAACAGAGCAGCACCGTATGCAGCAGCAACAGCAGCAGCAGTTTGGCGTCGTGCAGGGCGGCAAGAACCACCAAGCGCAGCCGCCGACATGGCAGCAGCACGACCTACGGGGCCGTGAGCAGCACCACCCCAGAGAGCAGCAGCACCCTGCACCAGCGGCGCCGCCACAGCAGCAGCAGCGCGGGCAGCAGCAGCAGCAGCAGGGCAAGGGCGGCCCGGTGTCGGCAGCAGCAGCAGCAGTGGCAGCAGCAAATAAGGAGCGGGAGAGGGAACGGGAGCGACCCACCAGAGCCGTACCCACAGACTCAGCAGCAGCAGCAGCAGGGGGCTCTGGGGAGCCCCCCAGGAAGCGTGCTGCTGCTCTGCTGGGGCCTGGAGGCCTTGCTGCTTTCAAGGGGGCACTTGCAGGCGTTGCAAAGGACCGCGCAGCAGCAGCAGCAACAGGGCCGGCCGCAGCTGGCAGCGGCAGCAGCAGCCAGCAGGCCGGCAAGAAGCAGCAGCTGCAGGTCAAGGACAGCTTTAAGGATGCTGCTGCTTCTGGAGGGAAGAAGCAGGCAGCAGCAGCTGTTGTTGAGAAGCAGCAAGGCAAGGGCGGTAAGCAGCAGCCAGCAGCGGCAGAGAAGCAGCCAGCTTCGAAGCAGCAGCAGCCGGCCAAGCAGCAGCAGCAGCAGCAGGTCAAACCGTCGGCGCCGGCAGCTGCAGCAGGGGCAGCAGCAGCAGCAACGGAAAAGGAGTCTACGCGCAAGCAGCGGGAGCAGCGGAAGAAGGCAGAGCGCCAGGCATCAGCTGCTGGCAGCAGCAGCAGCAGCAGATCAGCAGCAGCGCCTGTGAATGCCAGTTACGTGCCAAGGGCTGGCATTGAGCCTGAGGTTCAGCAGCTTGTGGCCAATGCTGTTGCACAGCTGGTGCAGCCGCAGCTGCCTGCTGCAGCTATCAGCCGGGGCCGGCGCAGTGTGAGTTTGGAAGTTCAGGGCGATGTTCACGCCAGCGAGGAGGACGAAGTTCAGTCTGAAGATGAATGGGAGGAGGTGGAAGTGGATGACGGCATCCTGCCAGAGGTGAGAAGTTGCAAATTGTGTCTTGAAATTGTTTTTCATTTATGGCAGCAGTGTGGTTGCCCTGTGCTGCTGTCAACTGTTGTGTTCCAATGGTGTTACTGTCGCGCATGCACTGTAGTTGTTGCTCGGTGCGTTGTTGCACTTTGGGACTGGAAGTTCAGGGTGTGAGTTTGGAAGTTCACGCCAGTGATGAGGATGAAGTTCAATCTGAAGATGAGTGGGAGGAGGTGGAAGTGGATGACAGCATCCTGCCAGAGGTGAGAGTTTGCAGGATTGGTGCCAGCAGCTGGCACACCTGTACTGTGTCAGCTGACTAGGAGGTTTCCGCTGTCGTGCATGACCCATTGTTAGGTGCTGCTGTGCTGAGTACCATTGCAGCCAGCTGGCTGCGCTGCAGAGCTGCACTGTGATTGTAGTTGCCTCCGTCTTGCTGCCTCTTTTCTCCACATTACATGGGTTCCTCACCCGCCTCCCTGCTGTGCTGCCTTCACTGTGCCTATCTGCATTGTTTGTGTGCAGGTGCGGCAGCTGGTTGCAGCGGCACTGCGAGGAGTAGGAGCAGAGCCAGCGCCCCGCCTGAAGCAGCGGCAGCGGCGGCAGCAGCGGCGGCCACGCAACTACCGGCCAGACATAGATACAGCCGTCACTGACATCGTCGCTGACATCTTTGACCGCTTGGTCTTCGGTCAAACATCCGGTCAAAGTTTGACCAGCCAGGGCAGCAGCAGCCTGCGGCGGCGCCGCAGCAGCGACAGCCGCGGCAAGCGCCGCCGCAGCATCAGCGGCAGTGGAGCAGCAGACGGCATTGGCAGCAGCAGCGGCGGCGGCGGGAGAGTGCGGGGCAAGGTTGAGGCGCTAGCAAGGCAGCTGCAGGCGAGCGGCGGCAGTGGTGGGCTGGGTGGCGGCTTCGGCAGCAGCGGCAGCAGCAATGTGAAGGTGGTGAAGGGCTGCAAGGTGACGCTGGGTGCTGGGGCTGCAAATAACAGCAACAGCGGTGAGGATGCTGGCCGCAAGGCTAGCGGGTCAGTGGAAGCGCCACCAGCAGCAAAGCCTGGGCAGTGCCGGCAGCAGTGAGCAGGGCACATGGCTTGAATTCCTGCAAGCTGGCAGCGGCAGCAGCAGAGGGCGTTTGCTTTACTGGTGGATTACTGGCAGTTGCAGGGAACGACGCAAATGGGGAGGCAGCAGCAGCAAGTGTGGCTGGTACAGGCAGCAGCGAGCAAGGCTGGAGTTCCTGTAAGCTGTGGGTGACTGGCTGACTGACTGAGCAACGTTCCTGCAAGTTGATGTGCTGCGTGCTGCTGCAGATGTTGCAGGGTGGAGCATGGCCAGCATGCTGGCCATGCCTTTTTGGCGATTGTTTGTCTGTGATGCCAGTGCAGTATGTGCGCTTGCAGTTGGCGGTTGCAGTTGTAGTTGTTTGAAAGTTCGCATCTTTTCCGTACCAGTGTGTCCCGACTGGGGGTTTCAGATCTCAACCCCTGATGCATGGCTTTTGCAGCAGTCATGTAGTGTGAAGCCTAGCAGTGCTGCCATGGGATCAGGCAGATGCTGCTGTACCGGTGCGGCCTGGCCTGCGCCATCTTCATGTTTGCCATACAGTTTATATAAGGTAGTGTTGAGTTTGTGTTGTGAGTGTTGCGCTGCGCTGCACAATGTCGGTGCAAAGCAAGCAGCGGCACTTGCCTTGTTATGTCCGGGCATGTCAGTAGAAATTTGCCAAGATCGAAATGCTGTGATCACCCAAAGTCGTCTGCAGCAGCTGTGGTATGGTGGGCTTTTGAATGGTGCAAAGCACAAGCACTTGCTGTGCATAAGTGGCATCCTTGTGGTTCAGCGCTCAGCAGCCTTTGCTGCTCCACGCTACAGCATGGACCGCAGTGTGGCAGCCTAGTGACACCCTATGTAGGACATGCATCAATGATACTCGTTGTTGCTGGTTGCTTTCTCACCTTCACTCGCACAGTGCATTTGCAGTGGCATGCTGTGGTTTGCAAAGTGTTCCCTGCCACGTCGTTGCTTATGGACATGTCTTTGGCTTGCTTGTGTGCTGTCGATGCACTGCAGAGAAGTTCTGTGCACACTTGTTTATGGCTGCATTACGTTTGGGCAAATTCACCCGATGCGTGCTTAGTGCGGCTGCCTTGACATTTGTAGTAGGCTGCCGTAAGTAACGGGCATTCTTGATGTAAAAGATATGTCGTGCTACGCACACGGCACTTGACAGGCAAGCTCATTGAGAGGAAGAGCTGTGCAGTCAAGACAGACAGACTCTTTTCATGATCACCACTCAACTCCGACTTGCCGCCGCAGTAAGAGATGCAGAAGCAACATACAAGCTGATCAGGTTACCAAGCAAATCAAGCAAGCCATTTATTGGTCAATCAATGCTCAATATACATGGCTGAAAGTCAGCACTGAAACCATCGGTCTAGCATCAGAGCTGGCAGTGGGATGTTCGACCGCATCACAGTGGTAAACGTGGCAAAACTGTGCTGACTTGCCCAGTTGAAACCGTTCAGGCTGCTCAAGATAATCAACGCTTGTACTTCAAGAGTCTGCCGCTAATGTCAGCCAGATCAGATCAGCACCTCTGATGCTACAGATTGTGTGCAGCGCCGCAGTAGTATAGCGTCTCCATGCCTTGCTAGTGGCGGGCGACGCCTTGAGTTGTAACATGACATAACTTGATGATGATGTCATTGGTGCTGGCGGATGCGCAATGGTGGTGCTGTATTGCCGATGGTGCTGTGACGCTTGTGCTCCAGCTGGCGCACTGCCTCTGGAGTTATCCTGGTAATGGCAGTGACTCTGTCTCTGCACGGAGGCCTTGCAGCAGCATGTTGATGTGGAGTAGTCATCAACAGAGATGAAAGCATTCAGCAGCACACCACGCACCTTCCTGGCAGCGTTGCCTTACAACTGCCTAGCAATCGTCACAAGCGTCATGCAGTGCACCCGGTGCAGCCAGAATTGCTGTTTATGCGAGTGCTGCACTTGGCAGTTTGCTAGGCCAGCTCCCCATCTGCAATGCCACAGTTTGTGCCTTGAAACAGTGCCCAGCTGTTGTCTTGGCAGCATCCGCGCGGGACACGTGGACATTGACTAAGAAAACAGCCGCGTCCTGTGTTGAAGGCAGCCGCCACCACATTGGCATGGTTGCAGCTACATAAATACGCGTGTTTATATGTACGTATGCACATACATGTGTGGCTGCTCTGGAGTGCCACCACATACACAACAACGCGACGCAGTTGCAGGTCTGGGGTGTCTTCCGGAACAGCAACAGCACTCGTGCGCGGGCTCTTCAGGAATATACGCTGGACCTGCAGACAAGCAGCCCTGGCCCCTCAGCAGGCCTGCTGAAAAGGCCAGCACGGATGCATTGTGCAACTGTGCCACTTTGGGGAACCAGCAACATAGTTTACTGCCCACAAGTTGGCTAATAATGCTCACAAAAGTGAGGACCAGCCGCCCACTTGTATGCATTAAGATGGTGCCAGGACCCACATGTAACTATCCTCTCTTAATCTCTCAAACAATACACAGCTACAGCTGGGTCCGGCACATTGTTGCCTGCAGTGCAAGCTACATGGAAACCATGCAGCTGCTGCATGCTGCGGCATGCGGTTGCGTACACATGTGCGCTGCTTCGCCGCAATGCCACAAATCATGCACCTGGCAGGCTCCAGGAGGGAGCGTTGCATGCGCCTTACTTTAAAACAACAGCCAGGTGGAGAGCAGGCAGTGGCAGTGACGAGCGTCAGAGAGGGGGCCTGCGATCGAGGGGATGCGTCAGGCCGGACATGAGATTTGCCGGGGGGAGGGGGGAGGGGGCGAAAGAAACAGTGCAGTGCAGCCAGCAGCATACGTGTCAACACTTGCTCAGGAAAGTGCATTGCGCTGTGCATGATGTGCGCAGTGCGCTGCTGCACATGAGCTCCGGGGTAGCTGACACAGCAGCAAGCCTCTTCTTAAAATGCACAAAACAGCAGCAGTGCTGTGCTGCGCAAGGCCGGCACACCGACTGCTCAAGCTGCCCAGGCTAGCTAGGAGCGGTGCAACTCGACGCTGCTGGAACCTCCTGACAAAACCCTAGGCCAAATGTCCCATCTAAAACCCTCGCGTGGCCAGCTGCCTGCGGGGCGGCACCTCTGGCTGCTGCTGCAGCCTCAACAGCGGCTGACACTCCCACCCAAAACCCTGGGCCACATGTCCCATCTAAAACCCTCGCGTGGCCGGCTGCCTGCGGGGCGGCGCCTCTGGCTGCTGCTGTGGTTTGAACAGCGGCTGGAACTTCCAGCCTGCAGCTGGGCCTGGCATGTTTGACTCATGCAGTGCTGCTGCCACCTCTTCTGGCATTGGTGCATCCTCCTTGCGGAAGACTGCTCCGGAGCCCCTCTGCAGCAGCAGCAAAAGAAGAAAAGAGCAGCAGCAGCGGCAGCAGCAGAGGACAGAAGGGTCAGCAGCAGCGGCAGCAGCGGTGACATGGAGTTTTGCTGCTGCCACCTCTTCAGGCATTGGTGCATCCTCCTTGGCAAAGACAGCTCCGGAGCCCCTCTGCAGCAGCAGCAAAAGGTGGAAGGAGCAGCAGCAGCGGCAGCAGCCGTGAGATCGGGTTTAGCTGCTGCCACCTCTTCAGGCATTGGAGCATCCTCCTTGGCACAGACTGCTCCGGAGCCCCTCTGCAGCAGCAGCAGCAGCAGCAGCAGCGGCAGCAGCAACAGCAGTGATGATATTGAGTTAGTTGCTGCCGCTGCTTCAGGCATTGGAGCATCCTCCTTGGTAAAGACTGCTCCGGAGCCCCTCTGCAGCAGCAGAAAATGACAGATGGAGCAGCAGCAGCAGCAGCAGCAGCAGCAGCAGCAGCAGCAGCAGCGGTGAGATTGAGTTAGCTGCTGCTACGTCTTCAGGCATTGGTGAATCCTCCTTGCGATAGACTGCTCCGGAGCCCCTCTGCAGCAGCAGCAAAAGAACGAAGGAGCAGCATGATGCAAGGGCTGTTGAATTGTTGCTGTGATCACAACTTGATCAAGTCTGCCAAGTCTGGCAGACTGCACTGCCAGATGAACCGGTATGGCAGCATAGCGCAGCTGCAGTGACAGCAGCCGTCACAGCAGCAGCAGTACTGGCACCTATAGTTCACCGTCTGTGCTCACCTCTGTGCTGCGGTCGTGGTACTTTGTGTGCAGCAGGTGGTGTGCCTCCTCACTGTTTGGCTTGCCCAGCTCGTCAGCATACAGCTTCTGCGGCAGCAGCAGCAGCAGCAGCAGCAGCAGCAGCAGCAGCAGCAGCAACAGCAGCAGCAACAGCAGCAGCAACAGCAGCTGAGAAGAAGGAAACAACTTGGGTGCACACGTGGCCTTCAAAGTCACCAGGTTTAGGAATTTCATGCCCCCTGCGCATGTGCACGTCTGCTGTCCATGCTGTTCATCAAGGTGTAACAAACAGCAAGTACCAATTGCAGCTGGCACCACTATTGACTCCCCCACGACACCCACCTTGATCTGTGGACTCCGTGGCTCTTCCGCAGGTGCATGTTGCTGTCGATGCGGCATACCCGGTCACAACAAAGTGACAAACACCTCAGCACTTACCCTATCCCGCCTTGCCTTGATCCGTGGGTCCTTGGCAGGGACAAGCAGCATACTTTTAAACATAGTAGTTCCCGAAACAGCACTGCAACGCACCTTGATCTGCGGGTTCTCATGGCTCTTGCGCAGGTGCATGTTGCTGTCGATGCTGTACACAGCAGCCATGCGCCGCTGCAGCACATCGGGCCCCTTTGTTTTGGGCTGGCCACCACCTCCAATGCAGCCGCCAGGGCAGGACATGACCTGCAGGGGCACAGAAAGTTGGTCAAACTTGGTCAAACGTACACAGATTGATTCTTTTGGTGAACTTGTTGGGACCCTTTGCGCTGGCCGCCGGCAGGACATTAACTGCGGCGGCACAGCAGCAAGGCTACAGGTCGGTCAAACGTGGTCAAACATTGGTCAAAACTGGGTTGACTTGTTCAAATATGGCAGCATGTTAGGCCCTGGGTCTCTGGCTAGCTGCCACTGCCTATGCAGCCGCCGCGGCGAACGTAACCTGCAGGGGCACAGCAGTAAGGGTCGGTCGGTCAAACTTGGTCCACTTGGTCAACCATAGTCAAACTTGCGTGTGTTTGTGCTGATTGGCTCACTGTTCAGCACCTGAGGCAGGACACGACCTGCAGAAAAAGGCATTTGCGCTTCCAGCCCGCACATCTTCAACCAGCTTGTGTGCATTGACCACGCCGCTGCACACTTTCCAAACCCCACAGCTCACTCAATGCAGCGCGTGCAAATGCGCTGAGTACCAACCTCAACAGAATCATGCTGTGCTCAGCCTGCATGCACATTGTCAAACAGCTTGCGCGCATTGACCACGCCGCTGCACACCTTGAACCACACTCTTTTTACTCTACAAAGCAGCTTGACAATAAGGCGTTCTGGCAAAGATGCTCTCACCTCGACAAAGTCGTAGTTTGCCCTGCCTGCCCTCACATCCTCAACCAGCTTGCGTGCATTGACCACGCCGCTGCACACTGCTACACGCACAGTCTTGGTGGTGTCACCATCCAGCTGCAGCTGCAGGGAGGCCTCCTTGGTTCCTTTGAGGCCGCGGACTGCCTCCAGGCTCAGATGTGGCAACTCCTGCAAGCGTAGGACATGCAATGAGCAACATGTGAACGTTCAGAATCAAAATGCACATCGATGGGTCCAGCCACGGTTGGTGGTGTTGCCGTCCAGCTGCAGCTGCAGCGGGTGCAGAATTCTAATCATTACTGCAGCTGCAGGGACGCGTCTGTTGTGCCCTTGAGGCCGTGGACCGCCGCTCACCTTGCCTGTGACCACCTCACAGACGGTGCGCACAGCCGCCTCCATCACGCCGCCAAACCGTCTCCAAGCTTAGGAGCGCAATGGCAGATCCACACCTTAACAACAGCCCAAACGCAGCTCACACTGTCTGCGACCACCTCGCTCACTGCAAAAAAGAGTGCACCGAAAGTGCAGAATGAAATCCTGAAACACGTAAACTACTCTGCGTGCACACTATCTTGCTCTCTCACAGGGATGTCGCACCTTGCCAGTGACCACCTCGTAGACTGTGCGCACAGCCGCCTCCATCACCCCGCCCGTGTTGCCAAACAGCACACCAGCACCTGCAGGCGTACATCATTTGCAGGACAGCACGGACAGGCCAGCACTTTCTGAGATGACCAGTCAACGCAGGTGTTGGCACTCTGCCATCACGCCGCCCGTGTTGCCAAACAGAACGCCAGCCCCTGCAGGCATACACACAGATACATGATTGAGCCTTTTTTGACCCTGATTTAAACAGCGTTGATGCTTCATGACTGACTGTGTTGCCAAACAGCACGCCTGCGCCTGCAGGCATGCATCATTTGCAGGGCAGCACGGCCAGGCCAGCATTTTCAGGAATGACCAGTCAGCGCAGGTATTAGCACTCTGCCAGCACGCCAAATAGTGTTGCCAAACAGCACGCCAGCACCTGCAGGCATGCATCATTTGCAAGGCAGCACGGCCAGGCCAGCATGTTCAGGAATGACCAGTCAACGCAGGTGTGAGCACTCTGCCATCACGCCTCCCGTGTTGCCAAATAGCACACCAGCGCCTGCAGGCATACAGGGTGCACAGAGCAGCAGTGGTTCAGGCAGGTAGTGTTTTTGGCAGAGAGATTGCAGTCGGGATGAACAAGTTGCCTGAACCATGCAACGCGTTAAGCACGCTGTGACCAGGCAGCCACAGACGACTGCAAGGACGCCACAGCACACAGAAATCGGGACCGTCTGAAGTAGTTTCCTGCTGCACTCATCATCTGCACACGATGCTTGGCATTGCGGGCAAGCCAACATTGGTACCACAAATGAAGCGGCAAAGATGACAAAGTTGATGTAACTCGTACCTGATCCGGTGCCCATGGGGTCGTCATATGAATCCTTGGGCAGGGAGGCCATGTCAATGCGCTGGAACCTACACCCCATATAATGTAGCAGCAGCGGCAGCAGCAACCGCAGCAGCAGCAGCGACGGCAAGCTCGCCTCAACGGCATGGCGCTGCAATGTAAATGCACTGTGCACGTGCTGTGGACACACCACCTCAACGTATCACATGGGCTCCTGATTCATAAGATGGATGTGCCAGAGGGATACAAGAGCTGCGCAGTTGCACACTTGTCCCTGCTGGACAACAGGACGTATGCATGAGCATGAAAAAGGTGAAGGTTTTCACACCTGAACATGCGCCCCAGCTCGCGCGTGGTGGCACCAAATGCAGCTGGCCCTGCTCAGACGCTGGCTGTGTGCTGATGATAGCCAAGCAGAGGCACGCATGCAGCTAATATACAGCTGCGCACCTGAACATGCGCCCCAGCTCGCGTGTGGTGAGCACGTAGTCGACATCCTTATAGCCATCACGGCCCATCTGCAGCAGCGGCAGGCGTCATGTCACATAATGAGGCAACCTAACCCCATGCACACCAACCCAGTGAGCTGATGCAGCACCTATGCCAAAAGGGCACATAAGGATGCGCTGACACTTCTGTGGCAGGGAAGAGCTGTTGACAGCCTGCACCGTCAGCAGCGGGAGCACACAGCCCACAGATACCGCATGCACCAAACACTCGCAACATATCTGCATCAACTGATTATCTGCAGCAGCTACTGACCTCTGGCCGCGCCGCCTCGTGCTCCTTGGCCGTGCAAGGCATTCTGCAGTGAAGCATCTGCCACTTTGCCTGTAACAATATCTATCTTCATCGGCAGCATATCTGGGTCTCACCTCTGGCCGTGCCGCCTCGTGTTTCTTGGCAGTGCAGGGCATGATGCTGACCATGCACACGTCCTCCGGCTGCATGGAAGCACATAAATTTGAGTTTGTGGTCAGATGTAATGGTAGATTGTTTTTTATATCAGAAACCTTGGAGCCCAACAGAAAGCTGAAGGGCATGATGCTGACCATGCACACGTCCTCCGGCTGCAAGGAAGCACAGCAATTTGAGTTTGTTGCCAGGTGTAATTGTATATTGTTTCTATACAAGAAACATTGCGCAACAGAAAGCTGAAGGGCATGATGCTGACAATGCACACGTCCTCCGGCTGCAAGGAAGCACAGCAATTTGAGTTTGTTGCCAGATGTAATTGTATATTGTTTCTATACAAGAAACATTGCGCAACAGAAAGCTGTAGGGCATGATGCTGACAATGCACACGTCCTCCGGCTGCAAGGAAGCACAGCAATTTGAGTTTGTTGCCAGATGTAATTGTATATTGTTTCTATACATCGCGCGACAGAAAGCTGAAGGGCATGATGCTGACAATGCACACGTCCTCCGGCTGCAAGGAAGCACAGCAATTTGAGTTTGTTGCCAGATGTAATTCTATATTGTTTCTATACAAGAAACATTGCGCAACAGAAAGCTGAAGGGTATGATGCTGACAATGCACACGTCCTCCGGCTGCAAGGAAGCACAGCAATTTGAGTTTGTTGCCAGATGTAATTGTACATTGTTTCTATACAAGAAACATTGCGCAACAGAAAGCTGAAGGGCATGATGCTGACAATGCACACGTCCTCTGGCTGCAAGGGAGGGACACACAAGAACAGCAGTGCATGAACAACTGGGAGGAATTGGTTATGATATAAAGGCTAACACTGTGTGTTACATAAGAATTGCATCATATGCTGACAATGCACACACCCTTGAGCTCAAGCGATGCAGCCAGTCAGAATACCACAATAGCTCTGCAAAACAACCTTGAAACCACAAACCTTCAGGTTGTTGCATTTGCACCACACTGACTTGACTATGGCCCCTATCATCTGCTGCGGGCTCTTGCAGCTTTTTACAGATGCAGCATCATAGTACACAGCTTGTGATTGAGCAGTGGCTGCACTGTATACACAACAACCTACCGGCAAAACACACAGCTGCCTGCCATTCACAATAGCTCTGCCAAACAGCCCAAAACCACAAACCTGCAGGTTGTTGCACTTGCACCACACGGCTTTGACAGTCGCCCCCATCATCTGCTGCGGGCTCTTGCAGCTGCTGAGGTTGGGGATCAGCTCAGGGAACATCAAGGCACAAATTCTACAGTGCTATGCTTCTGAGTTCAAGATGATGCGTGAAACAAAACACACACAGCAGACACGCAACACCACACAGCAACAGAAACCACAGCTGCGCACCTGCAGGTTGTTGCGCTTGCACCACACCGCCTTGACTGCGGCCCCCATCATCTCCTGCGGGCTCTTGCAGCTGCTGAGGTTGGGGATGAGCTCAGGGTACTCTGTCAACATATAAACCCTGAACCACACAACATTCAGGTTGTCTGCACACAATGAAGATGCAGAACAAGCCAGCACAGAGACACCACAAACACATACCTGCAGGTTGTTGCGTTTGCACCACACTGCCTTGACTGTGGCGCCCATCATCTGCTGCGGGCTTTTGCAGCTGCTGAGGTTTGGGATCAGCTCAGGGTACTCTGTCTCCACCAGGGTGACCCAGGCAGGGCAGCAGCTGGTGAACATCGGCAGCGGCGGCGGGGTGCCTGCACATAAATTTGAATTGTTTGAATGCATTTCAGAGTTGTTTATATGTTGATGTTGGTTCAAGTTTGGCTTTGACAGCAGCTGCTGAGGTTAGGAAGCAGCTCAGGGTATTCTGTCTCCACCAGGGTGACCCAGGCAGGGCAGTAGCTGGTGAACATTGGCAGCGGCGGTGGCGTCCCTGCACACAAACTTGAATTGTTTAAATGCAACTTAGAGTTGTTTATATGTTGATGTTGGTTCAATTTGGCTTTGACAGCAGCTGCTGAGGTTGGGGATCAGCCCTGGAAACTCTGTCTCCACCAGGGTAACCCAGGCAGGGCAGCAGCTGGTGAACATCGGCAGCGGCGGCGGGGTGCCTGCACACATAAAAAAACATGCAATTCTGAATTGTTTACATGTTCATGTTGGTTCAGTTTGGCTTTGACAGCAGCTGCTGAGGTTGGGGAACAGCTCAGGGTACTCCGTCTCCACCAGAGTAACCCAGGCGGGGCAGCAGCTGGTGAACATCGGCAGCGGCGGCGGCGTGCCTGCAACAAAGCCAGAAACAAGGTGGCGGAGCCACCCACTGGCTGCTGATGCATCAATGGCAGGAGACTGCAGCCTGTTTTTATTAACTAACAGTGGCAAACAAAAACATATCGGCAAGAATGAGCTCGGGAATCTCTGTCTCGTCCAAGGGGGCACCCTTGCAAAACAGCAGCTGGTGAACATTGGCAGCGGCGGCGGCGTCCCTGCACACAAAAAGCAGGCACATAACTTTTATGATTAGTCGGCAGCAACTGTGGTGACTCTCGTGCTACCAGAGCGACCCAGGGACCAGGCACGGCAGCAGCTGGTGAAATCGGCAGCGGCCGGCCTGCAAACACAGAGCAGCGAACCACTCTCCACACAACACTTGAACCATTCAGGGGACATGATGCAGCAGTACAAGATTGCAGCAGCATTCACACCTGTACCAAGATTGCAGCAGCATTCACACCTGTACCAAGATTGCAGCAGCATTCACACCTGTACCAAGATTGCAGCAGCATTCACACCTGTACCAAGATTGCAGCAGCATTCACACCTGTACCAAGATTGCAGCAGCATTCACACCTGTACCAAGATTGCAGCAGCATTCACACCTGTACCAAGATTGCAGCAGCATTCACACCTGTACCAAGATTGCAGCAGCATTCACACCTGTACCAGCGTCAAGCCATCACCATATGCTGACATTGAACACCACGTGCAGCAGCAGAACACCAGGCAGGTTCATGCTCTACTGTACAACACGCCTGCTGTAAAACCCTGAAACGGACCTGCTGCCTTCTCCAAGCCCCAGGCCAACTTCAGCCGCTGCAGCAGCTCCATGCCTCCACCCAATCCACCCAGACCCAATCACTATTCAAATACTTTATATTAAGCACATACACTTGAAACACACCTGCGGACTTCTCCAAGCCCCATGCCAGCTTGAGCCGCTGCAGCAGCTCCATGCCCTCCTCCATGATGGTCAGGTCGGCAGCAAAGTCTGCGCAGCAGCCGCAGCAGCATCAGCAGCAGCAGCAAGTGCAACAGCAGCAGCAGCAGCAGCACTAGGTCAGCCCCGCCACCATCTGCCTGGTGGTGACGCTGCCAACCTCGCAACATTCAAATAGCAGGTGTCACCACCACATTGCAAGCAGCAATGGCTCGATGTCTTCTTCTTGATAATGACATTGAAAACCAAACACCAATTGCACACTCACCCCCCAACACGTAGTCGAAGCCGAGACACTTGAGCCCCGCCACCATCTGCCCGGTGGTGACACTGCAAGGACATATATATCAGACAGCTGGTGCCACCACGCCAGAAAGCAAGACAGTTGATTTGTCAATTCCCTGATCAGCACAAGATCACCCACCTGTATCAAAGACATAGTTGAAGCCGCTTCAGCCCTGCCACCATCTGGGCCGTGGTGACGCTGCCAGCCGTGCAACATCCACATAGCTGGTACAACCCGCCCACTGCCAGGAAACAATGGTTGCATGTCTTCTATCTCAACTAGAACTGCACATATATAAAATTTAAACATTAGACTGCACGCACCTGTGTCAAAGACATAGTCAAAGCCCAGGCGCTTGAGCCCCGCCACCATCTGCCCGGTGGTGACGCTGCCGGGCGCAAGGCCGGCCTCTTCCCCGATCGCAACACGCACGGCAGGCGCCGTCTGCGCCACCATGATCTGCAGATCAACACCAACACATGTGATGTACATCAGCACAAGAGTTTTGGTCTGTTCAACGTACTGTCGATTTAAACACGTAATAGATGCGTGATTATTTGAAGGTGCATCTACATGGCGTTCTTCTTGAACTCTGTACTTCAGTTTTGCGTTGTGCTCGAATAAAACATGTGAGAGCAGCAACCACCCATGAAGTGTTTATTTTATCTGAATTGAACCTGAATTACCTTGCGTTTGCTCTGCAGCAGCGACAGCACCTGCCGCCAGCTGGTGTGCTCTTTGAGCGTCCCCACTGGGCATTAGAGGTTGATATGATTCTAACCTTGCTTTCAAATACCAACACTTGCTATAAATACCCACCTTGCGCTTGCTCTGCAGCAGGGACAGCACCTGCCTCCAGCTGGTGTGCTCGCTGAGCGCCCCCACAGGGCACACGCTCACACACTGCCCACACTCAATGCACTTTGACAGCTCCAGGTCGGACTCTGCAATAAATGTTATAACATGGCAAGTAACGTGTAGGTTGCATGATAAGTGACAGGATTGAGTGATATGTGTGGCAGCCAAACATAGGGGTGAGCATGCTCGCAAGCAATGCGCGATGACAGGTCCTGGTCTGATTGTGCACGTTAACGTCACTAATAACACTTGCAAAACATGATAGAATAGCATGGCATTGGTGTGATGCCTGAGGAGCATGGCTGCCCTTAGTGCATTCATAGCTACAGGGTTTAAGCTTAGCTTGAGTTTTAAATCTTAACCCTACAGCTGCTTGGCAAGATAAAAGCATATGGACTGCTGCCTGGTTGAACATGCCCAGCACGTTCATGCCCTGCACCTCCTCGCAAGTGTTTGATACACCCCCAAAACACAGTAATGCATTTGAAATCAGCCACTGTCTAGGCCACTGTCCCTGTCAAGCCCAGTAACAGGCTGATGCAACATGCTCAGCACGCTCAGCATGCTCAGATGTTTCAAAGCGGGGATCCGGCAACCCAAACTTACCGTGGTAGAAGCCGATGTGCCTGTCTCGCCCCCTGTTGAACATGCCCAGCAGGTTCATGCCCTGCACCTCCTCACAGGTCGTCATGCCACTCAACATCCCCAAGAAACAGTAATGCACTGAGAAACACTGTAAAAGAGGGCGATGTGCCTGGCGCCCCGTAACGTAATAGCACAGCACACTCAGCACGCTCAGATCACTTCCAATACACATCGAGACATCAGCAAAGTCACCGTGGTAGAAGCCGATGTGCCTGTCGCGCCCCCTGTTGAACATGCCCAGCACGTTCATGCCCTCCTCGCAGGTCGCCATGCCATTCAGTACCCTAAAGAAACAGCAATGCGCCACCAATGACCGTAAATCAAGCCGATATGCTTGTCAGGCTGCGTCACAGTCACATTCTATGCTGAAATTACAGCCAACTCACCGTGGTAGAAGCCGATGTGCCTGTCCCGCCCCCTGTTGAACATGCCAAGCACATTCATGCCCTGCACCTCCTCGCAGGTCGTCACACAGCGGCTGCACTTAATGCACTTCTCCAGGTCCAGCTTGATGGCGGGCGAGGACTGTTACATAACATGGTATAACATGTTACATGACAAGACGGCAGCAGAGCAGTCAAGTGAGCCAGCAAGAACGGGTTAACGAAGCACTGCTGCACTTGATACACTTCTGCAGGTCCAGCTTGATGGCGGGCAATGACTGTTACATAACATGTCGCAACATGTCACATGACGAACGGGCAGAAGGGCCGTCAGGATGAGCAGGCAAGAATGCTTTTATCAAGCAAGGCAATCCTCCAGGTCCAGCAAAGGCGCGCGAAGATTGTCACATGGCATGCTGCATGGCAAGCGGGCATCTCGAAAGACACTGCTGCTGCTTCTGCTGCTGCTGCTTCTGTCAGCGACACTTGAGCAACACGCCCTAGAATTCTGGGCTTGCTGAAGGCAACCAGAAACAGAATACAACTTCAAACGCATTCGCAAACAGTGCTCACCTGATCGTACAGTGACCAGGTCGCGGTGTGCTCGATGTAGGCATCTGACATGCCCCTCAGCTGTTTTCAAGCACAATGGCAGAAGGTGCGCGTTTTTAACAATGCAGACCCTGAACCCTGCCACTCACCTGGTCGTATAGTGACCAGGTTGCGGTGTGCTCGATGTAGTCGTCTGACACGTCCTTCAGCTTGGGCCACTTGGGCACCTGGCAGCAGCAGCAGCAGCAGCAGCAGCAGCAGCAGCAGCAGCGGCCGCGGCAGCAGGCAGCAGCAGTGGCAGCAGGCAGCACCACCCGCAGGAGCAGTGCTACTTACAAACTGATCCTGGCGCATGCATGCTGCAACATCCACTACACCTACCCTAGTCTCAGAGCAGAGTCGTTGACAGTGACATTGCAGTTGAGCACTGCATACAGACGGCAATGAAAGCCTGAAATGTGAGGCAAATTGCTGCCAATCTCACCAATTCACCGACCACCCCACAAGCGCTAGCCCCAACCTGGTGCTCTGCAGTGGATTAGATCCTGGAGCTTGCACTTGCCATTGGTGTCCCCTACTACTGTTTGGTGTGCTGTTTGCAACAAACACAAATCTAATACGCACCCAACACCCTACACACATTTTCATCAAAATCCTGGCGCTGAACCACTCACCTGGTAGCGGTTGATCAGGTCCTGGAACTCGCACTTGCCATTCACATCGCAGCTCATGCAGTCCTCTGGGTGGTTGCTGCGCAGCAGCGCCAGCGTGCCCGTCACCGTGTGCACCACCTACAATAACAGGCAGCAGGCAGGAAGCAGGAGGCAGGTGGAGCAGCAGCAAGAGCGGCTTGATAATAGCAGGGGTGCATGCAGTTCTTTGGGTGGTTGCTGCGCAGCAGCGCCAGCGTGCCCGTGACAGTGTGCACCACCTACGACAATAGGCAGCAGGCAGGTTGAGCAGCAGCAAGGAAACGGAGTACAGCTGTATGTGGATTCCCCAAGAAACTCACGTCCTCTGTGTCTGTGTTGATGACAGCGCCCTCATGCGCTGGCGTGCAGCAGGCCGGCTTGAGCCGCTTGTCCACCTCAACAAGGCACACCCTGACAGCAGCAGCAGCAGCAGCAGCAGCAGCAGCAGCAGCAGCAGCAGCAGCAAGTGGTTTTGACTTTTTTGTGCTGCCACCTGTGTGGCAGCCTCTGCATGCAGCACCACCAACACCAACATCACCTGCCGCGCCCAAATCACTGCTGCTGCTGCTGCATTGAAAGATCTTGACTGCATGTTATTGAGAGCTGTTGCAATCTTGACAGCAATAACCAATGATTGACGCAAGCACCTGCCAAGCCGCTTGGTACGCACAGACATCACAGTGCTGCGTTCTGCCTGCTATTGAGCGCAAGCACTGACACGCGGTGTGCTGGAAACACAAGCACCGTAAAGATCCAAAGGCATGTGGCATTTGGCTTTTTGAAATGAGTCAGCAATCAACACACTTGGCCTGTGCCTGCAGTAGCGTAGTCCTGCATTTAACTTATATAATATACCAGGAGCCAGAGTGCTGCTTTCTACGCCCTACAGCACCCAAGCACTCAGAGGTGTGCTGGAGACATGAGCAGTGTGGCAAGGAAAACCATGTGCCTGTGACATTCAACATGTGCCTGACCAATATATGCCCTGCGTCTGCTGCAGCCTTTCGAAAAAGTCCTGCAATCATTCACCTGCAGGAGCCAGGGGTGTTGGGCAGGCGCGGGTGCTTGCACAGCACTGGCACAAAGGCACCTGCCTTGGACACTGCATCATATATCGAGGAGCCTTTTGGAAGCGTCACTGCCCGCCCGTTGACCGTCATGTGCATCTGCTCCTCGCTTGCAGGAGCTGCTGCTGCTGCCTTGCTCTGGCTCTGAGAGCCGGGGCCAGACGTCGACACATGGCGCCCAAAGCTGCAGCTTGCAGCAAACAACACATTCTTCAACATGTAGAAGATAGCAAGCGGAGCTCGTTGCTGCTTCAGAGGCCTTGTAGTTCGGTTCCGGGACTGAACAGTGTCAGCAGACGCACCTGCTGCCAGCAAGCCGCCCTGACAACGCCGCTGCAGCCTGTCCCACGAGCCCCGATACTAAAGGCAGGCAAACAAGCACCCCTGAGCTGGGTAGCACCTGCATCACTGCACTACACCAAGTCCAACTGCTTTTTCACAAGCCCTAGCAGTGCTGCTAACGCAATTCTGTAATCCGATGGTTCAGTTCAATCTTTAGGGTCGCGTTGAATGTCTGATCGTCTCGCACTGTGCAACGGACTTGCAGTGCCAGCAAGACGCGCGTGTACTGCACAAAGGTAGAGATAGATTGCTTGAAACAAATAGCTACGGTATTGCTTGATATTTCGCATCTCCTCGACTTTGCCGCAGCCCTTTCAACACGTGCTACAAGCATTGAGCTGTCATGTTGTTTGAGGGTGACGACCGCAGTGCCTGCAGCTTGCATATCGGTCCAGCTGTCGTGTATATTCAAGCACAAAAGTGAATTATTGCATTACCGCGCCACTGTTGTAGGAACGGTGTTTCAACACATGCCGTTCAAAGGGGCGTGCACCAGTGCACGTGGTGGCAAGACATCAGACATTTGCTGGCCTGCACATGCAGGCGTTCGCTAGAAAGTTGATCGCAATAAAAAAGCTTCAGGATTGATGTTTGATGCACGGTTGGGCCTTAAGAGTCAACAAAGCATTGGTGCCATCATCAGAAGCACAGCTGTGGTTCAAAAACAATGCCACACCAATCATTACAGTCATGTCCACCAACATCACAGAGTATTACAACTGCAACCCATACACAACATTATAACACATCGTGCACCAGTGCTCAGGATGTCTACATGCTTACATGCTATATGCAAACTCTCTGTGAACATCATCCAAATCAATGTGTCAATGTACACAACAGTCAGCTGCATACTCGACGCCCCCACGTCAAGTCAAACTTGCATTTTGTGTCACATGCAACCTTGCTTGCTGCACTACGACTGCAGGATGCTGCAGCCGCGCCGGTTCAGCAGCTGTTCAGGGATTCCAGGGTTTTAAGCAATCAAGGCTTGCAGCCCCTGCTGCTGTTTCGATGCCACTGCGCTCTACAAAGTTGCGGACGTCATTGCACACCAGTGCTGCACATTGACCAGCATCTTGGTACCGATGTGGCCGGCATGCGGATACTGCGACAATCGTGGTGACTGCCCCATGCCCTCGCAGGCCCCACATATTGATCAGCATCTCTCTCGCACTTCATCAGGTGCACAGCCGGCACACCTTGCAGTGCTCAGACTGTAGGGTGAGACTGCGCAAGTTTACATCAGAAAAAGAGCAGCAGCGGCAGCAGCGGCAGCAGCAGCAGCAGCAGCAGCGACAGCGGCAGGAAACATGCATCAAGTAGTCGTGTGAGAGGAAGGTGCAGGACAAAGTCGATTTGGGGCGGGAGGGGTGCTACAGGAGATTCGCAGCAGGAACAATAGTCATAATCAAGCAGCTCTAAGGCCGCGTCCGGCTCAGTGTAGAGGAACATGTACAGCCATGGTGGTCTGTAACGCAAAAAAGCCAAGCATAATCATGACCCCAGCGCACCTCAGGTGCGCCAGCGGGTGCCTCGGCCTCAGTGCCAGGAGCAGCACCAGGGGCAGTGGCGGTGATGAGCAGCTTGTGTGTCACCGCAGCCAGCTGATCGTGCACCTCCTGGCGCTTTGCAGGGTCCTGCAGTACAGCGTTGAACCATTACATTGTGACGCGTTTATTGGTGTCATATGGCGGTGATGAGCAGCCTGTGGGTCACTGCGGCCAGCTGGTCATGTACCTCATGGGCCTTGGCCTTCTGAAAAACTCATCCTCACTGCATCTCACAAAAAAAAAAAACCGCACTGCATCCACACAGAAATCATGCAGTGCATCCACACAGAAATCAACCCAAACCTCACACATGAGCAGACATCTGAGGCTCACCTGGATGCACTCGAACAGCATGGCTGAGGTGCAGTTGACCTTTCCCAACGACAGTTCTTCATGAGATCAGCCAACACACAACCTCGCTGAATCACGATGCATTACAAAGGAACTCTGACTGTAACATGGTCCCGATGCCCACCTTGATGCACTCGAAGAGCGTGGCGGAGGTGTAGTTGACCTTGTCCAGCAGCGCCTGGCGCTGAGCAGGGTCCTGCAGGGTTTAGACGGTCAGCAGCAGTGGTTTTGCAGGACAGGGTTTAGGTGAGACACTTTTGGTTTCTGTTGCTGTGTGGTGTAGTTGACCTTGTCCAGCAGCGCCTGGCGCTGAGCAGGGTCTTGCAGGGTTTAGCAGTCAGCAGCAGCGGTGTTGCAGGACAGGGTTTAGGTGGGACACGTTTGGTTGCTTTTCTCTGCACCGTGCGGCGCGCAAGATAGTGCAGAATTGGAGCAGGGAACTCGCAGCACACGCGCCACAGCAACAAGTACAGTTTGTGGGACATGTGTTTGCTGCATGTTTCAGCATGATGCAGCCAGTGCTGTAGTGCAACTGCACGCACGTCCATCCGATCGCCTCCTGCTCCTTAGCCCAGGAAACTTTTTCCATTCTTTTTCCATCCTACTGCGCCCACCTTTGCTGCCATCATGGCCTGACTGGCGAAGCCCCTGGCATACTCCAGCAGCTTGGAGCGCTTCTCCGGCTCCTGCAAATGTTCAATGAGGTGCAATGGTGTAGTATGGGCGAAGGCAGCAATGTGGCATGGGTGAGTGCACGCTCTTGTACCAGCTGGTGGCAGGCGTACCCCCAGCAGCTTGCAGCCAGCACAACAGCACATGCAGCAAATCAACGTGCAAAAATGTCAGGTCAGACACATATTGCTGTCGTTGCAAATGAAGTCAAAGAGCCCCACTCACTGCCAGGTGGAACTTGGCCAGCGCAGCCACCACAGCAGCATATGCGGCAAACAATCTGCAACGTGCTCAGGCCTTCTAGATTTTGATGTTTATGTTTGTCAAGTTCTGAATGAAGTAAAACAAAGCTCCATTCACCGCCAGGTGGCTCTGGGCCAGTGCAGCCAGTGCAACAGCAAACCGATGTGCAACACACGGAGGTCAAACACAGTTTATTATACTTCTGTTTGTTCTGAATCAAACAAATCAGCAACACTCACCGCCAGGTGGCTCTTGGCAGGGGCAGCCAGCTCAGTGGCGTGCTTGGTGACGTCACCAGCCACTGCGTCGACCATACCAACCTAAACATGAATCTCATGTTGTAAGCCATTGTTGACGGCGCCTCTCATCGCCAGGTCGCTCTCGCCCAAGGCAGCAAAGTGTGGAGTGCATCGTGACCATCAACAACGATCCAAAGCCCTTTTCAACCGTCTGCAACGGGTAAACTCACCGCCAGGTGGCTCTTGGCCAGGGCAGCCAGCTCAGTGGCGTGCTTGGTGACGTCACCAGCCACGGCATCGCGCCTCTCCTTGTCCTGCAAGCAGAACAGCAACAGGGTTTGCCAAATTCAATGGATTTGGTTGGCTTTCATTCGGGCGCAGGCTTGAGTCAGAGGTTGGAAGCAGACGTTTCTGCTGTTGCAAAGCATGTTTCTAGCAGAAGGCCAGCATGCTGCTGCACAGCTGCAGGGTAGCGGTACCAGCTGTGTGCTGTTCGGACTCCGAACTCTCTGAGAGGCGGGGTGCCATGCCCTGAAGGCTTGCTCTATTCCTTGCGCTTCTCTGTTGTTGGGCAACATGGTGCATCTTGGTTCGAAGGTTTCATCGGTATGCATATTGTTACTCGGCCTCACAACAGGCCAGGCCTGTCAGGCGTGCTTGCAGCAGCTGCTGCAGTGCAGTGAGAGAGCTTGCCCAACTGCCTGGCCGTGAATGCGCCGATTTCCTGACGCATGCATGCAGCCTATCGTACTCAACTATTTATTATCGAAACTAACGGTCGTTGAAGCCAGCGGAGTACCGAAAGCGGCACGCATTGGCGAACACGGAACAGTTGACAGGAGCGTCTGCTGCTACTGCCGCGGTACCCACTACGCCCCGCACCCGGTCAACGCGCCGAGCCCAAAAACGTCAAACTCACGGTCAACGTTGCCTGGACGTGTCCTGCAGCCATCTTGGCCTGCTCCCTGAAGCCTGGCACTCCCTCTGCCATTGTGATGCGCTGTTGTAGCTTCGTTGAGGAAGTCAAACAATGTTCAAATGGCAGCAAGAAGACGTCGTAGCAGCAATCCGTGTTTAAAGCAGTGAGCCGGGCTATACGCTGCCAATGAGAGCTGTTGCTGTGTGTCACCCTACAGCGATGCTGACTCAACCCACGAACGCGGACGTCGCGGACAGAGCACATATAAGCGTAAGCTTACAATCAAAACGAAAGACATGCGAAGCTTCTAAACCATATAATATCAGTGCCAACAGCGGTTGCCACTGTGGCGGGACCGGTGGTGCCCACAGGTGCACATATCTCGAGATAGCCAAGCACCCACCGGCACCGAGATAAGCAGCCATGACAGCACAGCGCTCACCCAACATACACTGGTGCTGTGACTGATGACGTATTGCGATTTGCAGACACAGCCGTGCTGCCAGAAGCACCAGCAAGCACCAGCAACCACAGCAATGGGCTACCACCCTGCATGCTGCTGCTGCTGCTGCTGCTGCTGCTGCTGCCAACCTCGCACACTGCGATTGCACAGCGTCAACTGCACATCGTCGCTGATGCCAGTATCTGCGTGCTGCCAGCCAGCTGCTGCTGCTGCTGCTGCTGCTGCAGCCATCACTCTTGTCGCATTTAGTCACCGCCCACGCGTGCTGTGCAGTGCACCACTGGCTGCAGCAGATCCTTCACCTTGAGCTTGCAGCCTGCTGCTGCTGCTGCGGCTGCTGCTGCAGCTGCTGCTCATGGCCCACGGCTGCTGCTGCTCCTGCTGCTGTGTTGCAGCTGCGCACCGCTGGCTGCAGCGCGCCCTTGGCCTGATGAACTGTATGCTGGTAGAGAACTGCTGCTGCTGCTGCTGCTGCTGCTGCTGCTTAGTCGCCGCCCACGCGTGCTGCGCAGCGCACCACTGGCTGCAGCGGATCTTTTACTTTGAGCTTGCAGCCCTGGGGCAGAGGCACGTCCCTGAACCTGCAAGCCGCCACAGCAGCAGCAGCAGCAGCAGCAGCAGCAGCAGCAGCAGCAGCAGCAAAGCTAAGAACGTTACTGGCTGCAGCGGGTCCTTCAGCTTGAGCTTTCAGCCCTGGGGCAGAGGCATGTCTCTAAATCTGTGTGCCATGTTGAAAAACAGCAGCAGCAGTAGCAGCAGCAGCAGCAGCAGCAGAAGCAGCAGCAGCAGCAATCCATGGGGATGTTCATGGCTGAGACAGAGCCAGCGCAACATGTAGTGCGCAGCCGCTTGCAACAGCACATGCCTGACCAACGCGCCAGCTGCTAGCCTGGCTGCTGCTGCTACTGCTCAGCAAGCAGAAGCCTACGCCACAAATATATGCATATCTGCTGCTGCTGCTCACCTGACCACATCCTTCACGCGCATGTTCCTCACATCAAGCTCCAGGTACGGCCGCACAGCCCAGCCTGCAGCAGAAAGCAACACAGCATGACGCAATTGCCACCAAGGTCCTAACATGGCGGGAAGGCGCTGACATGAATGTTGGGTCTACCATTGTGGCAAAACAAGCAGCAGCAGCAGCAGCAGCGGCGCTGTGTGATCCGCATCGTGCAGCCAGCCCTTACCAATCCAGATAAATACACATACACACCATGCAGACACACTCACACACCCACGCACCTTCACACAGCAGCGGCACTGTGCGGTTGACCACATGCAGCCATTGCAACTTCACACAGCAGCGGCACTGTGCGGTTGACCACATGCAGCCAGCCGCCGGCCTTCACGCGCCCTGTCGATTCACACCCCTTTGCAAATCAGCATTGTCATTCAACCTGCTCCGCCTTGCCCCTTCACCAGAGACACACACAGCAGCGGAACACAGACAAACATGAACAACCACAGAACACGCACACGCACCTTCACAGAGCAGTGGCACCGTGCGGTTGACCACGTGCAGCCAGCCGCCGGCCTTCACCCCCGGCGCAATGTCAGCGTTCCAGATCTTGACCGGCGTCTCCACCGTCACCTGCAGGGTTTGGGATTTTGCAGTGCTCAAGGGTTTAGGCATGCCAGGGTTCAGCATTTCGGTTTTCTTGGTGGCAGCAACAAGTGGTGCAGCAGGCAGCTGGCAGCTGGCAGGGGAGGACTCAGCAGGAGACACTCTGCTCCTGCTCCTGCTGCTGCCGCTGCTGCCGCTGCCGCTTCATCAGTTGAGAATGTGTATCGTTATCTGCTGTACTGCCAGATGCTGTGATCCAACCAAGCCATAACAAGGAGAAGATCAAACAAAGATCAAACAAATAAGCTCACCAGCCTATCAGGTGGGCAGAACATCAAGCGAAAATTCTCTACATCCAGGCTGACGGCGTTCATGTGAACTTCCTTGGGAAGCACACGCACAGACGCCAGCGGCTGCTGCTGCTGCTGCTGCTCGCTGCTGCTGCTGCTGCAGGGTGGCTCCTGTTGGATGTTGAGCCGCAGCACTTGGGCCTGCAGGCCGTTGCGGCCATACTCACGCACCTGCGGCAAGGCAGCCACAATTATTTGTAACATGTTATAAATGTCCAGTAACATGTTACTGTTACTGCTATGCACCATAAGTGATGTGTGCACTGCATGGCTGTTGCCGAACAGCTGTAGACCCCTGCCTATGTAGGTCCTGTCGGGACGAATGACGCAGCGGGCACACACAAGGCAAGCCCAAGGTCAACGGCTCGAATGCAGCTGGTTGCGTGGATGCTATTGTACCTGTCCAGAGAGCAGCTGCTGCTGCCACTGCTTTTGCAGCTGTGCCGGAAGTTGCTGCTCCTCTTCATGCACCCCTTGATGCACTGCTGCTGCTGCTGCTGCTGCTGCTGCTGCTGCTGTTGCTGTGCAATACTCACCAGGCGCACTGCATCCTTGGCGTCTAGTGACAGGCAAAACAGTTTGCTGCTGCTGTCCAGCATTTACTGCCTGAATCCTGTTGCTGTCCTGTGCTCACCAGGCGTGCTGCATCCTTGGCGTCTAGTGACAGGCTGAGGGCTGTGTTGCCTGGCAGGCTGAACAGCACACATGGCGTGTGGCCGCGCTGCAAACAGCAGCAGAACATCAAAACAGCACAGCAATACAAAACGTTACACAAGTGGATGTGTTGGCTTGCATTACACAGAGCAGCGGCAGCAGCAGGCTGAACAGCACACACGGCGTGTGGCCGCGCTGCACACAACAGCCCAGCAGCGCAGCAGAATGACACAAGCTCTGATAAGCACTTTGCTTGCAATCTGGTTGCCTGGCAGGCTGAACAGCACACAGGGCATGTGTCCCGCTGCACACAGCAGCACAACAAATTTTCAATTGTTTACTGTTGATAGGCATGGTGGGGGTGTTTTTGCTGCATTGCACTGCACGTAAGGTATGAGCGCCACTTTTGCTGGCAGGCTGAACAGCACACACGGCGTGTGACCCCGCTGTGTGGGCCACACAAGCACTGCTGCTGCCACTGTAGCAGCACCTGCACCCACTGTCACTGCAGCAGCAGCTGAATCTGCTGCAACACGAGCTGGTAGGTAAGCAACGCTTGCCCCCTGCGTAGCTTGCTGCGCATGCAAGCTTGTGCCATGTGCTGCTCTCTGCACATGACCCTGATCTGCAGCCGCTGCTGCTGCTGCTGCTGCTGCGTCTCACTTTACGCAGCTTGTTGAAGGATTTGGTGCCCCTGTGCTGTGTGTCGCTAACAAACTGCTGCTGCTGATGCGGCTGCCGGAAGTACATCTAATGCTGATTCCACCAACTGCTCACCTTGCGCAGCTTGCTGCAGAAGTTGGTGCCGCTGTGCTGCCGCAGCCATGCTGTTACCTCGGGCAGCCCTGCGTGCAGCAGCAGCAGCAGCAGCAGCAGCAGCAGCAGTCATTGATGACTTAAAACGCCATACTTACTGCAACCTGACTGAGCGGTTTTGCGCTGCTTAAATTGCCGCACTGCTGCTGCCCCTGCCGCGGCAATGCTGCTGTTGTTGAAGCGCTCCCTCCTGGATTCCTTGCAGCTTGTGGCACCTTTGCAACACCCAGCCTAAGCTCCGGCCCCATACACATTGATGCTCAGTTCAGCTATTTAAGTTTCTGCTGAACACGTGAATGGGCAGTGTTGGTCACCAGTGCTGCTGCCAGCGCCGCTGCTGCTGCTGCTTGTTGCTTACCTTCCTCCATTTCGTGGCCAGGGATCTCAACTGCTGGCTGTATGTTTGGAGGTAGCTGGTGCGGCGAATGGTTCCAGCTGCTATTGCTACTGCTACTGCTACTGCTGCTGTGTGCTGCTAGCTGCGACAAGTGCCTGAAAGCACTCGCAGCAGACAGCTGCTGCTGCAGCTCCGGCAGAGCTGCGGCTGCTGCTCCGCTGCTGCATAAAAGCCTAAATACGTTGAGACTACTTTGTAGCATCGAAAGAACGGGCGAGTGCGAGCAGTGAGGATTAATGCCCAATAGCTGAGTGGGAGAGTGCGACCTTGTTTGATCTACGTATCCTGTAAAATTTCGTTCCACTTCGACACATACGTGTGTACAAGTGCAGTTGTGTTAAGTGCTGTGGCTGTAGCTGCCTGCAGGCCTTGATGTGGAACAGTACTGCCCTCAGTGTTATGTCAGCAGCAGAGCACGGCTGCTGCTTCACTGGATCGTTTGTAATTATTAGATGCTGTGAGGGGAACACTAACCATTCACACGTATGCATGTATCAGTTACCTTGGTGTGTAGGAACCGCAATATTGTGACATTGACTGTACTGCCTAGCCTAGCACTGGCTGCAGCACTAGTCAACTGGCAGTGCTGGTTCCACTGCCACGATGCAATTCCGCACAGCCCCACAGACTTAGCACAAAAAAAACTGGAAGGCACCAATGATGCTTCAACTGCAACCTGTGTCTCAAACTGTTTGCCAATTCCGGTTACCACACCGTGTGACCCTGCCCTGCTAACAGTGTCAATCCATCACGGTTGTGGCACAACCGCAGCACTGCAAGCAACATCACGGCCACCATGCAAGTTCAGCACGGCCCCACAAACTACACACAGTAAAAATCACAGCCACAATGTACGCCACTCTAATCTACGCATCTGACTAACTCCCTGCCTGGCACACACAAATGTTGCTGGTCAACTGGCAGTGCTGGTGCCACTGCACCAGGCAATTGTGCAAGGCCCTACAACCAGCACACAGCAAAATTCACCGTCACACTAGTGTGTACCCCATCATAGACATCTGGCTGAATCCCTGCCTGGCAACCGCCAGTGAGTGCAACATCAACAGCACAACCACCCAGTACCCCTCCAACGTTGCTCGAACATCAAGATGAAATGCCTGCCTATCTAGCTGCCTGTCTATCTGTAAAAGGCACACCTGGTATGTTGTGCAGCATGTGCCGTTGCTAGCTGCCTAGCATCCTAAAAGCAGCAGTACAGCTGCATCTTGAACTCTGCTACACTCTTGGTTGAACAGCGCTGTCATGGCACACATCTGCCGAACAGAAAGTCCTCCCAGAGTTTGGGCGACCACCAGAATTCCATCAACGCCAAAACAGCCGACTAAGTTTGAAGTGCCGTTGAAGTTGCGGCGCAGCCCTGTACACGCATGCACTGCAGCTGACACCGCGGCGTCCTGGCTAACATGTTGTGTTGGTTGCACATCCCTGAACCAAAGGTTGATTGGTAGCATGATGTTAATGGGCCACAAATGACAAAGCAGCATAATGGCTAACCTGCTGTCAGGTTTCTCTTGCGCTTCCCTACTCTCATCTCGGCCATGGTCGTCTTTAAGCAGGTTGAGCCAAATTCAAAAGACATGTGTCAGGCACTATGCACATTTGCCCTGACGTCATGCCTCTCTGTCATGACGCTTCCTGTGAGACAGAAAACTTTGCCACTCAATTGAAAACGTCCTATACGGAACCAGTGCTGGTAACCTGCCAATTTCAACTGCAAACAGGGGGCGGTGACCTAGGAGCCACGACCTCGCCAGCAGTCCTGTTAACCTGCTGTCCAATGTTAACCTGCTGCTGTCACATGCAGCGGCCATGGCCTGTGCTGCGATGGTACAGCTGTAATGCTGGTGCTGCCATTCATCCGGTGAATGTGCAGTCTTGCCAAGGTGCCACCAGAGGGTGTCAACAGAGTGTGTCACCGCAGAGTGCCACTGCGTGGTGTCACCGCAGGGCGTCACTGCAGGGTGCCACCGCAGGGTGTCACTGCAGGGTGTCACTGCATGGCATCACCGCCGGGTGTCACCGCAGGGTGTCACTGCAGGGTGCCACAGCATGATGACACTGCAGGGTGTCACCACAGGGTGTCACCGCAGGGCGTCCCTGGAGGACTTCACCCGAGGTGTCACAACAGGGTGTCACCGCAGGGCGTCACCGCCGGGTGTCACCGCCGGGTGTCACTGCCGGGTGTCACCGCATCAGCCTGCTCTTCCTTGAAGGGGCTGGTGGCGACTTTGTGACTGTGAACTTCCCGCGGATAGGCACCTGCAGGCACGCGGTGCACAACAACACAGACTGCCATTGATATATGCCATTGTCTACACACGCAGTTGGCAAGCCAGCGGCTCATCAAGCCAGCAGCAGCAGTTCAGCAACAGCAGGAGCAACAGTCCAGCAGTCAACCATTTGCACATGGTAGAGGCCCACCTTGACCATAACAGGAGTTGGCAACAGAGCCTGGTCTCCAGCCGGCAGCAGCAGCAGCAGCAGGGCTATATCTATGCACACCATTAAGGCTGACACGATGCATATATAGCAGGCCCACCTTGACCATAACAGGCGATGGCAGCAGTGCCTGGTCTCCAGCCGGCAGCAGCAGCAGCAGCAGGGCTATATCTATGCACACCATTAAGGCTGCCACGATGCATATATAGCAGGCCCACCTTGACCATAACAGGCGATGGCAGCAGGGCCTGGTCTCCAGCCGGCAGCAGCAGCAGCAGCAGGGCTATATCTATGCACACCATTAAGGCTGACGCGATGCATATATAGCAGGCTTACCTTGACCATAACAGGCGATGGCAGCAGCGCCTGGTCGCCAGCCGGCAGCAGCAGCAGCAGCAGGGCTATATTAATGCACACCATTCAGGCTGACACGATGCATATATGGCAGGCCCACCTTGACCATAACAGGAGTTGGCAGCAGGGCCTGGTCTCCAGCAGCAGTGGGGGCCTCCAAGTAAGCCACCAGCCGATACGTCCTACCAACAGCCACCTGCGCAGCAGCAGCAGCAGCAGCAGCAGCAGCAGCAGCAGCAGCAGCAGCAGCAGCAGCAGCAGCAGCAGCAGCAGCAGCAGCATGACCACCACATTGTTGTGAACATGGAAATCGAACAGGAGGCAGATTCAGCATGTCCAGGCACCAGCTGTACATAGCAAGGATCACACACGACTCCGCTCCACTGGCATGTGACAGACACGGCGCAAAACCCGCCTCAACCAAAAATGTCCAGTGCAAAATACGTGGCAACTACCCTCAGCGACCACAAACTTACCGAGGCCAGCTTGCTTTTGCCCTCTGGCTGCCCAGCAGACTGGCACAGCCTAATCTAGCAGTAGTTGTACACAGCCAGGATGACAGGCGGCTCTGCGCCACACAGCACAAAACCTGCCAAAGCCATTGAAGACCAGCTAAACCAACAGAACCTGGAGCAAAAACACTCGTCTGGCCACCTTACGCCTGTGCTGAAAAGAGCAAGCTGCACATGACCAGCTCAAAGCACTCACCGAAGCCAGCTTGCTGCTGCCCTCTGGCTGCCCAGCAGGCCTGTTCAGTCCCTTCCAGCTCAAGCAGTAGCTGTACACAGCCAGGATGACAGGCGACTCCACGCCACAGCACACAACCAGCCAGACCCCAACAAACCTGGAGCAGTAACCTTCGTTTTAGCTACCTGTACACGTGTACGGCAGATGGTTTCCAGGGAGCACATCAAAGAACTCACCGAGGCCAGCTTGCTGCTGCCCTCTGGCTGCCCAGCAGGTCTGTAGAGTCCCTTCCAGCTCAAACAGTAGCTGTACACAGCCAAGATGATAGTTGACCCCGCCCCCCACACAACACAACACTAACCAAAATCAACCAAGCAGCACACATTGCATGGCAGCTACTTCATTTCATCAACCACCAACTCGCCGAGGCCAGCTTGTTGCTGCTCTCTGGCTGCCCAGAAGGTCTGTACAGCCCTTTCCAGCTCAAGCAGTAGATGTACCAAGCCAGGACCACAAGCAATTCACCATCACACAACAAAAAACCAGCAACAGCCACCAGAAAAGTTGAGTCTTTATGGCAGCTACTCACCGAGGCCAGCTTGCTGCTGGTTTCTGGCTGCCAGGCAGGCCTGTAGAGACCCTTCCAGCTCAAGCAGTAGCTGTAAACAGCCAAAATGACAGGCGACTCTGCACCTTCACCGCTGCTGCTGGGGTCAAGGGCTGGTGCCCTGCTGAAAACTGGTGTGCTGATTCGGGGCAGGTGCCCTAGCAGACGGCCCTGATCATCCAGCAGGTCCAACTCGATCCTACATCAGCAGTGGCAGCAGCAGCAGCAGTTTGTATTTTAGAATGAGGTGCCTGGGGGAGGATTTGATAGGCTGGTGCTCAGGAGAACACTGGGGTGCTGATGGGGGGCATGTGGCCCAGCAGCCAGCCCTGGTCATCTGACAGGCCAAGTTCAATCCTGTGGTAACAGCAGCAGGAGCGAAAAACACGAGCATTTGGTTGAGTTCGGGCGCTGATTGGGGGCAGGTGGCCCAGCAGCCGGCCCTGATCGTCCAGCAGATCCAACTCGATCCTGTGGAAACAGCGGCAGCAGGAGCAGCAGCAGCAGCGGCAGCAGCAGCAGCAGCAGCAGCAGCAGCAGCAGCAGCAGCAACTAGGGTGTGAGACTATAATGTCTGGGGCAGGAAGTTATGGGCTGGCGCTCTGCTGAACACTGGGGTGCTGATTGGGGGCAGGTGGCCCAGCAGACGGCCCTGATCGTCCAGCATATCCAGCTCAATCCTAAATTTTCGGCAGTCGCAGCAGCAGCAGCAGCAGCAGCAGCAGCAGCAGCAGCAGCAGCAGCAGCAGCAGCAGCAGCAGCAGCAGCAGCAGTTAAGTTGCAAGCCGAAGCATTTGTAATGTAGTCTGATATGCTGGTGCCTTGCAGCCCAACCCTTAGCCCTAAACCCAAACCCTACAAACGCAGCCTGGCGCATCACCTCTTGACAGGCAGTTGCGGCGACAGCATGACACACCATTATATCAAACCCTACAAGCAAATCGTCTTGACAGGCAGCTGCGGCGACAGCATACGCGCCCTAAACCAAAACCCTACAACCAAACCCTGGCGCCTCACCTCTTCACAGGCAGCTGCGGCAGAAGTGTCACCCGCAAGGCAGCTGCTGCTGCTGCTGCTGCGGCTGCTCAACCTGGTAGTCATACCCTACCACCTCAGCTCTTGACCGGCAGCTATGGTGACAGTGTCACGCGCGGGTCGCAGGCACAGCTGCTGCTGCTGCTGCTCCTGCTGAATCTTGTAGTCAAACCCTGGCACCTCACCTCTTGACGGGCAGCTGTGGTGACAGTGTCACGCGCAAGTCGCAGGCACAGCTGCTGCTGCTGCTGCTGCTGCTGCTGCTGCTGCTGCTGCCGCTGCCGCTGCTGCTGCTGCTGAAACTTATAGTCAAACCCTGGCAACCTCACCTCTTGACAGGCAGCTGCGGCGAAAGTGTCACCCGCAAGTCGCAGGGCCTTGTCCGCAGGTGGTTGAGCGGGATGCGGATCGGCTCCCGGGTCCAGTAGTCCGCGGTGTTCTGCTTGCAGCTGTTGACGTCAAAGGCGATGTCCATGGCGTATTCAGGGTAGTTCACGTTGACTGAATCCTCTGCAACGGCAGCAGCAGTAGCAGCAGGAGCATGGTGATGTTCAGAGGTGGCGGCTGCAGCAGCCTCAGGGTGTGCTGTGGTTTGACAGCAGCAGCAGCGACGCGGCAGATCTTTAAAGTGATCCACAGACGTATCTGCAGGTAGGCGGCCTGGACAACTCAGAAGCGCGGCCGTCACAAGCCGAGCGAACAACAAAATAGAAATGCAATTGAACAAAGCCAACCAACCACATTGACACTCACCTGCGGCGCATAGCACAGCCCTGGTGCCAGTGGATCCAGGAAAGAATCCTGATCAGGCATCGGCGGCAGGGCACTGTGGTTTGTACTGACTTCTATTGACCACAACTAAGCAACCGCTATAACACAAGATACAAAGAATCTTTGTGCTGATGCGCTGTCACTTACCTGCAGGTGCACAGCACAGCCCTGGCGCCAGCGGATCTAAAAAGGAATTCTGATCCGGCATCAGCGGCAGAGCACTGTAGTTCGTACTAACCCCTGCTAACCCCTGCTAACCCCAACTCAGCAACGTCAAAATGGCCAAAAACACAACGAAATGCGCTGTTGCTCACCTGCTGGTGCATAGCACAGCCCTGGCGCTAGTGGATCTAAAAAGGAATCCTGGTCAGGCATCAGTGGTAGTGCACTGTAGTTTGTACTGACGCCTTGGTAGGGAATGACAAGGGCCCTGGGCGCCGGCACTGGGCTGTCATTCTGGTCAAACCTCCAGATGTTTGACCAGCGAATCTCAGGGTGCCAGATGGTCAACGCAGCAGCAGCAGTTGCGGCGGCTGTAGCAATGCTTGCGTTTGAAGCTGGGGTGCTGTTTGTGGTGCTGCTTGTGTTGGTGGTGAGGACAGCAGGTGCAGCTGGCGTGCTGCTGGCTGTTGTGTTGGCGGCTGCTGCTGGTGCTGCATGTCCTGCTGTTGCAAGCGGCACCACACTTGCTGCTGGTGCTGGTGCTGCTGGCTGTGCTGCAGGTGATGGCAGCAGAGTTGGCGCAGGCTTGATAACTGGTGCTGCTGCTGGTGCTGCATGTCCTGCTGCTGCAGGAGGCACTACATTTGCTGCTGGTGCTGGTGCTGGTGCTGCTGCTGCTGCTGCTGCTGCTGCTGCTGCTGCTGCTGGTGGTGATGGCAGCAGAGCTGGCGCAGGCGTGGCAGCAGCTGCTGCTGGTGCTGCAGGTGCAGCTGCTGGATGTGCTACTGGAGATGGCTTTGGCAGCTTGTCAACAGCTGCCACTGCTGCAACAGTGTCCACTGCTGCTATGCCAACAGGCGCTGCTGCTGCTGCTACACCAACTGGAGCTGCTGCTGTTGCTGCTGTGGAGGTGCTGTTCCCACCGGCAATGCTCTTCAGCTGTCGACCGCTGGCCAACACTTCCACTGCTGCTGCTGTTACTGCCACTGCTGTTGCGTTGACATCTGCTACTGGCGCCTCCGCACCTGCTGCAGCAGTTGCTGCTGCCGTTGCTGTTGCATCGCCAGCACCTCCTGGTGCTTCAGGCACTGCTGCTGCTGCTGCTGCTGCTGCTGCTGCTGCTGCCACCGCTGCGTTTGAATCCGCAACTGCTTCTGTTACTTCCGGCCTGGGCCTCACTTGGGGCACAGCTCCTTGCGCACCAGCAACTGCTGCATCTGCAGCTGTCGCTGCGTTCGAATCTTCAACTGCTTCTGTTACTTCTGTTACTTCAGGCTCGGGCCTCACTTGAGGGACAGCCCCAGCAGCCCTTGGCTCGATTCTCCGCCGCGCATTTGCTTTAGCATGCTGCCGCATTTGATCTATGTGCTGCTGCTGGTGTGGCAGCAGCGGTCGGCCTTTTCTCAGCCTGCTCCTGACGCTGCCTGGAAGGGCGCCTATCCACCAGTCATCTGCAGGATCTGGCTCAATCATTCCACTGCTGCTGCTGCTGCTGCTGCTGCTGCTGCTGCTGCTGCTGCTGCTGCTGCTGGTTGGTGGCTGCTGTTCCTGCGGGCTGTCCACCGGAAGCTCTGTTGCTGGATCTTGTTCCGCAGCCTGACCTGCACTGCTGCTGCTGCTGTTGTCAGCAGCCGGCGGCTGATCCTGCATCCCGTCACTGCTGCTGCTGCTGCTGCTGCTTGCTGGATCGAGGAGGCTGGTGTTTCCACCCTTCGGCTGCAGATTTGCTGCACCTGATGCTGCACCTGCTGCATCATCCACTGGAGCTATCAAGTCTTCCAGCACTGGGGTTTTTATGTCATCCAGCACACTTGCCAGGCCGCTGCTGCCAAACTGCTTTTGCAGCTGCTCCAGAATGGCAGTGCTGCTGGGGCTGTTGAGCACAGGGCGCAGATCGATGTAGCCGGAGTATATCCAAGGGGAGTTGCGGATCATGTCTGGGAGGCTGTATGTGAGCTGCAATGGTGAGAAAGAGAGCAGGCAGCATGAGCAGAAGACAGGTTGATTCAATTGCACAAAACTCTTAACAGTGCAAGGGTTAGTAGTGACAGTATGGCACTGCTGCTGGGGCTGTTGAGAACAGGCCGCAGGTCGATGTAGCCGGAATAGAGCCAGGGCGAGTTGCGGATCATGTCTGGGAGGCTGTATGTGAGCTGCAAGGGAGAGCAGGGGGAACAGGCAGTACGAGCAAACGACAACAGGTTGGTAAAAATGCACCAAAAAATGCCTTGGAGGCGCCAGCACATGCGTTAGTATGCATAGGTAGCCTCAGCGCAGGGGTCAGTGGTGGTGGTATGGCAGTGCTGCTGGGGCTGTTGAGCACAGGCCGCAGGTCGATGTAGCCGGAGTAGCCGGAGTACAGCCAGGGGGAGTTGCGGATCATGTCTGGCAGGCTATATGTGAGCTGCAAAGATGAGGAAGGGATCAAGCAGTATTAGCAGAAGACAACAGGTTGATTGATAGAAATTGAATGGACACGAAAGTCTTAACAGTGCAAGGGTTAGTAGTGACAGAATGGCGGTGCTGCTGGGGCTGTTCAGCACAGCCCGCAGGTCAATATAGCCAGAGTACAGCCAGGGCGAGTTGCGGATCATGTCTGGGAGGCTGTATGTGAGCTGCAACAAGGAAGGCAGGAATGAACAGAAAGTGATCGAACGGACAGATGGCACAGCGTGTCAGTTCCATATGCACAACAAATCCTGGAGACGCCAGTGCATACTTTAGGAGGCACATGCAAAATGTAGCAGTGCAGGGGTCAGTAGTGGAAAATGGCAGCACTGCTGGGGCTGTTGAGCACAAGCCGGAGGTCGATGTAGCCGGGGAGAGCCAGGGCGAGTTGAGGTTGCGGAGTTCAACCCCACCCGGTCACAAAATCCCTACCTTGATTAATGGGGTTCAACTCTGCTACCGCAACTAGTATGACAGCACTGCTGGGGATGTTGAGCACGGGCCGCAGGTCAGTATTGTTGCAGTGCCGCCTGGCGGCAGCGTCACAACTCTTGGCTCCACCACAACGTCTGCCCCCAATCCTGCTCTCAGCATTGTTGGCATCCTCACACTCGAATCAAACCTGCAACCAAACCCTAAAACCCTACTTTGATTGCTGCAGTGCCGCCTGGTGGCAGCATCACCACTCTTGGCTCCATCACAACATCAGCCAACAGCCCCGCCGCCAGCATTGTCCCTTCAAACCCCGCCCAGCCACCAAGTCCGTACCTTGACTGTTGCAGTCCCGCCTGGCGGCAGCGTCACAACTCTTGGCTCCACCACAAAATCTGCCCCCAATCCTGCTCTCAGCATTGTTGGCATCCTCGCACTCAACCAAAACCTGCACAACCCCAAAAACCCACCTTGAGTGTTGCTATCCCACTGCCGGCAATGTCACTACTCTTGGCTCAACAACCACACCTGCCATCATCGGCATCAACACGCTCACTATAAACCTGCACAACCCCAAAACCCTACCTTGATCGTTGCACTCCCGCCTGGCGGCAGCGTCACCACTCTTGGCTCTACCACAACATCAGCTCCCAATCCAGCTCTCAGCATCGTTGGCATCGCTCCCCACTCATTCGTAATCCGAACTGCCATCGCCCGCCGATGCGAGACGACGTAGCTGAACGTCCGCTGCTCGACGCTGCCCGGGCCGTCCGCGGGCAGCTTGTTACGTAATGTAACAACTTCAGTGTGGTTTGACCGCAGGTTGCTGGGCAGGCTAAGGTATGTGGGCGTTATTTCGATGGGATTGAAATACGCTGCCGCAAAGTTGACGAGGCCGGCTCCGGACTTCGGGACTGCTGTCGGAACCTCTTTTTGGTAGTCCGAGGTTATCGGTGTCGCTGTCGAGATCAGCGCTGGCAGCATCGTGCTGTGGTTCATGCCTTGGCTGGAGAGAGGAGACTGCCAGTCCCTGGCGAGCCTGCATGGTAGCAGCAAGAGTGGTACAGCACAGCAGGGGAGAGAGCAGCGGGTTTGCCAGGGCGCAACTTGGCAAGCGTATGAAACAACAACATCTGCGTGGTGAGGTGTTCATTTTTTTGACATGCTGAAACACAGCATGCACTGTGATGCACTCTGATGTTCACTGAAAACCCAACCCCTTACTTGAAAGCCCCCTGCTCGCTTTCTTCCCGGTCCCTCTCCAGCTGCAGCAGCAGCGCCAGCCCTCCATGTAAGGGGTAGCGTGGCTGGTGCCTGACATGACGCCAAAACGCCACAACCTTTTAGACTACAAGTTACTTTAAAGACCCCGTCATGCATCTTCCTTTTCCTCTCCAGCTGCAGCAGCAATGCATCAAGCCAAAACACCTCAACACACAGCTCGCTCGCTAGTTGTCTTCTAGAGCTGTAAACCCTGTTTACCTGAGCGGCCCGTTTAGGGCTTCTTCCCGCTCCCTCTCCAGCTGCAGCAGTAGCGCCAGCCCTCCGCTCATGTAAGGGGTGGATGACTGGTGCCCAACATAACATCATAACGCCACAAACCTTAAGCCGCCAACTTACCTGAATGACCCTGTCAGGACTCCTCTTCTTCAACTCCAGATGCAGCAGCAGCAATGCATTAAGTCAACACACCCAAACACAACTCATCCGCTAGCTGAACTCAAAACCTGTAGAACCTACCTCAAAGGCCCAGTTAGGGCCTCCTCCCGTTCCCTCTCCAGCTGCAGCAGCAGCGCCAGCCCTCCGCTCATGTAAGGGGTGGCGTGGCTGGTGCCCGACATGACGGTGTAACCGTCATTTACGGTTGCGGTGGTTGTGGTGAGCACGTTGCTGCCGGGCGCAGCTGCATGGGGCAGCAGGTTCAGGTTGGCATCCTGCAGACAGTAATAGATAAAATATGGCAGTTCGAAGGAAGTTCGTGATTGACGACGTGAAACGTACAACCATGTGTCAGCCGCCAAAAGCAATGCAGCAGCCTGCTGACCACGGTGGTCAACATGGCGCCCGGCGTAGCAGTGTAACCAGTCAATTTTGCATGTCACTGCCTGGGGCAGCCCTCAACTCACCGGGCCATAAGTTGAGAAGTCAGAAGAAGCCAGCTGCCCCACAACGCCATTAGATGTATCTGCAGCTGCCACAACACTGGATCCAGCACCAATGTATACGTCCAAAACAGCCCTTGGACTTCATTCAACAGGGCAGCTCAGCCCACAGCTCTATGTGCTGCAGCCTCAGTGTCTGCGGCTAGGGTTTCAGCTAACCTGCTGCATATACCGTAAACCCCAACTCACCGGGCCGTATGTCGAAAAGTCAGAAGAAGCCAGCTGCCCCACCACCCCGTTGGATGTATCTGCAGCTGCCACAGTAATGGACCCAGCACCCGTATACGCGTCCACCCAGAACAGGCCTTGGCCTGCGGGCAGGCCTTGGTTGCCTGCCGACTTGGTGGCTATGACGCCCATGTCATACACCTTCTGCATCACAGACTTGTAAGGCTCCTGCAATGACACAAAAAGCCAGCAGCAGCACATTAAAGTAGGGTTGATGATGCCAGGCAGGCCTTGGTTGCCTGCCGACTTGGTGGCTGTCACGCCCATGTCATATACCTTCTGCATCACAGACTTGTAGGGCTCCTGTAACAATACAAGCCAAGCAGCAACAGCGGAAGATGATATGTGGCATTGAAGGGCGCTGTATGTGTGAGCAGTCGCAGCGGACAGCAGCAGATGAGACAGTTGCCAGTAATACGCAGGTCTTGGTGACCGCTGACATGATGGGTAGTGGCACTTGTCATACACTTTCTGCATCACTGACTTGTACAGCTCCTGCAACAACGCAGCGGACGGCAGCACAGATGACATTTTTACCAACAGGCTCTAATTGTCAAACAGCGGATCTGGATCTCGATCTGGATCTGAGCCGGTTACATCATTTTTGTTTTGGACAGATGCTAAGCTCACCGCCGGAAACCCTGGCCCTAGGCTGAGGCTGAGGTTGATGATGTCCATTCCGTCAAGCACCGCCTGCTGGATGGCAGCGATGATGGCGCTGGTTGGCGCGGTGCCCTTGCAGCCAAACACCTGCGGCAGCAGCAGCAGCAGCAGCAGCAGCAGCAGCAGCAACAGGAGCGGCAGCGGAGGCAGCAGCAGAGATCTTGTCAGCAAAAGCAGCAGCAGATGCCATGTCATCATAAAGCGCACCTTAAGACAGGTGGTGCTGAATGTTGATGGCTTCAGCCTTGTAGGCAGTGACAGAACACAGGCACCGTACATGCATTGAGCCTACTTTGTAGATGCCCAGCTGCGCCTCCAGTGCCAGCCCCAGCATCTGCGCCCCTTCATGCCAG
The DNA here is from genome assembly GCA_030272155.1 of Tetradesmus obliquus. Lineage (NCBI taxonomy): Eukaryota > Viridiplantae > Chlorophyta > Chlorophyceae > Sphaeropleales > Scenedesmaceae > Tetradesmus > Tetradesmus obliquus. The sequence goes on along the minus strand of CP126207.1, from coordinate 1,810,051 downwards.
CCATTCATCAATTTACATATTTCAAAAAAACCCTCAAACCTAAACCCTCTTCAACGCACCTTGAAGATACCTAGCTGCACCTTGGGCGCCACTCCCAGCTTCTATGCGTCCTCGTGCCAGCCACGAACACTTTCATATGTTTCAAATGAACCCTTGATCCTAAACCCTCTAAGACGCACCTTGTAGATCCCTAGCTGCGCCTCCGGTGCAACGCCCAGCATCTGCGCCCCTTCGTGCCAGCCTGCTGCTGCAATGCCGGCAACCGTTGTGCCGTGGGAGCTGTTGTGGCAGTCGCGCTGCACGCAGCAGCAGCAGCAGCAGCAGCAGCAGCAGCAGCAGCAGCAGCAGCAGCAGCAGAAGAGCAACACCGCAAGTCACTATGTTGGTGCGCCTTGCACTGGCGCCAGCCTGCTGCTGCAAATTCTGCATTGCATATCCTGGATTGCAATAGTGGTGCCATGGAAGCTTTTGTGGCAGTCTTGCTGCAAGAGGAAAAGAATAGGAATAGAGCAAACGAAGGACGATAACAGCTAAGATAGCGCATGTATATATCAGGCGGCCGTGCTGCAGACATGCCACCGACAGAACTGCTTGGTGCTCAGGTTGTGGCATTAGCGCAGCGCAAAGCACAGTGCAACTCAGCGCATGTGCACATCAACTACTGAACAATGTGCAACTCACTGGGTCGTTGTCTGGCTTTTGAACATCTTTGCCGCTCACAAAATCATCCCCGACCAAGTCTTTCCCAGCGACCACCCTGCACTGCTCGGCTGGCTCGTTGATCGCTGTGCAGCCCCCAAACGCAGGGTGGGTGTAGTCAATACCTGGCAAAAAGCAGGGCAGGTGAAAATGCATATGTTACATTCGACTGCCAAAGCGGTTCTGGGGGCGCAGCCGCCTAAAGCTGGATGGCTGTAGTGTATTCCTTGACAGCAATGAAACAGGTGCGGCAGGCACAGCCATTGCTCAGCAAGCATGTTGAGTGCCAGGCGGCTGGTAGATGGCTGTGCAGCTGCCAAACACTGGATGGATTTAGCCAATACCTGGCAGCAGTAAAGAGAGCAGACGGGACAGGCGGGGCGGGCGGGACAGGCACAGCCGTTGTATCCAACAGGGCAGGTGCTAGCTGACATCATTTAGGGATGCACCGCCGCCAGGCAGATGGCTTTGGTCGAATCCTAGAAACGGCCGGCTGACACGAGCAATGCTTCTGCATACCTGTGTCGATGATGCCGATCTTCACTCCTCTGCCAGTCAGCTTGAAGTTGCTGCGCAGCTCAGTGACGCCAGTCAGCAGGTCTGCAGTGGCCCACTCAATGTTGGGCCTAAACCCTACCATCGAGCCGTTAAACCACAGCGGCAGCTTCACATTGCTAGAGAAGTCTGTTTGACTAGATCACTAACACAGCAGCAGCTGATAAAACAAAACAACCAATAACAGCACCAACCTGTGTCAATGATGCCGATCTTCACTCCCCTGCCAGTCAGCTTGAAGTTGCTGCGCAGCTCCGTCACGCCAGTCAGCAGGTCTGCAGTGGCCCACTCCACGTTGGGCCTAAACCCTACCATGGAGCCGTTGAACCCCAGCGGCAGCTTCACAGTGCTGTCGATGCCGGAGATGTTACTTGAGGGCCGCAGGTACGCTGGCTGCTGCGTGATTGTGGGCAGGCGGACGGCCCGGCGGGGTGCGAGGGGCTCGCTGTTGTTATTTTTGTTGTTATTGTTGTTATTTGACGTGGATGTGCTGTTTGCGGTGCTGTCATCCTTGGCCTTGTTGGGAGGGGACGTGGCAGCAGGGGGTTGTGCCGCTGCCGCTGGGGTGTCTGCTGGCACATCCGATGTTGTGCTGTTGGCTGCTGGTAGCTCCTCACTGCTGCTGCTGCTGCTGCTGCTCGGGTCCTCTGCCAGCACTGGGATGTCCGGGGTATCCACAAACGGCTCCTCTCCAGCTGCTGCTGTGGAGTTCACGCTGAACTTCCTGCCAGCACGTGTGGAGTTCACACTGATCTTCGTTGCTGCTGGTCGTGAAGTCGGCCGTGAAGATGGCCGTGAAGTTGACTGAGAAGTTGTCGGGCGTGCTGGACGTGCAGGGTTGGCACCAAACCTTGGAAGCGCACTGCTGCTGCTGCTGCTGCCAGTGCTGTTGTCTAACAGCCGATGTGGCTGCAGTGGTATCAGCGGCTGCTGCTTTATTGGAGCCGGCCCTTGCCTGCGTGGTCCTGCTGCTGCTGCTGCTGCATTGCCCCTGCCAGCAGCAGCACCAGCAGGCCTCCCTCTGCGGGTGATGTTCCTGCCGGTTCCCGCTCCCGCTGTGCCATTCCCCTGCTGCTGCTGCTGCTGCTGCTGCAGCGGTAGAGCTCTGCGGGGTGTAGCACCTCCTGCTCTCCCACCCCTGCCGCTGCCTCTGCTGCTGCCAGGATTGACAACCCTGCCAGCAGCCGCATTTCGCTGCTGCTTTCTGTTTCCTCCAGGCCCAGCTACCCTTGGATATTTTACATTCCCTCGGCTGGCACCTGCCCTGCCAGCCCCTGTGAAGTTGCCCCTGCTGCTGCTGCTGCTGCTGCTGCTGCTGCTGCTGTCTTGATCTTCTCCCAAATCCGTGCCATCTGCTCCTCTGATATGTAGCCTAGCGCCTGCACCACGGGGCCTAACTCCACCAGGTGCATCGCCTTTGATGCTGCTGCTGCTGTTGCTACTGCCGCCGCGGTAGCGTGCTGCCCGCGGAGTGGCATCGCTGCTGCTGTTTCCACCACTGCTGACAGTGCTGCTGCTGCTGCTGTTTGCTGCAGCAGCAGATGGCTCATCTGTCTGCAGCTGTTGAGGATCCTTCTGATCACTGCCATTGGCATTGCCGGGGCGCGCATTGCTGCTGCTGCTGCTGCTGCTGTGGCTGCTGCTATCTGCTGACTTTGTAGCAGGTTTGCTGACATCAGCAGCAGGGCTGTCACTTTTGCTGTTACTGGCACTGTCACTAACACTCACATCGTCGTTATCATCAACCCAGCTGCTGCTGTCACCATTGTTGCTGCCGCCGCTGCTGCTGCTGCTGCCACCAAGAATTGGCAGTCTGCTCAGTGCAGTGAACAAGCTGATGCTGTTGTCACTGCCACTGCTATTGCTGCTGCTGCTGCTGCCACTGTGGCCGCTCGTTTTGGTGTTGCTGCTGCTGCTGCTGCTGCCACTGTTGGGGCTACTGCTGTCGCTGTTTTTGGTGTTTGCGCTGCTGCTGCTGCTGCCGCTGCTCCCAAAACCAGGCAGTTTGCTCAAGGCTTCAAGCAAATTCATGCTGTTGTCACTGTTGCTGCTGCTGCCGCTGATGCTGCCCCCACTGCTGCTGCCGCTGCTGCCGCTGCTGCCACCAAATGAGGGCAGTTTGCTCAAGGCACTAAACAGAGTGTTGCCATTGTCACTGCTGCTGCTGCTGCTTGTGGTCTGGCTATCCATATCTCCAAGTGTCTTTGCACTTGGCAGCAGGCGAGGTGGCGGTGTGTTAGACACAGCAGTAGCAATGCTCGTCTGAAAGGACTTTAGCCGAGCAGCAGTAGCAGCAAGCAACTGCCCAAATGCAACACCCGCATTGCTGCTAGCTGTGCTATCAGCACCTGGTGCCCCAACCCTGCTGTCTCTGCTGCCGTCTTTGCTGCTGCTGCTGCTCCTTCTACTGCTGCTGCTGCTGATGCTAGGCCCTGTATTTGAGCCTCGGGGAAAAGGTGTTCCTACTGCTGCATCTGGCACCAACCCAGCAGCAGCTGGTGATTCAATGCTTTGCAGCCTCCTCAAACTGCTGCTGCTGCTGCTGCTGCTGCTGCTGCTGCTGCTGCTGCTGCTGCTGCTGCTGCTGCTGCTAGCTGTACTCTCTGCAACAGATAGTCCAGCACTCGCTGCACCTACAGGCAGTTGCAGCTGCTGCTGCGGTTGCTGCAGCGGTTGCTGCCAGCCTGTTGGGGGGATGATGTCTGGCAGTTGGACCATGAACTGCAAGGCAGCAGCAGCAGCAGCAGCAGCAGCAGCAGCAGCAGCAGCAGTTGGACCATGAAATCCAAGGCAGAAGCAGGCACACGGCATGGGTGGATGACGTAAGAGCAGCAGCGCTGTGCTCTAGCACCTGTACCGCACGTGTCAGCAGCAGAGATACATGACATGCTAGCTATCATGTGGTTTCCGCGCAAGAAATCGTGTCAACAGGTGCAAGAGAATGCAGTCCGCAGCAGTGCTTCCAAAGCAGCGCGTTGCTCATTATGAAGTACACCAGCTACACTCATCTAAGACCAGCTGCACCCTGCACAAGTTGCCACATGGCTGTCGTGCATATTAGGTTAAACTGCGACGCACTAAAAACAATAGCTTTAGCAGGCACCGCCTCCCTGCGCCTGCAAAGCGCCTCAAAGTGCTAAGATATCATCAAGCAACCCCTAACACGGTAATGATCACTCTCCCTCTGGTACTTAATGGACCTGATCAAGTTACTAAAGAAGCTCACAGCCAGAGATCACATACCACGGGGTATATCTTTTTCACTCTTGGGTTGCTGCGCAGCATCGTCCGCAGAGCTGCTGCATCTGCTGCTGTCTCTGCTTCCACTGACATGCCCTCAAACACTAAACCATACGGCTGGTAACGCCGAATTCGAATTTTCGAATCCTTTGCAGAATCCAAGATCCTGCGAGCCAGCCGGTCCGCTGCAGGCACTGCTGCTGCTGCTGCTCGCTGCCTTGCTGCTGCTGCTGTTGCAGTGCCTCTGCGGGGACGCCTGAGGGTGCTAGGGTCCCGTAGCTTTGCTGTCGAGGCAGCTGCTGCTGCTGCTTCCGTGCTCGTGGATATTACTGCTTCTTTGAAAGCAGCTCCGTCGAATTCGACGAGGACTGCCGTCTGTAGCACCTCTGCTGCCTGTGCTGTGACAAGCAGCAGCAGCAGCAACCAGCCCAAACATCGTCGCTGCTGCTGCTGCTGCTGCCGCTGCCACTCCCGCCGCATGCCTTTTAGTTTAAAGTCTTAGCAGCTGATGCAAGCCTCGAAAGGCGTGCTGCTGCTGCGGCAGGGACTTCGCGCAGAGCGCGCTGCAAAAAGTGGCGGGCTATCGTTTGGTGACCTGCCTCATGGCTGGTTCAGTGCCGTGAGGGGTAGTACAGGTGCATCAAAAGGTTAAAAGCATAATTACAGCAAATAATGCAGGGCCCGCTTGTTCTGCATTCGAGGGCAGCTGTACGTGCGCAGCGTTTCAGTTTTGACAGCAGCTGGACGAGTTGTTACAAGTAGCTGTCGTCGAATTAAAATAGGATATCAAATATTTGAATGTATCCTTGGTTTATTGATGTCCTGATGTAAGCAAGGGTGCCGGTGACAACCTTGTCACCCTGCTTTTAAGCCAACGGCACTGTACCGTGGCATCAACACAGCAATGATACTACAATTGAAGGTATTCCGTAAGGAGTTTTTGAATTTTCGACTTCGTGACAACTGACGGAACAAGCAGAGAAGGTCACTTCCTTGGGCACGACCTGTGAACAAGGCTTCACATCCAACCAGGGAACAGACATAATTATAGTTTCCCTCAGAAACGATTTAGAACACATTTGAAGTGCGAGTTCACAGACGTGTCCGTGTGGGAGAACGGGACGAGCTCAGCAGTGCACACGAAGGCGCCATCAAGCGTCTTTTGTTGAAAAGCATTTGTTACGTTTCATCGTACACACTGCTGCGGTTTGATACTACGCTTAAGCACGGGCAGGTGAGCATGGGTGCAGCGCGTGTGAGGCCAGGTCATATGAAGCACGCCGCTGTAAAACGACCACATAACGCATCATTTTTGTGTTTAGCCACTGCATTACAGCTGAGTAACGGCTGCTGTGGACAGTGGGACACTCGCAGGTCTGCTGCACAGTAGCAGCAGCAGCACACCAGCAGCTGCATCCAACTGTTGTGTGTTGCCACGTTTGCACCTGCCACCAGCAATACAACACAATACTGCTTCAACATGCCATCAGAGGAAGGCACTTTAGCAGAGGCAGCAGCAGCAGCACCAGCAGCAGAAAGCATGTGGGTAGCAGGAGTCACAGTGGGTGACGCCTTGAACTATCATGGAACTGCACATTTTCAAGTTCAGCATGCTGCTACGCCCTTCATTTGCACATAAAACTTCATCTCCTTGTGTTGTTTGCATGTCGGGTGTTGTTTTGCAGCAGCTGAAGAGTTATCAAAAGCTTGGGGCTGCAGCAACGCAGCCTGTTAGCGGTTGAACAGCAGCTGCTTTCTCAGGAGCAACAGCAGCAGCGGCAGCAGCAGCGGCGGCAGCAGCAGCCGAAGCATCTGAAACAGTGCTGACACGGCTGCAGAGTGATAGTGAGCTGGCGACAACAGCAGGAGGATAGGAGTGTACAATACGGTACCATTAGCAGGCACAGCTGCCATGGCGAGCCATCACAGCCTAGCCAGCAGCAACGAGCAGCAGCAGCAGCAGCACCTGCAGTTGCGGCGGCTACGGCGGCATCAGCCGCTGCTGCTGCTAGCACTGTTAGCAGCAGCCGCCTGTGGTCAGCTTCTTGGCCACGCTTCAGCAGCGGCAGCAGCACAAAACCAACATGCGTCGCTCATTGTGCGGTTCAAACCTGAAGAGGAATTGTCAACATCATCAGTACCAGCAGCAGCAGCAGCAGCAGCAGCAGTCAGCCCGGCTGCTGCAGCAGAAGCAGCCGCAGCCGCTGTTGCCGCACGCGGCTTTGACGCCGACGAGCAGCAGCGCGTGTCAGCAATGGCAGCAGCGGCAGCAGCAGCAGCGCCGCGCATTGCGGCGCTGACAGCCACCCTGAGCAGCACTGCGGAGCAGCTAGGGTTTAGGGTTTTGCAAAACACGCCGATCTCGGTTGTGTTTCAGGGTACAGTGCTGGCAGTTGAGGCTGGTGGCGATGTCCAGAAGCTGAAGAAGATGCTGCTGCAGAACCCCGCTGTGGAGAAGGTTTGGGTTTCTGTGAGTAACAGTGTTAGCGCTTATGTTTTCTAGAGCTTGTAACGGAGCAGCAGCAGCAGCAGCAGCAGCAGCAGCAGTGATGACTTATAGCAGACTGCAGGCATCCATTTGCAAATCTCTGCGCGATTTGCTACCTTCTTTTGCTGCAACATGATGATTCGCTGTTGCTACTGCTCTCTCTGCTTGCAGGCCGCGCGTCCACTCGTAAAGCCGGTGGACCTGAGCAAGCAGCCAGCAAGCACGGGCAGCAGCGGCAGCAGCAGCAGCAGCAGCAGTGAAGCGTCCGGCGTAAAACCAGGCGCAACAGCAGCAGCACCCACGGCTGCGACAGGTGGGCAGGGTTGCATGTTGCACCCACATCCTCGGTGGTTGGAGTTGTGTGACAACAGCCGGACATGTGTCTGCTGCTGCTGCTGCTGCTGCTGCTGCTGCTGCGGCGGCGGCGGCTGCAGCCGCATAACAACTATCCGTTGTTTTCAGCCCCTGCACTCACTGCACCTTCTTCTGTGTGTCACAACTGTTGCTGCATTACATCAATCCCCACAGATGGCTCCGTTCCGTTCTGTTCCGTTCTGTTCTGTTCCGTTTTGTTCCGTTCCGTTCCGTTCCGTTCCGTTCCGTTCCGATCCCAACATATCAACCCCCACAGATGGCTCGGTTGTTTGCTACTGGCCTGTCCCGGCTAGCCTCAAGGTACCCCGGCCTTGATGGCACCGGCACCCTCATCTGCATGATCATGACACTAGCAAAACCAGCCAAGCAACACAACACAACCCAAACGCCAAACCCTCAAACCCTGAGTCCAATCCACTGACCACACCTCCTGCCTTGTTGGCATTTGCGCCTGCGGTTCCCTGCACTCGCAGATGGCTCGGTTGTCGCTGCTGGCCTGTCCCGGCTCGCCGCAAGGCACCCCGGACTTGACGGCACCGGCACCCTCATCTGCATGATCGACACTAGCAGAACCAGCCAAAAACACAACCCACACGCCAAACCCTCAACCCTGACTCCACTCCACTGACCACACCGCCTGCCATAAGTTAGCATACGTGCCTGCGGTTCCCTGCACTCACAGATGGCTCGGTTGTCGCTACTGGCCTGTCCCGGCTAGCCACACAAGGCACCCCGGACTTGATGGGACCGGCACCCTCATCTGCATGATCGACACTGCAAAAAACAGCCAAACAGCACACGCCAAACCCTCAACCCTCAACCCAGAGTCCACCACACTGACCACACCTCCTGCCTTGTTGGCATTTGTGCATGCGGTTCCCTGCACTGACTCGCAGATGGCTCGGTGGTCGCTACTGGCCTGTCCCGGCTAGCCACACAAGGCACCCTGGACTTGATGGCACCGGCACCCTCATCTGCATGATCGACACTTTCAAAACCAGCCAAACAACCCAAAAGCCAAACCCTCAACCCTGGGTCCACTACACTGACCACACCGTCTGCCTTGTTGGCATTTGCGCCTGCGGTTCCCTGCACTCGCAGATGGCTCGGTTGTCGCTACTGGCCTGTCCCGGCTAGCCACACAAGGCACCCCGGACTTGATGGCACCAGCACCCTCATCTGCATGATCGACACAGGGCTCCAGTACACCCTGCCGGCTTTTGGCGGCTGCAACCTTCACCCGTCACCTTCACCTTCACCCGCAAATCCCTAAAGTCACTGAATTCCTTTGTCATAATCACGCATTGTGTGCCGCTTGCCCTTTTGTTGTCTCCTGCTGTTCCTTAAACCCCACAGATGGCTCGGTTGTCGCTACTGGCTTGTCCCGGCTCGCCGCAAGGCACCCAGGACTTGATGGCACCGGCACCCTCATCTGCATGATCGACACAGGGCTCCAGTACACCCTGCCGGCTTTTGGCGGCTGCAGCGGCATCAATGCCCCTGTGGGCAGCTGCAACGTGGTTGTTGGGCGGGACATGGTCGGCAGCAGATATGACGGCAGCCCTGGCAGTTTGCCCCAGGAGGGCGACGCCCCAGTGAGTGGGCAACAGTGGCACGGTTTTGATCGAGGCTTCAAGTAGGAAAACAGAAGTTTTGTAAGCAAATGTCATCCTTTTTTCCTCTTTTTCTGCATGAAAAATAGTTGAGGCATGTTGTGGTGGGATGGGACATGGGTTGCAACAAATACGGCAGCCCTGGCGGTTCGCCTGCGGGAGAAGATGCTCCCGTGAGTGCGCAATTTCATGATCTGTGCTGTGCTGTGCTGTGCCGTGCCGTGCCGTGCCGTGCCGTGCCGTGCCGTGCCGTGCCGTGCCGTGCCGTGCCGTGCCGTGCCGTGCCGTGCCGTGCCGTGCCGTGCCGTGCCGTGCCGTGCCGTGCCGTGCCGTGCCGTGCCGTGCCGTGCCGTGCCGTGCCGTGCCGTGCCGTGCCGTGCCGTGCCGTGCCGTGCCGTGCCGTGCCGTGCCGTGCCGTGCCGTGCCGTGCCGTGCCGTGCCGTGCCGTGCCGTGCCGTGCCGTGCCGTGCCGTGCCGTGCCGTGCCGTGCCGTGCCGTGCCGTGCCGTGCCGTGCCGTGCCGTGCCGTGCCTGTGCCGTGGCTGTGCTGTGCTGTGCTGTGCTGTGCTGTGCTGTGCTGTGCTGTGCTGTGCTGCTTGACTGCTACAATCATTGGATAAAGTGCTTCTATTGCCGGAACCGCAAATGGCGTGGCACCAAGCGCCAAACTGAGCATCTACAGTGCCACTGAACTAATGTAACTTCTGTGCTGTGCTGTGCCATGCTGTCGCTGTGTGCTGCCGCAGTTGGACTGCTACGACCACGGGACCAAAGTGGCCTCAGTCGCCGGGACAGCCAATGGTGTGGCCCCAGGTGCCAAGCTGGGCATCTACAGGATATTCGGCTGCAGAGGGGTGGCCACGGATGCTGTGATCATCCCTGCTTTGGACCGAGCAGTGAAGGACGGCTGCCACATCATCAACTTGTCGGCTGCCTCTGGCTCAGGGTTTGAGGAGCGGGTGAGTCCTCTTTGTTTTCTGTTGTTGGAGGTTTTTGGTATGTGTGTGCATGGGGTTTAGCAGCAGCATCACGCCAGGCACCAAGCTGGGCATCTACAGGATATTTGGTTGCAGGGGAGTGGCCACGGATGATGTGATCATCCCTGCTCTGGACCGAGCAGTGAAGGATGGCTGCCACATCATCAACCTGTCAGCTGCCTCTGGCTCAGGGTTTGAGGAGCGGGTGAGTCCTCTTTTGTTTGTGTTGTTGCAGGGTTTTGGTATGTGTGTGCATGGGGTTGAGCAGCAGCATCACGCCAGGCACCAAGCTGGGCATCTACAGGATATTTGGTTGCAGGGGAGTGGCCACGGATGCTGTGATCATCCCTGCTCTGGACCGAGCAGTGAAGGATGGCTGCCACATCATCAACCTGTCAGCTGCCTCTGGCTCAGGGTTGAAGGAGCGGGTGAGTCCTCTTTTGTTTGTGTTGTTGCAGGGTTTTGGTATGTGTGTGCATAGGGTTTAGCAGCAGCATCAGCAGCGCTTCGGGCGCCAAGCTGGGCATCCACAGAATATTTGGCTGCAGAGGAGTGGCTGCGGATGCTGTGATCATCCCTGCTCAGGGCAGTGAAGGACGGCTGCCACATCATCAACCTGTCGGCTGCCTCAGGCTCAGGGTTTGAGGAGCGGGTGAGTGAACAATGGGATGAATGTTACAAAGATAAGTACAAAAACTGGATGTTTGGTATGGCCGCAAGGGTTTAGGGGGGCCATGGCTGTGACGGCTGTCATCATGATGTCTAGCCCTGCTATTGACGGGGCCGTGAGACACGGCTGTCACGTCATCAACCTGTCAGCTGCCTCTGGTTCAGGGTTTTTTGAGGAGCGGGTGAGTCCTTATATATGTGCGTCGCTGGGTTCTCGCCGTACAGCGCACTCAGAGTGAGATGGTGTAGTATATGCTGCTGCTGCTCCTGCTGCCTTGATGTATGGCCTGGCAACATTGCTTGACATGTTTTGCTGGCCTGCTGCTGCTGCTGCTGCTGCTGCTGCTGCTGCTGCTGCTGCTGCTGCTGCAGAGCCCGTACGCGGACGTGATGGAAGCAGCGTGGGAGAAAGGCGTGCTGGCCGTCAAGTCTGCCGGGAACAGTGGAACGTCGGGGGTGTTCTTCGAGTCGGACGTCGCGCTCGCCGTCGGCTCGATCACGGTTGGCTCGATCGGCGCGGGAAGCATCGACGTCGACGACATCATGGCGATCAGCGACTTCTCCTCCTTTGGGCCGGTGAGCTGTCAGGTTTGATAGGTCGTTTTCGAAGTTCCGCTGAGCAGACCAGAAACATGCAAGAACTGGAGGTGGCCACTTATCAGCCTGCTCTAGGTGCTTGCTCAAAGCAAGCAATGCAGCCAAACACCACTGCCACAGTGTTTAACACAAATTTGTGTTAGAGACGATAGTTACATGTGGGTCCTGGCACCATCTTAGACGGTATGAGCTTCAACAGGTTGAACAATCGACGACATCATGGCGATCAGCGACTTCTCGTCCTTTGGGCCTGTGAGTTCATCAGCGCTTTATATGTCACCTACAAGAAGGGTGTTATAAGGCCTGGGTGTTACACGGTGATAACGGCCCTGTCCTTTGCCCTCAGCTCAGTTCCCTGCAAAGAGAGCGTAGACTCCGCATATCCAGAACCCAGCAGGAGCTGGGAATGTTCGCCTTAGAGCCTGCTCCAGGCACTTGTTCAAAGCAAGCAGTGCTTGTAAACTCCACTTCATTTGCATATACTTTGCTGGCGCCAGTGTGACCAGCCAGGCAACAGCAAAACAGCTGCAGCACTGCAGGAAACGCACCTGAAGCGAGCTCGATCCGCTCACGTTCTGCGTGTTCCGTATGCTTCTGTTGCACCGCAGCACCCAGCTCTGCAGCTGTCGCCACACATCTGTGCCCCTGGCTCTTACATCAATGCCTACTCAAAGTGAGTCGAACAATGAAGTCTTTGGTTGAAAATTTGCTGGTGATATCTGTTAAAATGGCAATACCATCATCAAGATATGTAGTACATCTGTGCCCCTGGCTCTTACATCAACACCTACTCAAAGTGAGTCCTTCTTGTTGTCATTTGATGAATCAATCAACTGTTATCAGCAGAATGTGATACCTTTGAAAACCAATCACAAGAATAAAGCGGGTGGTAGCCACGTGATTCAAACATCCAGTAGCAGACAGAATACTTATGCCACAGCACAGTAGCTGGACCACCCATCCTGCTGCAGCCAGCACACCATGCTAGCATCAGCAGGCTGAATTATATCACTGCAAGTTGCTGAGCGCAGCACACGGTTATCCTGCATATGCGCAGCGCTATCGGCAGGTGCACTTGTGCAGCACGAACCCCACTGCATCCGCCTGGTGCACTGCCTGATTGTCTGCCCACTGCTTTCTTGTACTGCCTTGTACTGCCTTCCTTCTCTTTTTTGCCCGCAGGTCTGGCTCCATCACGTCAGTGAGCGGAACATCCTTCTCGTGTCCCTACATGGCAGGTGAGCGGACGCTGTCATTTACTTGTTATAACACCATTGTGACATGTTATGTTGGCTTGGCAGCAATAGACAGCTGTCGGCCTAGTAGCGCCAGTGAGCGGCACATCATTCTCATGTCTCTTCATGGCAGGCGAGTCAACACTGTCATTCGTCTGTTATAACATCATTGTGACATGTGATGTTGGCTTGGCAGCTATTGACAGCTGTCAGCCTATCAGCATCTGCAGCGGGCACACCATTCTGCCCCTCCATGGCAGACGAGCCGGAACCTGAGGCATTGCTGTTATAACACATCTGGAACAGTTTTTGAAGTGGTTGTCAGGCCACTAACAGCTGTCGCGGCACCTGCGGCAGCAGTTGCTGTCGTGCTGCTGTTGCTGACCGCTACTGCCTGTCCACCTGTGGTGCCTGACTCATACGTGTAGTGCGCTTTACTTTTTTCAAAATTCAACAGAGTTACAACAATCAAAAATCTTTTGTTTTGTTGCTGCTTCTCACCATGCAGGGGTCCTGGCATTGTGGAGGCAGGGGAAGCAGCAGGAAGCCAGAGCAGCGTGAGTGATGCATGTTTCCAGGAGTTGCTAGTTATTCCTGCACGTTTGGCCATAACACAGGTGCTGTTAGTTGGAACATAACATAACTGATGCCGCGCATTATGCAGGCAGCCGAGGCACCAAGCAGACTTGCACCCTCTGCCAGCCTGCCTGATTTAAATAAAGTAATAAAAAAACAAAGATATTAATTAAAAAAAGAAAATAAAAAATCTCAAATAAAATTTTAATAAATGCTTTCATCATAATGATAATTAAATGAATTCTTTCAATATCAGTCTCCTTGATGTTTGTAGGCGGCGTGCGCTGCGCCCGGCAGAGTTGAGCCAGGCGGCAGCACTGAGGGCGATTGTCACCTGCCTAAGCAGTTGGTTTTGCAGGCAAAAGTCACGTGGCAGCCGGCATACACTGCCGGCGCTGGACTTCTCTTTGAGCATGCATGCAGGTGGCGGCTTCCAGAGCCGCATGTGGGGCAGAACAACAAAATTCATCTTCTTCGTGGAATGCATCAACCTGACACACACTTTCTGTCTGCCTTGCTGCCTCGTTGTGTGTTGCAACTGTAACAATCCTGCAGCCGGCGTGCGCTGCGCCCCGCCGAGCTGAGCCAGGCGTCGGCACTGAGGGCGATTGTCAGCACCGCGGACATGGTGCGCAGCCAGACACCAGGACTGGTGGAGCCAATCGCGCGCTGCGGCGGAGGTGAGTTGTTATGCGGTTGTTATAACAACAGTAAGAATGGTGACAGGTGGGAGTTAGTTGGAACAACATGGTGTATTGCGAGTAGTGTTGAGGACGATTGTCTGCACCGCGGACATGGTGCGCAGCATGACATTGGGTCTGGTAGAGCCAATCGCGCGCTGCGGCGGAGGTGAGCCGTCTGATACTTTTGTCTGATACTTTATTTTTGCAATTGGACGTATCAGCATGCGTCAAAGGGGGGTGAGCTATCTGCCACCATTGTTGACCTAATAGGTGGGCATGTGCATCATTTTGATTCCAGTTGTCGCTCAGCTCATAAAACCATACAGATAATGAAATACGCATTGATCCAATGATGCTGCAGTCGTGACACCAAACACCCAATGTGCTGTAAAATGACTGTTTTGGCATGGTAAATGCACAACTGCGCACCTGCAAGCATTGCTGAGGCTGTCCTGCCGCCGCGTCATCTCTGCAAACTGTGTCATTCCAGGTGTGATCCAAGCCGATGCATTGATGGACAACCAGATCAGTCTCGATCCAATGATGATTCAGCTGACCATCAACCCAGCCCGCACACCCTGCCTGCTGCCCTGCTGCGGCACTGTCTCTTTTCATTGCATGATCAGGTGTCATCCAAGCCGATGCATTATTAGGGAATAAGATCAACATTGACCCCATGATGCTCAGCCGCTGAACAACCAGATTCTATCTCCCACTTTGCTGCCCTGCTGCTGCATTGCTCTGTACTTTGTCATAATCAGGTGTGATCCAAGCCGATGCATTGTTAGACAACCAGATCAACGTTGACCCAATGATGATCCAGCTGTCCAGCAACCTGCGAAGGCCGTGGGTCACAGCCGTACGGCTGACATGGACCGGCGCGGCGCCGCTGGCAAATGACGTCACATTTGAAGTGAAGCATGTGCCCGCCTACTCCCTTGACATCACGTGAGTTTGATGTGGCATTTAGTGCTCTAGGGATTTGTTAGATTCCAATGCGCCAGCGCGGCGCCGCTGGCAAATGACGTCACGTTTGAAGTCAAGCACGTACCCGCCTTCTCGCTGGACATCACGTGAGTTGCCGTGTGTTGTATTGTTTTAGGGTTTGGCTGGGTCTACTGCAACAGAATGTGCCTGACATGGGCTGGCGCTGCGTCACGGCAAATGACGTCACATCTGCTGCTGCTGCTGCTGCTGCTGCAGGAACAACTGCTACGGCACAGACCTTGAGAGCAACAGAAAAAAAACGCGACTGCCACTGTCACAGCACTGACGCCGAGGGTGACCCTGCTGCTGCTGCTGCTGCTGCTGCTGCTGCTGCTGCTGCTGCTGCTGCTGCTGCAGGAACAACTGGTACGGCACAGATCTTGAGAGCAACAGCAACACCGCAACCGCAATTGTCACAGCGCTGACACCCAGGGTGACGCTGCGGGCAGGCCCTAAACCCACAGCTATTGTCAGGGTGAGTTGCTGCGGCATGGACTTGACTACTTTTCTCCCATGGCAACCGTCAGGGGCGCAGGACAACACTAGATTGTCAAAGACAAAAGCGCGGGCAGTCCTCCATTGACATGCATGGCTTACAGGGACACTGGGCTGCTCAGTGTGCCCTACCGACCTTGCAGTAATTTGCACTGCATTGACTGAAAGTACACTGCTGCTGCTGCTGCTGCTGCTGCTGCTGCTGTTGCTGCTGCTGGTGCTGCTGCTGCTGTGTCCCCGTGTAGTTGAATTTCACTCTGCCGGCAGAGCTGACTCAGCTTGCACCGTACTGTACCGCAGTGTACTGCTGCTGCTGCTGCTGCTGCTGCTGCTGCTGTTCTGCCCCCCACGCAGTTGAACTTCACTCTGCCTGCAGAGTTGACTTGGCGGCCTCTGCTGTACTCTGGCATCATTCGGTTACTGCCAATCACCACCAGAAGCAGCAGCAGCAGCAGCAACAGCAGCAGCGGCAGCAGCAATATGACCAGCAACAGCAACACCACCAGCAACAGCACTGGCACCTCAACAGACCCGCCGGCTCCGACCCCAAACCCGTCCGTCATCTTTGTGCCCCTAGTAATCCCCTACCAGGGTTACTCCCAGGATTACCGCCAGCTGCCGATCATGGCGCGCGTAATCAACAGCAGCGATGACGCCAACGATTACTACGATTACTACGCCAACCAGCTGGCAGAGCACGCCAAGGCGCTGTGTTATGCGCCCAGATCTGCGCCGTCAGCAGCAGGCAATCTTATGGATTATCAAGCTGATGTGCCGTATGTCTGTGATGGAGGTTTTGCGGAAACAATGGCCATGTGGATCGATGTGTCACTCGGGGTCCTGCAGGACAGCCCCGAATGCTCGCTGCGGGTGACACTCGCGCCGCAGACCCCCATGCAGTGGTGAGCTGTAGTTGATTGCGTTTTGGTGGGCACCTGGATGCTTTCATATGTCTGCGACCGTGTGTGCTAGAAAGTGTGGTAGGTAGGCAAGCAGGTGGTGACACAGCCTGCGCGTCTGTGCGGATGCTCATGCAATAAACAAGTGCAATGGGTGACGCTCGCGCCGCAGACCCCCATGCAGCGATGAGCTGGCTGCCTCGACATAAAATTATGGTTTTTGACATCTCTAAATGTTTTGACCAGAAACCTAGAGGCATATACATCTGCAAACCTTGCTGTCCGATGTGAGGTGTCAAACAGCATTGCTTGGCTTTCTCCCACCCTGAAGCGCAAGTGTCACTCGCTGCTCATGCCAATTGCTATGTATGCTTTGCAGGCTGTACGTTGACCTGCTGCATGCGCGGAATGGCACAAAGATAGGATCCCTCCAGCCGCTTGATACAAGTGCAAACGGCTGCCTTGTGTCCACCCATCCACCTGCACCATTTGGCCCCGTTGCTAACAAGACAATGCATAACTGTTTGTAACCTTTTGCAGGCTGTATGTTGACCTGCTGCATGCGCGGAACGGCACAAAGATCGGATCTCTTCAGCCCCCAGACACCAGCGCAAACGGCCCCCTGGTTTCAATTTTAGGAGGTTTGGAGCTGGTGCCGTCTGCTCTGCACACACATGGCTAAACCCTGCTGCTAACAATCCAATGTGCAACTGTTTTGTGCCTCTTTGCAGGCTGTACGTTGACCTGCTGCATGCGCGGAATGGCACAAAGATCGGATCCCTCCAGCCCCTCGACACAAGCGCAAACGGCCCCCTGGTTTCAACCCACGAGGTTTGGAGCTGGTGCCTAGGGTTCAACGGAACCTATACCCCGGTCGGCGGCGGTTCAGCCACACTGACAGTAGGGTTTAAGTACCGCATCGCTGTCATTGCAGTGGGGCCGTCGGCGGCGAGAGATGCTGCGAACAAGATTCCGCCGCGGAGGGAGCGGGTGAGAAACAAATAGGCTGAGACAAAGAATCTGCTATGGATGGGCTGCATTGTGGTGCATGGGCATGTGGTAACAGAGTGACTGCAGAGAGTTGCATGCAAGCAGGCAAGCATGTGTTTGTGTGCTGTGCACGTGTGTGCTTTGGCCATGTGGCAGCGGCTAAGCCACACTGCTGCTGCTGCTGCTGCTGCTGCTGCTGCTGCTGCTGCTGCTTGTTTTCTTTGCAGGTCCTCATCAGGGGAGTGATCAACGTTGTACCATGACCAACGCTGCACCGTGATGCAGCAAACCTTTTATACCTGCGGCGATGCAGCGTTTTCTGTTGGACAATCAAAACGTTTTTTGGGGGATCGGGTGGTCACTGCCAAGCGTTCCATCAGTGTGGTTGGTGCCTTGAAGCAGCAGCAGCAGCAGCAGTAGCAGCAGCAGCAGCAGCAGCAGCGGCGGCGGCAGCAGCAGCAGCAGCAGCAGCAGCGGCGGCGGCAGCAGCAGCAGCAGCAGCAGCAAAGTGTTGCAGCTGTTGTGTTACAAGGCGTTTCGAAGCAGCAGCAGCAGCAGCAGCAGCAGCAGCAGCAGCAGCAGCAGCAGCAGCAGCAGCAGCAGCAGCAGCAGCAGCAGTGAACGCCGCCGCTGCCGCAGCAGCAGCAGGCCTGGGCCTTGCACATGCTGAATGCGGCTGCACTGCTTGGTGCAGCGTCAATCAATACAATGTGCACATTCCTAGGGCTGGAGGGTATTACTGCTTGCGTTGCCTATGTTCATGCTTGTACAGCCATTCTGCGGGTCTGTTATGCACGAGGCTAGACAAGCTCAGACTAAGGCTCGTGATGTATACAGGCTTGTCTGCAGAGCCTGAGGCGCCGTTTTTTCAGTCAGTTACATATCAACTTTACCTATCCAGCGGTTTTGCAATGCTTGAACCGCCTCAACTGTTTGTGCTGTGCTTGGGCGCACTCTTTCAAAAGGTTGCCTCCAGCGGGTTGGATCCTGAGCTATTATGTAGCCAAACGGACCATGGAAAAGCAGGGGCTTTTGGTTAGGCTTGTGAAGCTGGTTAAAGCCCACGGCAGTATATTTACTATCTGCCAGGGCAAGGCTTGATGGGTTGTTGAAGCATGTTGGCATTGCAGTTGCACTGTGACTGCAGCGCTGCTGGGAATGACACTGCGGGTACGTTTGGGATGTTTGAATGCTGGCAACGCAGCGGGCAGTTTGTCTGCTGGCGCAGCAAGTGCCATTCTTTGCTGCAGAGCAGTGCCGTTTGCAAGGTGCATGGCTTGGTGGTTTGTGGAGCAGGGGCTTTTGTTGAAGCTTGGGCAGTTTGTTGAAGCCATTGCAGGGCAGTATACTTACTATCTGCCAGAAGAAGGCTGTGCTATCTGCCAGGGGACGGCTCGGTGGTTTGCTGAAGCAGTAGCACTGCAGTTGCACTGCGACTGCAGTGCCGCTGGTCATACCAAAGTATCAGCATTTCTGAGGGCTGAGGACACGGCGCGCAGTGCGCTTGCTGGCGCAGCCGGTGCTAGTCTGCTGCAGAGCAGCATACCAGCTGCAAGGTGCACGGCTTGGTGGTCTGCTAAGCAGGGGCTGTTAAGGCTTGTGCAGCCGATTGAAGGTATTGCAGGACAGTATACTTACTATCTGCCAGGGGAAGGCTTGATGTGTTGTTGCAGCACTGGCATCGCATGTGCACTGTGATTGCAGTGCCACTGGGATGGAAAAGCAGCGGCTTTTGTTCAGGCTTCGGCAGCCACTTAGAGCCCGCAGGACAGTATACTTCCTATCTGCCAGGGGAAGGATATACTATCTGCCAGGGGAGGGATCGGTGGTCTGTCGAAGCATGTTGTCATTGCTGTTGCACTGTGACTGCAGTGCCACTGGGGATGACACTGCAGGTACCTTTGACGGGTTTGGCAGGCAGTTTGCTTGCTGGCGCAGCCACTGCCAGTCTGCTGCACAGCAGTGCCGGCTTGGTGGTTTGTTGAAGAATGTTGGCATTGCAGTTGCACTGTAACTGCAGTGCCGCTGGGAATGGCACTGCGGGTACTTTTGGGATGTTTGAGGGCTGAAAATGCAGCGGACAGTTTGTTTGCTGGCGCAGCCACTGCCAGTCTGCTGCAGAGCAGAGCTGTCTGCAGGATGCATGGCTCGGTGGTTTGTTGAAGCATGTTGGCATCGCAGTTGCACTGTGACTGCAGTGCCGCTGGTCATGTCAAAGTATCGGCATTTCTGAGGGCTGAGGACACGGCGCGCAGTGCGTTTGCTGACGCAGCCAGTGCTAGTCTGCTGCAGAGCAGTGCCGTCTGCAAGGTGCATGGCTTGGTGGTTTGTTAAGCAGGGGCTGTTGTTAGGGCTTGCGCAGCCGGGGGAAGCCATTGCAGGGCAATATACTTACTATCTGCCAGGGGAAGGCTTGATGGGTTGTTGCAGCATGTTGACATTGCAGTTGCACTGTGACTGCAGCGCCACTGGGAGTAGCACTGCGGGTACTTTTGGGACGTTGGGGGGCTGACAACGCAGCAGGCAGTTTGTCGGCCTAGATCGTTCAATCATGCCGCAAAACAGCATGACTTGGTGGGTTGCTGAAGCACTGGCCCTGCACGTGCACTCCCGGTACTTGACATGTCTGGGGGCTGGCACATTTGAGGAGCTTTGAAAATGCATGCTGCTGTGCAGGAGGGTTTGCTGCGCAGCACAATGACACACAATCGTTCCAACACATGTTGTCATACTGTTATCATTATTTGTGCTAGCGTCTGGGCTGAGATCCTACAGCGGCATCTCATGCGGGATGAAATGAAGCAGCACCGGCGGCGGCGTCTGCTTTGGTGCTTTGGCCACGTTGCCATGGAGTGCCTTTGGTTCTGGGGTTCGGGTTCTAAGTTTTCACCTACACCCTATCCGCAACTAGCGCAGCGCTGCCTGCTGGCGTTCAGCAGCAGCACCAGCGGCGGCGTCTGCTTTTGTGCTTTGGGTACATTGCTATGGAGTGCCGCTACTCCAGGGGTTGGGGTTTGAGTTTTCATCTGCACCCAATCCACAACTGGTGTAGCGCTGCCTGGTGGCGTTGCCAGAGAGTTTGCCTTTGCCTCAGGGGTTAGGATTTTGGATTGATGACTCAACACTCAGGTGACCTATACCCTATCTATCTAAAATGGTGCAGCGCTGCCTGGTGGCTCTCCATGAATGCACAACGTGTCACAATGACACAACAGCATGGCGATTCTGCCGCTCAACCAATCATGCATGCACAGGCTGCTCTGATTCGGACGCTCTTGATTGTTACAAAATTGATCAGTATCAATGCTGTGTCTGCGCGAGTGTGGCCTTTAGTGTTGGCCTTTAGCCGCTGCGCCTGCAGGCGCGAGCGTCTGTGCTGTGCTGCAGGGCGGCTATGCCGCAGGGTGGCTCCCCTGGTTTTGACGCTCTTGATTGTTACGAGCTCGGTTCAAGTTAGCCAACTATAGTATCTATTTTGTGTTGCCGCTCCATTGGGGCGCGGGGCCGATGGCGTTGATGCTATGGCTTGATGGGTAACATGATGATTATGAGGCAATTATAGTATCAATGCTGTGTCTGTGCGAGTGTGGCCTGTAGTGCTGGTTTTTAGCACTGCGTCTGCAGGCACGAGCGTCCGGCGCTCGCAGAGTCTGTGCTGTGCTGCAGGGCGGCTCCCCTGGTGCTGCACGGCTTGATTTTTAGGGTTTAGGGTGCCCAACACCTAAAACCCTGAACCCCCAAACCACCAACCCTGCTACAGGGCAGCTCTCCTGGTGTTGCACGGCTTGATGCAGGTTTGATGTAGGTTTGCGGGTTTGTCCTGGTGGAGAGCTGTAAACCTAGCACTGGGAACCTGGGCCGTAACAGCCATGGTTGTGCTGTGGTAGCGAGCCAGTAGGATTCCGTCCCCCCTGGTAACAAAATAAAAACACCCATGGTGCTTGTGACAACTTGTCTGAAGCCTGCATTTTGACGTGCAGCAACATTCTCAAGCTGCCTCTTGCTAGCACACGTGCATCGCTGCTGATGATGACTCAACATGCAGAAGTTTCTCTCAAGTTTACAGGGTTGAGTCAGTGCATCATTAACACAGTTGTCCATGGATTCTTGATCTGCACAGTCCATGGATTCTTGAGGTGCACAGTCACTAAGCACCATGCTGTGACAGGCTGACGCCTTCACCAAGTGTAATTTGGATCGAGGTGTGGCTGAAAATTTGTTTCGAATGTGTGCGCTGACTCAGCAGGGTGTGACACCCGAGAGTAATACCACAGCCATAGGTGGCTGCTGACAGCACGGTTCACACAAGAATCTCACGATGTTTGACTCAAACATACAAATGATTTGTCTGCTGCTCAGGGAGACCCTGCCGCATAGCAGCTGTGTGACAAATGGCTGTTGTGCCGCAGCAAAGGTGTAGGTCAATCGTCGGTTGTTATTATTCTTTTTAAATAATGGTTTGGGTGGCCTGATCACGTGTGGCCACCACGTGGTGTGCACATGGCTTGCGTCAGCCTGCGCCACCAGTACAGTAGATGACCCGCAGTGTATGCAACGGCATACAGGGAACAAGGCTGCAAATAAAGTAAATGTTGGCTAAATCAAAAGCTTTCTGAAGTTTCTGCTCCTTGCGGGCGCTTGCCCCGCAATGTAAACCGCTGCGCTTGCCCCAAGTGTGTCACTTTTCCCGATGCCTTCCCAGGTGGTGCAAGCAGTTACGCAAGCTATAGGAAAACGCAAATCACATTATTTGAGGTGCAGATTGGATAACGGGGTGTCCGTATAGCTGACGCAGTATATAAAAAACCCTTGCATCAGGTCATTGGCCAACGAGCACTGCGCTCATGTCCGGCCGCATACAGTTCGGTGCCGTTGGAAGGTCAAATGTCAAGCTGTACATAATAGGTGTCTGTCTGCGTAGTCCAAACACACGGAACTGCCGAGTCATTTGCGAACAACTCTATAGTCATCTTGGCCCAACAAGCCCGTTCGAGGCCTTGAATAAACTATAAAACAACCCTAAATGATGTTTTTCAACTAGCGGACCCAGATAAATCTGAAAAATACATCTGCGATGGGCGACAGTCGCTGAGTTCAAGCTTGCCGAAGACATCGACCCGTTGAAATCAAAAGGTAACGTACGGTTATTCGTATCGCACGCCAAAAAGCGCGTGATATGATGGTTGATGGCGCATGATGTCGCATGCCTGCTCAGCAGCAGAAGGCCGCTACCAGCACTCCATAGCCTGCGTCGAGTGCTGCAACATATATAGAATGCCTCGAAACGCCTTAATACGCCCTGTATAGAGGTATTCTATGCAGGTGTAACTCACGGCACACTGTGATCTTTTCGCCCTGCCTTCGAACGCATCTCGCAGAGGCCATGGACGCTTCCGATGAAATTGCAGCTGCCCCAAAGGCACAATGCGAGGCGGCACCGGCCAAGCCAGCCCCCAAACGCAAGAGGAACCGCAGGCGAAGGGCCAAAAGCAACCGGTGCATGGTGCGCTTTCGTGCCAGCTTTCTGCTGCAAACTTTACATCAAGACGCTGTTAAAGACATGTTTCGCCTACACGCCTGTCGCAGTGGCTGGTGTCGGTGCTGTCGTGGGATTTACCGCTGACTGTATCTCTGAGATACTTGCCTGTTGTGCGTGTTCGCAGGTTATCGGCTGCGGCCTCGAGCTCTCGCAGCTTAACAAGCCTTACTGCTTACGCAAAGGCATCTGCCCGTCATGCATGAAGGTGCGTGAGCAGCTGCAGGAACAGCAGCAGGGAAAGAAGCCCTAGTTGGTAGTGGTGAGCCAGTGGCCTTTTGTTTTAGCAGCAGCAGCATTGCAGAACACGTGAGGAGCCGGCAATTCCGTCACGTGTCGCTTTCACGTACGCAGCTGGCCCTTTATAAGGAATACCCGCAGTGCAGCACACCTCAAATGCATTCTGTCACACCTGCCGCCTGGTCATGGGAGCACTGACACAATCGCAAGTGCATCATCAAGTCACCACACACTGCACGTAGAAACACTGTGCAGCCGCTGTTTCCTGCTGCCGAACAAAGCTTGCCCAAAGCAGCGGCTCTGTCAAAACAAACCCCACACTGCATGCTGCGCTTGCTCTGGTGCTGCTGGCATGTGCCTCATGCTGCAGTCGCCGCTGCAGTGTCAGTGGAGGGCAGGAGCCCACAGCCCTGCTGCTTGCAATTTGCCGTCCAAGTAAGGCACATGACAGCATGCTATGCTTGTCTGTGCTGCTGCTGCTGCTGCTGCTGCTGCTGCTGCTGCTGCTGCTGCTGCTGCTGCTGTATCTTCTCTGCTGCAGTCGCCTGCAGTGTATGTGGAGGGCAGGAGCCGGGATCCGCTGCGCTACTGCTTCCAGTGCGCCAAGCTGGAGCCACTGAGCGCCTTTGATGGCAACAAGAGGTGAGGCTTGTTTACAAGGTTCAACAGCAGCTGCAGCAGCAGGCAGCAGCAGCAGTGGTTGTGCCAGCAGCAGTGATTGGGCAAGCTGGAGCCACTGAGCGCCTTTGATGGCAACAAGAGGTAAGAGGCCTTGGCAGCAGCAGCAGCAGCAGCAGCAGCAGGTATGTCGGTGGAAGCCCTGCAGCCACTGCTGCTGAGAGCCAACCGCTACAATGGTGCCATGTGAACATGACTTCAGTAGTTCTATAATCTACGATAAGTCGGCACGCTGGTGTGAAGCATGTCAATGACACTGTTACACAACATGCTAGTTCTGCAGGAACTGCATGCACAGCCTGTAGAAGCGCCAGGGCCTGCCATACATGATATGTCACTAACATTGTTACAAAACCATGTTTTTTCTGCAGGAGCTGCATGCACAGCCTGCTGAAGCGCCAGGGCCTGGCTGCAACCACCCTGGTGGCCAGCATGTTACTAACATTGTTACAAACCATGTTATTTCTGCAGGAGCTGCATGCACAGCCTGCTGAAGCGCCAGGGCCTGGCTGACTCCCTCTTCACAGTGCAGCACACAGCCAGCCGCACCAGCAGCCGCACCAGCAGCCGCGCAGCACGCGCAGCCAAGAAGGCTGCAGCCCCTGCTGCTGCTGCTGCTGCTGCGGCGGCGGCGGCTGCCGCTCCTGCAGCAGCAGGAGGTGCCTTGGCAGCTCCTGAGGCACCACCAAGCCAGCAGCAGCAGCAGCAGCAGCAGGACAGTGATCCAGCAGCAGCAGCAGCGCAGTCGCCGGCAGTGTCCTCTGCTGCTGAGAATGCGCTTGATGCTGCTGCCGCAGCAGCAGACGCTGACATGTCAGCAGCAGATGCTGACATGCCAGCCGCTGGTGCTGGTGCTGCTGCTGCTGCTGCTGCTGCTGCTGGAGCAGCAGATGCTGACATGTCAGACGCTGGTGCCGGTGGTGCTGCTGCTGCCCCCCCAGCAGCAGACGCTGACATGCAGCCAGCCTGGGGAGCCCTGCTGCTGGCGCTGCCAGATGGAGCAGTAGCAGAGGCAGCAGCAGGGGTGCCGAATGCATGGCTGGGCATGCAGCAGCAGCAGCAGCAACTGGATGAGTTGGATGGCTGGCTGGCAGCAATGCTCGAAGAAGAGGAGGCAGGGGGTGTGGATGCTTACCTTGGACTGGCACCACAGGGCTCGCAAGATAGCCTGGACTCCTCATCTGAGCTAGCAGCAGCATCAGCAGCAGCAGAAGGAGAAGAGGCAGCAGGACCAGCAGCAGCAGCAGCAGCACCGGCAGCAGCTGCACCTGCCGTGCTGATGCGCCAGGATTCAGATGCTGCAACTCCACCACCACCAGCAGCAGCAGCAGCAGCAACACCGGCAGCACCGGCGGCTGACATGCTGGTGCGTCTGCACTCTGACGCTGCTTCCTCAGCAGCAGCAGCAGCAGCCACAGCAGCGGCAGCAGCACCGGCAGCAGCAGCAGCAGCAGCAGCCACCCCAAACGTGCTGCAGCTCTCACCACAGGCCTCCGTCTGTTTCTCCTGCGTTGGCCAGCAAGGCGCAGCAGCAGCAGCAGCAGCAGCAGCAGCAGCAGCAGCAGCAGCAGCAGGTGCTTCACCATGTGCTGGTGCCAGCATCCAGCAGCAGCAGCAGCAGCAGCAGCATGTGCTGCAGCAGCAGCGCCTGCAGCAGCAGCTCCTGGAGGAGCAGCGCCTTGCTGACCTGTGGCAACTGCAGCAGCTTGAGCGGCAGCAGCAGCTGCAGGCCACACACGTGCAGCAGCTGCAGCAGCAGCAGCAGCTGCTGCAGCTGCAGGCGCCGGCCGCTGCTGCCATCGCGCGCTGCGGCAACGGCACGTGCGGCATGTGCAGCAAGTGCGTGGATGTTGCTATCAGCAGCTTGACAGACGAGCTGATCCTCATTGATCATGCCTCTGGAGGGGACCATGGTACACAGAGCTTCGGAGCAGCAGCAGTTGCCAACATCTTGACAGGCGCCAAAGACCCTGCACTGAACCCTGAGCCTAACAGGGGCCTCATGCCACCACCAGGAACAGCAGCAGCAGCAGCAGCAGCAGCAGCAGCGCCAGGGTTCAACCCTGCATTGCTGCCAGGGCTTATCATCCCTGAGCCAATGGCGCCTGCAATGCTCGGCCAGCAGCAGCAGCAGCAGCAGCAGCAGCAGCAGGTCTTGCAGCCGTACCCGAGCCTTGACAGCACCAGCAGCAGCAGCAGCAGCAGCAGCCTCACCGAGATGCAGCTGCAGCAGATGCTCGAAGAAGAGCTTGCTATGCCTGCCCTGCTGGCAGATCAGCAGCGGCGGCTGCAAGACCAGCAGCAGGCGCTGCAGCAGCTGCTGCTGCGCCACCACTGGCTGCAGCAGCGCGTGCAGCAGCAGAAGAGCGCAGTGCTGCAGCAGCATGCGGCACAGCAGAATGCAGGAGCTGATGCCTGGGGCTCGCCGAGGGGGTTTAGCAATGCTGGTGCTCAGGGTTTTGGTGCGGCAGCTGCAGGGCTGGGTGTGCAGGGCTTTGGCCCGGGGTTTGCTGCAGGCGGTGTTCAGGGCTTTGCAGGGTTTGCTGCGCCAGCGCAGCAGCAGGG
Organism: Tetradesmus obliquus; assembly: GCA_030272155.1. Taxonomy (NCBI): domain Eukaryota; kingdom Viridiplantae; phylum Chlorophyta; class Chlorophyceae; order Sphaeropleales; family Scenedesmaceae; genus Tetradesmus; species Tetradesmus obliquus. Next base: position 1,783,955 of record CP126207.1, on the reverse strand, counting down.
TTGTGCGGCCGGGGGCGGTGCCGCAGTGCAGGGTTTTGCGGGGTTTGATGGGGTTCAGAGCCTGCCGGAGCGGCTGCAGGAAATGGCGGGCCAGCTTGCAGGAATGCAGGCGATGCTGATACAGCACATGCAGATGTGAATGCGAATGCAGCAATCTGATTGGGCGTCACACAGCACAGTTCTATTCTGTGCAGCATTAAATGTGTGCTGGTACAGCTGCGAGTTCAGAAGTGCAAGGCAGCTGCACACATGTTGAGTGTGTGTGGTGTGGTGGTTGATTTCAAGTTGAGGTTTCAGGGTCTTTTGAAGCATTGGTGCAAGCTGTTTGCTCAAGCTGGTGTGTGTGCTAGTGCTGATGATGGACATGTGCTCTGTTGCAGCACACTTGTGGATACATGTCTGCTGCCTGGCGAAGGAAAGTGTGTGTGCAAGTGCTGAAGTTTGCGAAGAGTGTGTGTATGTCCATGGCAGTATGCCATTTGTCATCCCGCCTGGGCGTTGGGCGCAGCTGGATTCAGTTGCATTTCAGCTGATTTTCAGCAGATTCAGCTGGATTCTGGGTGGATCTTACGTAAGAGCCGCAAGTGTGAAAGGTACACTACAAACAAACGTCTAGAGCCGGCTTTTGTATCACTGGCTAGCCGGTCCTTGGGTCTTGTGCATTCATGTAAATGTGCCGATGTTATGCATACGGCAGCTGTATGCAGAGTCTGATCCATTGGTCATGTGCGATGGGTCTTGGGTTTTACAGTGTTTCAGATGTGGCGGATCCAGCATTCCAATCTGCGCCAGCAAGGCGCAAGGTGTGTGGGATGATGTGTCTGAGGTTTGAGGTCTTGGGGCGTCTGCGGTCTGGGCCATCCTGTTATGTCTGTGCCAGCAAGGCGCAAGGTGTGTGGGTTGTGTCCGGGGCTGACAGAATGTGGTGGCTATGCGGGTTGGTCTTGGCTGTTTGGAGTTTCGGGTGTCAGCAATATGGAGCATCCAATCTGTGCCAGCAAGGCGCAAGGTGTGTGGGATGATGTGTCTGGCAGACAGAATGCGGTGGCTATGCGGGTTGGTCTTGGCTAGTTGAGGTTGTGGGGTGTCTGCGGTCTGGGCCATCCTGTTATGTCTGTGCCAGCAAGGCGCAAGGTGTGTGGGATGTGTCTGGGGCGGGCAGAGGGCTGTGTGGCTATGCGCTGGTCTTGGCTATTTGAGGTTTTGGGTTTAGGCGTCTGCGTCTAAACCCTAGGTGTATGCGGCTTGGACCATCCTGTTATGTGTGCCAGCAAGGCGCAAGGTGTATGGGATGATGTGTCTGGAGGATGCAGCGCTATGTGGCTATGAGGGGTGCTAAGGGCTGCTCACCAGGGGTCTTGGCTTTTCTGGGGTTTCTGTGTGCCTGGGGTGTGGAACATCGAGTTATGTGTGCCTGCAAGGTGTGTGTTCTGTGCCCTCAAGGTGCTCCATGTGTCTGTCGGACGCAGTGCTGTAGCTAGGGGCAGGAGTAAAAACCCCTTGCTTTTTTTGGCCGTGGGTGGTGCTGTGGTGATGGGTTGATACGAGGCAGGTCTTGAGCAGTGCCTCCAAGGCACTCACACGCGTTCTGGGAAATGCTACGCTATGGTATGCAGTACGTTGTGCTGCACTCTCAGGGGATGCTGTACAATGCGACGTGCTGTGCTAACATGTGCTACGCCTGATCATATATTTCCCGCATGGCTACGCTAGGCTGTGCTGTGTCATTTCATACGGTTTGAGTTCTGCTGCGCGATACAGTGATGCTGCACGATGCGTGATGTGCTATGCTATGCTATGCTGTACGTTGCAATGCTGTGTTGGGCTCTGCTGTGGTGTGTACCTGTAGCGTATGCTGCCAGCATGCACATGCGACACTCAGCAAGGGGTTCAGGGTTCCAAGCAACAACCCTAAACCCTAGGCACCCTCTTCTTGAGGCCTGCCTCTTCATGCCTCTGCCGACAAAGAGAATGGGTCCCTGGTGTTGACTGTTCGAATTTTCAGACATGCTCTGGCTTCAGTGCACCGCAGCTGTTGGTGCAACGTGCTGCAAGCGTTCACGTGTCAGCTCACTGAGCTGGCAGCTTGGCATTATGCAAAGCTGCATGATGCACAGCTGTTGCAGCTTTGCTGCGCGGCACCTCTGGTGTGATGTGCTGTAGCTGTGCCAGCAGCAGCTGTGCCTGTGCAGGTCTGGTTGTGCATGTGCAGCTGTGCCTGCAGCGGCGCCTGTGCCAGCAGCGGCGGCTGTGCAGGTCTGGCTTCAATGCACCACTGCACCACAGCTGTTGGTGCAGCTTGCTGCAGGCTGACACGTGTCAGCTCATGCAAAGCTGCTGCAGCTGCGCTGCACGGCACATCCGGTGGGATGTCACAGCAGCAGCGCCTGTGCAGGTCCGGCTTCGCTGCACCACAGCTGTTGGTGCAGCTTGCTGCAGGCACACAGGTGCCAGCTCATGCACAGCTGCTGGGAAACACACTTGCATTAGCGCTGTGTCTCGGCAGCTGTATGCTGCAGCTGTGTTGGCAGCCGGGCATGTGCAGCTATATGCTGCAGCTGTGTGCTGCAGCTGTCTCAGCAGCTACGTGCTGCAGCTGTCTCAGCAGCTATGTGCTGCAGCTGTCTCAGCAGCTACGTGCAGCAGCTGTCTCAGCAGCTATGTGCTGCAGCTGTTTCAGCAGCTATGTACTGCAGCTGCCTCAGCAGCTATGTGCTGCAGCTGTTTCAGACGTCTCAGCAGCCACATGCTGCAGCTGCGTTGGCAGCAGGGCCTGAGCAGAGGTCCGCGGCGCCAGATTGCTGCCGCTGATCCTGCATGCATGCACCTTGCATGGTGCTGATTTAGAGGCACTATGTCTACTGCATGCTTGCTATCCTGCATGCTTGAGCCTGTGCATGCCTGCGCCCGTGCATGGCGCTGATATGTAAGCACTTTGCCTCCTGCATGCTTGCGCCTGTGCATCATGCCTGCGCCTGTACACGCTGCCAGATTGGGAAGTGCTATGCGCCTTTGGATGGGTAGCGTTCAGATGGAGAGGGTGGGAACGTGTCAACTCAAACCGACCACCCATCCCCACTGTCTGATAAGCAGGGGGTAGTGCATGACGGATCTTTTTCCTTGGTTCTTGTCAGACGGATGCGAGCATTTGTGGACAGACTAGCTTGGGACACAGTGCTGCGCACACTGCAGCTGTGTGTGTTTTGCCATTTAGTGCTTTGCTGGCCTGCTGTCAGCATGCTGTTCTGTTTGATGACTACAGCACAACATGCATGTGTGTGCGTGTTATGGCCGTCCATGTGTGTGTGATGGCAGGTACTGTTTCGGAAGTGTGCTTCTCGGCACACAGGAGGCACAGCAGTGCACTCAATGCACACTGCACACTGCCAGCAGTGCACAGCAGTGCACTCAATGCACACTGCACAGCAGTGCACAGCAATGCTATCAATGCACACTGCACAGCAGTGCACTGCAGTGTTATCAATGCAAACTGCACAGCAGTGCACTGCAGTGTTATCAATGCAAACTGCACAGCAGTGCTATCAATAGGTTGTGGTGACAGCAGACGTCTGTCACTGCGTGTCCTGCACGACTGCGGTTACGACAAAACTTAGCGTTTTGCGTTTCTAAAGAGCATATAGAGGTCCTGGGAAAGCCAGTTTGCTGGCACCGTCTTATCACACACTTGGGTTGGTCATCTTTCGCCACATTTCTCGTTTCATCCTGTGTGGAAAGCATGCGCCATGCAAGGTATTAGGGCAATGTGGATGCATTGGCTGCTTGGCTGAGGTATTAGGGCATTGTGGATGGATGCATCGGCTGCTTGGGGAGGGTTTAGGCATCGGCAATGGGCTTTGTTGGACACTCTGAACTTGCTGACAGGCGGTGACTTGGGATGACCCTGCTGCTGCAGCTGCTGCTGCAGCAGCAGCAGCAGCACATCTTTCGAGTTGCTGTTGAATGTGCTAAGGAATGTGGCGGTGCGCGTCAGGCAAGATTACTAGTGCATGGTGGCACAGCAGCTGTTTTGTGTCTGGCGGTATGCACAGCCCTCTACTGCTTGCTGTGGATCCTCAACTCTCTTTGCCCGGCTCCAGAGTGGCATCAGCCCTTTAGCTATCAGGGTTTATGGTTTAGGGTCAAACCCTAAACCCTAAACCCTAGGCCTGATGGTGGCACAGCGGAGCCCTCTCGTGCTTGCTGCGGTTTCTCAACTCTCTATGTCCGGCTCCAGAGAGGCATCAGCCCTCTAGGGTTTAGGGTTGTCGCTGAGCCTGGGGTTTTGGACAACGCCTCCAGGCGTGTCCCAAACCCTCTAGCTATCAGGCCATGCCAGCAGCATGTTACTGAAGGGGTTAAAGGGGAAAATGTCGTTAATGTGTATCGTATCATCTTGTGTGGGAGGCAGGCGCCACACAATGTACAGTTGAGGCTTCACCCGTGGACAATGAGTCTCCAGGCATGCCTAGAATACAATGTCATACGGGGGAACCCTGTCATAGTGATCAGACTGCCAGGTTTAAGGGTTGAGTGCTTTGAAGGGCGGTGTTGATGGGGTTTTGTGTGACAGTCACTGGCTGCAGCAATAGCTAATGCATCACCTCTATCCAGACAATGCGTACGCCTGGAAGCGCCAGCATTGCATGCTGGCCTGGGTTTGTTGTGGGCTAGGTTTGTAGCCTATGTTTGTGGCGTGTGTTTGTTGTGCCTTAGGTATGTTTTGGTCACAGCAGCCAGCCGTGTTACACGAAATATGGCATGCACTACACTGTAGTGCTGGTCTGGCTTGGCCAGGTCAACGTGCTGGAGGCTGGCTGCGTTGCACAAAAGATGATATGCACAGCGATATAGGTTTGATTCTGGCTTGATCAGCTTGGGGGCGTGGAGGCTGGCTGCGCTACACAAAAGGTGTTATGCACTTTGATATGATGGTTTGACCTTTAGTGTTGACCTGGCCTGATCAAATTGGCAACGTGGAGGCGGCTGCACCGGGTGTAGACAATAAGCTCCCCCCACTTGACTAGTGCGACGGCCCATTGACTTGTGAGTTTGGGCTTTTGGGGTTCGGGCTTTTGTTGTGTGCTCCACTTGAGGCGTGTAGCGTTAGGTTGCTGTTGTGCACAGTTTTTAATGTGCGGTACAGGCCAGGTGTTGATGCAAGGTGTTGATACTATCTTGTTGCCAGGTTGAACTAAAGGCCACATCGGTAGCGTGGTTGAATGCGCGGACTGCAGGGGACGCTGTTTCTCAAGATGTTACATAACATGCTACATACCATGCGTTTGTGGCAGGGCCGGAGAGCACTGTTTGCTGCCCTGGTTTGGCTGTTAAAGGAAGGGGGCATAATCTCACAAACATCACTGCTGCATCAGCCTTTCAGCACCATGCATGTGTGGGCCGTGGCTGGGATGTGGGCTGGGATGTGGGCTATGTGTGATCTGAAGGCTGTATGTATGTGTAGGTGGCAGGGCCGGGCAGGGCAGCACTGTTTGCCGCCCTGGCGTAATGGCTGGGTAGGTGGGCACGAAAACAAATACCACTTCGGGCTTGGCCTGTGGGCTGTGATGTGGGCTGTGTGGGCTATGTGGGCTGAGTTGTGGATGTATGTGTGGTGGCTAAGGAAATGGGCATGATCCAAACACCACCAAATCTTCGACATCCCAGCAGCATACATCTGCCTTGCTGGCATGTTGAGGAGCATCTTACAGAGTGGCACGGGTGTGGTCCCTGCGTAATGGCTGGGTAAGCGGGCATGACAACAAATACCACTGCTGCATGAGTGGGCGGGGCTGTGGGCTCGGCCTGTAGGCTGAGAGGTGGGCTGTGTGGGCTGAGTTGTGTATGTACATATGGTGGCTAGGGAAAAGGGCATGATCCAAACACTGCCAAATCTTCGACATCCAGCAGCATACATCTGCCTTGCTGGTATGTTGAGCAGCATCTTACAGAGAAACTGTTATTACCATCGCAGGAGCTGGCTACATGAGTGTGCGTTTTTGGAGCATGTCAGGCCTATCTGCGAGCACGTCATCTTGTGATCAGCGAATACAGTGCATACCGACAGATAATTGAAGGATAAAGACAGGCTCTTCTTTCAGGATTGCTTACTTTGCATGCATGTTATACCAGCTGGAAGTTGCATGATGGAGGCAGCTGCTCCATGCAGCTGGTCCATGCGGCTGGTCCATGCAGCTGGTCCATGCAGCTGCAATGATTGTGACGGAGGCAGCTGGGATTGTGATGGAGGCAGCTGGAATTGTGATGGAGGCAGCTGGTTCAGGCAGCTGGTCCATGCAACGGTTGTGATGGAGGCAGCTGGGATTGTGATGGAGGCAGCTGGAATTGTGATGGAGGCAGCTGGTCCATGCGGCTGGTCCATGCAGCTGGTCCATGCAAGGATTGTGATGGAGGCAGCTGGAATGACATGTGAGGAGGTACTACTGCTGTGCGAATTACACTGTTGACATGTGTGCAGATACTACTGCTGACGTGGGCGCAGATGCTACTGCTGACGTGTGTGCAGATGCTACTGCTGACGTTTGTGACAATAATACTGCTGACGTGGGCGCAGATGCTACTGCTGACGTGTGTGCAGATGCTACTGCTGACGTTTGTGACAATAATACTGCTGACGTGTGTGCAGATGCTACTGCTGACGTTTGTGCAGCTGCTACTGCTGACGTTTGTGACAATACTACTGCTGACGTGTGTGCAGATGCTACTGCTGACGTTTGTGCAGCTGCTACTGCTGACATGTGAGCATATACTACTGCTGGCGTGTGAGCATATACTACTGCTGACGTGTGTGCAGATGCTACTGCTGACGTTCGTGACAATAACACTGCTGACGTGTGTGCAGCTGCTACTGCTGACGTGTGAGCATATATTACTGCTGACATGTGTGCAGATGCTACTGCTGACTTTTGTGACAATAATACTGCTGACATTACGTTTGTGCAGCTATCACTGCTCACGTTTGTGCAACATGCAACAGCCTGGCATCGGTTGCTGCCACATGCAGCAGCCAGGCATCGGCTGTTGCAGTCAGGCTGTGCTCAGGACTTGGAGTCGAGTGTGTTTACCGGCCTACCTTTGGTGCCAGATCACCTCCGCGGATGCTCAAAGCACCGTGGACGCCGCAGCGTGTTTTGGCTGCATTTCATATGTATACATATACCTGCATTTCATATGTAAGACACAGAGCTGCATTCATACAACAGCGACATGCCAGGCCCCCGCCCATATTTTTATCAGGGCAACTCAACAATCACGCAGCTGCTCTTGTATTGAGAGGATAGTTACATGTGGGTCCTGGCACCATCTACATGAGGGTCCTGGTACCTACTACATGTGGGTCCTGGCAACAATCACGCAGCGGTGCTTGTATTGCAGTGCTGTTGTGATAATGCAGCAAAGTCCGCCACTGATGCAGGGTGCCTGCAGGACCCTGCACTGCATCGTAATATGTACTGCCTGGGATGTCGTCAGTGTCATCCTGTATGATTACTACTGTACTGCCTGTGATATCCCAGTTGTAGTGGCTGGTGTGGGCACTGTACTGCCTATGTTATCCCTACTGTACTGCCTGGGATGCGCTGTTTGTACTGCATGTCATTTCCCTACTGTACTGCCTGGGATGCACTGTTTGTACTGCCTGTGACATCCCTAGTGCCTCGGATGCCTTGACTGTACTGCCTGTGACATTCCTAGTGCCTGGGACGTGCTGATTGTACTGCCTGTGATGTCCCAGTTGTAGTGCCTGGTGTGGGCACTGTACCGCCTGTGACATCCTTGTCGTAGTGCCTACTGTGGGCACTGTACTGCCTGTGATATCCCTACTGTACTGCCTGGGATGCGCTGTTTGTACTGCCTGTGACATCCCTAGTGCCTGGGATGCCTCGACTGTACTGCCTGTGACATCTTAGTGCCTGGGATGCCTGGACTGTACTGCATGTGAGGCTGCTTGCGATACTTGGGACGTGCTTTTTGAACTGCCTGGGCTTGCCAATCGTAGTGCCTGGAGTGTGGTCTGTACTACCTGAGATGCCCCCACTGTACTGCCTGGTGGGTGCTTGTGATACTTGGGACGCGCTCTTTGTAGTGCCTGGGCTTGCCCATCGTAGTGCGTGGTGTGTGATTGTACTGCCTGTGATAACCCCTCTGTAGTGCCTTGTGTGTGGTCTGTACTGCCTGAGATGCTCCACTGTACTGCCTGGTGGGTTCTTGTGAAATCTGGGACGTGCTGATTGTACTGCCTGTACTGAGTGCTTGAGCCTTCTGTGTGGGTGGGCCTTCTGTGTGGGTGGGCCTTATATACAGGGATCCCTGTCTGGGTATGGCTACTATTTTCTATCTGATGGTACAGTACTACTGAATGCTAGCTGATGGTGGAGTACTACTGAGTGCCCGGGGCTTCTGCGTTGGTGTGGGTGTATTTGTATGCCTCTGGGTGGGTGTGGGTGGGTGTGGGTGTGTCTGACTCAGACATTTGGAATGCGTGTGGGTGTGGGCCTTCTGTGTGGGTGAGTCCGTATATGTGTGCAGTGTTTGTTGCGGCGTTACTGGCTTTGGGCAGAATTGCTGGCTTTGTTGCGGCGTTGCTGGCGCCGTTGCTGGCGGCCCTTGGGAGACAGAATTGCTGTGCAATGTGCGGTCGGTGTCAGCAGCGGCACCCTCAAAACGAAGGCAGTGGGGAAAGGAAAAACACAGGCGGTGCATTGCAGCTGGTAGCAACGGGCGTACACATTCGCTACAGGCAAAAGTTGTGCTTGAGCCATGTGCTGCGTGCATGCAACAGGCTTCAGCAGTCAGCACTGCTGGTGTCTGCACATGCCAGGAAACAACAAGGCTGATGCTGTTGCCATGTTACAAACTTCCGCATGTTGAGTTTGCAGTGAAGATCGTGTGCTACCCGTGCTGGGTATGCCGTGCGCGGTACTGCGCTGTGTTGCTACCACTCTGCGCACCATCAGCAGCTGCAGCAGCTACTTGCTGCTCTGCTCAGCAGCAGGTGTGATGATGGCTGCGTGCTAGCCTGCCTGTTTGCGTGCCTCATCCTGGTGCACAGCTTTGCTGATCTACCCGTGTGCCTTTGTGCTAAACAGCTACTTAATGTGCATTCAGCGGTTGCCCGGCTGACTGGTATATATTGTGTTACATTGTGTGTTACAGACTCTCTGACAGCTGCTTGCTGTTAGCAGCGACTACGCATGCCATTTGCACAGCTGCGTGCTGTGTGTCTGTGTCCCAAAGCTTTCGTGTATCATGCGAAGGCCTTTCACATCTCATTTTCCATCCACATCTGCAGCAACACTGGGCTGCTTCCTCTTTCTTCTGCTTGTCCTGGCGCTGTGAAGGTCACGTGCAGTGCACACATGCACACATGAACTCTTTTTGCTCTGTGATGCAGCCTTGCCGGCAGCAGTAGATGGTTGAAGCCTGGCACTGCTGCTGCTGCTGCTGTTGCTGCTGCTGCGGCGGTTGAGATCATTACACAGTCTGCGCGTCCGTTGGGTACGTGTTACAAAAAAACATACAAAACGACGGAATTGTCTGCTGTAAGCATCCATGTGCACAGCTTGAAGCTCAGGTCACAATGCTCGACAGCTTTGATTATTTGCATATCTGGTCGTCTTGTATGTATCCCAGAAGTGTGTTGTTTGGCAAATCAGGCACAACTGTGAGGCTCATCGTAACCTTTCCGGCAAGATCTGTGCCGCAGCTGTGGGGTTTCCTGCAAGGCTGCGGGGTTTCCTGCAAGGCTGCTGTGTCAGCAGGCGTGCCGCCAGTGCCGCTGCATGTATATGATTCTGCAATTCATCGCATCATGGGTGTTTGACTAGGCATGGTTCATGCAGCAATGACGTGAAGATGTACACATGTAACAACAAAGTGTGCATCCCCTGCCTCGGGTACTGTGCGTCTGTGCCTGATCATCACCATAAAATCATCAAGCAACAGCAACGTCAGTTGCCAACTGGGATCCGGGATGCAATTGTTGAACTGCCAATTGTTCAACTGCCAAAACTTCACATGGCATAGCCTGCTGTGGCACATTCCTAGCAGTGTAAACAAGCGTGTTGTTGCCAGCAACCCAGGCAACTCCTAACACTATATTCGAGGCCGCTACCTTGGTATCTGGTGGCCCCACCAGTGACTGGTGCAGCAGCCCAGTCACATATAAGGCAGCCACCAAACCCAACCACACTGGGAGTCAGCCAGCTATCGTAAGCGCACTCTGGCTTGCTGTTGCGCTGCAACGTGGCACGCACTCTCTGATTTCAACTGCTCACTTTGAGCACTCCCATACACCTAAATTCACGCCTAAAACTGTCAATTCACACCATTGTGTTGTGCTATAGCTGAGCTCAGTCAGTGCTAGTGCCAGAGATGCGCGAGTGACAGCACAGGCTTTCCTTTTCCTGGCCCAGAAATGCATCAAAAACAATATTGTATGGTATATGGAGAGATCTACGAGCGCTTGACGGCACCAGGTGCCGCGAGGTCGCGCAACAAGTTCGTCGACGACCACGATCGTGGCAGGCTCAATACGAACGGCACTTGCGGCTTTCTTGGTCTGCGAGACCTGAAATACACCTCATTGCATTTGAAATGTTACAGTTATTTGTTTTTGACCCAAAGAAGCTCGCGTTCAGCGTGTCAAAGCCCTAAGCCAAACGGCTCCGTCTGCTTCGCTTAGTTCGTCTCATTCACATCGGCTGGCAGCATGATCTGGCTTAAAAGTGTTCAAAGTTTTTTTGCACAGCTGGTATGCATGCTCGTGTGTGGCTGATGCTGCCCTGCCTGGGCAATACTGCAGCAGCGCATTGCACTGCAATTCAGGCTGTTTGATCCTCTGCGCTGTCAAAATTAGTCAAGTCCTGCGTGGTGCTTTGAACAGAGCTGAACACTTTGAAGCAGAAGGGATCCTGCCCTGATTGAAGCAGAAACAATTACGCACACGGCAACGGTGCTGCTGGTGAGCCAACACTGGACGCAGCACCACACCAGATGCCAACATCATGATGTTGCTGATCAGTTCGGTTTGTTTGTGGTTGTTTGTGTTCTGTTTCACATGGCGGCAGGCTTCAGGCAATTCCAGCCCTATTGAACTGGCGTATCATACCTTCCAGGTAGGGTTTCAAGTCCAACTCCTTCCCCCACCACGGAAGGAACAGCAAGTCTGTTACATGATCAAACTCGTCATGAACCCCTGGTAGATATTACCAGCTTGAACATGCAGCAGCACCAAACCACAACACATGCCGAGCAGCGCTGACAACCAACCAGCAGTGTGGTGCCAATTCAACCGACAATGCTGCAAAGGTACAGTTCCCAACATTCAGCAACAGACAGTCACTGACTGCTGTGACAGCAGCACGGTGCTGCTCAACTCAACAGATCCTGTGAGCTTCGAGTGAGCCGCTAATGAGCTGGGTCAAGGCCGGTGAATGCAGCAGTGCACAATTCCAATAGACGATGGCGGCATTGATACCGGCAAAGCAGTGCACAACTCCAATGGACGATGGTGGCATCATTCATGGACGATGGCGGCATTGATACCATAGACACACAAGGCAACAGCATCAAATAGCAAAACCCACCCCTCCAGATCCCGACATGGCAAGAGACTCAAAATGACAAAGGTTGATGACAAGAGTCTTGCAGCAGAACCCGCCCATGCTGGCACCACGGTGCAGCTGCTGCTGCTGGCACTGCAGACGCTGCTGCACTTTTTTGTTGCATTCCTGCAGCATCTGCTCGTCCTCAAGGCCAACCAGCCCACAAAATAACCGCCCAGGTTCTCGCCAAGCTCCTGTCGACGCCGCCGCTGCTGCGGCTGCTGCTGTTGCACAGTCTTGTTGGGGTCCTGCGGCAACCACCTCAGGTCTCAACAGCGCATCAGAACCCGCCCATGTTGTTGCCGCGCTGCTGCCACTGCTGCACAATCTTGTTGCATTCCCGCAGCATCTGTGCCTCTGCTGAAACCAAAGCCCGTCAGAAAACAACACATAAGAACCCGCCCATGTTGTTGCCGCGTTGCTGCCGCTGCTGCACTGCCCTGTAGCAATCGTGCAGCATCTGCTCATCCTCAAGTCCAAACAATGCATAACGAAACAGCACATCAGAACCCGCCCATGTTGTTGCCGCGCTGCTGCCGCTGCTGCACGATCTTGTTGCATTCCTGCAGCATCTGCTCATCCTCCAGGCCAATCAGTGCATCAGACTGCAGCAGCAGCGCATCAGCAGCTGCATCTGCCTTGACAGCAGCAGCAGACCGAGAGCGGCCATCGCCCGGACCATCATTGCTGCTGCCGCCAGATCTGCCTGCTGCTGCTGCTGCTGCCGGGCGCTGCAAGCCGCCGACCGACTTCGCTGCTGCTGCTGCTGCTGCAGCTGCTGCAGCTACTGCTGCAGCAATGCTGGTGCCGCCAGCAAGGGCCCCTGCTGCAGCCTCAGCAGGAGCAGCAGCAGCACCACCAAACACAAAGTCACCCAGTGAGCTGCCTGACAGCGGTTTAGTGCCTGTACCGTCCCCTGCAGCTGTGCTGCTGCTGCTGCCAATGCTGCAGTGAGTCCTGCTGCTGACGGTTGACTCAGCAACCCGCTCAGGTTCCAATGGAATGCAGATCCAGATTGACGTCATTTCAGCTGCTGCTGCTGCTGCAACCCATTCCTGCGGCAACCATCCAACCCCAGGTCTCAACAGCGCATCAGAACCCGCCCATGTTGTTGCCGCGCTGCTGCCGCTGCTGCACGATCTTGTTGCACTCCTGCAGCATCTGCTCATCCTCAAGGCCAATCAGTGCATCAGACTGCAGCAGCAGCGCATCAGCAGCTGCATCTGCCTTGACAGCAGCAGCAGCAGCAGCAGCAGACCGAGAGGGGCCATCGCCCGGACCATCATTGCTGCTGCCACCAGACCCGCCTGCTGCTGCTGCTGCTGCCGGGCGCTGCAAGCCGCCGGCCGACTTCGCTGCTGCTGCAGCTGCTGCAGCTACTGCTGCAGCAATGCTGGTGCCGCCAGCAAGGGCCCCTGCTGCAGCGTCAGCAGGAGCAGCAGCACCACCAAACACAAAGTCACCCAATGTGCTGCCTGACACTGTTTTAGTGCCTGTGGCATCGCCTGCACCAGCTGCTGCTGCCAGTGCTGCAGTGAGTCCTGCTGCCGAAGGCTGACTGAGCAGCCAGCTCAGGTTCCCGATTGAATGCAGGTCCCCGAGTGACGTCATATCAACATCCCCGTCAGTGTCCCGCCGCTGCTGCTGCTGCTGCTGCTGCTGCTGCTCCTGGTGCAGCTTGTCCGCTGCTGCTGCCACATACTCATGCAGTGCTGCTGATGCAGCAGGGTTCAGCAGCGAGGAGTGTAGCAGTGAATCACCAAAAGCTCCTAAGCTATTCAATAGGCTCCAGCTGTTAGCCGGCTGCAAACTAGCTGCCGCCACAGACTGCTGCTGCTGCTGCTGCTGAGGAGCAGAGCCTGCTGCTGTTGCATCTGCTGATCCTGCGCTGCTTTTGCTGCTGAGCTGCACCTCCCCAGATCCTCCACTGCTGCCAGCAGCAGCAGCAGCAACAGCAGCAGCATCCACTTTGATCCCGCCCGCTGCTGCAGGTGGTGCATCAGCTGCTGCTGCTCCGGCCGCAGATGTGCGGGCAGACCCTGCTGCTGATGTCCCTCCAGAGCTGCCGGATCGCGGCTGCTGCTGCTGCTGCTCATCCGAGCTGGTGTGTTGCGTTTTGTGGCGCTTCGCAAAAGGGGCAAGAGAAGCCGGGAAGCTATGCAGCAGCTCATCAGTGCACGGCAACTCATCTGGTATCCAAGACATACTGACGTTATCAGCAGCATTCAGATCGGCTTTCTTTTGCTGCTGCTGCTGCTGCTGCTGCTGCTTGGGTTTAGCAGCCCCCGAGCTGCCAAAACCCTGCAGCATGCTGGCCGGCAGCGCACCCCAAAACTCGTTGAGGTTGGCCGGAGCGCTGAATGCGTTCGGGCGCTTGCCGCTCTCTTGCTGCTGCTGCTGCTGCTGCTGCTGCTGCTGCTGCTGCTGCTGCTGCTGCGGCAGGCCTGTTGTGACTGCGCGTGTCGCCCCTGCTGCTTCCACTGCTGCGTCTAGTGCAGTGCTGCTGCCAGGTGCGGCTGCACCTGCCGCGCCAGCAGCACCTGCTGCCAGTGCTGCAACCAGTACTGCTGCCAGCTGATCTGTTGCTGCTGCTGCAGTGCCGCTGCCAGCAGCCGCAGGTGCATTCAGCCAGCCCTGCTGCTGCTGCCCTGCAGTGGCCCACAGAGCCGCAAAATTTGTCTGCTGCTGCAGCAGCGGTGCTGTGGAAGGGTCTGTCGCTCCAGTAGTGATGCTAGGGTTTGTGTAGACCCTCTGCTGCTGCTGCTGCTGCTGCTGCTGCAGGTTTGCCAGATGCTGTGCCAGCTGCAGTTGGGATAAGTCCTGCTGCACCTGCTGCTGCTGTTGCTGCTGCTGCTCCTGTGACAGCTGCGGCAGCAGCTGACTCAGACCGCTGCCCTGCTGCTGCTGCTGCTGTGCTGCTGCTGCCGGCAGGCTAACACTTGCCAGCAGCTGCTGCAACCCTCCACTAGGGAACGCTGCTGCACCAGCCCCGCCCCCACTTCCTGCAGCAGCAGACCCGCCGGCAGCAGCAGCAGACGCTGCTGCTGCTGCCAGTGCTGCTGCTAGCATTGCATGGCCAATGCTGCCGCTCCCACCCAGCCCTCCACCCGGCGCCGCCGCGGCCGCTGCTGCTGCTGCTGCTGCTGCTGTGCCCATTCCTGCTGCTGCCAGAATACCGTATGGCAGTGTCTCAGGGTGCAGTGTAACTAGGGCTTGGGGGTGACTGGGCCCTAGTGACACCTGTGCTAATGGGTCTGTGGTGTCATTCCAGTAGACCCCCCAGCTGCCATGGCCTGGAGTGTCCCAGTCTTGCGCTGCTAGAGCCATTGCCTGCTGCTCCTGCTGCCCTGGGTGTATGAAGGGCCTGCATATAAAGGGAGTTGCAGTGCAGAAGCTTCGTCAGACGCAGATATAGATATGTTTGTGATTTGAGTGAGCTGACTGTCTATCCTTGCTGCTGGGTGGATGCAGCAGCAGTGGCAGTGAAAGCAGTGGCAGCGGCAGCGGCAGCAGTGGCAGCAGCACACAGTTGCAGCAGGAAGCAGTGACAGCCGCAGCAGCTGCCGTGGCCAGGAGTGTCCCAGTCTTGCGCTGTTAGGGCCATTGCCTGCTGCTGTTGCTGCCCCGGGTGTATGAAAGGCCTGCATATCACAGGAGTTGCAGTGCAGACGCTTTGTCAGACGCAGATATAGATATGTTTGTGATTTGAGAGAGCTGACTGACTATCCTTGCTGCTGGGTGGACGGAGGGCCTGCATGTGGCAGCAGCGGCAGCAGCACGTTTGACAGCAGAAGGGCCAATGCCTGCTGCTCCTTCTGCCCTGGGGTGAATAAACGGCCTGCATAAAAGGCACGCTGGTGGCAAAATCATGAACATCAAGATCAGGGCATACAGGTTTTTCCATGGGAGATAGTGCGTGCAAGATGTTTGTTCCGAGCGGGTGACGTGCAAAATATGACGGCTGTTCCAGACAGGTCATCTCCTGCCTAAATGCCGCAACACAGCAGCACAGACCCCACAACAGAAAAGGCACAGACAGTCAACACGAGGTTCAGGGAAGGTAACAGAAAATGGTTAAGTAACACTGTTATAACACACACACCTGAGTTCATCTGGCCCTGATGGCCCCAGGCCCACTGACGGCGGCCTGTGCACCCACGCAAAAGGACGCTGGATCTGCAGCAGCAGCAGCAGCAGCAACAGCAACAGCAGGTACGTCATCAGCAGCAGGTCCCTTGCAGCAGTAATGCAGCTCTAGCCTGGGTTTTGACCGTCAATAGCAAGGTTGACTGAGAATGTAGGCCTGCTGCCAGCTGCTGCTGCAGGCGCCAACGCTGCATCAAATGCAACTGCGGACCAACCCCACAGCGGTTGTTGTACACCTGTTTGCAATAGTACGCTATGCAATGTTCCTGCCACCACCACGGCTGCTTGTTGGTTCCTTTATGCTGTTTTGCATGTCATGCTGCTGTATCAGGCAACACACCAGGAGGTTTACAGTATACCTGATAGTTACATGATGATAAAGAAGCCGTGCAGCACCTATGACGCGCACCTGCACCACTGCGCTCTCGCATCTGAACAGCAGCCCCAGCCTGCCACTGCTACTATCGCTGCTGCTGCAGCTGCTGCTGCTGCTGCTGCTGCTGCTGTCAGGGCACCACCACACGCGCGGCTGCAAGTCCGGGGGCACAGCATGGCTGCACGTGCCAGATTTCCAAGAACCACACAGCCCAGCGCGGCCAGCCTCACACAAATGACACACATGACAAAGAGAACCACAACAGCATAGCCAGCCAGCGCACCTGCACCACAGCGTTCTCGCATCTGAACAGCAGCCCCAGCCTGCCACTGCTGCCGCTGCTGCTGCTGCTGTTGCTGTTGGGGCACCACCACACGCGCGGCCGGAAGTCTGGCGACACAGCAATGGCTGCGTGCTGCGTGGCCTTTTTCCAATCGGCCTTCTTGAAGAGCGGCAGCAGCTGCTTCTCCAAGTGAGAGTTCTGCTTTGCAAGCTCGATCAGCTCACAGAACTGGCCCACCTGCAAATCAATGTGAAGGGCAGAAGCAGCAGTGGTGGCAGCAGCAGCAGATGGTTCTTAGTGCAACTGCTGCATGGCCGCATGCTGCGTGGCCTTTTTCCAGTCGGCCTTTTTGAAGAGCGGCAGCAGCTGCTTCTCCAAGGGTGAGTTTTGCTTTGCAAGCTCAATCAGCTCACATAACTGGCCCACCTGCAGACATTGAGCAGTTTGGACAGCAAGCAGCAGCAGCAGCGGATGTTAGTCAGTGTGGCTGCGGTTGGCGACAGCCAGATGGTGCTTGGCGTGTTTCCCATCCTGCAATTTGCAGAGCTGCTGCCCGCTGCGTGGTTCTGTTGCAATGTTTTGTTGTCAACAGCGGCAGCAGCTGCTTCTCCAGGTGTGAGTTCTGCTTTGCGAGCTCGATCAGCTCACAGAACTGGCCCACCTGTAACCATCAAACAGCAGCAGCAGCAGCAGCAGCAGCAGCAGTTTTGGCGGTGGCAGGTGCAGCGGTAGGCCGCTGCCGTGGCTCAGCTGCTGCCCCAGTGCCTTGAGTGTTGCCACTGCCTGCTCCCCAATGCCCTCCAGCCTGCCCACAGGCTCATCGGAGAACTGAAGCCTGAAAAAGTCGTTTCAAACAAAATCAAATTTTGAAACCTGCAGTGACAGGAGGCTCGCCTTATCTATGGATGCCAGGTGCAGCGGCAGGCCGCTGCCGTGGCTCAGCTGCTGCTTGAGTGGCAATACCTTGAACACTTGAACCCTGATCCAACAACCCTAAGCCCTACCTTTGCAATTGACGCCAGTGCAGTGGCAGGCCGCTGCTGTGGCGCGGTTGCTGCCCCAGTCGCAAAACCCTAAACATGTTCAAACCCCCAACCAAACAACCGCATGCCCCACCTTCTCTATGGATGCCAGGTGCAGCGGCAGGCCGCTGCCATGGCTCAGCTGCTGCCCCAGTGCCTTGAGTGTTGCCACTGCCTGCTCGCCAATGCCCTCCAGCCTGCCCACAGGCTCATCGGCCAGTGGCACTTCGCTTTTTACGGCTGCGCGGGACCTGCAGCATCAGCATCAGCAGCATCAGCAGCATCATCATCATCAGCAGCAGCAGCAGGGCACAGCAGGATCAAAAGGTGCCAACGGCTGGCAGCGAGCAAAGGCTAGCAAGAGGACGCAGTGCAGTTGATTATGGCTGCTATAAGATTGCACACAGTGCTCCTGCACAGCCGGCAAGATATGCATGAATAACATACAGAGGATGACAATGTAACACAAAAGTAACGCATCACGCACCTGAGGCACACCACAGTGAAGGGCTCGCTGACTTGCGGAGCAATGCCCAGCTGGTTCTCAATCCAGAATGCCAGCCTGCAGCACAGAGAGGCAACACAGCTTGTCATGTTGTCATGTTACGCACGGTACAACCCCATGCCCACTGGCTGTTCATCACAATGTCGCTCATGGATGGGGCTTGCTGAGCTGATGCATTTATATAAACAGTAAAAGTTATATTAAAATAATAATATATTATTATTATCACCCATGTAACAGGCCTCTCCTTATTTTTATTGATATTGATATTGATATTGATATTGATATTGATATTGTTATTGATATTATTACTATTATTATTATTATTATTATTAATATTAATAATATTATTATTATTATTATTATTATTATTATTATTATTATTATTGTCATCATCCAAGCTCACCTGTAGTCGCAGGCCTTGCCGGGGCGGTGCTCACCACTGTTGGAAAAGCACTGCAGCTCATTCAGGCACACCTGCCATAGCCCAGCATATTCAGATGCGATAGTTGATTTTAAAATGTATTTTCTGCGAGAAAGATCAATAATCTGGCTCACCTGTAGTCGCAGGCCTTGCCCGGTCGGTGCTCCCCGCTGATGGAAAAGCACTGCAGCTCGTTCAGGCACACCTGCCCATACTCCAGCGGCAGGCTGACCACCGCTGTCTCACTGCCCGCCTCCCTTCTCAGCAAGGCCTTGTCCAGGATGCACCTGGCCATAGCCCATCATTCAAACGCGATACCTGTTTGTATAACACATATTTGTTTGCAAAACACCCCTATAATCCGGCGCACCTGTAGTCGCAGGCCTTGCCGGGGCGGTGCTCGCCACTGATGGAAAAGCACTGCAGCTCGTTCAGGCACACCTGGCCATACTCCAGCGGCAGGCTGACCACTGCTGTCTCACTCCCAGCCTCCCAGCGCAGCAGCGCCTTGTCCAGGATGCAGGGCGACAGCGCGTCAAAGCCCAGCGGTGCGTTGCCGGGGTTGAGCTCCTTGTAGCGCTTCGCGTCCAGCACACACACCTGGCAGCAGCAGCAGCAGCATTACTTAAGGGGCGGTTGAGCTCCTTGTTGCGCTTCGCGTCCAGCACACACACCTGGCAGCGGCAGCAGCAGCAGCAGCAGCAGCAGCAGCAGCGGCAGCAGCGATGGTCATTGCAAGGGTTGAGCTGCTTGTAGCGCTTCGCATCCAGCATACACACCTGGCAGCAGCAGTCAAAAGATGAAGATGTCGCATTTGTTGGGATATAATGCTCGACACATGATGGCAGCAGCAGGGCCAAAACACATGTAAAGAAGCTGGTCAACAGCTCTGCTAGTAATTAGTCACCTCCTCACCTGCAGCTTCCAGCCTGGCAGCTGCTGGCTGCAGCGCTGCCCCGACTCATCCACCAGAGCCAGCAGCAGCCCTGCCCCGCAGTTTGACCGCAGGTAGTCCCTTGTTACATACTTCGCCCTCAAGTCTGTCTTGCAGCGGCGGCTCTCGTTGTGCTTGCACAGGCAGCAGGACAGGTCAGCACACCCGGAGCTCCTGCAGTCAGCAGCAGCAGCAGCAGCAGCAGGAGCAGCAGCAGGAGCAGCAGGTTAGCGACATATTTGGCCTTCAAGTCTGTCTTGCAGCGGCGGCTCTCGTTGCGCTTGCACAGGCCGCATGACAGGTCAGCACACCCGGAGCTCCTGCGTGTGACAGCAGCAGCAGCAGCAGCCGCCAGGGTTGAGCCGTTGACAACACAGGAGCAGCATCTGCCAAGACCAACCCAGCGCAAAGCATGTGTTTTCACATGACACACAGGGCAGCAGCACACACCGCACAGCCACCACAGCACTGCTGCAAGTGTCACTCACAGGCATTGGTGTCCAACCTGGAGGGACCAGTGAGGACCCCTCAACGGCAGCGGCTGCTGCTGCTGCTGCTGCTGCTGCTGCTGGACGATCTCAGACGCCGGCAGTGCAGTGGGCAGCTTCAGTGCAGCCGGCTGCTGCAGCTGCGGCCGCGCACTGCTGCCGCCCTGCTGCGGCTGCTGAGCATCCATCATTGCTGCTGCTGCTGCTGCCAGTGTTGTTGCTGCTGCCACTGCAGCTGCATCAGGTGCTGCGGATGCAGCAGTTGATCGAGGTGCTGGCTGGGCTGCTGCTGCTGCTGCTGCTGCTGCTGCTGCTGCATTGGCGGGCCCCCCCGCTGCTGCTGCAGCGGCTGGCTCTGCCGCATCACCTGCTGCACCTTCTGCAGCCGGCTGTGCTGCTGCTGCTGCTGGTGCTGCAGCGCTGTCCTGCTGCATGTTTGCTGCAGTCTGTGCTGCAAGTGCCTCCACTTGCTCTGGTGTGGCATTAGGGTTAAGCATCCGGGCAAAATTCAAAAGGAACTCCCGGGAAGTTTCTGGTGGCAGATTCATGCTGATTGTTGTGCTGATTGTTGTGCTGTTGGCCTGTGTCCTCTATTTAGCTATGCCACCGCTATGCCACCTCAAAAGCAAGCAGTCTCCTGCAGTGCGCAAGTTCCAGGTTGCAGATTCATGCCAAACTGTTGAGCTGGAGATATGTCTGGTGTGGCTGTGTACTGCTGAGGCCGGCTCCGCTGCTTGAATAGAGAGCGCTTTACTCTCCTGCAGTATTCAAGGCGCTGCTGCTTGTGATGCAGGTTGCACGAATCTGCTGCTGGCTGGTCCTGCAAGCGGGCAGCAGAATTGCAGCACGACATCACACAGGCGCCCATGTGCATATGCATGAACTGCAAGGATCATATATGCTATCAGCAGAGATCACTACCATTGGTGCTGCTCGGACAACACCCTGCCACGACAGCTGCAAGGTTTCTGCTGCAGAGCAGCTCCTGCAGACAGCAGCACAACTTGTGCTGCTGTGCCTCAGCCCGCTGCAGCACACGCATGGACTGGCTGTGTGGGATCATGAGCAGTCATTGCTGCGCCGGATTGCATCCCTGCTGGGCTGAAAGGGTAAGCAAAAGCTCACGCGATAAGCTTCACACGGCCTTCCTCATACCAAGCACAACCTTCAACATGGTGCCTGCCGCCACGCTGCGCCTGCTCACCCTCGTGTTACTGTTTTAGCTGGATCATAGAACATCAGAGCTGTTAAAGCCGGCTGAAAATCCAGTATCCGTCAGCTGCACTCGTCAGGTCCTCGCCTCAGCTACGTCCAGAGCACTGAGGGGTGCAAGCTCTTTTGATCAGGCTAGTACAGCGTTTCTGCTAATTTACGTGCCATCGTGGCTGCTCAGCAGGTCACAGGCAGCCCGTTCAGCGCTTCCAGCACGCAAGCTTAGCTGTCGCGAAACTTCCAGGGCAAAGCAGAACCGAAAACGGAGGCACAGGAGTCAGAACGAGAAGTTCGAAGTGTGCGGCGGTCGCAGGTGCCCTGAGCAGGTCAGACGGAAGGCCACCCCTCTTTGAGCACCCCGGGTTCTACTGTAGTATCCTGTGTGCACCACACAGGTGAATCCTGAGCTTTTTTGTTTAAAATACATGTTTGATGTAACTTGGAACGGTATTTCGTTGCGGCAGTGACGACACCCAACAACGCGATCTGACTTCTCGTGTTGAACGGGCTGTTCATTGGTGTATGTGTGTGGCTTCGCTGATTGAACTGGTTCTTGGGCAGTTGCGCTGGTTGGTGTCGAGCGTCAGGTGAGCAGCAGCAGTGTCCCTGTCCTGCATCACCGTGTGCACCGTTGAAAAACACACACAACACCATAATCAAAACCACGGCTGGCAGCTTCATTCTTGGGCGCTATACGGTACTGCTTGCCCGTCACAGTGCTCCAAGGCCTCCTGTCTCTAGGACCAGCACTGCCAGCAGCAATGCAGCAAGCAGTGCAGCAGGGTCCCCTCTGCTTGGTGCCTGCACCCAACAAAGACGCTTTGGAAAAATAACACATCAGGAATTGCCTGCAATTTGACGCACTGCAGCAGCACCACGCCAGCAATATTGCGACTTCTGGCACACATGCTGCCTGTTGACAGAACACAACGCCAGTCCCTGGACGCTGCAGCCCTGTCAGCATCATCATCAGCATCATCAGCATTGTCATGATTTTCACATCGAATTGAATGATGATAACTTTGTGATTGCACCACACTGGGGCGGACGGAGGATGCAGCACTGCTCCACTGTGCTTGCAAACATTCTTGTGATTCCAAGCAACAAGTAGCGCAATGCAAAATCTACCCGTGCACAGCGCTCTTAGTTTCAACACACATCCTCCACACACTGCACTTTGCATTTGGCATGAAAACAAGCACCAGCCTTGTGCTTCAGCCTCTTGCATGCAGCGCCACCTCCACACCAGCAAAGTGACACACCCGTTGATGTGCTCCTGCCGCTGCAGTGCCTCCCTGCCGCTACCGCAGCAGCAGCAGCAGCAGCAGCAGCAAGCGCAGCACCAGCACCAGGTC
The DNA here is from genome assembly GCA_030272155.1 of Tetradesmus obliquus. Taxonomy (NCBI): domain Eukaryota; kingdom Viridiplantae; phylum Chlorophyta; class Chlorophyceae; order Sphaeropleales; family Scenedesmaceae; genus Tetradesmus; species Tetradesmus obliquus. The sequence goes on along the minus strand of CP126207.1, from coordinate 1,761,589 downwards.
AACGCAAGCCTCAAAGCCCAGCAGCAGCAGCAGCAGCAGCAGCAAGAGGAGGAGGAGCACAGGAGGCACAACAGATACTTTCACCCCGGCGGCCCCATGCTGCAGCAGAAGTACAGGTTCATCAAGCACCTGGGGGGCGGCGCGTTTGGGGCTGTGGTGCAGGCAAGTTGTGTTATTTTGTGTTGTTACTTGTCGTGTTGACCAGGTGTGTGTCGTCGTGCATGTTGCAGCAGAAGTACAGGTTCATCAAGCACCTGGGGGGCGGCGCGTTTGGGGCTGTGGTGCAGGCAAGTGGCTGATGTTTCTTTTATGTTGTGATATGTTATGTTGACCACTTGTGATGCGCCAGGTATCCGTGACCAGGTGTGTGTCGTCGTGCATGCTGCAGCAGAAGTACAGGTTCATCAAGCACCTGGGGGGCGGCGCGTTTGGGGCTGTGGTGCAGGCAAGTTGTGTTATTTTGTGTTGTTACTTGTCATGTTGACCAGGTGTGTGTCGTCATGCATGCTGCAGCAGAAGTACAGGTGCATCCAGCACCTGGAGGGCGGTAATTTGGGGGCTGTGGTGCAGGCAAGTGGCCGACTCAACCTCTTTTTTGTTGTTTTATGCTGTTATAGTTGATGTTGACCAGGTGCGTTTGACCATGCGTGTCTGATCAGGTGTGTGTCGTCATGCATGCTGCAGCAGAAGTACAGGTTCATCAAGCACCTGGGGGGCGGCGCGTTTGGGGCTGTGGTGCAGGCAACTGGTGGGGTTTCTCTTGGATTGTGTTATGCTGACCAGGTATATGCACCGCCCTGCGCCTCCAAAAACGGCAGGAATAGTGACAGGAGGTAGGCGGTCTAGTAGCAGCTGCTCCACATCAAGCACCTCATGAGTTGTGACAACTTCAGCCTGACATTGAAGTTGGGGCTGTAGCAGCGCTGCTTCCAGACCGCCTAGTTCCTGTCGCTATTCCTGCCGATAAGCACTCCACCCAACCTGAGTGTACTTGCTTCATTGCAGCAAACACTGCGTAACTGGCTGCGTTACTGACACCCACACCTTGCTTGCGTCACCTCCCGATTCCAAAACAGGCGGAGGATGTGACCACCCAGCACGTGGTTGCCGTAAAGAAGCTGCAGCGCTGCCACTACAGCCCCTACTTCCTGTCAGTATAGGCACTCCACCCAGCCAAGGAAACTTTCAGTGCCGCGCTTGCCTCACTACCCTACACCCCTTGCTTGCCTGACTGCCTTACTGACATCCACACCTTGCTTGCTTCATCTCCTTTTCTCTGCAAATCAGGCGGAGGATGTGACCACCCACGAGGTGGTTGCTGTCAAGAAGCTGCAGCGCTGCCACTACAGCTCCTACTTCCTGTCAGTAGAGGCACTCCACCCAGCCAAGAAAACGTTCAGTGCCGCGCTTGCCTCACTGCCTTACACCCCTTGCTTGCCTGACTGCCTCACTGACAAACACACCTTGCTTGCTTCACCTCCCGATTCCCAAAACAGGCGGAGGATGTGACAACTCATGAGGTGGTTGCCGTACAGAAGCTGCAGCGCTGCCACTACAGCCCCTACTTCCTGCCGCTGTGCATGCCGATAGGTACTTCAACAGCCCATGAAGCTTATTATTCAGTGTTCTCACCTCACTGCCTTACTGACACCGACTCCTTGCTTGCTTCATCTCCTTTTCTCTGCAAATCAGGCGGAGGATGTGACAACTCATGAGGTGGTTGCTGTCAAGAAGCTGCAGCGCTGCCACTACAGCCCCTACTTCCTGTCAGAGATCCTCAACCACAGGCAGCTGTGCCACCCACATGTGGTCAAGTTCCATGAGGTGCGGCAACACATCGTGTTTCCTTGGGTTTTAGGATAGTCAGGGTTTGATGACTGTTAGTGTTTTGAGGTTTTGGTGTAAATGGTCTGGTGGTGTTAGCCCTACTTCTGTTGGAGATCCTCAACCGCAGGCAGCTGTGCCACCCACATGTGGTCAAGTTCCATGAGGTGCGGTCGGAGGGTTGACAGGCTTACTACACTGGCGCGCCCATAAACCCACTTTATTATGGACTTTTTTTTAAACGCGGTGAACTTGGCTACATTTTTGCTCATAAAAGATTAAATATAGCATAACAATGTAATATCTGTCGAAAAAAGCGAAAGCGAAGCCTCACAGGAGCTACAGTAGCACCGAGCAGTTGGGGCCTTGTACCCCCCCCCCCAAGGGGAGGGGGGGGGGGGGGGGGGTTCAAAAACCAGGTGCATCAAAAACGATTATGCCGCGCATGTTCGTGCTTAATTATGTTTTTATACATCTATTAATACATTTGCTTGTTTAATTCTGGCTTCCGCGTTGATTTCGCGATGCTGAGCGATGCACTCAGTTGGGCCCCAGAGACACTGGCAAGAGAGACAGGGGTGGCAGTGCACGGCACAGGCTACCGCACCATGGTTCAATGATGTATTGTCATTACTAATCTCTTTAAAACTTTAAATGTAGCGCAGATGGCGAAGAATAAACGAGCTGTGACATTTCCCTAGTGTAATACACTCAGGGGGGGTCCAAACTGTTCATGGCCATGATAAGCCCCAGTGTAATAAGCCTCTTAGGGTTGCGTTGCTTTTGGCTCAGGTTGTATGGCCAGGGTTCGTCCATCTACGTCCGGTCGGAGATCCTCAACCACAGGCAGCTGTGCCACCCACATGTGGTCAAGTTCCATGAGGTGCGGCATGGTTTTTGTTTCAGTTTAGGGTTTGGATGTTTGGCGGTTTAGGGGCTCGGGTGACTGCCTGGGGCACCTGCTTCCTGTCAAGCTTTCTCAACCACAGGCAGCTGTGCCACCCCGATGTGGTCAAACTTCCATGACGTGCGCACTCTTTTGGATGAGGTCTGTTTGATTTGTTGAGGTTTTGCCTTTCATTGATGGATATTCACCTCAACCCAGTGATGGACATCACCCACGCTGCTGCACAACACAGAGTGCAGATCAGCTTGTGCTGCAACGCCATTCATGCACGTTTTTGACACCGCAGGTGTTCTTGACCAACAACCACCTGAATATTGTGATGGAGTACGCCAACGGTGGCAGCCTCTTTGATCACGTCAAGAGGCACCGGCGGCTGTCAGAAAAGGACGCGAGGTGCGCCGTCAGTACACAGCTTGTGTATTTTGCCGATGTCTGGAGTGCAGTCAAACCCGTTGCAGCGCAACATTGCTGAGGAGCACACCATCTTACCGAGGTGCATGTGGCGGCACCTATCTGGCAGTGCGCTAGTCAGCCGCTGACTTGCTTGAAGCAGCAGAGATGCTCTTTGAGTGCGAGCAAGCAGCACAGACATGTAAAACCGGTGTCCGAGACTCGCTCCTGCCGCCGTTGCTGTTGCTGCCAGGTGTTTCTTCCAGCAGATCATGATCGCAGTGGACTACTGCCACAGGGAAGGGTATCACCAACATTGCTGCTGCTGCTGCTGCTGCTGCTGCTGCTGCTGCCGCCGCCGCCATTGCTGCTGCTGCCAGGTGGTTCTTCCAGCAGATCATGATCGCAGTGGAGCACTGCCACAGGAAGGGCGTCACGAACATTGCTGCTGCCGCTGCTGCTGCTGCTGCCGCTGCTGCTGCTGCTAGGTGGTTCTTCCAGCAGATCATGATCGCAGTGGACTACTGCCACAAGAAGGGCGTCACCAACAGGGACATCAAGCTGGAAAACATCCTGCTGCAGGTGCGTGCACTGTAAAAAATGTCCCCTTGCCTGCTGATGCCTTTGGAGCTGCCAGTACTATCTGCTGTGGCGTGCCATCTTCCGCTGCTTGCAGCACATGTAGGGCAAGACGCTGCCGATTGTGAAGCTGTGTGATGGGGGCCAACTGTGCACCGCCAATATGTGCGCTTGGCTCAGCACCAGTCATTGAGACATGCCATTGCTGCTGTTTATTTTCCTGCCTGCAGCACATGCAAGGCAAGGCGCTGTCGATTGTAATAGTGGATGCTTCAATCACCTACTCAACCCAGCAAGTATTTGATGGCCTGCCACTGTTGTCTTTGTCTGCTGCCTGCAGCACATACAAGGCAGGGCGCTGCCGATTGTGAAGCTGTGTGACTGGGGCTACAGCAAGCTGGCTGAAGCAGGGCCGCGCACAGCAGTGGTGGGTGCAAAGCAGTGTCCACTTTACTTATTGGATCCACTCATCGTTCACATTGCAGAAGTCACCTCTTGAATCACGCATCTGCGGAATGTTGCATCAGCAGCTGTGTTACACATGGGCTCTTGATGTGACCTGGTGGCTGCAGCTGCCTCTGTGGTTGCTTCCACATGTCTGTTGATGCTGCTATTGTTGCTGCTTCTGTTGCATGCCTGGTGCTGCAGGGCACCGTGGCATACATGGCGCCAGAAGTGCTGCAGAACTGCCTGCAGTCGGAGCAGCAGCTGTATGACGGCTTTGCAGCAGACCTCTGGAGCTGTGGCGTGGTGTTGTACACGATGCTGCTGGGGCGGCGGCCCTTTGCAGATGAAGGGGGCGCAAACAAGAAGCTGCTGCAGCAAATGGCCAACCAGGTGAGGGTTTTTCTGGGGCTGGGTGTCGTGTCTGAGACCAGCTTGTGCTTATGCTTGTGTGCAACTGGGTGTAGGGTGTGGGTACCGAATGGGAAAGTGTGCTGGTGCGCGAGCGTTTGTGCTGCCTGGATTTTTTTTTGCACGTCAGTCAGGTGCGCGCGTGCACGCAGATCAAGCTTGTGTGGTGCGTGCAAGAAGTTTGTGCATCTGTGTTGCCGTATGGTTGCTGCTTGTTAGTTTGTGCTTGGTTGCGAGCTTTTGTTGCATGTCTTTCCACGTTTGTATGCGTGCATGCTTGCAAGCTCGTGTTGCGGTTGGACTAACGCGTGTGCTGCGCGTGCAGTGCATAATGTGGTTGTGCGTGCACACGTGTGCATGTTGTTGCGTGTGTATGTGCTCTGGTATGCTGCGCACTCTGTCAGCATGCTTGCATTTTGTTTTGTTTGTTGTGTGCATGCGCGTTGGTGGACATGTGAAGTTGCGGTGTGGTGCTGTACACGATGTTGTTGGGGCGGCGGCCCTTTGCTGATGAAGGAGGCGCAAACAAGAAGCTGCTGCAACAGATGGCCAACCAGGTGGGGTGATGTATTTAGGCATGTAGGTATATGAATTGTTGTTGTACAGGCATGTGGATTATTTGGTATTGTTCGGCTTGAGTATGCGAGTCTAGATATCAAACCATATGCTCATTTGTTCTGTTCTTGTGCGCAACACATGCACTTGTGCGGTTGCATGCGCGCACCAGCACGCTTGTAAACGCATGTGCGTGCGTTGGTTTGCGCATGTGTTTGTTTGCGTGTCATTCCATGTTTTCGCGCGAATGCACTATCGCGAGCCCATGCGACGCGTGCAGGTTGTGACCACTTGCGCGCCATTTGTGTCTTCGCGCGTGGTCATGTTTGTGCGCTCAAGCGAGCACACATATTTGCTCGCGTTCGACACGTGTAGGTTCGCGATAGCGCATGCATGCGTGCGAGTTTTTCGACGCATGCATTGAATGCGGGTGTGCAGGCACATGCGCGCGCGGCACATCCAATGTGCAACCGGATGTGCATGTTTTCACATTTGCGCGGACATGCAACACGCACATTTGCGAGCGCGTCTGCGTTCGTGCATGTTTACGAGTGTATATTAGTGCGTCCATGTGGTGCAATGCTGTGTTATCCATGCCTTCACACAATTCATAAGTCACACGCACGCGCATGCGTGTCGTCCATGCGGGCACGCGTGTGTTGCATCTGTGCACGCCCATGCATGTATTGTTCTTGCGCTCACGCCTGTGTTTTGTCATACACACAAGTGCCTGTATCGCTCGCCCGAGCGCGTGCGCGCGCATGTATCGTGTCCAAGCGCTCACGCGTGTTTGGCATGCACACATACTTGCGCGCGTGTGTTGGCCGTTTATGCACCCGTGTTTGGGTCCAGGCGCGCGCACATGGAATTTATCACACAAGTACGCTAGTTGTGATGTTGACATGCGCGTGCATGTGATGTTGACATGCGCGTGCATGTGATGTTGACATGCGCGTGCATGTGATGTTGACATGCGCGTGCATGTGATGTTGACATGCGCGTGCATGTGATGTTGACATGCGCGTGCATGTGATGTTGACATGCGGGTGCATGTGCGGTTCGTCAGACACGTGCGCGCGCATGCTGTCATGCGCGTGTGTCGCTCGCCCATGCACGCGCGTTCACATGCCTATTCACAAGAATGTGCACTTTTGGAACCCATGTGTTCACGCTTGCAGACGCATGCGCGTGTGTGCAAAGTTGTAGATGCATGGATCTGCCATCGTACATGCATGTTCATGTGCAATCGTGCCCTGTTGCAACCCAAACAGTGAATGTGTGCGCATGCATCTGCAAACATACATGCTTGTTCATGTGCTTGCAATCATAAGCGCGCGCACCAGCGCATTTGCAAACTCATGCATGCACGTGCACTTTTGTAGACGCATGCCCGCGCGTGCGTGTTTGCACATGGTTGTGCGTGAATGCACAGTTGCAGGCACATGTGCACGCGTACATGTCATGAGACGCATGCGCGGTTGATGGTTGCAGGCGCATGGGCACGCCTGCACGTTCGTATTCGCATGTGGGGGCTTGACTGCTATCAAGCACATGTGTGTGCGTGCACGTTTGCAAACCAGTGCACGCACAAGCATGTTTGCAGAAGTATGTGTGCGCGTGCACGTTTGCAAGCGCAAGCGCACGTGTGCACATTTGCGTGTTGGTAGAAGCGTGCGCACGTGTGCACATTTGCAAGCGCATGTGCGCGCGTGCATGTTTGCAGACAGGCATGCGTTTGCACACTTGCAGAAGGTCACGTGCGCATGCATCTTTGCAAGCGCATGCACGCGTGCACGTTTGCAGACGATTGGGTGCGCGTGTAAATTGGCAAACGCATGGCGCGGGGCGCGTTTGCATACGCATGCGCGCATGCACGTTTGCAAGCACATGCGCACGCATGTGATCCAATGATGATTCTTCTGCTGCCGTTGTTGCTGCCGTTGTCTCCACAGGTTGTCAAGCTGCTGTCGGGCGCTGCTACGCAGACTGCTGTCTTGCAAGCAATGTAAATCGATGTATTTGCCACTGCTGCTGTTGCTGCCGCTGGTGCAGGTGTATGAAATGCCTGACAGCTTGTCAAGCTGCTGCCAGGCGCTGCTGCGCCGTCTGCTGCACCCAGACCCACTGCAGCGCATCAAGATGGAAGGCGTGTTGCGGGACCCTTGGTTCCTCACAGGTACGAGTGTCTCAAAGCTCAAGGTGGCGCTTGGTAATCTTGCGGGGTTGGGGTTTTATGTCCGGCACCAGATGTTGATCGGCCCACTGCCGCACCAAGATGGAAGGCGTGCTGCGGGACCCATGGTTCCTCACATGTACGTCGTACTCGTCGAGTGTCTTGGGGTAGAGGGTCTGTGGTTTAGTGTGTGTATCATATTAGCAAATCTTGTTGCATTTGAAATGTTTAGATGTATCACGCAGATGACACTGGGGGGCTGCATGTGTCGTAGCCTGGCATGGTTTATTTTTTCTGAGGGGCGACAAGGCGGTGGCGCGTGTATGCAGTACACCATTCACATGTTGGCAATGCCAGCAAATGCTGCTGTTGATGTTGCTCCTTTTGCTGCCATTGGTGCAGGCCTGCCTCCAGGGGCGCTGGACATGGTGGACAAGTTTCTTAGCCGGCCCAGCAGCTGCACGCAAAGGGAGGCAGACATTGAGCAGATCGTGGCAGCAGCAGCAGCAGGTGATGTGATGCAGGAGGTGTGAGCCTGCACAAAGCAGCAGCAACAGCAGCAGCATGGGCTGCAGCATCAGCAGCGGATGTTGAGCAGGCGGCTTGAGCTCTGCAGCAGCACCTGCACGCAGAGCGAGGCATACATGAGTGAGCAGATCGTGGCAGCAGCAGACGTGATGCATCAGGTGTGAATTGGAGACAACAGCAGCAACATTACAATTGTACCTGATTGCTGGCATTTGCTGCTTTGTGTGTGGCGGCGTGTGTTTGCACTGCATGTGGCCGCGGTGGGCCGTGTGGAGCATCACACAGCTGCAGCGACATACCAACACCACTCTGCTAGTGCTTGTGATCAATCTTGACAACGCACATATGCTCGAGGGATGTATGCGCTGGGTCTGGTGTCCTGACTGTGATTCCATGTTAGTGTGTCCTGAACTGCGGCATGCACTGAGAGATCCATCTATATATATTATCTATATATAACACTGTCCATCTGTATGGACATTGAGTAGCTGAAGATTCACCTGATAATGCATGTCGCATGGTCTGGCATGAGGAGCTTTTGCCATGTTTGCTTTGCCATTCTGAAGATTTGAAGTCGCATTTGCTTCCTGCAGCCGTGCGCGGGGTTGTTACTTTCATTTAAGATGGTACTGGAACGTCTGTTACGGTGCAGCGCGCTTGCGTGTGATCCTTTGAGTCAGCAACACAACACATAGCAACCTAGTAGTGTGAGACTGTTTGATATGCACATGGCTATGTCACTTCACACTGCTTGGGCTCGGACTGATTGAGATGTGTTGAGCTGTGCATTTTGTCCATACAAAGTCACGATGTAGCTGCCCTGCTGCCTCCGTGCCGCAGGTTTGCATCGCATGTTCAAAGTAGTTTGGCTGTTGCAGTGGCACTGCGTGCATGCGTGCACAGCATGTGTAGAGTAATTTTGGCTGTTGCAGCGGCACTGCTGCATGTTTTGCATAGCATGTTGAAAGTAGTTTGGCGGTTGCAGTGGCACTGTGCGCATGTTTGCACAACATGTTGAGAGTAGTTTTGGCTGTTGCAGTGGCACTGCGTGCATATGTTTGCACAGCATGTTGAGAGTAGTTTTGGCTGTTGCGACGGCACTGCTTCTAACATATGACCGTCATAGGCTTTGGATAGTGGCAAGAAGAACGGTAAACGTGACTGTTGGAAGAACGGTAAACGCTGTGGTAGCGAGCCAGTAGGATTCCGTCCCCCCTGGTAACAAGAAAAAACGTGACTGTTGGACGGAAGTGTGCACGTGCAACCTTGTGTGCGGCTGAAGTAAGATGACAGTTTCAGGCATTGTGAAGCACAACCGTTCACCTGCAAGCAACTTACATTGAATGCTGGTCCAGAAGGACCCCTCCCTACAAACGCCAGGGGTTTTTTTACCCCCCGGACATTCTACTTATCCCATGAAATCCCAGTGAATAACGGCAATATCCCTGACAGACTGCCGGATATCCCCTATTATGACTTTATCCAGCAACTGCGGCGGACATCCAGTGGAGTTCTCCTGGATAACAGACAGTGCACTGGCAGGATGAGAACCTGTGTTCACTGCTTGGCAAGCGTTTCCTGTGCAGCCTAGCACACAGCCAGGGACAGGTTTCAACTCCTGGCACCACTCCTGAACAGCACTCAGCTGGCTTTCTCATGCTGCAGCTGCTATCAGTCAGGCTATGGTGATGCATACGTTTCAGCATAGAAAAGCAAGATATTTTACTCGATCCGACACCATGATGTTGATTTATGCAGTCTTGCACAGCACAGCTGCAGCGCAAAGCCTGCAAGGGTGCTGCTGTACGGCTGACTGTATGGACAGCATTGCGCTCAAGCCCAGGTAGCTTGACCGATGATCTGTTCGCCGCGACCCCTTCAAGAAGTTGAACATAGGTATATAATACATATTCTGCGACAAAGGCAGTCAACGGATGCCGTGTTGAAGGCTCTGTCATGTGTTACAATACAAACTAGAAGGGTACTACCTGCAAAGCACACCGCTTAAAGCTGATCATCAATAAGAAAGCACGTCCAGTTAACGATGAAAGAAAGCAGGATCAAGCTCGAGTTGCACACTACCGGTGCTTCATGCTGCAACAAACAGACTGCGAGCGAGCGTCCACGCGGCGCTCGCTATTTATATGCGCCAGTTATCTGTCCTTGAAAGATTGAAAGTCACCCTGCACAGATCGCTACGGAAGAGAGCTACACGAGCAGCAAGAATCTCTGCAGCAGGAGGCACCCTTCATCGTGCATCCCGCAGGCATTGCACGCTGTTGCGTGCCCAGGCAGCTTCAACAGACAACAGTACGGAAGCATCGTCCTGACGGCCATATGGAGCCACGTTCGGCCAGATCAGCTCGGGCATGAAGGACAGCAGCAGCAGCCTCCTGCTGTGCCATACGGTGCTCTTTCTGTATGCAGGCTGCAACCTGTAACTACCATTGCACCTCAGGTAAGTTATAGGAATGTAGCCGACAGGCTACGAGGTAGTTGTTAGTAGGGTATGCTGTGGCTGCTGCTGCTGCTGCTGCTGCTGCTGCGCCATAACACAACATTGTTCTTGTACTAGTGTCATGCTAGCAGCCGCACCAACCAAGCAGATTGCCCTGCCAGTGATTTCAAAACAGGATTCCGACGAGTGACTCTGGAATAACAATAGTCACTATTTGTGTGTTACACGACGTTGTACAGCCCGCGCTCGAGCCAATGCCAGGCTCATTGGGCATCCACTAAGTAAACCATCAACTGGATTGGGCCAGTGACTCTAGCGCAGTCATGTCACCAATCACCTGAAGCCATAGCAGCATCGCCATCGGCCCACGCCCCACTGGAGCCATCCAGCATGGTGTGCAGCCTTCCTGAGCATGCAATGCACGTGCACAAAGGCACAAGCCCAGGACGCCAGCTGTTATCTCGGGAAACCTCGGTGACCTAACAAGTGCAGCTGCTGCCATGCCTTGAAGCATGTCATTATGGTGCGAAAGCAGATGTACGTGCAGATGCAAATGCAGATATAAATATACAGAGCCGCCCCTGATCAGTGCCGTCTAAACCGTCTACCCCGGGCCAAACCGTCTATCTGTGCGAATGTTCTATCCCGTCCCATGCCAGCTCATGTTTCACCCGAACATACACCAACGCAAGGTCCAACCCAGCATGCACCTAGCTCGATCTTGGAAGCTTCATCGCAGTATACACCAACTCAAAACGCATTCTGTCGAGCACACACACTAGCTCGTGAGCCTTGATCAAGGCTCATCCTGTCGGTCATACACATCAGCAGATTCAACCGGGAACTGCACTAATACTGCTTTTTGATCCAGGCGACTGGTGGTGACGCATTCCCTACTGCTTGTCAAGTTAATGGGCTGTAGCTGCTGACCTCAGGCGCATGCTAAAACTACATTGTGAAAGAGTGAGGTGGCTGAACACAAAAAGAGTGAGGTGGACTATGCAGCAGTGTGACATTCTGTGTGACACAGTCACTGTTGCTGCTGCTGCTGCCTGGAGATAAGCAGCTCACGCGCATAAGCCAGTGCTGTACACATGTCTGCACAAACTGCCGCTGCGCAGCTGCCAAATCCTGCTGCGGCCGGGATCGGCACCCCTGTGCTGCTGTCAGCGTTGCTGCCGCTGCCGCTGCTTTGCCTTCACATAAGCGGCACACTCACATGAACATTTGATAAATGTCATGACTAATGACTGCTGTACTACAGCGATGATCGCCTACTGCGGTGCAGCACTGTTTGGCTGCAGCCGCCGGCATTGCCACCACTGCTGATCATTGCTGCTTGATGCTTCCAAGCTTATGCACGGTTGCCACTGCTGCTGCTGCTCGTGCTGCTGCTGCTGCTGCTGCTGCTGCCCTCACTGGTAGCTGTACGTGTTCATGGCCCACTGCTTGATGCCACTGACACTCCCAGCTGTGCCAGCCGCTGCAGCTGCAGCAGCCTTGCCCATTGCTTTCAGAGTGTTCACAATGCTGCTGTTGCTGTTGCTGCGGCTGCAGCAGCTGCTGCTGCTGCCCTCACTGATAGCTGTACGCGTTCATGGCCCACTGCTGCATGGCCTTCTCAAGCTCCTGCTTGATTGTCTCCTCACTCTGCAGCAGCAGCAGCAGCAGCAGCAGAAGCAGCAGCAGCAGCATGTAAGTGGCCGGATCATTCTGTGAGACAACATGGCCTTCTCAAGCTCCTGCTTGATTGTCTCCTCACTCTGCAGCAGCAGCAGCAGCAGCAGCAGCAGCAGAAGTATGATATGTCATTAGGAACTGCAGACCATGCATGAACACGGCGCAACCACCAAGCCAAAATAGATGCTGCAACCACATCCGTGCCAGCTCTTTCAGCCAAAAAACTAGTGCACGTCCAGTATACTGCAGTCTTATTTGCTCAGCCTTGGCCTATCAGCACCAACACCCTCCAGCTGCATGCATGCTGATCTGCTACACCCGACTTCAAACGACTGTGCAACATCATATTGAGACATGAAGCACCCTGCGCACCTGCAGCTTGCTGTAGTCCTCTTTGCCCAAGTACTCCCTCTTCAATGCCTCAGCCTGCAAGGCGCAGCAGCAGCAGCAGCAGCAGCAGTTCATGTGTCTGCAGTGCTGTAGCGGTTTGCTGGGTCTGCCACCAGGATGTGCCCAAGACATCAACAGGCAAATGCCAAGCACTCGTTTCCACATGTGCCCACATACAATTGAACCAGTGTTGTGCTGGAATGTCTGCGATTTTGCAGCGGTGCATTGGCCTTGGCTGCTGCGCCTAGACTACAAACATCAAAACTTGAAAACCTTGAACCCTCACCTCTGCCGGCAGGTTTTCCTTGAACCGTTGATGTGCGTAGATGTCTGCAATGCTGTAGCGCTTTGCTGGGTCGGGCACCAGGATGTGCCAAAGACATCAACAGGCAAACCGTAAACACTCATTTTCACATCTGCCCACGTACATTTGAACCAGGGCTGTGCTCAGACATCTGCAATTTTGCAGCGCTGCATGGGCCTTGGCTGCTGCCCCTAGAACTACAAACACCAAAACACAAACCCTTGAACCCTCACCTCTGCCGGCAGGTTTTCCTTGAACCACTGGTGCGCGTAGATGTCTGCGATGCTGTAGCGCTGTGCCGGGTCTGGCACCAGGATGTGTCTCAGCAGGTGCAGGCAGGGCTCGCTGACTGGGATGCTGCTTGGGGCCTGCCACTGTGTTCAGAATGAAGAGAAAGTGAGGAAAAGCCACAGAGAGTGATATATTGAAGGCAGGTGAGGCTTGGATACTAGCCGCAAAGTTGACAGCAGGGTGAAACATAGACTCAACATTGCAAAAAGGTGTGGCTGCTGGGTCGGGCACGAGGATGAGCTGCAGCTGTCACTACAACAAAGTAAAGATGATACTAATATAAACAATGAAGATAATGTAATAATAATAATAATAATAATAATAATAATAATAATAATAATAATAATAACAACAACAATATTACCAATAATAATTTTAATAACAACAATAATACCAATAATACTAATAACAGCATATAAACAACACATAAACAACATAACCTCACCTGTCCCTCCATGATGCGCAGCAGCAGCAACTTGTTTCGCTCCTCAAGCGATTTCGCTGCCGGGTCTGGCGGGAAGGGTGTGGCGCCAAACAGCATCCAGAACAGCATCACACCGCAGCTCCAGATGTCACATTTTACGCCGTCGTATGCTGTGCCGCTTCTTGAGCTGATCACTTCCGGCGCCATGCACACCAGCGTGCCCACCTGCAGAATTAGGTTGAGTGGGTGAATTAAACCAGTTATATGGTTTGGTTAAGCACTTTGTGGAAGGAGAGACGGCTCTGGCGTTGTACGCAAGGCGTGTTTGGCCTGGGAGCATTAGGTCTGCTGTGTCAACTTTGCATGAGGCAGCTCCAGATGTCACACTTTACGACGACGTATGCTGTGCCGCTTCTTGAGCTGATCACTTCCAGCGCCATGCACAACAGCGTGCCCACCGGCGGAATTAGGTTGAGTGGGTGAATCAAATCAGTTATATGGTTTGGTTAAGCACTTTGTGGAAGGAGAGACGGCTCTGGCGTTGTACGCAAGGTGTGTTTGGCCTGGGAGCATCAGGTCTGCTGTGTCAACCATGCATGAGGCAGCTCCAGATGTCACACTTTACGCCGTCGTATGCTGTGCCGGTTCTTGAGCTGATCACTTCCGGCGCCATGCACACCAGCGTGCCCACCTGCAGAATCAGGTTGAGTGGGTGAAACAAAACATTTTTTTGGTTTGGTTAGGCATGTGTGGAAGGAGAGACGGCTCTGGCGTTGTACGCAAGCTGCTTGGGAGCATTAGGTCTGTTGTGGCAACTTTGCATGCCGCAGCTCCAGATGTCACACTTGATGCAGTTATAAGTGGTGTAAGCAAATGGGCTGTTTGGCCTGCAGGCGTTAGTTAGGTTGGTTCAAGCTGTTATGGCATCTGCAGGTCCAGATGTCACATTTGACGCCGTCAAATGTAATGCGGCTTCTTGGCGACAGAAGCCCTGGACATGGCGATAGTGCTTGGTATCAGGAAAGTCTTGCAATACGCCATGATACGCTATAATCAATTAATGTTTTATGATGCATCACCTTTGTCTTGGGGTCGCTGGTCTGGTATGCCTTGAAGTAGCAAAAATCATGGCTTGGACCAGGTTTGTTTTGTAAGCAACGTTTTCAAATAACGAAATTCCTGATTCTAATCAATGCATTTTACCGAATCAGTTGCGGAAGATCTATGTTATCAGCAACCATCACCTTGGTCTTTGGGTCGCTGGTCTGGTAGGCCTTGCAGTAGCCGAAGTCGGCAATCTTCAGCACCGGCGGCCGCGGCTCGTTGGGGAACACCTGGCAGCAGCAGCAGCAGCAGCAGCAGCAGCAGCAGCAGCAGCAGCAGCAGCAGCAGCAGCAAAATCGGCAACAGCAGCGTAAGACACTGCATGCAGGTTGAGTTGCTCCTGCCAGGCAATATTGGCCCACCTCACAACTGCTCATCTGAAACTCCTGGCTGCTGTGGCGGCAGCAACCCGTTTTCAGCAGGTAGAACCTGGCTGTTCGCTTTGAACAGCTGAACCTCATCCCTCCTGTAGCCTCACCTGCACCACCATGTTGCTGAGCTTTGTGTCCCTGTTGACCACGCCTATCGAATTCGAGTAAATCGCCGTTGTAAACAAAGATACAGCGCACTTATTATCTGAAACCATGAACTTTGGACTGATGTCTCAGATCCTAACCTGCACCAGCACCAGATCCTAACCTGCACCAGCACCAGATCCTAACCTGCACCAGCACCAGATCCTAACCTGCACCAGCACCAGATCCTAACCTGCACCAGCACCAGATCCTAACCTGCACCAGCACCAGATCCTAACCTGCACCAGCACCAGATCCTAACCTGCACCAGCACCAGATCCTAACCTGCACCAGCACCAGATCCTAACCTGCACCAGCACCAGATCCTAACCTGCACCAGCACCAGATCCTCACCTGCACCAGCACCAGATCCTCACCTGCACCAGCACCAGATCCTCACCTGCACCAGCACCAGATCCTCACCTGCACCAGCACGTTGTTCAGCTTCACGTCCCTGTTGACAACGCCTGTCTGGTGGCAGTAATTCAGCGCAATGATTATCAGCCCGATGATTAGCTGCTGGCAGAGCCTCAGCCTTGCTAACCACTACATGCACAGGAGTGTTATGCAGCTGGGCACCTGGGTTGACTGCACACGTTCAATGGCACTAGCACAGCCTGAACCTTAAACCACAAAACAAAACCAGGCCTTCCCTTTAACCCTGAACCCAAGCATGCCTAAACCCTCACCTGCACCAGCATGTTGTTCAGCTTCACGTCCCTGTTGACAACGCCTTTCTGGTGGCAGGAGATCATACCCTGAAACAGATCAACAGTGAAATAACCAACTAAAACATGAACTGTCAACTGTTATTTCAAACCCTCACCTGCACCAGCATGTTGTTCAGCTTCACGTCCCTGTTGACAACACCTTTCTGGTGGCAGGAGATCATAACCTGAAACAGATCAACAATGAACTAACCAACTAGAAACATGAACTGTCAACTGTTATTTCAAACCCTCACCTGCACCAGCATGTTGTTCAGCTTCACGTCCCTGTTGACAACACCTTTCTGGTGGCAGTAATCCAGGCCGATGATTAGCTGCTGGAAAAACCAGCGGGCAGCAGTCTCGCTGAAGTGGCCGCTCTGGCACAGGTGCCTGCAGCAGCAGCAGCAGCAGCAGCAGCAGCAGCAGCAGCAGCAGCGGCCGCAGGGACAGCGCCAGGGACAGTGTCAGTATCCGGCAAAGAGATGAACGGCAGCTATCGCCAAAAGGGTATCACAGTGTAGCTCGTGTGACAGTCAATTGCAAATTAAACACTTTTTTCAGCAAGAGGTGAACCCAGAGGAGGGAGCCACTCCCAAACCACCTTGGGTGATTCTAAACCAGTGAGGGCAAACCCATAAGCCAGGGCCAGCTACGGCCAAAACCTTGAAGCAACAGGGTATCTCAGTGTAGCTCGTGTGACAGCAAACATATCGCAGTGTAGCTATTGCAGTGTAGCTCGTGTGACAGCAAAACTTTAACTGGGCGCGCATCTAAGTCGCAACCAACTTGACCGCAACTTACTCGTTCAGGCTGCGCCCCGAACCCCGTACTCCATCACAATGCCAATGCTCTCCTTCAGTCAAAAAGTTGCTCGTTCAACACATGGAACCCACAAGGATTGCCCTCCATCACGATGCAAATGCACATTACAAAACAGAAATCAACCATTTCCCACAAATGTTGTCTGCAATGCAACCGACTCACTCGTACAGACTGCGCCCCGATGCGTACTCCATCACAATGCAAATGCTCTCCTGTAACTAAAAATTGCTGGTGTTACATATGTTTCACAAATGTAACCCACAAGATCTGCCCTCCGTCAAGATGCAAATGCATTTTTAATACAGAAAGCAACCATTCTACACATGTTTTGCAATGCATTTCACTCACTCGTACAGGCTGCGTCCCGATGCGTACTCCATCACAATGCAGATGTAGTGCGGCGTTGTGAATACCTCTTTGAAGCCAATGACAAAGGGGTGCTGCAGCTTGCGGTGGTTCAACACCTCTGCAGATATGTAGCTGCGTTGAAGACAGCAGCAGCAGAAGAAGCAGCAGCAGCACAGCAGCAGCAGCAGCAGCAGCAGCAGCAGTGATGTGAACACCTCCTTGAAGCCAATGACAAAGGGGTGCTGTAGCTTGCGGTGGTTGAGCACCTCTGCAGAGAGGTAGCTGCGTTAAAGAGAGCAGCAGCAGCAGCAGCAGCAGCAGCAGCAGCAGCAGCAGTATAGCAGCAGCAGCAGCAGCAGCAGCAGCAGTGATGTGAACACCTCCTTGAAGCCAATGACAAAGGGGTGCTGTAGCTTGCGGTGGTTGAGCACCTCTGCAGAGAGGTAGCTGCGTTAAAGAGAGCAGCAGCAGCAGCAGCAGCAGCAGCAGCAGCAGCAGCAGTATAGCAGCAGCAGCAGCAGCAGCAGCAGCAGCAGCAGTGTTGTGAACACCTTCTTGAAGCCGATGACAAAGGGGTGCTGCAGCTTGCGGTGGTTCAGCACCTCTGCAGAGATGTATCTGCGTTGAAGAGAGCGGCAGCAGCAGCAGCAGCAGCAGCAGCACTCTCAAATTGCGGCACACACAGATCAGAATACCGACTCATTTCAGAACTTCAAGACAAGGCGTTGGGCTTGAGGCACTGTATGGCCACCTGCTGCTGGCCCTGCCGCTGCCTGCCACTTGCTGCCGGCACTGACTGACTTTTCAGAAGAAGAAACTACCATCGCCCCTGCCGCTGCTGCTGTGTTGCGGCTGCATGGAACACTTATCCTGGACAATTTATACACACCCCAACAAACAAATCATGACACACACACATGCTGCAAATCTATTCAGCTCACCGGAACGTCACGGTGTTGGGCTTGAGGCACTGTATGGCCACCTGCTGCTGGGCCTGCCACTGCCTGCCACTTGCTGCCCGCACTGATTTACTTTTCAGAAGAATAAGATACCATCGCCCCTGCCGCTGTTGCTGTGCTGCGGCTCCATGGATTACTTGATCCTGGACAATCAAACATACACCCAATAATTCAATCATGACACATGCAGACCGCAGAATACTTACCGAACGTCACCGTGTTGGGCTTGAGGCACTTTATGGCCACCTGCTGCTGGCTCTGCCATTGCTTGGCAGTTGCTGCCCGCACTGACTGCTGTTTTTCCAAGAAAACTACTACAGCAGCCGCTGCTGCCGTTGCTGTGCTATGGCTGCATTACAGCTTGGCAGATTCAAGTCGCCGCAATTCCATCATCCAAGTCGGAACACAGAGAGACCACAAAAGCATCTCACCGGAAAGTCACGGTGTTGGGCTTGAGGCACTTTATGGCCACCTGCTGCTGGCCCTGCCGTCACTTGGCAGTTGCTGCACGCACTGACTGCCGTTTTCCCAAGGAAACTACTACAGCAGCCGCTGCTGCCGTTGCTGTGCTATGGCTGCATTGAAGCTGGGCAGATCTAAGTCGCCGCCATTCCATTATCAAATTAAAACACACAGAGACCACAAAAGCATCTCACCGGAGCGTCACAGTATTGGGCTTGAGGCACTTTATGGCCACCTGCTGCTGGCCCTGATTGTCATGTGCCAGCAGCACGACGCCAAACTTGCCCCGCCCCAGCTCCTCAACCTGCGGCGTTATAACAAAAGTGACAGCCACAGAAGGATTGTAACATCACTTTCTCCTGGAGATGCTGGTAGTGGTAGGGTGAATATGAGTTACATATCCCTGAGAAACGAAGCATTTAGACTTGCCCCTCGCCCGTCAGTGCTGCTGCTGCTGCTGCTTCTGTGGAGTTCCATCTGGTTGGAAATGCAGCCCCTGCAAGCATCCATTACCCTGTACAAAAGCTGCAGAACAGTACCTGGCAACCCTTTGAAAAGAGGGTGGCAGCAGCAGCAGCATTGGCAGCAGCAACATCCAGTCACTAAAACCTGCTGCACACATCCAGTCCCTAAAACCTGCTGCACACCTTGCTGTAGCGCTCATGGCCTTGCAGCGGGTCGTCATCAGCAGCTGCTGCCTCCTCAGCTGCTGTGCCTGCAGCAGAAGCAGCAGCAGCAGCAGCAGCAGCAGCAGCAGCAGCAGCAGCAGCAGCAGCAGCAGCGACAAACCAGTCCACAAAAAGCAGCAGTAAGATCGCAGCGGCCTCTCCTTCAAGCACTGTAGCAATGTATAGAATGATAGATGGAAGATTGATAGAATGATGGAATGATAGAATGATGGTGATGCAGGACGCTCAGCATAGCTGTGTTTCAGAAGACTGCTGATGCTTTAATTGCAAGCATTTGGGTGCCGCAAGCTGATCCGGTGCAGCTGCCGTACTGTTAGGAGAGGACAGCAAAGTTGTACAACACCCTCCATGCTGTGTGACACCTGCTGCTGCTGCTGCCCTTGCTGCTGCTACGGCACTGCAGCTGCTGCAGCCCTAGCGCTGCTGCTGCATTGCTGCTGCTGCTGCTGCTGCTGCCCTAGCTGCTGCTGCTGCCCTAGCTGCTGCTGCTGCTGCTGCTGCTGCTGCCTTGTGCACCTGAAGCCAGGGCTCCCAGTGTAGCTGCTGCCTCGGCTGCTTCGACATCATCGTCTGTCTCGTGATCTATGTTCATGGATTCCATAACGAGTGCTGCTGCGAGTGCTCTTGCAGGAACTAGGCACGGGGAGAGGTCACTGCCGGGATAGCTCTGCCTGCAGCTGCTGCTGGTGCTGTTGTCACTGCTCTTCTGCTCCGGCACGTCGCTGCGATTCACTTGCAGTGCGTGCTTAACATCCTGTTTTGAGGCAGCAAGGGCGAGAAAAGAGACTCCCAAAACGGAGTCCTGTACTGTTTGCTGCAGAGCGACCAGAGCTCAGGGTGAAGCGTGCAGCAGGATCGACAATTGGTCAACGGTCAACTGCATTGCGCGACGAATTAAACAACGTTTTGAACACAGCAGGCCGGCAGCGAACTGTCTGAGAGTCTGACATATGGCTCGTTTCTCGGAAGTTAGAAAGACGGTCGTCCTGCTTTGTGACATGTAGGTACTAGACTGTCTAGTAGCAACACGCTTCAGCTTCAAGCCTTTGGCTGCCGACAACAAAATGTTTTAGCTGAAAGTGCAGGTTCTGCACGATCCACGGCGTCTTTATGCGGTGATCAATGCAAATGCTTTCAAAGGATCAGTGCAGTGCAGTGCAGCACCATGCTGCAGGCTGCGGCAGTGCATGCCTTCTTAGTAGGCAAGTTGCACACGTGTGTTATATGCGTCATGACTGGCACGATGGGTAACTGGTGCTGTAATTCATCTTCATTCCCCACAATCCTACTGGCTCTGGTGTGCTTTTTTCAGCTGTAGCACACGGACCCTTCCGGAAGGGTGTGGGGGTGAATCTCCTCTCAGAGTGTAATGATTCGGATGTCACCCGCTGCACAGAGGAGGAGAGCAGTGCTGTTCCGGTCCGGGTGCTGGCCACCCCTGTGATGGGGTGCTGGCCACCCCTGTGATGGGGTGCTGGCCACCCCTGTGATGGGGTGCTGAATGTGTCGCAAAGAAAGAGTCTTTCGGGTGATGCAGTGGCTCCTATCCCCCGGCGCGGTGTGCAACTTGCCTAAAAAGCATGCACTGCGAATCAGTGCGCTCAATCGTGCTATTGTTCTCTGCTTGCACCTACACACAGCGGCCCGTGTTTTTTGTTCACTTTTATGATCACTTTTATGAAGCAGGCACCTGCTTTGGTGGCCGCTTTTGTGCACTGCTGCTATCTGATGCGGTGTCACCCGGACACTGATCCTGAGATCCTTCTGTCCTCTCAGGCTATTGCTCAAGCTATTGATGATGCTGATGAGTTTTTTTCTGCGTTGTCGTCTGACGGTTTGGACGATGATGAGTTGTTCTTCGATGTTTCCTCCCCCTATGAGCCTCTCGTTGGCTCCTGACTGGGGTTCCCACTCCTCGTTGAGTGGAGCATGTAATGTAATGTAATGTAATGTATGTTCACCACCACTAGCGCACTGCCGCAGTGGTCTTGGCGGCCAAGAGGATTCTGGTCAGAAACGGGATTCGACCAGGATTCTCTTGCCCAGACTCTGCCAGGGTCATGGTAGTGGTTGTGAACATAACAAACAACTGACGAAACAAAAATCAAGGAGTCAAAACTGCCAAAAATCATCATTAATTTAATGCGTTGGTTGTGAATTCGCCCCTAGATATGAATATTAAATAGAAATAAATCCAAAGATTGCCTCATCTGAGGGCAATTGCCCAGGAAAATAAGAATGTCAACAGAGCCTCAATCGAAGACAGCCTTCAAGCTTGATGGCCGGTACCGGCCATTTCTTCTTGCAGCACACAAAGCCTGCCTGTGTGCAGCTGCCCTTGAGCCACAACCAGCAACACGCAACAACACGTTTGCGCTGACTCAGCGAACAGGAAGCACACTGCAGACCCCTGTGCTCCTTGGGCTGCTCCTGCTGGGCCTTGGCATTGCAGCCGTGCCATCAGCAGCTCGGCTGCAAGCAGCCGACCCCTCCGCCAACAAGCCCTGCTCCAACCCCTCCATGCCCAACACAGTGTTTGAAGCAACCTGCAAGAACATCGCTGCAGGCGGCAAGTGCACCGGCAAATGCGTGGATGACTACGCACCTGCTGCTGTATGGCCAGAGCCACAAGCAGGCTGCTTGGCCAACGGCACGTGAGTTGCAAAGGTATTGGTTAACACCCACAGCAAGCATGTACATGATTGTTGCTGCTGCTGCTGCTGCTGCTGTTGCTGCTGCTGCTGCGCCTGCAAGACAGTGTATGTGTTGCATCTGCTTCATCAGCTTGGAATGCATAGAGAGAGTGTGTGCGGCTGCTTTGTCCCTGCGGGAGGGGCAGCACAAGTTGACGCTAAGCCATGCAGATCACTGTGCATAGCCGCGTGAATAGCAGCCTTGGCTTTGGCAATGCAGAGGCAGGCAGTTATGATGGGAGAAGTTGCACCACCAAATGCTCTAAGACAGGCATTACAGAATACCCATGTTACCTGCAGATAGAGCACAGCACGCGCTACCTGCAATGCAATGCAATCTGCTGGGCCGTGGCATCACAAGGAGTTCTGCAGACTTACTTCTATGTGCTGTCTCCGTTTTGCTTTGATCTATTGTTGAATTCAACCCCCAGGTGGACCTACCAAGGCAAGTGCTGGCCGTACTGCAAGGCTGCCAAGCTCCCGAAAGCCAACAACGCTGAACCCTACCCAGCCTCCAGCTGTGACAACATGAAGTACCTTCAGTCCTGCAAGGCACCCTGCAAGGCTGGGTTTTCAGGCGAAACCGCGGCGGCCTGCAGCCAGAGCGGCAGGTGGCAGCATCGCAACACGTGCAAGAGGACTTCCTGCCCTACTGCTCCTCGTGCTGTTTTGAAGAGCCAAAGCCCATGGGGTGATTCCTGCAAGGTGGGTGTTATGCAAGCATAGTTTCCATCCTGCTGCTTTTTGCGCGTTCCTGCCGGGCCTTGGTCTATGGACTAAGTTATGCAAGGTTGGCTGCAAGCATGTGTCCACCCCTCTGCTTTGCTTGGGCAGTACATGCTGCACCAACTGCCGTCACAGGCAGACGGGTGGCCTATGCCGCGTGGCATTGCATCACAAGCTAGCTGCAGCCGGCACTGATGGGTGGCCCATTGCTGCCTTGCAGCATGTGCAATGCATTGTTGATGGTGTTGATGCTCTGGCTTGATGGGTAACATGATGATGATGCATTGTTGGTGAGGAGGTCAGCCTTTGCCGCACGGGGTGTATCAAAACCCAAGCTTGCAGTTGCGGCAACAGCAGGACTAGGCGCCGGTGGTGCTGGGCAAAGCCTCACCCATCTCATCTGAGAAGAGCACTGTTGCAGATGCATGGCACAGCCGCTGCTGCTGCGCATTGCTGCACTGCTGCTCATGCAGGGCATGAGATGCTGCTGAGGGTTTGAGCACAGCCATTGAGCTCTGATGTCGCTGCTGAACACTGCTGCACACGCATGGCATGCGCGCTGCTGCTGGGCGCTGCTGATGCTGCTGGTGAATGCTGCTGCTGAACTCTGCTGCACATGCATGGCATGAGGACAGCACTGCTGCACACGCTGACAGTTGCACTGAGCATTCGACAACCTGTGTTGCGCCCCTTAGTCATTTCCTCCAAATGCATACTCGCATTGCCAATCAATCAAGCCACAACGGCATCAAACAATACCAATCAACAACCTGAATCCTCCTTCACATGCTGCTTCTTGCGCAGAACATCACAGTTGTTGACAATTGCACAGCCATTACTGTGCTGCATCTGCCTGACCAGACAACCCGCTTTGAGGTCACTGCTGTCTGCGCATGACGGCAAGGTCAGGGGTCAATCACATGGCCAGCTGCATAGCACATCATAACTGCACTGCCTCTGTCTAACCAAACACCCCGCCTGCACTTCCCTGCTGCCCGCGCAGAACGTCACGTTTGGCGGCAACTGCACCACTGGATGCAGCACAGGCTTCCAAGGCAGTATCACTGCCCGCTGCATCACCCAAGGTGGCACCGCTGGCAGATCAACGGCACCTGCCTCCCAGTTGCCATCCCCACCGCGGTCTACAGGGTTGCGATCGCGCTTTCTGGCACCCGCAACTGCTCTGCCAATGCCCCCCAGGCAGCTGGCCAAGCCCTGCAGCAGTACCTGACTACCTCTGGCGCACAAGATGTATCTGTGGTGCCCCAGTGTGTCAGCCGCGGCCTGCCTGGCAATGCCAGCACCAACAGCACCACACCGGCTGCCCAGCCGCTCACGCTGCTGCTGCTGGCCACATTCAATGGCACAGCTGCACTTAGGGACACCCTGCTGCAAGTCACAAATGCAGACTCCCTGAACAAGATGGTGTCTGCTGCCGTGAACGCTTCCAACGGCGCCCTCACGTTGTCGACCGTACCTTGCGCTGTGCTCAGCCTGCCCACCCCAACAGCGTCAAGGAAGCGCGCCGCCGCCGCAGCCAACTCAACAGCGGCTTCGCCTGCTGCTGCAGACATTTGGGCTGTCAGCGGCCGCCAATGGTGGCAGTCCTTCCTCATTTGCTGCCCTCCAGCCCTTTTTGCTGTATGTGGTGTACACTGACCCTGGCCAGGTTGTCAGCAACATCCAACTGACATTTCCCTCCTTCAACCCCCCGGGCATCGTTCAGGCCACGTTGGTCGGTGACAATGTAACGGACGCCTTTGGCACCATGTGCTACATCTGCGTGCCCCTGGCCCCGGCCGTTGCCAGTATCACCGTTTCCACAGTGACAGGACCCAACGTTACAGTTGACACATCCATCAGTGTGGTGAAGGAGCCATGCCTTGAGGAGTGCCTGCTGAAGTTTTCTGACTGCACTACGTATCAGTGTAACACTACGTCTTCCCAGTGTTCTGTGACGTTCAACCAGGGCGCATGCAGGTGAGCATGGCCAGCGGTGGGCAAAAGCAGCATGCAGGAACTGCACACCTGGTCCTTGCTAAGGAACAGATCAAGACAAACATTGCTGCATCGTATGTCTGTGTAGGAAACATTCCAGCGGTGTCAGGTGATGTGTGACATAAGGGTGATGCGTGACATAGCGCATTTGCAGCAGAGCATTCCCATGTTGCATGGTGATCACATGCGCACCCCGCACCCTCCAAGAGGATCCAACGTCAACCGGTCGACCGCATCACACGACTGAGCCGCTTGTAAGATACAGCCCAGACTATCCGTGTTTGCAGGAAACTGCACATTGCCTGCAAACTCAGCAGCTGTTTGTGTCTAATTTGATGGCTAAGTGACGTAAATTGCACTGACAAGTACTGTCGACGCAGCGCATGCACCTACCCGTATGGTTCGCCCTTGACTAGTGCGAACGCAATAATGAGCGAGCAGCTCTGGACTTTCTTTCCGTGTGTATGTGTCTGACCTGCACTCGCGCATTTTTTCTGCCTGCAGTCTTGGTGGATCAGCAGGTGTTGATGGAGTATGCTCCAATGGCGTATGCGTGAATGCAACAAGCCCACCACCCACATGCCCAAACAACAAGTGCGGACCGGTGAGTTGCCTGCACCCTTGGGGTACTGCTGCTGCCACCTGTCACAATGACTTGAGAGGGTTGAGTTACATGTGGGTGCTGGCACCGCCTTAGTTGGTATGAGCCACAGCAGGGGGAACACATCGTCTGAGATGAGAAATTAACAGAGTGAGCGCCAACAACATGATGCAAACTCTTTGCACGCCAATGGTGCTTGTGCTGGTGCACTGCTACAGAGGTTCAGGTTGCAGGAAGTTGAAATCAACAGCATGTTGTAAAGGCAAGCCAGGCCTTATGCCTGAATCCAAGGATGCCAGTCGATAGTGATACTGAATCATCATTGACAATGCATGGTGCTGCTGCTGCCGCTGCTGCTGCTGCTGCTGCTGCTGTGCTTGTGTGGCAGGCCCTGCCATGCAACGGATCTCTCTGTGACTCTGCAGGCCCTGCCATGCAACGGATCTCTCTGTGACTCTGCAACAGGCAACTGCATCCCATACTCACATAACGACAAGCGCGCATGCCCTGTTGCTGGTGGTGGCAACGGCACTTGCATCAGCAGTCAGGTGAGTTTGTGTGTGCGCGGGAGTGGGCTCGTGCGTGTGTATGTCCCTGACATGCTACGCAGTACTATGCTAGCCATTCCACACAATTTGGTTTCAACACTTTGACAGCTGCTGCTGTACATGCTTTCAGCCTGTCCTTGTCCGTCTCTAATTTTCGCACAGAAGCGCATAGGCTCAAGCAGGCTTGCCTGCTTCTGATGCGTAGGACTTGTAACTTGTAACTTGCTTTCAGCCAGGGCTCTGCGTCTTCCCTGACATTTGAAGTTATCGGCTGACCTGACCGTGTTCTGCCCTGCCCTGCTTCCCTGTCGTGCAGTGCGTCGCCAACAACAACAACGCCACCGACCCCTGTACAGCGTGCCCCTCCGTTCCTGGGGTGTGCTCCGGCTCAAGCTGTGTGAACAAAACCTGTGTTCCCTTCTCTCAGAATGACAACCGCACATGCTCTCTTACTGGCGGCGGCAGCGGCATCTGTGTCAGTGGTCAGGTGAGAAGTGCTTGCATGTGCCCGGCCTGTCCTTATCCTCCAGCATTTCATGCACCAGAGAGCAGAGGCTCATATCGACTGCATCAGTCTTGCTTGCTTTGTGCGTAGAACATGTGAGTGTACGCCAAAGCAGCCGAGGTCATGTGTCAAACGTGTGTGCACTCATCATTCTGCTTCAAAGACAGCCACAAGATGCAAATCAGGCTGTAACACCTACTTGCCAATGCTTCTGCCTTGGCTAGCATGGATTTGCTTCACACACACCAGGAATCTCACAAGGCTGCATAGCATCTGTTTTTGTGCCTTCCCAACACAGCTCACGTGCACCTGAAACTGCAGATGTGGCATTCTGACTGCCTGACTGCCTGCTTCGCTGCGCTGCCTCCTTGCATTTGCTGCCTTGTCTGTCTGCCCTGCCTTGAAGTGTGCCGTGAACAACAACGTCACCGACCCCTGCGCAGCGTGTGCAGCAACTATCCCGGGGGTGTGCTCAGGCTCAAGCTGTGTCAAAAAAAGCATGCGTGCCATTTTCGTACAACGATTTCCGCATCTGCACGGCAGCTGGTGGTGGCAGTGGCGTCTGTACCGGTGGCCAGGTGAGTCATTTTGTCATTTTTGGCGTCTGAGTAATTGTGCCATTTTCTGTCATTTTTGATGTCTGTATCTGCGGGCAGGTGAGTAATTTCATCTGCAGTTTTGTGCACGTTGGAGCAGCGGGCGAGGGCGCAACATTTGAGCAGCGGGTGAGGGCGCCATAGAGCACATTTCATGCGTGCTTTGTTGCTTTTTTGGCAGCGTGATGCAGAGATTCCAGTCGGCCGACCACGAGGATCATCTGGCTTAGCCGTTGCATGTGGTGCACACGTATGCCTGTAGCTGCCGCATGCCATGCTGACATGACACTCTGCACTGCTGCTTGTATTGCCGCTTTGCCTTGCAGTGCGTCGCCACAACTCCTCCCCCAAACCCTTGTGCTGCATGCGGGACGCTTCCAGGAGCCTGCTCCGGCACAACTTGCTTGAACGGGCAGTGTGTGCCACAGACTGTTGCCGATAAGACACCATGCAACACTGCCGCGGGCACTAACACAGGTGCGCTGGGATTGCTGGGAGTCCAGGGTTTTTGTTTGCATGCTTGGTTTGTATAACCAGCTGATTTGCGTCGCGCAGATTCTGTCCGGTGTTCAGCGGAGTTGAGAGAGTTGGATGGTTGCAAGTTGACAATCATACATTGGGTGCTTTTGAAGCAAAGCAAGTTGTTGAAAGTCAGCATTAGTAAGCAAGACTCGGCTTGCTGAGTGGACCGTGTTGCCAATATCTGGTGCTGGAGAGTGCAGAACTGCTTCCTGCATATGGTTCGTGGCAGTTGATTGATTGATTGCTTGATTGAGTTCGGGGCGTTTTCTGTGACCAGAAAAAATCGAACACCATTTTGACAAACTGCACAGGACAGCCCTAGGTCGCTTTGGTGGCAGGCTGTGCCTTTGACAAACGTACCATGTGCACCAGTCATCAACTGAATTTTTTATTTATTTCAGCCTCACCCCACCTTTGCCGTGTGTTTGCATGTCTCCAGGCACATGCAGCAGCGGCACCTGCGTCAGCAACTGTGCCGGCAAGGTGTGTTCATCAACAACGTGCAAGCCGATGGTGTGCAACCCTCAGGATGGCACCTGCATTCCAGCTGCGGTGCAGCCCACCTCTACAACTCAGTGCGATGCTGGCAGTGGTGCAGGCACAGGGACGTGCAACAATGGCAACTGCGTCAGCAAGTGTGCTGGCGTGAGTTGTGCAGCACAGACCAACGTGCGCGGCACCTTCACTTGCACGCCAACCACTGGAAAGTGTGCTTTTATTACGCCAGCTGCACCTGGTACGCTATGCGAGTATGCCAAAGGTGTTGCCAACAGTGGGCGGTGCGAAGAAGGCATCTGCGTTGCTCCCGCATGTTACAACAAGTGCCCGGCAGACACCGACTGCGTCACATACACGTGTAATGTGAAGAGCACAACTGCAACCTGTGACGAGACTAAAAACAAGCGGCTCTGCACAGCATCTACCAACCCTTTTACAGGTGTGTGTGGCGCAGCCCCTCAATGGGCGTGTACAGCTATTGAGTACAAAAGCCGTGCAGCCTTCACAGCAGAATCGGCACATTCCAGCAGCGACAACGGAGGCACCTGGAAGAGTGGCTTCGTGGAAGATGTGGGACCAAAGTTTGGCACATGGGCAGGGCGCAACATTGCTGCCAGCGCTGATGGCACGGTATTGATTGCAGCAAAGACCGGAGGCAAAGTCTGGAAGTCAACGGACAGGTGAGCACTGGCTTTTGCGACCCTTCTTACGGCCTAGCTTTAGTTGAAAGTATTGGCCACATGCGTGTGAGCATGGCCGGTACCTTTTACATCTTCCTTTCTTCAGCTGCCCCAATGTACAGGTGTGACGAGTTCGTGAGTCTCTGAACTTCATGTGTGTCCTTGCTGTGGCAGGAGCAGCTGCGTCAGGACAAGCATGCATGCGGACTTTCTGAAAATGTAGTTCCGATTTAATTGCGACAAAGCATAGTAGTGTGGTGACAGGACAGCAGCATGTGCTCCAGGCACCCTATCAGCATACTCGTTAATGCATCTCGCCACAATCCGCTGCTTTGCTGTCGTGGTTTGCAGTGGGGATACTTGGACAGCCCTGGCCAACCAACCCTCAAGTGATGATCAGAACTGGGTTGCTGTGGCGGCCTCATCAGATGCAAGCAAGATTATCCTGCTAGATTATCCGAGGGCGATGTGCATGTGTCTGCAAACGGTGAGGCCCTCAGGCTTGTGCTGCGGCCTTTGTGTGCATTGATGTAGTGTTGCGCGTGTGCCCTGGCACCATCTTGACAGGCGTGTGTTGCAACAAACTGTGCGCTGTAATGCATTGAATCCGGCAAAGCCGACTTACTTGGGTTCCAGGCAGCAGCCAGGCAGCCTCCAGGAAGGCAAGCTGCGGTTTAAAGTGGGCAGTGCTTTCGCTTTACAGTGTACTACCAAGGGTGACCTCTGGTATGCAAGCATAGCCACTTAAAACGCTACACCACTGCCATTTGCCATTTGTATTTTGTTCCAGATGGTTGAGGTTGCTGACATGCTTGCTGCTGCTGCTGCTGTTGCTGCTGCTGCTGCTGCTGCTGCTGCTGCTGCTGCTGCTGCTCTGTTTGTTTGTGTGTGCTGCAGGCGGAGTCAGCTGGTCAAGAAACGCGCCGCCAGGCAATGCTGCAGTGTATTGGCTGGATGTGTTATGTGATGGCACAGGGAAGTATGTTGTGGCTACTGCATACTCTCCTCAACAGGTGGGCACTGTTTTGACCAGGCATGCACCAGCTTGGCAGCTGCACGCGATTCGAGTGCTAAGTACAACACACGATTGATTTTTTCTGTTCAGGCGTGGATGTGATGAGATGTATGTACGATTGCAGGTTTCATTGCGTAGCACAACCCAGAATTGTCCGTGTGTGCAAGCATAATACGCCCTAACTCAGTAACGTAGCTTCAAATCCCCTTGCTCTTACAAGGTTCTCATCTCGACTTCTACTCCTAGAAAAATACAAAGGAGAGCTCGCACGCTGAATTTGTCAACACAAGCCAGACACCTGTATTTGGAAATGTTTTGATACGGTTCTCTGTGCGGCCGCAGGTGTACATCTCCAGTGACTTTGGAGCAACCTTCACCCAAGCAAACATCAATGGAGGTGCAGACAGGTCATGGGCGGCTGTCCCCTACTCCCGCGATGGCAGCACCCTCGTTGCGGCAGCCGGCAGCAGCGTGGAATTGCGCCGCGTTGCAGCCAAGGCTCTCGGCTCCCGAGTTGCAAACAGGGCAGAACAGCAGATGCAGCAGTCAAGGAGATCTGCGAAGCCGGCCGAAACCGACCAAGCTGACACCGTGTGGTCAGCAGGGACAAAGGCAGCACCTGGACGTCAGCTGCACAAGATAGGAACGCGCCGAGTTACTTCATGGACGTTGCCCTGTCAGCAAATGGAGCAAAGATGGTGGCTGTTCAGAGGGGCCCTGCTAGCAGCGACAAGGCTGGCATCTATGAAGCAGATGTATCTGTGAACGGTGTTGTGTGGACAGCCAAAGGAGCAAACCTCCATTAAGAGTGGTGAGTGTTGAGCATCAGCTGCTAGTATGTGTTAGCGCTGATGGCATTGAAAGTTAGCACCAAACTGAAGCGTCATGGCACAAGCCAAATGACCGCATAATGCGCTTGCATCCTCGATTGCCTGCTTCCTCAGAATATTCAATCACTGTTGTCCCACTCAACAGGTGAAGCCTGCCGTGGTGAACAGCTATGCGCGGGCAAAGAGTTTTAATACTTTGTTATTGTAATGTAATGTAATGTTATTATTTGCTGCAGGTGGTCGTGTGCAATTTCTGACGACGGTTCAACAATGGCAGCCACTGCCACCTCCGGCTGGCTGTACATAGGCAAGAGCGGATTATGGATAGCAGCTGCGCAGAACTTCATCAGCCGGGTGCTGCTTCTCAACAATGGTGCCCGGCTGTTTGGACAGCAGGCGGATCTAAGAGATGCGTCGGAGGAATATGGTGGATTGATACTGGCATCTGGAAACTTCAAGCCCAAGCTCGCCCCCACCGTAGGACTGAGTGCCAGTCCAATCGCCAGCATGGCAGCGAGCTATGACGGGAAGCACAGATACGCAATACAGACCAGGGGCTACATTTGGTCCAGGTGAGATGTATGAGTCATGTGACGTGCTTACTTTCATGTGTCCACATGTCACACATGTGACGTCACACATGTCTAGATAGATAGCGGGTGACACTGTGTGTTCATGCCGCATACGCCACCACAGACACCTGGTGAAATAGAAAGCTGCAAGCAGATCAGCTCGGGCTGTCACTCTGAGCACATATGTCTACATGGGCCAGGTGCTTGGCATCAAATAGGGCTTGATATGGTGCTGGTGAGATGTGTGACGCATGTGCCATGTTACCAGGTGATTCGACACGCGTGACATGAGCTTATGGTATGTGGCAGACCAGGGGTTACTTCTGGTCCAAGTGAGTTGCGTGAAATATGTGAGATGTGACACATGTGACATGTGCTTGTGGTATGTGGCAGACCAGGGTTTGCTTCTGGTCCAAATGAGTTGCGTGAAATATGTGAGATGTGACGCATGTGACATGTGTTTGTGGTATGTGGCAGACCAGGGTTTACTTCTGGTTTAGGTGAGGTGTGTGAGATGCCAGACATGGGGCAGTGGCGAATGCGCGTGTGTCAGACATGTAGGGAAGTATCTGGGAGCTATATGTATTGTGATGGAGGGCTACATTGGCCCAAGATAAGACAATGTTGTCCAATATGGCTGGAATTCACAAAGACAATGCGATGTATGTGTTTTGTTACCAGCAACCGTCAATCAGCAAGGCGCTCCATGCCGCAGCATCAGCGCCATGGCCGCATCTGCGTTGCAAAAGTTTGAGCAGGTCAAAATAGAAATGCCTGAACTTGGATCTTGACGTGTATGCCATCATTACGGTCACAATGCATTAGATGTCAGCGGACGGTATTGCGCCAGCTCACAGTTGTGACACGTCTTACAGCAGACGCCTTAGGCATCTATGATCAGCTTGCAGTTGTCATAAATAACATGTTATTTCTGTACAGATGCGTGGCTGCTTATGCGAAGGCTCCAATCAGGTTTGGTAAACTGACACCAGGTCTACTCTTCCACACACAACTTGTTGCTCCTCTGCAGTTCTGATTCTGGAGCAACGTGGTTGCCTGTGCTGGACTCTAGCCCCCTGTCTGGAGGCTTCAACGCAATTGCCAGCAGTGCAGACGGCTCAATAGTCATTGCTGCAGGCCAGTATGGGCCGAACGCTCCTGGCCAGGCTGCCATAAACACAGTTTACAGATCAGTGGACTCAGGAGCGAACTGGAAATCCATCAGCGATCCAGGTGCTCAGTTGGCAAGCATTGCAGCGTCAGGCGACGCCCAGCAGCGTCAGGCGACGCCCAGACACTGCTGGCTGTGGAAAAGGCAGGCGATATCAGTGCAGCGCTGTGGCTGCGGCGGTCAACAGACGGTGCGTAAACGCATCGGATTACTTGCAGATGTGTTCGTTTGCTGCGTTTGATTGCTGTGTTTTGAATGCAACTTTGCTTGTAGGGGATGTGTCGGGGTCGCATCATACGTTACAGAATGGCACCGTCAACAGCAAGGACGTTTGGTCCATCAGCCTAATACGTGCGACAGGGTTGCATGGCTCTGCCTTATTCTGGGGATGGCTTGAACCATTTGTCAGCATCTTCGTTAGCATTTCTTGCTGCACACTTTTCCAGCTTAACTCAGTGACACATGACACGGCGTCACACAGTGCAGCACCTGTCCAGCAAATCACTGCATTGCATTGCTCAACGTCTGGGTCAAATGTTGCTGGCAGCATTGCTGTGCTGTGCCTTAGTAGCCTGTAATTATTGTCACAAAGTATCACGTTACCGCCGTGCCGCAAACCGATGCTGCTCCGTGCCTGCGGCTGTCACAGGTGGCTCCACTTGGGAGTCAGTCGCTACACAAGGCAGTTGGGGGAGACGCATTGAGCAGCAGAAGGAAACAAATGGCAAGTCATCTCAGCACACGCTGTATGAACCACTGGCCAACCTAGAGGATGCGCTGCGAGACATAGCACATACGCACAGATGGTTCGGCAGGTCCAACTTACAATCATACTACGCCGAGCAGTGGCTGCGGCACTGCGACCAAATGGAACACAGATACAGCCATATGTTTCTAACAAGCTCAAAGGTCTCCTTGCGTACCAAACAGCTGGCCATCGGATGTAGATTTGACGTAGCGCCGACACACAAGCAGTTGCACCGTTACCGTGTGGTAAAGAGTCCCAAGTGCCCCCTCAGATGTGGCGACACAGACATCTGCCACCATGCCATCAGCGGATGCCCTAGGCTATCTACTACTGTCACCAGCCGCCACAATGCAGCAGGGTCCCTGATTGTGGAAGCAATATACAAAAGCTCAGGCGCTAGTGCCATTTTGCTGACAGACGTGGGCATCCGAAGACGGTGGCCAGACGGCGAAGTCCCAGCACGCCTGCCATGTAACCGCTACCTGCGAGACACTGACCTCCCCACAAACATGCCCCTAGCTCTGCGCAGTGCACTGCAAGCCTACACAGGCAGCATCCCCGACATTCTGATGCAGAAGATGGACGGCATGAGCAGTCAGATGAATTACGTCATTGCAGAGATCAAATACTGCAAAGACACAGACCCAGAACCCCAGCGGCAACGCGCACAGGACCAGCATGCCGCGCTGAGAGAGCTGTTTGCTACACACGACCCAGACTGCAGAATTACAGTTGCGCCGATTCTACTAGGGGTGACTGGGGTGATATACAAGGAGACAATAGACACAATGGAACACCAACTAGGGGTAGAAGGACCACGATTAGCAGCACTGGCAAAGAAACTGCACTTCTCAGCGGTGACCAACATGCAGAAGATATGGAGGCAACGTAAGGCGATCATGACGGCAGCAAGGAAATGTACAGGCGCAAGACCAGCACAGCCAAACCCGAACCCCGCAAAGAAACGAAAGCACGGCACCGGCGAGCCAGACCACCGCAAAAAGCCACGTTTAGATGAGCGCACGACAGCGATACACCCCGCTTGTGCCCTAGGGCGCAAGTGGACAGGTGGAGGGTGTGGAGCCCAGGGGCGCTGCCCCTGGCCACACACACCCTCTTAGCCTTAACTTACCCAGGAGCTGCAGAGCGGCCTGGGTAGTCACTCACTCACTCACTCACTCACTCACTCACTCAGTTGGGGGGATGCTGCTGTGTCACAGAATGGCAACGTGATGGCAGCAGTGCAGCAGGGAGTCTGGGACCAAGATTCCCTGCAGTGGACAAGCACAGGTGGCATTTGGTTGAGGTAAGTGATGCACTAAGCTGCTGTTGAAACCAAATATTGTAGGTGAACGAATGAGTGTGGCAGATGGTTTTCAACTTACAAGAACAAGGTTTGCAGTGCATATGCGAGCAGCAGTGGTCTCAGGAACTGCACTGTGATGGTTGTTCACTTCGTGCTGCGCTGTGAGTCCCTCATGCATTGTGTTTGTGGCGTGTGTTTTCGCGCCATGCACATAACATCGCCATAGTGCCTTACTCAGCGACACAGCTGACATGTTGCCGCGTCTGCTGTCTGTGCAGCACGAACGGAGGTGGTGCCTGGACCCAAATTTCAACATTGGCCCTGCCCTTCGCAGCCGTCGCTGTCAGCTCTGACGGGCTGCGCATGATTGCAGCCTCAAACAAGATTGCAGCTGACCAACGCAACAACGGACGCGTCTACGTCAGCAAAGGTAAGGAAGGGTGTGCTACACTTTGTGCTACTTGTTATCAACGCTCAGTAAGATAGGAAGGAGCTTTTACAATAGAGCTCTCAGGCTCTTACCCGGCCGGTCCTTGTTTTCTTTGGTTTGCACGCGAGGGGCTTAGGCTCAAGCAGGCTTGCCTGCTTCTGTTGCAAAAGTGCGCCGCAGTGGCAAAAGTTGTCCCCAGAGAACAGTGACGCGCACACCTGTTTTGTACTATTTTTGTTATGTTTGCACACCTTCCTTGGTTTCAGCTAACCCAGCAGGCTGCAGGCAGGTTCAAGCAGCACTGCTGGCATCCTGTTATGTCAGTCAGGCAGAAAGGTGTTGCACTCGTGCCTAAACACAGCCACCAATGCCAGTTTTGCATTGCACATTTCACCGTGTTGTCGTGACCGGCTCGATGCCCTGCTGTGATGGTTGGTCTGACAAGACTAACCATCAACCCTTGGTATGTTATGACTAAACCATAAACCCTTGGTCTGACATGGCTTGTTGGCTGTGCTCTCTGTCATGTTCCAGATGGAGGGCAGACTTGGGCTCTGGTTTTGGAAGCTACCTATGAGAAGGGTGGAGGCGACTGGACATCAGGTGCGATGCAGCATGTTCTGTGACAGTGACCATGAGGTACATCCGAGCTGCACTTGACAACAAAAGAGGCGACTGGACATCAGGTGCGATGCAGCATGTGCTGTTACAGTGACCATGAGGTACATCCGAGCTGCACTTGACAACAAAAGAGGCGACTGGACATCAGGTGCGATGCAGCATGCGCTGTGACAGCGTGGTGTACAAAACTGTGCTTGATGTGACCATGGTGGAGATTGGACATCGGGTGAGGATGGATTACATATGTAACAGGATGCATGGCAACCACAACCAAGCAGCGATGCGCTGCTCTGAAAGACATATACACCATTGTGTGCTACATCAGCAAGTGACCAGGTGGCCGGCTGTTGTAGCAGCATCTACTCAGGGGAACTGCAACCAAACGCAGTGGCTACACGTGCATGTGTGACTTCAAACCACGTGCATGTGTGTGACTTCAAAGCCACGTGCATGTGTGTGACTTCAAAGCCACGTGCATGTGTATGACTTCAAAGCCACGTACATGTGTGTGACTTCAAAGCCATGTGCATATGTGTGACATCAAAGCCAAGGTTGTGGTGTATCGTATGTGGTTGTACCAGTCTGTTCTGTTGTGGCTGTGCCAGGACATCCGAGTGTGCCAATTCAGCCTGACAGTTTTGTGCCAGAAGATGACACGCTACATGCTGTTGAACTCAACTCATGAGCGCGTCACGCGCAGTAGGGTAATTGTACTGTCCATTTGCTGCCAACTGCTGGACCTTGCATTAGAAGCTGCTGCCTGACCTTTCTGGCTATTGATGTGCGACAACATGCTATCTGTTGGTGTGGTTTGCACTTAGAGCAAGCTGCCGGTGAGGTGGGGTGCCGTTGTGCACCGCAGTAAGACGTCTCTGGATATAACATGAGAGATTTGGTGCTCAAGGGTGTGCAGTGTGTTTCACGGTGCTCACTCTCCTTTTCTGGTCTCAGACCTGTGTTCAACCTGTTGTGGCTCATACCATCCAAGATGGTGCCAGGACCCACATGTAACTATCCTCTCTCTCAAAGCCAACAGCTGTGCCAAAAGTGCCGTCCCACATCATGCGCTAGCCTTGTTGCTGAGGTGTCTGCTGCTGCTGCTGCTGCTGCTGCTGCTGCTGCTGCTGCTGCTGCAGTGACTGTGTCTCGTGATGGGCAGCTGTGGGCGGCTACGTACGAGACGTGGCTCACAGCAGGCCGGGTGACATCCAGCATCTACACATGCACCGGGGACAACTGCCACATCAGCACCAACTCGTCTGAAGCCGCTAATTCACGGATCACTGACCTGCCGCCAGGGTCGGTGTACGATGGAGTTGCTGAGGCAGCTGTTCGCGCAAGGGTGCAACAGCTCACAAGCTTGGCTGTGCAGCGCCCTATGGCGTGCTCAGTGCAGCGCCCTATGGCGTGCTCAGTGCAGCGCCCTATGGCGTGCTCAGGGTGCTACAACTCACAAGCTTGGCAATGCAGCACCCTATGGCGTGCTCAGCTTGACATTGCAGTGCCCTATGGCGCCCTGTGGCGTGCTCAGTGTGTGATGGTGTTGATTCCAAAGGTAGTCAAAGCTGCCACCCAGCCAGCTGGAGGCGGCCTGTTGAGGGAATGGCTTCTACCTGACTAGAGATGCACGGATATGTACAGATTCAGCAAATATTTTCTGCGCGAGTGGCCTGCAATACGCCAGGAGGACAGACGTAGGCCTTGGAGCACATGTGTATGTGTGGAATTAGAGACCTGTGCTGGATCCTAGTGATCCCACAGGCACCAAGCAAACAATTTAGGCCAACTTGAGATGGCCTAGATGGCCAATTTTGTTGCCAAGGCCCGGCGGGCATGGAGATGGCTAAGTTGACTGATTGGCAGCAATCTGAGACTGCTTTGATGGCAGGGAAAGTGGCACAAACATGCGGCTTGCTCAAGCTTCACGAGTTGAAGGCTTGCAGGCCAGCAACAGCCAAGCAGCCGATTGTGAGGCAGAGTTGATTGAGCACATTGGAGGTAGAGTGGTCTGCCATGTCATGTCTTGTCGCGCCAGTTCTTGTTATGTCATCAGAGTAACTGCTGTGTCAATGTAACAGCACGGCAGCCAGAGCATGTTGCTGGTGCGGTGTGATAGTCAAGCAATCTAATGTTGATCCTGCGAACATGTCGTGCAGCCCACTACCAACGGCACACGCAGAACAAACCAGAAAAGGGTTGTTTGAATACCCTTGTGTCATTATGGTATGTGGTGCCGTCCAGGAATGTGTGTATTGCTTGATGACAACAAGAGACAGGTTGTTATATCAAAAGGTCCTGAAGTGGGAACCGTAGGCTATAGCCCATAGCTATGGGCATGGTTGGCCAATTGCCCCACAGAGTGATACAGAAAATGCATCCAGTGAGAGCAGAGCGCACCGCGGAGTGCATCCTGATCCTAGCAACTCACGCATAGGTAATCACTACAGGCCAATGCCTGCATTAGATGACCATCATATGCACGCATCAAGTTAACAGATTGTGGGGTCCTTGAGCGTGGTGGTTGTCACCATCTTGTAAGTGAGGTAATGGAGCGCGGCGAATTCAAGAAAACACGCTTTTTCCTTAGGGTTATAGTGGACGCAGCATATACCCTCACACAAACAAATCCTGCTGGCAACCGCACACGCTAGGCGAGCTGTCTTTTTTACAAACCACCAGCATGTGAGCCGGAGCAGACGACACCAAGTTGTATTATGGAAGATGAGGCTAATTACTTAGCTTGTGCTGCCAGCTGATGTCCTGTTTAGTTTTGAGGCAGGTTGAAGTGCAAGGGGAACCTCAGGTTGGTCCGACTGCCGTCAATTCTGTTCGTGAAACTGCGATCGCCAACATGAGAGGCTGCACAGGGTTCTGATTCTGCTGCACTGTTCCGCAGGACTTGCAGGAGAATCTTGTGCTGATGCCTGGCAGCACGCTCAGCACCTCAGAAGTGGATGGGCACAAAGTGCCTGCGACAGGCATTATAAACAAGCGAAGCGGACGTGAGAAAAATGCTCTGATTGCGTGCAAGGTGCGTGCGGCAGCACCGATGTGTTCAGCTGGGCATGGTACAAACGTAGCGAACAAGTGGCCTACATATAAATGTCAAGCTTTCAACGACGAATCTAAATCAATTTGAGCTGTTAGCAGTGGCACAGTGTACTGCAAGAAAAGAGCTAAAAACACGTTGCCCTGAAGTGCCCCGACTTACCTAACTCGACTGTTACATATGTTAACTTGCGCTGTAGAGTGTTGCTGTGGGTGCTGCTGCCTGCAACATGTTTTGATGTGTAATGTAATACTTCTGGGCTTCTCTTGCTGGCTGATCAGGCACTGCAGTTCTGGTGTGCCAAGTGCCCTGCCGCTGCTGTTGCGCTCTGCTGCTTGGCGCTGTGCGCTGCACATACAGTTTCAACTGTCATATCTGTGACATACTGCGCAACACCGCTTCAGGCCCACCGGCAGCTGCTGCGCGCGTGCAGCTAGTGTGGCTGCACAGAGTTTGTTGAGGACTAGTATTCTACACAGTTTCCTGCAAACATCCTTCTTGTGTGATCAAGGCGAATTCTGGAGCTCAAAATTACTAGCAGTTTGAAGCTGCTGCTGCTGGCAGGTGGGGGCCCTGCTGTGCAGTTGGGATGCAAGCAAACCAAAGCAGCAGCACTGGCAGCTGTGCCTTACTGTGCCTGCCACATACAGCAGGTTGCTATGCCAGCATGGCTGTCTGCTTGCAAGCTGTGTTGATTTGTTGCAAAATGCAGATGCTACGTTTGTACCATACCCAGCTGGTTGAACAAGAACATTAAGATAGGGTCCGTACTCAGGCACTGTTTGTGCACGCCGCTTTGGATGCGTTTGAAGCTTGCAGCAACTGTCATGAGCTGTTTACGCATGTCAGATAGGCGAATATCGTGAAAATCTCAGCGAAACCAAGGAGGTGTCAAGAGAGTCATCCACATAATCAAACCCTAAATGCAGCCGCTGCATTTACCAGCACTATGGCAAAAAGCATCCACAGAATGTCCTCAACTCATCCACAAGCACCCCATTCAGCATCCACAGGAACATGCTGTGGATGGTACTTGCCCTGGCTTGTGGAACAATGCAAGGAAGCCATTAGCCCCCCTCTCACTGCAAAAATATCTGGTCATACCATCTTACATTTAGTTTTTCAGGGGGAACATGAGCGGAGCTGCAGCTTCAGGATGCCTCCAGACACAGCAACTCACACATGATGTGGAAGCCATGCAAACCGCTTTTGCAAGTGCTCGGTGCAACATATGTGCATAAGCCAATGATTTCATGGTGGATTTATGTCAGCATGAGGCAGACATGAAGTGGGCCTGTCAAGAGACCCCCACTGACTGTCAGTAACTAGTTACACTGCCCTTGCAGCATCCATCAGGAGGTCACACACATCCTAAGCCCACCTGCATATAATTTAGTTTTGATACCGCATCAATGTTGCTTTCGAGTGCGCAAGCACCCACTCTACTAGCTGCCGGCCTTCCCTCTGGTTCTCTGGCTCAGCTCTCACACGCCAGCTATGTGTATTCCGTGACGTGCTTATGATTGAGAAAGGCGCCAAAGGCACCGAGTTTGACAAAGCTGTCGTCGTCTTTGACACAAACGGCAAGGAGTTGACGAGAAAATGTAGAAGGTGCCAGCGGCCAGACCCGCGGCAGAAAACGCAGTTCAACCTTTACCATGGCCCCGAAAAATGTTTGCGCAACGTTATAACTAGCCTTGACAGCAGCAGCATATCCCTGATCATCACAACGTTACGCTACCTACCTCACTGGCTTGGTCGAGTGTTGCGTTCAAGAGCGCTTGCTATCATGTAGCAGACTGCTCAGTGTTAACAGCCATATATCACAAGTGTTGAACATTTTGCAGCATACTGCTTCTATCATTGTCACTGCTGTGCAGGGCCGCCGCTTCTCACAGCCACCTTTCCCTGTAATCGGGGGTGTGGAGCGCGCAGCAGGAGCAGCAGCAGAGGCGCCAGGGCCGGACAGCGGGCAAGAAGATGCTGGTATGCTGCTGGATGTGTCCGCGTTTGCAGCGACGCAGAATGACACCGGCACGCAGGCAGGCGCAGCAGCAGGTGCAGAAGCAGGGGGTGATGCTTTGACTCCTAGCAGGCGTTCTGCCAGGCTTGCACGCCAGCAGCAGCAGCAGCAGCAGCAGCAGCACTATGGGGATGGTGCGCCGGCAGCAATAGTATTAGGAGGAAGAGGTGCAGACGCAGCAGGTGATGATAGCTTGACTCCTGGTAGGCGTTCTGCCAGGCTTGCAAGCCAGCTGCAGCAGCCGCAACAGCAGATGCAGCATGAGCGTGGTGCGCAGGCAGCAGCAGCGGCAGCAGCATCATCATCATCAGCAGCAGAGAGGGGTGCAGATGCGGGAAGGGATCACGCAACCCCTAGCAGGCCTGGCAGGCATGCAAGCCAGCTGCAGCAGCAACAGCTTGGGGACGGTGTACAGGCAGCTGCAGCAGCAGCAGCAGCAGCAGCAGCAGCAGCAGCGACAGAAGCTGAAGATGATGGCGCGTCTAGGCGCTCCAGCAGACTAGCATCGCAGCAGCAGCGGCAGCAGCAGCTGGCAGCAGCAGCAGCAGCAGCAGCAACGCCTGCACCGCCCAACACTGCTGCTGCCCGTGAGCAGGGTGCTGCTGAGTTTGCAGATGCTTTGCAGTACAAGGAGGTGCTGGAGAATTCTGGGTTCTCTCCTAGCTCTGTCAAGACACTGCTGGTAGAGAACATGGGGGTGAGCTTGCCTTGTCAACGTATGATCAAAGAAATTGCAGCTGGATGTTGTGTTGTGGACAGTATTGCACAGTCATGAGTTGGTTGCATTGGGAGCAATTTTGGCGCTTTGCTGCGGATGCGGATGCAAGGTATTTGTAGGCCGTGGCATTCGTCTGCATCTGATTCAAGTGCATGTTATGTCCCTGTTGTCGTGCAGGTGCGCACCTGCACTGCAGGTCCTATGCTTGGGCACATGCTACCTGCTTGTGAACAACATAAACCAGCCATGCATGCATTTTTACGTGGTATCTTCACCATGTCATCATCAACCCTGTTTCACTGTTGTGCTGGCTGTTGCGACTGCTGCTGCAGGCTGCCTTAGCTGCTGCTGTTGAGGCTGGTGTGCCGCCAAGCGACAAGCAGATTGCCCGCCCGCCAGGTGCCGAGAAGCCAGTCGGCCGTCTGCCGCGTGACACAGGGGGTGGTGCAGGCAAGCCTGAGGGCAGGCGCAAGAAGGCCGGCGGCAAGGGCAAGGGCGGCAAGGGCGGCAAGGGCGGCAGTGCAGGTGGCAGCAAGGGCCGGAAGCGCAAGCTGTCGGATGAGGACAGTGCTGAGTTGGGTGGGGGCAGCAGCAGTGATGATGGATGGGGATCCGGTGGTGCAGCAGACGGCAGCGAGGAGGAGGAGGAGGATGCAGCTAACAGTGGGGATGGGGATAGCGAGCTGCAGGAGGAAGCATCAGATGGTGCAGCAGCGGAGGCAGCAGCAGCTGAGTGCGAGCTGCAGGAGGCAGCAGTATGTGGTGCTGCAGCAGCAGCAGCAGCAGCAGCAGCAGCAGCAGCTGCAGCAACAGGAGAAGTGGAAGACGGATCCAGGGCGAAGCGAGCACGTATGAAGCCAGCGAGGCTTAGGGACTAAGCGGAGGAGTCTGTGCGGCACATACATTTGAACATGCTATTGTACAGCTAGTGTGTGTATTGTGGAGCATCAGCGCAAGCACATGCAGGGTGTGCCTGGAGGGATGTCTGGCAGACGTACCTTGTGATATGAACAGTTGACATGGTTACATGTTGTGGACACTGCATTGCTTTGCACTTCACCCCAAGCATGCTGTCCTCTGTCTTAATGTGGCAGCAGGAGGGATGACATGCATGCTGGCTGCTGCTGCTACTGCTGCTTGTTGTCCTTTGGTATCAACATCAGCATGGACTACCAGCACATGTTGATATCCTTTATTATCATCCTGCAGATGCAGCATCAGCGGCGATGGCATGCTAGCAGCTGCAGCTGCTGCTGCTCGCTGTGCTCGCGTACGGGCACAAGCTCGACGGAACATTATTTACAACTCATATATTGTATATGTAAACGTGTTTAAGCAGTGATTCGAGGCTCATTTGCACAATCCACAACATGATCCACACGCGATCGAGGCTTATCCACAACGGTTGTGGACCGTTCCGGTTGTGGACGGCCTTGTGGACGGCCCTAGCCCGTTGTGGATGGCTTGTGGATGGTCTGCTGTGGATGACTTGTGGATGATTTGTGGATTTGCTTTGACCATAGTGCAGCAAGGGCTGCACTGCCGACAGTGAAGATCCTGCAACACCTGACAGGACCTGCTCAGGAACCATTTTGGTGTTCAAGGGTGTGCATTGCGCTCTACGGTGTTCACTCTCCTTTTCTGGTCTCAGACCTTGTGTTCAACGTGTTGTGGCTCACTGAGCCTAGAGTCTAAGATGGTGCCACGACCTACAATTATACTGGATCGCAGGATGCTGACTTGATCTCCCCACAATGCTTGATGTTGCATGCATTCCTGAGCTGTTTTCCCACAGCCTGCAGCGGCAGCAGCAGCAGCAGCAGCATTCCTCAGCTGCTCCTGCAACCCCTGCAGCTGTCGCTGCTGCTAACAATGCAATGCAGGTGGTGGGCTGCAGTGCCAGCTTGCGTGCAGTGCATCCCCAAAAAGACTACTGCTCATGGCTCGGCCTGTGCCCTTCTTGTTTGAAGGTGGGTTTGGGGGTTAGGGGTATCTCAGCTTTTGATTGGCTGCGAAATGTGTGTGAGCTTCTGAAGGGAGGCCTTGTGGGTTGGGGGTGCCACCACAGTGTGGGGGAGGAGGTAATACTTAATGCTGGCAATGCATCTGGATTGCATATAGATCTGCACAACAGCAGACAAATTGAACAGCAGCATGCACCCGTGCTGCTCTTTGCGGGTGACTACACATATGTTGTCAATTCAGTGTACACTGGCAAGACAGCGCTGTTCATGCATGGGGTTTACCTCTCATCTAGCTCTTCCGACATTGTGATGCGATCACTGTGCTATAGGTGCCTATTGTGACGTTATGGAATCAATACAGTGGACTGCTGTGCGTTTTGCTTGCTTCCAACACCAGAGGATTAACTCCTACTCTTTCCTGGCTTTGCTGCGCTGTGTCGTGTTGTGCGGTGCTGTGCTGTTGTCAGGCTCCAAGTGTGACCCTGAAGGGCCAGAAGAGTGAGGCCCTGGGAAGTGGGCTGCTGCGCTTCTGCTTCCAGTGCAAGAAGCTGCACCCTGTGAGCGCATTTGAGGGCGTCAAGAGGTGAGAGCATGCAGCAGCAGCAGCAGCAGCAGCAGCAGCAGCAGCAGCAAGACAC
Organism: Tetradesmus obliquus; assembly: GCA_030272155.1. Lineage (NCBI taxonomy): Eukaryota > Viridiplantae > Chlorophyta > Chlorophyceae > Sphaeropleales > Scenedesmaceae > Tetradesmus > Tetradesmus obliquus. Next base: position 1,718,170 of record CP126207.1, on the reverse strand, counting down.
GTCGGCATTGCATTGTACTGCACAGCAGGGAGGCTTGTGTAACCCTATAAACAGGTGCAGGCACTACAATTACAACAGGGCTGTGAGAGGTGAAGTAGTTACCGCAGGTAGTGTGTGTGTTTGTGTGACAGCTGATGTTTGTTGAAATCGAAAGAAACATCAACAAGCAAACCGCCCTTTTTGCGCTGCCGCTGCTGCTGCTGCTGCTGCTGCTGCTGCTGCTGCTGCTGCTGCTGCTGCTGCTGCTGCTGCTGCTGCTGCTGCCTTCACCCCTGCCAGGAGCTGCAAAGCAAGCTTGAGCAAGCGCAACAGTGTCCCATACAACAGGCACGGTCCTGCAAGCAGCAGCGGCGGGCGCGGCGGCCTCAGCAACAAACAACCAGCTCCAACAGCTTCAGCAGCAGCAGCAGCGGCAGCAGCACCTCCAGCAGCAGCAGCAGCAGCAGCAGCAGCAGCAGCAGCAGCAGCAGCAGCAGCAGCATCTGGTGCCCCTCTCGTTAGCAGCAGCTGCCAATGGGATGGTAACCTCACGCCTGCAGCCAAGGTTGCTGGTATCAACGCATCAACCCTGCAGGGTGCTGCCTGGCAGTTGCTAGACTCAGCGGATTATGACCTAGCAGAGCGAGCAGCAGAAATTGATGCAGCGCTGCAACACATGCAGTCAGGGGAGTCATGGGTGTCAGACTGGCAGCAGCAGCAGCAGCAGCAGCAGCAGCAGCAGCAGCAGCAGCAGCAGGCAGGGCAGGATGACCTGGCATGCTTGCTTGCCATGTGGCTGCATGATGAGCCAGAAGATGCAACGTCGGCAGCAGCAGCAGCAGCTGGCTGTACCGCGTGCAATGAACAGCTGCCGATGTTTGCAGCTGCTGGTAGAGCAGAGCCACTGTTTGACGCGTCAAAGTGCTCACAGCTAGCAGCAGCAGGATCAACAGCCTCTAATGACGACGTGCCAGGGCTTGTAGCTGCTGGTGGCATGGTGCCCATGCTCAGCACCCCTCCTGGGTGGGCACAGCCAGCAGCAACAGCAGCAGCAGCAGCAGCAGCAGCAGCAGCAGGCCCAACTGCCTCCATTGATCAGTGGCCACCGCCCGCAGCACCGTTGTCCAGCTGCTACAGTGCAGTAGTGGGTGTCAGGGTTGCTGCAGCACCCCAGCCGCTAGCAGCTGTGTCCTCCGCTGCGGCTGCGCCAACTGCCGCTGCTGCCACAGCAGCGGATGTAGCGCCGGCAGCAGTGCTGCAGCTCCGCCACGTCTCCAGTCACCATGCAGCAGTTTTGCTACGTGGAGCAGCAGCACCCAAATGCACCCCAGCTGCAATGCCATCCTCACTGTCACAGCAGCCGCAGCAGCAGCTGCACCTGCCGCCAGCTAACAACCTGCAGCAGTTGTGGCAGCTACAGCAGGAGCAGCAGCTGCAGCTGCGGCAGCAGCAGCAAGAGCACAAGCAGCAGCTGAGGCGCCAGCAGCGGGAGCAGCAGTGGCGCCTACAGCAGCAGCTGAGGCGGCAGCAGCTGATGGAAAGCAGGGCGCTGCAGGAGCGACATCGCATGCAGCAGCTGATGCTGCTGCACAAGCCGGCAGCAAGCATGCAAGCACCACATAGTGGCCGTGACCGCAATGAACAGCTGGCACTACAGTTGACGCAGCAGCAGCAGCAGCAGCAGCAGCAGCAGCAGCAGCAGCAGCAGCAGCAGCAGCAGCAGCAGCAGCAGCAGCAGCAGCAGCAGCAGATTCCTTTTCCCTTCCAGCCGCTCACTGCAAGCCTGCCCAGCACCCACGGCATGTGCTGCCCGTGCATTGCAGCCTGCTGCAGCACCCAGCGGGTGCCACACAACTTGCATGAGCAGCTTCAGCTGCCAAATGCAGCTTGTAGTGGCCCTACAGGTGCAGCTGCTTTGGCCAGCCTGCTTCCTCGGCTTGGCATGGGTTCGGGCGCGCAGCAGCAGCACCAGCAGCAGCAGCAGCAGCAGCAGGTGACTTCTACACTGCAGAGCGGCAATGTACACATGTGGCCCAGTGCGATGCAGCCAGCTGCGTCATACGTGCTCGAAAGACAGCACAGTAGCTGCAGCAGCGGCAGGACTACGGCAGAGCTGCTGCTTCAGCGGCGCGTGGCGGGTGACGGCTTGGAGTCGGTGCTGCTTGCAAGGTCGATGCCTGGGCGGCAGCAGCAGCAGCAGCAACAGCAGCTGCAGCAGCAACAGCAGCAGCAACACCAGCAGCAGCAGCAGCAGCAGCAGCAGCAGATGCCGCTGCTTTCTCTGGGTGCGGCACCAATGGAAGTGATGCAGGCGCAGGAGTTGGGGCTGCTACAACAGCTGCCGCCGCTGCCGCTACCGTTGCCGCAGCAGCAACAGCAGCAGCAGCAGCAGCAGCAGCAGGCTGCGGTGCCATCTGATGAGCAAGGCTTGCCGTTTGGAGCGGATGTTGCTGGTATGGGGCTGCATGATGTTTGGAAGCAGTTTGATGGTGTACTTGGCATGCTGTGGTGAGTGGGAAAAGTGCAACATCATGATGTCACTTTGAAGATCTGCAGCAGGCGATGTGATTCTGGCAGCAGGCGATGTGGTTCTGGGCAGATGATGTGGTTCTAGGCAGACAATATGCGGTCTGGGCAGACGATGTGGTTCTGGGCAGGCGATGTGGTTCTGGGCAGGCAATGTGGTTCTGGGCAGGCGATGTGGTTCTGGGCAGGCGATGTGGTTCTGGGCAGGCGATGTGGTTCTGGGCAGACGATGTGGTTCTGGGCAGACGATGTGGTTCTGGGCAGACCATGCGGTTCTGGGCAGACCATGCGGTTCTGGGCAGACTGTGCGGCTCTGCACGGAAGTGCATTGGAGGCCCAACATGCATCTGCAACACATCTGCTTTGTAGTGCCTTGTGATGAAGTGTGCAGTGCTTGCTACTGGGCAGGTGACTCATTCAAAGTTCACATTGAAATCAAGCGCGTGGCTTTGGAGCTGAGTGTGTTGAGTTCCATTGGGCGTTCTTTGCACGATGAGGATGTGCCTTGCTGTGCCTTGCGGCATGAATTTGATCGTTGCAGGAGTGCCTGAAGATGAGTTGTCTTGAGTGGCACACTGGGGATGCATGGTATGCTGCGAATGTATCTCTCCATGTGCATTAGGAGATGTGCTGAGCCGCTGCCCAATTGTTTCACTGATGTGAACTACTGTCAACAGAGCGTCAGCACAGTACGGGTGTTTTACCGTAGTATACCTGTGTGCTTTTCAACTCAATGTGGTGTCACCCTTTTGTGATTTACGCTTTATCGCATGCTTGTTTTTATGCTCCGTCCACACGCGCTCAGCGAGATGGATGCCTGAAGGTCAATATGAATGGTTGGTCTTACGTGCGCACATGCAGGGATTCAGGGTTTCAGGGGTTCAGGGGTTCATGCTGTTTAGGTCACGAATGACCTGAGGCGTTCGCATTGCACATGGGGCACATGCGGTGCCCGCCGTAATGTTGGTTGAATGACATTTCCAGGCGATGTTCCCTCACTGCTGCGAAGATCAGCTCTAGCTCGGCGTACAGTGAACGTCACGTTCGCACTCCGACACCAGTGTGCAAGGCTGGCCAAGCCCCATCACATATCGCCAATGGCATACAGTTTTAGTGCTTAACTCCGGGCGACAGACGGTTCAAACGGCCAAAATAACACAGGGTGACACCCCACTCCGGGACAGCTGCACAAGCAGCAGGAGCAGCAAGCACCATGTTCACGCTGACAAGCAAGTACAACACGAGGAGCCAGGGGCTTAAGGTGCGCCGATGATGCCGGCGTCGCAGAGCTGCAGCATCACCATCACCAGGCAAACTTGCAGCTGGCAGCAAAACGCATTTTGCTAACCAGTACACAAAAGTTGCAGCCATCACTGCGCCTGCCAGCGTGATCGTGTGCGTCTCACCGAAACACTACTTCCACGCTGCAGCATGGCAGGCAGCTCACAGCAAGCAAATCACAACATGCATATTTTTCAAGCCTCCTGAGCGCTGCAGCAGCCCCAAAACGGCACCCCACTCGGTTTGAGAAAAGGGCGCGGAGGGGTCATCCGAAAACCTCAAGAACTGGAGCAACAGACACATGCTGCAGCTTTTAAGCACAGCAGATTAATGCATTAATGCACATCTATCCATGTGCAAAAGCAGCTCAACCAACATTACGGCGGGTACCGCATGCAGCTTTTTCTGTTGCTTTTTGTGTTACAAGGGTTGCCTGTTTTCTGTTGCTGCTGCACCTCAACAAACTGCATGCACTGCATGTCGGCATGCACTACCATGATACTGCTGAAGATGACAATCATTGTCATCGCTGTTATCAAAATACTGCTGTTGATGATTGTATATGATCATGCATGCAATTCAATCATGATGGAATTCGTCATACGCGCTGTCAAGCGTGGTGATTAGGTTGATACATGCATTTGCGCGTGCAGGGCAGCGGTGAGATTGGCAGGATGCCTGGAGACCCAGGTTCAAATCCTGGTCAACCGCCCGTGGCCGGGCCTAAAAAGCTTGCGACTATGGCCCGTGGCTGGGGATAAAAGCAACTGGAATTGTGTGTGCAGGGCAGTGGTGAGATCAGCAGGATGACTGATACTTTACATGCTGCACATAAAAAAGTGTGTTTGCCCGCCTGGGTGTGGGACTTTTATGAGGCTTTTATGCCTGGGCGTGATTCATGGGATGGTTTGCCGAGCAATGATGAATTCTTTCCTTCAGCATATGCTTTGACTGTGTGCGCGTATGTGAGACGCACACGGCGTGCTGCTGCTGGCATTGATAATTCTAGAAAATCATTCATGTGTGTGCACCGCACACAGTGCGTTACTGGCATTGACAATTTGCTCCCCCAGCGCTTGTGTGCGCTGCACATGGTATGCTGACACTGGCTGTGATACTTGAATGCATTCCCCACCCCTCGTGTGTGCCGCACACGGTAGGCTGGTACGTGTTGGATATCACGTGCAATCCCCCATGCTTGTGTGTGCCGCCCACAGCGCTACCCGTGCCGTTGATAAATGCAACTGCACGAATTCTTGTGCAATTTGCACACAACGTGTTGGTACCAGATTCCTGATGGCTGCATTTGCATCCACGCTTGTGCTATCTGCTACCTTTTGCAGTGCCAACCTTTGCCTGTGCATCCATGCTTGCAGGAGCACTCATTTGTAGCAGACATAGACAAATTCATGAGCTGCAGCCTCTTTTATGCTTGGTCTGTCGCACATGGTGTGTTTGTATCGGCATTGTTGTTGCGGCAGTTACATTCATGCAATACTCGAGTATGTCCCTCGCATTATGTGCTCTGCTGCTTGCATGGTTACTCAATGCAGCTGTGTTGCTGCGTGCCACTAGGGTGCAAGTGAAACCATGCTTGTTTGGGAGCACACAGTCAAAAAGCCATCGGCATTGTATTGGCTATTGCCGTGCATGCGCTGGTGTGCGCGGCACGCCTGTGAGTGGTTGCTGTTGGTGTGCCACTGGGTGCAGCTGCAGGGCATGCACAGCCGTGAGTGGTTGCTGTTGGTGCTGCCACTGGGTGCAGAGCATGCACACCCGTGGGCGCGGCACACGGGGTCGGTGTTGGTCTTGATTACTGTCGCGGATTGCAGTGGCCTTCACGCTGTGTGCGCTGGCAATTGTTCAGTGGCGATGACGCACTATGGAGTGCAACAGTTTTCCTGAATATGCAGGCCTGATGTGGCTGGCGTTTTTGGCAGCTTCACGTCTGTTGGCGATCGCATTAGGGTATTTTGGCTGTTCAAGCCTGCAGTCCGCATAGTGTCTTTGCTTGCTAGCACCAGCACGCACCAAGTGCAGCGTCAGTGTCGTGAACCAAACAGGTACCAGTTCATGCTATTAGTATGTGCTGCAATCTGCTCCATGTGCATCCTGTCTGGCAGATCAGCGGCCGGTGCACCATGCTGCACCAAGAGGAGCTGCCCTGCTAATGCTGCTTGCAGATCGAGCTGGGTGATGTGTCATTGCCTGCAGGGCTGTGCCACTGGAGCATATGCCAGCACAGCAAATGCCTGCTGGCAAAAAAACTGCCTGCCTGCACATCTTGTTCATAGCTGCATGGCTCTGTTGTGGCTGTCACATCGCACCATGCGGTTCGCATGGTGTGCTGGTTGTATGTTGCCTGGGTTTCTGCTGATAGTGTGCCAATCTGCTGCTGCAACTGCGTTGCTGATCAGACATAATCATGCTGCACGTGTCTGATTGCATGTGATTGGATGAAGTCGATCACATGCAGGATGTGAATGGATGCGATTGATGGGATCTGGCTCGTGGGCTGGTAAGCTGGCTTTGACTGCTGGGTTGGCTGACATGAAGGGATCCGATGCCTGTGCTGGATGTTAATGCTTGATCATGGAACATGCACAGACGGAACACATTTGTGGGCACATCGTATTGCCACACCCTGACCTACTTATTCTAAGCCCGATGGCGAGCCAAAACATTGTTGATTCACTTCTCACTTTCCTCATTTCAACAGGGGTGGGTACAACTGTACACAATTAGTATGTTCTAGCACACAACTCGCATTACAGGTGGTTGTGATGTGCAGCAGCAGATCGTTGACAGCAAAATTGGTTGCAATATGGACCCAAATGCTTGATTTGCTGACCGATGTTCTGGCATTGTTGTCTGGGCCGGGAGCAGCACTTTACGTATTCACGCGATTATCGAAAACGGTTTTTACTGGCTGGTTTGCTGATGGGGGTCAAACTGACATGTACTCCCGTACTCACTGCTGCAACTGCTGCAGCTGCTGCTGGCCTCTACTTTGCTTCCTTGAGGCTGTCTCGCCTGTATGGCCATTATCAATTACTGGATAGATTACAGGATCACAACCGGCTGGCACGAGCGAGATATGCAACGGGCAAATCAACGGTAGTCTGAGTCAACTGCAACTGGCACACTGTGCACCAGTAGTGGTGCTCTGCTGGCAGCCTGAGCTTCAGGCCCTGAAGCCTTTCACACAAGGTGGGTGTGAACCTCATCAAGTTGCTGGTACCATGCTCCTATACGGGACAAAAGGATGCTGAATCATGGTCAAAACGTGCAAGACAAGTGTGGGCTTGGGTGCCGCTGATCACTCCCTTCCCATTCAATCATTGACACCATGAACAACACAGGAACAACTGACATCCAGTCACTGGACACTGATTTCACCAATCATCTGCTGATCCATGCATTCAGCCATAGCAAAAAACAGTAAGAATGCCATCATGCGGGAAGCTGTAGTACCTGCTGCTGCAGCTTGTATTGGACGAGTACAGGCAATGTTATGATTGCCATGCAAGGTGACACACAGACAGCACTGTGGTGGACTGTACAGTCCAGACATGTCCATGATCTCCTCAGGGCTGTTGGGCACGCGCCTGTCAGAAAGTACAGAGGACACTACGCTGTTCAGTGACTGGTCACCGCATCCATGAAGTACACCGTGTGACACTGCAGCTGCCAACACACTGCCAATTCTCGGCACCAGGCTAGCAAAACGATGCATCCATGCTGGCACTGTTAGGTGGAACAATTCCTGGCTGTAGATGAAGCAACTTTTCAACCAACCATGAAGGACAATCTGTCTGAAGCAGCGCTGCTGTGCACAAAGGCTAGTTTCAGCAGCCTTGCTGCTCTCAAATGCTCGGTGGACTTGAGGCATGCCATGTTCTCAGCTGTTACGGTGTGCCAGCGGTGTCGACAGTCAACTCAAAACATTGCCCCCATGCAAAGGGTGACCAAAAGGTGTGTATGTATTGCCAGACTGTAGCGCCAGCTGCAGCTGTGGAGTTCTAGTGCTGTTCCAGCATCTTCACTATGTTATCTGCGTGCCTCAGTAGTTGATGCGTGCCTTCACAGCCTTGGCACACAGCTCATTCACCTCTGGGTACCAGAAGCCAGCCCACTCGTCCCTGCAGCAAAAGAAACAAGTAGCGAAACAGCCCGCAGCACAGTAAGAGCCACCAGGCAACATGCATGCATGTGCTTGCGCAAGCATGTGGCGGTGAAGTGTATCTGTTGCGGTGAGGGTGTGGCTCCAGTGACTGCGCAGCAGGTTGTATCAAAGCGCCGCCCAGCCCAGGTAGGCTGCATAGAGGCATGATAAATAGGACGATTCTGATATGATAATTGCCTCATCATCATCAGATCACCAATTCAAACTACCGCCTCACTTGTTGCAGCGGCGGAAGCGCATGAAGGCTGCCTTGCAGCCGTTGCTGGGCTTCATGGCCTCCTCCTTGGCATGCTGCTGGCACATGCCGTACGCGATGTTCTGGCACTGCAGCCGGCACAGCACAGCGTGGGGTTACATGCAGGTTTGCAGGGTAGGCTGTCGGTAGCATGCCATGCAAAAGGCTGGAAGCGTGAAGCTGCCGTATCATGGGTGCCATACATGCTGCTCAAGAAGCGTGCAATCAAAGACCAGGATGTTGATTCTGATGTTGCAGTTGTGAAACACGCAGTTCACAAACAAGTGACAATCAACCTCATCACTTGCCTGCTTCAGCGTGACCTTGGCAGTCTTGCCTTTGTGCCCACCGCGCTTGTTTCCGCCGCAGAACTTCTGCATGGCATCCCAACGCAGCAGAAGTAGCAGCAGCATCACAAAGAGGCAGTAGTGAATGCAGTGGAGACAGCTGCTGCCACAACACTGCTGCTGAACCTTTTAGCACTATGCTGAGATGCTGCTTGCCTGGTGATTTAGGCTGCTGCTGTGTCAAGAGATGACTGATCAATGCAGGGTGAGGCGTCTGGTCCCAGCTGGCTGCAGGGTAGGTGGCAAAGTAAAAATGGACAGTCTAACATGAAAAACAAATCTGCGCACCTTCAGGCAAAGTGCTGGCATGTCACGCGCAGTGGGTGCCAGCAGTAAGCTGTGCATTGAAGAGGTACCATGCTGTGGTGTGCTTACCTTGGTGGTTGCGCATGCATCTTTGCCAATCTTGCCGCCTGAAGTAGATTGCAGCGGGCAGTCCAATCAAAGGACACCAAGTCACTCAATCAATCACCAATACACGGTCCATCCAACAGGCATGCAACTATTGGACTAGCAAGCCATCATTTTGATAACTTTGGTTGATTGTGCTGGCAGCAGCAATGCAGTGCTGTGCCACTGCACGTCACTCAGCTGTTGCAGCTGAACGTCTTGTATGCTGTCCCCAGCTCGAGTGACACACGTTTGCGCAAATCAAGGGACATGATGCATGGCTGTAGCAGCGCAGCGGCACCCACCAATGTCCTTGCCAACTTTCTTGCACTTTTCCACGTCCATCCCACAAGAGCGCTTGCAGACACTGAAGCAGTTGTTGATTTTGCACTCCTGCAGAACAAATGCAACAAGGAGCCGAAGATGTCAACACGGGGTAACAAGTCGGTACGATGTTGTAGCCGCTACCAATGTTCATGCGAGACTGCCGGTTCAGACGAATTCCAGACACTACGTGAGAGCAGGATGCACATTTACATTGCACTGCTGGGCGGCCAGAGAGGCATGGAGTGAAGTTTAACAGTGTTTCCACTTTGAAGTGGAACGAATTCATGCAGCAGCTGCCAACTACGAGCAACTACTGCTGAGCAATGCTGCTGCTGCCGCTGTTGCTGCCACCTCCATTTCTTGATGCGTGTGGCTGTTCAATGAATTATTGTTGCTATTGACAGCAGCTCACTTTGCACTCGATGCATGGAGTCTTTGTTCCAGCCTGAGGCTTTGAGGCTGCAGCAGTTGTGGCTGTCTTGTTGCCAGCAGCAACTGCTGACACAGCAGTGGTGGTGGATTTGGAAAGGACTGCGGGCGCTGTAGTTGCTGCTGCTGTGATGAACACAGCTAATAGGACCGTCAAACGCATGCTAGACATCATTGCAGTTGTGGCAGCCAAGCACGGAAGTTTCGTCGTCAGCGAGAGGTTGGGGTAGGACCTCACGAGTTGCGTGCTAATTTGGATGTTGCAGGTGGGTCGAGGTTACAAGTAAAACTTGGGAACATATTGTGGCCGTGCTTGTGCTTAAATTTGGACAGCTGCTGGCTGCAAGTCCGGGATCCCGCCAACGTCAGCTGCGTAACTAGCGCTTGGGAGGGTCAACTGCTGCCTATGTAGAGTCGCTAACTCTGAAAGCGCCTGACATGCCACATTGAAACTTACTTTTGTAGCAATCTCTGGCAGATAAGGCGGTGCCAGGGCTTGGCAGCATGGCAAGAGGAAGTTGGGGTCCGCCAGCAGCTGCTGCTGCCGCAGTGTGCGGCACTACCACACAAATGCAGACACCTCTCCTGCGACAAGCTTTCCAGCGTCGACACAATAGATGATATGATCAGTGGGTTACGTGCCCCCCTCGTGTCACCTGAATGCGGTTGTGTGACGTGTCGAATGGCAGCAGCGGCATGGTTGCCACTGGCATGGCATGTGTAAGGTGTAAGATAGAAAGCAGTAAGTTTTCATAGATGTCGTTGTTTTCGAGATTGTTCTAGTCGCTTCGAGTGAGTTGTCGAATGATCTAGGCTGGTCTCGAATGTACAAGGTTTTTCTGGATCTCTCCGGAGATGGTATGATGTAGGTTTGCAGGATGCTTCTAGTATTGTTAACTCTGGATGTTTCTATTGAGTATACTATTTTGGAGACGACTATATATAGGGGTGCGATTTCAGTACTAATCATCAAGAAGTGTTCGATGGCCACAGTTGTTCAGCTTCTCCTCTGTAACTAACTGGAATACTCTCTGTCTCCGGTCTACATCGATCCAGTTAGTATCCAGTCTAGTTTGCAGAAGGGTTCTGATCCTGTGCCTTCGATTGACAGTAGTTGTGAAACGCCGCAGTTGTGGTAGCTGAGACTGTGCATGCCGGGAAAGTACAATCCGGCAAAGGAGAAGCCTAAGGTCCAGTTGTTGCGTCCTGCAGCTGGTGGTGTGCTGCGAAGCGAGGAGGGAGGGGTCTACGCGCCTGTGACCCCTGTGCGACACTTCAGCAAGCCGCGTGCTGTTCCTCACGTCCTTCAGCCCATCGATAAGGCCCGCAAGCGTCGTTTCCTGAAGAAGGTGCGTCGCGACATCTTCATCAAGCTCAAGCCTGCACCCATCGTGCCCTATCGCCACAAGCTTCCTGCTCCTGGTAACCTTACCTACGAGCAGATCCTCAAGCGAGCAGAGGAGCTGACTAAGCGTGAGCAGCAGGCTAAGCAGCAGCGCATTCGCCAGGAGTTGAATAGGCGTCTGAGTCTGGCAAAGCAGTCTGTGCAGCCTGCAGCAGCTTGTGTTGCAGTAGCAGCGAGAGCTGTTCGTGGCTCTCCTGTGTGTGGTGTTGATCGGGTGCCTTGTGGTATTAGGTATTCTGAGTATTCTAGTGAGTCTGATTGTGATACCGTGAGCTCTGTGTGCTCACCTGTGGCAGCAGACGATTGTGAGTCGATTTGTTAGGTTATCGACTCGAGTTGTTCAGTGAGCTGTATTGTTGTGTATCGTCTTGTGAGCAGTGTTTATTGTTCTAGATTGTTCTAGTTTGATCTAGAGCAATCGATTGGTGTTCGACAGTATTGAGAGTCTCGAGATTAGTAGTGTGAAAGTCGTGGAGGTTTCTAGACGATTCTTGTGTAACACAAGGATCAATTGACTTGTGTAGTTGTTGTGAGTCCAGATACTTCTTGACTATTCTGGTGTCTTCTGGTGTGTAGAAGTCTCTAGTATTTTCCAGTGTCTTCTAGTGTGTTCTGGTATCTTCTGTTGTTCCCGTGTTATCTCATCACTGCTCAGTGGTGTGTGACCATGACTACTGTGCCCATGCCTACGCCGCTCAATTTGGAGCAGGCACAGCAGGCAATTGGTGAATTGGTTGCTAAGGTGCAGCAGTTGGAGCAGCAGATAGTTGGTTTTCAGCTTGGTGCAGCGGCTGCGACTGCTAGTACATCTACTCAGCGGCTGAAGCTTCCAAAGCCGCCTGAGACAAATGGCACCAACCCCAGTGCCATCAACTGGTGCTACAAGATGGAGACATACCTTCAGGCCCAAAACACGGACCTGAACCTGCCCAGCACAGTCACCTATGCAGCCAGTTTCCTGAAGGATTCTGCGCTGAACTGGTGGCTGCGCTGCCAGCAGGAGGTGGCAGCAGGCAAGCGGCAGCCTTTTGCAAACTGGGCTGTTTTCAAGAAGGAGTTCATCGACATGTTCACCCCGGTGAAGCCAGATTACGACGCACGCAACAAGCTGGACCGTTTGGTGCAGACACGCAGTGTGTTTGACTATGCATCACGCTTCAACACGCTGATGCTGGAGCTGCCCAACATGGACGAGGCCGACCGCGTACACTTCTTCATCAAGGGCCTCAAGCCAGAGATCCGCATGCACGTGACTCTGCGCAAGCCTGCTACGCTGCACGAGGCAGTTGAGCTGGCCATCCAGGCGGATGGTTTGCTGTGGAGTATGCACAAGGGGCGCAAGCCCCCGAGCTACCCCCAGCGGCCCAACTTCTTGGTGCAGAGGCAGCATGTGGACTCTAGTCCCACACCCATGGAGCTGGGCAGCATGGAGTCGGAGGAGAGTGGTCAGGCGGAGTTCAACTATGTGCAGGGGAAGCGCAAGACCATCAAGTGCTTCTACTGCCAGCGCGTCGGCCACAGGGCTGCTGACTGCCGCAAGAGGATGAGTGACGAGAAGAAGAAGCGGGAAGCGCAGCCCGCAACGCAGCAGCAGCGGCAGTTCCAGGGCAAGGGAGACAAGCCGCCAGGCCGTCGCTCAACAAACTGAGTGGCGCGCTTGATGGTCTGGGTCAGTCAACGCGCGCCGAGTCGGCATCACCCCGGACGCCTGATGACCCAAGTGACCAGGTAGTGGGCAGTGAGCCCCGAGTTCAACCAGCGGCCCTGGGAAAAGCGGGTACCCGTCGGAGGCGGTTGAGGGACCGTGAGATCTGGTTGCTCGATGCAGCTGTGATGACTCAGTTGCTGGACGACTACGGGCCGTTCTCTGTAGACGCCTGCGCTGGCCCTAGCACCGCTCAGGCTAAGAAGTTCTACACTGGCTACCGGACCTTCCGCGAGGCCAATGTCAGCGGCAAGTCTGTATGGCTGAACGCGCCCTTCCGCCGCGCTGGGTTGTTCTTGCGGCACTACCTGGAGTGCAAGAGCAAGGCCCCGGAGAGCACTAGTGGGGTCTTCCTTGTGCCAAAGTGGGATCGCGCACCTTGGTGGGGTTTAACCAAGGGCATGACTGTGGTGAAGGAGTTCTCAGTGGGCACCACATGCATTCTACGCAGTCCGCCCATGCGTCCTGGTGAGGACTGGGTGGAGATGCCACCGCTGAAGTGGCCATTGGTGGTGCTACGTGATGAGCCTGTGGTGGCGGAGCAGGCAGCACCTACGGCAGAGTTAGTGGGCTTGCAGCCAACTAGCAACAAGCTGATCAGGTTGCAGGCCAAGTGCCGTGGTGACGTATTGAGCGTGCTGCTTGACAGTGGGGCTAGTGAGGATTACATCGATCCTGGTACAGTATCGAAGCTCCACCTTTCAGTGCTAAGCTTGGGAGACCGTCAAGTGCAGCTCGGCAATGGTGCATTGCAAGACTGCAGCCGTGTTGTACCTAGCCTCAAGTATCGCCTGAACAAGATGAAGGACAGGCGGCCGTTCACAGTGACGAAGCTAGCCCAGGATGACATCGTGCTAGGCAAGCCCTGGCTGACGCAGTTCAATCCTGACATTGATTGGGCTGCCAACACTGTGACGGTGGTGAAGAACAATGTTGAGTACCAGCTGCAGCCGCCGGAGGGTGGCGCGGGTACCTCAGCAGAGGAGGCAGACGTTGGGCTCCTCTCTGGTTTGCAGGTCAAGAGGGCCCTGAGGAAGGGTGCGACTGCCTTCCTAGCTGTTCTGCGAGAGACCGCAGACACTGAGAAGGGAGCGAAGCTGGAGAACGTCAAGTTTAACTATGATGAACCAGAGTGGGCAGAGCGCATGCGCCAGGTACTGCGGAAGCACAAGCAGATCTTTCAGGGGATGCCCAAGGGGCTACCGCCAAAACGTTCAGTCGATCACAAGATTGAGCTGGAGGCGGGCAGCAAACCACCTTTTGGACCCATCTACCACATGAGTCCATTGGAGCTGGAGGAGGCCAAGAGGCAGCTCGTCGATCTTTTGGAGCGTGGCCTGATTCAGCCGTCCAAGTCGCCATACGGTGCACCCATCCTGTTTGTCCGCAAGGCAAATGGGAAGCTGCGCATGTGTGTAGACTACAGGGCGCTGAACAAGCTCACCGTGAAGAACCGCTACCCACTGCCACGCATTGATGAGCTGCTTGACCGTCTCCATGGCGCATCCGTGTTCACTAAGCTGGATCTGCAGAGTGGCTACTGGCAGATCAGGATTGCGGAGGAGGACGTCCCCAAGACAGCCTTCCGCACGCGCTATGGTCATTATGAGTGGCGCGTGATGCCCTTCGGGCTGACCAACGCTCCAGCAACCTTCCAAGCCCTGATGAACGACGTGCTGCGACCATTCCTGGACGACTTTGTCATCGTGTACCTGGACGACATCCTGATCTATTCCAAGACGCCCGAGGAGCACCTGGTACACGTGGACAAGGTACTGACCGCCCTACGCAAGGCCCGTCTGTACGCTGGCCTGGACAAGTGCGCATTTGCAATGAAGGAGGTGACCTTCCTGGGCCACATTGTAAGCGGCGAAGGCATCAAGGTGGATCCCAAGAAGGTGGAGGCGGTGCGCGAGTGGCCACCACCACGCAATGTCACCGAGGTCAGGAGCTTCCTGGGCATGACTGGCTTCTACCGGCGCTTCATCCACCACTACGCTCACAAGGCATTGCCACTCACCAACCTCACAGCTAGCGGGGTGAAATGGAAGTGGCGTGCAGATGTGGAGGCCAAGGCGTTCGAGGATCTGAAGAACACGCTAACCTCAGCGTCTGTGCTGGTGACGCCGGATCCTTCCCTGCCGTACGAGGTGTACACAGATGCTTCCAAGTTTGCCTTGGGAGGAGTGCTGCTGCAGAACCAAGGCAAGGGGCTCCAGCCTGTAGCATACCTGTCGCGCAAGCTCAACTCAGCAGAGCGCAACTACCCTACAGGCGATCGCGAGATGCTCGGCATCTACTATGCGCTGCAGACGTGGCGCTGCTACTTGGAAGGCGCCAGCTTCAAGATCAACTCAGACCACCTGAACCACACCTGGTTCAACAAGAAGAAGGACCTCTCCAGGCGGCAGGCGAAGTGGATGCTGTGGATGGAGTCTTACTACAGCGGCACGGAGATTGATTACAAGCAGGGGAAGGACAACTTGTCAGACCCTCTGTCACGCCGTCCTGACCTGGCATCGTTCATCTCAAGCGTCGCAGATGACTCGTTCCTGGAGATGGTGCGCAAGGGCTATGAGGCAGACCCCATGTACCGTGAGCCGCCATCCGTGCTGGCAGAGCATGGTGGACTCTGGTACATGCCGGGAGAGCGGCTAGCGATTCCTCGCGATGCTAGCCTGAAGCAGCTGATCTTGGAGGAGCTACATGACTGCCCAAGCGCAGGGCATCTTGGTGTGACCAAGACACTACAGCGCGTGGCCAGCAGGTTCTGGTGGCCGCACATGACACGCACTGTACGGCACTACGTGGCAAGCTGCCCCTCGTGTCAGTGCAACAAGCCACGCAGCGACTTACCAGCAGGTCTACTTCAGCCATTGCCCGTGCCGGAGAAGAAGTTTGAGCAGATCACCATGGATCTGATCACCGATCTGCCACCAACCGCGCGTGGGCATGATGCAGTGGTCACGTTTGTGGATAGGCTCAGCAAGCTGGTGCATTTTGCCCCAACCACCAAGACGGTTGACGCCCCGGAGTTGGCTCGCATCTTCACAGAAACCTGGCACAAGCATCATGGAGCACCCAAGGTCATCATTTCTGACCGGGACCCGCGGTTCCAGGGACACTTCTGGAAGGCTTACTTTGATCGGCTGGGGACACACCTGAAGTTCTCGACAGCCTTTCACCCTCAGACGGACGGTCAAAGTGAGCGGGCTAACAGAACGCTGGAGGAGGTGCTGAGGCACTTCGTCAGCCCACGGCAAGACAATTGGGATGAGCATCTGGCTCTAGCAGAGTTCGCCATCAACGATTCAGTCAACCCATCTACTGGCTACACTCCTTTCTTCCTTGCCTATGGCCAGGAGGTGCAGCACCCAGTTGACATTGCAACTCATGTCAATGTGCCAGCAGCAGACGTGCAGGCATCAGACATTGAGGAGGCTGTCAAGCACGCCAAACTCAAGCTGCAAGAAACACAGGCCAGGCAAGCTCAGTATGCCAACCAGCGCCGAAAGGAGGTGACGTACACGGTGGGAGACAAGGTGTACCTCTCCTCAGCTAACCTGTACCTGCCATCATCTATGAGCCGCAAGCTCACCGCACGCTACCTTGGACCTTTCCGTGTGGAGAAGGTGATCAACCCAGTCGCCTACAAGCTGAAGCTGCCAGCAACACTGCGCATCCACCCTGTGTTCCATGTGAGCCTGCTCAAGCCCTACAAGACCAGTGAAGAGTTCACCAATCGTCAAGAGCCAATGCCGATTCAGCCTGCAGTTGCCGAGGACAACCAGTGGTACGTAGAGGCACTGCTGGACAAGAGCATCCGCCGACATCGCGGCCGGCGGATGGTGCACTATCTGGTGCGCTGGAAAGGGTTCGGGCCAGAGGAGGATTCCTGGATCCCACACACAGCCATTGAGCAGAGTTTAATTGATGAATACGAGGCGTCACACCATGGTGGGCGAGACACAGGCCGCCGCAAGCGTAGGCGCCGTGGTTGAGCAACGAGGACGTTGCTCTCAGAAGAGGGGGCATGATGTAAGGTGTAAGATAGAAAGCAGTAAGTTTTCATAGATGTCGTTGTTTTCGAGATTGTTCTAGTCGCTTCGAGTGAGTTGTCGAATGATCTAGGCTGGTCTCGAATGTACAAGGTTTTTCTGGATCTCTCCGGAGATGGTATGATGTAGGTTTGCAGGATGCTTCTAGTATTGTTAACTCTGGATGTTTCTATTGAGTATACTATTTTGGAGACGACTATATATAGGGGTGCGATTTCAGTACTAATCATCAAGAAGTGTTCGATGGCCACAGTTGTTCAGCTTCTCCTCTGTAACTAACTGGAATACTCTCTGTCTCCGGTCTACATCGATCCAGTTAGTATCCAGTCTAGTTTGCAGAAGGGTTCTGATCCTGTGCCTTCGATTGACAGTAGTTGTGAAACGCCGCAGCATGCCAGCCTGGGACACAAGCTGAAGCGGCCGCCCAAACTGCCAACAGCTGCCGTGATGACTGAGTCGGGGCTAGCTAGACGCCAATTCCTGTACCACCCTTTTCTGTCACTGGCAACTACTATGATAGGTGACGAATGCACAGATTCAACGACTGCAAGGCCCAAACACACCGCCCTCAAGCCCTACGAGTTCATCAATTTGCATCCGCAATGTGTTACAAACACAGCACCTACATTCAACCATCTTTTCGGTCACAGCAAACCACCAGCACCAACTCGGTACGTTGATTGCGCAAGCGTGCCATGCAATGCCGAGCGGCATGTTGTGCCTGCAAATATGTGCGGCACGCACTGCTCTGGCAAGACACACACATCAACAGCTGCTAGAGACAGTGCCACACCCTCTGCAGACAGTAGCTGCATCCGCCAGGCCACTTTAGGGCCAAAACAGACTGACGTCTAGTATTGCGCTGCGCAGTTCTGAAGTTTGCAACCACATTCGTTGTCTCTACTGCCTGTACCTGTCTATGGACGCGTTCTGCTGCAAGTTTGCTATGGAGAGCGCAGCAACAAAAGAGCCCATTCATGCAGGTCAGGCAAGTAGAGGATCTAGATACTACCAATATGCAGCGGCAAGCAAGCTGTTCTAACAGCTGTCGGCTGCTGGCACAGCAAGTCTTGTCACGAACTACACAAAAAAGCACGAACTACTCAACAAAAAGTATGTACAACAGCAGTGTGTGTGCCAATTCATAACCTCACAACCTTTCCATGACAGAGTTGCCGTTGGCATGCTGTTTGTTCAAGACGATGTCCGATGTTTGTTGCGCGGCAGCCTCTGCACCAGCGTGTGTCAGATCACTTGGGAATAGCCATCACTGCCCTTGCACACAGCTCGTTGACCTCAGGGTAGAAGAAGTCGGCAAACTGCGGGGTTTCGCGCGACGTGGTGTTATGGGGTTTTGTCGGCGGCGGTTGAAGGGCGAGTCACGTTGTTCCGGAGTGATGCGGCGCAAGGGATGCAAACAAGGCAGCAGGCAGGAAGCAGCACAGTCAGCCTGGGTTCAAGCAGACGATGCAAGCTGTTAGCAGCAAAAGAGACACGCCTAGCCAAAGAACATCAATGTGAGCCAGGTTATGCAGTGCTCACATGCACACGGACCTTGTGGGTCCATACAGCGCACCATGCTACATGCAACCAGCGCAACAGTCCTTCCTCCCTGCACATGATCTTCTTTGCAGCCGCACCTGCCGCCTGCTGCCCTAGTGAAGCCGTTGAATTGAAGGATGTGATGCGACATGCAAACAGTGCAATTCTCTTGACATATGTACACACACGCCAGCCAGCCGCGCAGCCGCACCTGCTGCCTGTTGCACTGGTTGAAGCCGTTGAAGCTTGTCACGCTACATGCGAACAGCGCAGTTCTCTCATATAAATATATACAATACACATACGCCAACCAGCTGCGCAGCCGCACCTGCTGCCTGTTGCACTGGTTGAAGCCGTTGAAGCTTGTCACGCATGCTCCCTTGCTTGCAGTCTCCTTGGCCTTGCTCTGGCAGGTGCCGTATGCGATGTTCTGGCACTGCTTGAAGCTGACCTTCACTGGGGGCTTGGGGCCGCCGATGGTGCGGCTGCCACCGCAGTACGTCTGCATGTGTGAACCAGAGCAGCAGCACACGCGAGTGGTTAGTGCCCAACCAGCAGCAGCGCAAAGGATAGAACGACAGCTTGTGGGCACGGATTGTCTGTTTGGAGCTGGAGCAATGCAGCTGAAGTGCCTGGCAGCTGACCTGGACTGGCAATAAGGAGGACCCCCTTGTAGTCTTGCAAGCTAAAGCAGCACTCAAGCAGTTATGCTCAGGCTGATTGTTGGTGCAGGCAACTTGGCACTGTGTGTCACCTGGGTGGTCTTGCAGGCGTCCTGTTGATGGGTGGCGTGACGTGCAAATTACATAGTGCCCAGGGCGCAGAGGTGGGACAGCAGCAACAGCATCCAAGGAGCAGCAGCAGCAGCATCGATCAAAGTCAAAGTGAGTCAAAGGCCGTGTTAATGCAGTCCATGCTGCGCTGCTGGCAGGTGCCTGCATCATCAGTCAGCTGGTGCACTTGAGCCGTTGCCACCTGGCATCTGCGTGTAACATAGCGGGCCATTACAGGCTACTGCTGAGCACGCAGCACAGTACCTGTGTCAACTACGCTGCAGGCGGCAGCAGCAGCAGCAGCAGCAGCAGCAGCGCACCTTGCCAATGTTCACGCCGTAGCTCTCGCCCCTCTTCTTGCAGTCGTTGATGTCGATGCCGCAAGACGGCTTGCACTGCGAGTAGCAGTTGTTGGTCTTGCAGTCCTGCAAGTTGCAGCAGCACCATCAGCGCAAGGCAGTCAGGGACAGCGCCAGACACACTGCGCTGAGGTATGCGCTAACTGTGCAGCAGCACTGGTGACGCTGGTAACAGTGCTGCTAACCATCTGATTCGACGCTGCTGCTTGCTCAAGCACTGCACTTCTATTAGCTGCCGACAATACGGCAGTGTTGCAACAATTGTGGCTCAGCAGGAACCTTCCTCGGCACCGATGTCATTATCTTTGCTGCTCAGCTGCTCTCACCTTGCACTCAATGCAGGGCTGGGCTGCGACCACGGCCACGAGGGCCACCAGGACCAGCACGCGAACCAGAGACATTTCAAAAGATAGTTTCCTGCATTGCACGGTGCGTCACGACAGGGAAAGCGTACAAAGCGGCGGTGTCACCGGTGACCATCGTCCGTTGCTTTTCGGAGCTGCTAGACACGCTGATCATGATCGAACCCAGTGAAAGTAGCAAAAGAGAGCGCGATAGTTGTTCTGAGAGTTGCGTGGAGCTCAGGAGACGCCCTGCCGCTCACCAAGATTACGACCCGGCAGACACTTGCTGTGGTGACCGGCTGCTACCCTTCCTGTAGGCTGGAAACGAGCCTGAATGTAAGGTTTCTGAGTGGCAGTGTGGTGGAAGTGCAGCTGCATATGTAGTAAAGGTAGCTGGTTACTGTCATGATCCAGGGTACAGTCACCTCGTGCTCACCTAAAGGGGGTTCTTCCGCAACAAAAACGCAATTTTCTACCGAATATACTGCTGCATCGGAGGCTGCAGCGGCCGAGGCTGTGCGCAGCATCGGTGGCACTAGACTAACCGCTTCTGCAGGATGATCGCCCTTACATATGTCGCGAGGGCTCATTGGCCGCTAGTTTCATGCTAAATACATCAACAGAATGTGTAAAGTTTTGTTTTCGCTGGACAATTGGTCATCCAACAACGGTCAGGAATCATGCTTTCATCAGATCATTGGACACGCCGTTTACACCCGCAGTAAACACTCCTCGCGTGCAACGCCATAGACAATATACGCTGCTTGGAATACGTATCAGCTCACACATTACTGCCTCCGGCATCACAGCTTCGAAACAGCAACCGGCACAGCAGCGTCTCTGCTTACGGTACCTTTTGACCACACATTCATACAGAATGATGCCCACAAGCTCCCGCAACAGGCACCAGGATAGGCCCTGGATGCTTCGGGAGGACATTGTCGGTGCAAGCAGCGCTTCAGCAGAGTGAGTGGGCCAGGGCACAGTCAGCGCTGATTGAGCTGCAGCTGGGCCAGCTAAGCAGTGGCTGGCATTGCGAAGCATGCATTGGCGTTTGACAGGTGCATGCTCCAGATAGAAAGACTCCAATGCAGTTTGATTTGTGCAGTGTTGCTACAGTCACAGCGAATATGTCGGGAACAGGCACAGCAGATTTCCCAGAGGATCCTCGTCAGGCAACAGCGGCCCATGCATGGTGGCGTGTTGGTCATGCATGCAGCGCCATAGCAGCAGCAGTGCTGCAGAGTCGACAGTCGAGCTGAGCATTTGCTGGCCAGCTCTATGGCCAATTGTATGCATGCCGTTTTCTACTGCTATCCATTAAGCATGCTGGATCAAATGTGGACAAATGTGCGCATGCATGCATGCATGCAGAGCATGTGCTGTACACAGCACCGCAGCACTGCAAACAGCGTGATTGCTGTGCAATGCACCCTTCATGCCGGCAGTGCAGCCCATCAATTTGTCTTGGGAGTGCTGCCAAATTGCGCATGCCGCAACTCACAAACATGCCCTGCTGCCCTACTTTCAGGTTCCTTGGCACTCTGCTGCTGCAACTGTTTGCGGGGTCGACTCTGGTGCCCCTGCGCATTGCTGCCGTCTTCGCCGCGCTCAGTGAGTGTCCTGCAAGTCGGACGGGTCTCAGTGTGCCTGACAACTCTGCCACATGTAGTGGTGTACAGCAGTTCACTGTGCAATCTCTGCTGTTCCAAGCCGGCACTACACAATCGCGCCCACAGCATCACACAGTGCTCACCACGATCACCATATGCATTGCTGCTCGTGCCAGCCAACGAGCTACATGGCTGCCGGACGCTCTGTCTGCATGCTATTGCCTGCAGTGGCCACGTTTGCGCGCCACTCTGGCGGCCGCCTCAACCCACACACCGCAGCACCACACCCTGTTTTGCCAGCCTCATTACATGCACTGTTGCCCCTGCTAGCCATACTGTGCACATGCATTGCTGCCTGCCGCGTAACCAAAACCCCGACTTCTGCGTGCTGCCCTGCTGCCATGCCCCCGCTACACAGTGGCCACGTTTGCGCGCCACTCTGGCGGGCACCTCAACCCCGGCATTAGTCTGGCTGCTGCACTGTCAGGCCACTTGGCCTGGGCCCCTGCAGCCATGTACATGCTGGCGCAGGTGCGGCCTGCTGTGTGCCCGCTTGCCCTGTGTATGTGTTCGTTAGGGTGCTTCATTGGCATGTTGCAACGCTTCTGCTAGCTGGGCACATGACCATGCTGTCAAATGCTTCTGTAGCAGGCAGTGAGTCTGCTGCTGCGCATGGCCTGGACCCCTGCAGCCATGTACATGCTGGCACAGGTGCGGCCCACACACTGCGCTGTGCAGCATGCTGTGCCTTGCGTCAACTGCGTCTGTAGCAGGCAGTGATTCTGCTGCGCATGGCCTGACTGTCCCCGCAGCCGTGTACATGCTGGCACAGGTGCGGCCTGCCGTGCATGCAGCTCCCAGCGCTGTTCTGCGCTAACATGAATAAGCTGGTGGGACCCTGCAGCCTCCTGCTGGCTGAGAACGTGTCAAATGATTTGACGTGAGGGCTGCCAGTGTCAGCTCGGATAGCAAGCGCACAGTCAGATACAACACGGGTGTATGCGCAGCAGCAGTTAGGTAAGAGCGATTCTTGCTGCAGCAGAACTGCTGCAGCTGGAACAGCATACATTCAAAGTCACTTCCAATACTATATTGGCACAGGCTTCAGCTGCAGCCTGCTTTCCAGCCCTGTGCCTGTTGAACTGCTCAGCCACGTTCACTGCACACCACATACTTCACATCGTGGCAGCTCAGGAAAGGTTCCTACTGCCATCCCACACTGCAGCAAGCATCTCCAATACACTGTTGTCGCAGCAGCTCTCAGTGTCTTTCCCATAACAACCCACAGAGGGTGACAAAACAACAGTGGTGTGCCAGCCAGCGCTGCGCTAGTGTCCGAGTGCAGCAGTCGGGTGCCACCCGACTGCTGCCAGTGGCAGCAGCAAAGCACAGCGTTGAGCGGCACTCAGCTTTAGACTAAGCCTGCCCCTGCAAGCTACAGCCGTATTTCCACCCTTGCCGCCCGCAGATACCGCAGCAAGTAGTGACCAAGCAGCCCAGCACGCACGACAGGCACGCAATTTCTCTTCTGCCATTGTTGGAGAGGGTGAAGAAATCGAACAGAGAGAAAACACGACACAGATTCCTGCAATCCTTTCTGACCAGGCCAGTGCCCGGCACCTACTGTAGATATGATTGACTTCAAGTGATTACATGGGTGACAATGAGCCGCAGTGGCGGAGTTTGTGTGCGACTGGAAGCAGTACTGTCACCACCCGCGCTGAGAGCACTTGGTGAATACAATTGTAGCATTCACTGAACACCAAGACACTTCCATCAGAAAATACTACAGTTTTCTGAACTAACTTTTGCCAAACGAAGCTGGAACGCAAGCACCTTGATCGCAAGTCATGATAGCATAATCGTTGAACTGTTGACAGCTGAGACGGAATCTGGGCGCCTGTCGGCAACACTGGTATGCAAAGCCGCAGTATTGCCCAGATATTACCATTCTAGCTCATAGCATTGTTCACACAGCCTGAATTCTGATAATCACGGTCTTAGGTGGGGAAGTAATCATTGTTCTATAGTGGAGCGGGGTAGCCACTTCGATCGAAGAGGTGAACGCTGAGGTGCTTGACACGTATGGAATGATGAAAATGTTGGAGCTCTGAAGATTACCCAAGCTCTCTACGAAGTCTAGGATATTCGGTTAGCTAATCCAACTGAAAGTCGCATCAGACCCAGTAAATGCGAAATTCGGGAGTTAGCGGACCATACGCGTTCAAGCATGCAATGATTTATTCCACCGTATACAGGGATTGTTAACACCCTGTGGAACATTTCAGCTTACGGAGCGCCTCATCTTGTGTGCAAGCAGGCAGTGCAACCGCGAGTACATCGGCCGAGTGAGTGGTCACCCGAACTTCAGTGGACCTTGCGCCTGCACTTCGCTGGTAGGACGCCGTCAATGCAGTTTTTAATCTTGTGAAATCATTGACTACTTTATTTAGGAGTGTTACTTTCATTGACTGTATTCCGTCGCAGCGGCAGTGCTAACGCTCGAGCAAGCGCAACCGTCGAGCTGCCCAAGAAAATGTGCGTCGCAAGTGCGGGGATCGATTTCAGAGTGTAAGCGAGGGGCAGCAGTCTTAATCCCACTACAACCTCAGCGCGGTCTGCCATCGCAACACGGTGCACGTGCTGCAAGTGGCGTGAGTGGCATTGCTGCTCACCACCAGGAATTGGATCACCGCTGGCTAATACTATTCATAAAATTCACACCTGCTGCTGCTGCTGCTGCTGCTGGTGCTGCTGTATTGCAGGTCTTGATGCAGGTTGGCATCCCTGTCACCAATGACTACGACCTCTGCAAGCCCGGGCCGTCCGCTACAGCGCCTGCAAATGCTACTGCTTGCAGTGGCGCTGTGTGCAACTTGTGCAGTGCTTGATGTCCGCATGGCACATGCTGCCAGGGACCTGCGCAGCACAGAAGGAGCGACTGTGAATGGTGCCGACTTACAGCAGACGTCGGCGACACGTGACATCCCTGATGTTTGCGACACCAGCGACCTCAAGGGCCTCAATGCATCTGCCTACACCACCCAGTGTACCACAAACTGCCGGGTGTGTGAGGCCGGTGGCAAGCGCCGAGAGCGGCGCTGCGTGTGCTGCAAGGCCGGCTATCAAGTCAGTCTGACATCCAATGCAAGTTGTGCAGCATGCCCGATTGGATTCAACAAGGCAGAGCCGGGCACCAGCCGTTGCACTTCATGCATCAAGCTGGGCATGACAACAACCGCTGTCGGCTCGACAGCGTGCAATGGTGAGCAACAGCCATCCACCCTGCCCTGCCCTGCCCTGCCCTGCCCTGCCCTGCCCTGCCCTGCCCTGCCCTGCCCTGCCCTGCCCTGCCCTGCCCTGCCCTGCCCTGCCCTGCCCTGCCCTGCCCTGCCCTGCCCTGCCCTGCCCTGCCCTGCCCTGCCCTGCCCTGCCCTGCCCTGCCCTGCCCTGCCCTGCCCTGCCCTGCCCTGCCCTGCCCTGCCCTGCCCTGCCCTGCCCTGCCCTGCCCTGCCCTGCCCTGCCCTGCCCTGCCCTGCCCTGCCCTGCCCTGCCCTGCCCTGCCCTGCCCTGCCCTGCCCTGCCCTGCCCTGCCCTGCCCTGCCCTGCCCTGCCCTGCCCTGCCCTGCCCTGCCCTGCCCTGCCCTGCCCTGCCCTGCCCTGCCCTGCCCTGCCCTGCCCTGCCCTGCCCTGCCCTGCCCTGCCCTGCCCTGCCCTGCCCTGCCCTGCCCTGCCCTGCCCTGCCCTGCCCTGCCCTGCCCTGCCCTGCCCTGCCCTGCCCTGCCCGGCCCGGCCCGGCCCGGCCCGGCCCGGCCCGGCCCTGCCCTGCAATAGCACGAGCATGCTCACCCAGCGCTATTGATGTTACGTCATTTTATCAATACAACCAACCAACTGTCTATCTGCTGAATGATCACATGTGTTGTTCAGCACTGTATGCACTCACTGTTATTGCACTGTATGCACTCACTGTTATTGCACTGTATGCACTCATTGTTGTTGATTATTGTGTCTGGCTCACGTCCACCATAGGCCAGTTGTAAACAGCAAATGCACACAGCCAACCCCAGGTATTGCAACTCAACCAAAACACCCGCACTGTTGCTGCTGCTGCTGCTGCTGCTGCTGCTGCTGCTGCTGCTGCTGCTGCTGCTGCTGCCACCACATGCTTGCCATCGCCGTTGCCCCCTAGCGTGCCTGCCTGGGCGGTACTTCAACCTCACTTTCACTACCGACCCAGCTGCTGGAGTGCCCGTCACTGCTGCCCCTTCCTGCCTGGAGTGCCCAGTCGGATCCTTTTCAACCGGAGCGCCATTCTTTGCCACGAACAATACCGGCCCAGTGTGCTCGCCCTGCCCTGGAGATTCCACAACTGCTACATTCGGCAGTGAGCGCTGTTCATGTGAGTGCTGACATCATCAGCACAGCCTGGCCTAAAGCGACAGTGGTATGTCATTTGTCAACCCTAAGAGCGTGGAAAAGCTGCAGCTGTCGACAATTGCCGTTGGTACCCTTTGCATTACACGTGCCATCCGCACCACAGGAACATGACAATTCCAAACCATCAGAATATGAATGAGGCAGTCAGGATGTTGGACCTAGCTGAACCTGGGTGCGAGTCATGCCTGAGTTCAGGTGCAGCGGCTGCACTGCGTCGCCACTGGAAGTGCTTGCCACTGCCTGTGCAAGCAGGCAGCATCTTGTGTCAGCAAAACACGTGTGCCAGGGCGAGAGCAAGTGTGTGTTGGGAATGTGTCCCTGCAGCAGGCATTTACTGTGTATGCAGCAAACTGTCACGCCTGGCTGAATCTGCCCAGCAGGTGGCTTCGTCAAGAAGTTGAAGAAGACATGTATGTGCATACTGCCATGCAGAAAAATGTCAAACAAAATGAAGTATTGTTTGTATAGCGTGTGGCGCATTACCGGCTGCCCTGCCTGACCTTTGCTACTGTTTGTGCTTGGCACTTTGTTCTGCCCTTGTCAGATTGCAAGCCGGGGCACACTGGACCGCTGCCTTGCACAGCTTGCCCCATTGGTACTTGGTCCCCCGGCGGCCCCGCCAATTCAACGATCAACTGGTACGGTGGCCTTCGGCACAGGACACTGCGTACTTTTCAACAATTCAACAATTCAAAACACTGCATAGTTTCCAAGACATCAACCGGTATGGCGTGCTCTGGCACATGACATTGCATGAACAAATGCTGCATGTTGCTGAGTAAACATGCAGTGCCCAGGGTTGCAAGGCCTTGAACATCTTGTGCCTCACATGCTTCATCAGCAACGCGTAGGCGAAGCTTTCATCAGCTCATAGATGTACACTTAGCTAGCTCATGATCTGTTGCTGCTGCTGCTGCTGCCGCTGCTGCTGCTGCTGCTGCTGCTGCTGCTGTGTCTTGTGCTGCCGCTCATGCAGCACGGCATGCCCTGCTGGCAGCAGCACCCGCCACAGAAGCAGCTCATCTCCTGGAATGTGCGAAGCAATACCATGCAGGGTAGGGGCGCGGCCATCCCAAGTCTTATTCTGTCTGTGGCACCGACATCTGCTGGCAATTTCTCTATGCTGCTGTTCTGGATCAGACATGTCACAGAGTCAGCTACTTGCTTATGGTCACCATCAATAGCATCCAATTGAGCTAATAGATTATAATATAGCTTACAGCATGTCCAAGGCTGATATGCCACACCATGCGTCGGCAACATCCTGCATCGTTTCACGCTACTGCAAAAACTGCTGGTGTTGTTCTGCAGCCCTCCTGCAACAGCACTGGCAATGTGCCAATCGGGGGTCAATGTGGCGCAGTGTCCGGTGAGTTCACTATGCATCCAACGTAAGAAAACCTGTTTTGCTGGATTGACCAACATGCCAAATCTGCTCATATGACAGCTCAATCGTGGGTGCTGCAGTACCGGCGCCGGATATGTATGCCATCTGATTCAATTGCGTAAGCGCGCATAACGAGTTGCTACGACCGTGCTACGACCCTGTGACTACGAGCATACATATGGTGTGTGCCATGTTTCGGCTCAGCTAGAAGTTGATCTCGTATTATGCGTGCCGCAATTTTGCTGCAGATGGATGCGGCGGCGTGTGCACGAACACATGCGCTGGTGCTGGTGCTGCTAGGCGCGTTGGAAAGAAGATTGCAGGGCTTCCATTGCAGTGCCAGGATGGCACATGTGTGGCCGTCAAGTGCACGGTGAGTGCTCTGTTTGAGCTCTGAGCCAGTGGGAATGGATGACAAGCGCACCCCGCCAGTTGAAGCTGCTGTTACGGCAGCCATGAATTGTTGCTGGTGTCAACCTACTATCAGAGTATTTAGATGTGGCATCCAGCATAGTGAGATAGTGTGCACGCTGTGCGTAGCTAGGACGAGTGACAACACCAAACAAAGCGCAAGCGTTCAACGGTGCAGAAATTGTTTGGATGTGGGTGGATTGATGGATGGCGGTAGCCAACAATCAGGCACACCATGGGTGGAATGGTTTCTATTCTGAGTGTGTTGTGTTCATCTGTTGGGAGCTTGCTACCTGCAGTTTGTTCTTCTGGTTGCCTGAATGCTGTAGTGAAACTTGGCTTGATACAAGTTAGACTTGTCTTACCGACTGTGTCTGATGACTGCTGTTTGTCTCCAATCGCAACGTTGCGTGCCCCTGTCATCAATAGCTGCCAACCCCTTACTTGGTTTCCCTTTTCATGCCTGCATCCCACACACTTCAATAACTCAGAGGGTGAGCCGCTTGGCTGCTGGCCCAGCAGTGAAGGACAGGTGGCATGAAATGCAATGTGTCTTCATCAAACACACACGTCTTTCCAGCAGCTGCTACCCATACTGGACTTTATGCTTTCCCGCCTGCCGTGCAGCCTACATGCACCAGCAACTTAGAGGTGGAGCCATTCGGTGGCTGTGGCCCAGCAGTTAAGGACGGCTGCGGCGGCGTTTGCGAGCTCAAATGCTCTTCCAAGTCGCAGTGCATGTTCGGCACACAATCCTATGTTGATGTTGGCGTTTGTGTGCCATTCCCAGAACCAAGTAAGTATCCCCACAGTGTGTGCAGTTCAACTGCATTGTGCAGCACAATTGTGTAGTCAGCAACTGGCAAGTAAAATAAGGAGGTGTTTTCACAGGCACACACATGCACGCACACACTTCACCAACGCCCGAACAGGTGGTGCGGGCGTGCAAACATACACGGCCGTATATAAAGCCAGTCGGCTAAGGAGTACCAAGCTGCTTGATGCATAGTTTTGGCATAGGCCCATGGCATGTATTTGCAGCACATGTGTGGAGTACCAGATCACGGATTGCTATGATGCATCACAGCTGCGCTGTAAACGTTGTTGCCAGGGCTTGCAAGTGTTACGACGGCAGCGCTGCAACATACATATGCTTGCATTCCTGCACTGCCTCTAGTGCACCCGGCATGCAATCAGAGGAAGGCTGCACTGTCAGGCTGACAGCTACACTGTCAGGCTGCAGTGTCAGGCTGCAATGTCAGGCTGCAGTGTCAGGCTGCACTGTCAGGCTGCAATGTCATGCTGCACTGTCAGGCTGCACTGTCAGGCTGCAATGTCATGCTGCACTGTCAGGCTGCACTGTCATGCGGCTTTGTCATGCTGCACTGTCAGGCTGCATTGTCAGGCTGCACTGTCAGGCTGCACTGTCAGGCTGCACTGTCAGGCTGTACTGTCAGGCTGCACTGTCAGGCTGACAGCGGCATTGTGCGGCCTCAGGTTGGAATGCACCACATGAGTCAACCTCAAGCACACCCAAGCATATGTTGCGCTACAATCCATTACATGCTCCAAATGCATTCTGCACACCCACCAGCACCTGTCCTGCAATGTCTACAATGCAGCCACATGCTACCCAGTCGGCCTTCCACCTCCAATTCAGCATGGCGCGTGGAATGACACCTGCATTTTCACACCCATCGGCCAGAACTGCACAGCAACATGCCCAGACAAGTACCAGCCAGGCGACAACGGCCCGCCCACATCTGCCTGTACTGTTCACCCTGTTAGGGGGTTGATTTGGAGCAAGCCTGCAGGCAGCTGCGAGCTGGGTGAGCCTGCACAATGTTGGCAGCTTCACACATGTCTTTTACAACACAGTACACATGATGGTGTTGATGATCACATGACGATGACATGATGATCACATGATCATGATGATCACCTCACATGTGCCGCAATGCGTTTAGTTTCTGGTAGTAAGAGGCTGCCAGCGGTTGCAAGCCAAGCTCTTGCAGCAGCTGCTGCAGTGTAGTTGCAGCTGATCGCACTGACATACATATGCCATCTTGCACATGGGTTCGACTTGAGTTTGAGTTTGGTTGTTGCCCTGCAGCCACCGCCGCTTGCGCCAAGAATCCCTGTGCAGGCGTTGTGGGCGCCAGTGGCTGCGTTGATCTGGCTAACGGTGCCTACTACTGCACGTGTGGAACCGGGTATCAGGCCGTGGGCCCCTATCCCAACACTTGCAAAGGTGTGTGTCTGCCCGGCTTTTGATTGCCGCGCCTTTGATTAGCTTGCAAGCTAATCGAGCAGCAATGCAGACAAGCTGGGTGCCGCAACTGTCTGCAGCTTGGTGTTTGGTGTCATGTCCAGAAAGGTGCAGGGCACTGACTCGGTCTGAGATGTCGGGCACAGCACGGCAGCTTGCATGCATTCGGATTCGAATATTGGCTTGATACAGATATGCACATGTATCGTGTCTTAGCAGGGCCAAACTGTTGCCTCACCTCGTGTCGCATTTACTTTGATACTTGTTGCTGGTTTGTGCTGGTTTGGGCTGGTGGCTGCAGACATTGATGGCTGTCGAGGCAACGCAGGCACAGCCAGTGATCCTTGCAACAGCATCACTCTGGCCGTCGCTGGCTCTTGCGTAGATATCAAAGGTGAGCATGGCCACACACGTACATGTGTGCATGAACATGTGCTTGACCTCATATGGTATGTGTATCGGATGTCACTGGTGTGTAAAGGGCCCTGCAAGGTACTTGCAGGCCCTCTACATGCCAATAACTGTCTTCATTGAACCACCTCAAGGTGTGAATTTCAGGGTTCAGGTTTAGATTCAACCGTTCAGGTTCTCATCCGTAACACCTGAACAGCCAGATATATCTGGCGTAGACACGCAGCAATGTCCCTGATGTGCATGCCTGGATGCTTGGAACTGCTCACTGCAAACAGCGCCCACCCCAGCGCAAATGCTGCGTGCCATTTATAGTTGCAGCCTGCCTTTTGCTGTGCTGACACATTGCTCAACACGGCTGCATCGCCTTGTGCTCGACGCGGCTGCATCGCCTTGTGTGGCTGCTCTGCCTTGCCACTGCCCTGCAGCTCCGGGAACTGGCTTCAGCTGCACCTGCCCAGCCTATACCATCGTGAGTTGTAAGGGGGTGGTCGCCTTCAAATGACTCATATACGCAGTCACTGAAGAGCCCGCAAACACACACCGTGTCTCTGTCTGCACACATATCCCATATTCAGACACACCCTGTTGTGCAGCTGCATACGCTCGTTGCTGTGCCACACGCAGAGGCACTTTCATGCACAACATGCATATGTGTCTTCCTGTGCAAGCCGCACACATGCCCATGCGGTAGCAAAGCAAACAGTTGATTGGTCATGTCGATGTACTGAAGCCCCTGTAACGTATGTGTATTTGAGCTTTTTGACGCCAGACGCCACGCGCCATCTGCTGTTTTCTGTGTTTGCTGTATTGAATCTGCTGGGCTGACAGTGGAATGGCGCCGCTTGCACAGGTGAGCGCCCCATGAAATGAACGCCGCTTCAGTTGTCGATGGTGGAACATGACCGTTGTGCATTCACTAAGGCAGCTGCAGCCGCCAAACTCACTTGCCGGCACATGCTGCATTTGCCAATCGATGCACAAACATGCACGTATATGGCCTGCCCTTGTCCTCCTCTGTTTTACGCATGGAAGAGCTTAGGCTCAAGCAGCTTTGCATGCTTCGGTTGCAGAGAACACGTAACTTTCAACTTGCAGCCGCACACAGTGCACTGCCTGCGTGCAGCCACGGCAGCTCTGCACCATGCCTTGGTGCATGTGACTCTACACGCCGCCTGCAACAGCCAGGTTCATTCCAGCGCGGCCCTATGAATGCACGTCTGACACTCCCCTCCCGCTGCCTGTGCCGCGACAAACGTGCAGTCAACTGCCCTACCTTTGGACGCGCCTCCCCCCTCCCCAAAGACTCAAGCTTCAGCTTCAACGTCTGCCCACCTGGCAAAGTTATCGCTGGCAGCGTCGTCCGCACAGGGGGCATCTGGGACGGTGTGCGGCTCACGTGCAACAGCCCGCTCAGCGCAGGCGTCACCGGGGGTACAGACATCATAGTGGGCGGTACTGGAGGCATGGATCAAACACAAATCACCACCACCACTGGCTTCATCAAGGCTCGGCTCACTACTGCCGACTTTTCTGGCACTGGCACCACAAGTAAGCCGCTGCGCTGCAGCACCAATCAGCGGCTTTTTCAAAGCTGCCAGGCACGAAGCTGTTGTGAGGCACTGAAAAAGAAGGATCTGCTGCTGCCCCCGCACTGGCACAAACAGCTTTGTGCTGGACAGCTTTGCGCAGCTGCTTCTCAAATTTACTTGTTCCAGATGTAGCTGCGTGTAGCTGCGAGTGATATATAGGGCGTTATGATACATGTTGTGGCAGCCGCGGACGCTGCCCAAGGCAAACACGCCGCGGCGGCTGTGCGCAGCGATCGCCGCGTGAAGCAATGGCCCTTAGCCAAGGCCTGTGGATCTACGGCAGCTAGCTGCAGCGCTGCAGGTCCCATGCACGGTTACGGCAGCCTATCAGCACGGTCGCGACGCACAGGCCCAAGGACGCAGATGGTCTGACTCATGACAGGAAACAAGCAAGTTGTATGCAAACCTAATCATCACCTGAGACAAGCTGCGGTTGCTGGAATGTTTATTGCAGTGCTCGGCATGGAGCTTTTTGACACCTTGCCGCTCCCAGGCGTCAGCAAGGGCTACCAGAAGGGATCCAACACTGAGGGTGGCACCACCACCACCGGCTCCACCTCCGCCACCCAGGAGTGCCCTGCAGGCCAGGTGAGCTGAAATCAAACTGTCTAGGGGCATTGGGCATTCTGCAGACAGAACTGCTGCTGCTAACATTGCGTTGGCACCACTATAGTTTAGCTACCACCCGGCGGCCGAACTTCCGCCATCCAGGAGTGCCTAGCAGGTGAGTTGAGGTGAGGTGAGGTGTGCTGAGCTGAGCTGTGCTGTGCTGAGCTTCCTGGAGTGCCCTCCAGGCCAGGAGTGCCCTGCAGGCCAGGTGAGCTGAAACCAAACTGTCTAGGGGCATTGGGCATTCTGCACACAGAACTGCTGCTGCTGACATTGCCTAGTTGCAACCTGCAGGCTCCAGCATCACCATCACATGTAAACTGCAGCGTCCCAAGGCACGGTGCTCTCACTAGCCTTGCCACTGTTGTGACGATCTGCTGTGCTGGTAGTAGAGGGAGGCTGCACCTCCTGACCAATTTGCTGCCGCTGCTGCTGCTGCTGCTGCTGCTGCTGCTGCTGCAGATTATGGTGGGAGCTTGCTGTGATGCTGGCATCTACATGTACAGGTTTGGCATCGTCTGCGCCCCTTTCCCATAAGGTGAGCACCTGAGCTCTGCTCCAGCTACTGCAAGTCCATCCGTGCATGCAGCAGCGCAGGTAGAGGGCTTAGAGGCCTTGAAACACTGATCTGGATGATCCAGCCTTAACTTACCAAGGAGCTGCAGAGCTGTCTGGGTAGTTACTCACTCACTCAATCCTGCAACAGCCAGCAGCCGCCAGACACATGCAGCCATATGATGGAGTTGACAGCTGTTGTGCCCTCGGCTGAATGTTCTGATGCTGCGCTACGTAGGTGAAGAACGAAGGCAGAAGGGAACTAGCGTTACATTTGTGTAGGTGTGTGGGTACATGTTCTTGGTGCAGCTGTGTTACCCACATCCATGCACCCTTAAGTCTGCCAGACTGATGGGTTGTGTAGGCGTGTGTGGGTACATGTTCTTGGTGCAGCTGTGTTACCCACATCCATGCACCCTTAAGTCTGCCAGACTGATGGGTTGTGTAGGCGTGTGTGGGTACATGTTCTTGGTGCAGCTGTGTTACCCACATCCATGCACCCTTAAGTCTGCCAGACTGATGGGTTGTGTAGGCGTGTGTGGGTACATGTTCTTGGTGCAGCTGTGTTACCCACATCCATGCACCCTTAAGTCTGCCAGACTGATGGGTTGTGTAGGCGTGTGTGGGTACATGTTCTTGGTGCAGCTGTGCTACCCACATCCATGCACCCTTAAGTCTGCCAGACTGATGGGTTGTGTAGGCGTGTGTGGGTACATGTTCTTGGTGCAGCTGTGTTACCCACATCCATGCACCCTTAAGTCTGCCAGACTGATGGGTTGTGTAGGGGTGTGTGTGTGTGTGTGTGTATGTTCTTGGTGCAGCTGTGTCACCCACATCCATGCACCCTTAAGTCTGCCAGACTGAAGGGTTGTGTAGGCGCAAAAATCCGCTCGTAACGCGACTGTGTTGACTTCAGAAATTCCTGCTTGCAACATACGGCAGATTGCCTGCAATGCATTGTCAGCATGGCATGTTAGGACATGCTACAGTGCAGCAGGCGTGTGTACACGTGCTTTACACAGCAGTGCAGTTAAAAAGACGTGGACCAGTCCACGTACTGGCTTGCGTGGGTTGTTTGACTGGTTGCCAGATCCCTGCCTCTGCCCGTGCCAACTGTGGCGCACACTTTTCTATGGTGAATACATGGTTGCAGATCAGGTTGCGGGGTGAGTGGGCCTAGCCACCCTTCAATCTGATTTATATGAGTGTTGTTAGCATGGTAAATTGTTGAACAAAAGCAGTGTATGCTGCTGCTTTCGGATCTGCTTTTTGTCTGTGCCTTTCTTCTGTTACCATCTGCAATTGGCAGAAGTGCTGGGTGGTGCTCTTGATGCACACGTGCTGTGTCACACAACACACTGCGTTGTGCTGGCAGCACATCCGAACTAGCACTGAGAGTGCAGAATTTGGGTTGTTATACACGATTGGTTGTACTGTGTGCTCTGTATAGTCTCTACCTCGGTGTCACCATGTTTACGCATGCGAGGTGCATGCATTGGCAGCTGGCTGTCTGTGTAGCTCAGCTGTGGAGCAGCATTAAAAGAGGCCTGTACGCCACACTATGGCAACGTATTACACTCGTCTGCTGTAATGCTGGCAGCGCACGTGCACCACGCACACAACACTTGATTGCTGAAATGTTGATCAATAAATCTGCGCGAGCGCAGCTGGCTATGTCACCGTGTGTGCATCCTATTATTGGTCTAGGCCAGACAGCTGAGGTGTGTGTTGCTTCTACGGTGCCCATCTGACGTCACATCAGGAGCAGTAGCAGAACTTGTGTTGTCCTGTTGTTATATCTCGCACCACTCTGCGCCCTGTAGTGGTTGCTCGAGTGCGGGAGATGTGGCGTGGTCTGCACCGGCCGCCAACACTGTTGGCATTTGCATTGGGGCGCAAGACGTCCGAGCCCGGCTTTCTGGAATATTTGTGAGGACTTGAGTATGATGAACGGTGGCCAGCTCTGCTGGCTCAGATGCTGCCTTGTTCTGCGTCTCAGATGGTGGCCTATTCATGTCTCAGGATTGCGCCTTGTTTTATGTCTCAGATAGTGCCTTGTTTTATGGCTCAGGATTGTGCCTTGTTCTGTGTCTCAGATGCTGCCTTGTTCTGTGTTCTGCCAGCACTGTTGGCATTTGCATTGGGGCGCAAGACGTCCGAGCCCGACTTTCTGGAATATTTGTGAGGACTTGAGTATGATGAACGGTGGCCAGCTCTGCTGGCTCATGCTGCCTTGTTCTGCGCCCCAGATGGTGGCCTATTCATGTCTCAGGATTGCGCCTTGTTTCATGTCTCAGATAGTGCCTTGTTTTATGGCTCAGGATTGTGCCTTGTTCTGTGTCTCAGATGCTGCCTTGTTCTGTGTTCTGCCAGCACTGTTGGCATTTGCATTGGGGTGCAAGACGTCCGAGCCCGGCTTTCTGGAATATTTGTGAGGACTTGAGTATGATGAACGGTGGCCAGCTCTGCTGGCTCATGCTGCCTTGTTCTGCGTCTCACATGGTGGCCTATTTAATGTCTCAGGATTGCGCCTTTTTCTATGTTTCATACATTGCCTTGTTATATGGCTCAAATGGTGCCATATTTTATGTCTCAGAATGGTGCCTTGTTC
This sequence comes from Tetradesmus obliquus, assembly GCA_030272155.1. Taxonomy (NCBI): domain Eukaryota; kingdom Viridiplantae; phylum Chlorophyta; class Chlorophyceae; order Sphaeropleales; family Scenedesmaceae; genus Tetradesmus; species Tetradesmus obliquus. The sequence goes on along the minus strand of CP126207.1, from coordinate 1,682,386 downwards.
TATGTCTCAGATCGTGCTTTATTCTATGTCTCAGAAGGGCGCCTTGTTCTATGTCGCAGAAGGGTGCCTTGTTCTATGTCTCAGATGGCGCCTTGACTTACGTCTCAGGTTTGTGCCTTGTTGTATGTTTCAGAATGGTGCCTTGGTGCTGTTGTCTATGCCCACCATGAGGTGTTGATTTGCGCCCTCATTGATTGCTTGTTTGAAAATACACTGCTAGTACTTGTTGCGTTTTGTACTGTATAGCCATGCTCACTGCAGCCAATCAATCTGGCGGTTACATTTCATGTGGTACTGCACATGTTCTGGGTCAGTTGCAGCGACAGCCCCAGTGGTCACGGCTGACAGTGCCACCCGAGTAGCTACTACTATAGTCTGGTAACCAGATACATTTTTTGCTGATGTTTGTGCGCCGTCTGATGGCGTAACTCTACACTTGCAGCCATGCCCTTTGTTGGTTTGGCCCAGCTGCCAGTGTAAAGCGGAATGTGCCTACGCTCTAGAGCGGACGAAGATCTTCTTCCAGGGAGCGGAATCAAACAGAAGTGAAGGACAGGGCTGTGACAATGTGTAACGCTATGACACTGGATTCCCGCCCATTCCTCAACAACGACAAAGCTCAGCTGCCAGATCACCTCATGAAGTGTTGCGCTGACAAGCTGCGTGGCCGCTACAGTCACCCAGCAGTCACGGCCAAAACATAGTGCCGGCTTAGCAGGTATGCATTCCGGAATCCGTATCCGTATGCATGCGAAACTGCGGTCAGCCACTCAACAATCAGGAGTCCCATTTGACTTGGACGAGGGTCGTCTGGTCTAGCATTGCTTCAAGGTGCGCGGCTGTGCATTACCAGTGTAATTCGAGATCCTGGTTTGTCTAAATTCGTCCTTTTTACAACCAGGCTGCACTGTCCTTGCATGCTATGGTTCAGAGGTCAGTGATGCGATGTTAATGCAGAAACAAGTAATTTACCCTCAACTCCTGGCCAACGCTTGTCAAACGTAGTACAATCAGCCTGCGTCTCTGCCAAATATTTAGCATTAATGCAGACACATTCCTAGTCGCGTCTTTGTGTAACGTTGTTACCACTTAACACACCTCTTCTGGCAATGCTGACTGCAAATGATGCTGTGGCCTACCATCAAATTTCCATTGAGCCGTCATTTTGTATCAGCAGCACAATGCTGCAAACAACTGGTCTCACCCTGCGCTGAAAGTACAAAGATGCAAACCTCTAGCATCCAGTTGTCTGTTTTGTCTGTGTGGGTCGGAGCATGTTGCTTGCCGCATGGGCCATGGACACACAGCATGCCAACAGTATGCAGCAAACATGCTACACCCACCACACTAGAGACAGCACAGCTATACTTTGACCCAGGGGCTGGCTTATCAAGCCACACTTTCAGGCCCCAACTTGGACAATGCCTGCTGCTGCTGCTGCTGCTGCTGCTGCTGTCTTGAGTCACGGCGTGCTTACCACTGCATGCTCTCTGCTTCTTTGATGCAGCGAAAATTGAAGTGGAATTCGGCAGTGAGTGATATCACTCATGAGTGAGTAACTCTCCAAGCAGCTCTGCGGCCCCTGGGTAAGTCAAGGCTCAGAGGGTGTGTGTGGCCAGGGGCGGCGCCCTTGGGCTCCACACCCTTTACCTGTAGACTGCCGAAGCAGCGACTTTGGGGCAGCAGAGGCTTGTCGCATGAGCAGCGGTGCAACCACATTTGGCATGCATTCAGCAACACCTGGAATGCGTTGAAAGCAACAAAGGATGCATGCAGCCACAAGCGGCGCAAAGCCGGATGAATGTTCGGCTGTCTTTTGTTATACATCTGGTGCATATGCATGTGCATGACCACAGCTCCTGCCAAGCCTTACTGCAAACCCCCTGACAGTGACCAGAACCCTGGGCATATAATGATGCTGAATGCAGACACAAACACCAGAAAGGCCTTTGCAACTCCTATGAGTCCTGTTCCAAAGCAACATGCCGCCACACGTCTCCAAACAGTGCAGCACTGCAACCCCATAAAAACGGTCTTCGCATACAGCTGCGGCACACGTGTGACAGCCTTGCTCTTGACCTGATTTGAGCAGCAGTGGACATCATTCATCAGTGATTGGTGAATGCACCTCAGCAGAGCTAATTTGTGCCCAAGCAGTCCCAGTGGATGTGTTAAAAGCACGTGTTGTTTATCCAGTGCAGGTGCAGTGCATGCGCGTGTGCATACCAGTGAGCAATCTCTGGCTCACTGTGGTTGCATGAAGCCCAAAAAGCTGCCTGACCTGGCTACAACCAACCATATGGCTCACCTACTACACTGACTGCAACAACACACGACACAATGGCCCTGCAATGTTTTGGATGAAGCCCACACCAAAACATGCAGCTATGCTCGCTGTGATTGTGTGAAGCCTGAAACAACAAATTGCTAACCAACCTGACTGCACCCAAACCAGATGGCTTGCATACCTCAATGACTGCAACAACACACAACACAAAAGCCTTTCAAATACAGCAATGCAGCCCGCACCAGAACGTAATGCTGCCTGCACACACCGTACCAAAATATATGCGAAGCTCACACATGCTGAAGCTCGCACATAACATTGATGCCATGCGACATCTTTGATGCTGTGAACTGCCCTCTGCTTGTCCTCTGCTTGTGCTGGATTCTTGCACTTGCTGTGGCAGTTTGGTAGTGGCTTGCAGATGTGTGCAGTTGCTGCAAAAAAGGATTGAACCTGAGGTCTCCACAGCAAACAGCACAGTGCAAAACAGATCATGACAACCGTTTCTGCTTTGCGGAATGCGGGATGTGACATGATTGCTCGACAGCAGGTACTAACTGCTAGTAGCAGTATTTGTGCTTATCATGAATCATGTGCCACGCAGGCATCATATCAATCAGGACTGGCGCACAGGCAGCATCAATGATGCAGAACTGTGCCACTGCAGCAGTACAGTCTGCTGTCACGGCGTATGCCTTGTCTGCGTCACATGTGGCTGCTGGGAAACAGGTGCATGTGCCGTGAGGTGGCACTGCTGCAGCACCCTGTCAGCATCCGACATGTGACTTCCAGGCAGCAGCTGCCTGTGTGTGAGCTGCACTTCCGCAGCACCCTCAGTGCCATATGTGGCTCCCAGGGAGCGGATGCTGCTGCTGCCAAATGCAATGCCTTATCGGACTCACATGTGGCTGCCGGGGAACAGGTGCCTGTGCCACGAGTGGCACTGTCGCAGCACCCTGTCAGCATCTGACATGATGATGTCATCTGTTGTCAGCAGCTCTGTCGGTAGCACACTGCCAGCAGCAGCTGCTGCGGGCTGTACCGCTGCTACTGCTGCCGGCAGCAGCACTGCTGCTGCTGCTGCTGCTGCTGCTGCAGAGTCGTCCTCTAATGTTGTGAATGAGCAGTCCAGGACATCACCATACACTGCCACATCGTCAACAGCAGCAGCACATTGCTGGCTCAGCTGCTGCTGCTTGCCTAGCTGCTGCTGCTGCTGCTGCTTCAAACAATGGCCGGCTCTGCTGCTGTTGTTGCCTGCTGGCACTAGTGTCGCTGGAAAGGAGCCGAGAAAGCTACTGCCGGCTGGTGCTGCAAACATGCTGAAGCTGTGAGCAGTAGAGCGAGATGACAGCGGCTCCTGCTGCGGCTGCTGCTGCTGCTGCTGCTGCTGCTGGATTGGCAGCGGCTGAAGAGCTGCTACAAGCTCCGGCTGCTGCAGCAGGTGCTGCTCCTGCCTGCTTGCTGCCAAACCTAGAGCTGCCATACCAGCCTCAGTCAAGGCCGCCGGCGACGGCGCCATATGCTGCGTATTGCTGGCCAAGGCAGCTGCTGGCAGCTCACTAGCAGTGCATGCTGCAGCAAAGGCGCTTCTTGTTGCAGCAGGCGGCTGGGTTGCTGCTGCGAAGGCGCTTGCTGCAGCGGATAGCTGAGTTGCTGCAGCAAAGCCGCCTTTTGTTGCAGCAGATGGCTGGGTTGCTGCTGCGCAGGAACTTGTTGTAGCAGACGGCTGAGTTGCTGCAGCGAACAAACTTGTTACAGCATGCGTCTGAGCCATATCAGCTGCCACTGGGCTTCTCTGCTGCTTTGATGGCGGCAGCAGCTGCTGGTCAGCCAAGCTGCTGCTGCTGTTGTGCTGCTGCTGCTGCGGCAGCGGCGAAGCAGGGCGCTTCTGAGACACAGGTGCTGTAGAGGGCTGCAACAGCTGCTGCTGCTGCTGCACCTGCTGCTGCAGCAGCAGCGCTAGCCAGGTGTCTGAAGCAGGGCTGCTGTCATCAATCTTCACCAAATGCTCACTGCCTAGCAGAGTGACAGCAGCAGCAGCAGCTCCTGACACGCTGCAGACAGCAGTGTTATTTGGCAGCTGCTGCTGCTGCTGCCAGCATGTAGGCGACGGCATTGATGCTGTGCCAGGTGTGGTTCGCTGCTCAGCTGCAAGGGGCAAGCATGCCATGCGTATAAGTGCCTCTGAGCAGGGTGCACGCGCCTGCTGCTGCTGCTGCTGCTGCTGCTGCTGTGGACTTTGCGGCTGCCACTGCCTCCACAGCTGCTGCTGCTGCTGCCGCTGCAGTTGCTGCTGCTGTAGCAGCAGCGGCTGCAGCTGCCTGGTAGGCATTGGTACAGGCGGGTGCAGTGGCTGCATCGGCTGCATGCCAGTAGATGCTGGTGACTGCGGCATCCAGGGCTGCTGCGCACTGAAGTTCCCACTCGGCCCTGCACGCTGAAGTTCATGCTGGAAGTCCTGCAGCGCACTGAAGTTCTCACTGGGCCCTGCACGCTGAAGTTCACGCTGGAAGTCCTGCTGTGTGCTGACGTTCCCGCTGGGCCCTGCACGCTGCAGTTCACAGCTGGGTTCCTGCTGCATGCTGAAGTTCCTGCTTGGCCCTGCACCAGCCAGCAGGCGCCCGCTCCCCTGCCGCTGCTGCAGGTGCTGGTGCAGCAACCCCCAAGGACCGTCACATGCTGTGCCAAGCTGCAGTCCCCTTGCTGCCACTACTGCTGCTGCTGCTGAGCTCATTGCAGCGCCAGTGCCGGCACCTGCGATACACAGCCGCGACTGCACTGCACCTGCCCCTGCTGCTGCTGCTGCAGTTGGGCCTGATACGCTGCTAGTCGATGGGGAGCTGCCTCCAGAAGCACAACTCATACCAGCAGCAGCAGCAGCGGCAGCAGCAAATGGCGCAGGGATAGCTGCTGCTGCTGCTGCCGCGCCCGGCCCTACTGCCGCTGCCGCCAGCACTGCGCTGCGTACGCTGCTGTGGTATGCTGCTGCCACAATGCCACGTGGCCACTGCTGCACAGATAGCTGAAGCCCTGGCTGCGAGATCTGCGCTAATGGATCTGTTACATCGTCCCAGTAGATCCCCCAGCTGCCGTGATTCGGCGAATCCCAGTCCCGGGCCGCGAGCTGCATCGCCTGCTGCTCGACCGGCCCGGGCTGGTAGATGGGCGTGAGTGCATCCGGCGCTCCCGGCTGCGTGCCCCGCTGGATCCACGCAAACGGCCGCTGGATCATCACGACGCTTTTCTCGCACCGGAAAAGCAATCCGCTGCCGGCCAAGCTGCTGCTGCCGCTGCTGCTGCTGCTGCCTCCGAGGCGAATCGGCAGCACCGCAGCGGGACTGCACCACCACACGCGAGGCCGGAAGTCCGGGTGCACTGCTGTCGAGGCGTGCTGTGCTGCTTTGTTCCAGTCGGCCTTCTTGAAGAGGGTCGTGAGGTCTCGCTCGAGCTTCAGGTCAAGCTTGGCTGCCGCCAGCAGCTCACAGTACTGCCCCACCTGCAGGCACAGGCATGCTCAGCAGCAGTCTGTGTCTAGTTGTCTGCAGCGTCAAGAGGGTTGTGAGTTAGCATAAGAGTATTTGCGCTTTAAGAAGCAACTCGCGTGTTGAAGAGGGTTCGTGAGGTCCCGCTCGAGCTGCAGGTCCAGCTTGGCTGCCGCCAGCAGCTCACAGCACTGCCCCACCTGCAGTTGCCAGCAATGACACGGAAGCAGCAGCACAGCAGTCGTTGATTCAGGTAGTTGGCCCCAACTACTGAGCTGCAAGTCCGGCTTGGCTGCCGCCAGAAGCTCGCAGTACTGGCCCACCTGCAGCATGCAGGAAAGCAGTACAGGAGTCAGGCGCTGAGCAAGGTCTTGTTACAGGGCAGGCCGCGGTCCAACTGCAGCATGCAGGAGAGCAAGCGAGTGCATGAGTAAAGTTTCAGACGCAGGCCCTGCTCCAGTTCGGCAGCAGCCAGCAGCTGGCAGTTCTGCCCCACCTGCAGGCACAGGCATGCACAGCAACCTCCTGCCGCCTCTGCAAAGCACACCGCCAAAGCATTCTTGTACAAACCTGCACAACAGCTCACCTTCTCAATGAAGTGCAGCCGTGGCAGCAGCCGCTGGTAACCTTTTGCTGCCTTTGTTCAAAGCACACCGCCAAAGCATACATGCAGCACACCTGCACAACAGCACCCACCTTCTCAACGCAGTGCAGCCGTGGCGGCAGCCTGCTTGCCACCTCCTGCTGCTGCCCCAGTGCCTTGAGTGTGGCGACTGCCTGCTCCCCAATGCCCTCCAGCCTGCCCACAGGCTCCTCCACAGACGGCACTGCACTCTTCATGGCAGACCTGCGGCGGCAGCAGCATGCAACAATACAATACAATACAATAAACTTTCGGGACTGAACCGGCCCCTGCAAAACGGCAGGCGACTGTGAACAGTGGAGGCATGAACCACGCTTTGGTACTTGGTTTGTGAGAGAAAGGACCTCAGACAAAGTAGAATATGGTATTTTGACTTTTTGCTGTGTCAGCCAGGCCACTGCCTGCTCCCCGATGCCCTCCAGCCTGCGCACAGGCTCAACAAGAGCCGGCACGGCACTCTTCATGGCAGACCTGCATGGCAGCAGCAGCATGCGTGTCGGCAGGCAATTGTGATGGTTCAGCCAGAAAGCACTTTGACTTTATGAGAGAGACACTCTATGCAGTGTCTTCCAGGCCAATGTGGAATGCCCTCCAGCCTGCCCACAGGCTCTTCCACAGATGGCACTGCACTCTTCATGGCAGACCTGCGGCAGCAGCAGCAGCAGCATGCGTGTTGGCAGGCAGTTTTAGTAGTTCAGCCAGAAAGCACTTTGACTTTATGAGAAAGAGACACTCTATGCAGTGTCTACCAGGCCAATGTGGAATGCCCTCCAGCCTGCCCACAGGCTCTTCCACAGATGGCACTGCACTCTTCATGGCAGACCTGCGGCAGCAGCAGCAGCATGCGTGTTGGCAGGCAGTTTTAGTAGTTCAGCCAGAAAGCACTTTGACTTTATGAGAAAGAGACACTCTATGCAGTGTCTACCAGGCCAATGTGGGATGCCCTCCAGCCTGCCCACAGGCTCCTCCACAGAGGGAACGGCTCTTCATGGCAGACCTGCAAGGCAGCAGCAGCAGCAGCAGCAGCAGCAGCAGCAGCAGCAGCAGCAGCAGCAGCGTGTGGAATGGCAGGCAGTAGTGATCAGTGGAGGAAGGCGGCACCATTTGGCACTTTGCTTGAGAGAGGGGACCACAGACATATAAAAATTTCGTAGGTACAATTTGTGCGGTGTCGGCCAGGCCACTGCCTGCTCCCCAATGCCCTCCAGCCTGCCTACTGGCTTATCAACAGACGGCACGGCACTCTTCATGGCAGACCTGCATGGCAGCAGCAGCAGCAGCAGCGGCGGCAATGCATCTACTACTGTGGCAGTATGACACAGCAACAGCAAACACAGAATCAAAACAACCTGTTGCAACCAATGCCAAACCAACACCAATGACTCTGTCATGAAAGCCTGTTTGTCTCACCTTGCGCGTGTGGTGACCACAACAAATGCCTCCGACACCAGTGGATCGATATCTGGCTGGTCCTGCAGCCACAGCAGCAGCCGGTAGCTGGACGCCTTGCCGCTCTGGTGCTCCCCACTGATGGAAAAGCACTGCAGCTCTGACAGGGAAGCTTTGTTGAACTGCAGGGAGTGGGTAGGGCAAGCAGCAGGAGTGGCAGCAGCAGTGGCAGCCTGAGTCAGTGCTGAGCATTGCGCTAACACTAAAGTACAAAACAGTCGGCGTGGTGGCCCTGCCAATCACTGCAATCGCAGCAGCCGGTAGCTGGACGCCTTGCCACTCTGGTGCTCCCCACTGATGGAAAAGCACTGCAGCTCAGATAAGCTGGCTTTATCGTGCTGCAGGGAGTGGACAGGGCAAGCAGCAGCAGCAGCAGCAGCAGCAGCACCAGCAGCAACGGCAGTACATTTGAGTTTGGTGCTCCCGCTGATGAAGAAGCACTGCAGCTCTGAGAGGCTGGCTTCTTTGTACTGCACACAGCAGCAGCAGCAGCAGCAGCAGCAGCAGCAGAGGCAGTAAACTTAAGTATGGTGCTCTCCACTGATGGAAAAGCACTGCAGCTCGGATAAGCTGGCTTCGTTGTACGCCATGCAGAATGTAGAGCAAGCAGCAGCAGCAGCAGCAGCAGCAGCAGCAGCAGCGGCAGCAGCAGCAGCAGAAACATTGCTGTAGCATCTCCCGCATTCCCAGCGCAGCAGCGGCTTGCCCAGGATGCAATTGATCAGCCCTGAACAATGTATATATATATATATACCCTCAGACTTTTAAAGGCGTCTACCATACAACATTACAAATATTGATCGGCCCAGGATGCCTAGGCATCATCGATGCCCAGGCCTGGGGGTCGGACGCTCTAGGACAGGGCAGGATGCAATGGATCAGCCCCAAACACCAAGTCCCACCAATCAAACCAACCCTACACTTCACCATGCAACATCGCAAAAGCTTATCTGCCCAGGATGCCTGGGGGCAAAAGGCGCTCTAAGCCAGATCCCCAACCTCAAACACTCACCTGCATTGGCAGGGACACCACCGCTACTTCAGCACCTCCCTTCCAACGCAGCAGCGCCTTCTCCAGGATACAATGAATCAGCCCTGGACAATGACTTCAACACAGATATTGAACCTTTAAATTCTCCGTACAACGTCCACAAATCTCTCTGCCTACCTCCATTGGCAGGGAGACCACTGCCACTTCGGCACCTCCCTCCCACCGCAGCAAGGCCTTGAACAGACGGATCAGCCCTGGACAATGAACTGAACCCTTATATAGAGACGGATACATAGGCTATATTCGCCCTACAACATCCAGAAATCTCTGTGCCCACCTCCATTGGCAGGGACACCACCGCTACTTCAGCACCTCCCTCCCATCTCAGCAGCGCCTTGTCCAGGATGCAATGGATCAGCCCCAAACACAGGGTCCGACTCCTCAACATCAACCCTACAGTTCAACATCTACAAAGGCGATCTGCCCAGCTCCAGTGGCAGGGACACCACTGCTACTTCAGCACCTCCCTCCCAGCACAGCAGGGCCTTGTCCAGGATGCAATGGGTCAGCGCCGGCCACCAAGACCCACCCCCTCACATCAACCTTACATTGTCACCACAAAACAAATCGCAAAAGCCGATCTGTACAGGATGCCTGGGGGTAAGACGCTCTAGGACAGACCCGCAAACCCAAAAACACACATCCAATGGCAGGGACACAACAACCCAAAAACAAACCCAAACCCAAACCCTGACACTCACCTCCATTGGCAGGGACACCACCGCTACTTTGTCACCCCCCTCCCAGCGCAGCAAGGCCTTGAACAGATGGATCAGCCCTGGACAATGAACTGAACCCTTATATTAAGACGGATACATAGGCTATATTCGCCCTACAACATCCACAATTTTTTCTGCCCACCTCCATTGGCAGGGACACCACTGCCACTTCGGCACCTCCCTCCCAGCGCAGCAGGGCCTTGTCCAGGATGCAGGGCGACAGCGCGTCAAAGCCTAGCGGCGCGTTGCCGGGGTTGAGCTCCTTGTAGCGCTTCGCGTCAAGCACACACACCTGGCGGCAGCAGCAGCAGCAGCAGCAGCAGCAGCAGCAGCAGCAGCAGCAGCGGCAGCAGCGGCAGCAGCAGCAGCAGCGGCAGCAGCGGCAGCAGCAGCAGCGGCAGCATTGGTAATCATTGTCAGGTGTTTGCCGTCAAACATGTCACCCTTGTAGCACTTATAGCGCTTCCTGTCCAGCACACACACCTGGCGGCAGCAGCAGCAGCAGCAACTGCAGCAGCGATGGTCATTGACAGGGATGGACTCCTTGTAGCGCTTCGCGTCCAGCAAGCACACCTGGCAGCAGCAGCAGCAGCAGCAGCAGCAGCAGCAGCGAGGCATTAGTTGTGGGGCGGTTGAGCTCCTTGTAGCGCTTCGTCTGCAGCTCACACACCTGGCAGCAGCAGCAGCAGCAACTTGTAGTGGGGAATGGTCGTTGAAAGAATTTGAGCTCCTTGTAGAGCTTAGCATCCAGCACACACACCTGGCAGCGGCAGCAGCAGCAGCAGCAGCAGGTTGTGGCGATGGTCATTGAAAGGGTTTGAGCTCCTTGTAGCGCTTCGCGTCCAGCACACACACCTGGCAGCAGCAGCAGCAGCAGCAGAAGGGCAGCAGTTATGGGGTGGTTGAGCTCTTGTAGCGCTTCGCATCCAGCACACACACCTGGCAGCAGCAGCAGCAGCAGCAGCAGCAGCAGCAGCAGCAGCAGCGGCGGCGGCAGCAGGATGTTTCTGCTGACAAACCATTCCTTCGTGTTTCGCGTCCAGCACACACACCTGACAGCAGCAGCAGCAGCAGCAGCAGCAGCAGCACATGCTAGCAGCTCTGCCGCCTGTCAGCCCCCACAAACGCCAAGATCCCTCCTTTCCTATCGTCCACCAAGCCAACTGCCAGCGCAGCTCCGCAGTGGCGCTCAGATAGTCCCGGGACACATCCTTGGCCTTCAGGTGGCTCCTGCAGCGGCTGCCATCTTTATTCAACTAAAACAGCAGCCGCACCAACAGCTTTTCAGCCCAGAAACATGCCAAAACTGCTCTCAAAACCAGCCAAAAGCACAGCCTTTTCTGCAGCACCAGGCCTGGCAGGTGTTGGCTGCAGCACCGCCCCGCATCATCCACCAAGCCAACGGCCAGCGCAGCGCCGCAGTTGAGGCCCCAGTTTGCGCAGTTGAGGCCCCAGTTGGCGCAGTTGAGGCCCCAAGTTGGAGGCTCGACACACACTTGTCCTTCAGCTGGCTCCATCATATCCGCACCCTTCAACATCAAACCAGCAGCCACACCATCAGCTTCCCAGCCCACAAACACGCAACAACTGCCCCTAAAACCCGCAAACAAATGCAGCGCACCTGCAGCACCAGGCCGGGCAGGTGCTGCGCGCAGCACTGCCCCGACTCGTCCACCAAGCCAACCGCCAGCGCAGCACCGCAGTTGGCCCTCAGAAAGTCCCGGGACACATACTTGGCCTTCAAGTGGCTCCTGCAGCGGCGGCTTTGGTTGTGCTCGCAGAGGCTGCAGCTGCTGGCCCCACAGCCGGAGCTCCTGCAAACAGCAGCAGCAGCAGCAGCAGCGGCGGCGGCAGCAGCAGCAACAGCAGCAGCAGCAGCAGCAGCAGCAGCAGCAGCAGCAGCAGCAGCAGCAGCGAGTCAGCACAGACGGAGTTGCAGCGGCGGCTTTGGTTGTGCTCGCAGAGGCTGCAGCTGCTGGCGCCGCAGCCGGAGCGCCTGCAGCAGCAGCAGCTGCAGCAGCAGCAGCAGCAGGCAGCAGAAGCAGCAGCACCACTTGCTCGATAGCGGTCCACAGAAGCAAAGTGAGGCAGCTGTAGACCCATAGCCGAAGCACCTGCAGCGTAGTGCAGTTAAGCACGGGAGTGCTTAGGGGTTATGATGTGCATCCGCATATGAGGATGTGGCGGCCAGAAGGGGCGGGGCGGCTTATGCCAGCCAGTCTGTGACCAGGGCTATGAGAGGGAAGTTACATGTGGGTCCTGGAGCCATCTTAGAGCTACCAGGGCATTGCTGCCAGATGTTGGCTCCGGAAAGTCAACTGTGTGATGGCAAGAAGAGTGATCCTGTATTGCTTTGAGCAGCAGGCAGCGGCAGCTGTTTGAAAGCGGCTAGCTGAAGCAAAGTGTGGCAGCTGCAGGCCATAGCTGAAGCACCTGCAGAGCAGTGCAGCGCAGCAGGGGAGCATTGAGGGGTGGCTGGTAGAAAGGGTGAGGCAGCTGCTGCCAGCCAGCCAGTGACCAGGCAATGCCGCCAGATGTGGGCTCCTGAAGGTCAACTGTGTGGTGGCAAGAGGAGGGAGGGTGGTTGTCCTTGCAGCATGTGCAAGCAGAGGGTGGTCATCCTGGCAGGGCAATGCTGCCGTGGGCTCCGGAAGGTCAACTGTGTGGTGGTACAGTCGACTGTGTGGTGGCAAGGTCAACTGTGTGGTGGCAAGGTCACCTGTGTGGTGGCAAGAGGAGGGTGGTGGTTATCCTTGCATCATGTGCAGCTGCTGGTGCCGCATGCGGTGCTCCTGCAAGGCATGTATGAACTGTGACATGAAACATAACGGCTTCATGAAAAAGGTGGATGCACCTGCAGACGCTGCTGCAGCATCCGCAGTGCCTTTGGGTTGCATGCAGCTGGTTTCCTGCAAGGGCAGTAGCTGCGCCAGACCTTCTGGTGCCTGCTCTCTTAGGCTATGGAGCTATGGTATGCATCATGTGCTTGAGTGAGAGAATGATGAGCTTACAGGAGAGGCCAAAAGAGCTGCAGGTGGGAGCTTGTGCGAAGAGATGCAGCACAGGTATAGAAAGGAAGCAGTGCTGCAGCAATTGCAACTCCGATTTGGCAGTACACTGTGTGATGCACCTGCTGGCTGCAGCTCTGACCGCACTGCAGGCAGATTAAAGCTGCTGGCACGCACTAGGCGAGACAACAGCGAAGAATATGGCCATCAAAACACCCCAGAAACGCCACTTACAGGCAGTTGTGGCCCAAGGCCAAGCGTAGGCCTCTCGAGGCAGAGCTTCCAGCTGATTGCATGCCCATGGCTTCATGACTCAAGCCCGCAACACAATCGCGAGACAGCTGCACATCTTCGTATGTCTGAATCGTGTGCAAGTGAGAGAATCGCTCATTCAGTGGGGCATTGTCCATCGGCAGCGAGTGCAGGTGGTGACTTTTAAGTCGAGCCTGCGGAGCTGCTCGAAACCAGTCCAATAAAAACACTGAGTGGTTCGATCGATTGAGATTGGTGTTCTGTTCTGAACAGAATGCTTTGTGTCAACCGTGTAATGCTATCGGTAATATTTTTCGGTTGGTTGATTATGCGGGAGGTTTGCTTGCATTCAGGGGTGTAAACATTTATGCAAATGCATTTCATGTTTTAATGGAATGCCTTAGTTGCCTGTCGCAAAAGACCACAGCAGGCACTTGCCTAGCGTGGCATACTGACCTTCCTCGTTACTTGAGAAGCTTACGCTAGCCAGAAAGTTGGCAATGTGTGATGATAACGACAACCTTTACATACTTCAGTCGACTTCTCAATTAACAGACGCTGTCACTGTTTGCAACGCCTGCAGCCTGAGCGCACCTGCAGCCAACGCAACCTGGCTGGCTCAGCAGGTGAACTGCAGTGCATCAATGCAGGATGCCGGCGCCAGCAAAATAACAATCAAACGCCAAATATCAATACTTAACGGTGTGTTCAACGCCAGGGTGTACTGCCGGTACACGCCTGTACCCACAGTGCAGCAGGCACTACTGCCAACAGGCCTGCAGGCTGCAGCACTGCTGCTAAGCACTGCAGTGGGTTCCCCGAGCACCATGAGCTGCATGCAGCATGTGCTGGGAGTGGAGTGTATTTAAGCATTTCAGTTCAACGTAGACAAGCATTTTCAAGCGGAAAGAACCGATGTGAGCTATTTGCGGTAGCTGGAACGGCTGCGTAAGTTGCCAGATTTTACAAGTTGACTGTCAGCTGGCAATGCCAGGCTGCAGGCCTCACCACGAGATGGCAGCACACAGCATCCAAGCAACGCGTATGCTGTGATTGTGTTACTCACACTGCATACATTCAATGTTCCAATGTGATCAGGCCTCAATCATTGTGCACCACTGGTGCTGAGCACAACCCTCCACTCCAAACGTATCTGTGCTGCCACAAAGCACCTTGCATACGCTGTCACTTTTTGATGCCATTACTGGGTAACCCCTGATACATATACACTCTGGTATACATAAACAAGCAAAAGCAGCCAGAACAACACCTATCAGGTATGTGTTTGTCGGCAGTCAAACAGTGCAAGAGCAACACAAGTGCATAAAGACTCTGCAAGCAGCATGATGACAAACATGACCAGCACCGGGGCTGCCATCATATTTTTGCCATCAGCAGCTTGTGCAGATTCTGCACTCTGCTGGGTGCAGCGTTTGCACCAGCAAAACATGCACGGCGCTCAAACGTAAGCGTTCTGAAAGGGAGTCGGTTAAACCTGGTGCAGCTGCACAAGCAGACCGCTGCGGGGCCTCTGGTTCCAAAGTTTGAAAACACACCATGCGCAATGCGCTCACATGCGTTCTCCCTCACAGCTGCAGCCAACAGCAGCAGATAATCAAACAGGCAACGCCCGCCGCAAGCTCTGCAGCCAACAACAACATAGCATGCATTGCCTGTACTGCCTGCAACAGCAATGCAAGGTAGCAGCAACGCAGGCTGCACTGCCCACTAACCACACGCGATGCGCTCACATGCGTTCTCACAGCAGCCGCTTCAAAGAGGCTTCGCTTGCCGCCTCTTCCGAAGCCCGCATCAAAAAGATTCATGCTGTCGACGGCAACGATGCAGACACCAGCAACATGGGCTGCACGCCCTTCAGCAGCATTGCAATGCACAATCACACCCCTGTTATAACATGTAACATGTAACATGTGACAGTCAAACGGCTGGCGCATACATGCATGCCGATCTCAGAACATGTTCATCTGATACATACCAGTGCCATCTACACGCTGTGTGCGTGTGTGTGCGGCTGCCCCTAGCAGCAACGCAGTGCATCGCTGCTCCTAGCAGCAACGCAGTGCTCGCGCAGACACACATGGGCTGCCCCTAGCAGCAACGCAGTGGATCGCTGCCCCTAGCAGCAACGCAGTGGATTGCTGCCCCTAGCAGCAACGCGGTGCTCGAACATACACACATGATCAGCAGCATTGGGGTGCCCGAGCATACACACATGAACAGCCCACTACGCGTGCCTCCATGAGGTGCAGCACACCTGGTGCTCTGTGTGGCAGAGCAAAAGTGCGTAGCAAAAGTGCGTAGCAAAAGTGCGGCAGCACACCTGGTGCTCTGTGTGGCAGAGCACTGTAGCAAAAGTGTGGCAGAAGTGCAGCACAGCATGCAGAGGTGCAGCATCAAGTGTGGTGTGTGGCGTTTGGCAATCTTGCATGGCTCAGCCGTGCGGCACTGCTGCCGAGTGCAGAAGTGCAAGACAGCACCCACTGCCGCGCAGTGTTGCCAGCTGCTGCATGCAGCGCACGAGCACACAACGGCACATCCAAGGTCCTTGTGGGGACTGAGATCCACACATCCAAGGCTACCGAAGCACACAAGTATGCAGAAACACCTGCTCCTGTGGACAGGAGGCTTGTATTTATCTTTTTCTTCAACTGCAACATAACATGCATCGTAACATGAGCATAACATCCCAAGACGCTGGATCCGAATCAAACGTACACCTGTGTGTAGGTACCACGAGACAGCAAAGAACAAAGAGCATCTGAAGCGTCATAACACAACTCCAGTACGCATTGAGTGCAGGCACATCCCACTTCCCCATCTGCGACAACACTGAACAGGGTCGCCCGAAGTATCTTGCACTCACTGTACAACAGTACGCGCACAGCACAAGCAGTGGCAGGGCTGAAAAGGCAAGAAGAGTTGCGAAACACCAAGGTGCCCCTGGTATTGATTAGACGATCAAGCAGCACTGCACATGCAGCCTCAGTCCCGGCACTGCTGAAACCATCACACTGCACAGTCCACTGACGCACGAAATCAAATGGCTGCCTGGTGGCTGCTGTTGGTGTGCAGCAGGCACAGCAGTGGCTCGACAGCAAGCGGTGTCAGCCTGCACAGCCGTGTTGCGGACACACCAAGGTGCCCCTGGTGTTGTTTGGCCAATCAAGCAGCACTGCACATGCAGCATCGGCGCGGGCGCTGCTCAAAGCATCACACTGCACAGTCCACTGACACAGAAATCAAATGGCTCTGTGGCGACTGCTGCCAGTGTGCAACAAACACAGCAGTGCGCACACAGCAGTCTGCAGCAGGCAGAGCAGCGACTCGCTAGCGAGAACTGGCTGCCTGCACAGCCGTGTTGCGGACACACACTGGTGCCCCAGGAGTTGTTCGGCCAATCAAGCAGCACTGCACACGCAGCCACGGCATGGGCGCTGCTCAATCTGTTGCACTGCATGATCCATAAAACGCTCGGAGCATAGATCAACGACACACCTTGCTGGGTATCAGCCCCAGTAACTGCCAGCTGTGCCGGTGCACTAGCAGAGCCGATCACATGCTCTGTACTTCAACCAGCGGTTCAAAACCAAGCCAAAGACATGGCCAGAGGCCAAAAGGTAAGACACAGACATCTCCGGAGGCGACCCATTCAACTAGTACGTATGCATTCCACGAGGCGTCATTTGATGAAACAGTGACCGCAGCGGCAGATCCTGTGTGTGTATGTCAGCATGCAGCACAGGCACTAGTTGGTAAACACCTTGCAGCATGAAGCATAACCAACAGCCGCCACCACCACAATGTCCATTCCGATGTCCATTCTGACTGTGCCAGTGACAGCTGTAGCGACACAACGCGTACGCACCAGCTGTCACTCCCACCCTAACCCAACAGACGTGCTGCACAGATACTGACTATACTGTCTATACGCCTCGCGATGCAACAGCTGCATAGCAACGGAGGCACTGCCAAAGCTCCCTCCACAGCAGCAGCAGCAGCAGCAGCAGCAGCACTGCCAAAGCTCCTTCCATAGCAACGGAGGCCCTGCCAAAGCTCCCTCACAAGACACACAAGCAGGTAGGGTGTTGCAGCACACGTGTTGGTGTCTGGATGACGTACCTTCATGGCATAATGAGACGCCATGATATATGACGTACCTATGATATATGACGTACCTATGATATATGACGTACCTATGATATACGACGTACCTTCATTGCATAATAAGACGCCATGATATATGAACAACCCTGATCGCCTACACCAGACCAGCCGCCACACTGTAGAGGTGTAACACAAGCGTCTGTGATCGCAGCTTGCACAACTGAGGCATGCAAGCTTGATCACAGCTGACAAATGCGATATGCCATATTGCGCTAGATGCGCAGTGGTTTGTTCATTGTTTGGTTGCAGCCGCATCGCCTGCGGAACCTTGCAGCTATGATGTCCCCATAACCTTGCAGCTATGATGTCCCCATAACCTTGCAACTATGATGTCCCCATAACCTTGCAGCCATGATGTCCCCATAACCTAGCAGCCATGATGTCCCCATAACCTAGCAGCCATGACGTCCCCATAACACCCACAGCCGCATGTCACCAGCAGCCACATCCCTGACCCTGTGCCTGCAACTGCGTGTAATGCTGCAACCCCACCCACAGCCGCATTGCACCCGCAGCCAGATCACAGCACCTGCGGCCACACTAGTCCCCCCTACAACCGTGGCAGCCACCTTGCACCCGCAGCCGCTTCACTTGGCCCTGCAACTCCTTCTAATCCTGCACGCGTATGTGAAGCTACACATCCCAGCAAAACACCCACAGCCACATTGCACCCGCAGCAGCCACATCCCTGACCCTGTGCCTGCTTCTACACCTGCCTTGCACAACACCCTGCAGCCACTGGCACAGGTGGCACATTGCACCTGCAGCAGCAGCATCCCTGCGCCTGTGCCTGCTTCTACACCTGCCCCTCCACCTGCAATCTCATCCTGTCATCCTGTGACACACAGACCCCGCCTTAGATTACGGTTATAACCAAAGCAACAGAAGTCCGCAAAGCTGCTGCCAACACCATATATACAGCCCCTTGTCCGAGGCAAACATGGCAAATGTGCGAAAAACACGCTGCTGTGGCAGGTATCACCTGCGCTTGTTTAATTGTGGTGCATTTTGCAGACGTCGCTGCAACAGCCAACACAGCACCCAGCCTAACCCAGTGTTCCAAGCGTCACCCAGTGTCACCGGGTGCCTCACCCAAGTGTCACCCGGGCGTCACCCAAGCGTCACCCAGTGTCACCCAAGCGTCACCCAGTGCCTCGCCCAGCAGTGTTTCAAGCGTCTCAAAACCCCGCGTGTCCCTCTTTTTTCATCCATTCACACCTTCATCTTCGGCTGAGCACATAAACACCATGCCATGCCCATAGGTAAGCGAGGCACAGAGGTCACCCACAACCCGGCAAACAGCTATGCAGAACGTCCACTTGTCCACATCGCTGCATCAGCCAGCACCTAGGCCTCACCCAGCAGTGTTTCAAGCGTGTCAAAACCCCGCACATCCATCTTCTTTCATCCATTCACACCTGCATCTTCTGCTGAGCACATAAACACCGTGCCATGCCCATAGGTAAGCAAGGCCCAAAATCCACCCACAACTCGGCAAATAGCTATGCAGAATGCCAGTGTTTCAAGTGTCCCAAACACAAGCCCACAAGTCCCTTTTGATTCATCCATTAACACCTGAAACACCTGTATCTTGGCACCGCAACTGTGGCAAATGCAGCATCATGCCATGACCCGGACGTAAGCGCCACCCCAAACCCACCACTACTGTTGGGGCTATGCTGTTCAAAATGCACATGTACATAATGCAACAGCAAGCCTTGCCCAAGGCCAAGCAGTGTCCTCTACTCAGCATCCACAAGCTATCCAGAATATTATGCACGGCCTGCCACCTTCTTCCCTGCTTTCTGGGGCCCTGCTGTTCATATGCACCCGTACACAACGCAGCGACAAGCCCTGCCCCACACCTGCGCTGCCCACAACCCAGCATGTTGCTATGCAGAGTTTCCACCTGTACAAGATGCAGCACCAAACCGTGCCCCACAAGCCACCGCCACCCACAACCCGTAATCCTGCTGCTTACATCTGTGCATAATACTCGCCTGTACATACACAGTGCCACGCCTTTCAGAGCGCAGCCAAAGCCCACGCCCTCAAGCTTTGCGCCACATGCCGTGGTGGGCTTGCAATGCAATGCAATGCAATGCATGCAATGCATGCAATGCATGCAATGCAATGCAATGCTTGAAATGCTGTACTTGCAATGCACGCTGCCAAGCTTGCTACAAACACGGCAGCAAGCCTTTTCACAGCACAGCCAGTTGCCACACCCACAAGCTTTTGTGCCACATGCCATGCTGTGCCTGCAATGCACGCTGCCATGCTAAGCTGGCAGTGCACGCTGCCAAGCCTGCTACAAACACGGCACCAAGCCTTACAAAGCACACACCCACAAGCGTGCAATCGTGGCACATGCCATGCTGTGCTGGCAATGCACGCTGCCAAGTTTTCCTAGCATGGCCAAACAAGAGTGAGTGAGTGAGTGGCTACCCAGGCAGCTCTGCAGCTCATGGGTAAGTTCAGGCTTAGAGGGTGTGTGTGGCCAGGGGCGTCGCCCCTGGGCTCCACACCCTCTATTTGTGTGTCAAACAAAACAAAAGTGCCCGCTGCCTGATGCGGTTCCAAAACATTCATTCCTGTGCACATGCAGCCAACCAAACCATCCCAACAAACCTGTCAGCCGGTGCAAAAGATGCGAGGCCAATGTGCTTGCGGCCGTGACACCTTTTACATATCATCCTCTGAACCCTTGTGTCACAAGGGACAGGCGTGACATGTCAACAGCAAGCAGGCAAGTTGAACCCCAACAAAAGAAACACCCGAGCTGTGGTCAATCTTGGCAACGACGCAACGTCCCCGCTTCTGGCACAAAAGGTACGGCCTTGCTAGAAGGCGCTTCACATGCTGTGTAATACGCACACCCCCACACAAGTGACGTATGCCAAGTCCAGCCCTCAACACAATGTAGAGGTTTCCTTATCGGCAGGGAACTGCACACCCACAGCATGCATGCACACATTGGTTGACACTCCTGAGCCCCAAAGCCTGTTGTTGTTGTGCATCCCAGCCGACTTTCCAAAATGTCTCAAAGAAATACTGCGACCTTGCCTCATGTTTGCAGGCAAAAGTGGCCTTGCCGCTACCAAGGATACATGAGCCAGCACAGCCCAGGATCAAACCCAAACCCAGGACCCAGGATCAAACCAAATCCGAAATCAGACCCAGGACCCAGGATCAAACCCAAAACCAAACCCAAACCCAGGATCTCAGCCCAGGACCAAACCCAAACCCAGGACTGAAGATGTCAGCTTGACAGACGGTTGCACCACAAACCTCACCCAAACACACCAATGGAGCTCAGTCAGCAATGACACTGGTTCCAAAGCATTAGATGTAACTGGGCACACACCTCGAGATGCTGTGGGTGCAGCCGAAGACACCCTTGAGCAGCAGCTGCCATAATGGCAGGCCTAAGCCAGCTGTCCTGGATGCGTCCAGACCCCGCAGCAGCTGCCTTGCTGCTGGCAGGCCTCTGCCATCTGTCTACTCACAGAGACCCTGACGATTCTGGCTGCAGCAGCTGCTCAGGGCCAAGCACCACCACCTGCTGCTGCTGCTGCTGCTGCTGCTGCTGCTGCTGCTGCTGCTGCTGCTGCTGCGCATACATAGGTGGTGCTTAAGTGCTCCCGCCACCTACACCCGTCACATGCTGCTGCTGCTGCTGCTGCTGCTGCTGCTGCTGCTGCTGCTGCTGCTGCTGCACAGGATAGGTGGCAAACGTCTGTGCTCCAGCAAGTGTGCCAGCACCCACCTGCTGCTGCTGCTGCTGCTGCTGCTGCTGCTGTGGCAGTGGTGTAGATGGAAGCGGGAGGGGCCCAGCATACTGAGGCAGCATTAGTGCAGGAGGAGGCACCAGTTGCTGCTGCTGCTGCTGCTGCTGCTGCTGCACTGGCAAGTGCCGCAGCAGGCGCTGCTGCTGCTGCTGCTGCTGCTGCACTGGCAAGTGCCGCAGCAGGCGCTGCTGCTGCAGCAGCAGCTGCTGCTGCTGGTGCCGCTCCAGGAGCCGCTGCAGCATGTGCTGCTGCTGCTGCAGCTGCTGCTGCTGCTGTTCAAAGCTGAGCTCTGACAGCTCCTCTGTTAGCATCTGCTGCAGCTGATTCTCCCCAAAGGCATTGCTGTTGGCCTGGCTGCTTGCGCCATTGTGTCGTGCCACCATGTCCGCTAATCCTTGATGTAGGGTACACAATTGCAATGCATATGTCGGTGCGGTTGATGCGCGCTGTAGCTGCTGCTGCTGCTGCAGCGGCGGCGGCGGCGGTTGCTGCTGCTGCTGCTGGTGCTCAAAACTGAGCTCTTCTGTCAGCATCTGCTGCAGCTGATTCCCCCCAAAAGCGTTGCTGTTGGCCTGACTGCATGCACCATTGCGTTGTGTCACAAGGCCCGCAGCGGCCGGCTGCAACTGCAGTGCGTAGGGCGGTGCAATAATTGCCCGCTGTAGCTGCTGCTGCGGCTGCTGCGGCTGCTGCTGCTGCTGCGCAAAGCTGAGCTCTTCTGATAGCATCTGCTGCAGCTGGTTCTCCCCAAAAGCATTGCTGTTGGCCTGGCCACTTGAACCATTGTGTTGTGTCACCAGCTCGGCTTGTGCTAGCTGCGCCTGCAGTGCGTAGGGCGGTGCGGTTGATGCGCGCTGCAGCTGCTGCTGCTGCTGCTGCTGCTGCTGCTGCTGCAGCTGTTGCTGCTGCTGCTGCTGCTGGTACTGCAACAGCAGCGGCTGCATGGATGGTGCCTGCTGCTGCTGCTGCTGCTGCTGCTGCTGCTGCCGTGGCAGCAGCGCCTGCACACCATCAGCATGCATTTTCTGCGCTGAACCATTTGCAGCTGCAGCTGCCCCTGCCATATCACAAATAGCTGATGCACCGCAGGCAGCACTGCTGAGTGTGTTGCCTTCAGGCACGCCTGAAGCCCCATCTCCAAATGCATGCTCACACTGCACCAGCTGCTGCTGCTGCTGCTGCTGCTGCACAGCGCCGCCATCAGGCACGCCTGAAGCCCCATCTCCAAATGCATGCTCACACTGCACCAGCTGCTGCTGCTGCTGCTGCTGCTGCTGCACAGCGCCGCCATCAGGCATGCCTGAAGCCCCATCTCCAAATGCATGCTCACACTGCACCAGCTGCTGCTGCTGCTGCTGCTGCTGCTGCACAGCGCCGCCATCAGGCACGCCTGAAGCTCCATCTCCAAATGCATGCTCACACTGCACCAGCTGCTCACTCAGCAGCACAATGCGCCTGTCAACACAGCTGCCGCACACCCCACATGTCCCAAGGTCACATGTGGCCACAAGCGCTGAGCCCTGAGGTGCTGCTGGCCCCTGCTGCTGCTGCTGCTGCTGCTGCTGCTGCTGCTGCTGCTGCTGCTGCTGCTGCTGCTGCTGCTGCAGGAGTTGCCGCAGCAGGCGCTGCTGCTGCAGCAGCTGGCCCTCGAGCTGCTCTAGCCGCTCAAGCTGGGCAAGCTGCGGGCCGCCCAGCAGCTGCTGCTGCTGCTGCTGCTGCTGCTGCTGCTGCTGAGCTTGGTTGGGTGACAGCAGTACTGGCAGCGACAGCGACCGTGCCGGCACTGCTGCTGCTGCTGCTGCTGCATGCTGTGGAGAGCTCAGCACCAGCCGCCGAGCAGGGGGTGCCGCCGCCGCTGCTGCCGCTGCTGTTGATGCAGAAGGAGCAGTTGCAGCAGCCCATGCAGCAGTTAATGTTAGCTCTTGACAGCCCAGCAACAGGCCAGTAGCTGCTGGTGCTGCTGCTTGACGGCCCGTCCCAGCTGCTGCTGCAGCTGCTGGTGTGGGGGTCGGCTCATGCGCCGCTGCTGCTGCTGCTGCTGCAGCTGCCAGCAGTGGCAGCGGTGACACCGCTGGGTGTGTTGGTGACCATGCCGCTGCCGCTGCTAATGATGCTGTTTGAGGTTGATTAAGCATCATAGAAACAGGTGCTGGCAGCAGCAGCTGATTGAGGCAACGAGCTGCAGGCTGCAGCTGTGCACATGGTCGCTCTGCTGCTGCTGCAGCTGCTGCAGAGAAGGACCCAGATCCAGCTGCAGTTTCCTGCTCTAACCATCCTTTCAGCCACCTGTCCAGCTCCTGCTGCTGCTGCTGCTGCTGCTGTTGCGGATGCTGCTGCATCTGCTGTGCACCCAGCAAGCCAAACATCTGCTGCTGCTGCTGCTGCTGCTGCTGCTGCTGCTGCTGCAGTCCGTCGCAGCTGCCGGCAGCTTCCGCAACAGATGCCTCAGGGGACTGCCCTGCATACTCCAGCTGTACAGCGCCGTCATAATCATACAAACCATCATCATAATCAGCAGCAGCAGCAGCAGCAGCAGCCTCGCCGCTGCCATCCTGCTGCTGCTGGGGAAGTCCTGCTGCTGCTGCCTTGCGCTTCCTGCTGCTGCTGCTGCCGCTGCCGGGCTTGCTGCTGCTGCCGGGCTTCCGGAGCTTGCGCTTCTTGCTGCTGCTGCTGTTGCGCAGCACGCGGCAGGGGTCTGCTGGGGTCTGGTTGAAGTTGCGCCGCTGCAGGCTGGGGATGCAGCTCCTGCAAAAGTAACAAGTACAAAACGACAAGTCGAACAAAGTACGTGAAATGCTGACATGGAATCCTTGGCATCGATCTGTGGTCGCACGTCTGCAGGCTGGCAACTGCAGCTCCTCAGATGAAGTTGTGCGACAGTGTTTAGTATCGCACTGGGTGCTGCTGCTGTTGCAATCGTTGCTGCTGCTGCTGCCGCTGCAGCCACTGCTGCCCCAGGCACTGCAGCTGCCTCACCTCTTGTTGCCCTCAAACAAGCTGAGCGGCTGCAGCTTGCCGCACTGGAAGCAGAAGCGCTGCGCCTCGCTGCCCTTGCCGCGCATGCTCACGCTCGGCGCCTGCAGGACAACAAGCATGACACAAGGACTGTGTAACCTGCACATTGCAGAACTATGTAGAATATGTCTGCAACAACACGCCTTTAAACTTCTGAGCTGTGTGCCTAGCTCAGCCAAAGTACTGCGGTACTGCTGTACTATTGTACTGCTGTACTGCAGTGCTGCTGCACGGTCAAATGCTGTTACTTTGACCAGGTTTGACCCACCTTCATGCAGTCAGGGCATATGCCCAGCCGTGTGCAGTACTGGCAGTGCTGCCTGCTTAGCTCCCGTACTGCTAACCTGTTGTGCTGCGGTACTGCTGTACTGCATGCAGTGCTGCTGCAGATCTGCACAGGTGTGCAGCGATGGTGCTGTGCCAACCCACCTTCATGCAGTCGGGGCATATGCCCAGCCGAGTGCAGTACTTCTTTCCCAGCTGCTCCAGGTCTGCATGGCAGCCACGCACCTGAGGCAGCAGCAGCAGCAGCAGCAGCAGCAGGGCGCATGTTTGTACCTTGCTAGCTAACAGTCTGTCACTGTTGTTTTGACTCCCCAACAATAGGCGGCAGCAGCAGCAGGGGGGCCGCAATTCATGAAGGCAGCGACAGCAGCAGCAGGCCCTTGTCACGCCTTTCCAATGCCTGGTCCATGCTGACAGTTTGACACCGCTGGGGTTGGAGAGAAGACGCGCGTGTCGATGGCTATGGTAGCATATTCATGCTGCTGCTTTGAAGGCTGCCTGCTGTGCAGTGCGCTTCCAAAGTCACAAGGCACACCATAGCATGAGGTGTAACTCAATTTTGACAGCATGCTACTCAGCCTGCAGCACAGCAACCCATCCAGCTTTCCTGCAAGCGGTGTGACACAAACCTGGCACGTGTCGCCCCTGCATATCCTCCTCTTGTTCTTTCGCTTGACTTTGACCGCACGGACTGCTGCTTGCACAGCAGCAGGGTCAGGTGTGCTGACCCCATCTGGTATGCCCTCCATTGGCCTGCGGAACAGCGTGTGCAGCGTTGAAGTAAATTTTCATAGTTGCAATTTGAGTTTGTTGTGATGCTTGAGGGGTGCAATGCAGCCGGGAGTGCATCGACATTCTGGGCTAAACGGAAAGAACGACTGATGTTGGATTTAGGACGCCAACATGCACGTCAGCAGGCAAGTACACATCTAAATAACATTATGATGAACCGGACATAATTGCAATGCAAGCAGTCCTCTGATGCTGCAGGGTTCGCCCGATACGCTTGGAGCTCAGCACCACGTCTATGCTGCTCACCGCGTCTATGCCACTTCCAACGATGTAGATAGGACCATGTAATTGATTTATGTCCTCCTAGCAGCTTCCATCTGGATGTTCAGCCGTGAGCAAGTCGTATCGTCAAGCTCTTTCGGCTCTGCCTGGCCAGACCGCCGCAACCGGGCTTCTAAATCGTTCGAGATGCTACACGCAACTTTGTTGAGTACAATGGGGCTGCTGTGGTTGGCTCATTGTCTTCCACAACAACTAGTATCTACTGCACAGTGACTCCATCTTCTAGTACACTCCTAGCATGTGTCGCACTGGGATAGTATTACTTCAAGTCCAAAAGTTAATATTTCCACGCGTTGCTGCCCGTCTGTTACACTACTTGAGATGACACAGTGGTGCGCAGTGCACTCGCAGGTCGGTGCACCAGTGACTGGCCGCGAACATATTGACGTTCTGGCAGTGCATACCCTCTCATCGTTCTAAACTTGCGTTTTCAAGCTGGTGCCAGCTGTATCGAGTTGCACGCACTACACGGATGAACACATCCCATGGCCAGGTACTGCTGGTGTCACTGCGAGTTCCCCTCCTCAACCCAACCCATGCTTGGGCGCCCACCTCAGCTGAGGTTACTCTTTTTGTTTGGCTCGGCGTGTGGATCTGACGTGCCACACTTTTGTTTTGGGCCTGCTGAACAAAAGGAACCTCAGGCAATGCCAGGCAGTGCATGGCATCACACTGTGAAAGGCAGTATTAAGCATGGTAAATGCACAGGCAGGCACTCTTTGATAATAAGTGCAATCTGAGTGCAAACTGCAGTTAGTGCTGATGGCACTGTGATGCTGATTAGCAACGGCACTGCGTGTGAGGATCACCACAGAAGTGTCACACCAGTATGAGCTACACCTGCCCCTCGTTCTGATGAGCATTCAGCATGCATCACCCGCACATCATCATCATGTTCCCATCAAGCCATGGCATCAACGCCACCGGCCCCGCGCCCCAATGGAGCGGTAACAGAAGCAACTACACCATCACATGCATCACCCGCACAGAAAGCCCGTCATGTTGCGTGCACGCTGATGTGAACAGTCTCACATCTGCCAATGATCTTGGTCACAAAACACCCTTTGCCTGTGCCTGGTTCTACCAGTGGGTAAACGTCTCGCGCGGGTAAGAGGCGGCATTCAAGGGCTTTTGCTCAAGCTAATTGCTGAACAAGCACCTCAGGCAGTGCCTGGCAGTGCATGGCACCATCACACTCTACATCAAGTATTCATCAGTTGATGCTATGGCTTGATGAGTAACATGATGATGATCAAGTATTCATCGTCATGTTACCCATCAACGCCATCGGCCCCGCGCCCCAATGGAGCGGCAACAGAAGGGACTACACCATCCACATCAAGTATTGAGGGTTACAACGTGCAAGCAGGTCCGTCATTTCAAGCATAATGCAGCATGATGAGCACTCATATGGCCTGAAGTGGTCCCAAGTTGCACATGCACTCACGAGGGTTGCCTTTATGGTATACTTGCAGGAAACACCATCAGCATAAGATGCTCATCTGACATTGTTACAAAAAAGGGCGAGCAGCTGCCCTCTGCTGCTGCACTTGCTCCACCTGCTGCGGCACCGAGAACAAATCCACCGCTGTTCCAACCAGCAGCAGTGCCGCTGCCAGCACACAGAGTCAACCACGCGTACTACACCCACAAATTCAGTCGTGTGACACTGCAATTACATGTATGCAAACATGGAGACGTATGCAGGCAGTCAAGCAAGGCTTGCTGCTGCAGCAGCCATCCGAGTGCTCACCATGTGACCAACTTGTCACATAACACGTGTTTCATACCTCAACTGACAAGTTCTGCTGGAATGATGACAGCCCAACACAGCAAATCTGCTGACTCACAACACACAACAGCAACATAGTAATCAAAATGCAACACTGAGGAGCAACTCTGCACCGCACCAGCAACATATTGCCGCTGCCACCAGCATCTGCAAAGCCCTGTTCAGATGCGCAGGCTCACAGTGCAAGATGGCCTGTGGTTTGTCAATGCTGGCGGTGTGACGGCCCGTAGCAGCACCAGCGAAACGGATGCGGCTGCCGCCCACATCAAACGCGGTGTGTTGGCCAACCGAACCACATGCCTCAATCCCCAACCCAACACAGCCTGGTGTGCACTGGGTGCAGCAGCACCGTGTAACGTACCAACTGCCGCGATCAAAGAGTTGCTTGCCAGAACACGGTGGGGCAGCAATTCACAGAGTGGCCTGAGGCTTGGCAACGCTGGGGTCAGGGCCCGCAGCCGCGTCAGCAAACCCAATGCGGCTGCCGCCCACATCAAACACGGTGTGGTAGGCGCCGATGAACACACCCGCCACCGCCACACATAAACAAGCACAGAATAGCCTTGCCAGCCTGAAATGCTGCACACAAACCAGCGGCGGCCAGCATGCAACACCGAGCACTGTGTGGTAGCCCTTCACAGAGTAGCCTGTGGCTTAGCAACGCTGGGGTCAGGGCCCGCAGCAGCATCCGCAAAGCCAATGCGGCTGCCGCCCACATCAAACACGGTGTGGTAGGCGCCGATGAAGACATCTCCCAGGATCCACAGGGGGCCGACAGGGACGTCCAGGCCCAGGAACCCGCTCACGCACTGGCTCTCGCCACCTGAGCAGCAGCAGCAGCAGCAGCAGCAGCAGCAGCAGCAGCAGCAGCAGCAGCAGCAGCAGCAGCAGCCGATGATGAGCACAAGCTTCACAATGGGAGCAGCTGCGACAGCAATGAACACATCGCCAAGGACACAGAGGGGGCCAACAGCTACATCGAGGCCCAGGAAACCACTCACGCACTGGCTCTCACCACCTGTTGGAGGGATGAGAAGGAAAGTAGCAGCAACAGCAGCGCAGCAGCAGCAGGCCCTGAGCGTGAGAGTGCCACTGGCTAGCAGCTGCCACAGCACTGACATGTCATCCATGATCCACAGCCGGACCCGCTGTGAAGCATACCATGAACCCTGTCCTGCTGGTCCACAAACTTCAGGAGAAGTAAACCGCTTTGATGCTCAACTGTGTCTGTGCGCAGCACCATCTGCTGCTCGAGTGCTGGCTGCAAATGGGACACGCAGAATTGGACAACCAGCGCACCTGCGTCAATGCGCAGCACGTACTGCTCCGGCGTGAGCATGAACTCCTTGCCACGGATTGTAAAGGAAATGGTGGGCATGGCCTTCAGCACACAAACAGAACCCCAGGCTGGTCTGAGAAATTTACGACACACCATTCGGCTTACAGCCACAGTCGTAATGAAGGTAACAGTAAAGGCAATAGCCGCCCACAAACAAAAAAGATATCCGCACCTGCGTCGATGCGCAGCACGTACTGCTCTGGTGTGAGCATGAAATCCTTGCCACCGACTGTGAAGGAGATGGTAGGCATGCTTCATACTGATCCGCTGACCACACAGTAAGCACAACCACGCACCTGCTGCACATACTGCTCCGGCGCTGCAACTGAGATGCGAGCGACAAGATGACACCCCCGCCATGCTCTGGAAAACACGCAAAAAGGTACCATGGCAGAACCACAAATGCGCACCTGCGTCAATGCGCAGCACGTACTGCTCTGGTGTGAGCATGAACTCCCTGCCGCCGACTGTGAAGGAGATGGTGGGCATGCTTTTCAGAATCCAGGCTGGTCTGAGACTCTTACAACACACAGTTTTGCTCCATTTTACAGCTGAAACAGTAACCCGAGGCTAAAGCCGCCCACGAACGAACACATGCGCACCTGCGTCGATGCGCAGCACGTACTGCTCTGGTGTGAGCATGAACTCCCTGCCACCGACTGTGAAGGAGATGGTGGGCATGGCCTTCAGCTTGGCGCACTGCACCATTGCAGGGCCTCCGAAATCCAGCAAGTCACACAGCGCCTCCACCTCCTGCAGCAATGCGGCATGTTATGACACTTGTTATAACAAATTGTAACAAATTCGGATTTGTGGGCATGGCCTTTAGCTTGGCGCACTGCACCATGGCAGGGCCTCCAAAGTCGAGCATGTCACACAGCGCCTCCACCTCCTGCAGCAGTAACGAAGTAACAAAATACACTTGTTACTGTACGAGTAACATGTTGAACATTGTGGGCATGGCCTTGAGCTTGGCGCACTGCACCATGGCCGGACCTCCAAAGTCCAGCATGTCACACAGCGCCTCCACCTCCTGCATCATCAGGTTGAAAATGACATGTTATGACACGTGTTATAACATGGTGTAACATGTTGGGAACTGTGGGCATGGCCTTCAGCTTGGCGCACTGCACTATGGCGGGGCCGCCGAAATCCAGCATGTCACACAGCGCCTCCACCTCCTGCGGCAGTAACAAAGTAACAAATTACATGTGTTACTGTACGGGTTGTAACATATGGAGAGTGTCAGCATGCTCTTGAGCTTGGCGCACTGCACCATGGCCGGACCTCCAAAGTCCAGCATGTCACACAGCGCCTCCACCTCCTGCAACAGAAAACAACACAACATGGTGTTATACCTGTTATAACAAATTAAAGCATGTCAAAGTTGTCAGCATGCTCTCGAACTTGGCGCACTGCACCATTGCAGGGCCGCCGAAATCCAGCATGTCACACAGCGCCTCCACCTCCTGCATCATCGGGTGAAAAGTGACATGTTATGACACGTGTTATAACATGGTGTAACATGTTGGGAACTGTGGGCATGGCCTTCAGCTTGGCGCACTGCACCACTGCAGGGCCGCCGAAATCCGGCATGTCACACAGCGCCTCCACCTCCTGCATCATCAGGTGAATATGACACGTTAATGACACTTGATATAACATGGTGTGACGTGTTCAGATGGTGGGCATGGCCTTCAGCTTGGCGCACTGCACCATGGCGCACTGCACCATGGCGGGACCTCCAAAGTCAAGCATGTCCCACAGCGCCTCCACCTCCTGCAACGGTTGAAGAAGTTTGTAACAATGTTATGTAACAGTGCAGGTGCAGACCGTACCTGGTCAATACATCTGACATCTCATGAAGATGGCATTTTGACAACCGATCACGGAGTGCCGGCTCTAGCATATGGCAACAGCAAAAGCAGCAGCAGCAGCAACATATGTTTACGCAGACCAAAACATACGCGACACGTGCTCACCTGCTCAATCTGCTCAAGGGTCTGGTTGTTGTGCAGCGCCAGCTTGATATACTCCACAGCCATGTTGCAGAAGTCGCAGCCGATGTTGTTGCTGGCGCTGCTGGCGCTGCTGGCGCTGCTGCTGCTGCTGCTGCTGTGGCGCTTCAGCAGGGGCTGGTGACCATACCTGGTGCAGAAGCAATAATCGAATGCGGTGCAGGCAGGCAGGCCGGCAAGCAGGCAGTACAAGTCAGTGCACTGCAATAGCAGTACAATGCCGCAGGCCATGCCAGCTTGATGTGTTCCACAGCCATATTACAGATGCTGCTGCTGCTGCTGCAGTACTTCATCAACAACAAGACAAGCATGTATACAGAGAGACAGTACACAGCAAAGTACATATACAAATGCACACACACAAGCCACCCACCTGGAGTGCACTGCGCCTGCTGCCTTGCTCCAGGTACCCTCCACGAACCTTAACACATGATAGGAATGGATCAAGCATGCTGTGCAACACCGAATGCAGCACATCTAAAACTCATAAAACTCATAAAAAAAACTTATAAAATCTCCTAATAGTAAATCACAGCTGTGACACTTTATGGAAAACACAAACATCTGCCGTTCCCGTCCACCTAGAGCGCACTGCGTCTGCTGCGTTTGCCCAGGTGCCTTCAACGCCCTCAGCACGAGACAAGAAAGGGTCCAGCAGTGGAGCACGAACCAAGAAGACAAAACAGTATTAAAGACACCATCAAGGCATACAAACAAGTGAGGGATGCAATGCTACTCAGCAACCCACCTGGAGCGCACTGCGTCTGCTGCCTTTGCCCAGGTGCCCTGCACGCCCTCAACACGAGACAAGAAAGGGTCCAGCATGCTGTGTGCAGCTGAGGTGAAGGCCGACATGAGGCGGCGGTTGCCGCTGGCCATTGGGCAAAGTCCGACACTGGTGCACACCTGCAGAGTGATAGAGGCGAGTTAAGGTGCATAAGGATGGCATTTACTTGATTAGGGTTTAACAAAGTGGCTGTCTTCAGAAGACAGTTGTCAAAACAGCAGGGGTCCAGCATGCTGTGCGCAGCTGAGGTGAAGGCCAACATCCGGCGGCGGTTGCCAGCCACCATGGGGCACAGACCAACACTGGTGCACACCTTTAACAAGGGCAGGAGAAAGGCGCAAAGCAGAGGTGCGACAGGCACAATCAGAGCAGCAGGATCAATTGCGTAGTCCTGCACTCACCGAAACCCACGACCCAGGACCTGAACCTCGCAGCTGCTGCTGAACCCCGCCTGGTCGCAGAGGCATCTGTGGAATCAACCTGATTATCTGGGGCACATCCTCCATGCAAAACCCCAGCCCCCAATCAAACGAGGTTTTTGCACAGCAAAGCCCTAGTTGTCACACACAGAACCCCTAAACCCCTTGAACTCCAAAGCTGTTGTTAAACCCCACCTGGTCCAGAGGCATCTGTGAGATCATCTCGATAATCTGTGGCACATCCTCTGACACCGTGCAAAGCCCCAGCCCCCACCCCAAAAACCCACACAGCTGCTGCTAAACCCCACCTGATCCAGGGGCATCTGTGAGATCATCTTGATGATCTGAGGCACGTAGTCCTGCACAAGAGTTTTGCACAGCAAACCAATAGTTGGCCCACACACAGAACCCCTAAACCCTTGAACCACACAGCTGCTGCTAAACCCCACCTGGTCCAAGGGCATCTGTGAGATCATCTGGATGATCTGAGGCACGTAGTCTTGCACAAGGGTTTTGCACTGCAGGCTGTAGGCTGATTCAGCGCCAATGGCCTTGTTGATGGCAGCGACCTCCGTGCTGGGGCCTGCAGCAGCAGCAGCAGCAGCAGCAGCAGAAGCGCGTTCAGTGCTGACTCGGCGCCAATTGCTATGTTGATGGCAGCAACCTCAGTGCTGGGCCCTGCAGCAGCAGCAGCAGCAGTAGCAGCAGCAGCAGCAGTGTGATTAGTGCTGGCTCAGCACCAATGGCCTTGTTGATGGCAGCAACCTCCGTGCTGGGCCCTGCAGCAGCAGCAGCAGCAGCAGCGGCAGCAGCAGTGTGGTCAGTGCTGACCCAGCACCAATGGCCTTGTTGATGGCAGCAACCCTTGGTACTGGGCTGCAGCAGCAGCAGCAGCAGCAGCAGCTGCAGCAGCAGACGCGCGCATCAGCCGCCACCTAGCTAGGCCTTGACAGATCTGCACTTTGCAGACAAGTGCAACAACAATGGCACACACACCGAAACACATCCTCTGCGGCAGCATTTAACGCACCTGCCAGCAGGCTTGTGCCGGTGTCGGCAATGGCGGGGCAGCCGCCGTCACAAGCGGGGACCTCCAGGCCAGGAATCGAAATGTCGCCCAGCTGGAACTGCCAATAGGCCTCGCGAGTGACAGGCACCCTGCGGTGACACAGCAGCAGCAGCAGTAGCAGCAGCAGCAGTAGCAGTTGTCAGTGCATGCAGGCACCTCCAGGCCAGGGATGGAGATGTCAACCAGCTGGAACTGCCAGTAGGCCTCGCGGGTGACAGGCACCCTGCAAAAGGCAACAGACAGGAGTGTCATAAGGCAAAGGTTCAGACATTACACAAAATGTATTGTGTAATATTTCATGAACACAAAATATGTTGTGTAATATTTCATGAGCAAAACACACATTATATTATATGTGATGAATTCAGCTCAGGCTACTGAAGCTGCTGAATGCAAGTAGGTAAATAGTGTGATAACCTTTTGAACAGGCACGCACCAGATGTGCTCTCCTGTGTAGTGTGACTCGTCAACGCCGCCCAAAATCATCTCGCCTCCGTAGCTGCTGCTTGGGTCCCGATCAAGCCAGAAACTGATTCTGCCTGCTTTACCTGCTAAGTAGCAATGACAACACCACGCAAAGCTAACAATTGTAGCTCACCAGGTTTGCTCTCCGGTTAAATGTGACTCATCAACACCGCCCAAAAGCACAGACACACTCACCATGTGTGCTCTCCAGTGTAGTGTGAGTCATCAATGCCACCCAAAATCATCTCGCCACCGTAGCTGCTGCTGGGGTCCCGGTTGAGCCAGAAACTGAACAGCGGAGCCGCGAGCAGGCCTTGGTCCAGCGCTTTGTGGAAAGGAGGTGTTGCACCGGTGACGGCAATCAAGGGGAAACCCATGCCCTGCAATCAATTGGAAAAAAACAAAACATGCATTTACACAGAATCCACAACATAACAAGGTATTTGGGGTATTGGTTGGGTCAGAAGCTCAACAGCCAGCACGCCTTGGTCCAGCGCTTTGTGGAAGGGTGGGGTGGCGCCGGTGACAGCAATGAGAGGGAAGCCCATTCCCTGCAAGCAAGCAAGCAAGCAAGCAAGCAAGCAAGCAAGCAAGCAAGCAAGCAAGCAAGCAAGCAAGCAAGCAAGCAAGCAAGCAAGCAAGCAAAAGAGGTGTTAAGGATTGCTGATTGCATGACGTTAGATGTGGCCAGCAAGCCTTGGTCGAGCGCTTTGTGGAAGGGCGGTGTGGCGCCGGTGACAGCAATCAAGGGGAAACCCATACCCTGTGGCACGCAGGAGGAAAACCGCAGAATTCAGGGCTGCTGAGTTGATACGTTTGAGTTACGCGTTTAGCCAGCAGGCTTTGGTCAATCTTGGTGTAAGGGAGGCATGGCGCCAGTGCAGCAATGAACAGAAAGCCTATGCCTGCGAGAACAGTTGAACATCACAACATCATTGCAAAACAGAAACACAAGCAGCAAAGACAGTTGCAGACCAGACACAAAGAGGCTGTATATCTCAATCATTTCCCTTTGAGTTTACGGGTTTAGCAGCATAAACAATTTTATCAGCATACATTATCAGCATACAAAACAGCTGACGCATGCTCACCAGGATGCCATCAAACTTGGCAGCCACAAAGGTCAGCCGAGCCAGGTTAACATGCAAGTACAGGCCATTTGACCATCGCATAGTTCCACAAGCTGTCACAAGCCAGCAAAACTGCTGCTGAACAAAGCGAGTCTGCTCAACAGGATGCCAGGCAGCAGAGCTGTACACACAGTTGCAGAAAGATAATAACAAAAGATGAATACAAGCAATGCATTTTGGGTACGGCCTGCTTACCAGAATGCCGTCAAACTTGGCAGCCACAAAGGTCAGCCCAGGCTCACTGACGGCCTCTGCAGCAGCAGCAGCAGCAGCAGCAGCAGCAACAGCAGTAGCCGTCAGCACAGGTAGCTCACAACTGCCTCAACATGCCTTTGTGTCAGGCATCAGGTCAGGCAACCATGTCTGCTTGCGTCGTGCCTAGCGCCAGTCGAGCAGCGCTGGTTGATCAGGCAAACATCACCCAGGCCCTCACAGCCCAACTTCGTTACAACGATGACTTGGATCCCTCCTAATGCACAAACCCACAAACCTGCAAACAGCTGATCCTCAATAGCCAGGCCTCCCCAGCTCAACTTGTCAGAGGACAAGTACCCGGACAGGCTGCCGGTGCCGTACTGGATTTCAAACTCTGTGCCGTTTTTCTGCACAGCATACCCAAAGCAGCAGTGGCAGCAGCAGCAGAAGCAGCAGCAGCAGCTGATCAGATGAAAGGTACCCGGACAGGCTGCCGGTGCCGTACTGGATCTCAAACTCTGTGCCGTATTTCTGCACAGCAGCAGCAGCAGCAGCAGCAGCAGTAGCAGCAGCAGCAGCAGCGCTGGTCAAACATTGATAATGGTGTTAAAAGCCGTTCCTGCACAGCACAGCAGCAGCAGCAGCAATGTATCTGAAGCGCTCCAGCAGAAACCAACTGCAAAACACACCAATAACAGGCGAGTGGCCTAAAATAATCCATTACCGCCCACCTTGTGTGTTGACGACTTGCTGCCGTCGTATCTGTTGTGCAGGCGGCATGCGATGTTGAACCAGGAGCAGTGGATGCTGGGCACCCACAGGTTGCTGCTGCCGGTGTCAAAAATGACGTAGAAGCGCTGCGCAGGGGTGCCCAGGCCGATAGGGCCATAGTACTGTTCATGTTACAACAGCAGCAGCAGCAGCAGCAGCAGCAGCACAGCAGGGGCAGCAGACAGAGACAAGTGGAATGTGGATAGTGTTGCACAATGATGTGACTGTAAGCGCTATATAATAACAGCGTCGGCACCCATGCCCATGCTGTTATAATACAGTACTGTTTTACATTCCGGCAGCAAAGGCAGCAGGTAAAGCAAGATATGGGGTTCAATATATGGAAGCCTGGCCTGCGAAGACGTTGCTGATAGATGCTTGGTGTACATGCACTGCTGCGCCCCAGCCGGATATTGGTGGTACTGCAAGGGTAGCTGCTTTTCCAGTATATAATGGCATGCAACAGCAATCGAATAACGTGACGCTTGCTCAATGCTTTAATCCATGATATGCCTGGGAGAGGAACAGAATGAGCTGTTGCATGTGTAAAGGGATGGGTTAAGCAGCAGGCGCTGCTGCAAAGTGCACAGATGCACTGCCAGCACACTGCATGGGCGTGGATCTGAAATGACACGTTCACAACCAACGCACTGCGAAGTCCGAGCATAAGAGAGCATATGCACGCCCAGCTGAACACAGCTGCGCCTCTTGTCTGAAAGCATGCTACTACAGTGCCTGAACGCTTCCCGATCTGTCTTCTGCAAGGCAGCATCCATCCCTTACCTGCGCGTCCATGTAGTTAAGCAGCCTCACGTTTCCTTCATCGCCATTAGCAGCGCTCTGAAGCCTGGCCTGAAGCTGAGCACTCTTACGGACCAGCTGCACTCGCTGGGTACCCGCTGCTGCCACAGCATGGCCGCTCAGCAGCGCCAGAAGCGCAAACAGCGCGAGATAAGAACGTTTCACGCCCATGACGGGCTAAGCGTGAGCACGCTGCTTCGGTTCACCAGAGCACCGGACACCTCAGCTGCGAAGACACCACAAACTCAAGGTTCCGAGAATTATATGCGAGTTTACAAAGCTACGAAGGGATTGCGAGCTTGATCCAAAGATGCAGCAGCGTGCATTGCTGGCATCGAGCTTGAGCGAAAAACCTAGCTCGTTTGAACTGCATTGCTGATGAGCTGAAAGGGCAGAAGCGCAACGAACATCACAAAACCTTACAAATTGTATCATTGTTCTCCACAGGTGACTGCAAGACCGCCATACTGCTGCTGCCAGCTGCACAACTGCTGCAACCACTGCAGTGGGTGCAGTCCAGAGCAAGCAATCTCGACCGTGCCTCTTTCGTTCACATGCTTACTTCAACTGGTATTTCCTCGCTTAAGGCACGGTATAAAACTAAGCCAGCAGTGCTAGACAATCTAGCAACGGGCGCCTGCTTCATGTCAAAGTGGCCAGTCGCTCAAGCTAAGCCATGGCTAGACAGCAACCAGCCCTCTTTGCATGTTCCGGCAGCAGCACCTGCCAGGTCAAACACCACATGCTTCACAGTGTAATGGGCTCGACCCTGATCTTAATGTCAGGCTGCAGCAGCTGCTGCTGCCCCTGCACTAGCCGCAGCTCCTTGGCCCTGAACACTGCCGCAGAGATCTCTGGCTCTAGAGCCAGGTATGCTTGAGAGTCCATTAACAGCAACTGCTTCATCATCATCATCATCATCATCATGTTACCCATCAAGCCATAGCATCAACGCCATCGGCCCCGCGCCCCAATGGAGCGGCAACAGAAGGGACTACTGTATTACACCATCATGTTTGCAAGCATTACGCACACCCCAGCAACTGCTTCCCCTCACTTCAAATCTGGTCAGTCAGTCCTGGCCATGCCACGGCTTGCCAGCAACAAACCCTTCTGCATGCTGCTACAGGCAGCAGCACCCGCTAAACACCACATCACCACATGCTTCACAGCGTAATGGGCTCCACTCTGATCTTGATATCAGGCTGCAGCAGCTGCTGCTGCCCCTGCACCAGCCGCAGCTCCTTCGCCCTGAACACCGCCGCAGAGCGCTCGTCAGTGGACGCAAGCACCTGCAGCAGCAGCAGCAGCAGCAGCAGCAGCAGCAGCAGCAGCAGCAGCAGCTTGTTTATGTCAGCTCGAAAGCAGTTGTCCCGTGTTGCCCAGCCAGATGCCTCCTGCAGGCTCTGAGCACTGGCTAGGTGGCTGCTGTTGTTGCTGTCAACACTACATGACAAACACATTACTTACGCCCTCAACAAAGTAGTTCAGCAACCAAACAACAGCATGCAAGAGTCTGTTGCAGCTCACCGCAGGCCCCGCTGCTGCTGCCGTTAGCTGCAGCACGCCTTGTAGTCCTGCCACTGCATGCTTCACTGCTGCTGCTGCTGCCAATGCCGCTGCACAGCAATTGTGTTGATGAATGGTATTGCAGTGTTACCGATGGCTGCTGCTGCCAACGCCGCAATGCACAACACAGCACGCGCTCATCAAAACAAAGTTTGAGCTAGCTGGTTCAGCAACAACACAACAGCTTACACATGTCCGTTGACAACTCACCGCAGGGCCAGCTGCTGCTGCTGTCAGCTGCAGCACACCTTGTAGTCCTGCCACTGCATGCTCTACTGCTGCAGCCAGGTTGTCAGGGTAGCGGTGGCTCCAGGCAAGCAGCAGCGCACACAGCAGGTCGCCTGGAGCAGCAGCAGCAGCAGCAGCAGCAGCAGCCAGGTTGTCAGGGTAGCGGTGGCTCCACGCCAGCAGGCGCACACACAGCAGGTCACCTGAAGCAGCAGCAGCAGCAGCAGCAGCAGCAGCAGCAGCCAGGTTGTCAGGGTAGCGGTTGCTCCATGCCAGCAGCAGCGCACACAGCAGGTCACCTGCGCAGCAGCAGCAGCAGCAGCAGCAGCAGCAGCAGCCAAGTTGTCGGGGTAGCGTCAGCAGCAGCAGCAGCAGCAGCAGCAGCAGCAGCAGCCAGGTTGTCTGGGTAGCGGTCGCTCCATGCCAGGAGTAGCGCACACAGCAGGTCACCTGCAGCAGCAGCAGCAACGGAGGCAGCAGCAGCAGCAGCGGAGGCAGCAGCAGCAGCCAGGTTGTCTGGGTAGCGGTGGCACCACGCCAACAGTAGCGCACACAGCAGGTCACCTGCAACAGCAGCAGCAGCGGAGGCAGCAGCTGCTGCCAGGTTATCTGGGTAGCGGTGGCTCCATGCCAGCAGCAGCGCACACAGCAGGTCACCTGCAGCAGCAGTAGCAGCGGAGGCAGCAGCAGCAGCAGCAGCAGCGGAGGCAGCAGCAGCAGCAGCAGCAGCGGCGGAGGCAGCAGCAGCAGCCAGGTTATCCGGGTAGCGGTGGCTCCATGCCAGCAGCAGCGCACACAGCAGGTCACCTGCAGCAGCAGAAGCAGCAGCAGCAGCAGCAGCCAGCTTGTCAGGGTAGCGTCAGCAGCAGCAGCAGCAGCAGCAGCAGCAGCAGCAGGTCGCCTGAAGCAGCAGCAGCAGCAGCAGCAGCAGCAGCAGCCAGGTTGTCAGGGTAGCGGTGGCTCCATGCCAGCAGCAGCGCACACAGCAGGTCGCCTGAAGCAGCAGCAGCAGCAGCAGCAGCCAGGTTGTCAAGGTGGACATATGCAAATGCTTGCAGATCACTCTTGCCTTGAATTGCCAGAACACGGTATGCCAGCCGCAACTCGCCTGTGCCTGTCAGTAGTCCTGCAGCTTTGACAGACACATCAACTGCTGTGCCTGCTGTACCCATGAGTTCACAAACCACCCAGAAACAGGTGCGCAGTTGCGCAGCACGCACCTGTGCCGGTGGAGTACCCCTGCAGCTTGGGTATACGCATAAGACGCTGATACACAACCTCAAACAACCAAAAAAAAAATGGGTAGAGGGGGGTCCAAAAAACAGCTGCACATACTCGGCACGCACCTGTGCCAGTGAAGTAGCCCTGCAGCTTGGGTATCCGCATCCTGAATGCGCCAGGGCAGCCAGGCGCCTGTGCAACACGCGTGGAGGCAATCAGTGTTATGTAGCGCTCACTGCGCTGCTGCTGCTGCTGTTTGTCGTCCGCTGCTGTCTGCTCCTGTTGCTGCTGCTGTGGTGTGCTGTCCGCTGCTGCTATTGCTGCTGCTGGCTGGTCAGAACCTTCTTCTGACAGCCTAGGGCTGGAGTACTCTGGGTGGGGCAGCGAGGCTAGACTTGTGATGATCTGCAGCAGCAACAGCAGCAGCAGCAGCAGTAGCAGCAGCAGCAGCAGCAGATGACACTTTCAACAACGACAATCAAGCCTACTACTGTATCCGCCTAGGGCTGAAGTACTCTGGGTGGGGCAGTGAGGCAAGGCTGGTGATGATCTGAAGCAGCAGCAGCAGCAGCAGCAGCAGCAGTGCCGGTGAATCGACAAGATTGGATGCTCTGCCTGCCACAAACCCCTTGGTGACACAGCACGCTTATCACAGTGTGTGGCGCTAAATCGTGCAGTGGCCCTGCAGCCTGCAGCGCCTGCCCTTCCGCTGTTCATCTCAGATTAGATGAGACGCTACAGACGCTCACACGCTTCCCATGCCCAATTATAACCACAGCGTATACTCACCACAGGATAAGGCCCCATGTCATGCAGCGCAGCAGCAGCCTGCAGTGCTTGTGCCTCACTCCTGGCTTTTCACTTCAAGACCAGTCAAAAGCTCCGCTTCAAACTGGTTGGGAGTAAGGAAGTTGGCCAGCTGCACTGTTCACGGCCGCATCTCAGGGTTATAAATGAAACATAGGATCAACCCTACACCCCACACCCTCATTTCATTTCATTCTCGCTCTGCCCTACGCACACAACTTTCCAACGCTGTGCACTCACCACAGTATGAGGCCCGATGTCATGCAGCGCAGCAGCAGCCTGCAGTGCTTGTGCCTCGCTTTTCACTTCCAGCCCAGTCAGCAGCTCTGCGTCAAACTAATGGGGGTCTTGTAGCTCTCCATCTTGGCTGTTAACCTCTAAGTTTTCCACGGTTGTCAAATCAACGAAAGCCCCAACCCCCAACCCTCTCAGGCTCTCTGCCCAACACACATCAACCTACCAAACTCAACCCACTCACCACAGTATGAGGCCCCGCATCATGCAGCGCAGCAGCAGCTTGTAGGGCTTGCTCCTCACTCTTCACTTCAAGCCCGGTCAGCAGCTCTGCCTTAAACTGGTTGAACATCAATTTCACTTTTTCTGGGTCTCATATCATCGGCAAGCCCCTAAGTGTGACAGTACCAGGCACTCCCACTACACACACGCCTTGCAAAGTCCCGGCCAGACAGCAAACTCACCACAGTGTGTGGCCCCGCGTCATGCAGCAGCAGCCTGTAGCGCCTGTGCCTCACTCCCCACATCAAGCCCGGTCAGCAGCTCTGCCTTAAACTGGTTGAAGATCAATTTCACTTTTTCTGGGTCTCATATCATCGGCAAGCCCCTAAGTGTGACAGTACCAGGCACTCCCACTACACACACGCCTTGCAAAGCCCCGGCCAGATAGCAAACTCACCACTGTGTGTGGGCCGGCATCGTGCAGCACGGCAGCAGCCTGTAGCGCCTGCGCTTCACTTTTCACTTCCAGCCCAGTCAGCAGCTCTGCCTCAAACTGGTTTGGGGTCAGGATGTTGGCTAAGGGCACTAAGCTGGCTTTGTATGCTGCCACAAGCTCCTGAGAGACGTACAGTTTGCCCTCGTCACCTAGTACAGGGTCACACACTGCACAGTAGCAGCAGCAGCAGCAGCAGAAGCAGCAGCAGCAGAGGGTGCAAAGAATTTTGGGGTCAGGATGTTGGCCAGGGGCAGCAGGCTGGCCTTGTAAGCAGCAATCAGTTCTTGGGAGACGTACAGTTTGCCCTCGTCACCTAGTACAGGGTCACACACTGCACAGTAGCAGCAGCAGCAGCAGCAGAAGCAGCAGCAGCAGAGGGTGCAAAGAATTTTGGGGTCAGGATGTTGGCTAGGGGCAGCAGGCTGGCCTTGTAAGCAGCAATCAGTTCTTGGGCGACGTACAGTTTGCCTTCATCACCTAGTACAGGGTCACACACTGCACAGCAGCAGCGGCAGAGGGTGCAGAGTTATATGGTGCCAGGATGTTGGCTAAGGGCAGCAAACTGGTCTTGTAAGCAGCAACCAGTTCTTGGGAGACGTACAGTTTGCCCTCATCCCCTAGCACTGGATCACATACTGCAGAGATTCGACACGCAGCAGAAGAGAGCGTCATGTAAGGGACTGTGTCTGTGCTGAACATGTAACTGTGCAAGATGCAAGGAGAAACAGTGCCAGCAGCGACTATAACGACAGTAGCTCACCATATGTAAGCTGTGGGTATGCGCTGCGCAGCTCTGCAGCCACTGCTGCTACAGCCTCCAGCAGAGACTGGGAGCCGATGTAGCCTGCACAGCAGCAGCAGCAGCAACAGTAGTAGTTGCGTCAGCTGTGGGTATGGACGGTACAGTTCTGCCGCTGCAGCCTTCAGCAGAAACTGGAAGCCGATGTACGCTGCACCGGGGCAGCAGCAGCAGTGCCAGCAGCAGCAGCAGCAGCAGCAGCAGCAGCAGCAGCAGCACCCAGGTCAGATTTGGTATGCGCTGTGCAGCTCCGTTGCCACTGCCGCCACAGCCTCCAGCAGAGACTGAGAGCCAATGTATCCTGCACAGCAGCAACAACAGCAGCAGCTACAGCAGCAGCAGCGGCGGCGGCAGCAGCAGCAAGTTAACGTACATGCCGATGTTAAAACGATGCTGCCAGTAAAGTCATAACATCGACGTCATCAGCGCGCACACATTGTTGCAGCTGCCCCTATCCCATGTTAAGCACGTACAAGACATCAGCTTGCTGTGGCATATCACACCGACAAAAGGCGCATGCACCGGACCTACGCATGTCGCACTGCAGACATTACATGTTCACAGCAGTACATCAGCTGTTGCTAGTTTTGAACACTCACCCGACAGCAGGTGGGTGTGGCAGATCAGTCCATTGGCAGTCATACCAGCCAGCAGCTCCCTCAGGTGGCCGCCATCAAAAACATGGCCCTTGATAGTTGGGTAGCCCGTGTGGTTGGAGAACTGCAAACCAACGGCAAAGCATCAACAAGCATTGAGAATACCAGTGAATGCGCAGCTGACCACGCTACCAAAAACATGGCCCGTGATAGTTGGGTAGCCCGTGTGGTTGGAGAACTGCAAAACAGCAAAACAAACAAAGAAGAACACTGAATTCATCCGGGAAAACATTGATGAATGAGCAGCTCCGTTAGAAGGCTGCCGTCCAACACGTGGCCCTTGATTGCTGGGTAGCCAGTGTCACTGGACAGCTGCAGCAGCATGAACGACATGGCAGAAACATTAGGCTCAGCAGAACAGCACACAGTGTGCGGATTGTCTAGAACACGTGAACGCAATTCGGGGTGTCTTACCTGTACAGTGCACACTGGGTCCACGTCGAATCCCAGCAGCAACAGCAGACACACCGCATTGGATGATATGCTTTTCAGAAACACTCACCTGCACAGTGTAAACAGGGTCCACGTCGAACCCCAGCAGCTGTAGCGGGAACACCGCCGCCTTGTTTCCCACATAGCCATGCACAACACTGGACTGAATCGACAGCACGCGAGGGCTGCTTAAGGTGCTGCTTGCCGTTGCAACTGTTGCCGCTGCCGCTGCGGCGTCTGACATGCTGCGTGCGGCTGTTGAGACAGGCCTGCGGGTGTGGAGCTCAGGCGGTAATGCCTCGCTGAGTGCAGCAGCAGGGGTGCAACCGTTGCTGCTGCCACGTGGTGTAGAAGAGAAGCGGCTGCGCAGGCTAGGAGCTGTAGCAGACAGTCTGCATGGTCAGTTAACAGCAGCATTAGCATGAGCACTCGCTGCAAGGTTGGCTGAAGTGATGTCCAACCCATGGGACCAGGCCAGCAACAGAGGTTGATGCAGTTGTCAGGTCGGATAGTCTTACCACAAAACAGGTGCAAAGTTTCCTATAAGTGATTGTGTGCCAATGGCTCTGATCAAATGTGCCTACAGGCATCTTGCATAGGCGCTCATGCTGCGTGCGTATTCAGCAGTGCGGCTGCCATCTGCTGATGCAGGTTGACCCACCTGGCAGGCCACTGAACTGATCGCCGAGTGCTTAAGTACTGCCGTGCAGCTCCAACTAAACGTTCTGCTCCAATGATGCGCTGCTCTGCTGCGATCAGCAGCATGAAGAGCCTGCAGGGAAGGGCACAGCAGACCTGCTGCTGATGCTGCGATGTTCACTGGGATGAAGGGTTGACCGGTACTAAATGTGGGATAGCCAGTGTGACGTAGTGAAACAAGCAACTAATGGTTTCAGCACGACCTCAGCTCTCTGGCAACCAAGCTGCAACAGCTACAGCCTGCACATAACATCACGCCAACCGCGCTGACCGTGTTGCTTTCTGCAAGTCCATACGACTTGTACCAATGTCATTTTGTTTTTCGAAGCAGCCTTGCGACTTCACGCTGTAAGCAAATAGCAACATTACACAAACAGTGATCACCTC
The DNA here is from genome assembly GCA_030272155.1 of Tetradesmus obliquus. Classification (NCBI taxonomy): domain Eukaryota; kingdom Viridiplantae; phylum Chlorophyta; class Chlorophyceae; order Sphaeropleales; family Scenedesmaceae; genus Tetradesmus; species Tetradesmus obliquus. The sequence goes on along the minus strand of CP126207.1, from coordinate 1,638,606 downwards.
ACCATCAGTTTCCGGGTGGTCACTGCTACCAGCAGTAGCATTTCATTTCGCGCTATCAATTTGCTGCTCCTTACAGTCTGATCAGGACTGGTCTTGGGAATGGACTGTTTTTGCTCGCTGTGACACCTGCTCGTCGTTGGCGCAGCCTACAGAAGTATTGTATGCTATATAAGCATTGACAGTTTGGTCAGCCGCCTGGTCCTCGCTCGCACTCACGGCAGCGCCATCAGACAAACAACACTGGTCCGAGTTCGGCCCTGCCGGCCCAATTGCCTTCACATCGGCACATACCACATAGCTTAGTTCTTATTACAAATAGAAGGTATGTTTCGGCCGCTGGGTGCCGTGTGTGCAGCTGTTTACGCAAGCCCTCTTTGTTGTTGGCTCCTGTCCGTAGCTGCTGCATAGACTCTGCTCCAGCTCCGGTGCTTTCAACATCATGCAGCCTCATCTCATGACAATTACTTTTTGCGCGCCTGCATGCCTGCAGGACTCTTGTAGCTAAGGTTATGTTGTGTCTGCTGACTGTTGCTGCTGTTGCTGCTGCAGCGCCTCTGGTGCTTGCAGGCATTCTCAAATCCAAGCAGCAAGCAACTGCCACAGCTTTAGCAGCTCGTCAAATTCAACATACCATGCTGCTTTGCAGCAGCTTGCAAGGCATGAGTATGCTGTAGCTGCGGGTGCAAGCAAACAACAGCAGCAGCGCAAGCAAACCAGTGCTTGCAGGACTCATACAGTGCAGCAGCCAGCACTGCCCGCTGCTTGCAGGAAAAGTCGAAGTCAAACACAGCACCTTTTGCAGCAAGCACAGCAGCAGCAATGATGAGTGCAGCCCACAGCAATGACGTAGGGGACGGCAAAGCAGCAGCAGAAGCTCCACAACAGCAGCAGCAGCAGCAACAGCAGCAGTTTGAGCAGGATCAGCTGCTGCAGCAGCCGCACCAGAGATGGTCACCAAATGACGTGTTAGAAAGCCACACTGGCTCCCCAGCACAGCCGCAGCCCCAGCAGCTGGCAGCAGCAGTTGCGGCTGGTGTTGCTGCTGTTGTAGCTGCTGCTGCTGCAGCTGACATGCAGCAGGCAGCAGCTGCAGCAGACTTGCAGGAGGACTTGCAGGAAGACCAGCAGCAGCATGATGGTGATGGTGTTGATGATGAACAAGCAACAGCTGCTGCAGCAGCAGCAGATGATGATGAGTCAACCCCGCCTCCACAGGCAGCAGCAGCAGCAGCAGGAGTTGGTGATATGGATGTAGATACAGCTGTGCCTGCTGCCAGCACAACTAAAGGCCCAGCCACAGCAGCAGCTGCTGCTGCTGAAGATGCAGCTGGGACTGTGAACAGGCCCCCACGCCAGCGGCAGCAGCAGCAGCAGCCAGAAATGGACCTGCAGCAGCTGGTGCAGCGCTACCAGCAGCAGGAGGATGCAGACACTACTGAAGATGCAGCGGACGATGAAGCAGCAGCAGCAGCAGCAGTTCCATCATCAAGCAGACCGCTGCAACCTCCCCGCGCCAAACAGCAGCAGCAGGAGGAGCTGGAAAACTTGCTTGCTGCAGGGTTCAAACAGCAGACAGCGCGCAGCCGGCTGGGTCTAACAGCCAGTGGCAGCGCACAGCAGCAGCAGCAATTCTTCAGTCGCAAAGCCTTCTCAGCTCCTCTGGGCGCTGCTGCTGCTGCTGCTGCTGCGGCAGCTAGTGATACTGCTGCCGGCGGCGGCGGCGGCACAGCAGCAGCAACTCCAACAGCCAGTGCTGGGGGCAGCATTGGCAGCCAGGGCCATGCTGCTGCTGCTGCTGCTGCTGCTGCTGCTGCTGCTGCTGCCGCTGCTGCTGCCAGTCCTGGCACTGCTGCTCTGCTCGGCTCTGACAGCCCTGGCAGTGCTGCTGCTGCTGCTGCAGCAGCAGCAGCAGCAGGTGGACAGGCACCGGGGGCCATTTTGCAGCGTGCTGCTGCTAAGACAGCAGCACTACAGCAGCAGCTGACAACCACCAGCCAGGAGTGTGAGCAGCTGCGGCGCGTGGCGGCATTCGCATTCAAAAAGTGGCAGGTGGGACGCTGCAAGCTGCACTACTGCTGGTAACCATCGCTGGGCATGCTCGTCTGCTGTCTTGTCTGCTGTCCTGAGCTATGCAACTAGTGCCTCGCTGCACCGCACCTGTTGTGCCCGCCCAGCTTGGGGAACACCCTGAGCAGCAGAGGGCACGTGTATGTGCAGGGCCTTGCAGAAACAGGCCCTTGCAGGAGCAGGCGCTTGCAGGAAAAGGCCCACACCTTGCAGGAGGTGACAGGTGTATGTGCAGGCTTTTGCGGAACAGCTCTTGCAGGAACAGGCTCTTGCAGGAACAGCTCTTGCAGGAACAGGTCTTGCAGGAACAAACCACAGTCTGTGCACTTCGCTTGCGGGAGCATGCTCATGTGCTCGTGCTCTTGCAGCGCCCTTACGTATCTTCACTCCCACACTGTCACTTTCGTGTTGTTGTTTTTCTCTGCAGACAGCAGAGGAGGAGCTCACTCACATGTACTCTTCAGCACATGCAGTGGTGGCACGTGCAGTAGCATCATCCTTCCTGCATAAATTCTGACCCACTGTCCTTTTCATGTTGTTCTCTGCAGACAGCAGAGGAGGAGCTCACCCGTATGTATTCCTCAGCACATGCAGTGGTGGCACGTGCAGTGGCGGCAGCAGAGGCGCGAGCAGCAGCAGCAGAGGCAACTGCCAGCGGCATGGTGCAGGCAGCAAGGGGTGCACATGAAGGTCTGCGGGCAGCACTGCAGGTGAGCCTGCCTGCTGCAGGGCTGTCTTGTGGGAGGGGGTGTTGGCTATTTGACAGCAGCAGAGGCAAACTGCCAGCGGCATGGTGCAGGCAGCACGGGGTGCACATGAAGGGCTGCGGGCAGCACTGCAGGTGGGTTGGCTGTGTCCCTGCTGTTCCCTGTTACACGTGGGAGTTGTGGCTTCTCAACAGCACAGCAGTGACTGCGGATGGGTGGCATGGCTGCAACCGAAGGCCTGCGGGCAGCACTGCGGATGAGCCTGGCTGCTGCAGGGCTGTCCTGTGGGAGGGGGTGTTGGCTATTAGACAGCAGCAGAGGCAACTGCCAGCGGCATGGTGCAGGCAGCAAGGGGAGCGCATGAGGCCTGCGAGCAGCACTACAGGTGAGCCTGGCTGCAGTTGGCGCTAATCAGCAACAAAACCTGCTGGTGTTGGCTGCTTGGGAGCAGTGATGGGGCACAGGTAGCAGCACAGCACAACAGGGCCGGCACGCAGCGCTGCAGGTAAGGCTGGGTGCTGTTGGCTGTTTGTGGCGAGCAGCGCTGCAGAATGGGCTGGTTGTGTGGAGGAACGTGATCTGCAAGTATGGACCATTAGGGTGATTGTTGACGGGCTGTTGCTGCCTTCAAAGGGCATTGCTGAGCCCTTGAAGTCGCGCATTGTGCTGCGCCTTCCTGCTGTTCTCTTGCTGCTGCTGCTGATTGTTTGCTGCTGCTACATTGCAGGGCACGGCTCAACGCCTGGCAGCAGCTGAGCAGGCGCTGGCAGCAGTAGCAGCAGAGCAGCAGCAGCAGCAGGGAGCTGCAGAAGCAGCTGCAGCGGACAAAGCCAAAGCAGCAGAAGCAGCAGAAGGTGACGCTGCTGATGCAGGCGGCAGTCCAGCTAGCCAGCAGCAGCAGCAGCAGCAGGCTGAGTCAGCAGCTGCAGCAGCAGCAGCAGCAGCAGCGGAGCTCAAGCGGCTAAGAACAGAGCTCAAGCGTGCACAGTCAGACCTGCAAGCAATGCAGCAAGAGGCAGCAGATGCCAAGGCACAAGCAGCAGCAAAAGAAGCAGAGGCAGCAGCAGCCGCGGCGGCAGCTGCGGCAGCAGCAGCGCATGAACAGCAGCAGGAGCAGCAGCAGCTCCTGCAGGAGGCCGTTGGCCAGCTGCAGGTGCAGCGGAGTGTGCTACAGCAGTTAGCCCAGCAGCAGTTGCAGGAACAGCAGGGTGCTGCTGCTGCTGCTGCTGCTGATCCTTCTGCTGCAGCAGATGTGCCAGGAGCAGATACAGCAGCACAGCTGCAAGCTGGTAGGTGGTGGCTGCAGCAGCTGCAGCAGCAGCTGGCAGCGGTGCAGTCTGCGCATGCTGGCAGCAGCAGCGACGCACGGAAGCAGCAGCACAGTGCGCCCGCGGCAGCAGCAGCAGCAGCAGGTGGGAAGCGAGCCTCATTGGCACGTGGCCTCATTGCTACTGCTTTTGTTGGGGAGCACGGACACTCGCAAGAAGAAGATGTTGATGGTGCTGCTGCTGGTGCTAGTGCTGCAGCAGCAGCACCAGACATCCAGCAGCAGCAGCAGCAGCACTCACGGCCATCGTCTGGTGGCAGGAGTCAGAACAACACCAACAACAGTGGCAGCGGCAGCAGGGGTTCAGCGCTGAGGGGGACACGCAGCAGCAGCATGGGCGGCAAGCGAGGGGCAGCAGCAGCAGAGGCAGCAGGCGATGACCATGCAGCAGCACCCAAGCAGCGGCAGCAAGTAGATGAAGCTGGTGATGCAAAAGTGCAGCACAGCAACAAGTCGGGCAACGCAGCCAAGCCTGCAGCAGCAGCAGGAGAAACATCAGGTGCAGGTTCACGCAGGGGTGCAGGCCGCAGGTCAAGTGCTGCTGCGGGCAGTAATGCTGTGAAAGATCCAGAAGCAGCAGCAGATGCAGAGCTACCAGCAGCAGCAGCAGCAGACGCAGCAGATGCTGCTGATGTGCCTTCTGTCAATGGCACAGCAGCCGAGGCAGCATCAACCGGCAGGAAAGGCAACAGGCGGCAGGCTGCTGCTGCCGCTGCTGCTGCTATTGCTGCTGGCACTGGGGCAAAAGCAGCAGAGGCAGCAGCGCCTCCAGCAGCTGCTGCAGCAGCTGGGAGGGCTAACAAGAGGCAGCGGGTGTGAAGCATGCATGGCATAGTAAGATATGCATGTGGGTCCTGGCCCTGATCTGAAATAGCAGGGTGAACAGACGTCCAGGCAAGTCAAGTGGTGCTTCAAAATGCAGTGCGGGATGCAGCAACCAGCTTCATTGTAAAGCTTTATGACTTCAAGTCAACAAGTTGTGTGTCTTACCTGCGGAGGATTCATGCCCATCAATGGAAAGTGCACCAGGCGCAGGGGTGTCTGGTGTTATCTAGATCATTGGCAGATGTGCTCAGGTGCTGTTCATGCCAGCTTGTCGGCAACTTGGCATTCTGTGCGGGTGATGTAGGCTGTATTCTCAGGGCGATGGGGACGGTGTAACTCACGCTGCCACCGGGCGGTGACACTTCTGTGGTGACCCTGTGCAGCGCAGTCGGATGCTATGCCAGCATGCCAGTGCCATCTGCACCGCAGGTTGCATTCTTACAGGCACTGCATGTTAGCATGTTGTGCAGCCGGTGCACTGAGCCATGAAGCAGCAGCCCATGGGTCTTTGCAACCATCACGCTGCTGATAAACAGCCAGGTGTGAGCAACGCGTTGCGCTTAAAAGCAGCCTTGCACGCACACATGCACTATGCGTATGCTTGTAATGAATGCAATCGGCAACTTTCTTTATACACATGCAAGGCAACATAAGGTATGGCTTACAAGAAGACTATTATTATTATGCAAGGCAACATGCCATGTAACTGTGGCACATGTAAATTGGCGATACCTAGACAAAGCCAGGATCCCGAAGGACGCGGGTCATGCTGTACAATGCACAGCTGCACATGCAGGCTTGGACTCACAAGCCGTGCCCTGTGCATCCGAGGGTTAGTCAGGCAGCACCGTTGCCGATTCATGTTGCAGGAATGCACAAGTACCAGTGTCTGCAGACACAGGTACAGAGCAGCTGTTCAACCAGCTGGCCAGGTACCCATCAGACCGTCTGACAGCGGCAGTGTCACTTTTAGTGCAGAGCCCTAGACGCGCATTTTGCCACCTGCAGATCAAGTACGTCCCACTACGTGATATAGCCATAAGTTGTTCACAGGTTTTTGTGTTGCGTACCGTCATCGCAGTGCTCTTCGTCGCTCCAACAGAACGCTTTGCAGAAGTGCTCCACTGCGCCTGCGGACTCCATCTCACAGCTTCACGCACTTACGAACTCGATTTGAAGAGCAATAAATTCCATTTCAAAGCATCTACGACTATTTCACCTGAGATCTGGGACGCTGCTCTGGAATACGTGTCGCCAGCGAGCAGAGACCGTACGATGCTGCCCAAACGCCGCCTGCAGCTCAAGTAAGCAGGCCAGTTTGAATTGACCGCTGGCACCTGAGCTGCTGTGCTAATTGACACAGTCGTGGCAGCAGCACCAGCACCAGCCTGGTGCTGAGCATCGCTTGCAGCAGCAGATCTGCTGCTAGACAGACTATCCCCTAGTTACAATTGCAGGGGGTGCACCTGCGTCTGCATTGCCTGTCCATCTTCAATCCTGACATCAGAGCAGTACCTGCCTGCCACATGTTGTGCCCTGCAGGTGGCAGTGACAGTTGCGGCAGAGACGGTGTGGAAGTGACACGCGTGAACTTTGCATCCAGTCCAGCTGAAGCGCCAACGCCTGTGGCGCTCCTGCCAAGAAGTGAAGCAAGACAGGTGTGAACATGTCAGCATTAAGCACATGCTTAGTCTAGACGTGCTTGCCAATGCACTTGGAGAGCAATGACGTCTTGGCAAGTTGTAGCAACACATGACTTACTGGAAACACAGCTGGCAAGGCCTGCCTGCCGCGCTGGTGTGCTGCATCTAAGGCCCGCATCTGTTCAGCTGCGGCTTGTAGCAGCTGCCAACACAGCAGGCTTGTAGCCTGTCCGGCAGGCAGCAAGGCAGGCTATGCTGACATAGCAGCAGCACAGCTGCAGCACCAGCACCAGCACCAGCACCAGCACCAGCACCAGCATCAGCGACAGCGACAGCAACAGCAACAGCAGCAGCACCTGCAGCACCAGCAGCATACACAAGGCGGTGGTGTGCAGCATCCATCCTTCAGAATTGTTGTTCTTCGATGTTTCCTCCCCCTATGAGCCGCTTGTTGGCTCCTGACTGGGGTTCCCACTCCTCGTTGAGTGGAGCATGTAATGTAATGTAATGTAGAATTATTAGACACAGGGTGCACGCTAAGCTGTATACTTGTCGTCTTGCACTTTTGTGCTTGATGCTGCAGGAACAGCAGCAATCTTACAGCGCACAGCACTGCCCGCACAGCCAGGTTTAACCTGACAGCCGCGTGGTCGTGGAACGATGGCACAGGCAAAAAGACTGGTGATCGAGGTAAACTGGCACTGCACATGAACATGCACAAGGCAACAATCGGCGTGGATCTGATCCTGTGCAAAGTACTCAATCCCAACAGCAAATCTGCTAGCGTTTGCTGCATGCTGTGCGCCTGCAGTATGGCGCTGGCCTGCAGATATGCTGCCTCTTAGCCGCCGGCAGTGGTTCAAAGTGATTCCACAGTAGTGCGATATCTCAGCCACCTGCCCTGCTGGACATGTCAGTAACCACTTGTCCACTCACAACAACTTTGCAATGTTTTTACATGCTGCCAACAGGGTGATAACTTTGCCCTACTGTCAGGCCGCAGTGACATCGCTGACCTCGAGCTCAAGGGCTGCAGCTACTTCCATCTGGAGGTTTGCAGCCAGACACAGCTGCAGTGCCTGGTTTGTGAGAGTTGCAGCTTTGCACAGCTGCCTCCAGCGCTAGGGCAGTTGACGCAGCTGCAAGTTGCGATCCTTTCACTCTGCAGTCAGCTGGAAAGCCTGCCAGAAGCAACCTCGAAGCTGACAGCACTCACCTACCTCGAGTGCGCAGACTGCAACAGCCTGGCCAGCCTGCCGGCTACCATGGACCAGCTGCAGCAGCTGAAGAAGCTGCACATATTGAAATGCAGTAGCCTGGTGTCATTACCAGTGCAGTTTGGGCAGCTGCGGCAGCTGCAGTACCTCAGCCTACTGGGATGCAGCCAGCTTGCAGGCCTGCCAGATGTCAGTGGGCTCACAGCAGTACAGAAGGTCAGCCTGGCGCGGTGCAGCAGCTTGACCAGCCTGCCGGACAGCTTTGGTAAAATGCAGGCACTGCAAGTGCTGGACCTAGACAGCTGCAGCAGCCTGAAGACCTTACCAGAGCATCTGGGGCAGCTGGGCCAGCTGCGCACATTGATCCTGGCAGGATGCAGCCAGCTGTCAAGCGTGCCAGAAGTCAGCGGGCTCACAGCAGTGATAAAGCTTAGCTTTAACGAGTGCAGCAGCTTGGTCAGCCTGCCAGCAAGCATTGGCGACATGCAGGCGCTGCAAGAGTTGGATCTGGGCGAGTGCAGCAGACTAGCCAGCCTGCCAGGCGCCATGGGCCAGCTGCAGCAGCTGCGAATAATGTACTTGGTCAACTGCAGCAGGCTGGCTGCAATACCTGAGCAGCTGGGGCAGCTGGCTCAGCTGCAGGCACTCCACTTGGCAGGATGCAGCCAGCTTACAGGCCTGCCTGACATCAGTGGGCTCACAGCAGTAGAGCAGCTTGTCTTGACGCACTGCAGTAAACTGACAAGCCTGCCAGACAGCATTGGTGGCATGCAGGCGCTGCAAAGGCTGTACCTGAGCCACTGCAGCAGCCTCACCAGCCTGCCTGCTACCATCAGCCAACTGCAGGCGATGACGAAGCTGTTTCTTCAACACTGTGTCAGCATGGAATCCTTGCCTGTGCAGATGGGGAAGCTGAGGCAGCTGCAGGCATTGAGTATCACAGGCTGCTGCCAGCTGGCAAGCCCGCCTGATTTCAGCGTGTTTACTGCCTTGAAAAGTGTCGGTCTGGCGCAGTGCGGCAGCCTGGCCAGCCTTCCAACTAGCATTACATTCCTGCTGCTGGATCAGTGTGACAGCACGAGCTTGGTGCCAGAGAGATTTTGCCGGCTGACCGGGCTTGAAGAGTTGTGGCTGGGCAAATGCAGTATCAGAAAGCTGCCGGCGTCCCTTGGCAGCTTGACCAACATACGTACGCTTGCTTTAGTGGGCTGTCTCAGCCTGGGCAGTGTACCAGACTCTCTAGGGCAATTAACATGCCTGGAGGAGCTAAGGCTCATTCATTGCAGCAGCCTGAAGCAGCTGCCGCGCACTTTGGGGCAGCTTGTTAAGCTTCAGCTGCTGCTGCTGGAAGGCTGCAGCAGCCTGCAGAGCTTGCCGCCATCATTGTGGCAATTGTCTGAGCTCAAGGTGATGCGCGTGCTGCGTTGCTGTGCCCTTCACAGCTTCCCACCAAGCAGCGGCAGACTAAATGCTGATGAAGTGCGCAGCAGGTCTGCTAAGCTGCGTTACTGGCGAATGATAGAGAGTTACGCGGCTGAAAAGCCATCAGCAGAGCTGCAGCAGCTGGTAAAGCTGCGTATTGAGGGGTGTGAGCAGCTGCAGAACCTGCCAGATTCACTAGGGAAGATGTCATCCTTGACTGGGCTGTGCATCAGAACATGCAGCAGCATCAACAGCATACCAGATGGCATCGGGAAGCTGCGGTCACTCGCACAGCTGGACCTGACTGGCTGCAGCGGCCTGCAAACATTGACCAACAGCTTTGCGCTGCACCTGTCAGCTTTGAAGCAGTTGGGCTTAAACAGATGCAGCAGCCTAGTGTCTCTAACAGAGCTTCTAGAGCTGTCAAGCCTCGAATGGCTGCAGTTGGCCAGCTGCAGCAGCTTAGCACAGCTGCCAGAGTCGCTTGCCAAGCTGGAGAAGCTGCGGTTTCTGGGCCTGTGTCGGTGCAGCAGCATCAGCCTGCTGCCAAATTTCCTGGGTGCTATGAGCAGCCTGGCTACGCTGGACCTCAGCTTTTGTGACAGCTTGGCAGCGCTGCCGCGGCAGCTGCCAGCCAGCTTGCAGCTGCTGGACCTTTCCTACTGCCGCAATGCAGATGCGCTAGCAGAGCAGCTAGTAGATCTGGCAGAGCAGCTGCCAGATGTGCAGGTCAAGCTGCTGGGCTGGGAGGGCCTGCTGAGTGATGAGCAGCGCAGTGCAGCAGCAGAACCTCTCAAGGGCTTAGTCAAGCAGCTGCAAAGAGAGACGACAGTGAAGAAGCTGCTTACGGATAAGGAGGCAATCATAGGCTCGTTAGAGAGGCTGTCATGGCTGGCAGTGCTGCTGGCAGCAGCCACATTCACAGGCGCGATTGCGCCACCAGGCGGCTATGACAACGGCCTGCTGTTCCTGCCGTACAGCAGCAAGGACTGCGGCAGCAGCAGCAGCAACAGCAGCGGCAGCAGTGGCGGCGGCAGCAGCAGCGGCCAGGCATACAACTCAATAGCCAACTGCACCATTCCAGCTGGCAGCAGGGGTGCGTGTCCAGCAGGTGTCAAAGACATTGGCAATGCCAGCTGCATCCAAGCGCCTGATACATGCAGCGACGGGCTAGACTGCAAGGCGCAGCTGCGCGGCGAACTGCTGCGGCAGTTCTTTGTGCTGGACCTGCTGTCGTTTGGATTCTCTATGACGCTTGTGCTGATTGTTGTGGCGTGTTCGATGCCGCGCAAGATTGGCGCGCTGTCTGCTAAGTATGCAGGCCTGATCTGGCTGTCGCTGGTCACTGCATCAGCACTCATGGCAGCTGCTGTAGCGTGCGGCATGGGTGCACTGGTGGCAGGGATACTGGCGGTGTACCCTGCAGAGTTTAGCAGCGACATCTACACGCCTTTCTATGTGGCTCTAGCGCTCATGGCGTGTGCATTCTGGGGCCTGGTTGTGCGCTGGGCGGCCATCTTCCCGGGGCGCAAGTCAGTATACGCAGGCTTGATGTATGCTTTTGAACGCGCATGGATAGTTTGGGCATTTGACAGGCTAGATGCAGCGCTGAAGATGCTGTGGCAGGCATTCACCAGGCTGCTGGCACCGGCGTGGCGCTTTGTGCAGCGTGCGTGGGCGGCTATTGTGGCTGCATTGGGATTGCAGGCTTGGGCAGGCATGGTGCAGCAGCGGATGAAGCAGCTGTCGTCCTGTAGCCCTGCAGCAGTGTGTGCATCGCTGGGAGCTGATGTGCGCAGAAGATTGATGTCGGGATGTGCTGCTGTAGCTGGGTTGTGTGGCCGGGGAGGAGCGCAGCAGCAGCAGCAGCAGCAGCAGCAGCAGCAGCAGCAGCAGCAGCGACCACGGCTATCAGCTTGAGGCACTTCAGAGTGTGGCAAGACGCAGGACTTGAGGTTGCACAGCAGCAGCAGTCAAAGAAGGTGGGTTGCTTGCGGATGCCCACCCCAAGCAGCGTTGCACCTTGAGAGGGGTGGAAAACATTAGGAAGGCATAGTTGGAGTCACCGCCTGCCGCTGCCCAACATTTCGGCTGTCGTTGGCTAGCATACTAGCTTTGCAGACCAAAATTAATCTGCTGCTTTACCACAGCAGGCCCTTTCAGTGTGATGCAGGCGTCTAGGTGATGTTGAAAGTGTGGATTGCAAGTTCGCGCCGGTGTCGCAGCTGGCGATTATGTAAAACATCAGCAGTTGGTTGCCGGCAGCAACTATTACTGTTGATGCCATAGTAGCAGAGGCATACTGCAAGCACAGCAAATGTGCAGTTGCACACTTGCACAAGGCTACTCTGCAGGCGTGCAGCGCTTGCAGGAAGCTCCCTTCCTAGCTGATGGCTCAACAGCGGGCACCAGAATGGCTTCCACACTCACCAGACTGTATCCAGTTCCAGCAGCAGCCACAGGAAGTTCAGCTGTACGGGTTGCAGGTCCAAAAAGTGCGCAGCCTGTGCAAAATAGGACATTGCTGTCTGCCGAGAACCCTGCAAGTTTGGCCTGGTGTTGATGCCCGACTTGACAGGGCTGCTCCTGCAGGGAGGTGGCAAAACAGCAGCAACTCAGACGCAGGGATTGGTGTGCAGTCCTGTACCTGCAAGCTGCCCTGGTGTCGATGGTTGCTGCAGATGTACAAGAATGACATGCAGCTCAGCTGTTTGTGCTGTTGGCGAGTCATCAGAGCTGTTAGCATGACCAACCACAGTAGTACTACTGCTAGTACTAGAGCATTGCTAGTAGCAGAGCAGAACAGACAGCAAACACAGCAAAAGGGCTTCACAGCAGGCAGCCCGGCGCTTGCAGGAAACATTTTTCGTGGCTCAACATGTTACAGATGGCACCTGAATAGCGTCGACACTCACCAGAGGAGCAGATTCAAGCAGCAACCACAGGAAGTTGGTGCTGAGGGGATGGCGGGTACTTGCACTGTGTGTCCAGTGTGGCAGGCACCGGCCTGAGATGTGCTGCCTTGAACCGCTGGTAGCTGCAAGCTGCTATAACTTCCCTCAGATAGGCCTTCATAATCTACCTTTATGAGACCTCGAGCTTAACGTCGATGCTGCCTGCTGATGTAGCAAGGGGAGGACGGTTGTCGTTGGTGCTGACAAGTCCCTTGGTTTATGGGAGCACAGCAGCTTGTAGGTGTAAGTCGCATTAAACATCACTGCTGAAGGTTTTATGCGAGCTTGCAGCGGACAAACAGCAGCCAGGGCATTCACCTTCGACAACTGCACTGGTCAACACGACGAGCAATGTCCACTATTGCTTGTTATTTCTCACAAGCAAACCTTTCACGGTAAAGGTGTGACGTAATTTGGTATATGTTCCCACCGGCCTCAGCAGTGCCTTCGAATGCGGCATTCGCAATGCCACATCTTGGTTGTTGTTACCCGCCAAAACCCGCCGCTCACCGTCCTGTTTGCATGACAAGCGACGGCTTAAGAACATGCAACTTCAATATTTAATTGTAAGTTAGTGTTTTGGTCTGTCGTCTATATAAACCCCGTGTGGTGCTGTCACAGACTGCACTTGTACTGCATCTGACGTGCAGAGAGATTCACCACAGATGCTCCACGTACAATCGCCGTAACAACTTGAGGTTGGCAGAGGTAGTTACATATGGATTCAGAGTAGCATACATCAACACGCACATCCGTACGCACCATTACTGCATGCGTTGGCAATGCCCAACCAAATGTATAGCTGCAGCAAACCTTCAACACCAGCAGATGTGCAGAGTCCCTCATCATCATCATCATCATCATCATCATGTTACTCATCAAGCCATAGCATCAACGCCATCGGCCCCGCGCCCCAATGGAGCGGCAACTACACCCTCGTGTTTGCAAGCATTACGCACACCCCAAGCCTTTTGAAAAAAAATCAGCAATGAACCTAGACACCAGTAACCTAACAGAACCCCAAGCATCATCCGACACAAACCGCTTCACCTTCACCTCAGCATCTGTAGTAGACAACAAGTTACGCAATTTTGCAGCCCAACCAGACAAAGCCCTAATCTCATTAAACATCTCATCTCTTTGCACAGACGTCGCAGCACAATCAAACAACAAATGTGACAATGACTCCACACCAGCACCACACGCCGGACATGCTGTATTACCATTAGCTCGCCTGCCACCATAACGACTGGTGCGTTCATGTACAGCCAAGCAACCCAAACGCACACGCATCATCAACTCGACACCACGTGTAGGCGCCCCAGACCGCAAAAAAGGCCTGACCCGCTTAAACGTCATAACATCAGCATGTTTAGGGTGCACATGCGTGATGTAACTCAACAAAGTGGAATGCTCCAGCGATTCACACATTATCCTATCTGCAACTTCTTGATCTGCCCTGAAATGTGACTTTTGCAGCAACTTGCACGCCCTGCCGCTGTCTCTACATTCACACCATACTTGCACAATAGACTCTGCACATACTTGTGCCACGGAGTTACTACCATTGCTCCAGTCGAACGCCTCCACTCTGCAGAGAAAACTTGCTTTGGCAGTCTAACACCATCCATGCGCTGTATCCTGAAATAGTACTCCATAGCTCGCTGATGTAACCACATATGCAAAGGCTTCACACCCCATTCAGCCAAAACAGCCGAGGAACACGGACGCTCCTTGCCACAGCGCATTGCACACTTAATTATGTCTGTCTGCACCTGATCAATCTGCTGCAGCTGCCTAGCTGTTAACGGGAACCACACTTCACTGCCGTACTCCACAACTGGACGAATGCAGGTCAACAGCACAATACGCTTCACTTCAACACTGATATGACGGCTCTTCCATATGGGCATAAGCCCAGCTTTCACACGCTGCACTTTGGCAAGCATTTTGTCAAAATGCGTACTCCAATTGCATGCGTTGTTGAACCACAAACCAAGATAGCAATATTCTGAAACGACTGGCACAGGAGCATCATTCCATATGATGCCAGAGTCAACCAGCTGACTACGCTGGCTGCGCTGACGACCTGGCAAGATGTGCATGACTGCAGACTTGGAACTGTTGAGCTTAAAGCGCCACTTGCAACTGTACTCATACACGGTTGCAGCAACGGCTTGAACTTAAGGACAAAGACAATGAACGTCATGACCAACAGCCAGTACAGGGCCAGGGCTCTGACTCAAATGCACGCAAGCGTGTGCAACACCAGTGTGCCTGACATCTCCCTTATCCTGAAGCTGTCCAATGCACCTGCGCTGCTGTTGCAACCTTGACCGTTAATACTCTGGAGGGCGCTGGGTGTGCAAGATGCATCAGGTCTGTGTATGCAAAGCAGCACTCTGCAATGCAGGAAATCTGCACTGCCGGAAACCAAAGAATGCTTAACACACCAACCCCCTGCCGATGATGCACCTGCTGCTGCTGCTGCTGCTGCTTGCGCGCGGCTTGTCTGCGTGCAAGGCAGCATTGCAGGCACATGCTCTGCAGGAGGGGCGCATGATAGTGCTATGACAGCTGCTTGCACATGCATAAGGGGCTCGCAAGACTGCCACCCTGACTGTTTGAAACACATACAACGCTGCAAGACAAGGAAATCTGACCCGCACCGAGTGAAACGCCAACCACGCCAAACCTCACGATACCATACTACTGCAGAACATTATACGGGTCATCCTGAATTCCAAAGCCATACACCACTGCTGCTGCAGACCATGCCAGTTTGTACAGCCCATCCTTGCTGCCACATTATTGCGTGGGTCTGATCACGCCTCCGGGCCTCTCAGGCGCCTCCTGCTCTGGCACCATAGCATAACATAACATAACATAACATGACACAACGTAACGGGATGCCGCAACGCACCAAGCGAGCAGTGTCCAAAGGTCTGCAACAAGAGGCCACGCTCCATGCACGCTCTACAGGCTGCGACGAGCGGGCACGCTGCATGCACGCTATGCAGCACCAGCAGTGCCCTCTGAATCAGCCAGCAGAAGCCCCCACAGCGACACCGACAGAGCAGGCCAAAGGCCAAAAAATTGACCAACATTCTGCAACGTAAGGTCTCGCTCCATGCACGCTATGCAGCACCAGCAGTGCCCTCTGAACCAGCCAGCAGAAGGCCCCACAGGCAATGCCGACAGAGCAGGCCAAAGGCCAAAAAAGTGACCAATAACCTGCAACGTAAGGTCTCGCTCCATGCACGCTATGCAGCACCAGCAGTGCCCTCTGAACCAGCCAGCAGAAGCCCCCACAGCGACACCGACAGAGCAGGCCAAAGGCCAAAAAAGTGGCCAATAATCTGCAACGAAAGGTCTCGCTCCATGCACGCTATGCACGCTATGCACGCTATGCAGCACCAGCAGTGCCCTCTGAACCAGCCAGCAGAAGCCCCCACACAGTTTTCCCCACTGCTTCAGCACTCCAGCACACATGACATGTGTGTGGGCTGGCTTGGCTGGTGTGGACCTGACCATGCTCAAACAAAAACATAACCACCAGACGCAATGTGTCCGCGGCACAACAAGGCACTCAATCGGTGGCAGCGTACATGCGTTTGCAGAACCACGACCTCTATTTAGTAACAGTGCTCCATGCAATCGTAGTAGTAGAAAGCTGACGTCGTACACGCAATCGCACGCGCGCAAGGACGAAGCAACCGAGAGAAACCAGCACGGCATACCGTGTTGTCACTCTGTGCGCCATGAAGAAGTAGACAGTGCAGGGCTGCAAAGGCAGCACCGGCTGTGGCCGATGCATGTTTACAGACGCCTTTTTCCTCTGATGCATTCACCAACACACACACACACACAACAGGAGCGTAACAAGACCTGGCAGCAATTGCAGAGCTGCCAACTACATATGCCTCTCACAACGGGCCGCTGCTGATACAAGCATGCACAGGAAACTGAGCACACAATCTCACAATCCTACATCAGCACCCGTCTAATGTGAGGTGCAGTGCAGAAAGCAACCCTACTGCTCTACGCATCCACTGATGCTTCAACACACGCACGAAAACCGCCCCAGACTCTCGCTATGCATGCCCACTGCAGGTTCCGCTGCCTCTGTGTGACACGCCAGCAGCAGCCAGCAGTTGCGCTGGTGCGATATGCGTGGCACATAGGCCAGCGCCAGCGCCTGTCTGAGTCAAGGGCGCTGCACTAGCATCGACTCTGATGCAGAATGCATCATTCGATATGCACAACATCCACTCTGCCCCAAGGTCGTGTCATGCCTGCACACACTCCTCCATTGGTGGCTCTGTGTGACATGCTAGCAGCAGCCAGCAGCAGCCGGCCAGCGATATGCATGGCGCTAATGCATTGGCTAGCACCTTTAGTGTCTCTGTGTGACATGCTAGCAGCAGCCAGCAGCAGCCGGCCAGCAATATGCATGGCGCTAATGCATGCGCTAGCACCTGCCTGGGTCAAGATGCGGCATGAACATCCATCCACTCTGAAGCATGATTCATACGATCTGCAGCAACACACGTGCAACCTGCGCCTCAATCGTGTCGTGCATGCACCTCACAGGCACCTGCGGCTTCCAATTGAACCTGGACAGCAGCCAGCAAGTGCGCTGATGCAGTGTGCACGGCATGTGTACATGCAGATGCAACAAGTAGCCAGTGACGAGGTACGAGGTACCAGCGACACAGGCCAGCGGCAATGCATGCGCACGTGATTGTGCACGGCGCAATGTGCACGGCGGATTGTGCACGTCGCAGTGTGCACGGCGCAGTGTGCACGGCGCAGTGTGCACGGCACAGTGTGCACGGCACAGTAGCACGGCACAGTAGCACGGCACAGTGTGCACGGCATGTGCATATGCAGATGGCAATGAAGCCAGTGACGAGGTACGTGAGGTACAAGCGAAACAGGCCAGCGCCATGAATCCACATGTGATTGCCGGCAACACTGCTGCAATGATCAACCGCGCACAACAACCTAGAGCAGATCACACAAGCCGTTGGAGTGTTTGCCGGGAACACCTGCTGCAATGATGCACCGCAAACATTGACCTAGCGAAGATCACAAAAGCCATGAGAGGCTTCACGGGCACCTGGCAGGGTAGCAGGCAAGCCTCGTAGCACCCACCACCACAACAACTTTTCCACTGTGCAATGTTGTGAGATCCGCAACATTATGAGCGAGTGAGTGACTACCCAGGCAGCTCTGCAGCTCCTGGGTAAGGTAAGGCTAAGAGGGCGTGTGTGGCCAGGGGCGGCGCCCCTGGGCTCCACACCCTCTACCCGGCAACATTCTGGGACGCCGCACTGCAGTCTTTCCCCCACAGATCGACTGCCAGTTAAGACAGGGGACAGTAACCAGGCGCGGATCACCGACATGACGTTGCCAGTGCAGTTGCTACCGCAGTACAGCAGTCTTACCATCAACGACCAACTGCAGGCGCTGGCTGTTCCGACCCAGCCGTGTAAGGCACAAAACCACACATGCAGTGCACGGGAAGCGCCATGCAGTTGGGTACATGGCAGCAAAGCGCGCA
This sequence comes from Tetradesmus obliquus, assembly GCA_030272155.1. Taxonomy (NCBI): domain Eukaryota; kingdom Viridiplantae; phylum Chlorophyta; class Chlorophyceae; order Sphaeropleales; family Scenedesmaceae; genus Tetradesmus; species Tetradesmus obliquus. The sequence goes on along the minus strand of CP126207.1, from coordinate 1,620,878 downwards.
CGAGAGCAACCTGTCAACTGTGTTTGTACCGATCCTGAACTAGCCAGCACGTAGCAATGCACAGCAGCGCATCGTGTGTGCGCTTCTACCGCTCGCCGCGCATGCATTGGGTATTCGCAAGTCACGCAGCCATGTGCCTAATGACGCAGATGCAGCCTGTATCAGAGTTTGTGCTGTCACAAGCTCGCATCTGCACCGCCTGCAAACATCGCCTTTGGTGCATGCGTTGATGTGCAGCTAGGCGGCTTGCCATGCAGGAGGCTCACTGAACCTCAAGCAACATTCCCACCTGGCACAACAGCCGGCCGTGCCGTGCAGAGTCCACAACCTAACACAACAGCCTGCCGTGCCGTGCGGAGTCCACAACCTAACACAACAGCCTGCCGTGCCGTGCGGCGTCCACAACCTAACACAACAGCCTGCCGTGCCGTGCGGAGTCCACAACCTAGCACAACAGCCTGCCGTGCCGTGCGGAGTCCACCTAAACAAACCCCAAGAGTGGCAGCTTGCCAACACCGCAACAAGACAAGACAGAACCCTGGAGCACCTTGAACCCCCAACACACCGCTGCCTCGCAATACCATCGTCCGCTACGAGCTTGACGGAGCACACCCAAGACAACGATGTGACAAGCTATGAGACCATATTCTACTAGATGCCACCAGACCACTAGACACAACGATCAAGGCACTTGCTATGCCTTGCAATGATGTAGACGCACAACCTCTCCGATGCACACAACTCTATGCTATGTGCAGCAGCACGTGACCGCAAACACCCCAGGCCTTACCAACACGCGCAAAAGAACAAAAAGAACACACGCAAACACACACCGGCTCCCTCGAGTGATAAGGCAGCCACAGCTAGTGTGCAGAGGGCCCAAGCACGCTTCACGCGTGCATGGATTCCTCGGTGTCCTTAACCTCACAAGGATGGAAGCAGCAGCGCAACTGCAAAGGCGCAGTACTGCCCCCAACCACACCCGCCCCCCTGGAACCAAAAGCGCACGTTGCGTGCCGCGCGTTCGAGTTTTGTCGGCTGTTCGCAATGCGCTGAGTAACGTTCACGGCAAGTTGGCTGCCACACTGACATGGCAAGCAGCCAAGAGATGCACTGCCCGGATCAAGGCAGTACACAAGCAGTACACACCGACAGGCAGTACAACAGGCAGCTAGCTCTGCTGCCAGGCAGTACGGAAGCAGTGCAACTCTAGCTTGAGCCCCATTCTTTGTGGGGCGAGGGACTGTGGCAAGCTGCACAGCGCCTGTTCGCAACTGTGACCGATGCAAGATGACGTACATGAACGGATGCGACAACTCACAAACTCAGCAATTGGCTGGCAGACACAACCAGCATCTACCGCAAAGCGCACCACACCAACAACCGGCCTCACCCACGCGCAAAAACTCAACCCACGCAAAGAAAAACTCAGCCCACGCAAAGAAAAACCCTTCCGCCAGCACGCAAAGAAAAACCCATTCCTCGGCAAGCCCTACGGCTGCCTCCGCACAAGTTGCCTCGGGCACTGCAGGCGCATGGCGCACCTGCTGCAGCTGATCCCAACTAGTGCCCGATTTAAACCCAACGCATAGCCTGCTGCTGCTGCTGCACTATGGCCGCAGCAGCAGGATCACTGGCAGGAATCACTGCTGCTGCAGCTGCTGCGACAGCAGCAGGTTGACGATGTTGTGTAAAGTCTGCACCTTGTCAGCCACAGGCCTCACTGCTGCTGCAGCTGCTGCGACAGCAGCAGGTTCACAATGTTGTGTGCCGCCTGCACCTTGTCAGCGGCAGGCTTCACTGCTGCTGCAGCTGCTGCGACAGCAGCAGGTTCACGATGTTGTGTGCCGTCTGCACCTGCTGCGCGCTTCTGGTCAGCCACACCATCAGCGTGCCTGCATCGCTGCGGATCTGCACTTCAGCCCCAGATAAGTTAGTAATAGAGTCCAGATGCAGTGCCAGCGCCTGCACCACTGGCGCACCAGGTGCCACCGCCACACTCACGCGATCGCCGGAGCCGTCAGAAGTAACGCCACCAGCCGCCGCTGCCGCTGCTGCTGCTGCAGGGGTGTTCAGGCCAGCTGATGCCAGGTTGATGGCATTGAGCTGCGCACTCAGGCCATCTGCTGTGCCGTCTGCTGCTTCCGCCATGGCAAAGGAGCCCGAGACAGCCGCTGCTGCCGCTGCCGCTGCAGCTGCCATTGCGTCCCCGTCATGTGGCGAGGACGGCAGGCAGCTGCCAGACACTGCAGATGAAGGAGGCCTGGCCGCCAGGATGTTGAGCTGCTGCTGCTGCTGCTGGTGATAGTTTGTGGCAGGGTTGGAGCCGTGCAGGTTCCGCCTGGCTGCCATGCCCTGCTGCAGCTGCTGCAGCTGCTGCTGCTGCTGCCGCTGTGCCCCAAAGCCGTCACCAGCCATCATGCAGGAGTCGAAATAGCCCGTTGGGCAGGCCGCCTGAGGCTCCTGCCAGCACTGCTGCATGCTGCTGCGCTGATGATGGCCCAGCTGCCTGGCCTGCACTTAAGCCTGCTTGGCCCAAGCCAGCATGGAAGCTGCCACTGTTGTGGCTGCTGCTGGGCTGCAAATCAAAGTATCCACCCACCCCGCAGCCAGACATCCATTGCTCCTCATCATGCATTGCCTGCTGCTGCTGCTGCTGCTGCTGCTGAGGCGGCGGCTGCTTCCTGAACGCTGCAGGCCCGTTCGGCAGGCACGAGCCCGACACCGGGCCTGAAAATGACATGTTATTGCCGCCAGATAACACGTTACATCCCGCGGACATCATCTGGCGCTGCAGCAGCTGCTGCTGGCTCTCTGTGACGGCATTGCCGTAGCCGCTGCGGGCTAGGCCGCTCGCAGAGGCAGCTGCAGCCACTGTAGCAGCATTTGCAGCAGCGGCAGCAGCAGCAGCAGCAGAAATATACGTGCCATCTGTGCTCATGCTGACCTGGCGCCAAGGCGTGCGGGATCCAGCGCCACTGGTGATGCCAGCAGCAGCAGCAGCAGCCGCCAAGCTGTCGCAGGGCTGCTGCTGCGGCGGCGGCGGCAGCACGGCGCAGCTGCCGCTGAGGGCATTGTTGCGCGCGTGCATCATCAGGCCGTTATAACTGTTATAACAGTCCAGGGCGCCGTCTGCAGCGCTGCCGAGCGCGCCGGCCGCATTCAGTGCCAGGGAGGGGTGGCTCACGTTGCTGTTGTTCTGCATGCAGTACTGCTGCAGGCCGGACATTGAGGAAGTGTCCATGAGACAGAAGCCAGACAGGCCTGCATTGAAGCTCCCAGACTGCTTCAGCACCTGCTGCTGCGCTGCAGGGTCAAGGCCTGCAGCCATAGCCATAGCATGATCCTGGCACTGCTGCTGCAGCTGCTGCTGCATCTGCTGCTGCTGCTGCGCATAGCCCATCATCATCACGTACACCTGCTGCTGCTGCCGTTGCTGCTGCTGCTGCTGCTGCGCGGCAAACTGCGCTGCACTGTTTGTGGCGGCCTGCATCACGGCTTGCACGATGTCCTGCTGCTGCTGCTGCTGCTGTTGAGCAGCAGCTGCAGCTGCCATGGCAGCAGATATGTCTGGCAGGGGGTCACTGTTGAAGCCGCCGTTATGCTGGTGCGGTGTGCGCTGTGCACCTGCAAGCACGCCCTGCCGCGCAGCCATCGCCGCAGCAGCAGCTGCCGCAGCCGCGCCCTGCTGCAGCTGCTGCCACTGCTGCTGCACGTTGCTGCTGCCCCTGTTGCCGCTGTACCCGGCCCTCGGCGGAGGCGGCGGCTGCTGCCGCATCATCATCTGCTGCTGCTGCTGCTGCTGCTTCATCTGCAGCTGCTGCAGGCTTTGCACCTGCAGCCCTGAGTGCCTGCTGCCACCTCCTGATTGCCTCAGCAGCACCTGATCACTGCCCATGCTGCTGCCGATGTCCATTGCGTGCCCAGTGCTGCTGCTGAGCATCGATGCGAGCGTCAGATCGCCGATGTGCTGCGCGCTGCTGCTGCTGACGCCGCTGTCGTTGCCGCCGCTGCTGTGCATGGTGCTGCTCTGCACGGTGCTGCTCTGGGAGTGCTGCTTAGAGCGGGCAGTCTTGGACTTGGGCTCCAGCACCACCTCATTGGAGCCTGTGGCAGCAGCAGCAGCAGCAGCAGCAGCAGCAAAGATTAGCGACATGCGCATGCTTACAGACAAACCAGCATAGTGTAAAGACTGCTCGGAGCGGGCAGTCCTCGACTAGGGCTCCAGCACCACCTCGTTGGAGCCTGTAGCAGCAGCAGCAGCAGCAGCAGCAGCAGCAGCAGCAGCAGCAAAGATTTAAGGGCATGCGCATGCTTACAGACGTGCCAGCAGAGTATGAGGACTGCTTGGAGCGGGCAGTCTTGGACTTGGGCTCCAGCACTACCTCGTTGGAGCCTGTTGCAGCAGGACAAACATCAGCAGCAGCAAAAACGAGTGGCATGCGCATGCTTACAGACATACCAGCAGAGCAGAGGGACTGCTTGGAGCGGGCGGTTTTCAACTTGGCTCAAGCACTACCTTGTTGGAGTCTGATAGAGGATGAGAAGCAAAGCACGAGCAAGGAACACGAGCAGCAACACCAAAACCGGAGGGTGCCCCTGGTTTCAAGTTGTGTCAGCAGAGTGTAGGAGAGGCGGTTGCACATGGCGTCTCTGTGTGCGCACCACATGTCTCTGTGTGCGCACCACATGAGGTGCTGCTACTGCTGCCACTGCCACATACTGCTGTCACCTGTGCAGAATTTTAAAGCAACTCACCCGCCTGGCAGCAGATGCTGTGCATTTGCCCTCATTCCCCCACTGCACGACCACCACACAGCCACCAGACCACCACATGAGGTGCTGCTACTGCTATCACTGCTACACGCTGCTGTCAGCTGTGCAAATTCTTGAATCAGCTCACCAGCCTTGCAGCAGGTGCTGCGCATCTTGTCCTCAATCACCCACTCCACCACCGCCACACAGGCAGCTCACCAGCCCACTGCCACCAGACCACCACATAAGGTGCTGCTACTGCTACCACTGCTACACACTGCTGCCAGCTCTGCAGATTACTGAATCAGCTCACCAGAATTGCAGCACCTGCTGCGCATTTGCCCTCAACCACCCACTCCACAACCGCCACACAACCACACGACCAGCCCACTGGCACCAGACCACCACGTGAGGTGCTGCTACTGCTACTGCTGCTATACACTGCTGACAGCTGTGCAGATAATCGAATTTAGTTTAATTTAACTGGATTACTCACCAGCCTTGCAGCAGGTGCTGCGCATCTTGTCCTCATTGACCCACTCCACAACCATCGGCGGAGCCGTATCAGTCCACTTGAATTTCCCGTGCAGCACAGACTTGGCGGTTGCAGCTGCCGCAGCAGAGCTGAACCGCACAATGCCGCAGCCCTGCAGAGACGCAGCATTGAAAAAGAGCAGTGTCAGTCCGCTTGAAGTTTCCGTGCAGCACAGACTTGGCGGGTGCAGCTGCCGCGGCAGAGCTGAACCGCACAATGCCGCAGCACTACAAACGGGCGCTGATGTCATGCAGATGGCGCAGCACGCTGCAGAGACGCAGCATTACAAAAGGCACTTGACGTCATGCAGATGGCGCGGCACGCAGCAGAGGCGCAGCATTACAAAAGGCACTTGATGTCATGCAGATGGCGCAGCACGCAGCAGAGACGCAGCATTACAAACGGCAATTGACGCCATGCAGATGGCGCAGCACGCAGCGGTGATCAAACCAACATTGCCAGCTCTGCCAGACACCTCATCACACACGCCATGCGGCAGAGACACACACAAACTGCCTTGGATGTAGCACATGGAGGGACTGTGTTACAGTTCCAAGTTGTGATATATCGCATCCGTCAACCAACGGTATACCTTGCTGGTCTTGGCCTCCGCAAAGGGCCTGAACAGGTTGAGGTCCTCTACTGCGCCATACTTGAACATGAACGGACTGTGTTATAGCTTCTATCAAGACATGCATACACAATACACGCATACATACATTACACCAATGGCCTACCTTGCTGGTCTCGGCCTCTGCAAAGGGCCTGAACAAGTTGAGGTCCTCTACTGCGCCATACTTGAACATGAACGCACTGTGTTATAGCTTCTACCATGACATGCATACACAATACATGCATACATACATTACAGTAATGGCCCACCTTGCTGGTCTTGGCCTCCGCAAAGGGCCTGAACAAGTTGAGGTCCTCTACTGCGCCATACTTGGACATGAACGGACTGTGTTATAGCTTCTATCATGATCATGCATACACAATACATGCGTATGTACATTGAACTCATGGCCCACCTTGCTGGTCTTGGCCTCAGCAAAGGGCCTGAACAAGTTGAGGTCCTCTACTGCGCCATACTTGCTGAACAACTCCACCAGCTGCTCTTGCGTGATGGTGGGAGGCACACGGGCAAAGAAGAAGCTGCTCCTGCCGGCGCCGCTTGCAGGAACGCCACCACGCTGCTGCTGCTGCTGCTGTGCGGCTGGGGGCTGCTGCTGCGCAGATGCTGCTGATGCTGCGGCATCCTTCGCTGGCTGCAGCTGGGGTGAGCAGCTTGACTCCGACGCCTGCAGGATTTGCAACGCGCCAAGGCAGCAAGATGATGGGCAGGAGCTAGTTGCACAAAGTGAAGCCACAACTTGCTGTTTCACTTGCTGATGAAGTAGGAAACCGAAAGTCTGAGACGGACTTCCCAGTTTGCTTGCATGGCTGCCACTGCTGGCGTCCTGCAGGGTTGGAGCACGCTTGCTGTGCAGCAGGTGAGTGCTGCTGGCCCAACTGCAGCCATTGTGACTGCATCTGCGAAGCTGTGACTACTGCTTTAAGATATGATGGTACAGCCCCATGACACTGCCTTTGCAGCACCCGAATCACAGCTGACAGCAGTGATTGTGAGCCACAACAGACAGCAGCAGGGTGCCCTCCAGGGTCGCTGCTCTTGCGGCAGGCACCGGTTCGCTGTTCTGCCAGCGTAGCGTACCCTCACACAGCAACCCGGGAGCTGCTAATAAGGCCACTTACTGCTGGCACTTTCGTGAGCTGCGTGGTGCTGTCGGGTGTTGGCTGACCGACAGCCGGTTGATAGCAGGGAGAGGAAGGCTGCTGATACCCCTGTCGGTAACAAGACGCAAGATCATTTAGGTGGATAGCGTGGCACGCTGCTGATTGGACAGCTCTCGGCGCGCACTTGAGCTTCAGCTCACCTGGAAGCCATCGCTGCTGCCGTTGCTGTCATCGGAGCAAGCTGTGCTGCCATTCGTGTTTAGCGAGGAGCCTTCACCCTGCTCTTTGCCGAAGAGGCTGGCAGACAGCTTCTTATTGATGATCTTCGTGTGTTGCATGCCTGCTTTCTCGTCGGCTGTGATACAATAACACGTACTATTAGAGGCCTTACGTGCGGGCCCACGAGGTCATCTGACCCGCGTAGTAGTTCATCATCAAGCGCACGAAGTGAACTTGACGACTACCATCCAACATATGCTTGTTTAATTATACTTGCTACCAAATGCTACTAATTTGTGTCACCGGCGATGATGGTTGCGTTGGGCGGAATGGGAGGTGAGCGTCATGAGCTGCAGCAAGGGCCTGTAGCATGCAGGTCGCAAAGCTGGGGTTTGCTGCGTAAGTAACGAGCGATCACGCTATCAGGGTTACTTTGCTGTGACACTTTACGACGAGCGAAGGTATTGCACGCCGGATCCAGCTAATTTTGGCAGCAGGCCTGATGTGTACTGCCGATCCCAGCAGTGCTCCCAGCACAATCAGCTTTGGTCGGCTGCCGGCGGCGCTTTCAATAATGACACTAGACCCTGCTTTGTTAACAACATGGCGAGCGCTGCTACAGCTGCTGCTGCTTCCGCTGCTGTCACAGTGTGTCTAGCTAGACCTCCAGCTGCTGCTGTGCTTCCTGGAGACAGCTGCAAAATCTCGAGCCTAGCAACCAGCACAAGGTAGGATACCATAACGCTGCATCACACCTCCATCTCATTACATTCAATACTGTTTCGCCTGTGAACCAACAGCACAACAAGCTGCAAACCAACAATGACCATGTGTCACATGGCATTGCTTGATGCCATCACCAGCTGCACCGCGAGTGACAAGGACATGTGCTAATGCAATCCTATGGCATCAAACTGCTGACAGAGCAACACCATAGCTGCTGCTGGTGCTACCAGCAACACATGCTACCACAGTCACCTGCCAGGCACCTGCACAACGCTATCTATCCGCCACAATGGTGCACGTCTCTGTCTATCCGCAACAAGGGTGCACCTGCACAACTCTGTCTATCCGCAACAAGGGTGTCATGTCAAAAGGACGTTACAACCCTGTACGCTGGTACCTTGGACCTTGCCATCCAACGCCAGCTGCTGCACTTATTCCTGCTTATTCCTGCAAGCCCCTGGGGTGGGGGTTACACCCATCCAAGCTGCTTGCCTGGGGCTTGCTGTGCGAGCAGGGAGGGCCTAAAGACGTTTTGAGGCCCGGGACTCATATGAGTCCCCTGGTGGGCAAAGGGTTAACGGGCTGCTTATTCCTGCAAGAATCCGGGGCTGCCAAGATGCTGTGCCAGCAGCAGCCAGCAGCTACTGCTGGAGCAACACATAACAGCTGCCTTGCATTGCACTTTGCATATGCCTTTGCTTGACATCAACTGTAACAAGCATTCTTATGCTTACACCGTTAAACCGCTGTACCCAAGGGCTGCAAGCATCAACTGCGTGGAGTCCTGCTCCAAACCCTAACGCACAATTTTGATCTCTCCAATGCACACATCTGCGTTGCGCTCGTTCTTGTTCTGGAATTCAAACTGAGTGACATCAGCAAGAGTGATGCCGCCGCCGCCGCAGTTGAAGGCAGAAGTAGGCACAGAGAACTGGAACCAGCCGCCAGCAGCAGTAGCCACAGGTGCCGTGGTGTTGGTGGTGGGCTCGCTTGCACAGTAGTTGCCGGACTCTTGCTTCTGCAGGATGAGCTTGAGCCCAGGCGCCTGCAGCAGCAGCAGCAGCAGCAGCGGCAGCAGCAACAGCAGCAACAGCAGCAGCAGCGGCGGTGGCAGCAGCAGCAGCAGCAGCAGCAGCAGCGGCGGCGGCGGCGGCGGCGGCGGCAGCAGCAGCAGCAGCGGCAGCGGCGGCAGCAGCAGCAGCAGCGGCGACGGCGGCAGCAGCCGCAGCAGCGGCAAAGGCAGCAGGAGCAGCAGCAGGTGTCAGTGACGGATGCACCATGCAGAACGAACCTGAGGTCAGGCCTGACAGTAGGTGCTGCGGCATTTACAGTGTACATGTACAGTTATTCTGCGATAAAGTTGAAGGCACTGCAGGCCCTGTCATGCGCAATATCCATGCTACACTGTCAACACTGGCTCCAGTAGGGTGCGGGGCCGATGGCGTTATTGCCAGGCTTGGTTGCAACCTTGAAGATGAAGACGCCACACTGGCTACACAGTTGTGCATTCACATTGCCCAAAACTGTCACTTTACACTGGCCTCACCTGCCCTGGAGGTGTCGATGATGCGAAGGGGTCGCTGCTCTGCGTGTTGCTCCTGATCCAAAAGCTGATGGCGCTAGCACCTGCAGGCACGGCACGTGGGTGGGTGGGTGGGTGGGTGTGCCATGATCAAAACAAATAACAGCACCGCAGATGATCTTCGGCAGCAGACGATGCACATCTCTAGTGCTAGGCTCGCTGCAACCTTCACCAGGCTTGTAATTGTGAGAATCCATCGCCCAGACCACAGCAGACAGGCAGTCACTGCTTGCATACATCTAGCAATTTCTGCCTTTTGGGGGCTTGCACCTCACCTGCAAAGGGCTGGAACCCCGCCATCAAGCGCTAGCAACAAAGTGCTACACACACTGCAACTTTCACCAGGCTCGTAGGCGATTTAGAAATGCAGCCGGGCCACAGCCAGGCAGCCTGTCACTGGCTTCTGCAACTGACCAGCTACAGTGTGTTCCTGTTTGTGCATGTATCTCACCTGCAAAGGGCTGGAACCCTGCCTTGTAGCACTCCCTGCACTTGAAGCTGAGCCCACCACCCCAACGGCTCACAGCCTATCATCAAGCCGACAAGCAAGCCATGTGCGTAGCATGCGCTGCCGCGCTGAAACCTCCAGGCACAGGCTTGTAACTGGCAACACAATCGCCCAGACCACAGCAAACAGGCATTCTGTACTGGCCATCACCCAGAACCAGCAAGATTTTCCCCTTTTTGTGCATGTATCTCACCTGCAAAGGGCTGGAACCCTGCCTTGTAGCACTCCCTGCACTTGAAGCTGAGCCCGCCACCTGGAGAGATGGAGAGGCAAGTGGACGGGGTGCCTGCAGGGGTGGCGGCTGCAGCAGCAGCAGAAGCAGCAGCAGCAGCAGCAGCAGCAACAACAAGCGGCGGCAGCAGCAGCAACAGTAGCAGCAGGGGAGATGGTGAGGCAAGTGGAAGGGGTGGCGGCTGCAGCTGCAGCAGCAGCAGCAGCAGCAGCAGCAGCACGTGGCAGCAAACTAGCTGTACTGAGCTCGCCACCAGGGCGACGTTGCCGACAGCTGGTGCGCTTATAGCAGCAGCAGCAGCAGCAGCAGCAGCAGCAGCAGCAGCAGCAGCAGCAGCAGCAGCAGCAGCAGCAGCAGCAGCAGCAGCAGCGGCGGCAGCAGCAGCAGAAGTAACTCAGCAATACTGCAAAGGCTACAGCAGCACAGTGCCCGCCTGCTGGAACGAGCAGGGTGGCACCCTGATCAGGCGGGCACTGTGCTGCTGAAGCCTTTGCAGTACTTCTGCTGCTGCTGCTGCTGCTGCTGCTGCTGCTGCTGCTGCTGAAGCCCTTGCAGTACTTCTGCTGCTGCTCCTGCTGCTGCTGCTATAAGCGCACCAGCTGTCATTTCAGTGAAGTTCAAGGAGGAGAATGCCAGTGGGACCAGCTTACAACACAATGCACACACATGACTGGCCTCGGGGCCCGCATCAGTGATGCAACTGTAAAGCAGTACTTTAGCACTACTAGTACAGAAGAAGTAAAGCAGTGCAGCAGTACAGCAAGTACATCAGTACAGCCTAAATACAGCAGTACAGCATAAGTACAGCAGTACAGCATAAGTACAGCAGTACAGCATAAGTGCGGCAGTACAGCAGAAGTACAGTAGTACAGCAGTATAGGGCTTACCTCCTGGAACGATCAGGGTGAAGTTTGAAGATGAATAGGGGAACCAGGACCAACCCGGGCGGGGACCGCCAGAGTAGATGGTGCTCCTGCAGCAACAGCAACATCGCTTCACAAATGCAACATACTTTCACATTCTCGTGTGTTTTGTGTGCTGGCTGACAACCTAATTAATTATACTATAATATACATTGCATGCCGCCATAGTAGATGTTGTTCCAGCAGCAAGGCAACATCATCAGGACCAGTAGCACATACACTGTCAGTTACAATGAAACAGTGGCAGACATTATAGAAGAGACCATGACCAGCCCTGGCGGGGACCGCCAGAGTAGATGGTGCTCCTGCAGCAAAAGTAACAAATGATTACTGAATCCATCGGTTGGTTTGCAACTGGAATTTCATCCAGCAAGAGCTGTCTTGCACACTCACTTGTCGATGTAACCATCAGGCAGAGCTGCTCCGCTGTCACAGTCGACTGCTCGGTACTCAACCATGGCCACACGTTTCAAAACGTGTTATAACACAATGTAACAGATGTAGATGTGCACTCACTTATTGATGTAACCTTCAGGCAGAGCTGCTCCGCTGTCACAGTCCACTGCTCGGTGTTTGATCTCAGCACATTGTCAGAAAATTTCAAATAACACAATGCAACACATGCACTCACTTGTCGATGTAGCCTTCAGGCAGAGCTGCTCTGCTGTCACTGTCCACTGCTCAGTACTCAATCATGGCCACACGTTTCAAAAAGTGTTACATAAAACAATGTAACAGATGCGAATGTGCACTCACTTGTCGATGTAACCTTCAGGCAGAGCTGCTCCGCTGTCACAGTCCACTGCTCAGTACTCAACCGTGGCGACACTCTTCAGAAAGTGTTATAACACAATGTAACAGATGTAGATGTGCACTCACTTATTGATGTAACCTTCAGGCAGGCGGCTCCGTTGTCACAGTCCACTGCTCGGTACCAGATCCCAGAACTTCCTCAGAAATGTCGAGTAACACAATGTAACGGATGCACTCACTTGTCGATGCAACAATCAGGCAGTGCCGCTCCGCTGTCACAGTCCACCGTTCGATACTCGATCATGGCCACACATTTCAAAAAGTGTTACATAACACATTGTAACAGATGAAGATGCACACTCACTTGTCGATGTAACCTTCAGGCAGAGCTGCTCCGCTGTCACAGTCCACCGTTCGGTACTCGATCATGGCCACGCCATAGACAGGGTGCGCCAGTTGCTCAAAGGTATCATAGGATACGTCAAAGTGCCGCACATCTGCAATGCACAAAAGAGGCAGTGTACAGCAGCTGGAATCAAAATTTGGGTGTTTTGGTGTCTGATGGAGCCACCTGCTCAAAGGCATCGTAAGAGACATCAAAGTGCCGAACATCTGCAATCTGCAATGGTGACGAGGCACGGTTAGTAATGGTGTTCAGCAGGTAGAAGCAGGTGCGGGGCATCATTCCCAGCGCTACAGACGACGGAGACATTTCAGAAACAAGTGCATTTTGTACTGGTGGGCAGGAAATTGGATGCGTTAGCTGCTCAAAGGTATCATAAGAGACATCAAAGTGCCGCACATCTGCGGTGCGCAACAGAGGCAGTGCACAGCAGTAAACCTAAATGTGCAGTCGAATGCGTGGGCGGGTCAGTGAGTGAGGCAGCTTCCTGAAGGCCTCGGCATCATCATCACACACCAAGCCGTTGAAAGCATCGTGCGCAATGTCGAAGTGCCGCACGTCTGCACGCAGGAACATGAATGGTAGCTAGTTTTCTGCCATCCGTCTCACCCTGGGTGGAGCAGCACCAAGTCTGTGTGCGCGTCTCCCCTCCAGCAGCAACACCGGGCGCACTGTCCTTCAGCACCTGTGTGGCATTGGCACAGCACGTGGTTGGAGCCGAGGGGCCGGTAGCGACGTTGCTATGGCTTAAATGGTAACATGCTTATCCCTATTCCAGAGTAGAGGGAGAGGGGGGGAGGGGCAGTGGGCGCCCTAGCGACAGCGCATGAGCACGTGGTGGGAGGCATCAACAGCAGACCCTTGCAGGGAATGTTCGGCTGGGATGGAGCTGTACCCGGCAGGTTTTTTTGGCTTTTGGCACGCGGAGGCTTGCCGTGCTCCTTGATGCTGACATAACTTTGATTCATGACTCGGGTCAGTGATATAACAACTGTACCTGTGTGCATGGGCAGGAGTCGGCTGAAGCCGGCACAGCAGCATGCTGGAATGAATGCATTGTGATGTGTGGCACCGCCTGTGCCACGCTAACTGTTGCATCACCTGTGTGCAAGAGCAAAAGTCAGCAATGCTGATGCGGATGCAGGTGGTGGGCGGCTCGCTGTGCGCTTGAAGCCGGCACAGCAGCATGCCGGAATGAATGCATTGTGATGTGTGCAAAACCTGTGCAGCTGTATCATCACCTGTGTGCAAGAGCAAAAGTCGGCAATGCTGATGCGGATGCAGGTGGTGGGCGGCTCGCTGGGCGCTTGAAGCCGGCACAGCAGCATGCCGGAATGAATGCATTGTGATGTGTGCAAAACCTGTGCAGCTGTATCATCACCTGTGTGCAAGAGCAAAAGTCGGCAATGCTGATGCGGATGCAGGTGGTGGGCGGCTCGCTGGGCGCTTGAAGCCGACACAGCAGCATGCCGGGATGAATGCATTGTGATGTGTGGGCAAACCTGTGCAACTGTGTCATCACCTGTGTGCATGGGCAGGAGTCGGCAATGCGGATGCGGATGGTGGGAGAACCAGCATAGCAGCGGGTGGTTTGGCTACCATTGGGTGCTGGGTTGCCTGGGAACGCTCGGCCCCTGCAGCAGCAGCAGCAGTAGCAGCAGCAGCAGCAGCAGCAGCAGCAGCAGCAGCAGCAGCAGCAGCGTGGCAGCAGCAAGGGGTAGGAGTTCATAGCTGCAGCGGGTGGTCTGGCTACCATTGGGTGCAGGGTTGCCTGGAAATGCACGGCCCCTGCAGCAGCAGCAGCAGCAGCAGCAGCAGCAGCAGCAGCAGCAGCAGCAGCAGCAGCAGCAGCAGCAGCAGCAGCAGCAGCAGCCAGTTGCAGGTTGCTGGGCTGCACTCAGTGGAGGTTGCAGCACAGGGCAAATCGCACTGCATTGTCTGCTGGTAGGTGCACTGTTCAAGTACAAAGGGCGGGCTCGTTGGTCAAAAAGAGCAACGCAAAACAAGGATGCAACACCACCAAAAACTCACTTAGTGTCTGGCACGTTGGGGTTGATTGCAGGCAGGTAAAACCTGAACGTGTCTCCCTCGAGCCCGACCCTAAAGCCATACAATCAGGCTTGCAACTTGCTGAACCGAGGTCACTCACTTGGTGTCTGGCACGTTTGGGTTGATGGCGGGCCATATAGACCCAGGACCTGAACTTGTCTCCCTCGTGAACGGACCCAAGTTTCATACAGCTCTACACATACAACCTTAGCCAATACTTGCGGCACTCACTTGGTGTCTGGCACGTTTGGGTTGATGGCAGCCAGGTAAGGCCTGAACTTGTCTCCTTCATAAAAGCCATTGGTAATCTGGATGGGTTGGCCTTGGTTGTCTGCGCGAAACACGGCCAAATGACAGTTACATTTGTTATGTTTCGCTTTAACAGGTAGTACCTGAATGTGTCTCCCCTTTCGTGACCTGGATGGGTTGGTCCTGGTTGTCTGCAGTGTAGAATGAATCCAGTTGTCATGTTATTATTGTTAGAGATGTAACAGCAGCAGCTACAACACAACAGCAAGCATGTAGAGCATACGGACTGATCTTGGCGCGTCTGCATTTTGCTGCCATCAGCACTGCTGTTCCTCCTCAAATCTGTATTTCAGGTTGCCGCTGCCGCATGCAAACTGCAGCCATCTGCCTGTATCTAAGCGGGCAGAACTCGCATTGCGATACCAAATTGCAGTTTTCAGCACGCACTCAGCACGCGCCCTGTCTTGCAGCGGATGTCGTAGCAGCGCCCGCAGCTGCCGGGGAAGTCAGGACTGCCATCAGCAGAGGCAGCGTACTGCAGCAGCAGCAGCAGCAGCAGCAGCAGCAGCAGCAGCAGCAAGAGGACTGATGGATCTTGCTACATGTGAATTAGTAGAAGGCCTACAATCGTCAGGCGGCTGCCGCACACCTGAATGCGATGCAATGGCAGTGCACCACCCTCATTGGTGTAGCCATTGGAGCAACTAACACAAAAGCCATCCCGCATATAGCTGAACAACCAGACTTGCAGCTCCAGCTACGGCAGCACACCTGGGTGCGGGGGAATGGCAGTGCATTGCCCTTACTGGTCGAAGTGCTCAGAAACAACAAAATTCATTGTCCTGAGTATAGCTAAACAACTCAAAGTGCTGCTGCACACCTGGGTGCGCGGAAATGGCAGTGCACCGCCCTCATTGGTGTACCAGCAGCAGCAACTAACACAAAAGCCATCCCGCATATAGCTGAACAACCAGACTTGCAGCTCCAGCTACAGCAGCACACCTGAGTGCGGGGGAATGGCAGTGCACCGCCCTCGTTTGTGTAGCCACAAGAGCCATACGCCAGGATGCCAAAGCTGCCCTCACCCCTGGCAGCAGCAGCAGCAGCAGCAGCAGCAGCAGCAGCAGCAGCAGCAGCAGCAGCAGCAGCAGCAGCAGCAGCAGCAGCACACATGGGCGCTTTGGCCATCAGCATCAGAGGACGTGCCACAATGCACACTCCCTTACTAGGTGCCTGAAGCACCCACCACTGCTTGTAAACTCTGCCTGGAGTCACTGCCGAGTAGCACTTGCCCACCAGGTCTGCCAGAAATCTGTTACCTGCCATGCGGCAAACGGCTACTTGCCAAAAGGCAGGGCACAGCTGCTGCATTGGGGCTGTGCGGGCCAGGCACACCCTGCTTGGATCATACGCAGCAGCAGGCGCGGCACCACGCACAGCAAGAACTCAACACTGCTTGCAAACACTGCTGCACTGCTGCACAAAACATGAAACACGCACCGGCTTGGATCATACGCGGCAGCGACTGACTTGGGAGCTCCGTAGTAAGTGATGCGGCCCCTCTGCAGCCGATGGCAGCAGCAGCAGCAGCAGCAACCGGTATGAGAGCTCGATTTTTGGTGATACGGCCCCTCTGCCGCCAATATCATCAGCACATGACGGATTGACACGGTGTGCGGCAGCTCGTTCTAATCTCGTCCAAGAGTATGTCCAGGAGCCCAGCAGCAGAAAAGCATAACCCGATCACTCATGCTGCACGTCCACAGGCAGCAGTTGCCTGAACTGCGTCATCAAGATGGATGGTTTGCATATTTTCATAGCCAACACCCTGTTGGTTGAACAGTTTATCATACGGCCTACCTTCCATCCACCGCCTCCCTCCCCGCCACCACTGTCAGCAGTGCTGCTGCCAGCTGCTGCCCAGCTGCCGTGTCCAAGTAACAGAAGTAACCTACTGTTGCAACTGGTAAATGCTGACAGACCTACCGCTTACCTTCCAGCCACTGCCTCCCTCCCCGCCACCACCACTGCCAGCACTGCTGCTGCCGTCTGCAGCACCAGCGGCTGTGCTCCCACCATCTGTTGCCTGCCCAGTGGCAAGCAGCACAGCACCAAAAGGTAACCAGATGCTGCTCACCTTCCAGCAGCCGCCGCCCTCACCACCACTACTGGCAGCAGTGCTCCCACTACTGCTGCTGCCATCTGCAGCGCCAGCAGCTGTGCTTGCACCATCTACTGATCACCTTCCAGCCGCCGCTGTCACCACCACCACCACCATCACTGCCAGACTCTGGCACTTGACGCAAGCACTTAGTCCAACCGCCCGTGGCTGGGCTAAAAAAGCAACTGGAACGGCCGGATTTGTGCGGGTAATTTCGATTGCCCAAGTAATGAAGGAGGAACTGGGTACCTTTCCAACCCTCATGAGCGGTAGATCAGCTCGCTGGGCGTGTGCCTGAGGTGGGTCTGTCCCATACTTTGGTATTGGTATTGGTATTGGTATGAGACCTACTGCTCACCTTCCAGCTCTGCTGCTGCCGTCTGCAGCCCGCTGCCATGACCCAGTAGCAAAAGTGATTTTCTGTCGCAACATCAGAATTGCAACAACAGACGTACTGCTTACCTTCCAGCCACCACCTCCCTCCCTCACCACCACCACCATCACTGCCAGAAGTGCTCCTAGCAGTGCTGGTGCCATCAACAGTGCCAGCTGCCGTTTCCTAGTAACAAAAGTAACCTACTGTTGCAACTGGTCAATGCTGGCAAATCTACTGCTTACCTTCCAGCCACCTCCCTCACCACTGTGAGCAGTGCCCCCATCAGTACTGCTGCAGCCCAGCTGCCGTGACCAAGTAATTAAGGTATTCGACTGTCGCAACATCAGAATTGCAACAGACGTACTGCTTACCTTCCAGCCGCCGCCCTCACCACCACCACCATCACTGCCCCAAGTGCTTCCAGCAGTGCTGGTGCCATCTGCAGTGCCAGCAGCCGTGCTGCCTCCATCTGTTGTTGCCTGACCAGCGGCGCGCAGCATCGCACCATCAAAGCACAGGGCAGCCAGCAGCAACAGCAGCAGCGCCGACCGCATGCCTCTGGTCAAACCTGCAGCAGCAGCAGCAGCAGCAGCAGCAGCAGCAGCAGCAGCAGCAGCAGTAAAGTAAGCGCGCCACGCACTCCACTGCAATCAACAGTGCAAGCTCACACATATGATGTTGCAAAGCAGGCACCTGTTGCTTGCATGCAGTGCTAGCCTAGCATTAGTAGTATGACCTTTCTCCTGCAGACAAAATGCATGCAGTGCTGCGCCTCTCTGCTTGCGGGCAACCTGCATGCCGTGCTAGGCCCTTTCGCTTGCGGGCAGCAACCTTGGCATGCAAACAACTTCAAGCTCTCCCAGCTGTTTGATGCAGGCAGCACCCTGCTTACCAAACGCAGCAGATCTCATGTTGTCTGCACTGGCAGCCTGATAGATGTTCGCCTTTTACAGTAGCTGAGGCAGTGCTGTTGACTTATGGCCTTGTACAGCCTGTTGAGGAGAGGTATCAGGGGGTGGCCTGCACCCCAGCAGATTTGGCGAGTAAGCAGATTCAGCCAGCTTTGAAAACGCCAGTTGAAGGTATGAAGGCGCGCACTGCCCAAAAAAGCAGCGCTGCCGCTGAAACTGCCCTCACGCAGGGTCTACACGTTTATTGCTGTCACGCATTCAGCAATGCATTCAATGCAATCTGCAGCTGCTAGAGCAAAACAGCACAGGGCGTGGTGCTGTGTGGTGGCTGCAGACCAGCAGCTGATCTGCCGTGCGATAGCAGTTCAGAAGTTTTGCTGAATGATGCGCATGCGATTGCGTGCAGCTGCTTTCTGCCATGGCGTGTGATGCCATGGCAGCGGCAGCAGCAGCAGCAGTACTAGTGCTGAGCAGATTCTGGCAGCTGCTGCGAAGAGGCCATGTTTTACGAGCTGCTGATGCTGCAGATCAGCAAGCAAGGCGCTGCATTTGTGCCAGATCTCGCTTCATCACGCGTTGAGGCAGGCGCAGCTGCCGCCGAACTGCAACAGCAGTGCTGGAGCAACCCACGTGCAATGCTTAGCAGCTAGGCTTGGGCGTGGGCGTTGATTAATTACGTGGATGACCACTCGGAGATAGAAATTTCGACACGTGTATAGCTTTGGGGTGGAAGCAGCTCTCATGCTGGCTCCGCTTTTGATGCCAACCGGATCCAAGGTTGTCTGCGTGACTGTGTCCGACTACCAACGGCACCTGCTTCCGTCATCCCCAGGGTGGCTTCTGGAGGCAGCTTACAGCACGGAAAATCTGCTAATGATGACTTTTGTAGGTGTAGGTATGTGTATGCTGTTGTAGTACGCTGAAAGCTCCCATGCACGACATGCCGTACATGCGGTTTTCTCAGCGGTCGGGCCCAGACTTGCAGGTTTGCATGCATTCTGACACAGAATTACAAGCAAGTCAACGCCAGCGTGCGCATGCATCCTTCTTGCAAGGTGCTTTACATTGAGCCCGCCAGAAAGTCAAGGCAGCTGATGGCTGTGTTGTTCCCAGGGACCTTGGTAACAGCTTTCAGCTGTGCAAATGGCAGATGAGTTCACAATTTATGTGGGAAACCGTTACATCTCACGTTCGACACGTCTACTACTGCCCAAAATTAATGCAGCCTCGCCAAACCGATTCATGCTGTGCTACACCCAAACACTATTCCTCGATTACCCAACCTAAATAGCGCAAGGCGTCCATTGCAAAGGACCAAGAATATGCAATTCCACAAGCAGCAATAGGAGCTCCAATTGCTGCTCCACAGCAGCCACCACAGCCAACAACAGTCCTCCCCATGCTCTGCTACCAGACAAGCCTGTACACACACAACCACCTGCCACATAATCAGTTCCTGGCATCCCAGCAACCAGAGCCTCACCACACAGGCGTCCTGCAGGCAAATCACATGCAAATAACGCTTCACCTCCGGCCTGCAGCTGCAGTGCTGTTGCTATTGCAATGCACGCTGGTGGCGACACCTAGCACAGCGACAGTCCTGCAATCCTTTTTGAACCAGCCAGCGGCTCAGCCACTACACACAGATCACAAAGCAACAGCACAAGCTTTGCATAAACAAGGCATGTGAGCAAACACGAGAGACCGCATACGCCCCTCTGGCCTAAACCGCTGCAACACTCCAGCAAAATGCAGCAGGTGCAACCAGTGCTGAAAGTAACAGTGACGCCCTCAAATCCTAGCCACACACAGATGGACAGCACCTCTGGTATCACCGCCCAGGGCATCCGTACTAGACCACCTGCTGCCATCGGCACCACTCAACACCATCACTGCAGCAAGGGGCTCTGCTCTTGCCGTACATAACTTACCAAAGTTGTGTACGGCAAGCTTGCTGCAGCAGCAAGCTTGCTGCTTCAGCTGAAGGTATGCACACCACCCAATGAAGTGCGCCGCAACGGACCTGCAACCTGCTCGCACTTGCACATATGGAATCGCCAGTCTTCAAACCTAACAAACATAACAGATCCTACACAAGGTCCCATCCCTCATCAACATGTCTGGCACTCCTCTACACAACAAAGCCGGCCGGACGCTGGCAAAACCCCACCCTACTAAACTGCCAGCACTCTTACCACCTCCCCTCCCTGCTCAACCGCTGTGCTGCAGCAGCCAAGTCAACACCGTAAGACACTACACCAGCAGCACAACAACAGCCTCCGTGTATCTGTCCCTGCTCAATATCGAGCTCCAGCAATGCACATGGCACCAGTCCTACTCAACAGCTGCAGTCAGAGGAGACAATACCACACAACAGCAAAAAGCATGCAACAGCCGCTGGCTGCTCAACATCTGCAAGCGAAGCAGTTCGCAGCTACAGTCACAACCAACAGCAACCTGTAGACTGCAGTCAACAGGCTGCTGCCTCCCGCTCGCTACATGGGCAAGCTAAGCCCATCCCCTGCCCAGTCATGTGCTGCAGCAGCGCAGCAAACCCTGTGCCATGCTTTTTAAACGTGAACAGAGCAAAGCCATGGCAGCCTCCTGCCTATTCCACATCCAGCTCAAAAAGAGCCTCAAAGGGGCAGCTTAGCGCCCCCTGTGCCACCTCCCGCTGCTGCAGTCACACCAGCAGCAGCTAGCATGCAACAGGCTGCATCAAAACCCTACCACAGCCGTAAAGAAATTCTGCAGTTGCAGAGCAGAGCAGGAAACCAAACACACCACAGCAGCAACAGCCTTCTGCCTACTCCACGTCCAGCTCCAGAAGAGCCTCAAAGGGATTCTGCAGCTTAGGCCCCTTTGCAACCTCCCGCTGCTGCTTTGTGATCTCTTTAAACAGCTTCTGCCCTGCAGACCCCGCAGCAGCAGCAGCAGCAGCAGGCGCGGCTGCAGCTGCAGCTGCAGCACCAGCAGCGCCTTTCCGTTTGTCCTGAGGCTTGCCTGCTGCTGCACCAGGTGCAGCAGCAGCGCTGCCACCAGGCTTGCCTGCTGCTGCTGCTGCTGGGCCGCCATCCCTGCTGCCCCGACCAGGCCGCCCTGCAGGCCCGCCATTCGCTGCTGCTGCTGCTGCTTTGCCGTCCCCACGGCCGCCCCTAGGACCCCTGCCAACAGCAGCAGCAGTAGCCACATCACCCTCCGCCGCACCCCCTGCTGCTGCTGAGTCATCTGCAGATACCCGAGGCGGCCGCTCCCGCCTGCCGCCACGCTCGCCCCTCCCACCCCTACCGTATCCCCGCCCTTCACCCCCGTGCCCCTCCGCTGCTGCTGCTGCTGCTGCTGCTG
Organism: Tetradesmus obliquus; assembly: GCA_030272155.1. NCBI lineage: Eukaryota > Viridiplantae > Chlorophyta > Chlorophyceae > Sphaeropleales > Scenedesmaceae > Tetradesmus > Tetradesmus obliquus. The sequence continues at coordinate 1,599,417 of CP126207.1, read as the reverse complement.
CTGCATCGCCTTCTGCTGCGGCCCCTGGATCCCTTGAACCTTTATAGCCGCTGCTGCGAGGCTCCCTTTCCGGCCTGCCTCCCCGCCTACTGCCCTGCATCCCCCTTTCCCTGCCTTCCCTGCTGCTGTAGTAGCTGCTGCTGCTGCCACCTTCACCACCAGCAGCAGCAGCAGCAGCAGTAGCAGAGCCCCGCTGCTCCTTGTCTTTTGGCAGCTCCCCTTGGGCAGGAGCATCTCGCTCCAGCCCCCCTGCTGCTGCTGCTGCTGCTGCTGGTGCGTGGTTGCTCCTAGGACGCACCACCACAGTGATGTCATCGCTCTCAGCATCACCAGCAGCAGCAGCAGCAGCAGCAGTGCTGCTGCCGTCCCTGCCATCCCGCTGCACCTCCCGGTACACATACTCCCTGCTGCTGCCACTGCGCTCAAGCCTGCCCCTGCCCCTGCCACCCCTACCACCCCTGCTGCCACCCCTGCCACCAAGCGAGCCCTCACGTGCTAAGTACCCGTCCCCAGCTTCGCCTGCTGCTGCTGCTGCTGCTTCATCGCGGCCCCGGCCGCTGCGGCCGCCCCTGCCGCCGCGCTCGCCACGGCCACCTCGACTGCCGCGCCCTGCTGCTGCTGGTACGCCAGCAGCACCTTCTTCCTCCGCCCCTGCTGCTGCTGCTGCTGCTGGTGGTGCGTCGCTAGCTGCCACCTCTGCTCCATTGCTGCGGCTGCGCTGCTGCTGCTGCTGCTTCATGCTGCCGCTGCGAGGCAAGATATGAGCCACTGCTGCAGAGGCAGCAGCAGCAGCAGAGGCAGCCTCCTGTGCATCAATGCCACTCGAAGTGGGCGACAGCACCCCACCAGCAGCAGCAGCAGCAGCATCTACGCCGCTGCTGCTCCTGCGCGGGCCGAGCTCGCCCCGATCACCCCTGCCGCCCCTGCCGCCGCGGCCGCGGCCGGCAGACATACTGCTACTGCTGCGCCGCAGTGGCGCACCACCAGCTGCTGCTGCTGCTGCTGCTGCATCCTCATCCTGCTGCCAGTCCCCTTCTTGCTCAAACTCCCTTCCACTATGGCCCCTGTGCAGTACATGGTTACCCCGGGGATGCCTGCCACCGGGGCCCTCGGGAAACCCAGGTCCTGCAAAACCCCGGCCGCCGCCAAAACCCCGGCCGCCGCGGCCGCCCCTAGGATGCCCATACTGCTGCTGCTGCTGCTCCAAAAAGTGCTCATCACCCTCAGGGCCATGGAAAGGACCTCCGCCAGCAGCAGGGTGGGGGTAGCGCTGCGCGTAATGCAGCGCACCACCCCTGCCCCTACCCCTGCCACGAATGGGGTAGCCGCCATGCTGCTGCTCCTCAATCCCGCCATCCTCGCCACCAAACCCTGGACCCCTGCCGCCGCCGCGGCCAAAACCGCCGCGGCCGCGCTCCGCAAAACCGCCGCCGCGGCCGCCAAAACCCCTGCCACCCCTGCCGGCCGGCCCGCCGCTGCCCTCGTAGCTGTACCTGCCGCTGCCGCTGGGCCTAAACCCTTCCCTGTCATAATCCTTCTCATTGTCAAAGTAGTGCTGCTGCTGCTGCCGGCGGCTGCCGGAGCTATCATCTGCTACTGCTGCTGCTGCTGCTGCTGCTGCGGGAGCGTCTGCACTGCCTGCCTCATCCCCTGCGGCACCATCCGCTGCTGCTGCTGCTGCTGCTGGGGGTTCCTCAGCCTCCCAGCCGAAGCCATCAGGGTTTTGCACAGCACTGCTAGACCCTGGTGTCACAGAACCCCAGCCCACAGGTGCTGCTGCTGCTGCTGCTGCTGGGGATGGTGTGGCTCCAATGCTGCTGGCAGCACTGCCCCAGCCGTCGGCATCAGCAGAAGGTGAGGGTGCCAGCTGCTGCTGCTGCTGCTGCTGTTCTTGCTGCTGCTGGCTGCTTGGCTCCTGAGAGTCCTCCTGCTGCTGCTGCTGCTGCTCCTGCTCCTGGTACTGCAATGGCAGGCAACAGCAGTGAAGCATGCAGCAAAGGTTATGTAAGCGAACCTGCGGAGAGCAGTTTCTGCTCATATACACACAACCACTGCCCATAAACGCACAAACCATGATCGCACAACGCCGGCGCCGTTGCACAATGCAATGCCGAGTGCAAACAACGCAAGCAAGCAACCAAGCTCGGTGCATCCAGCTGCTTAGGCCTGTTGCAGGTAGCCACGCAATCCCCTGTTGCCACTGCCCGCGTAACGTAAACAACATGAATTGCAACAAGATTGGTGCAACTTTTTACTGGCAGTGGCAGCAGCAGCGGCAGCGGCAGCAGCAGCAGCAGCAGCAGCCTCACCTGCTCAGGGTGCAAGATGGAGTAGTCCCTCTTCTGCTGCGACAGCATCTGCTCCACCATGCCCCACTCATCGTCCGCTGCTGCTGCTGCTGCTGCAGGCGCCTGCTGCTGCTGCTGCTGCTGGCCTGCGGCCGTCGCTGCTGCTGCTGCAGCAGGGCCATACGCCTCACCCTGCTGCTGCTGCTGCCCGTAGAACCTGCTGAAACTGCCAGCAGGCGGCCCCGGCTGCTGCTGCTGCTGCTGCTCTGCGGCCGCGCCCTCATCAGTTAGCGCCGAATAGCTGCCGCGCCTGCTGCTGCTTGCGCTGCCCAGATTGCTGCCAGGCAATGAGCTACCAGCAGCACCACCTCTGCCAGTGCTCAAAGCTCTGTAGCCAATCGAAGCACCCGTGCCTGTGCGTGCCGCCCATGCACCCTGCAAACCTGGCCCCGCTGCTGCTGCTGCTGCTGCTGCCGGCGAGCCTGCTGCTGACGAGGCACCAGATGCAGCACCTGCCCAAGCGCCAGCTGCCGCCGGCGCTGCTGCTGCTGCTGCTGCTGGCGTTCCGTCCTGCAAGTGTGGGGGCGTCCTAGGTGGTGGGGGAGGTGGGGGTGGCGGCGGCAGGTAGTGACCTGGCAGCACCACAGCCTCCCTGTCACTAACACCTGCTGCTGCTGCTGCTGTGTGGCTGGCAGGAGAGCCATAAGGCGGTGGTGGCGGCATGTGCATGTGCCCCACATGCGGCGATCCGTAAGGCGTCCCATGCTGCGACCCGTACCCCGGCTGCTGCTGCTGCAGCTGGTACGGCGGCAGCGGCGGCGCGCGCGGCGGGATCTGCTGCGCTGCTGCTGCTGCTGCTGCTGCTGCTGCTGCTTCGCTTCCTGCTTCGCTACCAGAGCCGCCGCGGCTATCTGGCCGAGGCTGCAGCCGCTGCACGCCAATAGGGATTGGCCGCTGCAGCAGTTTCACACCCAACCCCTGCTGCTGCTGCTGCTGCTGTTCCAAAAGCTCCTGGTGCAATGCACTGCTGGGGAGCTCCTCCCTGACCTGCTGCTGCTGCTGCTGGGGTGGCGGCGGTGCAGTAGCACCCATGCGTGCTGCTGCTGCTTCTGTGTGGTGCGGATGGCCGTCAAAGTACACGGCTGCGGTATCTACCGGCTTCGCACCACCAAACGGATCCGATTTCTTTGCTGGCGCTGCTGCTGGCGCTGCCGCTGCTGCTGCTGGAGGTGGCGCCGGCGCCGGCGCTGCTGCTGCTGGTGCTGCGTCGCCGGCGGCGCTGCTGCTGCTGGGCCGCCAGCGATCTGGGCTGCCATGGCTGCTGCTGCTGCCACCATAAAAGCCACCAGTGCCTGGCCTGCTGTACGGCCCAGCAGCAGCAGCAGCAGCAGCGGGTGGCGCCGGCACTGCTGGTCTCCCCGGGGGTGGGGGTCCTGGGAATGCCTCTCTGCTATAGGCAGGGGGTGGTGGCGCTGCATCCCGGTACGGTGGGGGCGGGTTGCTGCTGTGCGGGCCGCCGTTTGCATAGGGCCCTTCCGGGTAACCTGCAGGAACAAACAGATCAAGAAGATGCACATCAATTGATGAGAACATTGCAGACAGCAGATTCAGCAGAGGCAAGTGCTGCTGTGGGGGCCGCCGTTTGCATACGGGCCTTCCGGATAACCTGCAGGAGCAAACAGATCAGAAAGATGCGCAGCATTTGATGAGAATGTTGCAGACAGCAGATTCAGCGGAGGCGGGTTGCTGCTGCCCAGGCCGCCTTTTGCATAGGGCCCTTCCAGGTATCCTGCAAGAGCAGCCCTCTCTGCCCTTGCAGGAAGGGAGCAGCAATAGGCACACTCACTCTACCACCACTTTGACTTCTGAATAAGCAGGCACTTCCGCTGCTGCGAATAGTGCTCGATCATCTTGATCAACTGGCACTTTAGTCTTGAAGACCAAATCGAATGAGGCATCGCTTACCTGGCCTCTGGTGGTACAGCAGTTCCCCCTCCCGCTGCTGCGCGTGATAATTACTGTTTAAACAAGGAACAGATCTGTCTGCCAGAAACATAGTATAGAATGATAGCTATCTCACCTGGCCGCTGGTGGTACAGTAACTCCCGCTCCCGCTGCTGCGCGTAGTAGTCGACCGGGTGCGTCACAAGCTCCCGCCCTGCCAGAGTTAGCCGCAGTTCCAGTGCAGCCAGCGCTGTCGCCTGGTCCTCAAAATCCACAAACACGTACGGCTGCTCCGCTGTGGGCCTGTGCCGTACGCTGCGCAGCTGTGGTCGTTTAGGGTTTTTTTTGAGTTGGGACGGGATGAAGTAAGAGACGCGCGCAGGGCAGCAGCAGCAAAGCAGCAGCAGCAGCACGTGAACACGGAGCAGGCATAAACATGTTTCTGTGAACGTATGCTGTCACTGCATGTGCATGATCTACACGGCTGACATCACTGACAATGGACGTGACTCAAGCTTGCAACATGCAGGTGCACAACACTGCATGCACCCCACACCTCCTCCACATGGCAGTGCCACACTACAGAAGCATGATACCGCTCGTCAGACCACCCTGCAATGCTACTGCCAGCATGGCCCAGCCAGCCCTTTTGCTGCTGTTGTTTTAACAGCTGCTTTCTAGAATCCTGCTGCGAATTTTTTTTGCAGCTGCTGCACAACACTGCTATGCCAAGGAATGCTGCTGCTCACCCAGGCGCCCTCGAACAGCTCCTGAGGCATGCCACTAAATTACTTTGATGCTATCGTCTGCTTGAAGTTGAATGTAACACAGCTTGGCCAGTCTGCTTACCCAGGCGCCCTTGAAGAGCTCCGATATCTCTGCACAGGGCGCTCCTGCAGGCACCCTTGGCCCCCACCCCTATAAGATGTTGCTGCTCATTCCAACACACTGCACTGCTGCTGCAAGAATGACCAGTGCAGCCCCGCTGATGCTATCGCAAGTACTGCTACACCAGCTGCAACCCCAAACACCTGCAACTCACCCAGGCGCCCTTGAAGAGCTCTGATATCTCTGCAAAGGGTGCTCCTGCAGGCACGTTGTTGAGGCACACAGAGTAGGGTGGCCCTGCGGACCATCCTGCAGGAAGCGACCCCTGCTGCTGCCTGTACTGCTGCTGCTGCTGTCCTGCAGGAGGGGGCTGCGGAGGGTACTGTGCCTGCTGCTGCTGCTGCCAGCTGCTGCTGCTGCTGCTGAGTAGGCCTGCTTCTGCTGCTGCCTCGTGCACTGATGGCAGCGGGGGAGCTACTGTGCCGTCTGCAGGGGCAGGAACAGAAGCACTGGTGTGAGCTGGTTGGCAGGCAGAGCAAGTTCAGCACAACGTGTCACAGCATGACTTGATGTCTGGACACAGTAGGCGAGATGCACCATTTGACGAGCTGTGTCGCTGGCTAGCTTTGCAAGGATCAGGCTGTGCTGTAAAGGGGTGCTTGCAGGAGACGCTGCTGGCGCATGCATGTGCAGTCCTAATAGATGGGAGAGCACGGCACAGCTGCTGCACTCACCATCCTCCTCGTCAACCTCATCAGCCCAGTTTCTGAAGTGCTTCTTCTCCCCTAGTGGACTGTCCATGGTCGGCTGTTGACTACCTGCTGCTTGCTGGGCGCCAACTGCATGAAAGCATGGCACAGGCGCAGCAGCACGTCAGTTGGTGGCAAAAACAGAAGATCTGCTCGACGAAATGATGTTCAGCACAGCGTGGCCCACAACAAGGCGCGTACTCGACTTGCGAGCAGCAAACTGCTTCTGCGAACACAGATCTGATGTGCAGCGTCCGCTGGCTGCTTGATGGGCGCTGCAGCTACATGTTTGGGGCTTATATACAATGCTGCCTCACCCTATTGATGGGCGGCTGTCTGGAGCCAGCTGCAAGCGACTCAAAACTGTGCCTGCGCCTGAGCTGTCCAGATAAAGAAAGGGGACCTCCAAACAGTTTCAGTATCACAGCTCAACAACGTTCCGCGTGCCAGAAGGAACACCTGCGAGCCCTGGCTGCTCGAGGGGGCCCCAGCCAGAGGCAAACCGGGTTCGACAACAAGTGACGTGCAAGGCGTTTGATCGGGTCAACTTTGTCACTGGTGTACTTAGTTCAAGTCAATACGGCTTCGTGCTATGCCTAACTGCTGCCAAAGCGTTGTTCATGGTGTGTTGTGTTGGTTTCGAAACAATGTCAGCAGCGAAGCAGCACGCGCTGCGCCACAGCAATCGTGTTAATGAACTTTACGTCTTAAAACGGTCAAGTAATGGCATGATGGCTGTGCTCACCCGGCATGTCGCTGCTACTGCTGCCAGTCGCTGCTACTGCTACTGCTGCCAGTCAACAGCTGCAGCACTGGGCTGCAAAAGGCCTGAGCTTCTACTTCGTGGCATGCTCTACCAGCTTCTGTTGACGCCTGCTGATTTAAGAAGCCACATTCCTTCCTTAGGCTTGCAATGCTACCGGTACAGATCGACAAGAGGATGCACAGACCGTCTGAAGTTCAGCATGCCATCATGGCATGATGCCACTGGCCGCACGGTGCCTACAGGAGCGTCATACGAAGGATTCCTGTTGAAGAGTGCTGGCATTCAAGTCTCTGAAGTCAAGTGGGTTGAACGTATCTTATACTGAGGGTGGGTTTGGGCACTGTGGATGAGCCATCATTGTGTTCAGTTACCAGCAGGATGCACTGCGTGTGTACACTGTAAACTTGTGACATGCTTGCGTATGTAGCCACTACATAATGGCACTGCCACACAGAGCCCATGTGGCCGCCACACCGCCGCGGCGTGGCAGCAGGTGTGCTGTGAAACCCCAAGTACGCATATGGCTGCATAGCGCTGCTGTGCACGGTGCACGCATGCACATGCACACCCAGTTGGGTACGCGTTGTATAGCAGCCAAAGCTGCACCGCTGCATGCTGCTAATACACTGCGTCACCTGGCAGATAATGGCGTGGACATGTAAAGAAAGCTGCCGATTGCATTCATTACAAGCATACGCATAACAGAAGGGCCGCGCTCCTTACCCTCACTTGTTCCTGGCAACAGCTTATGAACAGTTGCTGCAAGAAAGCCATTGTGCAGTAGCTGGATGCACCATGATGCTGCCTCGCACGCTAGAAGGGGCCGCCGCCACCACGGCTGCTTCAAGTTCAAATATCCTGGTGTGTGTCTGCTGCAGCTGTTGGAAGTCAGGGGGACCAGCCATATATGGCTTATATAAGGAGTTACATCATGGTGAGTCACCACCATCATCATCTTCATAAGTAACAACACTGTGACACCATAGCCATTGTCACCCTCATCACTGCTCTCGCCCTTCTCATCATGCAAGGTGCAACGACCTCATTATCTCCAGGCATTGATGCAGTGCCTGACTGTTGTGCGCTCGACCTGTGAGCTTCCCCTCTCATGGAAACTCAACCACACAATACTCAAGATTTGTTATTATATATCAAGGTAAATATCACGATATGAAGCTAAAGCAATGAAGCCAACAAGAAAAGACACTTGAGGCATTTGAAACTCTCAGCCCTTCAAGCCAGCGTCGTCAAACAACAGCCATGGACGCTGCGTGAGCAGCAGCCACTATGGCACACCACTAACAGATGACGTGCACTCCACTGGGAAACTCTCTGTGTGATAGTTATCAAACCATCACTTTGATTGCAGCCACATCCTCCGTCATCATCGTAATCGCAGCCATATCCACTGTCATGCATTCTTTTTTTCTGAACAACACCGGCAGTGCTCCATAATGTGCTTGTGCTTGAGAGCCAGCCGTGCCTTTATGCAAGAGCACTGGAATCTGGCTGAGTGTAACCCCACACCACACCTGACGGTACTGTCACCAGGCGACAACAGCTGCCGTTGCAGTTGCATACCAACTACTCCCTGAGCAAGCCCTGTTGGCAAGTCATGCCCAGACAACACCCTAGACAATCACAGCACACCGCACGCAACTCCTGTGCAATTGTGTGCAGGGTTGGGTGCGCCGGCTGCTGACCCAGTTTCTCAAGGCGCTTGATTTGGTGTCACTCCACATCACTCTCTGATCATTGCAGCCTCATCACCCTCAGCTGCAGTGGCTGCCACGACCTGCAGGAGCTTCCGGCGCTCCCAGGCCTGTTCCCAAGCCCGTGGGCCCCTGCTCAACTGCATGCGTTGTGGTTGCCAGTTAGTCGCCAGCCAGCTTCCACATCTGCCAACAGTCCACATCAGCAGGGACATGCAAGTGTTGCACACACGCGAGCGCACACGCACCAAGCCAGCACCGTCCCTGCCGCACACAGCTGCCTGTTGGCCGGCAGATGCCTGCCCATCCAGCTGACCACGTGGTATCATGCTGTCGCTGTCGCCCCGTCCATGACCCTGCTGCAGTGCCCCCGGCAAGCTGCGGCACCCAGCCCGCCGCTGCACCTCCGGGCGATGGTGTGTGGGCGTGCGACATCCCAGCAGCATCAGGCGCCACATGCAGCGCCACATGCGCCCGCGGAGCCGCCGCAAACGCTGGCACCTCCTGGCAGTCCACCTGCACCAATGGCGAATGGGGCGCAGGCGCACCAGCCGCAGGAGAAGCAAACCTGGTCTGTCCAAACTTAAGACCTGTCTCAAGGGCTTGCAGCGATTCCTGTTAGAGCGTGGTTGGGTGGGTCGTTTCTCTGGGTTTTGGGGCCTGCAGCAGTGTTTGGCAGGCCTGCACCGTGCGTCGAAGGCTGTGCAGCGCAAGCTGCCCATCACGCCTTTTATCCTGATGTGTGTGCTGCGTGTGGTGTGTTTGTCTTCTCCGGTTGAGCTCATGGTGTTCACCGCCATGCTGATTGTCTTTGCCGCGTTCCTGCGCAAGGCCAATGTGTGCGCTGCCTCGCGCAGCCTGTCTCATGTTCAGCGGTCGTTGCTGCGCCGTGATGTTGTGGTCGATCGTGCGCAGCACTGCCCTTGTGTTATGTTGCGGTTCATGAGAAACTCCCAGTACCAGGATTCCACTCACACTGTGGTGGTGGCTGGCCGCAGAGGCCACCCGTTGGACCCTGTGGTGGGTTTTATATGTGGCGTTGGTGCCGGCCCCTTAGGAGGCCCCTTTTCGTTGTACCTCTGAGGGTGCGTACGTGCCCTTTGGGCACACCGAGTTTGTTAGCTGGGTCAAGCGGTTGCTGGCGCTCGCGGGCTTTGAAGCAGCAAGTATGCCGACATCAGCGCCTGCAAGCAGATTGGTGGCTCGTGGAGCAGCACCTGCTACCAAAGCCCGCCAAGCAACTGATATCCAGTTGCAAGCAGCTACCCCATCTTCGCTGCCCAGCTTGACGCATCAGCTAATGCAGTCATCAAGGCTTGTTATATATCCGCAGTCACCACCTGCAGTACAGCAGGAGGTCCGTCTGCAGTTGTGTACTCTGTGAGGGCGGTGGTGCCAGGCACGCCAAGCCCTACCCTGCAGGGATGCACAAACCTGGCGAGGACTGCCTGCAACAGCTGGTGGAGCAAAGCAATAGCAGGCGGCACGTGTGCGCAGCAGGCATGAAATGGCTTGCGACTCTGAAAATGGGCGGAAATCTGCGTGTGGCAGCGTCTCTTCTGAGGCAGCGATGCTGTTGAGCGAAGTTTTGCGGCAGTGACTCATGTGCACGGTATTGCAGCTTGGCGTTGTGGGGCACATTCTGCAAGGCGGGGTCTGCACATGGCTGGCAACACCCCTCCTGTTGCGGTACTAGGCGTGTGTAGTGATGTGCACCAAGCATGGTCCAATCCTGAAGGTGCTTCAGGTTGCATACCTGTGCTGCAGTACTTGGTGCTGACACCCTATTGCATTTGTAGTCATTGCGGTTCCGCACAACACATGTGGTAGCGTAGCGGAGTTGTGCAGCATGTGGTGCTGCTGCTGTACGCGTTACGGGCTGCAAAGAGCAGTGCAATGTTCCTTGCCTGCTGCATAATTAACGAGTATACGAGTGACGCTGGCGGCAGTGCTAACATCAGCATGCATGCTGCGTTTTGAGGTTATCATGTACTGATCAGTTGCTGTGGGCATCAGTGTGTGCTCACTCAGTACTAAGGGCGTAACGGCGGCCAGCTGCCTACATGCAACGATGCGTTTTTCTATCTGTTGCAAGTACCATGCTGTTTCTGTCAAATCAAACTTGTGCGAGCCGTGCTCAATATTTACTTGGAACTCTAGTAGAGGCTGTTCAGCTGTGACTGCAGTGAGTGGCACAGCCTGTTGATAACTCAAGCCGAGTTCCGGTCATGCTAGCAATTGCCAGCGTGACCAGAACTCAGCTTGAGTCAAAATTGCCCGCCACTTGTTATTATCATCACTTGTAGAAGCCATGGTTTGCATTTGCTTATGCATGCCTATTTGAGAGTTGCATCAGCATGATTTCTTGATTTGTGTCTGCACATGCCTGCATTCCTGAAAGTTGCATGAGCTCTCGCAGCATTGCTTGTGTCATGTGAGTGCTAGCGGTGCTGTGAAGTAGCTGGGCACTGTTGTGCAGCTTGCATGCAGCCAGCTTTTGAGGGGCGTGTAGCTATTGCAACGTGCATTTGCACTTGCATGTGTCCTTGAGGTTGGGAACGCCGTGACTGTCTTGATTGGCAGTTGCACAAGCCTGCATTTCTAGAGTCCCATCGCATGTCAATGTACTCGTTTGTATCTGCACATGCCTACAGCTTGAGAGTCCAGTTGCGCGTGCATGTCATGATGCGCATTTGCACATGCCTACATGCCTGGCGTTCACATGGCTGTAACTTCAGGTTACAGATGATCTGCATGATTTGTTGTTGTACACGCCAGCGCTCTTGAGTGTCCCCTCTTGTGTGATTGTCTTTATCTGTGTTTGCACATGCCTCCATGCTGGAGAGTCGCATCACACTTTGATGGTCAGGATCTGCAGTCGCACATGCATGCTTTGCATGGGAACTGCATTGCAAGCAGTTGCCAGACACCTGATACTAGTATTACTTGTGATCGTCGTTATTTGCATTGGTGTGCCGTTCATGCTTTGGAGAGTTGCGTCAGCTCTTGCAGCATTGCCTGTGAGAGTGAATGCTGCCACATGTTGTGCGTCAGCGGATGCCACGCAGCTGCAGCAGTTATCACAGCTGTAATCATCGCCCACGTGTACAGGTGCAGTCAGCTCATGTGCGGTGCTGAAAGCAGCTGTGGTGCTGCACTGGTCTGAACATGTGGTGCTGCTGCTGTACGCGTTATGGGCTGCAAAGAGCAGTGCAATGTTTTGAGGTTCTCATGCACAGCTGCAGCCAGCTCATGTGCGGTGCAGAGAGCAGCTGTGGTGCTGCACTGGCCTGAACATCGGCTGCACCATGGCAGAGAGCCAACTTGCTTGCGGACAGCATCTCTTGAGGGTATCTGACTTGAGCCGTGCCAGGCCACATTTGTGTATGTGTTGAAAACCTTGCAAAGCTGGATTTCAGGCTGCTGCTACATTGAAAGGCGCAGCTTGGCTGTGACGCATACGCACACTGTTTTTCGATCCTGCAAGCACCTTGTAGCCGTTTCATACTGAGAATCCTTGTAGTGGTCAGTGCAGCGATGCATCTGCGTTGCTTTTCTAAATGTTGCATGCTCTTGCAGTGTTGCCTGTGGGAAGTGACTGCCCGCAGGCGCTGCTCGCAGCTGGGCACGTATATATTATTCTGTGTTCAGCAGCAGCCAGCTACTTCGGTGCTGCACTAGTACTGACCAGAGGAATGGCTATGTGATGGAAAGCCAGTGGGCTTGCCGTTGGCATCTTTCCGAGAGTATGGCGATGGGGTGCTGTCGGGTCGCACTTGTGTTTGACTTACCCAAATCATTGCCTGAGAGGCTCTGTTGCAGTGAGAAGCATGAGCTGTAATAACATTCTGCTGTCTTCCAGTCGTGCAAACTGTTTTCAGAAATTTGATAGTAGTACTTTGGAGTACCCGCCGCGGTGGTGTACTGCATGCACATTTGGTGCAACTCTGTGATTTGCTGGAAGTTTGATGTGGAAGAAAGGACTGCCTTGCAAGCTCTGCAACAGGCTAAGATGGTTGTAATGAGAGGTCTTTCATAAAACGGTTGTTTCTGCAATTCTTGCCCGGAGCTTGTCTGATGATGCGGAACGCTTCCACAACCGACAGGGCACATCAACCAGAGAACATGCAGTCCTCATGATATATGGCACACTGTACATCTCAAGCTACAGAGCAGCAACAGCAGCAGTGGCATCATCATCATCAAAAGCAGTCCTGCTGCCAGCTATCAGGGCTGCCTGAGTCCATCTGTACTACCAGGCCACATGCCATGTGGCCTGGCAGGCCACTGGCAGCTGCACAAGACGATGTACTGCACAAGACGATGTACTGCTACTGGGCCCCACAACACATTGGATGTGTTCAGCAGGTGATGCTGCAAGCCACATGTGATAAATGACGGCTGCCGAGCAGCTGTGAAAGACAACGGCTTATACCATATTTTACACACCAGACTTGTACTGGGCTTGCACAAACAGAGTCTGCCAGGTGCTGCTGCAGCTACAGACATGTGAACACAACTGGATCACGTCAAGTGCTGTGTTCAACAAGCAACAGTGTTGCTGCAAGCCAACTTGAGCCAAGTACACGTACACGTGATCCCCAAAAGGGCGAGGTTGTAGGAGTGTAACTCCAAAGCAACACCACCACCAGCAGCAGCAGGAGTGTCATGCACTGCAGTGAGCCTTTACAGCGCAGCATCAACTGCAAGAGTGGCAGCATCATGCCGGGGCCCATGCCATGGGCATCATGTGCATAGAGAGCTTCACCGTGCCTCACTATGGCCAAGCCTGATCCACAAACCATCCTCAAGTCGTCCACAGCGCCTGACTGGTGCATCCACAGCATGCTGCTGTGGATGACTGTTCAGTGGCTGCTCACAGAAGCTGTAAATGATGCCGTGGATGTGTTTTTAAGTGCATTCTATGGTTATTCAAGGACAGCACACCTGTGCAGCCGCAACAGTTGTACTGCAGGAGCCCCTCCTGGGGGGCCCCAGATGTCAGGTGCAGGTGCAGGCCTGGCAGGACACATGCACGGTAGAGGCAGACTATGCTACTTTCTTATTACTTATAATCGTTCAGCCGTGGTTGTTGTACTACTGCAGTTCCCTTGCAACCCTGCAGGACTGGGCTGAAGCACTTGGTGTGCCGATGGCACATCTTGCTGCCAGCACAAACTGGGCGCCCAATTGTAATAAATTTTCGAATCAAACGGTTTGTTAGAAAGAATGCGCCTGACAGCATTGGTCGCGCTCCTGACATCTGTTCAAACATCGTGGTTTGGAACTGACAGCCCACCCTAATGCGGAGCACCCCATGGCTGATGCAAGCGCAACATATGAAATTGAAGCTTTGACTTCAATGGACCTGCTTTCAACTGCGCCTGAGTAATGCCTGCGTACACAGCATCGTGAGGGGTTGCAGCGTACCTGCCGGGCTGCTTTTACAGCGATTGATGACGACATCTTCACGCAAAATATCACGTCGTAGCGATTACAATGAGTACAACAGGTTTAATGCAAGTGACCAGCCCAGGATCAGCCAGATCAACAGTGCTGCTACCAACAGCAACCATGGCTATGGGTAATCCTGGGCCCATCACTGTCGTGCGCCTGCTTCATTCGTTATATAGTAACTTTCGTTACTATATAAACATACTCTATGTTTCTAGCAGCGTTATTGCAGCGTTGACCACACTAGTGCCAGCTGATGCAGCAGGAGTTGCACAGCAGCAGGAGCAGCAGCAGGCATCCACAACATACATGCACGCCAAAGCACACATGTGTGGGCGGCAAATCCTGGACGCTGGATCTGCTATTGCACCAAACGTAAAGCAGCAGACAGCAGGTGAGCAAGCTGTGCAAGCCACTAGGCAGGTGGTGACATCAGCAGCTGACCCGAGCACAGCAGCGGACTGCAGTCCCTCTGCACGCATGTGCATCTTGTCCTGCAGGCAGTCAGCGGTGGATTTGTGAGGGGCAATCAGCCGTAGGGTCAACGCTTAGCCCGCAACAGCTTTGTCACGGTAGCGCAAGTGAAGCAGTGCTGTGTGGCATACTGAACACGCATGAATTCACATGTATGTTGTTGCGCATGCATGGCTTACGGATCGCATTTGTGCACATTTTAACACTGCGCAAAGGCTGCCACGGCTACATTCCTTGAATTAGATGCCAAGTTGTGAAGCTGCGCTGATGATGTCAAGCAACAACAGCACACTCAGCGGCTGCAACAGCTTGATGCCAGGTGAGAGGATCTGCTGCCAGGTGTACAGCAGAAGCACAGGTTCAGCGACAGCTACATGACCCCAGAGGCAGTGCACAGCAACGACAACAGCTGGCAGTGGCTGCAGTAGCATGTGATGGCACTAGCTGCTGCAGCGGCTGCCCTGCATGCGCACGACATCACGGTAACACTGGCAGCAGAAGCAGCAGCAGCACCTGTGATGCATGTTGGCTTGGGTCGCACCACGGGGTGCCTGCAAGCATCAATGCAGTAGCAGCTGCCGTTTGCACAGCACTCACCACACGTGATGGTTTGCTGCAGGTTCGTCCAGTGCATCGGGCTGTTTGCAGGCAAGCAGCCTGCAGCGCGACGGCTTTACTCGCGCACAACAATCTCACTGTCAACAACAGTCTGGAACTTGTTGACAGGTACGTGCAAGGTTGAGCATGCAGGGCGCCATCCAGTGTTCTGCAGCGCAACACAGATCGCATGCCTGCCTAGTGTCAGATCACCTCCGCAGCAGTAGCAGCGTCAGACTTGCGCCACATGTTGTGTGGGGTCTTGATATGCCAGTGCTTCTATGCTGAGAAGCAGCAGCAGCGGCCGGCCACTCCTTCAAGAAGCAGCGAAGTTGTACAATTCCTGCATGGGGGTTTGACAGCAGCAGCGCTGCTGTAGCAGTTGCACGTACAACACAGACCCCTAAAACACTTTGCTGCCTTTGTTGTTGCTGCTGCTGCTACTGCGACTGCTGCTGACTTGCCCAGTGCAGTGCAAGCTGATGTGCAGGTTACCGAGTTGCATGCGATGTGTTGCTGCAGCAAGCAGGCATCGTGGAGCTTTCATTCCATCAAATGCACGGTTTAGCAGCAGCTTACGGCCTGACACAGCAAGACGGGCTGCTGGAGTGGCAAGCAGCATGCTACTGACTGAGCAGCATCAGACAGAACACAATGGTTCAGGTTGCATGTGGCAGGTCACAGCATGGTGTTGCGTTGCAGGGACATAGCACATCTTGCGGCATTCTTGTCTGTTTTTGTGTACATGTGGCCTGGTACTACAGGTGCAGCAGGAGCAGCAGTGACTTGGCCTTGCAAGCTTTGTACCTGCTGCTGCTTCTGTTGCTGCACGCTGTGCTCGCGTACCCGGCGCCAGCGCGACGCGAAATCATCGATTATTGTTATATATCATTGTTGAACATGTTTAATCAATGATTCGAGGCTGGTTTACGCTATCCACAACTTCATCCACAAGTGTGCGAAGTTCATCCACACGCCATGTGGACCCAGACGGATGTGGATGGCCTGTGGATGGCCGTAGTCCGCTGTGGATGGCACTGTGGATGACCTGATGTGGACGATTTGTGGATGAGTTGTGGATGGGCCTTGACCATAGTGCCTGCACGTACACGCACGACGTAGCGTACCACGCAGTGCAACACACCGCAATCCCTGCGGTAATCTGCAGCGCCTTCGCACTAGTGCAACTCCAGTACTGCAGAACATGGGCGCCCTGCCTGTTCGCCTGCACAAAGCAGGCAGGAGCAGTCACACAGATGTGCTGCGCTGGGGTTGACAAGCATGAAGCACAGCGCATGTACGCTTGCCAAGCTGCAGTGCAGCTGGCTTGCGGGCAGCAACGCTGTGACGTCTGGTGGGCATGGGCATGCGCATGGCATTATGTGGCGCCACGCGCACACCATGCATGTCACGAGTGCTGTTGCGACGGTGTGTTTCCTGCAACGCCTTAGGCGCATCGCTGCCCTCCCTACCAACGCCAGGGGGTTTTTACCCGGCTGTTCACCCCGGATTAGGGGCTTTACCTGGTGCTTTACTCGGAGTAAACCCGGCAACCTGTTTACTCGAGCGGGTATCCGCTTACCCTGGCGGGTAACCACGTACTCTGGCCTTTACCCAGTGTAAACGGTGTATTACTCGGAGTAAACTCCAACACAGGTTTATCCGGCTGGGTATCCGCAGTCATTCACGAGTAAACTTTTACTCTGCTGCTGCTGCTGCCAGCAGTGCCCTTGATAACCCTGCCTGCTGCTGACTGTCTCGCCACAAGCACGCATTGTTAAGCGTTTTTGGTCAATTTGAACGTTAGGAACCGCAACACCCATTGAAAACACGTTCCACCGCTGTCACAACGTGTGACAGAATTCAACCTGCCTGTCACTGGCTTTGCGGCATGTAGGCAGGACCGTGGGCAGGCAACTTCTGCATTGACATATTCGTTCATTATGAAACTTATGGGGCGCACTAAAGCTGATCGCAGCTCCTTGCGACTAACCACGGGTGCAGCCCAGGTGCAGACGGCTCGCATCGAACGCCATGTACATGCCGACTCGCAAATATGGAAATGCAGATGTTCAACATACAATGTGTCATTATACCAGGAGCAGCATGCATCTTGAGAGGTTGCCAGGAGCACCGAGCTGCAACCACCCAGCTGCCTTGCAACCGCAGAAGCACCTACGATGAAGGTCTTGTGGGTATTCGGCAACAAGCGAGGGCGTTTTCATCCCCTGGATCGTCTGTATTGGAGGTGAGCACCAGGGGCTGCAGGGCAGACCACTGCTGCTGCTGCCAGCACCTACAGCACCTGTACTGTGGCACCCACAGCAACTTGCTGTATGAAACAGCAGCTTAGCAATGTGGGGCCGTTAGTTGGCACTTGCAGCATTCCGTATTTCAATTCTGATAATGTGAAGGCACTGTGGTTGTGAGCAGTCTTGAATAAAAACCATCAGAATGCGGTGCTGCAAGATCCTGTGCAACTGTATCATACACGTATGATGCGTGCGCATGTGCAGGCGAAGCCGAGGTTGCAGACATGTCTCAAGACAGCTGCATGACGACATCAAATCAGCACTTACACTTCTGAAGTATTTCTCCATGGCTTCAGGTGATATCTGGTCCTCAGCTGTCGCCCCCGCGGGGGCGGCCGCCCCATCAATACCACCACCCACATCCCAGCCCCGCGGCCTAGGGCCCCCGGCGGCTCTATGCTGTGGCAGCAGTGACGACTCCCGAGCCAGTGGTGCACAACCAGTGATAAGTCCTGCAGTAAAAGCACTATTGATCGTTGCTACAGGTGCGGCTAGTGTGCAGGGAGCAGCACACCACAGAGGATCGATGATACCTTTCCTGAGTCAGTTGGCACAGTTGCCCTTGGCAGGCTGCAACAGCTGGGTGTGCTGTACGTTGCACTAGGCAACAACAGCAGCTTCAGAGGCAGGTGCAACTGAGGCAGGCTTGCGTACATATTCTGCGCTGCTGCTTGCGCTTGATTGTTGGTTGTCAGTTGTGAAATGGATAACCATAACATCTGTACAAGGTGTTTTCTTGTAACCTGTAACTGACCAGCTCATGCGGCCTGCTCTGCCTGCTGAACTTTGTGCAGAGATGCCACAATCAAGAACACCCAAGTTCGTCCTTTTACTCCCAAGGCGGACACGGCTGTCCAGCATCAGTACCTTGAGTGCCTGCCGTCAAAGCCCTATGTGATCGCACGCTCAGCCATTGATCCGCTGACGGTTTTGGTGGGCGACAGCACTTGTGTTCTGGCTCTGAACCTGGCATGGCAGGTGATCAGAGATAGTTTGGTGTGTCACGCTGGTTGATCAGCTGTGTTGGCACAACAGCACTGCTATGTGGTTGCCTGCCAAGCGGGCTTTTTGCAACTTGCAACTTGTTGAACATGGTATGTATGCGAGTGATGACAGACCTTCATCAGAATCACTGGTGGGGTTGCTGTCTGCGTGCTCTGCTCTGTTTGGCATTTTTATGGAAGGCAGTAATTGATGCAGCGATCAGTGTCGTTGCATTGTCGGGCCATGATGCTTTTGCTGGTGGTGCTAGCAGCAACGTTGGCAGCCCAGACAGTAGCAAGAAGAGGAGAACAGCTGGGCATGGTACAAACGTAGCGAACAAGTGGCCTACATATAAATGTCAAGCTTTCAACGACGAATCTAAATCAATTTGAGCTGTTAGCAGTGGCACAGTGTGCTGCAAGAAAAGAGCTAAAAACACGTTGCCCTGAAGTGCCCCGACACGACTGTTACATATGTTAACTTGCGCTGTAGAGTGTTGCTGTGGGTGCTGCTGCCTGCACCATGCTTTGATGTGTATTGTAATTAATCTGGGCTTCCCTTGCTGGCTGATCAGGCACTGCAGTTCTGGTGTGCCAAGTGCCCTGCCGCTGCTATTGCAATTGCGCTCTGCTGCTTGGCGCTGTGCGCTGCACATACAGTTTGTACCATACCCAGCTGGAAGCAGCTGCAGCAGCAGGCAGCTGACAAGGGCCAGGAGCACGGGCAACAACAGCAGCAGCAGGTTGTCCCCTTCTGCTGTTGAATTTGTGCTGAGCACAGCTGCTTACTCGACTTGTTGGCCCAAGGGTAGCGGGGTAACCAACGATTACTCACTCGAGATTACTCCGACTGGACTGGCGAGTTCACATAACCCGCGAGTTAAATGCCCAAAAAGTTAAACGGGGCACACCCGCCATGGTAAAGTACGATAGCGAGGTAAAGCTGGTTTACTCCCTGAAGTTATCCAGCACGTTACCCGTGATAAACTACGTTTACTCAGAGTAAACCCCTGGGAGTAACTCGGTTTACTCGCAAAGCGCAAAGGTTACACCGTAATCCGCCACTGGGATCTGGAGTAAACACCAGAGTAAACCCCCTGGAGTAAACTCATTTCACTGGGGTTAAACCCCTCCTGGCGTTGGTAGGGCCTGGCCTGCAGCACATTGCGCACTGCTTGAGCCTGCAGCGTTGTCGAGTGTGTACGACGCATAACCATGCGGCAGAATTACGCAGAACAGAATACAGAAACAGAACCATGCAGAACCATGACCATGCCGGCCATGCAGACCATGCAGATCCATGCATCAGCCATGCATCTAGACCTGCATGCCCGGCAACTCGCCAGTAACCAGCACAGATCGTGTTGCTGCTGCCACCGCCGCTGGCTTTTGCAAGCAGCAAGAGCCTCCACATGCGAACTCCCTGCAGTCTGTTGACGTCTAACAACGCCAACCTAGGTACTGTGCACACGTAGAGAGCAGCTGCAAAGCATGCATGCGCACTGCTGCTGCTGCTGCTGCTGCTGCGGTTGATTCACTGGCCATGGCTGGCAGTCTAAGCAGTCCAGCAGCACTTCAGAGCCTGAACTGCGGAAAGCTGCGGTACATGCATGCACAGTGCTGCTGCTGCTGCTGCTGTTGGTTCACTTGTTGTGGCTGGCTGCCTACGCAGTCCAGCATTGCAAAGCAAAAACTGCATTGTGAACCAGAACTGTCATGCACTCATGGCCTCTGCTGCTGCTGGTGCTGCTGCTGAGAGGTTCTACAGCCAAAGCCTGCTACCAACAACATTCTTACTTCATTCACAAACTACAGCTCACTCACAGTGCTGCAGCAGCTGCACCAGTGGCAGCAAGGTGTTTCTGGCAAACAAGCTCGTAGCCTACCCGACCAGCAACTCGGCAGCGGCATGCAGCAAGCCCAGACAGAAAAATGCACAGCAGCAGCAGCAGCAGCAGCAGCAGCAGCAGCTGATGATGACAGTGCACCTTACATCAGTGTGCTGGTCAGCTCGGCGGCGCGCGCACGCATGAGCAACAGCTGAAGATCTTGTGGGAGTGACTGCCGCAGCAGAATCTGCTGCAGCATGTTGCAGGCGTAGGCTGTTGCAGGTGCAGGGAAGCTGCTCAGTGCTGCACCAAGCACAGGCTGTTACAAGTCTACAAGTGGTGGGCATGCATACTGGCTAGCTGCATCTGCTGGGTGTGGCAGCATGTGTTCATCTGTAGGGTACCACCCCACGCCGTGGATCCCGTGACGGGATCATTGCATGGGAGCAATGTGCGTGCTGCAGCTGCTGCTGCTTTGTCAAACATCAAGAGGCCTATATCAGAGCTGGATGAATTGGCCTGAAGCCCAGCGTATCGAAAGTGTTGCTGCAGGCACACTCCATTTGCTGTACTGCAGTAGGCACTGCACCCTGTAATGCGGCTGACAAAACCAAAACCAAACCCTTCTGAGGCTCCACTAACGACAGAATGCTGCGCTGACAGCTCTACAGGGGCAGTGGAAGCGCCTGGTCAAAGCTGTGCTGGCAGTGACTGGCCAGCACACAGGTGCTGCTGGGCACGTAAAGTTCCCGATGCATATCGACGTATAGCAAGCTCATTGATACAACAGTCGGAAAGACAATGTAGAAGTTGCTGTGCGTGCATGAAGCCCCAAAGATGCTCGCATATCAGCAGTCTGCAGGAGGGTGGCTTGCGTGTTGACGGGCGTTGACGTGAGGCTGCGCAGCTTGTCACAAACGTTTATGAAAGTCCCTTGATTACTCTGCAGTGGTACTTGAACCATGCATGCAACGTATGCGGGGAGCCATGTGCCTAGGTGTCCCGTGCGTGCCTAAACCCACTGGGGGCTGAAGTTGGTTAGAGGTGCAAAGCTTCAGACAGCGTCGGAATCGCCCCAGTCAGTCTTCCTTCTGACACGGCCCATCATCAAGATGAACAAGCTTTTGATCGCTGCGCTGTTCGGTCTGCTGCTCCTCTCTGCCCCGTTCGTTCGGGGAGAGGAGGCAGAGAAGGAGGACGAGTATGAGGACGACAGTGCCTCCGAAGACAGCAAGGGTGGCGACGATGAGGAGAAGGATGTGGTGGTGATCACAACAAAGAACTGGGACGACACAGTCAAGAAGGCACCCTTCGCACTGGTATGCAACCAGCACGCATAGAAACAGCTGATCATGGATGCATGATGTTCTTTAGAGAAAGTGCGCCTGCCTCGCACCACTGGCACGCTTCAGGTCCCACAGGCAGTGCAGCAGCAGCACTCGCCCTTCTCCGGCCTGGCTCATTCGTTCTTGCCCGCCTCGCAGGTCGAGTTCTACGCTCCTTGGTGCGGTCATTGCCAGGTAAGAGCTGTTTCAATAGGCGTCAGCCTCAGCAGACGGCAGATCGCTGCCCTTGCTCACTGGTAGTTGTTTCGCTGCTCCTGCAGAAGCTGAAGCCCGAGTACGCCAAGGCAGCCACTGAACTGAAGAAGTATGACGACAAGATCGTTATCGGCAAGGTGAGCTGAGCTGTGGGTGCCTCAGGGGCGAGGTTGTTGGCTTAACCACTTGGCGTGCTGGCCTTGCAACACCGCATGGAGTCCTACACGGCTGTCTATGTGTCTCGACGAAGCTTGGGGACTGTTTTTCATGGCCTGGTGGTCGCGTGTGAGCTTGCAACTACGCTGTTCAGTACTTGCACCAGAAGTTGCCGTTCGTTCCCAGCCCAGCACCTACCCATACGATCAACAGCTCTCTGACGATTGCTGTTGCGTAATTGTTTGTTTTCACATCGTATATGGGCAAGCACAACACAATGTACCATGCCTTGCAGCTTTTTGATCACAGCAGCAGTGGAGCACAGCCTTGCTGCTGTTCATCCTGTTGCTGTACCGCATGCAGTCACTGGTTGCTGCACTGCCTGAAAGCATGCATCCTGCAGGCATATCTGCGTCATCCTTTGTGCTGCTCACATCACAGCAGCTGCTGCCTGTGCTGTGCACATCAGTTTTGATCCAACCGCCGCACACCTGCGCAGCAGCAGCGGCGCTGCTGCCACTGTTCTGCAGCCGCATGTCCTGCAAGCCCTCTCTCTGACCCTTGTTTGACCGCGTTGACTTTTGTTTGACCGTGTTTGACCAGGTTGACGCCACTGTGGAGTCCGACCTGGGCCAGAAGTTTGGCGTGCAGGGCTACCCTACCCTCAAGTGGTTTGTTGATGGCGAGCTGGTGTCCGACTATGGTGGCCCCCGTGACGCGTGAGTTCCCCTTTGGCCTGATGTTTTTTGACTACTTTAATATGCAACAAGCTACCAATAGCCAACCATGCGCGCGCTGGAGCTGCACAAGCAGCATGGTACATCATGTAGCAGCGGAAGCAGTCCCTGCAGTACGTGAGTCATGATCATGATCTGCTGGCCAATCCTTTGCTGCCCTCATTCAGAATGCTTGCAGGCCACACTGAGCAGGCAGCTGCCATGTCACTTGCCTTGGTGCTGCATGTTGCTGTTGCTTCTGTGGAGCTCTGTCGCCAGCAGCTGCACACAGCAGCGTTTTTGCACCTGCCTGTGAGTGGCCCTTTTCATTCCACGCTGCTGCTGCTGCTGTTCAACCCTTGCAGCTCCGGCATCAGCCGCTGGGTGCAGAAGAAGACAGGCCCTGCTGCTGCCCATGATCTGACGCTGGCGTGTGTTGCTGCTGCTGTTGCTCCTGCTGATGTGTTATTTCCTGCAGCTTCGGCATCAGCCGCTGGGTGCAGAAGAAGACAGGCCCTGCTGCTCCCACCCTTGCTGACACGTGCACTTCTTTGCTGCGCTGCTTGTTTATTTCTGCAGGTCTGGCATCAGCCGCTGGGTGCAGAAGAAGACAGGCCCCGCTGCCGCCACTCTGACTGACACGTGCACTTCTTTGCTGCGCTGCTGCTGCTTGTTTTTCTCTGCAGCTCTGGCATCAGCCGCTGGGTGCAGAAGAAGACAGGCCCCGCTGCTGCCACCCTGGCTGACAAGGACGCCCTTGAGGCTGCTGAGAAGGGCGCTGAGGTGCTGGTGCTGGGCTACTTCAAGGACTTCAAGGTGAAATGCTTGGATATTTCATTGCATTCTGATCGAGATAATAGGACTGCAGATGATTTCATGCATCAGCTGTTGGGTGGTGGTGCTGAGAAGGGCGCCGAGGTGGTGGTGCTGAGAAGGGCTACTTCAAGGACTTCAAGGTGCGAAGAATGTGTTGTTCACGCTGTGAACTTGCAGGACAGCCGCGGTTCGCGTCAATTGATTGCCAACAGTGCACTGCAAAGCATAGTTTTGTCACTGTGCTGAGCTGAACCCCACCCCAGCGCACCGTGTCAGGGCCACAATCATGTTTTGCATTCCTGTTCTGCTGCTGCCGTTGTAGCTGCTGCAGTAATAAACAACAGGGTGCTGAGCACAAGGCCTGCATCAAGGTTGCCCAGGCCAACGAGGACGCCACCTTTGTGCAGACCATCGGCAACTGACAACGTATGCATCTGCTGCTGCTGCTGCTGCTGTTAATTCTCAACTGAACAGGGTGCTGAGCACGAGGCATTCATCAAGGTGGCCCAGGCCAACGAGGACGCCACCTTTGTGCAGACTAGCGACAAGGCAGTGGCCAAGGCAGCAGGCCTGGACAAGGCTGGCAGCGTGACCGTCATCACCAACTTCCCCAGTGAGTGAAAAGCAGCATCATTATGGTTTTTTCCAGTTTGGTTTGGTTTAGGTTGCTATGACTCTTGTGGCGACAAGCAGTGGCCAAGGCAGCAGGCCTGGACAAGGCTGGCAGCGTGACCGTCATCACACACTTCCCCAGTGAGTGTTTAGGGCCAGATCCTGCTGTACATCGATCAAAGTGGTGCACAGGCAGTGGTTGCCGAACAGGCAGTTGCTGTTGCGCTGAAGTTTCTTGTCCATAAGAGGGTGCTGGGAGTCCTGTGTCGTGTGCCAGCAGCAAGGCAGTGGCAAAGGAGCGCCAGATCAAGTTCAAGAAAAGCTGCTGCCCCCCACCATCTCACACCTGCTGCTGTTGTTACTTTTCTGTTACTTTCTTGTCATTTTGCAGACGAGGAGCGCCAGACCGTGGCCCTCAAGGGCAAGATCACCAAGGACGGCCTCGGCGACCTGATCAAGTCCGAGAAGCTGCCCCCCACCATCTCACACCTGCTGCTGTTGTTACTTTTCTGTTACTTTCTTGTCATTTTGCAGACGAGGAGCGCCAGACCGTGGCCCTCAAGGGCAAGATCACCAAGGACGGCCTCGGCAACTTGATGAATTACGAGAAGCTGCCCCCTGCCATCTCACACCTGCTTCTGTTGTTATTTTCCTGTTACTTTTCTGTCATTTTGCAGACGAGGAGCGCCAGACTGTTGCGCTGAAGGGCAAGATCACCAAGGACGGCCTTGGTGACCTGATCAAGTCCGAGAAGCTGCCGCCCACCATCGAGTTCAACGACCAGAACAGCCAGAAGATCTTTTCATCCGGCATTGAGAAGCAGCTGCTGCTGATTGCCAACGAGAAGGACCTGAAGGCCGATGCTGAGCTGTTCAAGTCCTACCGCAAGGTGGGTGTTACAGTCTAGATGTTCAGGGCTGTGGGTGTGGCTTTCACACAGAAGCAGCTGCAGCATTGGCAGCAAGGTGGATTCGACTTTCGCCGCTGCAGCAGCGTCCAGTGTTTCTGCCGCAGCATGCAGACAGCAGCCTGTGGTTGCTTTGCGGCGTGATTTTGTCCTTGTTACCAAAATGTGAATGTGTTTGCTTGTTTTGCTTTGACTTTCACAGGTTGCCCTTGAGCACAAGGTCAAGCTGGTGATGGTGACTGTGAATGCTGTCCAGTGTCACCATCTGATGTCATTATGTTGTCACTCCATGTTGATTTCTGTCACAGGTGGCCCTGGAGCGCAAGGGCAAGCTGGTGATGGTGACCGTGAACACGACACTTGCAACAGCCGTGTACATGTTGCAGTGTCATCTTCTGACGTTATTTTGTTGTCTTTTTGTTTGGCACTGCAGGTCGCCCTGGAGCACAAGGGCAAGCTCGTGATGGTGACCGTGAACATGACACTTGCAACAGCCGTGTACACGTTGCAGTGTCATCTTCTGACGTTATTTTGTTGTCATTTTGTTTGGCACTGCAGGTCGCCCTGGAGCACAAGGGCAAGCTCGTGATGGTGACCGTGAACATGGACGGAACTGCCAAGGACCCCGTCGTGAACTTCTTCGGTGTGAAGGCCGAGGACGCACCCGTGGTGGTGGGCTTTGAGATGGCCAAGAACAAGAAGTACAAGCTGAAGGGCGACCTCAGGTGAGGCCTGCTGCATTTGTTGCTCTGCTGCGCATTGCAGAGGCAGAGTACAAGTCTGCTCCCATTCCTGACATGTATTGCAATGCTGCCCTCTGCTGCACCCTGTTTGCGTCTTGTGTGCTGCAGCGACAAGGCCCTGGGCGAGTTTGCAGCCTCTGTCCTGGACGGTACCGCAGAGGCTGAGTACAAGTCTGCGCGTATCATAAGATCCTCACCCCCTGCTGCCCTCTGCTGCACATATGTTTTGACCCTGCAGTGAGAAGGCCCTGGGCGAGTTCGCTGCATCCGTCCTGGACGGCACCGCAGAGGCTGAGTACAAGTCTGCCCCCATCCCCGATGAGCCAACTGACGGCGGTGTTTCCATCATTGTGGGCAAGAACTTCGACTCCATTGTCAAGGATGAGGAGAAGGATGTGCTGCTCGAGGTGGGCATGCAGATCTACCGCAGCTTTTGCGCTTTCTGCTGGTGCCTGTTTGTGTATGTGCGTGCAAGCAGCAGCCAACTTATCAAGTGTGCATAGAAATGGGCTGCCTGTCGTCATCTTTGTGGTGTGGCGTCGGCAAGTTTTCAACTCCTGTTGTGAATGATGAGGAGAAGGATGTGCTGCTGTGAGTGGGCTTCTGCATGCTGCTCTCTTCTGCTATGCTGCTAACGCATCGCTGCCATGCGCCTGAGAGACTGTTGCCTGACAATGTGCTGCTGTTGCCTGCAGGTGTACGCCCCGTGGTGCGGCCACTGCAAGGCCCTGGAGCCCGTGTACAAGAAGCTGGCCAAGCGCTTCGCCAAGGTAGGAAACAATTTTAATTGATTTGCAAGTACTAGATAACAGCAGAGCAACAGTCGAGCAATGTGGACTGCAGCGCAGCAGCAGCTGTGTGCAAGAAGCTGGCTAACAAATCCTTCAAATCAACAAGGCAGCAGTCATGCTGCAGCAACAGCGCAGATGGCACAAACCAGCAAGGGCCTGCATGACTGCAAGTAGTGAAGCAGCTGCTGTTGTTTACTGTACGCGAAGCAGCAGTTGCAAATCCCACAGTAATCAATGCCTTCTCATCGTTCGCATGCCGTACTCATGTTGTGTCAATTTTACACGTGCAGGTTGACACCGTGGTCATTGCCAAGATGGACGGCACTGAGAACGAGCACCCCGATGTTGAGGTGAAGGGCTTCCCCACCATCATCTTCTACCCGGCCGGCAAGGACGCAAAGCCCATCACTTTTGATGGTGGCGACCGCAGCCTCAAGGTGCGTTTGGCGCATTGTTCCTTCTCTTGGCGCACTGTTTCAATTTTTTGGCTGGGGTCTTGCGGGGTCTTGTGGAACCAAATATGTCTGGTCTCTGTTCTTCTGCTTTGTTCTGCTGCTCTGTAAGCTCTGCAAGTACATTGTTAAATCTAATTTAATCAATCTAGCATCAGCTGCTCACTACGCCTTGTTCGAGGAGAACAATGTCAGCAGATATTAGTGTCTGCCATCACGCACTTCATCTCCTGTATCAGGACGCTGACACACGCTCCTGTAGCCCCTTGTGTTCATCGTGCTTCCTGCAGGCGCTGACCAAGTTCATCAAGAAGAACGCAGTCAGCAAGTTTGAGCTGCCAAACACTCGATGACACCTTCCTTGAATGCTAGTCTGACACATGTGCTGCTTTGCCTTTGTGCTTCCTGCAGGCTCTGACCAAGTTCATCAAGAAGAACGCAGTCAGCAAGTTTGAGCTGCCAAAGAAGAAGAAGAGTGACGATGGCGAGAAGGATGCCGAGGAGGAGGACGACAAGAAGGATGAGCTTTAGACTGTGAAGTTCAATCTTCTCAGTGTGAAGTATGGACAGCAGCCACCGTGAAGTTCTCAGCAGCGGATGGTTGGCTTGGGGGTTGGTGGTTGGGGCAGAGATTGGGAAGATGCAGAGAGAGTGAGCGAGTGTGAGTCTGGTGCAATAGCTGCGGCGGCAACAGTTGAAATGGCTGTTGCTGCGCAGGCTGTGTCACTGGGTTCTTGCGAGTGGTTGCAGCTGCGCTCACGTACAGATCTATGTGCAGGCGCGCCGCACAGACAGCAGCATCACACGCTCAGGATGACTTGCGTGTTTCTTTCGGGCATTGCAACTCGCTGCTGCTGCTTGCGATCTGGCATTCCTTACATCTGTCAGTTGGCCGTACGGCCGCTGTGTCAGCAGCAGCAACAGCAGTTGATGTGGGGTCAGCAGCATGCCTGGCCAAGGCAGTAAGGCTGCTGCAGGGTGTTGGGGTTTTGGGCGTGCCAGCAAAGTATGAACATACTGACCGGAGCTCGCGTGCTTTGTTTTGTTTGCTCATACGTCAACATGCTCAAGCGGTAACATGTCAAAAACCAGTTCCTTGCGATGTGCCTTCTGGCAGCATGTTGCAGGAGTGTTTGACTGCTGCAACGCCAGCTGATGGCATTGTCATGGTTGCCTTCTTGCTGCTGACTCAGCTGCTGCAGTACTCTGCAACACACCGCTACCTTAAGCCCTATCCTGCGAATGATTGATAGCAATATACAACAACCTTACTGTGTTGGAGCAGGCGAACAAGAATGAAGGATGCTAGTCTCGCTGTGCACGGGCAAACGGCAGGTGTGAGGTTTTCCCGCGCTCCCATCATAGTGGAACAGCGACGCCACTCTGCATAGGTTCCGCAGCATAGACAAAGAACTAATACATTACACGTTTTTGCATATCTTTTGCACTCTAGAAGCCCACGACCGGAGCGCAAGCAGCGTGACCTGTTCTGGTGCCCGAAGCTGCAGGCCGCGCCCTACCACTCTGAGTGGACAGTGACATACATAAGCAGCACACGCGTTTCAGCACCTAATATCTGATTGGGTGGTTGCTCTCCATATGTCCTGTACACCTGTGTGACTGCACAAAGTTTGATTGCGGTGTCCTGCACACAGAGTCGGGGCAGCCCAGTTCTGGAACAGCAAGACGCAACAAGCCATCTATTCATTGCACGAGGAATATAGTGCCTGGTTTTTGAATCCTGGCTAAAATGGCTCACCGGAGGCTTCAACTTGCCGCGGTGCTGGCTCTGGCTGCATTCGCTGTGGCGCAGGTGCGTGCCTGCTGCGGGATATAATCTCAACAGTAGCATTAGCCAGTTAGCGTAATCTAAATAGCAATGGATGCCATGAATAGGTCGACAGTAGATGTACTGCGCGAATTACGTACCACTGGACAGACAGTAGGACACTCTGCGCTCAATCCGAGTCAGTAGGAAGACAGCACATCACTCAACATGATTGCATACAGACAAAACTGCCTCATTAAAATATCTATCGTCCCTGTTCAGTCAAATACTTGTGCCGAGTTGATCTACAAAGCAGCTACGCATGGCCAGTCTATCTACTGCAAAGAATCGTGTTGAACATGTGGCGTTTTCGAAGCTTGCAGCGGGTTTGCGAAGGCCTTGGCCCAGAGCAGTAGCAGCAGCTGTGTCTGTGCTGGTTGCTGCAGTAGTGCTGGGCCTAGCCTCACATCTGTATCTGGAATGGAAGGTTGTGTAGCAGATTCGTGCAGCATCACTATAAGCATATCAACCCTGCTGAATAGCATCGGCATGCTTGCAACAGACACTGCACACCAGAAAAACACGCCGACCACAGCGCGAATGACAGCAGCAGCAGTGCTGGGCACTGTAAGCTTGCACTCATTTTGGGCCTCTTCCCCACATGTCTTTAGGGGAGAACACATTTTCACACTTCCTGTGCTTCTTCATAACAGAACATGTTCCCACTGCTGCTGCAGCTTGAGCACTGGCAGCTGCACTGGCAGACTGCTCTTGCACCGCAGCCCAGCTTGCCTGCTGCCTCCTGCTCCCACAGCAGCACTGGCATGCAATGACCCGCAACTAACACAGGCTTTGCCGCCATTGCTGCTGCTGCTGCTGCTGCTGCTGCTGCTGCTGCTGCTGCTGCTGCTGCTGCTGCTGCTGCTGCTGCTGCTGCTGCTGCTGCTGCTGCTGCTGCTGCTGCAGGCCAGGCAGATCTCACACCTGCCGGATGCACCAGCCATGTGCCCGCTGGAGATGCGCAAAAACACACGCTGGGGTGTGGCCACAGCATCCTACCAGGTGGGTTTTAGGCTTTTGAGGTTTTGGTTGTGGCTGCTGCTGTGGTTTAGGACTGCCATGTGCCCGCTGGAGATGCGCAAACACACACGCTGGGGTGTGGCCACAGCATCATACCAGGTGGGTTTCAGGCTTTTGAGGTTTTATGTGGCTGCTGCTGTGGTTTAGGACTGCCATGTGCCCGCTGGAGATGCGCAAAAACACACTCTGGGGTGTGGCCACTGCTGTTGTGCACAGAACACCAGTCAGCAACATGAGAGAGAGGCAGCAAGACAGCAGCAGCAGCAGTGCAGGGACCGGCTGCAATGCTCACAGCAGCAGTGGCTGCAGCAGCCAGTAGCGCTGTGTGTAGTGTGCTGCTTGAGCAAGCACACACTAGCTGTATGTGGCACAGCAACGGCAACCAGGGCAGGCCAATGCGCAAGTTGTAGCTGCTCTGCAATGAGCTTGCTGCATGCTTACGCATTAGCCTGGCTGGTTGCTGTTGCTGTACCACATACAAACTTTGCCTCCTATGACGGCAGTGTGTCCGTTGATTTGGTCGTGACATGGTGCTTGACAGCCGCTGCTGTAGCTTTATGCAGCAGCAGCTGGAGCAGCAGCAGCAGCAGTCCACCTCATCTGAAGCGATTGGTTGCAGCTGCTGCTGCGGTGCAGGTGGAGGGTGAATGCAATTGGGGTGGGCACACACCCAGTTTACTTGCAGCTCCCATAATTCACTGCATTCTAAGATCCCTCAGTTTCGGATTGCTGCTGCTGCGTTGCAGGTTGAGGGTGGTTGGAATCTGGGCGGGCGCACACCCAGTGTGTGGGACACTTTCTCCCATGCTGGTTTCATCAAGAACAATGACACGGGTGACGTGGCATGTGACATGTACCACAAGTACCCCCAGGACTTCAAGCTCATGCGCGAGCTGGGCATCAAGCACTACAGGTGACATGTTATTGTGTGTTATTTTGTATGTTATTTCCATATTATTCTTTTGGAAGGACAGCAGAATGTGATGGTGGCGTGGCATGTACCACAAGTACCCCCAGGACTTCAAGCTCATGCGGGAGCTGGGCATCAAGCACTACAGGTGAAATGACATGTTATGTAGTGTTACTTTATGCTATGAGGCAGCAGAATGACGATGACTACTACTCTTAGAATGGCAGCAGAATCTTTGCCTCGCACACCGGAGTGTTGGTTGCTCCCCTGCTTTCTGTGTGTGTAGCAAGCGCCTGGTATTTACACCACAAGCGCTGACAAAGCATCATAGTAGCTTTGACTGTTACATAATATGTTACGTAACACATGTTATGCCCTTGCAGGTTCTCCTTCTCCTGGAACCGCATCCTGCCGCAGGGCGGCAAGGGCACACCAGTGAACCCTGAGGGCATTGCTTTTTACAACAGCCTGATCAACGAGATGATTGCCAACAACATCCGGCCCTACGCAACCATCTTCCACTGGGACCTGCCTCAGGTAGGTGAAGCAGCAGCATGTGACGTTTGCTGAGCAGCAACCGAGCAGCAGCAGCAGCTGTTAACAACATCAGGCCATATGCCACCATCTTCCATTGGGATCTGCCTCAGGTGAGTGTGTTGAACTGTATAGCTATGTGAGCGGTTGGTGCCTGACCATGTACAGCAGCAGCACAGGCAGCAGCAACATTTGCCAACAACATCAGGCCATATGCAACTATCTTCCACTGGGATCTGCCTCAGGTGTGAAGGTGTAGAATGCAATGTAGCCACATGTGCTGTGTACCTTTGTGAGCAGTGGTGCCAGAGTAGTGCAGAAGCAGCAGCAGCAGCAGCAGCAGCAGCAGCAGCAGCAGCAGCAGCAGCAGCAGCCTTTTGTCTCAACATGCTACTTTCAGCTCAATAAGCAGCAATGTCTGCCCCAGCCTGGTAATCCGCTGCAGCATCTCGCACATCCTCACACTGTGAACTTCCTGGCCGCCGCTGTGAACTCTGCCATGAACTCCGCAGGTCCTGCAGGACAAGTACCAGGGCCTGATCGGCGAGGAGTTCATCGCGGACTTTGTGAACTACGCAAACGTTCTGTTTGAGAACTTTGGGGATCGCATCCGTGACTGGATGACCTTCAACGAGCCCTGGGTGACCTGCGTGCTGCAGGTGGGGTTTGACACATAGTGGTTCTGTGATGTTGCTGGTCCTACAAATGCTGCTTGTCTACATTGATGATGCACAGTCATGCTGCTGCTGCTGCTGCTGCTGCTGTTCGTTGGTTGTCGTGTTTGCCGCTAGTCACGGCTGTGGTGCAGCCAGTGATGTACGGCTTTCATGAAAGCAGCATGTGGAACACGTGCGCAGAACACCGCATGTGCTGACCCTCTTGCTGCTGCTGCTGCTGCTGCTGCTGCTGCTGCAGTACGGCCAAGGTGTGTTTGCTCCTGGCATCCCAATGGGTGATTGAGGGCATGTGCTGACGTTTCTACTGCTGCTGCTGCTGCTGCTGCTGCTGCTGCTGCTGCTGCTTCTGCTGCTGCTGCTGCTGCTGCTGCTGCTGCTGCTGCTGCTGCTGCTGTCGCAGTACGGCCAAGGTGTGTTTGCTCCCGGCATCCCAATGGGTGATGAGGGCATGTACAAATGCGGCCACAACCTGCTGCGCGCACACGCCAAGACCTACGAGCTGTACCACAAGGTGACAATAGCACTGCTGTTACAGTTTGTTGTAACGTTTGGCGTAACACACATGCCTTTCCAACATGAAACAAACTGTTGCATTATTCTGCGTAACACACATGCTTTTCGAACCAGCCTCTGTGTGGCGCTTGCAAAGCCTCAAGAGCATCACATGCGTACTGTGTTCAATTGTTGACAAGCTTGCTGTCTGTTTGCTGGAACGGCCATGGGCACTCGCCAGCAATGCAATGTTTTCATTTCAAATGACTTTTGCAGGTGCCTCAGGCCAAGCTGGACAATGCCACCTTTGCTGATGCAGCGAGGGGCAAGGTGGGCATTGCCCTCAACATTGAGTACCTGGAGCCCCTCACACTGTAACATGTTATTTTTAATTTGAATTCCTGCAGGTGCCTCAGGCCAAGCTCGAAAACGCCACCTTTGCTGATGCTGCAAGGGGCAAGGTGGGCATTGCCCTCAACATTGAGTACCTGGAGCCCCTCACAGAAGCTAAGGAGGACGTGGCTGCTGCCAACTATGGCCTGGAGAAGAACCTTGGTTGGTTTGCTGACCCGCTGTTCTTCGGTGAGTGTGGTATTGGATGGTATGTCCTAAAACATAGTGTGCGCAAGTGGTGTGCGTGTTCTTTTGCAATTTGTATGTGTCCACATGTGTCCCTATGTTGCTGTTGTTGCTAGTTATGGCCTGGGAGGAACTTTGGCTGGTTTGCGGACCCGCTGTTTGTCGGTGAGTGCACTGCACTATGGAGAATTGTGTCCCTGGACAAAGTGTCCGTCACCGTGCATTCTGTATTTTTCTCTGTTGCTGCTGCTGCCAACTATGGCCTGGAGAAGAACCTTGGCTGGTTTGCTGACCCACTGTTCTTTGGTGAGTGTGATGGTTTCCCGTGGTGTGTCCCTGCATATTGTGGCGCGTGTGTGTCCACATGTGCCCCTATGTGCCCCTGTTGCTGCTGCTGCTGCTGCTGTTGCTGCTGCTGCTGCCAACTACGTTGTGAGCAAGAACCTGGGCTGTTTTGAGGACCCGCTGTTCCTTTGATGAGTGCAATAGTGTGTCGCTGTGCATTGCAAATGTGTGTCCCGCTCACTTCTGCTGCTGCTGCTGCTGCTGCTGCTGCTGGTGCTGCTGCTGTTAGGTGACTACCCCGCGTCCCTCAAGCCCTGTGCCAAGGATGTGCTGCCATATAACTCAGTTTCCACTGCAAGCCTACTGCTGCTCACAGACTATTACTGCTGCTACTGCTGCTGCTGCCGCCAGGTGACTACCCTGCATCCCTCAAGTCCTGTGCCAAGGATGTGCTGCCATCATTCACGGCTGAGGAGTCCAAGCTGCTGAAGGGTAGCCTGGATTTCCTGGGCATCAACTTCTACACCGGCAAGTGAGTGTTGTCAATGACATGTGACATGTCATATAACATGTTACATCAGTCATAAAACTGAGTTGGCATATGGCTGTTGTAAGGAGCCTAAGCTGCTGAAGGGCAGCTCAGGGCTCCGCAACCAACAAGTGCTCGGTTGAGACCCGCGAGCAGGATGCAAAAGGCAAAGCATTGCACCCAAACCCTGTGCCTGAACCCTGCTGCTGCTTCACCCTGAACCCTGCTGCTGCTTCACCCTGAACCCTGCTGCTGCTTCACCCTGAACCCTGCTGCTGCTGCACCCTGACCCCTGTAGGTTTGCCAAGGGCTCTGCAACCGACAAGTGCTTGGTTGAAACCCGCGAGCAGGATGTGAACGGCAAGGACATTGCACCCAAACCCTGTGCCTGAACCCTGCTGCTGTGTCATATTGCTTGCTGTAGGTTTGCACAGGGCTCTGCAACCGACAAGTGCTCGGTTGAGACCCGCGAGCAGGATGTGAACGGCAAGGACATTGCACCCAAACCCTGTGCCTGAACCCTGCTGCTGTGTCATTTTGCTTGCTGTAGGTTTGCAAAGGGCTCCACAACCGACAAGTGCTCGGTTGAGACCCGCGAGCAGGATGTGAACGGCAAGGACATTGCACCCAAACCCTGTGCCTGAACCCTGCTGCTGTGTCATTTTGCTTGCTGCAGGTTTGCAAAGGGCTCCACAACCGACAAGTGCTCGGTTGAGACCCGCGAGCAGGATGTGAACGGAAAGGACATTGGGCCTCTTGCTGAGTCATCATGGCTGCGTGTGGTGCCCTGGAGCTTCTACAAGCTTCTGAAATACGTGCAGAGCAGGTGCGGTGTTGTTATAGCAGCTAGTAACAGTTAGTAACAATTGGAAATGCTGTGGAGTGTGGGTAGCAGTTACAAATAGCGCTTCAGTTGCTGTCGGTGCCCTGGAGCTTCTACAAGCAGCAGCAGCGGCAGCACATGTTGCATGTATTGCTGCTGCTAATCAGTGCTGTGTGGTGCTTGCTGACTCATGCCTGTCCCTGCACTCCCTGCACCGCTGCTGCTGCTGCTGCTGCTGCTGCTGCCAGGTACGACCCCAAGCAGATCATGATCACAGAGAATGGTGTGTCAGCACCCAAGGAGGACTCCATGTCTGTGCAGCAGGCCATCAGGGACGACTTCAGGGTGAACTACTACAAGTGAGTGGGAAGTTCACACTGTGAACTTGCGGCTGAGTGTGAACTTTAACAAGGCGGCTGTCACTGAAGTGCCTGACAGTTGCAGTCAGCAACCGCTTGCAAGGCCGCTGCTGTGTTGAGCTGCAGTCCAGCTATGGAAGTTGTTATTCTCAACAAGTTCTCACTCGCTGCTGCTGCTGCTGCTGCTGCTGCTGCTGCTGCTGCTGCTGCTGCTGCTGCTGCTGCTGCTGCTGCTGCTGCAGGGGCTACCTGGACTACCTGTGCAAGGCCATCTCTGAGGGCGTGAAGGTCAGCACCTACTTTGCATGGAGCTTCATGGACAACTTCGAGTGAGTGCATGGTTCAATTTCTTGCGATGTTTACTGGTTATTTGTGTTTTTTGGTGTTGATGTACCCAAGGTGGCGTGAAGGTCAACACCTACTTCGCATGGAGCTTCATGGACAACTTCGAGTGAGTGCAAGATGCTGCTTGTGCAACATTCTGTTGTGTGTTTTTGGGGTGGTGCACCAAAGGTGGTGTGGAGGTCAGCACCTACTTCACTTGAAGCTTCATGGAAAGAAAACTTCACGTGGGTTGTTACACCATGCCTTGCACCGCGTGTTGGTGTTTGTTGGCGTGTCTTGATGTAAGCATGATCATAGCGCACCATGACGTGTCAGCACTTTGAGACGCTTTGCAGGCGCAAGGAGACTTTGCCTGCTAAAGCTAGTAATTTTAGCGCGGTGCAGTGTAAGCTAATATCTGCCTCAAGGCCTGGGGCCTACTCTGCAGCGTGAAGGCTGCAGCCAGCGCCGCAGCGCCTTTCCGGCGCCACCTGGATGCCGTCACATGCATTGCTGCTAGAACTCACACAGCTGCGACCGCTGTGGTTTTGTTGCTCTGCAGGTGGCGTGAGGGCTACAGCCAGCGCTTCGGCATCAATCACGTGGACATTTTACCCTGCCGCCATGCTAATGATTCTTGCTGTTGTTGGTTGCCGCATGCTATGTTGTATTTGTGCAGGTGGCGTGAGGGCTACAGCCAGCGCTTTGGCATCAACCATGTTGACTTTGACTCTCCTGAGCTCACGCGCACCACCAAGGACAGCGGCAAGTTCTTGTCAAAGCACTTCTTCAGGGTCGGCAGGTGCGTAAAGATCAAGCCAAGGTTCAGTTATACTACGAGCTGATCTGATATGTTACTTAATTAAAACTACACATTTGGGTGGGTGTTGTGTACGTGCATACAATTCAACACTAAGGACAGCGGCAAGTTCCTCTCAAAGCACTTCTTCAGGGTCGGCAGGTGAGCTGAATTATCGGCTCGCTGGGCTAGTGCCTTAGGCAGGTTTCAGTCCTGAGATGTTTGTATTGTATTGTGTTGAATAACGATGAGATTCAACGCACTGCTCTGCCTGTGCACCACACAGCATCCCCCGCTCCTGAGTCAGTGTGCCTGTTGGCGCTCCTTGTGCAATGTGTGCATGGGTGGTTGTAATCCCCATGAGCCTTGTCTGGCTCCTTTGTGGGTGGGCTGTGGCCCTCCTTTGGTAATGTACAGGCAAGCCTGGCATGCTGATCCCAGTGTCTGAATCTCTTTGCTTGAGCTCCACACACTGCGGCATACTAACGAGTTGTCCGTCTGTTTACATTATATTCTAATGTGCAGGGGTGGCGGCGTTGGCGCGCGCAGGCCCGGCGGCCGCAAGCCTACAAAGGAGACTCCTGCAGCAGCCAAGCCTAAGGAAGCCCCTGGTGCAGCCAAGCCTGCAAAGCAGCAGTAGATGCAGCAGCCAAGCCTACTAACGGTACCCCTGCAGCAGCGCAGCCTGCTAAGGAGACCCCAAAGGCAGCCAAGCCTGCCAAGCAGCAGCAGAAGCAGCAGTAGAGCCAGCTTGTAGCAGCAACGGGCTTTCAGCACTTTCGAAACTGGAAGTCCTGGCCTCGCCGGCTTGAGTTTGGCAGCTGCTAGCACTGTGCTGTGCTCTGACTCTGAAATTACAGAGAGACAGGGCTATTTGAAAAGGGCTAAGCAAAGGGTGCCAGCAGGCAGGCTTGTGCTGCAGGTTTGAGGCTTTGGATACATGGGCCAACAGGCTTGGATGGTAGTGTGAGAGAAAACCCTAAACCCATTGTGTAGTCTGTTTGCATACCTTGGCAGGCTGTTTTTGGCAGCAGAGGAACCCAATCCCCGCATTTGATTTGAGTGGAAGAAGCGTTATTTGACCTTGTTTGACTAGCAGAATAACACGTTGTAGTATGTCAGAATACTTGCTTGAGTACACTGTTCCACTGTCACTGTAAATTTACAGTGACAGTGTGGTTGTAACACCCATCGGCTAGTACCACTGCTGCCGGTCCCTCTGCAAGTCTTTGCGAGAGGTGCTCTTGGCCTGGCTGAAGGCTAAACACAATTGAAGCCAGTGCGCTAGCTAGCTCTAGTGCAGCATGCCAGTGCGCTAGCTAGCTCTCTACTAGACTGACTGAGTCACTGGCCGAGTCCTTGATGGCTGATGGAACAGGTGGTTGCCCAATGAGCCTGTCATTGGCGCAAATACGGGCTGTGTTCCCGTCGTGCAACACACGTGTGTTGTGCACAAATAGTGAAGCCGTTTGTGAAGATTGTTACACAGTTGCCAGCCCAGCTAGCCACGTCCAAACTACAAGAAGCTCATGAACATGCAACACAACAGTCACCCTGTCCAGAAATTTAACATCATACATGCAGGCTGATTGCTGACTACCTTCTTGCCTGGAATCACAGGAATGTCTGCAAGCGGGATAATGAAATAGTGCTCCCTCCCCTTCCCCCTTCGCCTGTTCATTCAGCCGCTCCTGTGGGGCACGGGGCCGATGGCGACGTTGCTATGGCTTAAATGGTAACATGATGATGATGATGATCATACATGCATTTCTCAGTGAGGCCTGACACAATAACACCAGCAACTTGCTGATGCCTTTAAGGCATGAACACCATGAACACCAGGACAGCCATGCAGATGCATGGGCTGATTGAGGTGCGCAGAACCTGCTGCTTATGCGTATGGCTCCAAATGGAAGAACACCACGCAGCACTGCCGCCTGACTCTGCAGCAGTGCAAGGTACAGCCAATTTAGCATTGCAGCAGCCATTGCTGCGGGTGGCTGTACCCAAAGCACTGCAGTAGTGCACTTTGAACAAGTCGCTGGTGATACAGAGCAACACATAAAGGGGGTAGATGGCGCAGCGAGTGCAACACAAGCTGTTGCCTCCAATGCTACGTAAAAGAATACGTATTAAATAGGTATTTGACGTGGTATGTCGAGCATTGCAATGTGGGCACAAAGCAACACCCGAGGTTTGACCAGTGGTCATATGTAACAAAATATGCGTATGCAGGCAGTGAAGTGCCGGCATGTGTACAACAAAACATATAAATAATTGCAGTAATTGATAGTGGTAGTGGTAATTGATGTCGTAACCACAATGTACGGGTAACAGCAGTCGGCGACAGCAGCCAGAGAGTCAACCAGCAACAGGTGCTGCCCCTGCACGCGGGCATGCCGCAACTTGCAGGAATGGCCCTGCTTGCAAACCGCCGCTCCTGCAAAACAACCAGAAGTGTTTTGCAAGGCACTTCGCAGCTTGCAGGAAACGTCGCCTGCTTGCAGGAAACACACAACCACGAAGCAGTTGCCGGTTTGAGTGCCATCACAACCCTGCAACCTCCACTGTATCCTCTGCTGTATGCTGCACTTGCAACGTTGCTGTTTGCAAGGCACCAGCAAGCAGTCAGGCTGGAAAACCATAGAGTAAGGTAGGTGTGATGTATGTGTGCTGGCAGCTGGCCAGACAACAAGCAACCAGCAACACCAGCACACAGCAAGGTGACACAGCATGAGCAGCCACTTGCTGCCATGCTGCTGCTGATGCAACCCCGACATACACAGCGAACCAGCCAACAGGCGCATGTAGTTTCCCGCATCACACACACAAGCTGTCGGTCATCAAGCGAGCCAGTGCCGGTCAACGGTCAAACCTCCCGCCCAACCTAAACTACTGGTCCTAACCTACGGCGTTCATATTATGAACTCAAGTACACGGCGAAGCCTAGCTACCTAAACCTAACTACTGTGGATTGCGATCCAGCAAGGCAAAGCTATGCTGCTGCAGCAGCAGCAGCGCCACGTGACTGCTGCAGCGTATATCCGCGGACAACACACTGCATGCAGTTGTTTTGGGCAGTGCATAAGAAACCTGGAGAGAACCAAAGATCAGCTGAGTGTGCCGGAAGTACGCTGTGCCAGGCGCCCCCAACAGCGTACACGCTACAAGCTGAAACAGCCTGCAGTCACGTCTCCACCAAAAACAAGTGCTGCAAGTTCCAAAAGGTGTAGTCAAAGCTGTGGTCAAACTGACACGGTGTTTGAACAACACGCTGAGGTAAGGCACACGCACCGAGCAGGGATGAACAGAGCACGTCATGCTCATGTGCACAGCCTCCTGCGCAGCTTGCACCATGCCGAGTGCTGCAGCAGCTGAACACTCTGCTACCTCAATGCATGCGCCTGCACCTGACAAGCAACCACAAACCACAGCAATGTCTTCTCCGCCTGCTGCCTCCAAAATATGCCACTTTGCTGGCTGCCTTGTGAGCATGCCACCAACATGCGCAAGTTGGTGGAGTTGGTGCTCAAGACGCGCGCCGCAACGCATGTGGCCAAAAGGACTGCAGCTGGCAGCATTGCTGCAGACTCCACAAATCGCTGAGGCGCATCGACACTTAAGCAGTGGAGCGCACTCAGTCGTTGCGGCCCACCGCAGCATACTGGACGATGCCTTCCAACAAGCGTGTGCACAAACTCAACACCCACTGATGCTCTGCACACATGGCCAGAGTCAAACATGTGCCGCTGTTGATTTTCAAACGCCGCCGCGGTCAACCAGAGCATGCCTATAGAAAGCCTACACA
The DNA here is from genome assembly GCA_030272155.1 of Tetradesmus obliquus. Lineage (NCBI taxonomy): Eukaryota > Viridiplantae > Chlorophyta > Chlorophyceae > Sphaeropleales > Scenedesmaceae > Tetradesmus > Tetradesmus obliquus. The sequence goes on along the minus strand of CP126207.1, from coordinate 1,559,780 downwards.
GGAACCAGTCGGTCAGCGCTGCCCCAGCAGCAGCATCTGTAGCTATCTCAGGGCAGAACTACTGCCGCCTGCTGCACCTATGCTGAGTATGTTGCGTCACCACGACCTGTCCTGCAAAGTAACGGCCCCTGTAGCTACCTCAGGGCAGAACTACTGCCGCCTGCTGCACCTATGCTGGGTATATTGTGTCACAGCGGCCTGTCCTGCAAACTAACGTGGCAGCAGCAGCAGCAGCCAGCATGCACACACGCGCATGTATGCGCAAGCAGTAACATGCGCAACACATAGCTAGCCGTGCGTGACTGCTGGGTAGGTCAAGCTGCAGTCAGAAGTGATGTAACAACAGCAGAACGCAGCGTGCAGGAGGCTCAGGACCCTTGTGTCCTGGCTACTCGTCAGCTACTGACATGAAACGTCACAAACTCAAGCGCTGCAGCCTGTCAACTACCTAAGCATGTGCCTGTGGCTGTGCTGCGACGCGAAGCCATGCAAAGGTCAAAATCGAAAGTCACTGCTGCCTGCCGCCAAACCACATGCAAGTGAGCCTGACTGGGTTGTGCTGTCTATGCAGGCCAACAGCTAAAGGCCTAGCAACTAATGCTGTGTGAGGCAGCACACGTGCTGAACCCACACTGTGTGCCAGATCCAAGTGAAGCAAATGTCTGACTGACTACCAGCTGTGCTGCAGGCAACAGCCCCCTAAGCAAACACCCAAACAGTGTGCATAATGTCCTGTAACTGAAGCAGCTGCTAACTGACTAGCACCTACTACTGTGTGGGACTGTGCCTGTGCTAACTCTCACAGAGTGTGCACGAACCCTGCACCTGAACCAACAGCTAACTGACTAGCACATATTGCTGTCTACAACCGCGCCTGTGCTAACACCAACACCGCGAGCATGGTTCGTACGCCCTCAGCAACAGCTGACTGTCCTCAGGCCTCCCCTTTCTGCGGGCCTGTGCATCTGCCTGGCTGAAGTCTAGTGCTGCCCTGATTGTGCCTCAACCTACAACCAATGCACAGTATGCACAGGCAAAGCAATACACAGGAGATTGGAAAACTGCACACCACACACTGGGCATGCAGCTGCATGATAGCTCCTGGGACCATGCCAGTAATGTGTCGCGTTGCAGCGCAAAACATGCATGTGTGGCGGCGGCTGCATGTTGTGCTCACAAACGAACATCAACTGAGCAGCAGGATCGCAAACGTCGTTGTCCTGCAATGCAGCTGAGGTGTGGTGCACACAACAAAAGCCCTACTAAGGCAATAACCACACTGCCCCCTCCAGCTGTGCAGTGCTGAGGGCCGCAACAGCAGCATCACACCCCTGCTGCTGCTGCTGCATCAGCATTGCACCCTCGGCTGCACACGTTATATGGTGCCATCCAACCAGTGACCCTGACCCAAAGAAAAACCTCGTGCAACATCAGCCACCAGCGTCACCTAGCACACACAAGCAGTAAAGACAAAGTTGAGGCCTGGTGCTGTTGCAAGCGCGGCAGCAGGCTGCGTAGTCATTTCTGGCCCCAGCCAATCAGGCTTTGGGCAAAAAGACATGCCAGCAACACCGGGTGTTGGTCAGCACAGCACCTGTTGCAGCGCTGCGCGCGACGCATCTGTTGATGTGCCACCAACACCTGAGCCTCACACATCACCGCCACCCAGCCACAGCGATCACCTCCAAATATCCTCAAAGTGTAAGTATGAGCATTCAAAGCACGCAGCAGCACCAGCTCGCGCTGTTGGCATCACACAACCGCATTCTGCCATGCACAGCAAGGTAGCAAGGCCTGTGGACAGCAAATACCACTGAAGATCACACACACCCGAGCATGCACGAGCTGCATTCATCACCAAATGAATACGTAACACACAGCAGCGACGCATGCTCCAATCACCCGTCACACCGTTGCAGCTCCACATGATCAAAAATTGCAGAACACATGTGCAAGCACGACACAGCCCGGTCCCTTCTTCCTTTAGCCCAATGTCAATGCATGTGCCGCGTAGCTCTGCAATGAGCGTTGCTTGCACGATGACAGAGGCATGCAGTGGCGTGGTGTACATATCAGAGTGAGAGCACGTACTTCACAATGTGAAGTAGCAGCAGGCTAGAGCCAGCCAAACCAGCAGCTGCAAAATGCTGCAGCGTGCATCTTCCAGAGCATAGGAATCCCACCAACAAAAGCCAAGCAGTAAGCGACTGCAGAATGAAGCAGCCAAAGACCCAGCAGCCATACATAGGTGAGGTTTAAGCGCCCACGCGCGGCGTATGTCTCAACATGTGCTGCAGTAAAGCTCAACTGCAATGCTCGTGCCCCTGAGTGCACTCCCTGGCAACCAACCTGCCATGCCTGACAATAAATGTGCAGGCAGGATACGCATCCGGGCAGGACACATGCACACGCTCACATGCTGTATGTATACGCCACCTCCAGTAATTGTTATTATGTATGATAATGCAGGCAAGCGACCGCAAATACTGCGGTCTGCAGCTGCTAAAACCCACACACCGCCACACCGCCGCAGCAAAACCTTCCGTGCGTGCCACCACACCCACACAGCATAGTGGTACAGACCAGATGTAACGTAATTGATAACATAATCACCAGCCACACATGCCATTGCCACATCTCATACCAGACCAAACCCCCACCAGCTGTCACATGCAGTACCTGCTCTGCAAGCTGCCATAAGCAGAGCCCCATGTCCTGCCCTACGCAGCAGCATGCCGCCCTGCTCTGCATGTTGAGCCAGGAAATCAGCACCACAAGAGCTGCACTGCACTGCTGCACATCCTATCCTAGTGGCAGCATGCCGCCCTGCTCTGCATGTTGAGCCAGGAAAACAGCACCACAAGAGCTGCACTGCACTGCTGCACATCCTATCCTAGTGGCAGCATGCCGCCCTGCTCTGCATGTTGAGCCAGGAAAGCAGCACCACAAGAGCTGCACTGCTACAGTCAGCAGCATGCCGCCCTGCTCTGCAGAATAAGCCTGGCAGAATAAGCCAGGAAATCAGCAATATACCATCATTGCCGTGACAAGACATTATCCCGGTGGGGGTGCTGTGGTGTACTGCCAACTTTGCCAGTCGCTGTGTTTCAGAAATTGAACCCAGTGCTGCCCTGCACCAGCAGTGTGCAACGCGCTGTGGGTTGTGTGCATAGCAGCAACAGCAGCACAGCTCTCAACACGAAGAGTGCAGCTGTGCCGGCACACAACGACATACACAGATCGAGCACAACCACCCGCACAACACAGAGCTGTGCACGCACGCTCACGCAGCAAAAGCACAATCATGTGCACAACAAGCACATGCAGAGCTGGTGTGCTATCAAGCACACACCTCTCCTCGCAAACAGCTGGTTTGCCAAAGCTACGGTCATGTAGCTGCAGCAGCGACCGCATGTCACAACAGCACACCAGCAGCTAGGCGCCCGCATGTTTTTCATGCGCAACAGCCACCACAGCTGCAAAACCAGCACGTCGGCATGCAGGTGTCTGCATGTTTTAAGATACAGCGCTGTCACCAGATCATCTGAGGCATACTGCCAGCCATGCAATACCAACATGGCCAGATGCTACAAGTTGTGGTGAGAGACCCATCATGCTGCCGTGCAGTCAGCAAATGCAGTCAGCAGCTGATGATCATCATCAGCTGTGGCATACTGCCAACCAGGCAATAACCACATGGCAAGATGCTCCACGCTAGCCTGCACAATTCGCCAGGCAGCACTGACAGTGATGGGCCGGTGATCTGGCAGCTGCACACAGCCCAGCTACAACCAAGCCCTAGGTGATGTGCAAGCGCAACACCGTTCTACACTGCTCGTTGAACAGAGCAAGTCTCTCAGCAAGGAGCATGCAACAGCAAGCAGATACACAACAGTCACCTACGCAGCACGTGGCATCAGCAGCAGGAGGTACCCTGCTACGCCATCGACACTGCAGAACAAAGAAATTGATAGTAGCGTGATCAGCTGATGAGAGCTGTCGCGAGTCAGGTCAGAAGCTGGTAAAAGCTGTCACGAACTAGCCACCACCAATGCAAACAGCCGGGGGAGAGGTACAGGGGGCGGCTGTCATTGCAGCTGGGTCGCAGCCACAGGCGCAAAAGCAGCCACATTACTACTACTACATCTGCTGTGAGTTGTCAAGACCTCGCATCAGTGACATAGCATACTAGTGTTGCGCAAGGATACAATACAACCCATTGTGATGATAGTAGCAGACGCAGCACTCGGCACAGTCATGCGATACAGTCTGTTGATATGCCTATTGCGCTAACACTGCATTGCTCTGCCAGCCACACAACCAGCAGTGAGCATTCACAAGAGCGCAAAGCTATGCCTTTGCCCCAAACATACACACACAGGACGATTCTCGACACCCCTGGAGCCAAGGCCATAGGTGCACTGCCATGTTGTCAGGCAGTCAACCCTAGTTTCTACAACTCAACACACACCTACACACAGGCCAGCAGCATGCATGTGCATGCCGCACATCAGCAACATGCAGTGCGTGCCGGCAGCAGGTCAGCTCACAGGCAGAGGCGGCTGCATTCAAGGGGCAATCATCATGTGCATCAATCATGGTGCAACCCCGGTCGGTGATGTGTCAGTTCTGCAGTCCAGCAGTCAGCACTTGCAGGACACAGCCAGCGCTGCACCAACAGCTGCTGTGCCTGCCAGTGCCTCACCTGCCTGCTGTCATGTGCCCAAACAGTGTCATAAAGAGTCAGCACGCTGTGTCCAGCGTGTGGGCTGAGCTGCGCACAACAGCAGCAACAGCTGAGCAAACATATGGGCGCTATTCCGCCGACACAGCCAGGCACAGTCATATTCAAGTCCACGGTCACGTCAGCGTCAGTCCAAGTCCCACAGTCAAAAGAGCAGAAGCGCGACCCACGCTAGTGAACCAAGAAACCAACCGCAAAGGCAATAACACCACACCAAGCCATGCCATAGCAAAGCCATGCCAAACAACACCCAGCACATGCGCTACATGCAACTGCAGGAGGGTGTGACAGCAGCAGTGCCTGCACCAGAAGTCCAAAACTACGTGCTGGCAGCTATGCCGCTGCTGCAAAGAAGAGTCAGGGCTGGTGCAAGGCAGTGCAGCACAACCAGTCAGTGTCGAGGCAGCCGAAGCACCAACGGTAGAATGCTGCCAGGCATGTGTTGAACACGGCTGTAGTAATGTATCACGTGACCTGCAGCACATGCACACCCTCCTTGCAGTGCGTGCACTCGCTCTGTCAAGTCAGCAGTAACATCCTCACTGCATGTCGCCATGATGAAGCCCATGCCTACTGGTATGCAAGAAGCACGAGGCACTCCTCCCCTGGCACTCAAACTGGCGCTCCTTTTGTTGATGCACCAACATGCATGCACCATGGTAACACCCTACGGGATTTCCCTGCAGGCACAGGAGCACCATCACCGCCAGAACACAATCGATGCAATGCCCCTAGACAACGGCACTTCCTGCAAGACGTCCACAGAGCCACCTTTTCCTAGCAAGCTTTCCTGCAAAGCATTGCTGCCTCTACGCGCTGTTGTGGTCCTGCAAGCGCGACTGCAAGCTGTTGCTGCATGCTTGCAGGATGCAGGCACAGTGCTGCATGCTTGCAGGATGCAGGCACAGCTTTAACAACAGTCAAGGCATGCCAGCCGCGCCGGCAATACTGCTGCCACAAAGCACAAGCGAGAAGGCGATTAAGGGCCTCTGCCACAGTCAACCAGAAACAAACTCTTCTACCCATCCTGCCGCGGTCGGGTGTGCCCCCAGACAACACAGTGTGCAAGCAAGGTCTCGTCTGTCAAGCTACTGCGCAATCCACAGCCAGAACCACAGTACAACAGCACAGCCACAGATGGCAACAACCAGTCCAGGCGTGCAGTTGCAGGGTTGCTTTGCTGTGTTTGCGCAGAAAAAACTTTAGTTGGTCAAAGACAAAGATCCCACCCAGCGTCAGGTGCACCAGCACAGCCCTAAAGTCTAGTCCAGCGCAGGAAAATAGAACATCTGTGCCTGGCCTGCATGCTGTTGCATGCTGCAGGACGCAGCATACACTCAACTGCTGCTCTAGCTGCTGCAGTAGCCGGCATGCCAGTCGGCAGCAGCAAGCCATAGCAATGATAGCTGTCATGTCATGAGTCAAAAGCCTCTGTGCAGTTATGGATCACTGCTTTGAGTCAAGTGATTGCGTTGGGCGCCCTCTCTGTCATGTTCATTCTTGTCCCCTCCTGAGTGCAGCCAGCAGTACAGCTGCTGCTCACAACAGCTGCCCACCAGCCGGCCATGGATGCTGCCTTCACCGTGGATAGTGTAACGATGCATCCTCCGTGTTTTGGGCTGGTTGTCGGGCCGCTACTGCCGTGGCTGAGCGTCTTCCACATGGCGGGCAAGCTGTTGTTAGCTGAGTTGCTGCTGCTCGCTGGCCTTCTCAGTTATCTGCAGAAAAGCGTAACATTATGTCAGAACAAATTTTGGGTGCGTGACAGGCTGTAACCTGTGCTGGCATCAATGTACGCACTTGCTGCTCCAGCTCCTCCAGCCAGGACAGTGTCACTGCCTTTGAGCGTGCCTCAGGAAACAGGCATCGTGCAGACTTGAAAGGCCTGCTCAAGCGCGCGTGTTTACGAGCATCGGCGGCAGGCCTGGCCTGCTGCTGCTCAACACTGTGCTGCCAGAATTGATGCGACTGGCTGCTGACGCTGCTGGCCGTAAGCGGCTGCGCTCTATCTTTAGGGTCAAAAGGATCAGTCGTGCACATTTTGGGCAGGTCGCACTGCGCGGCTCAGGGGATTGAGGACAGGATGGCCAAGCAACTATTTTCGCTGATTCAGGTCTATCATGAGCCACTTTGTCTAGCGGATATATTGGCGCAAACACTAGTCCAATAGGATTGCGAGGCTTTTTTGCGTCCTTGCAGGCACTGCTGGCAGAACAGCCTCAGTCAAACACTGCGCATTAACAACTGCCAGATACATGAGGCACCGAACGGCTTAGCAAAACACGCGTCGTAAAACACACAATATCAAAAAATGCTCCTCTAAACAAAGGACCTCTGATTGCGTACTGTCGCAGGCGGTAGAGTGCCTTGCTGGCATTACTCTGTCGGGCGTTCCCACGGTTGGACCCAGCACTACGGGTGTCTCGACGCCTGTATACTGAACAAAAGAGCAAAAGTGCTGTAAGGCCTTGCTTGCAAGCAGCGTCACTGAAGGGCTGGGGTGTCTGGTCTGGCACCACACTCTGGTGGCCGTCACCTGGGCCAGATGAGCTTGAAACAGATCGAGAGTCTCGGCCACGCTCATGCTGAAATCACCGTGAGTCAACACTGAAATTGGTTTACATTTGAGCATCAAACACATGACAAGCACCATTTTGCTCCGAAAGGGCCGCCCGCCCCCCCCCCCTGCTGCTGTGGAGCAAGCGCTGTGAGCCCACCGGCGTTCACCCAGTGGCACTGGCAGGAGTGTCAAACACGTTTGATAGAGAGAGATGAACGAACAGACCACACCGCATGCCATGCAGTGCAACACTAGTGTGGCAGTACTGCCTGTTGACAGGCAATTGCCTACATTGCTATATGAGTTCATCCTTTTACATCACGTGGCACAGCCTCACAAGGCTGCTCGCTGCTGTACAAACACTTAAGAGAAAACAAAGATCTATGCGCCACGGCAGGACAGGACCACGCTGCTGTGTCAGGCGGTCGAGCACAAGGAGACTGATGGTCTGTGTCGCAGCACTGCAGTTGCAGCTGCAGCTGAGCCAGCTGGCTCACCACACATGTGCAGCTGCAGGTGGTGTATCGGCTGGTGTACCCGCGTGGCGCACATGTGCAGCTTGGTACCTACTTTGTAAGCTCACATGCCGCACTGGTGTGGCACACCACCACAAACAAGTGCCAGGCACCTGCTGCTGCAGGGAGCTGGAGCATCACCAGCAACAACACCATACAAATTGTGGAACAGCCAAGAAAGTGAGCACTCCACCACCACCACCACAACTGTCCTACTCTGTTGTACGCCCACCTCATCAGCCAGCCCCGTTCCTGTGCTGCTGCGCATGCACGTGCATGCCGCGCAACCAACGTCAGACACAATCGATTGCACAGATGATTTGTAAGGAGACCACACCTTGCCCCATGCATGGCTGCCGGTGTTTGACTCAACACGCCAAACCAATGGGCAGCTGCACCACCGCAGATCTGCGGGGCTGCTGCTGCTGCTGCTGCTGGAACGCACAAATTCCACCAGCAAGGTGCAGCTACCCTAGCGCAGGCATCACACAGGCAGCTTAGGCGCGGGCGCCAAAGAAAACATGCTTTGCACAGCATGCCAGCTCGCTGCCCCACATATCTGGAAGCACCTGGCAGCACCAGGCAGTTACACAACCAAGTCAATACTCCCAGCCGCATTTGTTGGTCAAAAACACAACAGCACACAAACAGCCCACACAGCCTTCGAAACACACAGCTCAAAGCAGCTTATGTGGCGATTGAGCAGACACTCACATACCCCAGAACCCCTGTTGCAAACACAAACCGCTGATGTGAGGCCCCGGCATACTGTTACCTTGCCTGCAGCGCAGGACCTGCGAGTTGTAGCAGCGTGTAGGGCAAAGTGTGACGACAGCGCCAGCATCTGCACACAACCACCCCCTTCTAGGTACACTGCTGATTGCAGTCATGCTGTAAGTATGGCTGTAAGTATGGCTGACACGAAAATACCAGGCAACATCACCCAACACAGTCATCAAGGCAGCAGTGACAGTGGCAGTGCAGCCGTGCAGACGTGGCATGGCATAACATGTTATGCTGTGGTGTTATTCAGGCAAGGTATTAGGGTTTCACAGCTGAAGCGCCAGCATGACTCAACCCTGAACTGACATGAGGAGGCCTGCCAGAGGTTGTTAACAACGGTTAACAACATTGTTTGAGCTGCATACGCAAGCACGCTCTCTGCAGCAGCAGGCATGTTGAGATGCCCAGCAAACGATCTGTTGTTCAAGGTGCATACGCAAACGCGCTCTGCAGCAGCAGGCGTATTGAGATGCCCAACAAACAATCAAGCTGGCTCCACATGTAGCAGGGCTTGCGAATGGCAGGTCTGCTTCTTGCTTTGTAATCAACCTGACTCCAAATCAAATGGCACGCAAACACAGGGGCCCGACTTTGAACAAACAGGGTTCAGCACCCCTGCAGAAAACCCCACCAACAGGTTTCATCACAAACAGACCAAAGCATGAGTAAGATCACACGCCTGGCTAGCTGCAGCAGCGCTGACCACACTGCCATGCAGGCAGCAGCACACAGACACCTCGCAACTTGCCGCAATCAACATGCCTTGCCGCACACCTGTCCTGCAGTGCAAACATTATTCTCAACCTGAAAAAGTACTGCTGCTGCATTGGCAGTAGCCGGGTGAAGGGAGCCACGAGAGAGAGGGAGCAGTAAAGGCCTAAACCCCGCCTGCGGCAACACCCCGTAGCATACAGGGACACAATGCACAAGTACATGTATAACCTTGACCACACAACAGCACCGCCATAACCCGTAACAACACGCAGCACAGACGGGCTCCCCGCATAACCTCCTCCGGATTCATCCCTCCAAAACTCAAACCCCGCAGAAACCCCAAAACCCTGCAGCGTCACAAACCAACCGCAACCCTCCCAGACCAAACCACCACCAATAAACGACCTGTCAAGCAACACAGCAGTGCTCACAAACCGCCATTTGGAAGCAATGCAGCAAAGGCCTGCAAGCCTCCTAGTCCTGCACTTGCCCCTCCCAAGCCGCCTCCTAAACCGCCTCCTAGGCTCATAGGCAAGCTGAGGCCACCCAAACCCAAAGCAGCAGACCCCCCGGCATTGCTGCTGCCGCCAGCTGCTGCCCCAGCAGCACCAAGACCACCAAAGCCCCTGCCTGCTGCTGCTGCTGCTGCAGGGGCGCTAGCTCCGGCTGCTGCTGCAGCAGCCGCCAGCACACTTGCTGTCTTCTCCTCGACCTGCTTCTCCTGCATGAGCAGCTGCAGCAGCTGCAGCAGCTGCTGCTGCTTCTGCTGCTCGCCCTGCTGCTGCTGCTGCTGCTGCACTGGCTGCGGCGACGACAGCGCACCAGCTGACCCCGCTGGCGGCATCCACTGCTGCTGCTGCTGCTGCTGCTGGCGCTGCTGCTGCTGCTGCTGCAGTGCGCCCCACCCTGGCGAGCTGCTTGCAGGAGCAGCAGCAGCAGCAGGGCGAGCAGCGTTTGAAGCACCGCCACCCTGACCTGTGAGCCAGCTCAGTCCATTCAAGCCAGCAGCCTGCCGCTGCTGCTGCTGCTGCTGCTGCTGCTGGGCTGTAGCTGCTGCAGCTGGGCCCTGCTGCTGCTGTGCCTGCATGCCTGCATTCTGCAGCTCCAGCAGCATCATCAGCTCCAGGTCATTCTCATCCAATGCAGGTTGCTGCTGCTGCTGCTGCTGCTGCTGCTGCTGCTGCTTGGGGCCAAGCCCGAGAGAGGCCAGCACTTTCGAGCCAGCAACAGACAGCGGCTCCCCACAGATCAGTGCAGTCGCTGCTGCCGCTGCTGCTGCCAGCGCATCTTCTTCTGCATCTGTGCCGCCAGCTGCTGCTGCTGCTGCACGTGCTGATGGCGGCTGCACTGGCAGGCCTGCCTTGCTAGCAGCAGCAGCGGCAGCAGCAGCAGCGGCTTCCAAGCCCATCTCCTGCTGCAGCGCCTGCTGCTGGTGCAGCAGCTGCGACTGCAGATCATCCAACTGCCGCTGCAGCGCTGCTTGCTGAGCCCGCTTTGCAATCTGCTGATCACTCAGCTGCTGCTCAAGGAGCTGCTCCTCATACATCAGCTGAATCAACTCCCCCAGAAGCTGCTGCTTTGCTGCCACAGCCTCGGCGGCTGTACCGCCCCCTCCAGCAGTACCAATTGTACCGCCTGCAGTACCGGCCGACAGTGCAGGGCCAGCAGTCATGGCTGCTGACTTGCTGCTACCACTGCCAGGCCGCGACGCAGAGAGCGGCAGCTGCTGCTGCATGCCTGCCAGCCCGCGCTGCATACCAAACTGCTGCTGCTGCTGCTGCTGCTTTAGCGCCTGCAATCGCCCTGCAAGTGCAGCATCACCTGCTAAAGAAGCGCCCTGAGAGACGCTTCCTGCTGCACCACCTGCAGCGAGCTGCGCAGCAGCGGCAGCAGGGCCTCCACCCGCGCCGCCAAAGCCGTAATCCAGCAGCTGATTCAGCAGGTGATTACCGTCCATGCCTGTGCTCGCTGCTGCTGCTGCTGCTGCTGCCGGCTGGCGGCTGTTGCCAGCAGCACCACCACCAGCAGCAGCCACGCTGCCCAGTAAGCTATTCAGGGCCTGTTGCAGCACACTGCCTGCATCGTCAGCAGCAGCAGCACCAGCAGCTCCCCACACGTCATTTCCAGGACCTAGCCCAAAAACCCCAGCCGCCCCGAGCCGCTGCTGCTGCTGCTGCTGCGGGGATGCAGCAGCAGGCTTGTACGTCACGCCAGGGACGCCTCCAGGTGCTGCAGGCGCTTGATTCCTGGCCCGCAGAGCAGCAAGCGCCTGCTGCTGCTGCAGACTCAAGGGTGCCGCCACTGCTGCTGCTGCTGCGGGGTCTTGATCCATGCCTAATGCACCACCCCAGCCGCGCTTCTGCCCATGTAAACCCTGCTGCCCAAAGCTGCTGCTGTCGCCCTGCATCTCCTGCAGCTGCTGCAGCATGCTGTGCTGCTGCTGCTGCTGCTGCTGCAGCATGCTGTGCTGCTGCTGCTGCTGCTGCTGCTGCTGGCCGCCGTACTGCTGCTGTCCATTGTACTGCTGCTGGTTGCTGTACTGCTGTGTAGCGTGCGCTACAGCACTCAGCAGGTACAGGTCATCAGGGCCTTGTGCTGCTGCTGCTGCTGCTGCTGCCGCCGCTGGGTCCTCTGCATACTTTGTCATCGCCTGCTGCTGCTGATGATGATGCTTCTTAGATCGCTTCTGAGGCCGGCTTGCAGGAACAGGCGCAGCAGCTGCTGCTGCTGCATCCCACTCCATAGGATCAGCTGCAGCACCATGCACATCGCTGCCATAGCCAGCAGCAGCGCCCGCACCCGCAAGCATTGCAGTGAGCCCTGCCAGGCCGCCGCCGTAACCTCCGTTGCCTGCTGCTGCTGCTGCTGCTGCTGCTGCTGCAGCATCAAGGCGGGCCATACTGTTGGCCCTGCCTGGTAAACCGCCGCCGCTGCGGTGGTGGTGCTCCGAAGCAGATGCTCCCTTTGACCGCTTGGCGGCTGGCGCGCCGGCGCCGTAGCTGTTACTTTGACCGCTGGTCAAACTGCCGTAGCCGCGGTCAAACTTGGCTGACTGGCGGCCGGAGGCGGGCTTGGGCTTGGCTGCTGCGGGCTTGCGGTTTGACTTGAGGCCCGCACGGCGGCGGCTGTTGTGCTTCTGCAGCTGGCTGCGGCAGCTCCTGCAGGACAAAACAAAGGATGAAAGCATAGAATAAGATACAGCATTTTGAAGTGTTTGGGATCTTGGTGGTGCGGTCATATGGCAGGTGATGCTTCTGCAGCTGACTGCGGCAGCTCCTGCAGGAGGAAACAAACAAGAAAAAAAGAGTGAAGGATACAGAAAGTAGAGATGAATTGAGATCATGACAGAGCGGTCATATATCAGATGGTGCTTCTGCAGCTGGCTGCGGCAGCTCCTGCAGGACGATACAAACGTGGCTACAAATGTGAATTTGCATGATAGGAGTTGCAGAATGTAATTTCACGTGCGACAACATGGTGTGGTCATGTAGTAGATGAGGCTTCTGCAGCTGGCTGCGGCAGCTCCTGCAGGGCGACAATAACACTAACAGCATAACAATGCAGCATCTCATCTGCTATAACTAACAGCATGACCATGTGCTGAGTGCAGAACAGCACCCCAGGCAAGGTGTGCAGAATGTTGATGAGCAGACTCGAGCCGATCCCACCAACACCTTCCAGCGCACCACTTGCTGCCATCAAACAGCATGACCATGGACTGAGTGCAGAAAAGCTCACAATCCCACATGTGCAGCATTTTGATGTTATATCTGCCTGACTTGCATAATCCCACCGCCACCTCTCATCGCACCTCTTGCTGCCATCAAACAGAGACACCTTCTCCAACCGGCCACACTGCTGGCACCACCGCACCAGGATCGTGGGCACCTTCGCTGGCTGCTGCTGCTGCTGTGCTGCTGCGCCTCCAGCGCTGCTGTCGCCTGCTGCAGCAGCAGCACTGCTGTCCTGCGGCTGCTCAGCTGCCTGTGAAGAAGCTGGCTTCCGTTTGCGCTTGCGCGAGGAGCCGGGAGAGACCTCCTCAGCAGCATCAGCAGCAGCAGCAGCAGCGGTGCTGTCTGCGGCAGCATCCTGATCTTGCTGCTGCTGCTGCTGCTGCTTGCTGCTCTGCTCCTGCTGCTTGTCCTCACCACCATGCTCATCAGCAGCACCGCCTGCATCCGCATCTGCTGCTGCTGCTGCTGCATCCGCATCTGCTGCATCAGCGGTGTCAGGCGACATGGGCGCCTTGCTGCTGCTGTCGCTGCTGCCTGCATCAGCCTCTGTATCTGCTGCTGCTGCTGCTGCTGCTGCTGCTGCTGCTGCTGCTGCGCCGCTACTGCTGCGCGGCTTGCTGCTGGTGCCCTGGCCCGAGGTATCACCACCCTGCTGTGCCTCACCCTCACTGCCTGGCTGCTCCTCTCCTGCAGACTCTGCCGCTGCTGCTGCTGCTGAAGCATCCTGTGCTTCTGCATCTGCCTTCTCCTCTTCTCCCTCCTTCTCCTTCTGCTCCACCCCTTCCTCCACATCCCCCTCATCTGCTGCTGCTGCTGCTGCTGCTTCATCTGCAGCATCGCCTGCTGCAGCCTCATCAGCATCGTCCTCATCTGCTGCTGCTGCCGCTGCCTCTGCTTCGCGCTGAAGCTTTGCAATGGCTTTTGGGTCGGGGATGCAGATCGCGTCAGCTGATACGTGATCCGCGCAGATCTTGTGCCGCTGGTTGTACATGCGCTGCTCCAGCAGGTTTGCACAGCAGCCTGGGACCTGCAGGCAACATTTTGAACAAAAAATAACAGCTTGTGGGTTTGATGCTTTAGCTGGTGAGGCATCTGCCGTTGGTTGTACGCGCGCTGCTCCAGCAGGTTTGCACAGCAACCTGGAACCTGCAGGCACAAAAGTGAAACACAATGTGTGTGATGATGCTTTTGTTACTTGTTGCTGGTGCGGTATATGCCGCTAGGTTGTGCATGCGCTGCTCCAGCAGGTTTGCGCAGCAGCCTGGGACCTGCGGGCACAAAAGTAACACACAGTGCTTGTCATTTTGGCGCTTTTGTTACTTGTTGCTGGTGCGGTGTATGCCGCTGGTTGTACATGCGCTGCTCCAGCAGGTTTGCGCAGCAGCCTGAACCTGCGGGCACGAACGTAACACACAGTGCTTGTCATTTTGGCGCTTTTGTTGCTTGTTGCTGGTGCGGTGTATGCCGCTGGTTGTACATGCGCTGCTCTAGCAGGTCTGCACAGCAGCCTGGGACCTGCGGGCACGAAAGTAACACACAGTGCTTGTCATTTTGGCGCTTTTGTTACTTGTTGCTGGTGCGGTGTATGCCGCTGGTTGTACATGCGCTGCTCCAGCAGGTTTGCACAGCAGCCTGGGACCTGCAGGCACAATGGTAAAAACACAGTGCTTGTCAATTTTATGCTTTTGTTACTTGTTGCTGGTGCGGTGTGTGTCGCTGGTTGTACACGCGCTGCTCGAGCAGGTTTGCACAGCAGCCTGGGACCTGCGGGCACGAACGTAACACACAGTGCTTGTCATTTTGGCGCTTTTGTTGCTTGTTGCTGGTGCGGTGTATGCCGCTGGTTGTACATGCGCTGCTCTAGCAGGTCTGCACAGCAGCCTGGGACCTGCGGGCACGAAAGTAACACACAGTGCTTGTCATTTTGGCGCTTTTGTTACTTGTTGCTGGTGCGGTGTATGCCGCTGGTTGTACATGCGCTGCTCCAGCAGGTTTGCACAGCAGCCTGGGACCTGCAGGCACAATGGTAAAAAACACAGTGCTTGTCAATTTTATGCTTTTGTTACTTGTTGCTGGTGCGGTGTGTGTCGCTGGTTGTACACGCGCTGCTCGAGCAGGTTTGCACAGCAGCCTGGCACCTGCGGGCACAAAATCAACACACAATGCTTGTCATTTTGGCGCTTTTGTTACTTGTTGCTGTGCGGTGTATGTCGCTGGTTGTACATGCGCTGCTCGAGCAGGTTTGCACAGCAGCCTGAGACCTGCAGGCACGAAAGTAACATTAAAACATAACATAACAGGTGCTGGTGAGGTTGGAAAAGGAGTGAGTGCAGGAGGCTGGGGGTTGCCTGCTGGGAGCACGGCAGCAGTACAGCTGCTGCTTGCAGGATTCGCATGGGCTGGTGCGCTGTTGCTAGAAACTAGCCCAACATGCTGCAGAGCAAATGTAACATTATTTGAAATGGTGGCGCTGATGAAGTGGCTTGATGTAGGGCCTGGCAGCTGGACACTGCCTGGGGCAGGCAGCAGCGCAGCAGCGCCGGGGGTTACTTCCCAGCAATGCCTGCTGTGCAGCCACAGCCAGGCCTGCTACAGCCTGCTGCAGGATTGGGATAATACAAGTGTTCCAAACACGATGAGGCAGGCACTGTGCCGTTGTGGCAGTGCTGCTTTGCTGCAAGAGCCCAACGGCAGCTGATGACAACGCAGGTCTGCTGGCTCATGGGAGCGCCCGATGCAGCAGCACGCCGCGCACGATAGTGTAACACTGCAGTTTCTGCGAGTTCAGACCGAACGAACGCAACCCTGGGGCCCCAGCGTGGCTGGAGCAATAAAGCCCACCATCGAGCACCCCACCAACCTGGCATTGCGGAACCTTTTTCGGCTTCTCTTGCTTCTCCATGACCTTCGAAGAATCATCCTGCTCCTCCTCGGGTGGTGGAGTGCCTGCAGCCTCGCTGGCAGCCTGCCCTTCTGGAGCTGCACTGTCCTCTGCCCCTGCTGCCTGCTCTGTAGCCGCTGCATCCTCCGCCATGTCGCTAGCTGCACGTGATAAGGCCTTCCTTATGCAGACAGGCCGCCCACAGCGCTGGAGAGCACTGGATACACTGTACGATTATATTCGCAACGCCCAACTCCGAGCCCGCAGACACCAGGTAAGTAGAACCAGACAGCACTATCTGAAAATTGCAGGACACTGGAATAAGGGTCTCTGCTCGTGCGAGATTGGCACCGCCAATAAGCGCGTTGCGAACGAAGCTCGCTAGTATCGTACACACACGATCTCAATTTCAATTGTAACTGGCATTGCGTGCAGTTGGTGCTGGGGAAAGGGGGACCAGGCATATCGCACCAAAAACAGCCTGTAGTGGTGGGACCTCGATGACAACCCCGCAGAACCCCTGGGATCCTTTAACTATGATGAACACATGTTATACGTTGAGGCAGCGGTGATATACGCTTTGAGGTGGCGCATGCATTGAGTTGGGCTGGTGCAACAACACAGCAGCAGCAGCAGCAGCAGCAGCAGCAGCAGCAGCCACAGCAGCAGATGCAGCAGGACTGGTGCCTCCAGCCAGCTAGCATCACCATAGTATACATTTGACATTGACTACAATACCACATTCATTTTGTTGCTGGGTATTGCTGTGGAAGCTGTCAAACCACGCGAGAAGGAAACTCCAGCGATTGCTCTGCACACCAGACACCAGCTGAACACCCGCCTCACCTATACTAGCTGCTGCCCTGGCAGCAAGCAGCACCAGAAAAAATCAACATAGAATAATAGGCTGCTGAAGCTATTCTACAAGCATAAGTCTGCATGCATCCGGCCCAACATGCAGCAGCACTGCCACAAGGATGGCAGGCGGCTTGGAGTGAGCATCATGGCAGCTGGTACTATTGCAACACAGCACTGGGCCTCACCCAGTGGCACCCACCTACAGCAGCAGCACCAGCAGCAGCACTACACAGCAGCGCAGCAACAGCACAGCCTGCTGAGCAGCAGCCCTCAGCAGCAGCAGCAGCAGCAGCAGCAGCAGCAGCAGCAGCGGATGCGGCGCCGAAGCACGGCAGCAGCAGCAGCAGCAGCACTGCCAAGGGGCCTTTTTGGTACCATGACCCCTGGGGCCGGTTGCTAGGCCCCTTCTCTTTGCAGCAGCTGATAGGATGGCGCCACTCTTTGCCAATGGATCTGCAGCTGCTGCTGCAGGAACCCAGCAGCAGCGAGTGCAAAGCAGCTGCTGCTGTTGCAGACGCAGATGACGCAGCAAAGCTTGAAGCAGCAGCAGATTGTGCAGCAAAGTTCGAAGAAGAAGCAGATGATGCAGTAAATCCTGCAGCAGCAGCAGCAGCAGCAGCTGCAGCAGAGGAGGGGGTGCTGGAAGACAGGGGTGCCGTCGATGTTTCCAGTGCTGATGCAGCAGCAGCAGCAGCAGCAGCAGCAGCAGGGGCAGCTGACGACGCAGTTGTAGCAGCTGCTACAGCATCATTGCAGGAGGTGGTAGCAGGCGCTCCTGCAAACCTGCAGGCGGCAGACACTGCAGATGCAGCTGCAGCAGTAGCAGCAGCGGCGGCAGCAGCGCCAGCTACTGCATCAGCATTGGAGGTGCTGACAGCAGGCTCTGCGGCTGCAGCTACCCCGCCTGCAGCAGTAGCAGCAGCAGCAGCGGCGCCAGCTGCTGCGACTGCAGATGCCGGCAACGCGGCCCAACCGAGCAGCCAAGCAGCAGATGACGCTGCACAAGACGGTGTGTCCGCTAATGGTGCTGATGCAGCAGCCAACAGTAGGCCTGGTGCAGCAGTCATCATTGGGCCTGATGCAGGTGCCAACATTGTGCCTGATGCAGCAGCAGTCAACATTGGGCCAGATGCAGGTGCCAACATTGTGCCTGGTGCAGCTGTCAACATTGGGCGTGATGCAGGTGCCAACATCGTGCCTGATGCAGGTGCCAACATTGTGTCTGATGCAGCAGCCAACAGTAGGTCTGGTGCAAGTGCTGCAGGAGAGCCTGTTATTGCTGCTCAGTTGATAGGTGAGGGCCACAACGGGCGCGGCAGTAGCAGCAGCAGCGGCAACTGGCTGCTGCTTGCTGAGCTGTTGGGTGATGCAGCGCTGCTGTCTTCATGGAAAGCAGCTCACAACCAGCAGCAGGAGCAGCAGCAGCAGCAGCATTATAAGGCAGTGGCTCCGCCGGCTCCTGTGTGGGAGGCATGGTGTGCTAGCTACAGCAGAGGCAGCAGCAGCAGCAGGGGTGCTTACTCAGCTGCAGCAAGAGGCGTGCAGCAGCACCCTGTGCAGGGCACTGCAGCGCTGCCGCAGCAACAGCAGCAGCGGCCGTGGCAGCAGCAGCAGCACGCGCCGGCAGCAGCAGCAGCGGCGCGCGCAGCAGTACCTGCCAAGGGCGCCGCAGCGCATGGCGGGCAAGTAACAAGGCCCGGCGGAGGGTTTAACAAGTATGCAGCTGCGGTTTTGGAGGGGCTGCCTCCAGACGATGAGGCGGTACAGTTTGCACAGCTGGCTGCAGCACAGGGCTACAGCTTGCAGGAGCTGCTGCAGCAGCAGCAGCAGTCAGGCAGTACAGCAGGCAGTACAGTTGTCAGTTTCAATAACAGTGGCGGCTCCAGTCAGGGGCTGCAGCAGCAATCATCAACAGCAGGTGGTGTGGGGGTGATGTTGACTAAAGACCCTCGTAGTGGCCGGCTCACTACTGCTGCTGCTGCTGCTGCTGCTGCTGACGGCGCGAATGGCGGCAGCAGCAGCAGCAGCAGGCTGGCGCTGGAGCTGTATGGTGACCTGGCTCGCTGGTGTGACCCGAGGTCATTAGAACAGGCACTGGTGCGCGCACGCGCAAAGAAGCGCAAGGTTGGCTGACTCAGCGTCACTAGGGTGTGCAGTCAGCAGATGGCACAGTGTGTGCTGGCACGGCGTTGCGAGCGGCAGGCTATTTGCTGCTGCAGCAGCAGCTGGCGGTGCAAATGGCAGCAGCAGCAGCAGGCTAGCGCTTGAGCTGAGCGGTGACCTGGCGCGCTGGTGTGACCCGCGCTGGTGCACAGCTCGCTGGAGCAGGCGCTGTTGCGTATATGCGCAAAGAAGCGCAAGGTTGGCTGATTCGGCGTCACTGCGGTGTGCAGTCAGCAGATGGCGCAGCTGTGTCTGCTGTAGCCCTCCTTTCTGTGCATCAGCGGGGTTGGTTGGTTGCAGCCTGCAATACTGAGTATGGGAGTCTGGCGTGGCTTACAGTGGCGAGTGCATGGGCGCAGTGTTAGTGCAGCTTGCCAGGAAGCTGGAGTCGTTGCGGCAGCAAAGCTTGAAGCAGCAGCAGATGGTGCAGCAAAGCCTACAGAAGAAGCAGATGATGCAGCAAATCCTGCAGCAGCAGCAGCTGCAGCAGAGGAAGCGGTGCTGGCTGATAGGGGTGCCGTCCATGTTTCCAGTGCTGATGCAGCAGCAGCAGGGGCAGCAGCAGCAGGGGCAGCTGACGACGCAGTTGTAGCAGCTGCTACAGCATCATTGCAGGAGGTGGCAGCGGGCGCTCCTGCAAACCTGCAGGAGGCAGACACTGCAGATGCAGCTGCAGCTACCCCGCCTGCAGCAGCAGCAGCAGCGGCGGCAGCAGCGGCAGCGGCGCCAGCTGCTGCGGCTGCAGATGTCGGCAATGCAGCCCAACAGAGCAGCCATGCAGCAGATGACGTTGCACAAGATGGTGTCTCTGCTAATGGTGCTGATGCAGCAGCAGTCAACATTGGGCCTGATGCAGGTGCCAACATTGTGCCTGATGCAGCAGCCAATAGTAGCCCTGGTGCAAGTGCTGCAGGCGAGCCTAGTATCAATGCACAGTTGATAGGTGAGGGCCACAACAGCGGCGGCAGCAGCAGCAGCAGCGGCAACCGGCTGGTGCTTGCTGAGCTGTTGGGTGATGGAGCGCTGCTGTCTTCATGGAAAGCAGCTCGCAACCAGCAGCAGCAGCAGCAGCAGCAGCAGCAGCATAAGGCAGTGGCACCACCGGCTCCTGTTTGGGAGGCGTGGTGTGCGAGCTACAGCAGAGGCAGCAGCAGCAGGGGCGCTTACTCAGCTGCAGCACGAGGCATGCAGCAGCACCCTGTGCAGGGCACTGCAGCGCTGCCGCAGCAACAGCAGCAGCAGCAGCAGCAGCAGCAGCAGCACCACGCGCCGGCAGCAGCAGCTCCGCGCGCAGCTCTGCCTGCCAAGGGTGCTGCAGCGCATGGGGGGCAAGTAGCAAGGCCCGGCGGAGGGTTTAACAAGTATGCAGCTGCGGTTTTGGAGGGGCTGCCTCCAGATGATGAGGCGGTACAGTTTGCACAGATGGTTGCAGCACAGGGCTACAGCTTGCAGGAGCTGCTGCAGCAGCAGCAGCAGTCAGGCAGTACAGTTGTTACTTTAAATAACAGTGGCGGCTCCAGTCAGGGGCTGCAGCAGCAAGCATCATCAGCAGGTGGCATGGGGGTGATGTTGACTAAGGATCCTCGCAGCGGCAGGCTCACTACTGCTGCTGCTGCTGCTGCTGCTGACGGTGCAAATGGTGGCAGCAGCAGCAGCAGCAGCGGCAGCAGGCTGGCGCTGGAGCTGTATGGTGACCTGGCGCGCTGGTGTGACCCGAGGTCATTAGAACAAGCGCTGGTGCGCGCACGCGCAAAGAAGCGCAAGGTCGGCTGACAGCACCTTCAAAGTTGTGAGAGTATGGGATGAATTGTGTCAGGGTCGTGCTGTGTTGGCAGAGTTCAAAATAGACCCTATGATTGTCCTCATGTTGATGATCTGGGCGCTAGCCACGCAACTGTAGAGCAGCGGTCAAGAGTGGCCACCGCTGGAGCTGTGTGGTGACCTGGCGCGCTGGTGTGACCCGAGGTCATTAGAGCAAGCGCTGGCGCGTGCACGCGCAAAGAAGCGCAAGGTTGGTTGATGCGGCGTCACTGGGGTGTGCAGTCAGCAGATGGCACAGCTGTGTCTGCTGCAGCCCTACTTAATGTGCATCATCGGGGTTGGTTGGCTGTCGCAGTATGTGGGTGCTGGTGTGGCTCACAGTGGCGGGTGCATGGACGCAGTGTTATTGGCTTGAAAACGGGCTGTGTTCCCTTCGTTTAGCACACAAATTGTGTTAGTGCAGCTTGCCAGGAAGCTGGAGTCCTTGTGGCAGCTGGCCATTCCTGGTATTGGTGGGTTCAATGGTTGCCCAGTGAGTCTGCCATAGGCTCCACAACGGGCTGTGTTACCGTCGTGTCACACAATTGACGGCGCCAGCTTCAGCCCTGCTTACATGTCGTGGTCTCCCTTTACACCTTCAAGTTGTGTTGGCTACGGCAGGCTCTTGGTCTTGTACGGCAGGCTTCAAGTTCAACTTCAACAAGTTGTTGTCTGCACATTGGAGGCTCCCACTGGGCAGCTGAGCAGCATTCATGCTCTTGACATCATGCATGCTTTTGTGGGGTGTTGGGAGCACGTATAGAGGTGAAATAAGATCATGTTCTGATAAGCTGGATGATAAGCTGCGTGACTTACGTTGGACCAGCTGGTCAACTCAGTGCAGCACATCCGTCTCTAAATGACAGCGCCGCTGTCATCCCCCATGCGGCAGGGGGGAACCTGCTCTGAGCCAATTCAACTTTGCCCAACTGCGGCAGTTACCCATGGCTCTGTTACAATGGGCATTTGCCTTTGAGGTGCTTTTGGAGTGGTATGTGAGGGTACCACATGTCGGAGCTTGCACACCAGCTAGATTCTGTCACAGAAAGGCAGTAACCTGCTTCGCTTCTTGATGGGGCCCACCGTCCTCCATGCACTGTGCTGCCGTGACATAATATATTTCATGATTTAAGCTTTTGAGTTCAGCGATACTATAGTGTCTTGGCCCACGTGGCAGGGCCAACCAGGCGGTAGTGCAAAAACCCTGCAGACAGGTGTCACAGGGTGGGACCTTTTGCAGCGTGCAGTTGATGTGCAGCCACGTCTCCTTGCCACACAAGCTGAAAAGTTGAATGTCAGTTCCCCAGCATATTTCTTTATAGTTGTTGCGTGCTCCTACAAGCAGAACAGGGCAGCAGCCCCGATCGCAAGCATGTCCTACCGCGACAGGGATCGTGATGAGCCATACAGTAGAGATAAAGGGTCTAGCCGCTACTCCTTTGAAAAGAAGGCCGATGCTGCGCCCAAAGTTTTCGTCGGCAACATTCCCTACACCACCTCGGATGAGGAAGTGAAGGCGCACTTTGAAAGCGCTGGCAGAGTGCAGGAGGTCCTGGTGCGTGTCGCGTTCGCTTTGGGTCGCGGGCAAGCCAGCAGCTCGGCAGGGGAAAACGGAGTTGGCACAGCAGCTGTGTGCTTCCCGTTGGCAGTCTAAGCAGACCCATCACAGCGTGTGCTGCCAATATTGAATAGTCGGCGCTTCAATACTTATCTGTGCCCGCCCTGCTGTCGCAGATCCCGCGTGATCCGGAAGGACGCATCAAGGGCTTTGGCTTCATCACTTTTGAGGACTTCGACAGCATGGAAAGGGCCATCAGAAAGGTGTGTGGCTTGCTGCGCACGCCATATAATCCAGGAAGGGCAACCAGCGTCTGTCCATCTCACAAACAGGGGTGCTGTTTTCAAAAGGACCACGACAGCAGCAGTGCCGGGCAGCAGCAGTGCTGGGAGCAACACCATTCCTACCTTGTCAGCTGTCCATCAGAAAATAATATACGTGTTCCACATTGCTTGGTATGTCAAAAGCGCTTTGCAATTACTATGTCGTCTGGGATGCCGCGTTGGAGTTGGCTGGCGGCAGGCAGGTCAACACGCTGGTCAAGGTTGTCCGCTGGTAGCAGCGAATTGTTGAGCGGTAGCTGGAGAAATGCTTTTCAAATCCAGCAGAGCTTTGCATGGTGCGGAGTACATGCATGCATGCGCTGTCAATGAGGCACAACACACATGCCAGCTTGCAGGACATCTCTCCTTCCACACAGCTGCGCAAATAGGCCCTTATAAGGATGGTGCATCTGCAAGCACCTGCGAACTGGGACAACTGGATGTCAGCAATGGCTTGCAGGACACGTGCTTGCAGGAACTGTGCTCAATGGCTTGCAGGACATGCTCTCACAATTCGGCAGTTATTGCGCAGCAGCATCAACACCATCTCTACCTGACGGTATCTGCAAGTGGCTGTGGTACAATCAGCCCCTCGCTGTTGGAAAGAGTTTACATGCTGCTAATGGTGTGCATCTTCAGTGGGACTGGAGGGAGAGTAAGTGACGGGTCAACGTTATAACCAAGGGACTTGGGGCGCACTGCAGCATTGACACTGGATGGTCTTTTCTGCTGGTGGAACATCGCTCCATCCATTCTGGCTGCGTGGCATGTATGGTGCAAACGGGGCCGTTGCTCAATCACACTAGGCTGCTCTGGGCAAGGACAAACAGATATTTGGAGTGCGGCAGGCGCCATACCAGCACACCTAGCAGTGCTACAGTTGCTATGCTACAGGTATTCGCCTAAGTACTGGTCAAGACGCAGGTACCGTACTCTGCAAGGCTTCCTGTTGCCTATGAGCATTGCCATGAGCTGATCAATTGTCCAGAGCGGCCACTTTGGAGAACAACTATTGTCCACGCAACCGGGGCATATGCTGTAGTCCTGCCCACCAACAAGTGCTGGTGTTATTTCTACATCTACTACATCGCCCCGACTGGTGCCGCGTTACAGATGGACGGCAGCAGCCTGCTGGGCAACACGCTGCGGGTGGACAGGGCCAATGAGCGCAAGGAGCGGCCAGCCTTCGACAGCAGGGGGCCACCACCCAGCAGGGGCTATGACGGTGAGCGTGTGATGAGCTTTGCATGGTTGATTGTGTGCGCTGGTCTGTGCTTTGGGGTCTGCTGTTGCTATTCTTGTCTGTTTGCGTGTTGTGTGGGCCTCTGGCGTGGCAAGGAGCGGCCAGCCGTTGACAGCAGGGACCACCACTCAGCATCAGCTGCAAAGGTGAGTGTGCTTTCGGTGTGGCTGTGTGTCTTGGGTGGCGGCGGGTGTTGCTGTTCATTCTGCCATATACCTCACTCCTGCATCTGCGTGCATGTTACATGTATTTGATGTGCAGACAGCCGCGATGGAGGCGGCTATGGTGATTGGGCAGACAGCCGAGGAGGTGGCGGCTGCACTGGTGTGGCTCACCTCAGGGACTTGCTCTGCTCCATTCTTCAATGTATTGATGCTTGTGTACTGCTTGTGCAGACAGCCGCGGTGGAGGTGGCTACGGCGGCGGCCATGACTATCTGCAAAGCCTCTCACCAGTGCTTGCACGCCTTTGAAAAGTGTGTATGCTGCTGCTTGTGCTGCGCAGACAGCCGCAGTGGAGGCGGCTGCGGCGGCAGCCATGGTGGCGGCGGCGGGGAGCGGCGGGAGCTGAAGTGGTTCTGCCAGCCATCTCACAATTCATCTGCTTGCTGCTCATGTGTCTCTGCTGTGCAGGCAGCCGCGGTGGAGGTGGCTACGGCGGCCATGGTGGCGGCGGGGAGCGGCTGCAGCTGAAGTGGTTCTGCCAGCCATCTCACCACCACTCATGTGCTTGCTGCTCATGTGTCTCTGCTGTGCAGACAGCCGCGGTGGAGGCGGCTATGGCGGCGGCCATGGTGGCGGCGGCTATGGCGGCGGGGAGCGGGGAGCGGCCGCAGCTGAAGTGGTTCTGCCAGCCATCTCACCATTTACATGCTTGCTGCTCATGTGTCTCTGCTGTGCAGGCAGCCGCAGTGGAGGCGGCTATGGCGGTGGCGGGGAGCGGCAGGAGCGGCAGCTGAGGCTTTTCTGCCAGCCATCTCACCACTGTGTTCCGTGCCTGATCCTTGTTTCATGTGCTGCGCAGACAGCCGCGGTGGAGGCGGCTACGGCGGCGGCGGCCATGGTGGTGGCTATGGCGGCGGCGGGCAGCGGCGTGAGCGCACGCCTGTTGGTTACAGGTGGCGTGGTCGCGCCTGTTTCTCTCACCATGCTGTATGTGTTTCTTCTTCTGCTGCTGCTGCTGCTGCGCAGACAGCCGCGGTGGAGGTGGCTACGGCGGCGGCGGCCATGGTGGCGGCGGCGGGGAGCGGCGGGAGCTGCAGTGGTTCTGCCAGCCATCTCAACACTCATCTGCTTGCTGCTCATGTGTCTCTGCTGTGCAGACAGCCGCGGCGGAGGTGGCTATGGCGGCGGCCATGGTGGCGGCGGCCATGGTGGCGGCGGCTATGGCGGCGGCGGGGAGCGCCGGGAGCGCAAGCCTGTTGGCTACCGATGCCGCATCATGGGCCTTGCACGCGAAGTGGGATGGCAGTGAGTAGCTGATGTGCTCGGCTTGGCAAGTGTAGCTGCGCCCCAAATCAACAGTTTTCTGCCAGCAACATGCAGCGTATGACATTATCAGCAGCAGATGTGCGTGCAGGGCGCAGCAACGAGTCATGCAGTGTTGCATTATCCTGTGGCAGTGGCGGCGGGAGCGCAAGCCGGTTGGCTACAGATGCCGCATCATGGGCCTTGCACGCGAAGTGGGGTGGCAGTGAGTAGCTGATGTGCTCGGCTTGGCAAGTGTAGCTGCGCCCCAAATTGAAATATTTCTGCCAGCAACATGCAGCGTATTACATCAGCAGCAGGACGCTGCACAATCTGCGGCAGCGCCAGCTGGCGTGTCGCTGCTGCTGCTGCTTGTAGGCTGATCAAGGACTTCCTGCGCCAGGCTGGAGACGCGACATACAACTGCTACAGCGCCAGCTGACCTTCTTGCTGCTGCTGCTGCTGCCGCCGCTGCTGCTGCTGCTGCTGCTGCTGCTTTTAGGCTGCTGAAGGACTTTCTGCGCCAGGCTGGAGACGTGACATACGCCAACGTGGACCCAGATGGGATGGGGTGAGTGCACAACAGCATCAACACATTGCACTACGTGCGTTTTGCGGTGCAATCTGCTGCTCAGCACATGCATGCGTATACGTGGATTCAGATGGGATGGGGTGAGTGGCAATGCTGATGTGCTGTTGGAATGTGTTGAGGGTGTAAGCATCAGAATGCTTGTTACCGTTGGCGTCAAGCAAAGACAATTGCAATGTGTTGCGTGTTGCACCGCATGCTGAGCAGCTCTAGGGGGGGGGGGGGCAATGGCTCATGCTGCTAAGCACAAATCTTGCGCCGGAGTGGACTCAATCTGGGATCGTGGGCATGCGAGTGCAGGCTAGGGTTGGCAGGGTGTGAAGTATGTAGCAAGGTACCGTAGTCACATCACATCATATGTCACTGTGGCAGCTGTCAGGTCACACCTTCTTCCTGGTGGCGTGCTGTGGCGTGCTGCAGTGTTGGCGGGTACCAAACGCTGCTGGAGTGTAGGGACGCCGCTGCTGCCTGACATCTGACATAATCACTGTGTTTTTCAAAGGAGAACAACGTTGTTCGCTCTTGTGTGCCTTTGCAGGGTTGGCGAACACCAAACGCTGGAGGAGTGCAGGGACGCCATTGAGAAAGCTCTGCTACCTTCATTACACATCCTGCTGCCTGCTGTTGTTGATGCTGCAGTGTTGGCGAGTACCAATCGCTGGCGGAGTGCCGGGACGCCATTGAGAAGCTGAGCGGTGCAGCACTGGACGGCAAGATCGTGAAGCTCACGCCGCTGGTAAGTGTGAACTTCACCATTGGAACTGCTGGAGTTCCCAGTGGGAAGTTTGACAGCACGTGCGTACCACCACCACTCGAGGATAACAGGTTGAGAGAAAAGGAACAGACTTGGACTTTGAGGCTTGAATCAAGCAGCCCATTGCGGTACACAGCTGTGCAATGATGTGCAGGGTGCTGCCCTGTGTGCTGCAGTTGCTGCTGCCATCCGACTGTGCTGCTGCTGCTGCTGCTGCTGCTGCTGCTGCTGCAGAACTTTGACTTTGAGACGGGCGAGCGGCTGGACAGGGCCGGCAGCGGCGGTGCTGCTGCTGGCCTGTGTGCTGCAGTATTTGCTGCCATCTGACTGTGCTGCTGCTGCTGCTGCTGCTGCTGCTGCTGCTGCTGCTGCTGCTGCTGCTGCTGTAGAACTTTGACTTTGACACTGGCGAGAGGCTGGACAGGGCCGGCGGCGGCGCTGCTGCTGGCCTGTGTGCTGAAGTATTTGCTGCCATCTGACTGTGCTGCTGCTGCTGCTGCTGCTGCTGCTGCTGCTGCTGTAGAACTTTGACTTTGAAACTGGCGAGCGGCTGGACAGGGCCGGCGGCGGCGCTGCTGCTGCTGGCGGCTACAGCAGCCGCAGCTACCACGATGACAGGGGCAGGGGTGGCGATGGTTACAGCAGCGGCCGGCGGGACAACTATGACAGGCGGGACGATCGGCGGGATGACAGGGACAGGCGGGACTATGGCGGCGGCGGCGGCCGGGACTATGACAGGTGCGTGCATGTGTGGATGCGTGCATGCGTGTCTCAGTTTGTGTCCCGGGCATCGTGCAGCAGCCAGGTTTCGAGCAGCATTGGGGGAGAGCCGGTGAGGTGAGCATTGCGTTGTGTTCGTGGGCAGCGGGGCGACAGGGACAGGCGGGACTATGGCGGTGGCGGCGGCCGGGACTATGACAGGTGTGTGTGTGTGGGGGGGGGGGGGGGGGGTGCGTGCGTATGTGTGTCCTAGTCTGTCCTGGTATCGGTGCAGTGCAGCAGCCAGGTGTCGAGCAGCATTGGGTCAGCATGGTGGTGGCGGCAGCGGCAGGGACTATGCAGGTGTGTAATGAATGTGTCTTAGTGTGTCCCTCCACAGAGCAGCAGCCAGGTGACGAGCAGCATTGGGGGAGGCTGAGGGACAGCGAGGTTTGTGGGCAGGCGTTGGCTGTTGTGATGATGTGCTGATGTGCGCGGCAGACAGGGTATGCTTACAGCTTGCCATCTGCTATGTCCGTCTGCTTACAACGCTCGTGTCAATTGTGTTGTGTGCTGCTGCTGCTGCTGCTGCTGCTGCTGCTGCTGCTGCGCTGCTTGTTGTGTTACCTGGCAGGCGTGGTGGGGGTGGCGGCCGGGACTACAGCCCACGCAGCGACAGAGGCGGCGGCTCCCACAGGCAAGCAGCATATTATTGTTAGTATGTTACAATTGCTGTTACTGTCCTTGTCATGATTGTTGTTTAGGCAAGTGCCGTGGCAGTGCAGGCAGCTGCAGCAGCAGTGCTCAGTTCACAACGACAGCTTGCCAGCAACAAGTCAGCACAATGACCTGGCGCTCACATGTGCTGTGCAGCTGCCCATGCTGAAGCTCCAGTTTGAGGTGTGCTGCTGCTGGTTTGTCTCGAACAGCGCCTTTTGCTTGTCGCCAGTCTGTTTACCTGCTGCATGGTTTGCTAGGTGTGAGAATCGTATCCAGTAGTAACCAAGTTTCTGCGTTGCGCTGCACTGACTGCGCAGGGACTATGACAGAGCACCAGCAGCAGCAGCAGCCGGCGGCCGCAGCGGCGGCTACAGCCCACCACCCCACGGCGGCGGCGGCGGCCGCGACTACGATCGGGGCCACAGCAGGGAGCGCAGCCCACCACGTGCTGCTGCTGCTGCTGCTGCTGCTGGCGGGCACAGCGATCGGGATAGGGAGGACTATAGGGAGCCTGCTCGGCCTGCACCTGCTGCTGCTGCTGCTGCCGGCGGCAGTTATAACAGCCCCAGGGCGGCTGCGCCTGTGCACCAAGGCGGCGGCGGCGGCGGCGGCAGCGCACGGCCATATGACAAATATGACAGCCCGCGCGGCAACGGCGGCGGCCCGCCTGGTGGCCCGCCAGCCGGCGGCAGCAGCAGGTACGGCGGCGGCGGCGGCGGCTGGTCCGGCGGCAGCAGCAAGTATGGCGGCGGCGGCGGCGCTGCTGCTGCTGCGCCGCCTGCTGGCAGCGGCGGCAGCAGCAGGTACGGCGGCGGCGGCGGTGATGCATCGGGGTATAGGGGTGTGAGTGGGGGAGATGGAGGAGGTGGAGATGGGTATTACGGGGACAGTAGGGGTGGTGGCGGCCCTGATAGGGGTGGCAGTTACAGGGAGGGGCGTAGCTCTGACAGGCAAGGGCCGTACGACAGGCCTGCATCGGCTCGGTGATGAGCCGGCAGTATCTAAGCATTTGTCTGGATGAGTTTTGGAGCAGCATGGATGGCAGATCTGGGTTTTTGCTAGTTGCAGCGGCGCCATATGGGCGTTGGCAGCGCAGGCAATAACAGCTGGATGCAATTGCCGGACACCTTTGCAGCGTGCGATCACTGCCTGCACGTGATCATTCTTGGTTTCAGCGCCTTACACATTGCCGTTGCGTCAAGCCTTTGTGAACCCAGCAGATGGTGCGGTGGTGATCAAGCATATATACATAAAGAGGTTGCGGCGTTTTATGCGTGGCGTGTGGTTATGGTTGCAGAATGGACCTTTCAAGCACAGCATGGGGTTTGCTCACAGCATTCCTCCTCTTAGCACACGCATGTGTTGTTTGAAGTGTTGGTGTCGCTGCCAGCACCGCATGATTTGGAGACATGTTGTTGCTTGCAAGCCTGAGCATCATGCTCAAGCATGATGCTTGCCTGCTAGCACTGCTCCTGTATGGCTGCACTTGCTGTCCCGAGCATGGGCCTACATACAACATATAAGCTACTTGGCATTGCGACTGCAGATGCAGCTGTGATACAGCTTAAGGGTGTAAGCATAAGAATGCTTGTTACAGTTACAGACACAGCTGTGTGTTGGATTGGTGTAGCTGAGTTCAGCTGGAACTACGTGCAACCCTCAAGCCGTCTTTCTCTGTCACTGTTTCATTGCATACCAGTCAACAGATTGCGACCACGTGTGACAAGATTTGATGCATTAGCGTGCATAGTACACTGACAGGAACTGTTGTAACAAGCTGGAAGCCCTGGCTTCACCCGTGACTGTTTTATCACATCCAGGTCATGACCTGGTGGTCAACAGATTAGCAATCACTTGGTATGAACTGTGTGATGCAGCGGAATGTATGGTGCATATGGTGGCAACTGGTGTAACAGGCTGGCTCAGAAAAGATCACGTGTGATTTGTTACACCTGGAATAATAACTCCAATTTGCGAGCCAGTCTCATGATCATGAAAAGCAAACACGCGCCGTTGCGAAGCCGCAACTTCAGCTCAGCAGAGTACACCAGGCCACTTCTTTCAGCTCAGAAGTGTACACCTGCTGTGCAGCAGCATCATGCTGCTGCTGGCTCAGCCTCCGGTGCCTGCAATCGGTGCGAAGAGGGAGCAGGCTGCTGAAAAACCAATAATATACATGCCACACACCCAGTTGATGCGCTCAGGCTGCTGCCGGCTGTGCGTCCAGCGCCGTCACCCCCAGCAGCAGCCACCTGCCCTCCTCATCACATGGCACCACTGGCAGACTCTAAGACGTAGTTTACAGTTGAACTAAACATTGGCTGGCCGTAGGCACTGCAGCTAACAGGGCTGCACCAGCCCCAACAGGATCAGCAGGAACACATGTAACGTCGATCCAATTAGTGCGATAGCTATGCTGCTGCCGGCTGTGCGTCCAGCGCCGCCACCCCCAGCAGCAGCCACATGCAGCTAGCCGCGCCTGCAGCTGACCCATATATACACTGATATGTGATTCTGATATCAAGCTGCTGCCGGCTGTGCGTCCAGCGCCGTCACCCCCAGCAGCAGCCACCTGCCCTCCTCGTCCTTCACCATGCTGGCCCGCTCACGCAGCACCTGCAGCAGCAGCAGCAGCAGCAGCAGCAGCAGCAGCAACAGCAGAAGCAGCAGCAGCAGAAGCAGCATCGTGTGTGCAAGCATAAACTGGTAACTGGTGCAACACACAGCGCGCATGCATCATCTTGGATGGCATAATGCCGCAGCTGCTGCTTCCGCCTGGCGACGGGGCCTTCAGCCAACATATGACATCACACACCACACATCAAACTGAAGACTGAACCGGTTTTCCCTTTTTTTTCCGCCCTGCACGCGCTCCTACTCACCTGCTCTTGCGGTTGCTTGATTTTGGCACCGGTGTCGTCAATCTTCCGCTTGATGGTCACAGCATACTCGACTACACACAGGCGCAGCAGGAGCAGCAGCAGCAGCAAACACGGTTGTTGTTGTGCGCAGCGAAACAGCCAGAGTGAGTGGGATGCACACAGAAAAACTTGGGTGGTTCCATGCATGGTTGCTACATACGGATGTTTCAGGCAGACACTGTGGTGGGGGCTGTTGCCACAGCAGCAGCAGCAGTTTGGTGCTGCGAAAGACGAAGCCAGAAGAAGACACCAGCTGGGGCGTTTTATGCTCGAAAGCCACTGTCTTTAAAACCAAGTTGGCCGTCATATCATGGCTGTGGCACGCATCCACTATGTCAAAGCATAATTGCATTGAATTGAAGAATCGAGTATATGCTTAAAGCCGTTTGCGGCTGCCGTATGGTTAATACTCAATTGAGACCTGCAGAGGCTCACCTTCCGCGCTGTCACCATCGCTGCTGCTGCTGCTGCCATAGATCTTGAGGCCTAGGAAGTCCACTGCTAGGAAGGTGACCTGGCAAATACATGCATTAAAGCGACAGGTCAGCAGGCACGGGCAGTACAGAGTGACAGGTCAGCAGGCATGGCAAGTACAGAGTGACAGGTCAGCAGGCATGGGCAGTACAGAGTGACAGGTCAGCAGGCAAGGGCAGTACAGAGTGACAGGTCAGCAGGCATGGGCACTACAAGTTGCTGTGGCACTCACCGCTAGGTCCTCCTCGAAGCTGCAGCTGCGCTGCACCTCTGCATCCTCTGCTGTGGCACACAGCCAGGCCAGCAGGCACATGCCGTACAACCCAATGTCAACGTCTACTGTGCCTCACCGCTAGATCTTCCTCAAAGCTGCACCTGCGCTGCACCGCTGCACCTCTGCAGCCCTGCAGAGGGCTGCTGTCCCTGAGGGTCGGGTTATCTGGGTGGCTGCTGCGCCCCAATGTAAAAACAACATGTGGCAGTACAATGTGTTGCGGCACTCACCGCTAAGTCTTCTTCAAAGCTGCAGCTGCGCTGCACCTCCGCATCCTCTGCTGTGCTGCTGCCCTTGAGGGCCGGGTCGTTTAGGTGGCTTGTCATTGTGCAAAGGGTTCACCGCTCAACCCACCTCGCAGCACTCACAGCTGCGCTGCACAGACAGACATGCACACAGGCACATGCCAGCAGCCGGCAGCAGCCGTAACAATGCGCTAAAGTGTACAAAATCGTCCTTCTTCCAGTCGACTCACTGCTAGGTCTTCCTCGAAGCTGCAGTTGCGCTGCACCTCTGCATCTTCTGCAGTGCTGCTTCCCTTGAGGGCCGGGTTGTCTGGGTGGCTGCTGCGCCGCAGGAACTTGAAGTCTTTCTTTACAAAGGCTGAGTAGCGTGCTGCAACGAGCTGCGTTGGGTCTGCTGAAATTGAAGCAGATGCGCTCTTGTGGAAGCGCTGGCAGCAGTCCTGTGAGCAATGCAGGCAGTGCAGAAAGGGAGTAGTTGGGCAATCAACCAACTGGCCTTTTGGAATCCAAGAGCCGTAACATCTCCCCCTTTTACACAGGTGTTACACCAGTAAAGGCAGCTGCAGTGAGCTGCGTTGGGTCTGCTGAGATTGAAGCAGAAGAGTTCTTGTGGAAGCGCTGACAGCAGTCCTGCAGGCAGCACACAAATAACAGCAATGCATGCAGCACACAGACGTTACAGCGGTAAGTGCATCTGCAGTTTTGTGCTTCAGGTCTGCTAAAATTGATGCAGATGCGCTTTTGTGGAAGCGCTGGCAGCAGTCCTGCAGGCAGCACAGGCAGTGCAGTACACAGATGTTTAGTAAAGGTTGTCGCAGCAATGAGCTGCATGCAGGGGTCTGTTGAAGATGAGGCACTCTTGTGGAAGCGCTGGCAGCAGTCCTGTGAGCGGCACACAAACAGCAGCGACGCGTGTGGTACGTGTTTGTCACAATAGCAAATGCAGCCTCTGAAAAATGAAGGCGGTGCAGTGCAGTCCACAGTTGTTAAATAAAGGTTGTCGCTGCAGTCAGCTGTTTTGGGTCTGCTGAGATTGAAGCAGAGAGCCCCCACTTTCCCCTGTTGCTAAAATAAGGACGCAGCTGCAATAAACTGCTGAGGGTCTGCAGAGATTGAAGCAGAGAGCCTCCACTGTCCCCAGTTGCTAAATAAGGACGCAACTGCAATGAGCTGCTCAGGGTCTGCTGAGATTGACGCAGAGGAGGCGTTCAGGATGCGCTGGCAACAGTCCTTTGAGCAAAGCACAGAGGTGGTGCAATGGCCGTCACAGCCGCAGCTGCACTGCTGCCGCTGCTGCTGCTGCTGCTGCTGTTGCTGCTGCTGTTGCTGCTGCTGTTGCTGGGTTATCGAGGCTGTTGGGTTGCTTGTTTGGGGCTGTTGGCAGATGCCCAATAATGGCATTGATGTTGGTCTGCTGCTGCTGCTGCTGCTGCTGCTGCTGCTGCTGCTGCTCGATATGTCTCACGCTGCCTGTCTCATCATGCTGCGCAAGATGTGTTGCTTCTGTATAAGATGAAAATGGTACTTTTTGCTGGCTGATGTAGCGCTTCTGCCTTCCTGAGAACAAAGCAGGTGTGCAGTAGGCCACATGGCTGTTGCTACAGCAGGGCTCCTGTGCAACTTACTGAATACAATCGACCTGACCCGCAAGGGCAATCTTTCGAGCCCTTTCCGCCCGCCTTGTCTTTGCTTCCGAATCCAAATCCTGCTCTGCACGCGACCAGCGGTAGCCGTGTCGTATCGTTTCCAGGCCAGTGGTGCTGCTGTGCTGCTGCTGTGCTGCTGCTAGGGCTAGGGCTGAGCTGCCATGTTCTGGGAGCAGACCGTGCTACGTGAGGCAGGTGGTTTAGGCTTGAAGCGGAAGTATTGGATGCGCACTTTCCGCTCAATGGCTGCGATGAGCACCTCATGCCGGCGTGGGGCTCCGGAGTTCACAGCTGGGCAGTGGAGGTCAGGCAGAAGACGATACCAAAACACTAAACATCAGTCTATTACAGCACGGAAGTACTGTATTAGTTTCAGCGGCCGGCAGGACCTGCCGAGAGGAGGGTTTTCGTTGCCAGCAAGGACTTGACAGCTTCATTCAAATGAGTTTGCAAGCACAGACTTCACTGTGTGCTGTCAGACATGCAGTGGTAAACAACTAAATCACGTTCCAGGATGGACACGCCTCAAAAGTATGCAGGCTGCCTGCAGCTGTGGCACCCTTAGCTGTGCTACAGTGTTGGCTGTCTAGTGCTAGCAGCGCCAAGAAGAACTTTTACACCACCAGGGCCCTGCCAGCATTTCGACGAGGTCAATAGTTACAAACATATGTTTGATTCCTTTCGCGAGCGCGGGAGAATCATGCACTGGAGAGTGGATCCAGCCTGCAGAAGTCGAAAGGAGCAGCTGACATTCCTGCAGAGTCCCCCTGCAATACACGCACGGGCTGGTCTAGGCATCTAACCATTATATCAAAACCTTTTTGTATGCTGATAAATCATCGTGAGGCTGTAGCGCTGCCTTCAGCTCGGTGCATGTTGGCGTCAAGGACACACAACGATGATGCATCATCGTGTTCTTGCGAATGTAGGCTGTAAACAAATTCAGGTGAGTTGATATACGAGGTCCTCGCTTATAGTACACCACTAGCTATATACCATTCACCTAAACGTCCGTTGATTGATGGTAGTGTTGTTTCTGGCCCTTCTGGACACGACTGACTGCATTCGAGGTTGGTGACCCGCTGCATCAACCCACAATCTGCGCAGAAGTTTCAAACCTCTTTGTTTGCAGCCAATTTAGGCAGCTGATCACCGCGCGTTGTATGACCAACAGTACTTGTCACTTCTGTCACTGACCCTGTCGCTTCTCCCGTGCGCATCCTGCACATCCGCGGCCGTGATAGGACTACGCCAACGCACCTGCTTGCACTTCGACGTTACTGCAGTGCAGATTGCAGCTCGTTGAATTATCACCCGCAGCGTGTGGCGCCTGAGTCCGTCTGATACCTGCCGTGAGAGCTTACGCCCTGCACCAGCCTGGATCGCTGTCAATCCAGACACAGTTATCCCTTCGCCAACTTCCTGCGGCCTTTTCGGCCCTCTCATCCGGCGCAAGGGCATCAAGGTAGCACCCACGGGAATGTAACCAGCACATGCACGCACAGCGCAGATGCTGCGTGCGCCGCCGATTATGTTTATCTTCGTTTTGCGATCGTAGATCAGCTGCTGACTTGCTGCTTTGCGGACCACGTGCAGCTGCCCAACAGTCCAGCAGCCCCAATCCAACACACACATTTGAACACCGCTTGCACCCGCCTCTTCCTCTGTAGCCGCATCTAAACCGCTCCTTTGCGTGTTGTTGCGCGACTGGTTGCTGCACAGGTCAACATGGGTCGATCTGCAGCTTCAGCATCAGTGTTTGGCAGCGGCAGTGTGTCCCTGCTGCTGCTGGCAGTGGCTGCAAGCTTACTGGTTGGAGCTACTGCCTGGAAAGAGGGAAGGGCTACCTACTATGGCAATGAGCCCTGGGGATGGTCAATCCACTTTGGAAGTGAGTTTGACCAGGAACTTTGCGGCTTGCTGTAGTGGCTTGTGAACTGCACATGATGCAGCTGCATACTTGCCTGCCTGCTGTGCGTCATGCAGTGCACTGTTATCCAAGCAGCGAATAAGCAGCGCCCAACTGCATGCCGTATGTCATATATGTATTGACAGCGGCTGCCGGCCGTGTGCTTTATGCTCTGCATGAGTCACCATGCAGTGCCAGCATTGACGAGTCATCAACGCACAGGCACAAAGGCTTGCATGGCAGGGCAGGGCAGGCAGTCATTGCCACCGCTGTTTGATAACAGCAGTTTTCACAAATTAACATGGTATTTCTTACACCAAGTCAAAGGATCAGCTGAGTGGAGCATCGAAGCTGCGCCACACAACTGCCACTGTTGAACGCAGCAACACACAACAGCAGCGGCAACATGCAGCAGTGGGGAGCTGACCTAAATTATGTGCCCTGATCTGAACCGCGCTGCTGCTGCCGCTGCTGCTGCCAGGCTGCGGCTGCTACTACCAGTGGCCAGACCAGGGCACCGGCTGGGGTGTAGAGCAAGCTGTTATCTCTACTCCCTGATCTAACTGCACTGCTGCTGCTGCCGCTGCTGCTGCCAGGCTGCGGCTATTACTACCTGTGGCCGGACCAGGGCACCGGCTGGGATGTGGGTGCGTTGTCTGACCAGCACAAGGACTTCCGGGGCAGCTGCGGCAGCTGCTACGAGGTCAAGTGCACAAATGTTGGCTTCAAGGACGGTGAGATTGTTAATCATTTGCTGGTGTCAGTGTTTATTAGAACTGTGTTGTATGCGGCGCTGTCCACAGCCTCTGCGATCCCGCCCGAGACATCAGCGTGCATCCTAGCAGTGCGCCTTGACACGCTGCAACTGCAATGCTTGGACTCTAAACCCTTTTTTCATACAGCATTTTCAAACTTGCCTCTGTTCCTTTTCCTGCAGGCTATGGCCAGTGGCTGGGCAGGCAATCTTCCTGCAGTGGCCCCGCTGCCTTAGTCATCATCAAGATCACAGACGCCTCAACATAACATGTTTCCTGCAAACTTTTCCTGCAAACTGTTTTCCTGCAGGCTACGGCCAGCGGCTGGACAGAAAGTCTTTTTGCGGGGATCCCGCTGCCTCAGTCATCAACAAGATCACCAACTCCTCAACATAACATGTATGTTTTCCCGCAACCCATTGTCCTGCAGGCTATTGCCAGTGGCTGGACAGGAGGTCCTTTTGCGGGGATCCCGCTGCCTCAATCGTCACCAAGATCACCGTCTCCTCTACATAACATGCCTCCTGCCAACTTTTCCTGCAAACCATTTTCCTGCAGGCTATGGCCAGTGGCTGGACAGTCAGTCGTCCTGCAGGGACCTCGCTGCCTCAGTTATAACAAGATCAGGGACTCCTCAACATAACACGTTTTCCTGCAAACTGTCCTGCAAACCATTTCCCTGCAGGCTATGGCCAGTGGCTGGACCGCAACAGCTCCTGCAGGGACCCCGCTGCCTCAGTCATCATCAATATCACTGATGCCTCAACACAACGTATTTCCTGCAAACCATTTTCCTGCAGGCTATGGCCAGTGGCTGGACAGGAAATCTTCCTGCAGGGACCCCGCTGCCTCAGTCATCATCAAGATCACCGACTCTTGCCCCTGCAGCTACCCAGGCAACTACTACTCCAACAAGCGCTGGTGCTGCGGAGACATGGTGGGTTATTGCAATGGGTTTTAGGGGTTGAGGGGGTTTGCTGGGTACTTCAAGTGTTGACCCAAACTCTGCGGCAGCGTCGTGCTCCAACCTTGATTCCCCGAAGATGGGCCATCCTGTACTGCAAGAAAAAGCCTGCGTCGCCACCACTGCCCTCCCTCATAGGATGTGTCAGATAACACTGTTATATTGTCATTTCCCCCTGCAGGACCACCTGGACATCAGCGTGCAGTCCTTCCTGAAGCTGTCAGATATGAAGTGGGGCGTGATCCCTCTCCAGTACCGCAAGGTGGCCTGCAACACCACTACCCACTGTCAAAGAACCTTTGACCTAACACTGTCACATTGTCATTACTCTTGTCTTGTTCTACAGGACCATCTGGACATCAGCGTGCAG
This sequence comes from Tetradesmus obliquus, assembly GCA_030272155.1. Lineage (NCBI taxonomy): Eukaryota > Viridiplantae > Chlorophyta > Chlorophyceae > Sphaeropleales > Scenedesmaceae > Tetradesmus > Tetradesmus obliquus. The sequence goes on along the minus strand of CP126207.1, from coordinate 1,522,118 downwards.
TCCTTCTTGAAGTTGTCAGACATGAAGTGGGGCGTGATCCCCCTGCAGTACCGCAAGGTGGCCTGCAATGCCAAGCCTGCAAAGGTTGCCAAGGCAGCGATGCAGATCCAGGGCGAGTTCCCTCCCTTCAAGCAGGGCAAGGAGCGCAACGACGCCTTCTACTACAAGTGAGTGTCATTGTGTTAGTAACATGTGTTACTTTTGTTGTTGTTTTTGTTTGTTGCATGTTGTATGCAATGGGCGATGCAGCCTCAGGAAGGGTTCCCTCCCTTCAAGCAGCAGGAGCGCAACGACGCCTTCTACTACAAGTGAGTGTTGCTTTGTTAGTAGCACATGTTACTTTAGTGTTATTTTACTGTTACTTTGGTGTAGCATGTGGTCTGTGGTAGCCTTGCAGGTGCAGGGCGAGTTCCCTCCCTTCAAGCAGGGCAAGGAGCGCACCGACGCCTTCTACTACAAGTGAGTGTCATTTCGTTAGTAACATGTGTTACTTTTGTTGTTATTTTGGGTCATTGCATGTTGTGTGCGGCGGGTGATGCAGCTGCAGGGCAAACTCCCTGCATTCAAGCATAGCGACAGCAGCAGCAGGGCTTTCAATCCCATTTTGTTGCTGCTTCGTTTTTAACATAACAACAAATGCTTTTGACTGCTGCTCCAGGTACTTTCCCGCTGGCGACTACCTCAATAGCAGGCAGGGCGACGGCAGTGGCTGGGTCTCCACCAAGGACTGGCTCGACATGCTGCCCTTTATCAAACCTGCACCCTGCTGTCTTTGTACACAAATCCTTCCACTGTCCCTGTTCGCAGGAAGTTCTCACCGGCGGCCACCTGAGCCATGTTGCTGCTGCTGCTGCTTCTGGGCCCCTTGCTGACACTCTTTTATTTGTTATATTTGCTGTGCAGGTACTTCCCCACTGGCGGTTACCTCAACAGCAAGCAGGGTGATGGCAGTGGCTGGGTCTCCACCAAGGACTGGCTTGACATGCTGCACTACCGCAAGCCCCGCACCAACCGCAACAGCAACACCGCCAACAACAGGAACAACAACAACAATAACAATGGCAAAACCACCCAGGAGAACGCTCCTAAGCCGGCACCTGCACGGCCTGCTGCTCCCAGGCCCGCACCTGCTCCGGCACCAGCAGCAGCAGCACCAGCGCAGAATGGCTTCTTCCCCTTCTTCTTCTTTGGCCGCCGGTAGAGGGTTTTGCGGCTGCAGCCTTAAACCCTTGGCTGTTTGCCCTTAACCTGGGGTTTCTGTGTTGAACCCTCGGGGGAGGGTGGCTGCTGCAGCTGAGCAGTTGCTGCAGTTAGGAGCAAGGTACCATCTTAGTTGCTGCAGCTGCTGATGGTGCTGAAGGTTGTGAAGCTTTGTGATGGTGGCTGCTTTGCCATCTGTGGATGTGCTGCAGGAGAGGTAGCATCTTGTTGCTGCAGCTGCTGACGGTGTTGAAGGTTGTGAAGCTGCACGAGCGGTGGCACCTTGTTGCTGCAGCTGCTGATGGTGTTGAAGGTTGTGAAGCTGCACGACAGGTAGCGTCTTGTTGCTGCAGCTGCTGATGGTTGTGGAGCGGTTGAATGACAGCAGGTAAACCATCTGTGGCTGTATGCTGCATGGGAAGCACGATAAGAAGAAGAGTTGCGTCTCGAGTTGTGTCTCGAGTTGTGTCTTGATCTGGGGTCGTGCTTCTAGGAAGCATGACAAGAAGCAGGCAAGGAGAAGAGTTGTGTCTCGAGGGAAGAGTGCATTATCATCAAAGTGCAGCAGCTTCAGTAGGCTGTTGCGTTCCTGCTACTGAGCCAAGGGGCGCTGCTGCTGCTTTTTGTAGGCAGGAGTCAAATGAGCTGTTTGTTATTGTGGTGGTACAGTGAGCTGGTCCTGTGCCCAGCTGCTGTCCTTGTCAGGAGTTGCAAAGCAGCAGCAGCAGCAGCAGCAGCAGTGACAGGCTTGCTGCAAAGCATATTTGAGGGCTTGCAAGAGTAGCACATGCGCTGTCTCTATGGTTTATAGGCCTGGCCGGAATCGGCTGCAAATAGGCAGAACCGAACAGCGTAAGCAGCACGCACAGCACAACACCGGTGCTGCTGCACAGCAGCTGCAGTAGAGGGGGCTTGGTCCCGGACATGTACATTTCTTTCAGAGGCCCCTGGTTGCGGTTGAGGAGTGTGTGGTGCATGCTGCTGCTGTGATGCATGCTGCTGCAGTGCATGCAGGCCAGTTGTGCCTGCTGCTGCTGCTGCTGCTGTGGTGCATGCTGTAGTGCATGCTGCTGCGGTAGTGCATGTAGTGCTGCTGCTGCTGCTATGGTGCATGCTGTAGAGCATGCTGCTGCTGCAGTGCATGCTGCTGCTGCAGTGCATATAGTGCTGCTGCTGCTGTGGTGCATGCTGCTGTAGTGCATGCATGCCACGTATGCCTGCTGCTGCTGCTGCTGCAGGGTACATGCTATAGTGCATGCTGCTGCTGTCGTGCATGCTGTAGTGCATGCTGCTGCTGTCGTGCATGCTGTAGTGCATGCTGCTGCTGTCGTGCATGCTGCTGCTGTCGTGCATGCTGTAGTGCATGCTGCTGCTGTCGTGCATGCTGTAGTGCTGCTGCTGCTGCTGCTGTGGTGCATGCTGCTGTAGTGCATGCAGGCCACTTGTGCCTACTGCTTCAACTGATAGGCATCTGGTGATGGATGCTGTGCCGTTGCATATACTCGTCTGTCTGTGAAGAGAGATATTGATGCTGCAGCACTGCAGGCCTGGGTTCGCATCCCACTCGCTGCTGTGTGGTTTGGCAGGCACTTCAGCAAATCCAGGTGCGACTAGGTGAAGAAGATCTGTGCACATACACACAGCAACACATTTATCAAGCTGTGTTGCTGGTAGATCCAGCGGCGTTTCGTTCTGCGTGTGTCGCAGAGAGGTGGATGTTTAGCTGTGTATATGGTTGTGCCGGCAGCAGCGCTGACGAGTACAGTATGCACAGCTGTGTACAGCAGCAGTACAGAAAGATGCAGTCGCCGGTTGTGCTGCAGGAGAGATTCATCATGTGGCGAATTTGCTGCAGATGCAGATGCAGCCCTACGCATTGCTGCTGCTAATGCTGCAGTGGGTGCAGTGCAATACCATGTGCGGAAGCAGCAGCAAGTGCACGTGTGTGCTGATGCCCTGCTTAGGTGCTGCATTTGACACAGTAGCTGGCAGCCCTAGCTTGCTTCCAGGGCTTTAGGGTTTAGGAGGCCTAAACCCTAAAACCTTAGCGTAGCAGATCTGCTGCTGGGGTTGGCTTATCTGGCTTGGTTGAGTAGTGGCCGCATTGCTGTGTAGAAGGTACATGGGTGTAACTTGTGGTGCTGGGTAGGCCCTGTGCCGGCAGCAGTACTGCAGCTGCTGCCGCATGCGCAAAGCTGTGCTGCTGCTGCTGCTGCTGCTGCCGCTGCTCAAGCTGTGCTGCATGCACTCGCTTAGGCAGGCTGGCAAGTGCCGTGTATGAGTATTCTTGTGATGTTGTTGGCTAGGGGTTCACCAGTGCGGCAAGATTTGGTTTGAGTTGCTGTCGAGTTGCTGTCGATTTTGACTAGAGTTGAATAGGCAGAACTTGTGTTGCTGCAGATAGGCATTTGTTCTCCGGGTGGTGTTTTGTGAGGCCGCTGCAGGCTGTTGCGGTGACTGTGCTACTGTCACTGATAGAAGGTGTGCCTTGGGGCTGTGTGCGTATAGCGGCACTACTTGCAGATCAAACATTGGAAAGTAGAAGCGTCTTGTGCAGTTGCAGCTGCTCCATCCATCCGTGCGGCTGTTTGTGTGCCAACCTGTGCCAATATCATCGCAGCAGTGCACACACGTGCTTGACAGCACAGCTGCTGCTGGTATGTTATGCAGCCATGCCTGTAGGCGTCCTGCATGCTTCCTGCAAGCAGCCGCAGATCAGCTGCACGGGTCCTGCAAAGCATTGCAGGGTTCCTGCAAGGTTTCCTGCAAGTTCCTGCAAGGCGGTGCAATGTTCCTACAGAGTATGCAGGTTCCTGCAAGATCCTGCAGGTCCCTGCATGGTTCCTGCAAGATCTTGCAGGCGTACGGCTGCGCAAGCCCGCCGGCGCGGTCAAACCTCTAGCACACCTGCAAAAGGTTTTGCAAGCAGGGTTCAGGTGTGGTGAATGTTATGGGAGGATGCCTAGGGCTTCGTTGTGCGTGTATCAGCATGGACAAATGGCTGTTGGTTGCGCAGCATTCTTTTGCCCGTCTCAGGCTGCGCAAGAGTGCAGACGCAGAGCTGTTCTGCAGAAGCCAGCGCATAGCAAATCTGGTGGTTGAGAACAGCCGTGTAAAACTAGGGTGTGCATGTGTTCGGCTGTTTGTCAGGTGCTGCCGCCGCATTCCCGGCAAGCATTCCAGCAGTGTTGCTACAGGCACGTTGTGGTTGTCTGGTGGTTGTAGCGTGGTGTGCATATCACAGGCAGCACAGATCAGCAGACGTGCCTGTGCAGATTCCAACGAAGAGTTTGAATCCCGTCATAACATGTTACATACTGCAGTATCAACCTGACATCAGCTGTGGTGTGCAAGGATATGTGCTGCCTGCGATCATATGATGCATTTGCCTCGCCACGTGCGGTTGCAGGAAAGAGCAGGGTGATCTGTGATGTGTTTCGCATCCTATGGCTGTGAATATCATCGGCGCGCTGCATCTGAGGCAGAAGCACTCACCTGGGTTACAAGCTCATGTCAGCAGGCACCCCTGGCTATGTTGTCAGTAGGCACCCCTGCCTATGCCAGGCAAGTGCTGCTGCTGCTGCTGTGGCCGCTGTTTCGAGCTGCACTGAGGCTCTGCTGCATCCATTGTTTCCACAAACTTGCTGCTGGGTGTCAACACCGGGTGTTGCGCATATCATACAGGCAGCCGGCTTGCACATGAGCTTTAGGCTTAGAAGCCGAATCCAGTTGATGGCTGATGAAACAGATGGTTGCCAAATGGGCCTGTCATTGGCTCGAAAACGGGCTGTGTTCCCTGGTAACCAAAAAAAAGGGCTGTGTTCCCGTCGTGTAACACACGAATCACCGTTATGTGCTGTGTTTTGGCTGGGATGTGCAGTGGTGTACATTCTGCACTGCAATTGCGTCAGCTCTGTTAGGGCTTGTGTGCAACAGCAGATTGCAAGTGCTGCGCGGCCTAGTAGGCCATTCGGTGACTTGTGTGCAACTGCACACAGCCCAGCTTTCATGCCTTGCAAGAGATGATTGATTTTACCCAATTGGCTGCAAGAGATGATTGATTTTACCCAAGAACGTCTTGGAGAAGTTGCCAACTAAGCCAGAGCGGCAAAGAACAGGGACACAGCTCCACCAGGCGTATATCTGTATATACAAAGTTCTATGACAGCACCGGGCTACTGATAGGGAGTCGTCAGCTAAGGATGAAGGCGCCACAAAACTCACTCCTGCGCACGCTGCACTGCGATAAAGGTTCGTGTGTTGAGGCTCGGCAGCGCACCAACCGTCAGACAGTGCGCTGCAGATCACAGAAAGCTGCATTTAGGTGTGAACCCCGGGCCTGCCTGTGATCAGCAAATGATGCACTTGCAGATCTGCACTTGATCTACTAGATCTAGTAGATCAAGCAGCCAGCCCTAGATCTAGATGGCATGCCTGGCTGTGGTGCCGGCCTGCAGCTCGAAACTGCTGCCACGCACAAAAAAGAATAACGAATAACGATCAAGGCACCAACACTTCCTGCAAGCAGTGCAGTGCAGGAGATGCCAAAGCCACCCAGACTTAGCACACCATGGGCTGGACACAACACTAGTGTTGTGCAGTACTGCCTTTCAACACACTTCCTGCAAGCAGTGCCGTGCAAAGCAGTGGAGTGCAGGAGGTGCCAAAGCCACCCAGACTTGGCACACCAGCTGGATGGTGCAAAGCGTGCCTAGCAGGACACCTTCCTGCCCTGCTGAGGAGACAGCTGCCACAGCAGCTGGCCACGTGCAGGTAAAACTGCCGAGCGACAGCACCTGCAGAACCCCAGCCACAGCCACAGCCAAGCAAGGGTTTAGCCGTCCCGGCTCCGACTGGCTACTGCCGCTGCTCAGATTGCACACGTGCTGCACAGAGATAGCAGCAGCCTGGGCGCTCGCAACCGCCTGCAGTCTGCAGCAATTGGCCACGTTTCCACAAGCTAACAACCACAGCACAGAGCTCTCAGCGCTGCATGCCATACAGTGCGCCGCATGCGATGCAGTGCAGCAAGCGTCCCAAGCTATCAACCACAGCACAGCACTGTCGGCGCCGCATGCAGCAACAGTCCGAAGCTCCACTTGCCTGTGATGACAGGCCTGTTCCGACACCTGACATATCTTCAAGCTTTAGCTACATATGTTATATCTGCTAGATTGGATCTAAACCCCTCAGCCGCCCAAGGAGCAACCCATGAAATGACTATATATAGTTGACTAGGGAATCAGCACAGAGAAAGTGCCACAGCCATGCAATGCACACCAGCTGCTGCTGCAAGTACCGTCAGCGCCCCTCGCTGGTCAGGCTAGTCTAACAAAACCCTTGTCAAAAAAACCCTCACAGGTCACCCTCGCAGGGCTGCGCCCTAAGCCCTGACATAAATAACAGCATGACAGCAGCGTGACACACAACACACACCTGGGCCGAGAATGCAGGCCCCCTACTGGTCAAACACACATGAGAACGCACGGCACTGACATGCAACCGCAAGTGAGCTGCACAAAAACTAACAAGCAGCAGTGTGACGATATGACGCCATTTGTAACAGTGCCAGGGAGCATGGCAAGTAGGGGTCGCTCCCCAGCTGCAGGCCCAAGCGCTTTGCTGTGTCAGCTCATGTTGGGATATGTTTTGCTGGCTGGGCTAATGGTACAGCGTGCGTGACACACATACACACGTATGGGCATTTGCAGCACCCCAAGGAGACAGTCAGGTCACAAACCACAGGGTCTGCGACAGAAGACAAATGACACATGAGCTGAGTGTCTGGTTTCGTTTGTGGGGGCCCAACGCACGCAGCGGGCCTATCCAAGCAGCACGCACTGCCTTCATGCCTACACACGCGCACATGCAGCATGCACAAAACTGGCGGGCACGCCAAGCACCCACCGCACGCAACTGCGTGGTGCAGTGCAAGAGACAGCTGCAGCCTAAAACACTGCTGCGAGCTTCCTGCAGGCGCGAGCAAGCCACCATGCCAACGCCGTGCATGCGGTAACGCCAACCAGGTTGTGTGTCAAGCAGGACAAGACAGCTGCAGTGCGGCGCTGGCGCCAGTTGCAGGGTCACACAGCTGCAGTAGGTGGTGTACACAGCACTGCCAGCAGTAGTATATACCGGGCCGTCTCACATCAGACGTGCGACACAACATACATGGTGTGGTATACGCTATACTATGTGTCGTTAAATATGTCATGCCTCCAAAGGCTGCCGTGCTGAATCAAATATCAGTTGGTGTATGCAACAACAGCTGCTGCAGGTCGATGCGCTGCATAGATCTAATGCACGTGCCTATGGTCATGCTACAGCCAGCAAACGTGCTGAGCCCAGGTGCTATAGCCAGCTACTAACTCACCAAAACGACACCAGTCAGGAGCATTCATGCAAAACGCAAAACACCTGCTAAGACAGCTGAGGGACAAGCGCCCTGGCAGTGCACCAACTAAATCAGCTCGCGTCACGGCCGTACTAATATATACTTTAAACCAGAACCAACAGGCCCGCACAGACAGCTGTCCCACACCTCTTTATCTGCTGCGTAGCCCCCATGGGTGCCAACATGGCACACCAGCCGGGCGAGAGAGTGGGGTTGTGTTGGTGAGAGTGCAAGAGATGGGGTTGCAACCAAATCTATCATGGGGAGGGCGGCTGTTGACAACAGGCGAACAACAACTGGCGAATAGCTGCCTGCAACCCTAGCGAATGATTGCGCGGGACACCCCAGCCGCTGGTGCTGCAGCAGCTCGGCGACATGCAAACGACACAAATCAAATTCTGATGCTGAGATTGCCGGAGCACTATCCAGCGCTTGTGGCCCACAGGCACACACACCGCCGCTGCAACTGCAGATGCCGCTGCAGCAGGACAGACAGCCCAGATTAATCTACACCAAGTACATGCTGCCAGCTGCAGACTGTTGGCTCAAACCAAATCCCATTGCGCAGTCGGCCCAAGGTGGTAGCACGTATGCATGCTCCCAGACCAACGCCACCAGCCACAAAGCACACCTGCACGCATGAACAAACATAGTGCCTGTCCAACCGACAACAGCTACAAATGAAATCAGGTCAGCGCTAACGTCATCAGTCAAACAGCTATCAACAGCTGGTGCGCTCCTGCTAGGTCAGGCGCTACGGTCAGTCAGTCAAAGCTACGTCCAAAGTTCGACATAAATAGTCAAACAACTCCTGGCGCAGACAGGCAGCTATCATTTAGCACACAGCACACATCCTCCTAACACCATGCTCCACGCTGCGCAACACCCAGGCAGTAACACGGTACGTGTACACGGCGCGCACTTGTTGCATGCACGCACAACAGCAGCAAAAAAGTGCGCCCCTTTTGCTGCTGCTACAACCCATCACTCATCCTGCAAGCGCACCACCCTGGCGCGCCCTCCCTGCTGCAGACCCTTGTAACAATGAAAGCTGGGAGCTCGAACACACTATAACAAACCATCGGCAGCTGCCTGCACCCAGCAAGTGCAAGTGCAAGAATGACAAAGGCCTGACGCCCGCAGTGAAGCAGACAACTGCTGCTGCTGCTGTTTGAAACAACCCTGACCTGTCAGCAAGGGATGCATGGCGCAACCGCGAGTCCTGCAAGTGGCAGGATGGCAGAAAGCAGCGCAGCAGACGCCGCCGCTGCGGTCAAACGAGTCAAACAACAGTCACTAGGCAGCAAAGAACAGCAACAGCCACAACGCCTGCAGGGGAAGCGCAACAATGAAATGTACTGCAGAACCGCCGCGCGTGCTTGCAGCGCCGCTAAATGGGGGTCAGTCAGAGCTGCACCAAGGTGGGGCCAGCATGCAGCAGTTTGATTGTCGGCTGGCGCCAGCTGCCTTTGAAACTGGCCATCTGCAGGCACTCAAAGCGCTGCTGACAGCTGCTGCTGCGCAGACTGTCACGCAAGGCAACCCATGCATGCCAGAACAGACGCTTTGGCGCTGCAGCAGCGCAACACCCCACCAGCCACACACACGTCATGATGCGCAAAGCGGCTCAAGTCAGGCCATGCACGGGCACAGCGAGGAGCTGCAGCGCTGAAGAGATCCCAAAAGCGGCCAGATAATTGCTTCAGAGCAGCCTCAACCATGTGAAACCATGTGACATGCCACCTGCCTGCCTGCCCACATAGCAACAGAGCTACAGACAACCCCACGGCAGCACGCTGCAAGCAGCAACAGGAGGCTGCATTGCTCCGCTGTTGCTGCTGCTTATGACCTGAAGACAGCCGCGAGCATGCAGCAGACAGGGCGGCACCCAGCACAACCAGCAGCAGCCAGCACGCCACAGCAACAACATGAGCGGGAAGCTACGCTGCCATAAAGTTGACTGACGGATGCAACGCAGAGCTACCAAAGTAACCCACAGGTACACGCATCACCCGCATCACACGGCTATCTGTGTAGCTGCCACAGCAGGCGCTGCTACTGGTGCAGCTACAGCTGCGCCAGCCGACCTTGAACCGCCGCTGTCACTGCTGTCTGTGGCAGCAGCAGCAGCAGCAGCAGCAGCAGCAGCAGCGCTGCCAGGCTGAGAGCTTGCCAAGAGTTTGCTGGCGCCAGCAACAGACGCAGCAGCAGCAGCAGCAGCAGCCGCCTCAGCGGCAGATGCCGCCGCAGCGCCCTGTGACTGCTGCAGCAGCAGCAGCGCCGCAAGCTCCTGGGACTTCTGCTGCACGTCGATGGCTGCAGCTGCCGCCTTTGCTGCCACGGCAGCCGCCTCTGGCGACGTCAGCCCGAGCTGCTGCTGCTGCTGCTGCTGACCCTGGGCCTTCACACCCAGATCTAGCGCAAGATCGAGCGGCGTCACTTGCAGAGGCGGCACCTCCAGCGGTAACATGAATGCAGCAACGCCACCCAGGGGGCTCAGGCTCCCTCCTTTGCTGCCCACGCTGCTGCCTGGGCCTGGGCCAGCAGCAGCAGCAGCAGCGGCGGCAGCCTTGTCCACGTCCATGGCATCCTCTGCTGCTGCCACAGCAGCAGCAGCAGCGGCGGCCCGCGGCACAGAGCCTTGCATCTCCAGCCGCGCCAGTTGCATTGCTGCGCCAGCAGCAGCTGCTGCCAACGTGTCCTGCTCAGCATCCAGCAAGCCGCCCGCTGCTGCTGCCGCGGCAGCATGCTGCAGCGCCTCGGCACGCATGCCGCCAGCTGCAGCAGCAGCAGCCTGCAGCGCAGCTACAGCTGAGCCCTGCGCAGCCCCTTCACCGCCTTGCTGCTCGCTGCTTCCTGCTGCTGCTGTGGTGCCGCTGCCATTGAGTAGGCCTCCAACTGCCTTTGCAGTTATGGCTTTTTCACAGCCCTTCAGCAGTGCTGATAGCAGCTGATCAGCCGCCACCTCGAGCGCCGCTTGCTGCTGCTGCTGCTGCTCGCCAGCCTGCACCACACCATGCTGCTGCTGCTGCTGCGCTGCGTCGCAGAGTGCTGTCCGCACACACTGCGCAAAGCCAGCCAGGATCTGCGGCAGAGCCTCCGCAACAGTGTTGGCCACGGCATTCTCGAGAATGGCAGCAATGCCAGACGCTGCTGCTGCCAGCTGCTGGCTGCTGCTGCCAGCACCACCTGCCGGCAGCTGCTGCTGCTGCTGCAGTGGCGGCTGACACAGCAGCGAGTCCGGCAACGTGCCGCGAGCAAGCCTGCTGACACCAGCTGCTGCTGCTGCTGCTGCTGGCCGAGCCTGCTGCTGCTGCTGCTGCTGCTCAGACACAGCAGGCTTGCCACGCTTGCTGCTGTCGAGCTGACACAGCTGAGTCAGAGCATCTGCAGCCCACTCCTCGGCACAGTGATCAGACCCAGCATCCTCAGCAGCAGCAGCAGCAGCAGCAGCAGCAGCGTCACACGCAGCTGCACGCCGCTGCTGCTGCTGCTGCCGTTGGCGCTGGCGCCTGCTGTTGCCGCCGGGCTCAGGTGCTGAACCCCAGGACTGCAACCCCAGATTCAAGGCGTTGCTGTAGTGGCCTGTTGCGCTGCCGCCAGCCTTGCCGATTGCAACAGCAGCAGCCTGCCGCTGCTGTGCCAACTCATACAAATCCAGCGGCTGGCGCCACTGGTGCTGCTGCTGCTCCTGCTGCTGGACTGCCGCAGCGCCATCGCTGCTGCTGGGCGGCTGCTGCTGCTGCTGCTGGTGGATATGAGCTGTCTGCCACTTAGCGAGAGCAGCAAGTGCTGAGGCACTCACAGGGCCCCCACTTGCAGGAGCAGCAGCAGCAGCAGCAGCAGCACCCCTGTAGCCTTCAGGAAGGGGCTCTGAGCCGCCTGCAGTAGCTAGCTGCTGCAGCAAACTGCTGCTGAACCCAGCTGCAGCTGCCGCAGCGTTCCTGCCGCTGCTGCCGCCGCTCCTAGGCCGCTCGCTTGCTGCCGCCGCCTCATCGTCCCGTGTACTGGCAGGGCCGCCGTTGAAAGCGCCTGATAGGTCCAAACCCTGAACCGCGGAGCCAGTGCGGCACAAGCCAGGCTGCAGATGACCCGGCAAGCTGCTGTTTCCTGCAAGCTGCCTGTCACTAGCCTGGGCTGCATAGTATGCTGCATCTGCTGCCAAAGCTGTGCCTGCTGCTGCCCCAAACCCTCCTGAGCCCCGAGGGGTTAGGGTGCTGAGCTGCGCCCTGCTCAAACCCATGGGAGTAGCCTCATTGCCGCTGCCATCTGCATGATCTGCTGCAACAGCTGCTGCTGCTGCTGCTGCTGCTGCCGCGTCCTCCTCCTCAGATGACGGCGTCATGTCGTCTGTCGCGGCGGCGTCAGCGCCCCACCGCCGGCGCTTCGTGGCCCGCCCGCTGTGCCTGGCGCTGCCGCCTGCATCCTCGGCAGCCTCAGTTGCTGCTGCTGCTGTCGCTGCAGCAGCTGCTGCAGCAGCAGCAGCCGGGTCCATGCCCGCCTGCAGGCCAAGCTCCTGCAGCTGCTGCTGCATCAATAGGCGCTGCTGCGCAGCGCTCGGCGTCACTCGGCCGCTGCTCTCAGCCGCAGCAGCTGCCGCGGCTGCTGCCGCCGCCGCTGCCGCCGCCGCTGCTGCAGCTGCGGCTGCTGGGTACTGCGCAGAGAGGTGCAGCACTGCCGGGTGGCCGGCAGCCAGCACAGCAGCAGCAGGGTCGGAGCCGAGCGCTGCTGCTGCCGCTGCTGCGGCCTTGGCTGCTGCAGGGCTCGCCAGTGCAGCGGCTGCATGCAGCGAGTCCAGGCCATTGAGTGCAAGCAGGCTGCTGCCTACAGCACCCACTGCTGCCATGCCGGGCGAGCGGTTGCCCCGGCTTGCGAGAGCAGCAGCAGCACTGGCCTCTGCGCCATCTGCATGGCTGCCGCTGCTGCTGCTGGCCTGCAGCTCTGCTGCGGCTACTGCAGCCACAGCATCCAAGCCGCCGCCACCTCCCATGCCCATCCCTCTGCTGCCAGGGCTGCCTAGCCCACCATTGCTGTTGCTGCCTGGCATGCGGTAGCCTCCGCTGCCGCCAGCACTCAGCAGCAGCCCCAGAGAATGGTGTGGACTCTGCGCAGGGTGCGAGTGGCGGCGCTGCTGCTGCTGCTGCTGCTGCAGCGCGTGGTGCGCATAGTAGTGTTGCTGCTGCTGCTGATCGTCATCCTCTTCCTGATCCTCATCTTCATCCTCATCCCCATCATCATCATACCAGCCATTCTCGCCATCCCCGGCTGCTGCATACCCCCCCTGCCAGCCTGCAGGAATGCCGCCCATGCCGCCGCTCGCTGAACCCCGCACCAGCGCGGCCCTAAGCCCTGACCCCTGCCGGCCTAAACCGCCGCCAGGGCTGGCGGCTACACCGCCGCCAAACGCGCCGCCGCCACTGCCGATGGGGCTCAGTAGGCTGCCGTAGCCGTGGCCGCCAGCTGCTGCTGCTGCTGCGTCAGATGGCCGCCGGGCCCGCTTTGTGCCGCCGCCGCTGCTGGCGCCGCCCTGGTGGTGGCCTCCTAGGTGGTGCAGCGTGAGGTTGTGGTGTGCCCGCAGCTGCGCTGCTGCGGCGCTGCCGTGTGCTGCTGCGGGGTCAGTCTCAAAGGTCTCTGTGGACTCCAGGCTGTTGAACTGCTGCAGCAGGTGCTGCAGCTCGTCATCTGCATCCTCTGAGCAGGCGAAGGAAACATGAAACAGGGAGCAGCAGATCAAGAATGCAAGGTGGTCAGTGCACGCAGAGCAGCTGCGGCAGAGGTAGCCGGGCACTTGTTTGGGCAGCACACGATCGAGCAGGCACGCGCTGGCGGTCCCATGTGAAGCTGCCGCAGCTGCACAAGCATATCGCCTACTTGCTGACTGAAACCACATCAGCAGACTGTCCAACTAATTGAGATTTACAGCTGTTGCTGCAGACACAGCTGCTGCAGCTGTAGCGCCTCACCGTCATCGCCTGCTGCTGCCAGCCGCCGCTGCAGCGCTGCTGTCACTGCCGACACATCCAGTGGGCCCCCCGGCGCGTACTCGTTGCGCCTGCGCTTGAGCGTGGAGTTCCAGTGGTTCTTCACTGCGTTGTCGGTCCTGCAAGCACACGCAACATGGAGAAGGAGATGATCGAGTCGGAGACTATGTTGGTGCAGTATACTGCCAGCCGAGCCAAGTTTGACTGCAACCTGGTGAGCACATTGTAAGCAGCTACTGCAACCGCACTAGTGCTGCTACTCAGCTGCTGGGTGTGCCAGCCAAGCTGCTGTCTGCCGCTGACCCGGCAGCTGCTGTTCCTGCAAGCGGGGCTTGAGGTTTGCACAGCTGCAATGCCCCGCCAGCTGCTGTGATAGGCTGCTGCGTGCTGCAATTGAACGGCCTGGGAACGCACCTGCCGGGTAGCAGCTTTGCAATGCTGGCCCACTTGTTGCCGAATATGTTGTGGGCTGCCATGATCGCTGCATCCTCCTCTGCAGTGAAGGGCCCCTTTTTGACATTGGGGTTCAGCTGGTTCAGCCATCTGCAGCAGCAGCACGCGGGCAGGACAAATAATTTTGTTGCACGTTAGCATAGCATAGTTGCTGTTTGACTTGACTGCAGTGGTTCCAGGCAGCAGACTGGGACAGCACGCGGCAAACGCCAGGCTGGAGCCCTTGTTCTGACGCGCGTCTGCAAAGCTGGTGGCTTATGCTGCTTTCAAGAGCCCAAACAGGCTGTCCAAATGTTCTCTGGGTTGCTGTACGTGCCGTTGACGCCACACAGGAATGTCAGCCCTTGACCCTGCCTGCCCAAGTGCAGGCTCAGTGCACGATGCAGTGGCCTGAAACGGACCCTGCTCAACCTATGGCAACAGGCTGTGGGTACTGTGCCTAACGGCTGCTGGCATATCTTTAGCTGTGATTAAGCTGCAACAGGCCCCCGAAAAGGCCAAACAAGCGTCCAACAATCAGTCACTGCAACGGCATCGCCCACTGCATTGGCCACTGTCGAGACATCCACAGCTGCTCACGCACGTCAACCCTGCTGTCAACTCAAGCAAAAGTTAAGTCACAAAAAGGCGAGCTGGCCTTGCCAGCGACCCGTTGCTGTTGGTTGGCCCGCGACCAGACTGAGCTGTAAACCTACCCAAGCTATGAGCAAGGTCAGGCACCCCTAGCGTTCGAGATGCAGCAAACAAATACTAATCATTTGCTGATGTAGCCAACAGCGGTACTTGGCCACAGACAGGCCTGCTCCATACACGAGGCCAATTGGCGACAGGGTGGCCCAATCGCTGGGCTGGAAAAAGCAAAATGTTCTGAAAAGCAACAAAATGCTGCCTGCTGGCCTCATCGGCACCCCTCTGAGCCTGCTGCCGCAGTCAGTTGTCGGCCTGCACACCCACCTCAAACGACAACTCTTGCCAGAGCGTCCAGGAATAGCTTTAGCTATAAGTGACCAGTTCCGGGGGCCCAGCCTGGCCACCTGCTTCCTAAGAGACTCATCCTCCTGCAGGCAAGGCAACAGGCATGCCACAGCGCATGTCAGCAGCGGGCTTGCAGCAGGCCAACCTAGACTCAGCAACGCCCTGCCAGGGCCCAGCAAGCTCACCTCAGGCGTCCAAGAGCCTTTGGTAAGCTCTTCCCCGTCGTAGGAGACCATGCTGTTCCTCATGGCTGCTGCTCCAGCCAGGATGAAAGCCTCAACAAAGTTCTGACCATCTCTGTCCAGTCATGCTTGCAGTGACAAAAAACATGCGAATTGATGAACAATTTCACAGAGGCGTGTCTGCAGCGTCCTAGCAGAGTACAGGCGTCGAACGAGAGGTAAACTGGTCGAGAAACCTGAATGCCTAAGCAATGCCTAACAGGCAACGAGGCATTTAAAACAAACTTAGCACTAAATTAATATGACCGTAAAAGTCTTTTTGTCTGCCACGAAAGCCGGTGTCGCAGGCTGCAGGTGAAAGTTGGCGTTCGCCAGTTGACGTGTTCCCGTTGTCAAGCGTGACAATGTGCTGCTTTTGAAATGTGAAGTAATTACCCGCTAGGAGCGTTGGTACTCTGCTGCAACACCTCCGAATTTGGTCAACCGTCGGGGTGGTTGTGGTGACGCCCGCGTGGTGGGCGCTGGTTGTGTCTGGCAGGGCAATGGCGCATCTGCATAGATGCTTGATGACAATAAAAACGATCTAATAAGCACGGTGCTGCAGTTTACTGTCCCTGCCTCCTCAACACACGCCATGCCACCAAGGCATGTGGATGGTCAACCTCCAGTTCCGATGATCTCAAAGAGCAAGCGACCTAGCATGCCCTCAGAGGCAAGCGCGCACGTTGTTCTGTATGGATCATAGATTTTCCTCACCACGCCGTAACGTGGGCATGATTGACAAGAGCACAATGCATCCAGGACAACACGGGGCGATAGGTTGCTGCATGCCCTCACATTGTTGCATCCTGCCATCTGTGCAGTGCCATCAGCACACCAGGCGGACTTGCACAGACTTTGAATTCATAAGAACCCTCAATGACAGGCACCACCTGCACCTGCACCATCACCGACAACATAACAATCTGATTGGCGGCCGCAGCAGCGCCTGGAGCTGACAAAATGTGACAATCATCCACCAACCCCCCAAAAAGAGACAACAGTGCTGGCGCACAGTCAAACATGCGGTCAAGATGAGCTCACGATGCCTGCAGTGACCACCAAGGGCTTGCTGCAACTTGCAGCAGCAGCAGACAGCTAGGCATCTCAGCATAACCGCGCAGCTGCAAGAGGGGAAGTACTGCTGACGTCGCAAAAGCAGCTTCTGATAACTATGCTGCGCACCAGGTGCCCCGGCCCACACCAGCTGACCACACAAAAGCTGATTTGACCATAGTCAACACGCATGTTGTGCTGACGGTGTCTGACAGGCACAGCTATTGCTGTGCACACTATCTGCAGCTGTCGCTTGCGCCTCAAACCACAACAGGACAGCCAACAATAGGAACGGCGGGCGCAGACTCCTAGGCTAAGCCCAATGCCAGCAGCAGCTGCTCCTGAAAAGCAGCTGATGCCACATCGATGTACTGTAATGGATGATGCAACATAGCTGGTGACAACCTTCAACGCCCAGCAACCATGCAGGATAGCTACCGCTTCTTCTTCACAGTTGTTATCCCCTAGTGGCAAGTGATGTCTAGTCAGCAGCGACGACCAACACAGCAGTGACACACCAAACCAGCTCATCACAAACTCACACGGCACTCACACGGCACTGGCACAGCACAGCACCTGCAAAGCAGCAGTGAATGCATCACAGCTGCACAGCTTGGATACTGACACGCGGACTAACCGTAGCTATTGCTCCTGCACACAACGCTCGCTCAGCCATGCGAGTTGAGCACACCACGCCCCGCCACGATCTCAAAGCACAGTGCGGTCTCTGTGCAGCATAGTGTATATGCGCACACTGGTTTGAGCCAGAGGTAGGTTGATGCAGTGACGCTTCTGCTCGCTTGCCGCGACTGCATGTAAGAACAGACAGCACACCGCACGCCCCACTGGCATGACCATGCAGGTCAAGAGCATGCATGGCCTTCGTCACATGCTGAGAGCATGAATGGCCTTCGTCACATGCTGAGAGCATGCATGGCCTTCGTCACATGCTAAGAGCATGCATGGCCTTTGTCACATGCTGAGAGCATGCATGGCCTTCGTCACATGCTGAGAGCATGCATGGCCTTCGTCACATGCTGAGGGCGCAAGCGCACACACAGCTACGGCAGCGGCTGGCTGGCGCCACCTGCTGAAGCACGTGCTGCGGCTGCTGGCAAGGACACCTCAGCCAACAGCATGCGCGAGTGTGTGTCACTCCGTCTGAGGCGCGCATATGCGGCAAGTTGCGCTCAAGATGCGCAGCCACATACAGACCAGCACCGCCTGCTGCTGGTGGTGCAGTCAACAGCTTCACGAGGCCAAGTTACTGCCGCTGCTGCTGCTGCTAATGCTGCTGCCAGTGCTGCCCAAAGCTTCACGAGGCCAGGTGACTGCCGCTGCTGCTGCTGCTGCTGCTGCGGCTGCTCCGGTGCTGCCCCCAAAGCTTGAGGAGGCCAGGTGGCTGCCGCTGCTTCTGCTGCTGCTGCCGGTGCTGCCCAAAGCTTCATGAGGCCAGGTGACTGCCGCTGCTGCTGCTGCTGCCAGCTGCCGCCGCCAACTGCTGCCTCAGCCAACACAACCAACAGCAGCAGCAGCAGCAGTTCAGGCCGCAGTTGCCATCGACACTGGCGGCAAACTCAGGGAGCTGGCAGCACACACTAGCCTGGACAGAAGATAAATAGCTCCCCTCATCTGCACTCGCACTGCACTGCATCGGCTGCTGCTGCAAGCTCTGCTGCTGAGTCAGGGCCTATGCTGCTGACAGACGCCGCCACGTCATCACCTTCTGTGCACTCTGTGTCAGCCTCCTCTGCAGCAGCAGCAGCAGCAGCAGAAGCAGTGCAGCGCTTGGTGATCCGAACAGTGACTGTACGCCATGCAGTGGCGCCCAGCGGCAGATGACCAAAAGTCCCATGCAAAAGCAGCAATATATTGCCTGAGTTGTGGGAATCCACGCACTACCTTTTCAAGGCACGCACTCCAATCCAGCATCCTGTGATACGTCACACATCACACTGAGAGCCCACCTATGGTGCTGGCAGATAGATGCAAGCCGCCAAACACCAGCCGCCACTCATGGCCGCACACCCTTAATCAGCAACAGGCACACCAACAAAGCGCCAACAACAAAGCGCCTGTAACACATCACACATCACACACATCGACTGCTAGCCAGGCTGGGCCTGCGTGCATGCACCCAAAAGCAAACCAGTGTGTCAAGCTCACAACAACAGCCCACCTATGGTGCTTGCTGGCAGCTGCGAAGCGCCAAACACCAGCCGCCACGCAGGCCTATCTGTATCGGTGCTTGTCAGCTGGGTGTGAAACTTCAACGCAAGGTTGCTCTGCATGCACTCTATCGCAATCTGGAACATGTGCCGCCACACACGCACACAGGCTTCAGGCTTCACTCTGATCCACACCAAGGGCCCATCAAGTATTACCTTCTTCTCGTCAAGAAGCTGAGAAATATAAAACTTGTTGAAGCAAGTAAATGAAAAAATTTTGAAAAATTTTGGGGCTCACCTATGGTGCTGGCAGAAAGCTGCGAGCCGCCAAACACCAGCCGCCACTCGTGACCCATGTTGGCACGCGCTGCTGCCTCACAAGTGGCCTTGCCGATGTCGGTCAGAAAGAGCTGCTCCCGGTCCAGCAGGCCTTTCAGCACACGGGCCCTGCGTACGTGACACACAATATAACATGTTACATAGCAAAGCGTGGTGCAATAGGGCATTTTGAAAGGCAACTTTGCAGGTGGCCTTGCCGATGTCGGTTGAAAAGAGCTGCTCCCAATCCAGCAGGCCTTTCAGCACACGGGCCCTGCATAGCTACCACACAATGTAACATGTTACATAACACAACGTGGTGTGGTGACATTTGTGGTGTGTGGAAGGGCATTATGATGGCAGCATTGCAGGTGGCCTTGCCCATGTCGGTCAGAAAGAGCTGCTCCCGGTCCAGCAGACCTTTCAGCACACAGGCCCTGCTTTAATGACATAACAAGTAACATGTTACATAATACAACGTGGTGTGGTGACATTTGTGGTGCAGTAGGGCATTCGGAAGGCAGCTTTGCAGGTGGCCTTGCCGATGTCGGTTAGAAAAAGCTGCTCCCGGTCCAGAGCAGGCCTTTCAGCACACGGGCCCTGCGTACGTGACACACAATGTAACATGTTACATAACTCAAAATAGTGCGGCGACAATTTTTGGTGTGTGCAAGGGCATTTGTGGTGTGTGCAAGGGCATTTTGATGGCAGCTTTCAGATGGCCTTGCCAATGTCGGTCAGAAACAGCTGCTCCCCAACCAGCAGGCCTTTCAGCACGCGGGCCCTGTGTACGTGACACACAATGTAACGTGTTACATAACACAACGTGGTGTGGTGACATTTTGTGGTGTGTGGAAGGGCATTATGATGGCAGCTTTGCAGGTGGCCTTGCCGATGTCGGTCAGAAAGAGCTGCTCCCGGTCCAGCAGGCCTTTCAGCACACGCACCCTGCATTAGTGACATAACAAGTAACATGTCGACATAAAAAGTAACATGTCAACAACAAAATATAGTGCGACGACATTTTGTGGTGTGTGGAAGGGCATTGTGATGGCAGCTTTTAGGTGGCCTTGCCGATGTCGGTCAGAAACAGCTGCTCCCGGTCCAGCAGGCCTTTCAGCACACGGGCCCTGTGTCAGTAAGACACGATGTAACATGTTACATAACAAAGTAAGGTACAATGACAGTGTGAGGTGTGTGAATAAGCATCACAATGGCAGACACAGGTGGCCTTGCCCAGGCATGTGAGGCACAGCTGCTCTCAATGCAATTGAAGGACCCTACCTGTTTTGCATTTGTTCCTCGTCGGATGGGTGGCAGTACTTTGCAACATGAGAGGTTTGGCGTTCAAGGGTGTGCATTGTGTTCTACGGTGCTCACTCTCCTTCTCTGGTCTCAGACCATGTGTTCAGCCTGGTGGGGCTCATACCATTTAAGATGGTGCCAGGACCCACATGTAACTATCCTCTCACAGTACTTCTTCCGCTACGCAAATGGCCGGCACAGGCTTCTGCACATCATCTGCACATGCGACAGACTGCAACTGCCACAACTCATGTGATCGCCCACCTGCCCTGTGTGTACTGTACTCCTCATCACTCCGGTGCCCATACTCCTTCCGCAACACAAATGGCCGGCACAGGCTAGTATACAGTATCGGCACATGCGACAAACTGCAACTGCCACAACTCATGTGATCGCCCACCTGCCCTGTGTGTACTCCTCATCGCTCAGGTGCCCGTACTCCTTGCGCACCGCCACTGCGTACTCAGCGTAGCGCGGCAGCGACGCCCCCAGGATGGACAGGTCTGCAGCAGCAGCAGCAGCAGCAGCAGCAGCAGAAGCAGCAGCAGCAGCAGAAGCAGCGCCATAGAGGTCATTAGTGATGGGCTGCATGACAAAGATCACATGCACCATACATTCATTAGTGATGAGCTGCATGACAAAGATGAGCTGCATGACAAAGATCATTTGCACCATACATTCATTGGTGATTAGCAGCATGATAAAGATCATGCACCATATATTTGTGTTTGTATCCTGTCCATCCAGCGCATCGCGCAGCGGCGTCAATGGACATGTCTGCTGAACCAGCATCACACAGATGTGGACAAAAAACCTTCAAATGAATGCATGCAAGCAGGCTAGCAATACCTCCTACCGGATAAGGTGTTTTTGATTAGGACAAAAAGCCCAGCCCTATAAGAGCAGCGCACAGCACCACAGCCAAAACAATCTCCAGAAATGACAAAAGACAAAAGACAAAAGAAGGACACAACAAGCCACCCTTACACAAGAGCACCTGCATCCACCACCACATCACCGTCTGCATCCCCTTCCAAGTGATGGTGATCTGCTGTCGCCAGAATGATGCGCTGCGCTTTCTGGACTGTCGCTGCCGGCACGCCCGACGCCAGCAGCAGCTTTCCTGCAAGCCAGAGAGCAGCAGCAGCAGGTTCAGGAATGGAAATGGGACGCTAACAAGCAGCAAGAACAGTGCTGCCGCTGAAGGGCGCACTTCAAGTGCAGCAGCACTGGCAGAGCGCATCAACTTGCTGCTGGTTCCGCTTTGCGGAATCACAGCGCTCACCAGTCAACTTATCACTACTGGCTTTTTCATGCCAGTACCTGCTGCTTTCCTTGCATTGAGCTGCTTATGTGAAACCTCAACCTATAAACTAACACCTCAACCTATACAATAACACTTGCCTGCAAGCTCTGCTGAGTCTGCTTCGTTGCTCTTGCTGCCGTTGCTCTTGCTGTGAGGAGCGTATACTATCTGCTTTGCACTGAACAAATCTGCTGCAATGCCTGCACGCTGCTGCTGCTATGATGGTCTGTCACTTGCCTGCAAGCTCTGCTGAGTCTGCCTCGTTGCTCTTGCTGCAGGGAGCGTACGCTGTCTGCTTTGCACTAAAGAAATCTGCTTGAATGCCTGCACGCTGCTGCTGCTATTATGGCCTGTCACTTGCCTGCAAGCTCTGCTGAGTCTGCCTCATTGCTCTTGCTGCGGGGAGCGTATACTATCTGCTTTGCACTAAACAAATCTGCTGCAATGCCTGTACGCTGCTGCTGCTATGATGGTCTGTCGCTTGCCTGCAAGCTCTGCTGAGTCTGCTTCGTTGCTCTTGCTGCAGGGAGTGTACACGATGTCGTGGAACCAGACAGCCCACTCTACTGCTGCTGCATCTACCAGCGCAATGCCGGCCTTGCTTGCGCGCTTGACAAAGTCAAACATGCACATCAGGTGTGCAAGGTTGTGGTAGTGGCGGTTGCCTAGCAGGGCAGGAACAAAGAAAAGGCATTGGCAGGAAGGAGAGCACAGGTTGCAGTGCAGCGTGTGTGCAGTGGTGCATCTAATGGCATGATGGCTAGCTGGCTGGCTGGCAATGTGGCAGAAACACGAGCGCAACTATGGCTGGAACTGCACTGCCTGGCTGAGACAGGCACGGGTGAACATAAAATCACTGAGAGCAGCGCTCGCAGCACAGCAGGTTTGCACTCAACGTTGTTCTTAGTGCTTGCACATCAGCACTGATCTTGCATCTGCCGTGAGTGCAGATGTGCTCAGTGTTACCAAACAAGCGATCACGTGTGCTGATTTGCTGGCATGAATATTTGTGTGGCATGCACTGCCAGCAGATACCACGCGCTGGACGCTGACAGCAGCACCTGCTGTTGCCAGTTTGTTGTGCTCAGGAGGAGTGTGCACTGCCTGCTGAGCATGCAAGGAGGCCTGCTAGTGTACTTACCGGCTGAGTAGTGTGATATTATAGTCCCCCAGATCGTCTGCCTATGCGGGTCTGACACGCCAGAGAGTTCACACGTCTCTAAGAACCTCTGCCTGCAAGCAGCCTCGACAAGCTGCTCTTCCTTTATGTCAGTCATTTCGAGCTATGTAATCCGAAATCCAAGAGACAAAAGTTGCAAAGCTACGTGAGAAGGCGAGCAGGCCAGTTCCGCAGCACCCCTGCGGGTCCGGCCTCAGGCAGCACGTGACCCTGTTGTATCCACGCTGATCATATATTTAATGTTTATTGAAAGAGCGTGAAGTGGCAGCAACGTGCCAAAACGGCTATAAGGTCCTTATGTGGCTTGTGACCAACTGGGCCGCAGCACGCGGAGGCGATCATGCACAAAAAATTGAGTGTAGGAAAAAGTAGGGGAAAACAAACGACTTTTGCTGCGCCAGCCATGCGCCTGGACTTCAAACATCAACGGTGGACGTGCGTGCTCATGACAAGGGTTCTTGACAGCGTGCTGATTTCAAAGCAATCACCCACGGCTCCTCCACGTGCTGATGCCCTGTTTCTACAGGTGACAGAGAGAGCTGGTGGTACAGACGCAGCTTCTCAGGGGTTTTATCCAGCAGTTGCTGCAAGACTTGGCACTGCATGACTAGGCCAATGCTTGCCGAGCGCGCTGCCGCCAGGTGGCATGGCATCACTGACGTGTGAGCGAAGCACGGCAGTATTCATCCATGATCATTGCTGCATTGGGTAAAACCCAGATGTTTTCGATTATTGCTGAGCAAATCATAGGACAGAGCTACCTTCGAGCTGCTACTGTCAAATGTGCACCTCGCGAGTTGTGTCACACATCAACAGTGCTACATGGCGGGAACACAGTCCGTTGTTTTGAGCCAATGACAAGCGCATTGGGCAGCCACTGTGTCCACCTCACAAAATGGAGCCATGTCACTGGTGTGCGTGGTTTGCGGGGCACACCAGGCTGTGCTCGCTAGACAGCTGTCTGCCTGCAGGCATGCGCAACCGGGTGCGCGTTGCTGCTCAACACAACAGACCATAAGTTCAAGTGGGTGTTGCACAACAGCCAAGTATACACCATGGAGTTGTGGCCGGATGTAAAAGGAGAAATCCTACGGCTCCTGGATTTGAAGAACCCGGGTGCATTTATCCTTAGGCACCTTGCAGCGTGCTGGACCAGGGAAATCCCGCTCAAGTACTCCTGCCAGTACTCCGGATCAGGGATGCTCCGAGTAGGCTGTCATGCAGGCACAGCGGTCCGGCGGCACTTCATCAAGCAAGAGATGGTTTTGTGTGAGGCCAAGTCCAACCCAAAAGCCTGGCGTGGTGATAAGATCCTCAGCTGCCAGGCGGATTGTTTGCATCTGGTGTTCTGACGCACTGCTGTGGCGTCTGCGGCAGCGCGGCATTTTTAAGTAATGGTACAGTGAGGAGGGAAGTTACATGTGGGCCCAGGCATAATAATGCTTATCCAGTACGAGCCGCAACAGGGTGTACACATGGTCTGACACCAGACAAAACGTAGCGGTACGTAGTAGTCATTCAAAAAGAAACCTCTGAGAGTGAACACCACAGAACATGATGCACACTCTTGCACGCGTACAATGCATGGCTGGCAGCTGCGGCAACCTGCTGAACCCCATCTGCGCCAGCTGCACTGCGGCAGCTGCTGCAGCTGCTACAGCCACCACACTGCAGCATGCACAGCAGTCCTTGCAGTATGTAGAAAGCCCCATTCAATGAACCAGTGGTTGGTGAGGTTGACAAAGTTTACCAGGCAAGGTGTGTAACATATTTCACAGCATCATCAAGTGCGGTGCCCCGCTCCTTCCCCTCTACTACCCCCTCTACTACGGAATGGGGACAGCCTTATAAAATTTGTAAAGGGACAGGTTCAATAACACTTTGACACAGTTATGCCTGGACATAGAGGAGCCCAACTTTCAGCATGTCGAGTCCACCACTCAAGCTGTCCTTGACTGACAAGGGCTACGCTGGCTGCACTGGGCCCTGGACGCTCTTGTGCATGCATATGCATAAGCCATGCCTAAAAAGGTTATTTTACATTTACTGCATAGATTGGCCCTAAAACTTGCGGTGCAATGGCTTGACAGACAAATGCGTGAGAATGTGAGACACAATCGACTGCCGCACAGCACTGCGAATCGGAAAGCAGCTGCACGAAGAGCAGTTGCTTGCATGCAAGCAT
Organism: Tetradesmus obliquus; assembly: GCA_030272155.1. Lineage (NCBI taxonomy): Eukaryota > Viridiplantae > Chlorophyta > Chlorophyceae > Sphaeropleales > Scenedesmaceae > Tetradesmus > Tetradesmus obliquus. The sequence goes on along the minus strand of CP126207.1, from coordinate 1,497,376 downwards.
GACGTGCTAGTAAATGACCTGGGACTTGCCCACTGGACACGAGCTTGAAAGACTTTCCTGCAAGCTGTACAGAGAGTTGGCTTGGCCTTGATGCTGCAGAGCAGCAAGCCTGACACCGTGGCAGGTGGTTTGTATGTCTAAAACTTCAAGACAGACTCAATCTGCCATATCTTTTGATTCTTCAAAGGAAAATGGCTCAGACATATTTGGCGGGGAAGTTGGTAAGGAATTCAACGGCACATTTTACTGCTTGTGCAGTGACGCCTGAGGAACAGGGCAGAGCAAGGCAACAGTGTAAGAAAGAAACACACATGTGTGACCTGCACAACGTGTGCCTTGTGCTTCGCATGATCAGCATGACGATCATGCGGCATGTCATGGTGGTTTTCCTCGTACTGCGTGCACGCAGCAGCAGTAGAACAACTTTCGTCAACATTTGAGAATCGTGTTTGCGTAATGTACGTATGATCACGACGTCTGCCAGGTAGCTTTACATTGTCGTCAATGCGCAAGATGATGACCGCCATTACACCTGCAGAACAAGCATGACTATTGAAAAAGATATCAAACCGTTTAAAACTTGAAACAACTGACAAATCAAACGTTGTGCCTGTACCAATAGAGCTGGAGTCGGTCAACGGTTGTCTGCTTGGATGTCATAGAAGCATGGGCTCAATCGTTTCTGCTCATCACAACAAATAATAATAATATTCAAAGTTTTAAAAAGGCAATCGAAGGAATCAATGCTAAACTGGGCTGTCAGTAACACGCGGCTGGCATATGACAGGGTGCCTCGCGCTCAAATACTAAGCGTCTCGTGGCGTTCACCAGATCAGCACACACAAACGACGTTTTGCTTTTATATCTTAGCTAAAGATCAGACAAGGACCCCTGCAAGCAGCAGTCATGCATAAACTGATCGCCGTATTCCTGGCGCTGGGCGCCGTGGCCGTGCAGGTGATCTTTAAAGCAGAAATAATGTTTTTAGAAAACAACGGGGTAGCTTATGCGCGTTGTGGGAGTGTTCGTCAGTTGGTCACCAGCTCAGCAGCACCACACATGGAGCCACGCATGATATTGATCAGCTGCAGTAATCTTCAAAAGAAATGCTTAAATATTAGTAGCATGTTTGTTCAAGACCTTGCGCTCGATGCTTCTTGCACATGGTGTGAACAGCATTTGCGTGCATGGAGCCGAGCCAGCAGCGTGGAGCACTCGAAAGCAGACATATAGCACAGCGCAACATCACACAAATTTATAAACATTATTTTCTTTTGCGTACGCACAGGTCCGCGCAGCAGACACCCATGCCATCGACACTCTGAACACCGCAAAGCTGAGCTCGTTCAAGAGCCTCATCGATCTGGCAGGCGCAACAGCAGAATTCTCAAATGAGAAGGCCCGCGTCACACTGCTGGCACCCACAGACGAGGTGCGTGCCGCGCAGCATCGAGCGGGATTCTTGGCGCCGGATCTTGTGCTGCTTACGTACGCCCTCGATCCCTGCTGTGCCAGCAACGACTCTAGCTGACACTGCTGTTGCTACACATCCCAGCATTCTGCATAAAGATATGCTTTGATCAGGCAGCTCCCTGCAGGCCACAGCCCGCCCTGCCATGCCTGCACAGCCACCAGCCCTGTGACTGCTGCTGCTGCTGCTGCTGTTCCTGCTGTGTTTCCGCTGTTTCCTGCAGGCTGTGGCTGCTTTCCTGACCTCCATGGGCATCACCCTGGACGACCTGAAGGCCGATGAGAACCTGGTCGACAAAATTGTGGGCTACCACACCGTGATCGGCGTGACCGCCGGTGAGTTTGTTGCTCAGGCCATTTGAGAGCCGGTGCTGCTGCGTGCTGGCTGGCCTTGTTGTTGTGTCTGTTGAATACGCAAGGCTGTGCCTTACCACATCGTGATTGGCTTGACTGCTGGTGAGTCCAACTGCCCAGGTGTTAGGTGTGATGGTTTACTTTGGTCACACGGTTGTGGGATAGCACACCACAAATGGCTTGATGGCTTTTGTAAAAACCTTGCTGCACTTCCACATCAGCCACCTTTGTCTGCTTTGCATACATAGCAGCTGATCGCCGCAATCGGCTGCATGACCAGGCCCACCGCCTCCCATCTCACTGCCGCTGCTGCCGCCCACCGCCGCCCACCACCTGATCTTCTTTCCTGCAGGCCCCAAGGAGCTGTTCGCCAAGGGCGACTCCGTGATTGTGCCCACCGCCTCTGCTCCTTTCAAGGTGAAGATTGACAAGACCGCCGACGGCGTGACTGTCACTGACTACCAGGGCAACGTGGCCAAGGTGGTGGATGCTGACCTGGGCACCGGCAACGCACGTGTGCACGCCATCGACAAGGTGCTGTTCTCCGGTGAGTGGTCAAACACGGTCAAAACACGGTCAAGCGTAGCACCGACAGGGGCGAGCTGCATGCACGCGTGCACGCCATCGTCAAGGTGCTGTTCGCCGGTGAGTGTGGCAAAGAGGAGTGGTCAAAACACGGTCAAACGTAGGCTGCGTGCTGCGTGTAACTAGCATGGTAAGGTGAAATGGCGTTGGAGGTGGCGGTGCAGATTGATGCCTGATGCGTGTGCACTGAGGCCTTTCCTGCAAGCTTTCTCAAACCTCGTCTCCCCTCATCCTGCTCACCCTGCTCCTGCTGCTGCCGATGCATCACGTCACGCCACGTGCCGCAGGCTCCTACTGGACTGACATGGGTGCGCTGATCAAGGCCCAGCCCACCAGGTTCTCCACTGTTGCCAAGGCTGCTGATGCCGCTGGCCTGGCCGCCACCCTGACCGCCCAGGGCTTCGCCGACACCATCTTCCTGCCCACCAACGAGGTGAGCTGCCGTTCAAATTCAAACCTTGTCACTTTTGTTATTTGAGCTGGACATGTTGAACGCTCGATCCTCTGTGTGCTATGGCTGGCGCAGGCCTCAGCCAGCGCCGATCGCCTGCGTCCTGCAAGCATTGCACGTTTCCTGCAAGCGCCGCGCCGTTTCCTGCAAGCACACCCACCTGCTTCCGCGTTTCCTGCAGGCCTTCGAGAAGTCCGGCGTGAAGCTGGATGCCCCCGCCGAGACCATTGCTGAGGTGCTCAAGTACCACGTGGTGAAGGGTGACAAGAACATCCCCGCCGGTTTCACCGATGGTGCTGCAGTGCCCACCCTGCAGGGCCAGGACATCACCGTGACATTCGTCGAGTGAGTGTGACAGTCAAACGCTGATGCTGATGTTTTTATGTGTCTGTGTTGTTCTGGTTGAAGAGGTTGCTTTAGTGTCACTTCCAGCACCCCAGTGCCCACCCTGCAGGGCCAGAACATCACTGTGACCTTCGTTGAGTGAGTAATCACTAGCACCATGTAGTTGCTGTTGTTCCCGTGTGTTAGCTGGTGGGTTTGGGGGTCAGCAGGTGTGCAGGCTGCTTGCTGTTGTGTTTCTTGGTTGCTGTTGTGGTGTGGGGTTGCCAAGAAGATCCTGTTCAGCTCCAGCTCCCCTGTTTTGTATCAAAGAATTTGCTCTGACAGAAAGCACCAAGCTGCCGCCGCCACGACTGCTGCTTCCCTTGCTTTCGCTGGCTGTGTGCTTTGTCTCTCGGCACAAGAACTCACAGGTGCTGCTGCTGCCGCTGCTTTCATCCTGCAGGACTGAGTCTGTTGCCGGCATGCCCGCAAAGAAGGCCGTGGTGACTGATGCTACCGGCGGCAAGGCCGAGGTGGTGCACCCCAACATCCACATCAGCAAGGTGAGGCAGCGCCAAACTTGTTACAAACTTGTTACAAATCTGTTTCAAATTGTTGTTTGCCAGCCTGTTTACTGTGCACCTAATGCATGGCGCCCTGCTGTCGCTGCAGCAGCCGCACTGCCGCGAGTTTCCCCTCATTGCGATGCATCAGGTACCGCTGCTCTTTCTTGTTGCAACTGCTACTGACACAAGTGTCATTGCTCTCTGCACTCTCCATCTGCTGCTGGTGTTTCCTGCAGGCCGTGTCCCACGTGATTGACGCCGTGCTGATGCCCAAGATGGAGGCTGCTGCCCCCGCTGCCGAGGCCACAGCCGCCCCCGCCGCTGAGCCCGCTGCACCCACCCCCGCCGCTGAGCCCGCAGCAGCTGCCCCCGCACCCGCCGCAGCCGCCGCAACCGCCGAGGCACCCGCCGCAGGTGACTTTCCTGCAAGCTGCGCCAGCCCCGTTTCCTGCAAGCTCCGTTTCCTGCAAGCATGCTTCTGCTGGGCTCCATGATGCCTTTGCGTGCTGCACAAGGACAGCATGCACATCGCCATCAAGTCTGCTTCTTTGACTTTGACCTTGACTTTGACCACCCTGTGTTTTTCCCGCCTTTTTGCTGCTGTCCTGCAGGCAAGGGCAGCATCTTCGCCATCTTCCAGGCCCTGTGGCCGTTCCACAGGGACGGCATGCGCATCACCATCAAGTTCGCTGATGGCAAGGGTGGCCGCAAGCTGATGCAGAGTGGCCAGAGCGGCGCAGGCATGTACACAGAGACCCTGGCCCTGGACTCCACTGAGCAGGCCATCCTGAACGCAGTCAACTCCGACAGCGCATCCGCCACCGCCGGCGCTGCTGCTGCTGGTGAGGGCAACGCCCTGCTGTCCACCACCTACCCCATCAACCCCACATACGCCGACGGCATCGACAGGCTGGCGACGTACGGCACCGGCGGCAACTAAGCGTTGACCAAAAGTCAAAGTTTGACCAAAGTTTGACCGAACTTTGGCCGCCGTGTTCTGGTGCTGCGTGTTTGGTGTGTTATGCACAGGCCATGTGCCAGGCATGGTGCACTGGGGGTGACCCGTGGATGTGTGGCACCGTGGTTGGAATCTGGCAGCCATTGCTGATGTGTATAAAGTGTGGCAGAATCCTAATCGTGCGGCACTGCAGTGTGTGCGCATGCTCTGCGGGCGACACATACTTCATCCCTGGATTGGTTTATATGGCTTGTCGTGGGCAGCAATGATAAACAGGTACATGAATGATGTGTGGATGCCTTGCATTGTACAATGGTAACTGCAAGCATCTGTAACCATCAGCTGCATGGAATATAATGTGTGATGATGTATTCAATTCACGCGCGTGCGTTGTTGCTGTCCTCAGGGGTTGTTAGCTGTGTGCCTTTGGGCATTGCTGTCACATTATTCTTTGGGTTTGGCGTCAAGCAGCCTCTTGATAGCCAACAGGCCGCCAGTCAAACTTTGGCCAAACTTGGTTTGACTCAGCGGTGGGTGTTTCATAACAGCGGCAGCAGCAACATTGGCGGTGCATTTGGCGCGCAGTTGCTGCAGCAGCACTGCTGCTTGAAGTGTGTGTGCGCTGTGTGTTCATCACGACGGGACCTGCACCGCTGCTGCGCCATAGTGCATGCGGCCGTGCTTGAATTGGCAGCGGCTGTGTGCACATGTGTGTGCTGCTTCACTGCTGTTCATGCAGAGCTGTGTGTGCTGCCTGCAAATGCCAGCAATGGCAGTCATAGTCAGGCCCTTGCTGCTGCCAGCAGCGCTCTTGCTCTTGAAAGTGAGGGGCGTCCAGCTGGCCGATATTTGCAGGAGGATGAGTCAGCATGTGCAGTACTAGGCAGCCCGTGGGTAATATCGTGTCATTACATCTGCCAGCATTAGTAATCGCTCATTCATCTACCTTCTTTCATGCAGTGTAAACACTTTCAACAGAGTCAACGCCGCGCGCAACGTGCTCTGGCCGACTGATGCATTACATTACATTACATTACATGCTCCACTCAACGAGGAGTGGGAACCCCAGTCAGGAGCCAACGAGAGGCTCATAGGGGGATGCACACGTTGCGCACGTTGCAAAGTACAGTATACGCTCCGGTCAGCAGTGGAATGTCTCTCGCAGTCAGTTGAGATGTTTACGCGGCCAGCGCCGCGCCGTCACGACTTGACGCACACGTCGCACTCTGACTGCATGACGTGATGCAGCAGCTTGGTAAGGAGTTGCAGGAAAGAGAGCGTAACCACTTTGAACTTTTACATTGCAGGAAGCACACTCTGCAAGCTTGTCAAGCTTGTCAAACTGCTGTCACAGCACGAACCAGGTGCAACTATACCCTTGGCTATAGGCCCCAGTTACGATGTAACAACACGCACGAAGGGAATACTTGCACCTGACTTACAGAGTGTGAGGGAATTGGCTGGATGGGCAACATCATTGTCCCTATTCCAGAGTAGAGGGAGAGGGAGGGAGGGGCACCGCACACTCTCATCCAGCTTGATTTAAACAGCCTGAATGAGGTTTTTGTTACCAGGTGGGACGGATTCCTACTGGCTCGCCACAAACAGCACAAACCGGCGAGCGCAATTGCCGGGAGTGAGACGCAGTGTCTGACCAGCAGAACGCCTCATACTTTGATGCTGCACGCAGCTTTGCATTTTTCATGCTAGACTGTCCATCTTTACACAACAGGACAGGTGCAATGCAGCTCTCGGCAAATCATATGCACTTGCACAAGCCGTGCAAGCTCGTCCTTTTGCAAGAACGTCGCCAGCTGTTGTACGGTTGAGCAGCGCCAACCAAGCAGTGCAGCGCAATAGATGCGACGCTACCACAAAGCCTCAGCACATGCTGACTCAACGATGCAGCGCCGCAAACAGCCAGCTTCGCTTGAAGGTGCGCAGCCTTGCATGTCCTGTGTACAAGTGTCTTCATACACAGGCAGCAGAGGGCCCCTGCAACGCACAGGCGCAGGCCTTAAACACAATCGCAACAGACCCAGCAGCAGGCAGTGCTGTGATAAGAGCAGGTGGCTGCCCCAATCAAGCTGCACAACAGGTGCAACTTCTTGAACGGGTCATAAGACCTGCAATATTAAAAGGCCTGCAGCATCAAAAGACCTGCAGGGTCACAAGACCTGCAGGGTCAGAAGACTCTCACGGTCAACAGACCTGCAGGGTCAACAGACCTGCAGGGTCGAAAGACCTGCGGGGTCTGAAGACCTGCAGGGTCAACAGACCTGCAGGGTCGAAAGACCTGCGGGGTCTGAAGACCTGCAGGGTCACAAGACCTGCAGGGTCAGAAGACTCTCACGGTCAACAGACCTGCAGGGTCGAAAGACCTGCGGGGTCTAAAGACCTGCAGGGTCACAAGACCTGCAGGGTCAGAAGACCTGCAGGGTCACAAGACTTGCAGGGTCACAAGACCTGCACCCGCTGCAAGTGGACCCCACTCATGATCCACGGCAGCGTCCCGATACCCTTGCCACAAGAAAGGCGTTGCTGTGACACAAGCAAAGACGCAAAGACAGCTGCTGCTGTCCTCAAGGTGTAGACAAGCACCCAAGCACAAGCTTGGCCAGCGGCCCAACAGTTTGCTCTCTGCTGATATACAGACATTTGATGGTGATCCATAAAACGTATGATGATGATCCGCAGCATGGCTCACCATACACAGAACGCTAGCAGTGCCTTGGCAGCAAGCGTTCACCTTTGTTGACTGATGTTGATATTCGATATTCAAAAACACGCATCCCGTCGCACATATCGACTATCAGCAGCTCATGCCTCCTGATCAACAGCAGGCGATCAGCGCAAGCACCCTACCAAAGAGATGTAGTAACTACACATGCAAGTAACTACACCATGCAAGGATAAAACACACCAGCTTCACCACGTTAAGCACAGTGTCAGCGGAAGGTTCTGTATGCAGTTCAAAAAAAAAGGAGAAGAAGAAAGAAGGCCATGTGCTCCAATTGAAAATATCATTGCTGCCCTTGCGTCATTCCTCTCCACTGGAGTAGGTGACCTACTGTCATCCTGTGCCATTCCACCAAATTCCGAGGCAAGCTGCAGCACTCCTCATGAGTCAGCCAGGTCCAGCGCCTGCAGCTGGTCCCGCCATGGCTGTAGCCGCTACAGCGGCAGTGCTGCTGTAGCAGCTGCAGCGGCATGGCGAGGCATACCAATGCGCAGCACTCCTCGTGAGTCAGTCAAGCCCGGTCCCTGCAGCTGGTCCCGCCACTGCTGCAGCTGCAGTAGCAGTGGCAGTGCTGCTGTAGCAGCTATAGCGCCATGGCGAGGCATGTTACACACCACGCCCCTCCTCATGAGTCAGCCAGGCCCAGCGCCTGCAGCTGGTCCCGCCACTGCTGCAGCTGCGAGTCCAGCATCAGCCGCCGCTGCTGCAGCACAAGCCGCTCCCTGACATGCAGCACATCCTGTGCAGTGACAATGCCGTAGCAGACCGCTTCTGCTTCTGCTGCTGCTGCTGCATCATGCTGCTGCTGCTCCTCAACGCTGTCCTCACAGTCCTGCTGCTGCTGCTGCCGCTGCAGCTGCCTGTGGCGCTGCTGCTGATGGTGCAGCTTGGCGGCTGATGCAGCGATAGCGCCAGTCAACGGGATGAAAGGGTACGAAGCGACAACGCTGCACGATGCAACGGCAGTAAGAAAGGCAGCGGCAGCAGCGTGCGATGAAACCCAAGTCAGGGCGTCAGAGGCACAGCGCAGAAGCACAGCGCAGCAATCGCGCCAGTCAACAGGATGAAGGGGTAGGAGGCGACAACGCTGTACGCTGCAACAGCAGTAACAACGGCAGCAGCGTGCGGTGAAACCCAAGTCAGAGCGCCAGAGGCACAGCGCAGCCGGTCAACAGGATGAAGGCAAAAGAGGCGACAACGCTGCACGATGCAACAGCAGTAAGAAAGGCAGCAGCATGAGGTGAAACCCAAGTCAGGGCGCCAGAAGCACAGCGCAGCAATCGCGCCGGTACATGGGATGAAGGCGAAAGAGGCGACAACGCTGCACGATGCAACGGCAGCAAGAAAGGCAGCAGCGTGCGGTGAAACTCAAGTCAGGGCGCCAGAGGCAAAGCGCAGCCATAGCGCCGGCAAGTGGGATGAGGGGGTAGGAGGCGCAAGGGCAGGAGATGCAACCGGCAGCAGGCGGTAGCAGTCAGCTGTTGTATACGGTGCATGCCACCTATGCCAGCAACTATGCCAACCTTGCTGTGGATCCTCATACCTGACACGTGCATGCAGTTGCTGTGCAAGCTGCTGACGGTGACTGTCCTGCAACTAGCCGTGCTGGAAATGCTACTGAAGGCTCATCCATCCTCATCTTTCGTTGACTATTTTGGATGTTGCTGATGTGTGCATGCGTTCAAGACGCCAGCAGCCAGCCGCTCACCACTTAGCCAGCTGCAGGCGCGTCAGCGTGTTGCAGTTGAAGACCAGCAGCAGCATGTTGTGCAGCGGCAGCCGCCCGATGTTGCGTTGCAGCAGGTTTTCTGCTGCTGGCGGCGCCAAGTGCTCGTCTGCTTCCGCTGGAGCAGCAGCAGCAGCATTGCTCGGCCCCGCTGACGCAGCAGCAGCAGCTGCGCCTGCTTGGCCGCCGCCGCTGCTGGCAGCTGCAGCATCCACTGCTGCTGCTGCTGATGGTGCTGCGGTCACGCTACGTCCCCGTGCTGCCGCTGTTGCTGCTGCCGTTGCTGCTGCTGCACCACTGGATCCAGACCCAGAATCCTCACACTCCGCATGATGACCCAACTTATTCCAACCCCCTCTGCCGTCCTCATCACTGCTGCTGCTGCTGCTGTTTGCGGCTCCAGCGCGCGCCCCGCCTGCTGCTGCAGCAGCAGCAGCAGCGCCGCGTTCTGCCTCTGCTGCTAGCACCAGGGTGTTGGGGCAGGCTGCATTGCGAGCCAGCTGCCCGCCTTGCGCCATGACTACATCATCAAGCCTGCTGATCTCGTCCAGAACAGCAGCAAAGTGCCGCACCTGCTGCTGCGTGAGCTGCATGCGCCGCACCACGCGGTCATGGTGGCCCTGCAGGCACAGCAGTTGAAAGTGTTATTCAAATTTCAAACCCAAATGAAATGATTTCAAAATTGAAAACGAATTTGGATCCAACAGCACAGCAGTGCACAACAGGTCAGCAGTACAGGACAGCTGCGGCGGGCGCACACAACCGACCCTGTGAGCGTGTTAATGTGTTACAAACAATGACAGAATCTGCGCATGACAGCAGAATGCATGCTATGCTGTGCAGCCCACCGCATGCCACAGCACAAAGCAATTAACTGCTGCTGCTGCCGGTATGCCCCCACGCTGCATTGACCACTTGCTGAAGCTTCACGCAGGCACCAGGGCAGCTTGTCACCCCGCACAACACAGTCAGATTGCCTTTTGACACCAGGCACAAACCACCAAGCTTGTTACTTTTCACCCCGCACAACGCAAGCCTGCTGCGCCCAACCCACCTCTGGTATAGCACACGGCAGCTGCGTCGCATGGTTCATGGTGCTCGCCACATACACAGGCAGCGGGTGCAAGATCAGCGCAAGCGCTGACAGTGTCACCCACTCGTCTACCAGCTGCTCTAGTTGCTGCATATGACTCAGCGGCCCGCTGCTGCTGCCAGCAGCAGCAGCAGCAGCCGCATCTAAGCTGGCACCATGCTGCTGCTGCTGCTGCTGCTGCATGCTGCCTGCGTGGCCTGCTGAGCTGCTGTGCCTTGCAGGAAACGTTCCTGCAAGCAGCGCGTTTCCTGCGACCCCGGCGCGCGGCTGCTCTGCTTGCAGGAACTCCCCGTCCCTGTCAGCCATCTCCAGCAGCAGCAGCAGCTTGTAGAAGCTCTCAGTGAAGAAGTGAGACCAGTCAGCGGCTGTCATGCTGAGCACGCGCTGCTGCGCTGCCTCATCGGTTGCTGCTGCTTGCAGGAGGCCTCCCACATAGCTGCAGCTTGCAGGATGGCACTGCTGCAGCTGCTGCTGCTCGGCTGCTGTCGGCACTGCCAGCGGGCACAAGTTGAGGGGAAGGCAGGCCACATCTGCCCCCTGCTGCGGCTGCTGCTGCTGCTGCTGTAGACAGCTGCTGGTTGTGGATGCCTCGCCATGCGCATAGGGCTGAGGGTCCTCCAAATCCATACCATCCATACCATCAGCAACAGCCCCGTTGCATTGCAGAGCTTGCAGCCCTTCCTGCAAGCCGTGCTGCTGCTGCACCATCGCAACCCGTTTCATCAGCTGCTCATGCAGCTGCTGCAGCCGCTGCTGCGGCCCCACAGACTGCTGTGCTGTGCTGCTGCCGCCGGCCACTGCAGGAGCTGCGGCAGCTGTGGCATCTGTACCCAGCAGTGCTTGCTGTTGCTGCTGCTGCTGCTGCAGCTGCTGTCGAGCAGACCTCAGGATTTGGTGGTGGAAGAGGGACAGGATCTGCTCCTGGTGCACTGTCAAATCCAGCAACACCTGCAGCAGGCACGAGATGATCCAAGTCCAAACGCAAATAAGGCTTGCAGGATTCACCCCAGACTTAACGGAAGGGAGAATGTGGTCACACAGGGTGCCTGCTGCCATGCTCCAGGTGTATTTTGTAGCAACCCATCACGGCTGTGAAAGCCATGGCATGACTGCAGCAGTTGCTCCACCACCATCGCCATGCCCTGGCAAGCAAGGCTGTCACAGCCGGTTTCTTTACAGGGTTTTTTTTAAATAGTTTTAGGCGCGGAAGCCACATTGCACATCGGCTGGCTGCAGCGCGCACAAGTGCTGCAGCAGCAGTGCTGCTGATGCAGGGACTTCACAGCCCGGGGCACAGGAGCACGCGGCAGCGCTGCAAACTCACCATTTCTCGCTGCTGTGAATCTTCTACTTGCTGCTTGGCGGCCTCAGCTTGCGCTTGGAGGGAACGCACGAGGGCCTGCAGCTCGATAAACTTCTTGGTGTAGGCGTAGCCTCCGACCTTCTGCAGCTGCAGACTGAACCCATTGTCGCCTCTCTTTTTCGCTTTCTTCTGCGGCATCACCTGGCTGCCCCAGTTGTGCACACAGCGCAGTCTGTGCAGCAAGCACCGGTTTGCCTAGACTGCACAAGCTCGCGTCATCACACTGGCATTGTTGCTTGCAAATCGTTCGTTCTGAGGGGGTTCATTGGCTGCACCGGCTGTCGGGCACAATACTTAACATCCAGGACGGCTGCCCCCACAGGGACTGACATCCAGGTGGTCATGATGACAAGGGTCATCCTGTGTCGTCATCCCAGCTGCAGCCCCATCGCCACATTTGAACAACCAGGCACCGTGTCATCTTCAAGCGCATAAAGCACGTACGAACTCCTGCAACCATGCAGTACAGTTTGGCATTGCAAGGCATGGGAAGGCTTTCCTGTACAGCAGAACATGTTCTATTGTACAATACTGTACACTCAGTGACTGCCTGGACACGTGCCCCCTCTCATAATATGACGCTGCTACGCTGCCCCAGACTGCAAAGAACCAAGGTAAATGCATAGCTGCGCACCTTTCAAGCAATGCTGGACCTCTTGTCTGTCATCGCTTCTCCGAGCCTGAGCTTTAAATTCAAATTTGGACTGGTTATGTGCCGTCCTTTTCTGGCTTGTGCTGCAAAGATGGACAGTAAAACATGAAAAAGCAAATCTGCCCACCTTCAAGCAGTGCTGGTCCAGGAGACCCCTGCCCAAGGTCCCCCAGCGCTGTCACAAGCAATGCCTGCCTGGCTGTCTTGCTGCCTGCCTGCCTGCCTGCCTGCCTGGCTGGCTGTGTGGCTGCCTGCCTGCCTGCGCGCCCGCCCGCCTGCCTTAGGCCTTAGGTGAAGCGACACCATTACATACAAGAGAGATGGGCACCCATTCTTGTTGCTTCCACTATACACATGCGCGCTGGGCCTGCATCTACAGGCACGCTGTCCTGGCAGCCATGTCCGCCACGCCAGTGCACTGCTGCCGCGGAGACACACTCAGCACGTATCTGCTGCAGCATCAGCTGCCGTGGCACGCCCACAGACTCCAATGCGTGAACAGCGCAAGCTGCAGTTGCTGACACATGCTGGTGTGCCCAACTCAAGGCTCCTCTTGAGCTGTTGCAGCTCCATTAAAAAAACAGCAGTCGGCAGGCAGAAGCCTGCCGGGTGGCCCACAACTGATGATGGAATTGAAGTCAATGATGTATGCTCTACAGACGTTGATCCACTGTTCAAGCACAACCAGCATTGCTTGAAGGTGCGCAGTGATGCTTTTACCATGCTTAGAATCGTCCTGTTAATCACCACACCACATCACTTCACATGTGTCCGCCCTGAAATGTCAGCTTCAACAGGAGAAGCCTAGTATATACAACAGTCCTGCTCAAGGCCTGTCAGCACATGCTGCGCAATCAGTGCAGACACTGCGCACAACATGGCCCACTGGACAGTGCCGGGCACTGCGCAGGCAGGCAGGCCTGATGCTGCAGTGTATCGCCCTAAAAAACTACTAGGCGTAGCAGTTCAAGCATGATGCACGGCATGCCAAACATCATCATCATCATGTTACCCATCAAGCCATAGCATCAACGCCATCGGCTAAACCACATCAGGTGCAATGATGTGGGAACAGCTCAGCCGCCCAGTATACGACATAGGCTGCAGCACACAAGTAGTTGCAAATGTCTTGCTTGACACCAACTGTAACAAGCATTCTTATGCTGTAACACACATTCCTATGCTTACACCCTCAAGTAGTGTGCTACAGTGTGGCATCAGGCTAGGCCACAAGCCTAGCATGCAAGCGCATCAACTTCAGTATATGTTAAGAGCTACATGTTATACTTGTTACGTTGCAACACACAATAGCGGAGTACCTCAGCTTCATACATACACAGGCATTGATTAGCGATCCCACACCCATATTGTCATCGCCTAATGCATCCAGCATGCACTGTAGTTGTGACATTTAGCGCATGCAGCGTACTCAGACTTCTGCCGGGCCAGGATTGCATGGAGCCCAGTTCCCTGCCTTTTGCACTTGAGGTGCAGGCACAAGCACACCAGCCACCCAACAACCTCTTGCAGTAAAAACCTAACCCTTAGCCTGATTCCCAGCAAACCAGCCACGCGACAACCCCACATGCAGAAGCAGACGAGGCCCAGCTTCAAAAACAAGCGGAGAGCTGCACATAGAGCCTTTAGCTGCTACTAGTTGGCTCACACCCACGAAGTGGTTGTGACCCCCTCCCCCTCTCATGATCCACCCATGGCCAAAAGGCACCTGCAAAGCACACCCATTGTGTGTACTGAGGGTGCGTGCCTATTCCGTTTATGCAGCAAATTAACAGACCCACAATGACCAGGTAAATGCCGCCAGCCAGTGGCACATGTATCTTCTTTGCACCACCACTCAACCATTGTCTGTACTACAGTGCCTACAGTAGGAGGCGACTGCCAACTCTTGTCACGCACACAGAGCATGGCGTATGTCGCATTGGGAGCTGCCGTTTTGAGCCGATGCCAACCACACAATAACCGCACGCACAGGTGCTGGTGACACTGAAGTCCGGTAACCCAACTTGCTGGCAACAATCCAATTAAACACAAACGGGGGTGATTGCACATACGCCAGAAATCACATGTGCATGCATACTCATCTTGGTATTGCACAGCCAGGAGGAAAACGGTGACTATGCAGTTGCCACATGTGATGTTCCCACACCCACACCCACCTGTCATTGTCTACAAAAAAACTACTGGCTCTGGGCAGGCAAAGAGCAGGTCGCATTCTTACTCGCTTGTCTCGACATGCCAGGCAGCTGCCTGGCTAACAGCTCTGCCAAACACACAGGCTTCAGGATCAGGGTGGCGTCACAAAGCACTTCCCTGACGCATCAGGATCAAGATCAGGATCAGGATCAAGATCGGGCCGCATCAGGATCAGGGTGGCGTCACAAAGCACCGCCCTGCCGCATCCGACCAGGTGCAGTTGGCTTTTGGCGTGCCGTTGAGGCATGCGCCCTTGGTGGGGCACCTGCACCTCTTGCCACAGACTGGCTGTGTTGGCAGCAACGCTGCATAGCAGTACAGTTGAAAGCCAGCATATGTTGATGTTGGAGGGTTGCTGTATCGGTTGATGCAGCACATGGAAATGCACATCGTCAAGATGGTTCAAACCAGCAGCACCACCCACAAGAATGACGACACAAAACACATGTTGCTTTACACCACAACCCCGCCTACTCCTAAATGATTATCTGTATGCTCCACTACTGCGTGTTGTCTAGCGTTTACGGAGTCGGCCGATTTGGTGACATGCAAGCAGCTGCTGGTGCGGCGGCACTCACCACACACTCCAGACGGGGTGGACCAGCTCCCCATTGAGCAGGTGGCTGTGAGGTTGCCTCGTGCAAGGACATAGCGGGGGCCACAATACAATACAATACACTTTCGGGACTGAACCCGCCCCCAGGCACTAGCCCAGCGAGCCGCTAATCCGCTCATGGGGGGTAGTACACTATGGTCAAGGCCCATCCACAACACATCCACAAATCGTCCACATCAGGTCATCCATAGTGCCATCCACAGCGGACTACGGCCATCCACAAGCCATCCTCATCCGTCTGGGTCCACACGGCGTGTGGATGAACTTCGCACACTTGTGGATGAAGATGTGGATAGCGTAAACCAGCCTCGAATCACTGATTAAACATGTTACATACTGATATATAACAATAATCGATAACTTCCCGTCGCGCTGGCGCCGGGTACGCGAGCACAGCGTGCAGCAGCAGAAGCAGCAGCAGGTAACAAAGCTTGCAAGGCCAAGTCACTGCTGCTCCTGCTGCACCTTGGGTACTAGGCCACAAGTACACAAACACTCACAAGAATGTCGCAATATGTGCTATGTCCCCTGCAATGCAACGCCATGCTGTGACGTGCCACATGCAACCTGGACCATTGTGTTCCGTCTGATACTGCTCAGTCAGTGGCATGCTGCTTGCCACTCCAGCAACCCGTCTTGCTGTGTCAGGCCCTGATCTGCTGTTGAACCGTGCACACATAGCTTGCACCTTGGTGACCTGCACAACAGCTTGCACCGCACTGGGCAAGTCAGTCGCAGTCGCAGTCGCAGTAGCAGCAGCAGCAGCAGCAACAACAAAGGCAGCAAAGTGGTTTAGGAATTTGTGTTGTACGTGCAACTGCTACAGCAGCGCTGCTGCTGCCAAGACCACATGCAGGAACCGTACAACTTCGTCATTTTACATGCAAAGTTGCACTGCTTCTTGAAGGAGTGGCCGGCTGCTGCTGCTGCTGCTGCTGCTGCTTCTCAGCATAGAAGCACTGGCATATCAAGACCCCACACAACATGTGGCGCAAGTCTGACGCTGCTACTGCTGCGGAGGTGATCTGACACTAGGCGCGCATCCGATCTGTGTTGCGCTGCAAAACCCTGGATGGCGCCCTGCATGCTCAACCTTGCACGTACCTGTCGACAAGTTCCAGACTGTTGTTGACAGTTAGATTGTTGTGCGCGAGTAAGCCGTCGCGCTGCAGGCTGCTTGCCTGCATACAGCTCGATGCACTGGACGAACCTGCAGCAGACCATCACGTGTGGTGAGTGCTGTGCAAACGGCAGCTGCTACTGCATTGACGCATGCAGGCACCCGGTGGTGCGACCCAAGCCATCAACATGCATCACAGGCACTGCTGCTGCTTCTGCTGCTAGTGTTACCGTGGTGCCGCGCGCATGCAGGGCAGCCGCTGCAGCCGATAGTGCCATCACATGCTACTGCAGCCACTGCCAGCTGTTGGCGTTGCTGTGAACTGCCTCTGGGGTCATGTAGCTGTCGCTGAACGTGTGCTTCTGCTGTGCACCTGGGAGCAGATCTTCTCACCTGGTATCAAGCTGTTGCAGCCGCTGAGTGTGCTTTTGTTGCTTGAGATTAATGGCGCAGCTTCACTACATGGCATCCAATTCAGGAAATGTAGCCGTGGCAGCCTGTGCGCAGCGCAGCACAATACTCACCAGGAGCAAGACACGGTGAACAGATATGTGCTTGTGTTTTGCACAAGCCAACTGTTCTGTGTTGAATTGTTCACAAATGCGATTTGTCAAGCCATGCATGCGCAACAACATACATGTGACATGATGCATGTTCAGTGTGCTACACAGCACTGCTTCATTTGCGCTACCGTGAGAAAGCTGTTGCGGGCTAAGCGTTGGCCGCACGACGTAATTGCACAAAAATACCGCTGACTGCCTGCAGGACAAGATGCACATGCGTGCATATGGACTGCAGTCCGCTGCTGTGCTCAGGTCAGCTGCTGATGTCACCACCGGCCTAGTGGCTTGCACAGCTTGCTCACCTGCTGTCTGCTGCTGTATGTTTGGTGCAATAGCAGATCCAGCGTCCAGGATTTACCGCCTGCACATGTGTCCCTTGGCGTGCATGTATGTTGTGCATGCCTGCTGCTGCTGCTGCTGCTGCTGCTGCTGCTGTGCAACTCCTGCTGCATCAACTGGCACTAGTGTGGTCGACGCTGCAGTAGCGCTGCCAGCACCATTGAGTATGTGGATTTAGTAACGAATGAAGCAGGCGCACGACAGTGATCGGCCCAGGATCAATCACAACAGCCATGGTTGCTGTTGGCAGCAGCACTGATGATCTGGCGGATCCTGAGCTGGTCACTTGCAGTGCGCCTGTTGTGTTCAATGCAGTCGCTTCGATGTAAAATTTGGAAGATGTCGTCATCGTTCGCTTGTGAAAGCAGCCCGGCAGGTACGCTGCATTGGCTCACGATGCTGTATACGCAGGCGTTAATCAGGCGCAGTTGAAAGCACGTCCATTGGAGTCACAGCTTCGATTCCATTTGTCAGTGAGCTTGCATCAGCCATGGGGTGCTCCGCACCAGGCTGGGCTGTCAGTACCAAACCCAGATGTTTGAACAGTTGTTAGGAGCGCGACCAATGCTGTCGGGCGCGCTCCTTCTATCAAACCGTTTGATTAGAACGTACAATTTCAATGGCTATCCATTTTGTGCTGGCAGCGAGATGTGCCATCGGCACACCAAGTGCTTCAGCCCAGTCCTGCAGGGATGCAAGGGAACTGCAGTAGTACAACAACCACAGCTAAACAAAAAATAATTATGGGAAACTAGCATAGTATGCCTTCACCGTGCATGTGTCCTGCCAGGCCTGCACCTGCACCTGACATCTGGGGGGCTTCTGCAGCACAACTGTTGCTGCTGCACAGGTGTGCTGTCCTTGTATAACCATAGCATGCACATAAAAACTCATCTACGGCATCAGTTACAGGTTCTGTGAGCAGCCACTGAACAGTCATCCACAGCAGCATGCTGTGGATGCACCAGTCAGGCGCTGTGGACGACTTGAGGATGGTTTGTGGATCAGGCTTGGCCATAGTGGTAGTAATTGTACCCAGTCTTTCCTTCGTTGTTTGGGCGATCGAAACCACCCGCGCAAGTCCGTCAATTTTCCAGTTGCTTTGTATCCCGAGCCACGGGCCATAGTCGCAAGCTTTTTAGGCCCAGCCACGGGCGGTTGGACCAGGAGTTCAACTTATAAGTCTGATGTATCGGTAGGAATTAGTCTGATGTATCGGTAGGTACCGCTACGCTACCTTCAATACATGTAGACCTATTGCAAAGTTCAATTACACTGTCAACAGCAGTGGCAGGCTGACTCCCCATGGCATGGGTCAGGCCTGCAGGCCAGTGGCAGGTGCGCTGCGGCAGTCGCGGAGCGCAGTGCAGGCCCCAAGGGATGCCAGAAGAGCAGCCAGAGCACTGCTGTGGCAGGGTTAGTGTGTTTGTGGGCAATGATATCCAGCAGCTTAATATCCAGCAATGGCTCGGTACCGCACAATGCGCACATGACCCACATGCGTGCAGGTTGCTTTGACCTTCGCATCAGTAACCGCGGCGTCACGTAAAGCACGAAGCCCTATCGCAGCGAAAAAATGTGATCGTTGTGGACCTTTAAACTGAAAAAATCATCACACTTTTCGCAGGTGGCACGCAATGGATGCCATGATTCCCTTCGGATGCCTTGTTGCAATTTGGCCCGCTCCCTTGCAGCCGCTGCGAGCCTGACTGGGCCCTACTTCGGACCATGCTAACCTTCTTGGTCTCTCTCTTTTTCGAACAGCGATTGCGCACTAACAATCAAGGCCTCGAGAAGTGCCGGCAAGTTGGTTGAGCGATCAAGCGCACACAGGCAGCAATTCTACCTTTGCCCGCGCACAAAGAACCAAACTGGACACTTCAAAAGGAATGCCTACTGATGGGCAGCGGAGACAACACGCAACCGGGTGGCATCATCAACAACCAGTACACACTGTGACTCCCAGGTGACTGACCATGCTTTAGCGATCAAATAATAAAGATAAAGCAGGAATACGCTGGCCTCTTGTCATGAGCCATGTGCGGCATGTTGGAGGTCGTGCAGTGTGTACACACTCTCCTATGCGCAGCCGGGGCACCTGCACGGCACTCGCAGATACATCTCAGTTGTCGACATATATTGCTTTGACGCAGCTGGTTTCAGCTTTGCGCCCCAGGATGCTGTGTATATGAGAAAACCCTGGCAAGCCATTGCTGCCCAGGCATGGGCAGTATGGCTTGCCTCGCAGTGCTGCTTCTGGACGCAGCTGTTGACTAATGATTTGAATGAATGTATAAAAGTAACAGTTAGGAGCAGCTTGATAGGATTAAACCGCAAATACCTAGCTAGGGTTGTGGTCATGCCCCCCTTGCATCTGCATCAGGCAGCTCATGGCCAATGCACTGCTGACTGAACCGTCAACAATTCAATACGCAGGTCGCTGCCTGAAGACGGCCCAACCACAAACAGCAGCAGCCACATCCTGCAGCAGCAGTGGCAGCATTGGCAGCAACAGCAGCAGGGCTCAGCCCTGCCTGGCTTGAACCACAGCCAGGGTTTAGGAGGCCCGCAGAACCCTCCCACTGTTGGCGCTACCTCGCCCCATGATGAAGCTGTGTGGCAGTTGCAGCCGTCGCTACCGCTTGCAGCAAAAGCAACTGCTCATGCCGCTGACAATGAGGCGGCAGCAGCAGCAGCATGTGGCGGCGGCGGCGCTTCAAGGTTGCAGAGAAGCAGCAGCAGCTGCAGCTGCAGCAGCAGCAGCAGTGGGAGCGAGCACTGCCAGGCTGGCAGCAGAGCAAGTGCGGCTGACCAGCAGCAGCAGCAGCAGGATCAAGTGCAGATCCATGTCAGAAGTGATGAAGACGGACAGAGCAGCAGCAACAGCAGCAGCAGCAGCAGCCAGCCGCCTCCTCAGCAGCAGCAGCCTGCATGGCGGGAAGTGATCGGCTTTGCTCTTCCGGTGAGTTGCTAGGCACAGAGTTCCTGCAAGTCCAGCAGGCAGCAGCATGTTAGCATGTTAGCATGTTAGGGTTTAGCATGTTCGCATGTCCAACATGATATGTGTACATGTAATGTCACAGTGTGTAGGCGCAGAGTTACTGCAAGTCCAGCAGGCAGCAGCATGTTAGCATGTCCAACATGTAATGTGTACATGTAACGTCGCAGTGTACCCATAGGGCAGCAGCACATGCATTGCCAGCAAGCAGGTTGTGCTATGCTGCTCTTATTGCTTACCTGCCGTACCTGCGCTGCTGCCCTGCAAGTGCTGGTTACATCGCCGCGCCTGCTGTTATAGCAACACTGTCATTGGGTCAGACATCATTTTGTCACTTTGAACCAGCCGCTGTTTGCTGCTAGTAGTATTCAAGCAACCCAAGCATAGCCTGCAGATGCTGGCCACTCTTGCTAGCTGCCGACCCTGCCCTCGCTAGCAGCCACTTCATAGATCATCTGTTATTCATAATGAAGTATCCGTTATTGACGTTGTTTCGCATGTCTGAACCTATGCCGTTCTCCTGTGGCTGCAGATGCTGGCCACGCTTGCTGCTGACCCTCTGGCCTCGCTAGTGGACACTTCCTCATGTGCACAAACAAGGTGTTTTTCAAAAGCACTTCTTCTACACATTTCAGACGCTGTTTCTGCTCTGCTGTTTTCTGTGTTGTGTGCAGATGCTAGCCACGCTTGCTGCTGACCCTCTGGCCTCCCTGGTGGACACTGACTCCCTTGCAACATGATTAGTACCTTTTGTCAAGCACACTCACCTTTACATTTTGTTGATTAGTTTGGTTCTGCATTGTTTGCTGCTGCCTGCAGATGCTGGCCACGCTTGCTGCTGACCCTCTGGCCTCGCTAGTGGACACTGCTTTTGTGGGGCACCTGGGAGCAGCACAGCTTGCAGGTAAGTGTGATGGGTGTTATTTGTTATTGTGTTATTGTGTTGTTTTAATGGTTGGCCTGCTGGCCCTCTGGCTTCTCTGGTGGACACTGCTTTTGTGGGGCACCTGGGAGCAGCACAGCTTGCAGGTATGTGGAATGGGGGTGTTGTTTGTTTTGAGGTTTTTTTTTGTTGTATTTATGGCTGGCTGCTGACCCTCTGGCCTCGCTGGTGGACACTGCTTTTGTGGGGCACCTGGGAGCGGCACAGCTAGCAGGTATGTGGAAAGCAATGTTTTTTTTGTGCTTGTAGCTCGCTGCTGGCCCTCTGGCCTCGCTGGTGGACAGCAGCAGCAGCATCACACCCCTCTTCAACGCGCCGCTGCCGGCTGTCACCACCACTGCTCAGAAGCATCACGCATGTATTTCAATGTGCCGCTTGCTTGTTCTTCCAAGCCTGCATTCAAATCACGCACACCTGCTCATTTGATTTGATTTGCAGGTGTCGGCATGGCCATCAACATATTCAGCAGCATCACACGCCTGTTCAACGCGCCGCTGCTGGCAGTCACCACCAGTGCCGTGGCAGCAGCTTCAGCAGAGGGAGAACGTGAAGACAAGCAGCAGCAACACCAGGCAGCAGCAGCAGCAGCAGCAGGAGAAAGCGAAGCAGCTGTTGATCAGGCATCCAATGCAGCAGCAGCAGCAGCAGAAGAAGAAGAAGAAGAGGCAGCAGGAGCAGCAGTAGACTTGAAGCAGCCACTGCTGCAGGGGAGCAGCAGCAGCAGCAGTAGAGAGAAGGGCAGCAGCAAGCACGTGCGGCTGTCTGCTGCTGTGTCTGCTGCCATCATCCTGGCGCTGTCCTTTTCTTTAGTAGAGGTGAGTAGACGTGAGGAGCAAGGGTAAGGTAAAATACATGTTGGGCCTGTTGGGACATAGGTACGCTGCTGTGTCTGCTGTCATCACCCTGGCGCTGTCGTATTCGCTGGTGGAGTTGGGGCGTGTTGCTTTCACATTGGATCTGTTAAGGACAACTATCATGCGGCTGTATCTGCTTGCGCTGTCACTTTCTCGTTTCGAGGCTCCAGGTGTGCACCCCACACGCATTGTTGCAGCTGTTGCCATAACAGCTTTGGCGGAGCGAGGATGATGCAGGCTATTCTGTGACTGCTGTTGCTGCTGCTGCTGCCAGGTGGTGCTGCTTGCCGGCAACTGCAACTCGCTGGTGCAGCTGTGGGGGGCCAAGCCTGGCAGCGGCATGTTCACACCCACACGGCAGTTTCCACTTATTTCTCAGCGCCAAACTGCTGCTGCTGCCACTGCTGCTGCTGCTGCTGCCACCGCTGCTGCTGCCAATACTGCTGCTGCTGCCAGGTGGTGCTGCTAGCTGGCAACTGCAACGCGCTTGTGCAGCTGTGGGGGGCCAAGCCTGGCAGCGGCATGTTCACACCCACACGGCAATATCCACCTGTTTCTAACCGCCAAACTGCTGCTGCTGCTGCTGCTGCCAGGTGGTGCTGCTTGCTGGCAATTGCAAAAGCCTGGTGCAGCTGTGGGGGGCCAAGCCTGGCAGCGGCATGTTCACACCCACATGGCAGTTCCCACCTATTCCTGACTGCCAAACTGCTGTTGCTGCTGCTGCTGCTGCTGCTGCTGCTGCCAGGTGGTGCTGCTTGCTGGCAATTGCAACAGCCTGGTGCAGCTGTGGGGAGCAAAGCCAGGCAGCGGCATGTTCACACCCACACGGCAATTTCCACCCAATTCTAACTGCCAAACTGCTGCTGCTGCTGCTGCTGCCGCTGCAGGTGGTGATGCTTGCTGGCAATTGCAACTCGCTGGTGCAGCTGTGGGCCGCCAAGCCAGGCAGCGGCATGTTCACACCCACACGGCAGTTCCCACCTATTTCTCAGTGCCAAACTGCTGCTGCTGCCGCCGCCGCTGCTGCTGCTGCTGCTGCCAGGTCGTGCTGCTAGCCGGCAACTGCAACAGCCTGGTGCAGCTGCACTTGCCTTGATTGCGTTCTTCTTTTGCTTCTGCTGCTGCTGCTGCTGCTGCTGCCGCTGCTGCTGCTGCCAGGTGGTGCTGCTTGCCGGCAACTGCAACAGCCTGGTACAGCTGTGGGGGGCTAAGCCAGGCAGCGGCATGTTCACACCCACACGGCAGTTCCTGCTGCTCAGGGGACTGGCAGCACCTGTGACAGTGCTGCTGCTGGTCATGCAGGTGTGTATTTTTGGTCGTGTTTTTGGTTTGCTTGCTTTACACAAAAGCCTGCTGCTGAGGGGACTGGCAGCACCCGTCACGGTACTGCTGCTGGGGATGCAGGTGCGATGCACCTCACAAACGACAATGGAATGATATTGTCAGAAACACAGCAAGTAGGATGTATGCTTTGCATCGCTTGCTTCGCATGTACATCCTGCTGCTCAGGGGACTGGCGGCACCGGTGACGGTGCTGCTGCTGGTGATGCAGGTGCGATACACATCAGGGATTGTAATAGAATGAGAGAGTGTAGTGCAAACGGTATATAGCAAGTCGGATGTATGCTTTGCATCGCTTGCTTCACATGTACATCCTGCTGCTCAGGGGACTGGCAGCACCCTTCATGCTGCTGCTGATGATGATGCAGGTATGCATTCCTTGACAAGCAGTAAACAACCGATGCTAGCTGTTTGCTGGCTTTGTATGCTTGTATTGCTGCTGTTGTTGATTCAAATTAACGAAATCAAAATGGCGCACTGAACCACTGCACCAACCTTGACCTGCATCTGCATGTACTACCCAGACCAGGACTCCAAGCGCACTTGGATCTCACCCTTCCAACCATGCTCCTGCCGATGTTGCCTGTATATTGTCGCACTTTTACTCTGTTGTCCTTAAACCCCACGGTTTTTTCTCAAACCCTGCCCCTTGTTCCCACAAAACCCTGCCTGCAGGGCGTGTTCCGAGGCCTGCAGGACGCCAAAACCCCGTTCTACGCAACCCTGGCCTGCAACGCCCTAAACATCGCCCTCGAGCCACCCTTCATCTTCAAACCCTTAAACCTCGGGGTCCGGGGTTCAGCGCTGGCTACAACCCTAGCTCAGATCGTGCCCCTAGCAGCGCTGCTGCTGGTGCTGCAGCGGCGCTATCACCTGAGCTTTAGGGGTTTGGATCTGCCCCAGCTTGGAGCGATGTTTGCGCCCACCGGGTTCCTGCTGCTGCGGACCATTTCGATTTCGGCGGTATTTGCTGCTGCGACAAGTTTGGTGGCGAGGGCGGGGCCGCTGGCGGCAGCGGCACACCAGGTGGGTTTGGGTATGCTGGGGTTTTCTTTTAGCTTGTCTGACGAGGTTTTGGGCTGCTTTGTTTGAATGCAAATATTTAGGGGTTTGAATAGCACCAGCTGGGAGCTATGTTTGCGCCAAATGGCTTCCTGCTGCTGCGCACCATTTCGATGTCGGCGGTGTTTGCTGCGGCGACAAGTTTAGTGGCAAGGGCGGGACCGCTGGCAGCAGCAGCACACCAGGTGGGTTTGGGTTGGCTGGGGTTTTGCCTGTGTCTGCTGGCAGGGTTTGGGGTTTATGGGGCCTGTGTTTACTTGTGCCTGAGCTTTAGTGGTTTGGATCTGCACCAGCTTGGAGCGATGTTTGCGCCCACCGGGTTCCTGCTGCTGCGGACCATTTTGATTTCGGCGGTGTTTGCGGCTGCGACAAGTTTGGTGACAAAGGCAGGTACGCTGGCGGCTGCAGCACACCAGGTGGGTATAGTTCGGCTGCTTTTTTTTGTATCTGCTGGCAGGGTTTTGGGGTTTTCGCTGCATTTAATTGCTTTTCTAAAGCTCTAGGGGTTTGGATCTGCACCAGCTGGGAGCTATGTTTGCGCCGACTGGCTTCCTGCTGCTACGAACCATTTCGATTTGGGCGGTGTTTGCTGCGGCGACAAGTTTGGTGGCGAGGGCGGGACCGCTGGCAGCAGCAGCACACCAGGTGAGGATTCACTTTTTTTCTGTATTGAAATTCTTGCTGGGCTGCGTTGGGTCTGCAGGACAGGGGGCGGGGGGCAATGTGCAGGACTCGCTAGCAGTGGCCTGCTCGTCAGACATGCACCAGTTAAACCTTATTTGGTGCGTGCGTGCGTGCTGCCACAGGTTGCATCCACATCTGCTGGTTACCAGTCTGGTGGCTGTCTCGCTGGCAGTGGCCTGCCTGACCATGCTTGATATGCAATGTCTCATTGTGTGCTGCTGCTGCTGCTGCTGCTGCTGCTGCTTCGTGCAGGTTGCGTTTCAGATCTGGATGGCAACCAGTCTGCTGGCTGACTCGCTGGCAGTGGCCTGCCAGGCAACCCTTATTCTGCATTGCCTCATGTCGCACTGCTGCTGCTGCTGCTGCTGCTGCTGCCTGTAGGTTGCGTTTCAGATCTGGATGGCAACCAGTCTGCTGGCAGACTCGTTGGCGGTGGCGTGCCAGACAATACTTGCCCGCTCGACAGCAGCAGGAGAGCTAAAATATGCACGCAAGGTGCGCGCTGCTGCTGCAACTTTGCATTTGCTCAAAACCATTTGATGTTGTTTTGAAGTGGTTCTATTTTGGCCCGCTTCACAACAGATGGGTGGCTTTGGTTGCAGGCGGTTGCAACAGCCATCGTCATACTAGCGCTGTCACTCGGCCTGCTGCTGTCACTTGCCCTAGGAGCCACCATGCAGCTGCTGCCTTTCAGATCTACTTTGTTGATCTAATCCTTGTCTCATATGGGAGTATGCTTTGCTTTGCCGGCAGGTGGTTGCAACAGCCATCACTCTGGCGCTATCACTTGGCTTGCTGCTCTCCCTGGTTCTCGGAGGCACCATGCACCTGCGGCCTCCCGTACATGTTTCCAACCTGACTCCTCACCCCTCTTGGGTTGACTTCCTTGCCTGCAGGTGGTTGCCACAGCCATCACTCTCGCGCTGTCACTCGGCCTGCTGCTGTCACTCGTTCTAGGAGGCACTCCTCCACCATGCACCTCCTGCTTCTTTGCATACGTTTTGCACTGAAACCTAAATTGATCTGGAATTGTGGTTTTGTGGTTGCAGGTTGTCGCAACAGCCATCACTCTGGCGTTGTCACTCGGCCTGCTGCTCTCCCTCGTCCTAAGAGGCACCATGCACCTCCTACCTTCCCTCTTCACACATGCACATTTTCCCTTCTGCTGTTTGTTTCTCTGCAGGTGGTTGCAACAGCCATCACTCTGGCGCTATCACTCGGCCTGCTGCTGTCACTCGTGCTAGGAGGCACCATGCAATTCCTACCTTCCCTCTTCACACAAGACGCCTCAGTCCGGCAGCTAGCACAGCAGCTGATGCCGATTGTAGCAGCAACACAGCCCCTAAATGCGCTGGCATTTGTCAGTGACGGGGTTTTGTACGGCGCCGGAGGGTTTAAGTACGCCTCTGGGGTGATGCTGCTGTGCGCGGCACCCAGCTTGGGTTTAATGTTTGCTGGGCAGCTGTATGCCACAAAACCTAAACCCCAGCAGGCAGGGCAGAACCTGCTGAGCGGTTTAGGTAGAGCAGCAGTGAGGGCAGCAGAACCCTGGCAGCAGCAGCAGCTGCTGATGCCAGCAGATCCCAGCAGCAGCAATATGACAGCAGCTGGCTATCTTAGGAGCTTTGTGGTTTTGTCGCAGCAGAGCCAGCTAGGGTATAGCCCAGTCAGCCAGCCAATGTGGCTCACCAGCAGCAGCAGCAGCAGCAGCAGCAGCATGGCGTCACCCTTCCTGCAGTCGGCAGCACTGCCAGCAGCAGCAGCAGCAGCAGCAGCCGGCAGCAGCAGCAGCAGCAGTATGCTGCCGCTGGCTTTGCAGGAAACTGCGCAGATGCCTGCTGCTGTATATTGGGTGTGGGCTGGCATGATCATGCTGATGTTCATGAGGGCAGCAACCATACTGCTCCCACTGGCATGCAGGTGAGCTGTTAGATTATTTGGGTTTAGAGGCTTGTGGTGCTTAGGGTTGTGCCGATAGCAGTGTACTGGGTGTGGGCTGGCATGATCATGCTGATGTTCATGAGGGCAGCAACCCTCCTGCTACCACTGGCGTGCAGGTAAGTTGTTGGACTGTTGCTCGGGTTTTAGAGGCTTGTGGTGCTGTGGGGTTTTGGTCATAGCGGTGTGCTGGGTGTGGGCTGGCATGATCATGCTGATGTTCATGAGGGCAGCAACCATCCTGCTGCTCCTGGCATGCAGGTAAGCTGTCTGGCAGCCCTGTAGTACTGTGCGGTCCTAGCTGGATCTTATACCGTTGGATGACATGTCAGCCACCAGCATGGCAGCTGTAGAGCTCTGTCAAGCATTTGTCTGGCGATCAGCTGCTTGCACAACACGCGTCAAGCCTGCTTCCAACTATGCAGCACAGGCAAGGCACATCTCTTGAACTCTGACCGGATGCTCTGCCGCCGGAACTCTGACCGGTTGCTCTTGCTGCTGCTGCTGCTGCTGCTGCTGCTGCTGCTGCTGCTGCTGCAGGTGCTACCCCTTCACAGTGCTCTTCACAGACCTCAAGCAGCGGCACCTGCAGCAGCAGCAGCAGCAGCAGCAGCAGGATGATACAGGCAGCCCCCGCCAACACTCTGTGCTGTCTCTGCGCTCCTGGTCTTCTATTTTGGCCCCTCAACGCATGTGGACTTGGCTAGGACGGGGCTCTTTCTTGGCTGGAGCAGCAGCAGTAGCAGGCACAGGAGCAGCAGCTGCTGCTGCTGCTGCTGCTGGTCCAGCTGCAGTTGCTGAGTCAGATAGTGCAGCAAACAGGGCTTGGATCCAAAAGCAAGATAGCAAAAGGGGCGGGCTGGCAGAGCCGCTGTTGCTGCAAACAGATGCTGTTGCTGATGCAGAGATTGGGGTTGGTGGCGCAGCCGCAGAGCTAGGGTTCAGCCGGCCGGGCAAAATTTTGGGACACGGTTCAGGGTTTGAACCGCGTTATAACAAGCTGTCGGCTGCGGTGGCAGATGAGGAGGATCTGTTGGCTGCAAAGCACGCTTCTACTGCTGGCGGCATCCCGGCTGGTGTTACTGTGTGCTGCAAAGCTGCTAACCAGCAGCAGCAGCAGCAATTGCTGGGTGACAGTGATGAAGCAGAGGATGAGTTCTTGGTGGTGCTTTGTGGTGAGGACAGCACCCTGAGCATTGTCAGTGCAGGTGGCAGCGGCAGCAGCGGCAGCAGCAGCAGCAGCAGCAGCAGCTCTCCCACTGGAAAGAGTGAGATCCTCAGCGGTGACTGTGATGAGTGATGGAGCTGCTTTTCTAAGCTGTCTCTTTGTGCGTTTTGTTGAGTGTAAGGAGTGTGCATGCTCTGCTATGCCTTCACCTGGAGTGTGCATGCTTTGCTATGTATTCACCTGGGTGCCAGCTGGTGGCAGCGGCCTACGTTTTGTGTCTGTGTTTGTGACAGCACTTGCCAGCCGCTTGCGTGCAGCTGTTCCCTCTGCTGTGGCAAACCACTGCCAGGGGGGTGCATGCATGGCCATGCTTGTACCTGGGTACCAGCTGGTGACAGCGGCCTACGTTTTGTGTCTGTGTTTGTGACAGCACTTGCCAGCCGCTTGCGTGCAGCTGCTCCCTCTGCTGTGTCAAACCACAGCCAGGGGGGTGCATGCATGGCCATGCTTGTACCTGGGTACCAGCTGGTGACAGCGGCCTACGTTTTGTGTCTGTGTTTGTGACAGCACTTGCCAGCCGCTTGCGTGCAGCTGCTCCCTCTGCTGTGTCAAACCACAGCCAGGGCGTACCTTCCTGCACAGCGGCTTGGTAACTGTCTCCTGCCACCAGGCAGCAGCTGTGTTTGCGTTTGTGCAACAGCACTTGTCAGCCGCTTGCGTGCAGCTGCTCCCGCTGCTGTGACAATTCACTGCCAGAGGGCCCCCTGCACAGCGGCAAACTCAACTGTGCTATCTGGCTTCCAGTTATGCTGACTCAGCAGTTTTATGTTGTGATTGTGTTAGATCAGCCTGCAGCAACGCTGTTACCCGGTGCCGTGTGGGTGCCAGAGATGTGCGTGCTGTGTGGCAAACTCAATTGTGACACTGCAGGCCCTGCTGACATGCCCCAGTGTGCAGTGTGTGGCGCTTTGAGTGGAGTAGTAGTAGTAGTAGTAGTAAGTGCCCGGCAGCAGCGTTATCTGCTGCTGACAGCACACTGGTTTGCTCGGATCGAATGCATGTCTGCAACAATGTCAGCCCCTTGACTTCACTGCTTGGTGCAAATGTGGCGCCCTGCTGGCGAAGAGATGTACACTACTTGGACGGATGCAGCAGGGCTGCAATCTGTGTTCTGGCTTTTGGGCTTAAGTGTGTGAGCGTAAGCTCAACATGCAAGGCATGCAGTTCAAAGCGAGGGCCTGGGCGGTGGGCTGCTTGTGTGGCGCATCACGGCCAGTTGCTGCTGCTGAGGCATGCAACACATGCAGTTTACAGCGAGGGCCTGGGTGGTGGGCTGATCTTGAGCTGGTGGTGGGCTGCTTGTGTGGCGCAGAATGGCTGGTGGCTGCTGCTGAGGCATGCATGGTATGCAGTTTACAGTGATGGCCTGGGTGGTGGGCTGATCATGGGCTGGTGGTGGGCTGCTTGTGTGGCGCAGAATGGCCGGTGGCTGCTGCTGAGGCATGCATGGTATGCAGTTTACAGTGATGGCCTGGGTGGTGGGCTGATCATGGGCTGGTGGGCTGCCACTGTACGCGTATGGCGCACAATGGCCAAGTGCTGCTGCCGTGACTCACCCGAGGCTCAAGGGAGCTGCATTTTTTGTGGTTGAGTCAATATGCTGCTTTCTCCTTGTATGTAAGCACCTCCACAATAGCGTTCCCTAGCGGCTCTCAGCAACAGCCTCCTTTCCATGATGGATCAGGATTCAGCAGCAGCAGTCACCTTTTCTTGATGATAAGGGACAGGGTGTGGGAGCAGCAGGTTGCGACTGACCATGCAGCAGCAGCAGGTTGGACCGTCACTATCATGCGGGTTGGATGACTGACTCAGGTGTGCCATCGCCAACACTGGCATGCACTTGGTGCCGCAGGGATGTGTGCCGGCGTGGCGGCTGCAATAACAGCAGCGGCAGCATTTTTTCATGCATTGTCACTACTTGATGCTGCAGCGGCGATGCGTGGGTGGTGGCTTGGGGGGCGTTGCTGGAGGTTGTGCCTGCACCAAGCAACGCAGCGCGTTGGCTCGCGGTGTATCTCACAGCCCGGCAGCAATTAGGCTCATGCTTTGTGCTTCTGTCTGTGTTTGCCAGCTGTGGTGCCTGGGCTCGCTTGGGGCAGTGCTTGCATCTGATCGGCGGCCCAGCAGGGCTCCTTGTACACTATAGGCAAGGGTGAAATGTGCTGGCAGGAACCGCCAGCAGCTGATTTGGCCATATGCGCGTGTTGCAGACGCACTCGCATTGATGGGATATCCCTGCTATGCAGTGTGCCGTCAGCATTTGCTGCCTGTGAGTTGTCTCTGTGCGTTGCGTTGAATTGTCTCTGGCAGTTCAGCGGTACACTGTTGTCCTGCTGTCCATGCTCTCTCATTTACTAGTTGGTTGTAGCAGGTCTGTGATGCTAGTGGCTGAACGAACCCAATGGAATGAACTGTGCTAGCGGTAGGATGGCGTGTGATACTGAGACTGTTGCCTCTCAAGGATATTCCTGCTATGCAGTATGCCTTGAGAATCTTCCGCCTGCGAGTTGTCTTTGTGTGTATGTGTTACTCTTGACCTGGCTCTTCAGTAGCACACTGACCAGGCTCCTCAGTTGGCATTAAGTAGTTGGTATCAGCAGCTGAGTGTAGTGCTACTGGCTAAACGAACCCAACCAAATGAACTGTGCTAGTGCTAGGATGGTGTGTGACAGTGTCACCTTTGATAATATGGTGACATTTGTGTGCCGTGTGCGTTGTGGAGCCTCAATCCAGTGACTGACTGCCTAAAGCACGGCGGTTGACTCAGGTCAACTGCTGTTGTGGTGTGCACAGCATGCCGCTGGGCCTGTTATCTGTGTCGGTGCTCCTGCATGCACCAGGTTTTGTATCTCTCCTGGTTTTTGTTGTGTTTTTGCTGCTTCTGAACGGCTGCGAGCTAGAGCTGACGCATAGAACGAACCCAACCGTACAGCTTGTCCCTTGGCGTCCGTAGTAGATTACTGTATCATGACGTGCAGAATTGCTTGTTTTATGGCGATTCAAATTTCATTGGTGTGTGATACTCTCCAGCATTCTGGAGCTTTGCTGTATGTGTGCGTTTCAGAGTGCTGCTAGGGCTGCCTTGCTAGCGTGCTGATGCTGTTTCGTTTTGGCGGCCAGAGTGAGCCCAACTCATGCATGGAGCTTGACAAGTCGCCATGCCAGTCTAGTAGGCGTTGATAGGCTGTTGTGATATCCACAGCGTTGCATGCTGTGCGGTGGTGCTTTGTGCGCCTACACTTTCGTAGCACTTGTTGACGGCAGGTGCGAGTAGCGTAGTGCATAACAGTTGCCTGACAGTCGCTGCGGTCAACGCAGCAATCAGCGTCATCACCAGTTGGCTTTCAGGAAAAGCTTGTAACAATTGGTCTAGCAGAATCTGGGGGTGTTGCAGAGTTAGGGTGATGGAACAACTGTGAATTCCATCCTGGGAATGCAGGGAGTGGGTTGGGTGTAGGGTTCAGGGCCTGACACAACTGACGTGGCGTGTTATGACAGCTGTGCATGTCTGAGCCTTCAGGTTAGATATCGCTCAGCTGCCGTTTCCAATCAGCTGTTGTGGCAACTTCTGTCATTTGGACGATGGAGCAGCCACCCCGGAAGCGAGCAAAGATGGCTGCTGCAACAGCAGAAGCAGCAGCAGACTCCAGCACCCCGCTAGTGTCCGTGCTGTCTTATCGATGGAGCGACAAGAACGTATTTCATGCCATAAACGAAGGGCGGTTCCCAGCAGAGAAGATATTCGACCGGCCTCACTTCTATGCACTGCTAGATAAGATGCCGGTGACTCGAGGGCACGCGCTGCTCATCACAAAGCATCCTGTAGCGACGCTGTTAGAAAGCAAGATGCCTCCGGAAGCTATGGCGGGCGCGATGGGCGATCTGCAGGTGCGAGGAGGATGTAACATCAGCAGCAGTTACGGCAGCAGCAGCAGCAGCAGCAGCAGCAGCAGCAGCAGCTGTCATGACTGAGCTAGTTCCAGAACTCCATGTGGCAATGCTACTCGGTGACTGATATTGTGACGTAATCAGTCGTATGGTGAAGCTGCAGCATCAGCAGCAGCGGCAGGAGAGCAGGCGGCCGCAGCTGCTGCTGGCTGTCACTGGCAGTTGGTCAGCTGCTGTGCATGTGCTGCTGCTGCAAAGCATGCCTTGGCTTCTCCTCGAAACCTTTTGGCCAGATAAAAAGCTTGGTGCTCTGTTTATGGGGCCTGCTGTGGATGTATTGCAAATGGGTGCAACAGCAATAATGCCAGCAGCACAGTGTGTCTTGTCAGTTTAGCACCGGCAGTAACTCTGCATAGTTTGCGGCACAAATCAAAAGCAGCTGAGCTTGCAGCAGTCAACATGGCTTAAACTACAGCAACAGCAACCGCCATTTCCATCATTGAGGATTTGCAACAAACAGCATTGCAATAACGTAGGCGGTCTTCTGCTTGGATTCCCTCTTTCTCATGGATTCGCGTATGCCTTGTCGCAGGCGCTGAGCCGCGCTGTGCAGCAGGCAACAGGCCGCGCTGGTGTGCGAGTGCGGCAGAACAACGGGCCCGCTGCCGGGCAGGTGGTGCCGCAGCTGCACTTCCATGTGATCCCTACAGAGTCACCTGAAGACGAGGTGAGCAGGGTTCCAGGGTTGGGGTTTGCACGTTTCCTGCAAGTGCCGGTCGCTTTCCTGCAAGCAGAGACTCTTTATTCTTTGTGGTGTGAGCAGTGGTGGGAGTTTGGTAGGTGGCAGAGCAACAGGCGCGCTGCTGGGCAGGTGGTGCCGCAGCTGCACTTCCACGTTATCCCTACAGAGTCACCTGAAGACCAGGTGAGCAGGGTTCCAGGGTTGGGGTTTGCACGTTTCCTGCAAGTGCTGGTGGCTTTCCTGCAAGCAGAGACTCTTTGTTCCTTGTGGTGTGAGCAGTGGTGGGAGTTTGGTAGGTGGCAGAGCAACAGCGCGCTGCTGGGCAGGTGGTGCCGCAGCTGCACTTCCACGTTATCCCTACAGAGTCACCTGAAGACCAGGTGAGCAGGGTTCCAAAGTTGGGGTTTGCACGTTTCCTGCAAGTGCTGGTCGCTTTCCTGCAAGCAGAGACTCTTTATTCCTTGTGGTGTGAGCAGTGGTGGGAGTTTGGTAGGTGGCAGAGCAACAGGCGCGCTGCTGGGCAGGTGGTGCCGCAGCTGCACTTCCACGTTATCCCTACAGCGTCACCTGAGGATGAGGTGGGTAAGCTTGCTGATACCACGGGGTGCTTGTGTTGTGTGCAGCGGTGGCAGTGTTGTTTTAAAGTCCCTGCCTCTGGGAGAGCATGGCAGTGCCAAGACACGGCATTACTCCTGCGCTGCTACCCCCAGCCGCAGCGTTATAACCGGCCTGTAACATCCTGCTGCTGCTGACGCTGCTGCTGCTGCTGCTGCTGCTGCTGCTGCTGCTGCTGCTGCTGCTGCAGGACCCCTCCAAGCGCAGCCCGCTGCAGGACGAGGACGCGGGCAGGCTACTGGCTGGCATACGCAATGCCCTGCCGGTGGAGTACTCAGGTGCGCTACCTTTATATTGTTATGTCATCATGTTATTACGTTACACGTGGCAATGTTCTGTGATTTTGTGGCATTGGCGCAGCCTGTTGCAGAATGAGGACGCAGGCAGGCTGGCATACGCAACGCCCTGATGGTAGAGTACTCAGGTGGATGTTACATTGTCATGTTCCTTTGTTATCCCTGTGTTTGTGTATGTTTGTGACTGTTGGACAGCCTTAAACAGGACGAGGACACAGGCAGCTGCTGGCGGGCATACGCAACGCCCTGCCGCTGCATCACTCAGCTGTGTTACATTGGCATGTGACATTGTCACTTTTGTCATGGCGGTGCTGGAACTTTTGGCTGCCGGCTGCACAGCGTGATTTGCATTGAGCACTGTGCTGTGGGTGTGTGGCAATGATGCCGCTGCAGGTGCTGGCATGCACGCTGAACTGCCCGCAGCGTAACCTCGCTGTCTGCCTCCCCATCACATGTTTGTTGCGTTGTTGCTGCAGGCGCTGGCGTGCACGCATGGATACCCACAGCAGCAGCCATGGAGGCACTCGGGTGCCTGCTGCACAGCCTGTGCA
This sequence comes from Tetradesmus obliquus, assembly GCA_030272155.1. NCBI lineage: Eukaryota > Viridiplantae > Chlorophyta > Chlorophyceae > Sphaeropleales > Scenedesmaceae > Tetradesmus > Tetradesmus obliquus. The sequence goes on along the minus strand of CP126207.1, from coordinate 1,463,102 downwards.
TTCCAGGCACCGTGCTGCTGCTTTCGGGGCACCTGGGCAGCGGCAAAACCGCGATTGCACGAGGCATCGTGCGCGCATTCTGCGGCGACCCCGCTATGTTTGTGCCGAGCCCTACGTTCCTGCTGAACCTCACATACCAGGAGGACACAGCGCATGAGAAGGTATGTCTGTGGTACAGGTTTTGGCTGATTCATGGCCAGCTTTTGAGTGCTTGACATGTGCTCTGGCACCGTGCTGCTGCTGCTGTCGGGGCACCTGGGCAGCGGCAAAACCGCAATTGCTAGGGGCATCGTGCGCTTCTGGTGCAGGGATCCCGCCATGTTTGTGCCGAGTCCTATTCTCCTGCTGAAACTGACGTACCAGGAAAACACGGCACCTGCGTCACTGCCAGCGTTCCTGCTGCCGTTATAGCCACGTCCAAGGTTGCAGACTGCACATTGCATGCTGCTGTACTGCTGCCCTCCACCAACTCCCATGCTGCGTTGCTGTCCTCACTTGCAGGATGAACCGACACAAGAGCAGCAGCAGCAGCCTGACCAGCAACAGCAGCAGCCAGATCAACAGCAGCAGCAGCAGCAGCCTGACCAACAGCAGCCAGATCAGCAGCAGCAGCAGCTGCAGCAGCAGCCAGATCGGCAGCAGCAGCAGCAGCGGCAGCAGGGTCGCTGCATCCACCACATGGACCCTTACCGGCTGGGCACCACAGACAAGATGGCGGGCCTGATTGATTTCGAATCTGCATTTCAAAACGACGTGTGCGTCATAGAGTGGCCCAGCCGCATGCCAGACAGCGTCATGCAGCTGCCACGCAGGTGGGATTTGAATCTGGGTGGGGTTTGCAATGCTTAGAATTTGGCATGCAGAGTCTGCTGTGTAGGTTCCAGTGTTGGGGGTTTGCGAGGTGTCATGGCTGGGCAGCACTGACAAGATGGCGGGCCTGATCGATTTTCAATCCGCATTTCAAAAGGACGTGTGCGTCATAGAGTGGCCAAACCGCATGCCAGACAGCGTGATGCAGCTGCCACGCAGGTGGGTTTTTGAATCTGGGTGGTTTTGCAATGCTCAGGATTTGGCCTGCAGAGCGTGCTGTGTAGGTTCCAGTGTAAGGGGTTTGCGAGGTGTCATGGTTGGGCACAACTGTCAAATTGGCGGGCCTGATCATTTTGAATCCGCTTTTCATAATGACGTGTGCATAATAGAGTGGCCAAGCCGCATGCCGGACAGCGTGATGCAGCGGCCGCGCAGGTGGGGTTCAAACCATGGGCTTGGACTGCGTTTTTGTCACAGTTTTCTGCCAAGACGCTGCATTGCAACATCACCATAGATACACACAGCGGCTGCGTACATGTTGATGCTGACCATTACTGCTGCTGGTCCTGCTGGTGCTGGTGCTGCTGCTGCTGCTGCTGCTGCTGCTGCTGCTGGTGCAGGCGCACCATAGAGATCAACATTGGCGGCAGTGGCGCGCAAGCAGCGGGGCGGCTGGTGCACATCAGCTGCAGCCAAGAGGAGCCAGACCTGCAGCAGCAGCAGCTGGTGCAGGCAAATGGTGCACCCGGCAGCAGCAGCAGCAGCGGGGGGTCATGTGCGCAGCTGCTGGCCCAATGGCGGCAATCTGGCCTTCCAGAGCCCCAAGTCAAATGGAAAGCAGCAGCAGCAGATTCATCTGATGACGAAAATGATGGCAGTGCAGAAAATGCTGCTGCTGTAGCAGCGCGGCGGCAGCGGCGGCTGCAGCGGCAGCAGCAGCAGCAGCAGCAGTTAGGTGGGGCAGCAGGGCAGGCTCCTACAGGGCCTCCTGAGGGCTGGCTGGTGCTTGGCATCGAGAGCAGCTGCGATGACACTGCTGCTGCTGTGGTGAGGGGCGACGGCAAGGTGCTGTCACACTGCATCGCGTCACAGGTGGGTGGCGTGAGATGCAGCGCCAGTGCAGCAGATCATGCCATGCTGTTGTATGTTTGCTTGCACTGTATTTTGCGGTACACGCGTGTCATGGCAGGTGTGGGGGGGGGCGGTGGAGTTTGTACCCTCTGGCCAACCTGTATGTATGGCTGGCCTCCTGAGGGCTGGTTGGTGCTCGGCATTGAGAGCAGCTGCGATGACACTGCTGCTGCTGTTGTCAGGGGCGACGGCAAGGTGCTGTCACACTGCATCGCGTCACAGGTGGGTGGCGTGAGGTTGCAGGGTTGTTTTGTCATTCGCTGTGGGCCTATTGTAGCAATGTGTTGCCTTTGCACACACATCGCACATGACGCACCCACAGCACACGCAACACAGCTTGTCACAAGCATTGTTCCTGTGTTTGGCGCTGCTGCTGCTGCTGCTGCTGCTAATGTTGCTGCTGCTGCTGCTTGCAGGTCGGCCTACATGAGCAGTATGGGGGCGTCAAGCCGGATGTGGCGCGTGACACATTCACCCCACAGCCTGGACCCTGCATCCTACTTCTAAAACCTGCTGCATCTTGCTGCTGATTGTCAACTGCAGGTCGGGCTGCATGAGCAGTATGGGGGCGTCAAGCCTGATGTAGCACGTGACACATTTACCCTACACCCTGGACCCTGCATCCTACCCCTAAAACCTGCTGCATCTTGCTGCTGATTGTCAACTGCAGGTCGGGCTGCATGAGCAGTACGGAGGCGTCAAACCAGATGTAGCTCGTGATGCACACGCAGCAGCAATCCACTCCACCGTGGATGAGGCAATTCGGGAGGCAGGCATTCAGCCGCAGCAGCTGTCGGCAGTGGCAGTTACAATTGGACCTGGGCTGTCGCTGTGCCTGCAGGTGGGAACAAGAGTGTGTCATATTTAGAACAAAGTTATCATGGGTGTGCATTGGTGTGCCGATGTGTTGTCATCCCTGCGCAAAATCAGACTGCCAAGGATAGTTCCGGTTGCATTGCTGACAAGTCAAAAGCTACTTACTGATGTTGCCGCTGCTGCTGCTGCTGCTACTGCTGCAGGTTGGTGTGCGTCACGCGCTGCAGCTGTCAGCGCAGCACCAGCTACCATGGGTGCCTGTGCACCACATGGAGGCACATGCACTCATGCTGCTTGCATTGCTGCTGCTGCTGCTGCTGCTGCTGCTGCTACTGCTGCAGGTTGGTGTGCGTCATGCGTTGCAGCTGTCAGCGCAGCATCAGCTACCATGGGTGCCTGTGCACCACATGGAGGCTCATGCACTCATGGCTGCAATGCCTGGCGTGCTGCAGCAGCAGCAGCAGGGCGAGGCCGCCGCCGCAGCAGCAGCAGCAGCTCAACAGGGCATGACGTTTCCTGCGCTGCTGCTGCTGGCTTCTGGAGGCCACAACATGCTGGTGAGCTTGTGCAGAGCTTGGCTGCAGGCTGTGGCTGCTTTGAAACCTGTGTACATGGCACAAACAAAGGCCGCACACATTGGTGAAATGGTGTGTACGTGGGCTGTTTGGATTCTCATTTAATCTGAGCTGCTGCCCGCAGGTGCGCTGCGAGGGCGTGGGGCGGCACACGGTGTTGGGTACCACCATTGATGACTCCATGGGGGAGGCCTTTGACAAGGTTGCAAGGCTGCTGGGCATTTCAGCTATTCCAGGTGGGTGCGCAATACAACCTTGTACGCCTTCAACTGAGAAGATGGCCAAAAACATGCTTGAGGCATAGAAGGTTGAAGAGTTCATGTTGGGTTTCAAAGCTTGTGCTTTTGCAAGGTGTATTGCAAGGTGGCAAGGCTGCTGGGAATATCAGCAATTCCAGGTGAGCAAATGCGTGGATGCTGAACAAGTGCATGTGTGTGCGCGATGGCGCGCGTGCATGTGTTAAGTGCGTGCGTGCGTGCGTGCGCGCATGCTTGCGCGTGTGTGCTTTTTTGTGTGCGGGCGTGCTTGCTTGCTGTTTGGCTTGCTAGCTTGCGCGCGTGTCTGCGTTTGTGCGTGTGTGAATGCGTGCGTGAATGCGTGCGTGCATGCTTGCGTGCGCGCGTGCGTGTGATGGCGCGCACGCGTGGATGCGCATGCTTGCTGGCACGCGCGCTTGTGCTTACTTGTTTGCTTACTTGTGCGCGTGTGCTTTGCTTGTTTGCTTGCTTGCTTGCTTGCTTGCTTGCTTGCTTGCTTGCTTGCTTGTGTGCGTGTGTAGGTGTGTGCTTGCGCGCGTGATTTCTTGCTCAGCAAGTTGCATGCGGGCGGCCACGCGCGTCTCTTCTTGGGTGCTTGTGTGCGTGTGTAAGTCTGTGCTTGCGCGCGTGATTTCTTACTTGTGCGCGCGCTTGTCTGCTTGCGTGCGTGCATGCGCATGCATGCGGGCGGCCGCACTTGTCTGTGATTGCTTGCTTTCATGCGTAAGCGTGTGTAGGTGTGTGTGGGTGCCTTCTTGCTTGCGTGCGTGCTTGCACGTGTGCGCAACACACATTGGCTTGCTTTCCTGCACAAAAGTTCGTGCACCCACGTGGGTGCATGCATGCGTGTGTGCCTTCATGTGCATGTCTTTGGTTGTGTGGTTGCGAACATACGCGCGTGCTGGATTGCGCGCGTGCGTGCTTGCTTGCTTGCGCATGTGCTTGATTGCATGCGTTCGTGTGTGAGTAGGTGCATGCAAGCGAGCGTGCGTGCCCGCGCGTGTGTTCTTGTGCGCGAATGGTAGGAGGTGTGAAGGCGCATGGGGTATCCTCATCGGCACACACACACACTCTCGTAACTTACGCGGGTGGCGAGTTTTAACACACCACGCGTAGCTCATTCATTCATTCATGTGCGCGTGCCCGTGTGTGCTTGCCTGTGCGCGTGCTGGATTGTTTGCGCGTGCGCGTGCACGTGTGCTTGGGTGCGTGTGTGCGGGTTATCGCGTGTGCGCGCATATCCTTGCTTGAGTTCTTGTGTGGGAGCGTGCGTATGCGTGCGTACGCTCTCCCATGCGCACGTGCTTTCTTGCGTGCGCATGTGATTACTTGCTTGCTTGCTTGCTTGCCTGTTTGCATGATTGCATGCCCGTGTGCTTACTTGTGTGTGTTCGGGCGTGCGATCGTGCATGTGCTTGCTTGCCTGCGTGCTTGCGTGCATCTGTGTGGATTTGCTGACGGACACGCTCGCTTGCTTGCTTGCGCGTGTGCTTTCGCGCGCGCATGGCTGCGTGCATGCGTGCGAGTGTAGGTTTGTGTGCGTGCTTGCTTGCTTGCTTGCGTGTGTTCCTTCTTGCTCGCGCGTGCGTACATGTGCTTGCTTGCCTGCTTGCTTGTGTGTGTGCGTGCGTGCGCACGAGTGTGCTTGCTTGCTTGCACTTGTGCGTGGGTGCGCGCGCATGAGTGCTTGCGCACGTGCTTCTTTGCTTGCGTGCGTGCATGTGTGCGGCCTGCACGCGTACGTGCCTGCGCGCTTGCGCGCGTGACTGCTTGCGCGTGCTTCTTTTGCGCACGCGTGCGCGTGAACGTGCGTGCACTCGTGGTTGCTTGCCTACGTGCATGCTTTCAAGTGAGCCAGCAAGCTATGCTTTGTTCACCATTACTGCTACTGCCGCCGCAGTCGCTGCCATCATGTGAGGTGGAAGCGGCTAGCAGCCAAGGCAGTGCCTGAGGACCTGAAGTGTTATAACGTAACTACAAAGGCCAGCTGATCTTGTGCTCAACTATGTTGCTGTTGCTGCTGCCGCTGCTGCTTATGCTGTTGTTGCTGCTGCTGCTGCTGTTGTTGTTGCTGCTGTTGCTGCTGCTGCTGCTTTTGCTGCTCACCAGGTGGCCCCCACCTGGAGCGGCTAGCAGCCAAAGCAGTGCCAGAGGACCTCAAAAACCCTTCATTTCCACCATGTCACACAACTATACGCCGCTGCTGCTGCTGCTGCTGCTGCTGCTGCTGTCATTTAGGTGGCCCCCATCTGGAGCGGCTAGCGGCCAAGGCAGTGCCCGAGGACTTGAAGCGCTACAAGGGCCAGCTGATGCTGCCGCTGCGCAGGGACACCACCAGCTGCAACTTCAGCTTCAGGTGCGTGTTTGTTTGTTCATTCTTGTTGGCTGCAGCAACCAGCTTGGTTTCAACAAAGTGTTGTTTAAGGTGGTTTGGAAGCGAAAGCTAGGCAGGGACTCCACCAGCTGCAAATTCGGCTTCAGGTTCGCCGTTGCTTAGTTACGGCTGGAGCATCTCAGTGTGCTTTGTGGGATGGTGGAGGGCCAGCTGATGTTGCCGCTGCGCAGGGACACCACCAGCTGCAACTTCAGCTTCAGGTGTGTATATCTTTGTTCATATTGGTTGGCTGCAGGGTTTCAGCAAGTTGTTTGGTGTGGTGGGGCCCTGGCTGCAGTTGAAGCTGCGCAGGGACACGACCAGCTAAAACTTCAGCTTCAGGTGTGCCTATGCATGTGTTAATAATGTGTAGCGATCAGCTTGGTTTCAGCATGCTAACTGGTGTAGTGGAGCGTTGACTTCAGTGGAAGCTGCCACTGGCTAGCTGCAACTTCAGTTGCAGGTGCCAGAAGCGAGCATGCTTCATACAGCTGAGTCAACATTGCCATTTACCTGTTGTTGCTGCTACACACTGCAGCGGCCTGAAGACGAGTGTGGGCAAGATCATCGAGGCAGAGAAGAGCCGGCTGCAGCAGGAGGGCGCAGACGAGGAGGCGACAGCAAGAGTGTATGCTGCCATCGCGTGCCTGTTCCAGGACGTGTGTGTGCGCTTCCTGGAGGAGCGCACTGACAGGGCCCTGGCACGCTGCAGGCAGGACGAGGCAGGTGAGATACGGTTTCTTTCAGGGGCGAGCCAATGACAGCAGCAGACAGGCATGATGCTGACAGACAGGGCCCTAGCACGCTGCAGGCAGGACAAAGCAGGTGGGCAGTGGTGGTGACATGGTGCTCTTACAAAAAGTGGTGGACACCTCAGCAGTAGACAGGGCCCTGGCGCGCTGCAGGCAGCATGAGGCAGGTGAGTCTGTTCTGCTCAGCGGCAAATTTCCTGTGTCGGGGGTAATTGGCTGTTTCAGGCCAATCCTGCTGTTTCAGGAGCCAATGATAGGTGCAAAGACAGCCATTTTGAGCAAGGTGGAGCAATTTGAGCATGCAGCCTCGCCACAGCCTTGTGTGTGCGCTTCCTGGAGGAGCGCACTGACAGGGCCCTAGCGCGATGCAGGCAGCACGAAGTAGGTGAGACACTGTTTCTTTCAGGGGCGAACTTGCAGTCCTGGGAGCCAATGGTATAAAGACCCTGACAAAGCAAGCAAGATAAAGCCAGTAAGCCAGTACACATGTAGCTGTGGCCTCGGTCACATCCGCAGATATGCTACCGCTGCTGTCACTGCATGACCACTCTTGTTGCCATGACTGCAGAGGCAGGCCAACCCATGGTGACCTGCTTAGTGGTGGCCGGCGGCGTTGCAGCCAACGCCAAAGTGCGGGCCACGCTGCAGGCAGCGGCGGCAAAGTACCGCTTGCGCTGCCTTTTGGCATTTACTCAGAACTGGCTTAGTTTCAGTGTTCTTGCTGCTCTCACTAACACGTGTTAACCGCTTGATTACGATCCTGTTTGCTATTGACTGCAGAGGCTGGCCAAACCATGGTGACATGCCTAGTGGTGGCCGGGGGCGTTGCAGCCAACGCCAAAGTGCGGGCCACGCTGCAGGCAGCGGCGGCAAAGTACAGCTTGCGCTGCCTTTTGGCATTTACTCAGAACTGGCTTAGTTTCAGTGTTCTTGCTGCTCTCACTAACCGTTTGATCACTACTCTGTTTGCTGTTGACCGCAGAGGCTGGCCAACCCATGGTGACGTGCCTAGTGGTGGCCGGGGGCGTCGCAGCCAACGCCAAAGTGCGGGCCACGCTGCAGGCAGTGGCGGCAAAATACGGGTTGCCCTGCCTGGTGCCACCCGTGCAGTTCTGCAGCGACAACGGCCTCATGGTAGCCTGGACAGGCGTGGAGCGGCTCAAACTGGGGCTGTGCAGGTGTGTTTTCGTTCTTGTTTCCTGCTTTTCAGGCTTGACTTGAGTTTCGTTACGCAATGGAACAGCATATCTGGCAACTATTGGGGTCCTGAGGGGCCAGGGTGTGGCAGCCAAGAGCGGCTTGCCCTGCCTGGTGCCACCCGTGCATTTTTGGAGCGACAGTGGGCTCATGATAGCCTGGACGGGCGTGGAGCGACTGAAGCTGGGGTTGTGCCGGTGTGTTTTCACATTTGTTTCCTGCTTTTGGGGCTCAATTTAAGTTTCTTTACGCAACGGAACAGCAGGGCTGGTAAGTATTGGGGTTCTGCGGGGTCAGGGTGTGGCAGCCAAGAGCGGCTTGCCTTGCCTGGTGCCACCGGTGCAGTTCTGCAGTGATAACGGCCTGATGGTAGCATGGACCAGCGTGGAGCGACTCAAACTGGGGCTGTGCAGGTGTGCTCTTTGTGTATGTGTGCCCGCCATTTTATTGGCTGCTGCAGTGTCGGCTGTTGAGGCGCCAGTTCCTGCTGCTGCTGCTGCTGCTGCTGCTGCCGAGTCAGATGTGAGGTGCTGCTGTGCTCCCTCACCATGTGTTGCTAAATGGTGTTTTGGCTGCCTGTGTGTAACCGCTGTTGCAGGGCGCCACCACCCAACATGGCAGCAGCAGCGGCAGCTGTAGAGGTGCTGCCACGCTGGCCGCTCGGCCCTGTTGATGTGCACTCATCGATAATTCATGATTTTGATTATTTGTTTGTTGATGCCGCAGGGCGCCAGCGCAAAACCCTGCTGCTGCCGAGGCAACTGTGGCGGTGCTGTTGTGGTCGCGCACTGATTATCACACCCATAGCTGATGCATCATGCACCTGCGTTTTTTCTTGTTTGCTGTGCAGGGCGCCGCCACCCAACATGGCAGCAGCAGAGGCAGCGGTGGAGGTGCTGCCGCGCTGGCCGCTGGGGCCTGTTGACGTGCGCGGTATGAGCAAGCAGAATGCCAAGCACTGCAAGCTGCTGCACTAGCCAGCAAGCAGCATGTGTTAGAGCAACCTGTGACCCGTTGCGCTGTTATGGTCGTACGTGGCATGAGCAAGCAGAACGCTAAGCACTGCAAGCTGCTGCACTAGCTATAGCCAGTGCGACAGCGGGAAGCATGCAAGCAGAATGGCAAGCACTGCAAGCTGCAACTTTTGCAGGCAGTACGCACGGCGGCAGTCTGTGTCAGACTGAGTTCAATAGTTGGTGTAACAGCAGTGCTGGCCGCTGCGGCCTGTTGACGTGCGCAGCATGAGCAAGCAGAACGCCAAGCCATGGCACTGCAAGCTGCTGCACTAGCAGCCTGCAGGCAACGTGGGTTAGGGCACATTGCGACGTGTTCATCAAGTTGCGCTATGGTAGACTTGGGGCAGATGAGCAAGCAGAGTGCAAAGCACTGCAAGCTGCTGTGCTAGCTAGCAGGATGCTGTAGGTTCACAAGTTTGTCCAGCAGCAGTGGCGGCCGCGGGGCCCTGTTGATGTGCGCGGCACTGCTCATGATGAGCAAGCAATAGCAAAGCACTGCAAGCTGTTGCACTACTGGGGTTGTCTAAGCATAGAACAGGCGATATGGCGCTCTTTCATGAAAGCAGTTGCAGCTGCTCTATTTTGTGGTTACCAATTGCAGATTTGCAGCTGCTCAGGGGTTCAGCCTCCGCCTATGAAGCAGATACACCGTGTTGTGCAGCGCTGCCAACAATTGTAAGCAGCAGTCTGCTGAACCTGTAGCATTTGTAACATGCTGATGGAGCCGCATGCACGTGATAAACCTTGGATAATGATGCTCAGAATTGTCTTCTGTTGTGCGTAGGCTACGCAAGCCGTGCGCGCCTCAGGACTTCCCTTTCCCTGCAGTGAAATAAGCAACGCAGCCCGGTGAGTCACCAGTAACCAATCACTGCAGCAGTAAACGATGGGCCACAACGCAGGCATACATGCACCCCCCGACTTGTACTTTAACTACTGCTGCTGCTCCTGCTTTACTGCGGGGCAAACATCCACCCGACACACCTATGCTGAAAGTGACGACCTGAGAGTGTCACTGACAACAGTACACCAGGGCTACCTCAGGCTACAAAGGAGCAGAAGGCCGTCAGTGCTCGTTCCCCCCCCCCCCAGGCATCGTGGCTACTGGGAACAACTGTGACATTTTAAAATGTAAATTTATGTGTGCAAGAAGCAAATCACACTGTCTTCGATGCAACAAAGGCAGCAACAGTCCGTGCTAGGGAGTCAGCATCATGATTATGGTGCTTGTTACATCAGGTGACAAGCCAAGGCATTTGCACATGTACGTGTTTGCTTGTAGTTCATCATGTTGGTGGCTCAGCGTGCTGCCGCCACCCTCAGTTACTGGGCTGTAATGCTTTGGCAAACTTGATGTACCAGTTACATGTGTTAACACACAACGTTGCATCATTGATAGCCTGCTTTTCAGGCAACCAAGGTCAGACGGTCCGCAGTGAACAGTCACCACAGCTCTGCTGCCTCTTGATTTGACTTTACGGCTGAGGTGTTATCATGCATGCCTGCTACAGCTACTGTCTGCGTGAAGTAAACAAATCATGTATTGTGTGTGCGCCCTGCGGCTGTGTGATTGGCAGAATACTGCTGTGCTGGCGCCGGCAAATGCCCCACGCCTGTGCCCCGGCCTCTCAACTTTGAGGAGCTGCCTGCGGCTCCAGCCAATGCGCGCAAGGGTGATTGGGCTGAGACCCTTGCAATCAGAGAGGAGTTCCACAGGGTTGCAGCTCGTGTCGGAACGAGGTCAATCAACAACCGCGTCGCTACATCTCCATCAGACACGTTCCTGAGCCGCGTGGTCAAGCCGCGGACATATGCACTGCTCCCAACCAGATGCGTGTGCCTGCCGCACCAGGCACACCCAAAGCCGATGGCGCGGCAAAGATTCTCCTCCGGACCGTGTACACCTGGCCTCCGCCGGGCGGATGCGCTTATGCCAATCCCGACAAATGCACCAATTGTGATGAAGTTTTCTCATGCAGTGGCAACACACTGAGCAATGGACTCGTTGTGATGGCTGCACCCTGTATGGACGCCGAGATTGCCCGGCGGGATCTTGTCATCAAATTGCGCAATATTTCCAACTACCCTGAAAATGCAGATCCTTGCAACATAGCAAGCCTGCCTGTCACTCTGAAGGACGTGTTGGTGAGAAACCATTTGCAGTTTTTGCAGACTCTGCATCCACGCCAGACAGCTAGGCCTGCCGGCGTGACAAAGACCTCTTCTGCCTGCAGATTCTGTGGATTTGAATTTGAAGTTGCACTGCCATGCCTGCTGGCTGGTCAACAGTTGTTGGCATTGAACCACACGGTGCAATTGTTTGACTGTGCAGACTTCTCAGTATGATTTCACTCCTGGCTGCTGCTCCGGTACATTCGACATGTGCACAGGCTTCCTTGGGGTGCACAACTATGCTTGAAGCTGAATTGAACTGAGCAGGCGCCATCAGCTCTTATATAGAAATAACAGCTCTGCTGACTGCGCCGTCGCTGCTGCTGCTGCTGCTGCTGCTGCTGCTGCTGCTGCTGCTGCTGCTGCTACTGCTGCTGTTGTAGCACACCTGCACTTTCCATGAACAGCTGCTGCTGCTGCTGCTGCTGCTGCTGCTGCTGCTGCTGCTGCTGCTACTGCTGCTGTTCATGGAAAGTGCAGGTGTGCTACAACTTTGACAACAAGGGCGGTGAGTCCCCTCTGAGCTCAATGCACAGCTCAATGCACAGCTCAATGTACAGCTCAATGTACAGCTCAATGATGTGTGCATCAATGTGCACAATGTACACTTTGTGTATAACCGAAATCACAACATTGCAGACTGACAACCATATTGCTAGTCTTTGGAAGCCAGCAGTCAACATCACCAGGCACTACATCGCACCAGGCACTATATCACACCGTTCACTACTGTCTGAGGACCCAGCAAAAAGCAGCTACACCACAAGCAATGCGCAGCACACGGCACCGTTGAACGCTCCTCGTGCACTCATGATCAGTTGGTGACTTGGAGGCTTTGGGTCATTGCATTGTAACCAGGGTCGTACGGCATGCTTGCAGCTTATTGCAGTGAGTTGCAAGTGTGATCACACTTGATAAAATTCTGAAGGGCTGGGCTAAGGCTTGCTGTGTCACAACTGCAGGCAACGGTGATGCGCACAACTGTGAAAACGACCCATCCCTGACATTCTCGGCTACCGGGGTCAGCTGGAATGCGCGCCTTAAGTATATTCCCGGACCACCTGAGGCGGGTGGCGTCGACCCTGTCGAGGCACCGCATGACCACGCAATCATTTTCTTGTCTAGGCCCAAGACGTTGTCCGCGTACTACCAGTACAATTACAGGACAAACTATCCGGTGAGTTGGCACGATGAAGAAGCATACAATCGTGCAAGATGTGCCAGTTTCAGAGCGTCTCCGGGTGACAGCGGCTGTCGTTTAGTTGCCGAAGGATGTTGCACAGCCGTAAACCAGATGGGTGTGTGGTTCTGCTTATCACTCTTGCAGTCACAGATATGTCACCATACACTCCGCCCAGTGCACACCACATGTATGGTGCCTGTTCCCACCTGAGCCGTGCCGTGGCAGCCGAAGTCAGGCGGCTTCTTGAGTTCTCTACGTTGTGTTGTCTTTGACCCTTCACTGGCTGCCTTACTACTGCTTACCTTGTCACGGTGCAGAGCGGCACACCCAGCAACCTTGAAAACTGGAGCTACACAGGATCCGGCTGCGACGAGTGCAGCAAAGCTGGCAGTCCAAAAGTGGAGTGCCGGCTCTCCAGCATAGGCCCTTCAATTCTGCCCGACGGTTCGTGCGACGGTGGCAAATGCACACTTGACGCTAAGCTCGACTACATCCAAGCTGGCTTGACATCGCTGCCTGGCACAAGCGGATCGTGCGCACTGTATGCGCCGGACCAGTGCTGCATTGCCATTGCCTCGTACATTATTGGAGATGAATGTGGCACGACCTGCCAGAACTTCTTCAGCCCAATTGACCCTGTGAAGCCGCTGTCTGCTTTGTGGGCCAAGCGCATGGCAGTGCTGCCTGATGCAGCGCTGTAGGGTGCACGGCATGCGGCACATACACGAGTGAGCGCAATACATTCGCTCACAGGATCATCCCCATACGGCACGGCTGAATTTGCCTGGATCTGGTGCCTGCTGATGGATCTGGTGCCTGCTGATGGATCTGGTGCCTGCTGATGAATCTGGTTCCTTTTGATGGATCTGGTGCCTTTCGATGGATCTGGTGCCTTTCGATGGATCTGGTGCCTTCTGATGGATCTGGCGCCTTTTTAAGGATCTGGTGCCTGCTGGTGGATCTGGTGCCTTCTGATGGATCTGATGACAGCTTTGTGCATAAACGTGCAGAGGTCAATGCTTTGCTGCTGCTGGTGCAGCGTGTGCAGTTGCTGCAGCGTGTGCAGTGAACTGCAGCGTGTGCAGTGAACTGCAGCGTGTGCAGTTAACTGCAGCAACGTTGCTGCATGGAGTTGGTGAAGCACGGCAGCAAGTGCTGCACGATGGCACATACATCCTGCCATACCAACGCCCGGTTATGCAAAGGCATGCTGAAGTGGCTCCTTTGGGGCAGCAGTTGTTGATGGCATCGACACAGACTAAATGCAGAGGGGACACAGAGGGTTTTCACCCTGCTACCAGCCAGCAAGCACCTGCTAGTTCAAAACCAGCTGGTTGCTGTTTGCCTTTGATCAAGCCATTGACGGTGGCTCAGGAGGGCCCTGGTCTTTCGACCGGTTGCAAAGCACACCCACTAGATCAAATTATTACTAAATGCAGCAGCGTATGTAGCAGTTGACAGCAGCACTACTGTGCGCACTCGACCTGCCAAGGCTGCTATGTGTGCTGCTATACGAATTTGCCGAGCATGTGCCTTATTACACTTTCGTGCAGTTTCCAGTTTTAGTTGACCATGCGGCATGAAGCCTCTACAGCGTACACCTGCAAAGGTTGGCTGTGTGGTTGGTTGCTGCAGGTGGGTGAAGGGGAGTGTTAGGGGCCATGCGGCCTGGTGCCTGCCTCACAGGATCATGCTGTGATGCACGGTTGAGGCCAATTTGGTCCTGTACAGGATCACTGCTGTGATGCATGGTTTAGGCCAGTTTGAATTGTAGGGTTCAGTACCCATGAGCGGGGGATGGGGCTGTGTGAACAGGTTGACTAGCTTTGATTTGGTTTAGTTGTTTGACGCATCGTGTCAGGCAAGGTAGTGTGGTTTGAGTCCAAGCAGTTATAGTGGTGAGTGCCAATAGAGAGGCAATAATAGTCGTAGTTTCCGCTCCGTACGGGGCGCGGTTGCTGATGCCGATGACAAGGTATGGCTTACAAGAAGACTATTATTATTATAGTGGTGAGTGGTGTGGGTGGCTCTCGGTGTGCCTGTGGTCACAGCAACACTGTGTTCCTTTGTGCGATGTTTGAGCTTTGAGCGATGGCAACACAGTTTCACTGTGTTACATGCTGTGATGCAGCATTGCCGTCTTGCTGTCACTGACTCCGTGCAGACGCCGTGCAGAAGCCTATGGCCAGAGGTTATCCCATGGGATAACCCACATAACCCTGGAGCGCCCCAATCCTACAGCTTGACGCAGCGAAATGCAATAAATCGTAATCCGTGTGCAATGAACTTCCAATATATATTTGTTTACGGTTCACCCTGCGCCTTGCAGCATCGTCGAATGCAACTGTCGAAGACAGCTCAGCATGTCGTGGTCCAAGGTCTTCACAATTTGCGTCACTCCCTACAAACGAATAGCTGTGCGTTCAAATCGCCTGGTCGCCGGATCTGGCTGAGAAAATTAGGTCGACATCTTCCGATCACGGTCTGCTGCGCTTTTTCAGCAGTCGGAAGTCGGCCCGCTCGCACCAGCTGGCTGCTGCAGCTGTAGCAAGAACAGCCATGTGGCTCAACCGCTGTGTTGGTCTCCTGCAGATAGCATTGATACTGTTTGTGTTATCTGATCAGTCCCTAGCTCTGCCAGGGAGGCGCCTGCAGGCAACACTGACAGGCGAGATCTGCTGCTGCTGCCACAGCAGCTTTGTAACGGCAGCACTGGCAAAGCAATGTGCATTTGCTGCTGCCCTTACATAACTGTGCTCATTGGTGCTGTTGTCGATCAAATGACTACGTAAACCTTCTTGTGAGGCATTCATTGAGCCAAACAGATGCATTCTGATCAGTGATCATGCAGTAGCAGTAACCTTGTACGGATCCTTGCCCGGCAAGGCTTGCAGGATAGAAACAGAACACTATGGATGCTTTGGAAGCCCCAGGTCTGGCTGCCAGACGTACAAACCATGTAAGCATTAATCAATCAATAAAATCATATGCACAGCAGCACCTGCAGAGTGAAGTGCTCAGCAGGATGTAGTGTGTCCTGCTCTACGTGTGAACACGGCACATGGTTATGCGTATTGCTGCTGCTGCTGCTGCTGCTGCTGCTGCTGCTGCTGGTGGTGCTGTTGCAGGCCCCGCACCTGATGTGGGCTCTTTCCAGCGTGCCGGCTGCGACAACTTCACAAGCGACAAGTGGCAGCCGTTGCGCCCTGCGTACCACCTGACTGTGCCATATGGTGCGCACCCGCAGCAGCAGTTACAGTATGAACATGTAAACTAGCTGAGCTTTTGACCCAGTCCATCCTCGCGTGCCGGCTGCTGCTGCTGCCATTGCTGGTACTGCTGCATAGCTGCTGCAGCCTCTACGGCCAACTGTGTGTTGCTGCTGGTTCTGCTGCTGCTGCTGCGTGTCTGCTGCGTTATGTCTGCTGTTGCAGGATGGATGAATGACCCGCATGGAATGTTTGAGCTGAACGGCACCACCCACGTCTTCATGCAGTACAACCCAAGGGCAATACAGTGGGGTGAGTGTGCTTTCTTTGCCCCCCGGGTATAAGCTTACTTCGCTGATTTAGAATATGGCGATAAATTGCTTTGCATTTTCCAGCACTACCGTAAAAGAAAGCAACAAAGCAGTAGTTTCCGGTAAATCTGCTGCGGCTGTTCGATGCAGCGTGAGTATTTTCTGTCGCAGACAGCAGTCCCCGCTCGAAGTGTCATTTCCATGGCTGCTTCGCAGCTGGCTACAAATTGCATCGACGTTCCTTATAACAGTGGAAGCGATATTGCAGTGCCTGCTGCGCTATCGAGCCACGTAGCTGCGAGCAATCCGCAGAATTGACGGCCCTATCATGTGAAGAGGCCGCAAGCACGATTTGGGGGCAGTGCGACCGCAGCTCCAATGCAGCTCACAACTTATTGTTGTTTAGTATGCTACTGTGCGCGCTGCTGCGTGCGAGCAGCACCAGCAGCAGATGCTCCTGGCGTGGGGTGCAAGCACTTTTCCTGTTCCGTCCGTCAGCATCGCAGGTTCGTGGCCTCATCTTCGCTTAACGCGTTATAAGGATGTATGCAACTGTTTCGTAGCTTCGCAGATTCTTCCGCTCTGCATCACATCGGTCACGGTGTTTGCTTCGTGCAGCGATGTCGCAGCACATCTTGCTGATTAATGTGTCTTTCCGACTGATTTAGTAGCGATGCACTTTGCAGCTGTCTCAGCTGTCACGTCTTGTGGCAGTAGGGCGTGTCATCTCTGTTTCGGCACACTCAAGCTGTTCCTTAGGTTTACGGCATCAGGCGTAGCTGCCCACAACGTATGTTGAAACTCACACATCAACTACAGCAAGTGCTGTCAACGCCCGAGGCTCTGCGAGCAGGTCAGCAGTCCCAAGGCATGTATATGCAGCTGCACTCAGTGCGGCACTGCAGTTGAACTGAGTTGCAAATGTGCGTCAGCAGGAGGCACAGCAGTGCTGCGCAACATTGTTTGTCATATTGGTGCATGTGTGCTGGAAACAACTGCTTTGCTACCTTCTTATTCTTATGCTCTATGTTGCTTACAACGTGCTGGTATGTTTCAGCAACAGCTGCAGCAGCAACACGGTTAGCTATGGGTTGCAATTGCTTTCGGGGGGCCCTCCCAAGGAAGGAATGTTATCATCAGCAACCAGTGACAGGCCCCTTTTGTGCATGCTAGCAATTGCTGATCCTTCAGATTAGTGGGCTTGGTAGCAGCTGCTGCATTGGTGCTGCATTGTCCAATGTTGGTTGCAACACAATCATCTGCTCTGCAAAATACACGCGCGATATTTTTGGTTTCCGTGGCTTCACCACGCGCTATGTGCATAGTGTCCTCAAACAGGTTGGCATTGCCATCAAGATTGTCAAATTGTCATGTATAGCAGAATGGTCGCCACACGGCACGGCAATGGTGCCGCATAACCAGCTGCCTGGTCACAAGAGTGTTCTTGCCTACGTTTTATTACACACTGCGCACGGCGGATGCCACGATTGAACAATGTTCTTTGATTAGATCAGATGGTGTCAACGCGCGTCGCGGTGCGAGCAGGCCAGCAGTCACACGGTCTGTGCAGCTGCAGCTGTGTGTCAGCAACGGCAGTTTTGCAAAAAATAGTTTGTCACATTGGTGCATCTGTGCTAAAAGCATGTGCTTTGCTGCTGTACAGCTACTATTTATTCCTATGCTCATGCTGCTTCAAACGTGCTGTTTCTTGCCAGCAACACTGTTGAGCTGAGCTGCAGCAGCAACGTTGTCAGCTGTGTGTTGTCACTACTGTGGTGGGGAAACTGTTTCATCAGCAATACAATGTCGGCAAACAAACATGTAAACAAACCACCCTGAACCGCTAACAGACTCATATCTACACCAGGACGAGTGCATTCTACCCGGGGGGCTCCTGCATCTATGGGCATATTTGTTTGTGTATCTGCTGAAGGCGGTACAACCCCAAGGCAATACAGTGGCTTCAGTGTGCAGTTGACTGCAGCAAAGTACAGGCGACATTGGTATGAGTGTGCGGTGCAGTACGACTACGGCATGCATGCGCATTGTTCCTGCTGGCATGTTTGAGCTGAATGGCACCACACACGTCTTCATGCGCTACAATCCCAGGGCAATACAGTGGGGTGAGTGTGCTTCTTCAGACATAACCTTTGGTGGACGCAGTACCATCAAGTGCTATGATGTGCTGTCAGACTTAATCTGCAGGACTGCATTGTGCACACAGGGCAAGGCATGCTCTCTGCTGCTGCTGCCGCTGCTGCCGCTGCTGCCGCTGCTGCCGCTGCTGCCGCTGCTGCTGCTGCTGCTGCTGCAGGTGCCCCTTTTTGCGCCCATGTGGTCAGCAAAGGGTTGGCGCATTGGAGGTGGCTGCCGCCTGCACTGCTGTCGTACTTCACTTATGTTTGAAACACACGCTGCTTGCTGCTGCTGCTGCTGCCGCTGCTGCTGCGGTGCTCTTTTTGGGCCCACGTCACCAATGGTCAGCAAAGATTTGGCGCATTGGACATGGCTTCCGCCTGCACTGCAAGCAACAATCGCTGCAGCATGCTATCCCTGCTAGATTGAGATATGCCATAATGTTTCATTGCTTTGCTGCTGCAGGTGCGCCTTTCTGGGCTCACGTGGTTAGCAAAGACCTGGCCCGTTGAACATGGCTACCATCTGCGCTGCTGCCCGACACCATGTACGACTTCAACACACTCTGTTTGCTGCTGCTGCTGCTGCAGGTGCGCCTTTCTGGGCGCATGTTGTCAGCAAGGACCTGGCACACTGGACATGGCTGCCACCTGCGCTGCTGCCCGACACCATGTACGACTTCAACACAATCTGCTTGCTGCTGCTGCTGCTGCTGCTGCTGCTGCTGCTGCTGCAGGTGCACCTTTCTGGGCGCATGTTGTCAGTAAGGACCTGGCGCATTGGACGTGGCTGCCGCCAGCACTGCTGCCCGACACCATGTACGACTTCAACGGCGTGTGGTCTGGAGCAGCAACTGTGCCAGAAGAAACTGGAATACCCGTGCTTACGTATACAGGTAAGGCAGCTGCACTGAAAAGCAAAACTCGTCATTGTCTAGGTGGCCGACTTTAGATGTTTCAACATTGTCTGGTCTGGGGCAGCGTCTTTGCAAGGAGAGAGTGGGATATTTCTGCTAACTTGGCAGGCAAAGGGTCACACACTGCATCAGCAAATGCACTTTTGTTTTCACCTGTATATGCGCACCACTGCGGTTTCTGTTGTGCTCTTGTTCCGTTCTTGGTTGTTGTTGCAGCTGCCCCTATGCCCTTGCAAGAACACCAATTGGTGCCTGATCAGGCCAACTGCCGCCAGCGTTTGACGGCCTGTACATAATTATGCAATATAACATGGAATGGCTGCTGCTGTTGCTGCTGCTGCTGCTGCTGCTGCTGCTGCTGCTGCTGCTGCTGCTGCTGCTGCTGCTGCTGCTGCTGCTGCTGCTTCTGGTGCCGCAGTTGCTCCGACTCTCGTCCTGGGGCCCGAGCACGGCACCTCTCTCTAGCGTTGCGCCATGGCACTATGCAGGACACGACCAAGCCGTCCTGACAGACTGCTGCTGTTTGCTGCTGCTATTTGCTGCTGCAGCTGCCTCTACCCTGGTGCCTGAGCAGGGCAACTTCTTCCAGCGCCAAGCCATGGCGGTCCCTGAAGATATGAGTGACCCACTTCTCAAGCGCTGGAAGAAGCCAGACACAAACCCCTTCCTGGTGCAGGTAACACTATATGGATAAGTGTTACTAATATAACCACTGACAGGTATGCTGAGTGTACTTCTGCTTTTGTTTCTGACATTTTGTTCGATGATGAGTTGTTAATTCAATCTGGCCTCCCCCTATGAGCCTCTCGTTGGCTCCGGAATGGGGTCCCTACTTCTTTGATTGAGTGGAGTACGTGACGTAACATTATGTCACATTTTGAGTTGCATTCACAATACCCAAAAAGAAGGATTGGAGAAACCTCTTGCTCCAGCAGTGCAAAAGACACCTAACCCTGTCATGACGCAGAGACGGCTGGCATGTGTCAATGACAACTAGCGACCTTCCTGACAAGCAATATATTGCGGCTGTGATGTTCCCCGCTAAATCTTGTTACATGTTCTGTGAAAAAAGCCTTGTAAACAGCTCGTTGAAGGCGCCACCCTCAACGGGATGTTTACAAGGCAGTTTTCACATGCCACAAGCTCTGTATTGAAGATTGTTGTACCGTCGAGTTTCTGCAAGCCCTGATGACTGTGGTTGAGTACAACCCTCACAAGCCCAGGGGTTCAGCAGTGCTACTGCAAATCCTAGGGCCTTTAATGTTTATGTCCTACCAGAGACATTCAACAACAACATGTGGGAATTGCTGCAGACCGATGCAAGAAGCATGGTGAGAAAGATGGCGCGTGTTGCTCCGCGCTACAAGCTGCAATGAAGGCCTTATCTCGCCGTGCAATGCTGCTGCTGCTGCTCCTGCTGCTGCTGCTGCTGCTCCTGCTCCTGCTCCTGCTGCTGCTGCTGCTGCTGATGTTGCTGCTGCTATTCAGGTGCCGCCAGGTGGCACAAACTTCCAGTTCAGGGACCCAACCGAGGGCCGCCATGCTGTGTGGCTGGCGCTGACATCAACACAAAACCCTCAACCCCTGCCCAAGTGAGCCGCATCATTTGTGTATTACTATCTTTTCGAGCCTCTGGTGCTGAAAATTGTTCGTTAGGTAATCCCAGTCATTGCAGTAGATGACATTTGGCTGTGTGGCTGACTCTGACATTGGCACAGATGTGAGCTCTCAACCACTGCCCAAGTGAGCCCTGTTGTGATAACTGTTGCGAGTGCATTGTCTTCAACCTCAGGCTACAGCTGTTATGTGTAGGCTACAGTTGTTATGTTTGTATGCTGTGCGACAACACTGCGCAAATAGCAGGGAAGAACCAATTGTCAGACTTTGCAGTCAAGCTTTGCTCTCTTGCCCATCAAACTCTGCAATCTGCAGTGCTGTTCTTCTTATGTCGCTGTCAAGCTTTTGGTGGGAATCACCTCCCTGCTAGGCCCTTGTAATACGAAATATGGTGACTCCCATGTTCGTGCAGGTCTCACATTGCGCTGGCGATCGGCAGGCAACAGAACTGCCTGGGCGGTGCCGCCATCTTCACTGCACCCAACGGCTCTACTGTTGTTACTGATATACTCTGGTATTGGGGTTCTGCCTGCTGTCCTGCAGGTCCCAGTTTGCGCTGGCGATTGGCACGCAGCAAAACTGCCTGGGTGGGGCCGGCATCTTCACCGCACCCACAATGGCAGGGCCATGGAGCTATGCTGGGAACGTATACAACCAGCTTGATGCAGAGCCAGAGGTAAGAACTGAGGTGGATAATTCAGATGTGATGTAAAAAGAAATATATAGGGAATAATAGAAATATATAAGAAATGTTGTCAGCATCAGGCTTCACTGCCCCTGCTATGGCCGGGCCATGGAGCTATGCTGGAAACTTATACAACCAGCTCGATGCAGAGCCAGAGGTAAGCCCTGATGTGGATAGAAATGTCGATCTACTGTCACAAGTGATATTTCAACTTTCGTTCGTCATCATCAACTTTCGTTCGTCATCATTATTACTATGGCACCGCTGTGGAGCTACGCAGGGGAACCTGTACCTCCAGCTCGATGCAGCGCCAGAAGTGAACATATATGCAGCTAATAACAATAATACTAATACTAATAAATATATGATTATGATGAAAATAATAATAATAATAATAACAATAACAATAATAATAATAATAATAATAATAATAATAATAATAATAATAATAACAATAACAACAATAATAATAATAATAATAATAATAATAATAATAATAATAATAATAATAATAATAATAATAATAAACTTAATAATAATGATAACTTCATATTCATCAAATATTGCTGTGTACACACTGTGCTTTCATGCAGGTCAACGGTCAGTGCCGTGCTGGTCGAACTGCCTCCAACACCAGCTGGCCTGGGCCTGCTGATGTCAGAGGACATAACCAAACATTTGTCAAATACCACATTGTTGCCTGAAATATTGCAGGTCAACGGTCAGTGCCGTGCTGGTCGAACTGCCTCCAACACCAGCTGGCCTGGGCCTGCCTATGGCGGCCCCTGCGACCAGTTTGGGGCGTACTGCCGCATGTGGGAGGTGGTGGACATGGCGGAACTGGAGCCAGGTACGTTGATGTATGTCAAAACTTGATTTCAGCTGCAAAACCTATTGGTTTCACTTTTTTAGCTGTTGTGTGATTGATTGTTTTTGCGCATGACAGTTTTGGGTGTATTGCCGCCTGTGGGAAGTGGTGGACATGGCGGAACTGGAGCCAGGTAAGAACTTACGTGTATACACTACTCCCAATGTAGATGTCTGTCTAAGTTTCATGGCGGAACTGGAGCCAGGTGACTTTGAATATGTGGATGACTACCACGGCTCATTTGCAGGTTGTTGGATTGTTGTGCGAATGCTGGGTCTGGAGGTTGCGACCACTTTGGGGCGTTTCGTTGCATGTGGGAAGTGGTGAACATGGCGGAACTGGAGCCCGGTAATAGTGTAGATGCATGTTATGCCTAGGTTTGACGCATTTGAGGGCTTATCCAAAGATAAGGTTTGCACCAGTGAGGGGTGTGCAGCCGCATGTAGGAGGTTCTTGCTACCAACATGGCACCGCTTGGGCAGGTGTGACATAGGGCAGTACTGTTACCAGTGCTGTGCCTCTCATTGCTATCATCTCTGATGTTGTATTTGAGCTGCTGTGCATGCGAGGCTTTGATAAGTGCATTTACTGCCACCTGCGTGCAGGGCTGTTCATGCTCAAATGGGACGACCAGAGCAGCTTCAGGGGCATCTTCTCCCAAGAGTGGTGAGCGTCATGTTGTCAATTTGGCATGTTATGTAACACTGTTCAAACCAGAGACAGCTGTTCATATCTAAGTGTGACGCCCAGAGCACCTTAAGGGGAGTCTTTTTTAGGGGTGGTGAGTGTCGAAACACACTTTGACTACTACGTCACACCATTCATTATCTGGCGGGATGATCAGAGCAGCTTCAGGGGCGCTTTACGCCAGACGAGTGGTTTTTGCACAGCAACTCCAGCATCTGCTCAATTGCAATGATGTCAGCGCTCAGGAATACAAAACATTGCACACGCTGCCACTGCATCAGCAACTCAACACAAGTCAGGTTCTGACCCAACGCAATGCAATCATATGCTCCTGCAGGTACGTCCTTGGCAACGGCCCCTGGAACTTTGCTGCTGTCAACCCACCATCGTCACCAGTAACAGCAGCAGACGGCCAAGCCAACAACAGCAACAGCAGCCGCAGCAGCAGCACACCTGTCTTTGGGCAGCAGTATAGCACCTACCCAAACTCATCAACATCCACTGTGGCAGCAGCAGAGGCAGCCGGCTCTGCCGCTGCTGCCAATGCAACTGCGGCAGCAGCAAATGCAGCCGGCCAGCAGCAGCAGCAGCAGCAGCAGCAGTACGATTTTGATTTCAATTATGTTGATGCAAGTGATGATGCTGCAGCC
Source organism: Tetradesmus obliquus (assembly GCA_030272155.1). Classification (NCBI taxonomy): domain Eukaryota; kingdom Viridiplantae; phylum Chlorophyta; class Chlorophyceae; order Sphaeropleales; family Scenedesmaceae; genus Tetradesmus; species Tetradesmus obliquus. Next base: position 1,439,740 of record CP126207.1, on the reverse strand, counting down.
AGAAGCCTGTTCAGGGGCGAGCTGGATGGCCAGCGCTTCGCCCCGATGCGCATGGGTGAGCGTGTTATTTTGCAAGGGGTGCTTGTGGCAGCTATGTCCCTACTTTTGCACAAGCGTTGTGAAGATCAATCAAGCTATACAGGAGGCTGTTCAGCGGCAAGCTTGTCGGCCAGTGCTTTGCCCCAATGCGCATCGGCGAGTGTATCAGCTATAGGTGATTTCAGCTGAAAAGACAATCAACACTCTTCATTCAAGGCGACTCATCATACGGAGTTGCCCCGGGGTGGTGTACCAGAGATATGCGTGCCGAGAGTTCATATCCGCGACCTGCCTGCCGGATGCAGCTGCATGTTGCTGTCTGCTTGCGAACTGTGGCTGCGTGCGGCCCACAAATGACATGCTTCTTCTTTCCCGCCTTCTGCCTGCTTTCTGCTGTCTTCAATTTTCTTCTTGCAGACTATGGCTCAGTGTATGCGTCCATGGTTTGGCGCACAAGCGACATGCGCCAGGTTATGCTGTCGTGGATCATGGACACAGCAGCAGGTGCATATTGTTTCCTGCTGTTGAGATAACAGATACTGTTTCCTGCGTATAAACGCTGGTGCTGCACACCAGCAACATGTGCCAAGCCATGCTGTCACGGATGTATCACATAGCGGCAGCCTGGCAGGTGTTCTTCACACTTCCGTGTCCTGCATGATCTGGTACATTTGTGACAGCACATAAGTTTCAGGTATATGCTGCACACAGTTTGATTGTGTGATTTTCAGCCTGCATACCAGCTGTCACAACCTTCTTGCCATGCATGGCCGTATTGTCACATCAACCAGCAAGTTATGACAGCTAGATAGGGCGGTCTATGCGCCTCACCAGCTACCTTGATGTTGTGTATACCCATAAAAGCTTGCCGTGCAAGACACCACAAGAGCGTGTGCATCAACTAGCTGATTGCATTGTTACTCCTTGCCGCAGGCTGCTCGGGCAGCTGCAGCGACCAGCTGCCCAAGTGATTCCTGCAAAGACGCAGGATTGATATTTGTGCATGTTGTGCCATCTGTGCTACCACAACATACGTGCTCAAGTTGTCGACTGCCTGTCCTGATGCAGGCTGCTCGGGCAGCTGCAGCGACCAGCTGCCGGATGTGATCGCCCGCATGGGGTTCAAGAGCGCGCAAACCCTGCCCAGGGTTTTGACCTACGAGCCGCTCACCAAAACCCTGAGGGCTTACCCTGTGAACGAAACAGCCCTGCTCAGGGGGCAGCAGGTGAGGCTTGTGTGTTGTTCTGTTTCAGAAGTGGTAGTAAACCATGTCCAAGGTTTTGACCTATGAGCCGCTTACCAAAACCCTGAGGGCTTACCCTGTGAACGATTCAGCCCTGCTCATTTGGCAAAGACACACCGCGCAGCAGGTTCTAATGATGATACTGCTTCCTTGTGGCAGCTCGAACAACTTGCCAAGCACCGTGTGCTGTTGAAACTGCGGATGGTCTGGCAAGTTCAGCGCAGCATTGCAGATAAGTCTCCTCGTGCTTGGTGTTTATGCAATGCAGGTCTTCAATGCAACTGCTGCACCTGTGGCAGCGTCACCCAACACCACCCTGCTCGTCCCTGAGGGAGTTGTGCAAAACACGACAAGCAGCAGCAGCAACAGCACCAGCAGTAACTCCACAGCAGCACAGCAGCAGCAGCCCACCGCTCGGCAGTTTGAAGTCCAGCTGAACCTCACACTCCAGCCACTTGGAACTTCAGCAGGGAACACAGCCGGAACTTCACCAGGAACCTCTCCTTCACCGGCTCCAGTACTAGTTACACCAGCGTCACCAGCCGGTAATGTTGCAGTAGTGGTTGTCAACAGCAGCAGCAATGCCACTGTCGGCAATGCAACTGCTGGCAACACAGGCTTGGCACGCAAGCTTCAGCAGCAGCAGCAGCAGCAAAACCAGCAGCAGCAGCAGCAGCAGCAGCAGCAGCCAGGAGACTTCACAGTGGGACTTCGCATCTTAACCGGGAAAGGCACCTACACAGACGTCTACCTGCACGGCTTGCTTCAAGCACCAAACAGCAATCAATCAGCTCAACCTGCTGCTCCAGCTGGAGCTGCTGCTATTGCTAATTTGTCTGTCTGGGTGGACAAGACACATGCTGGGAACTCCAGCAACACCAGCTTCATTGAAGGGGGCCCTGTGCCGCTGCCAGTGGATGCAAGTGAGGCCTGGACAGTGCCGCAGCAGCCACTGGGGCTGTCTGTGTTTGTGGATCACTCTGTGGTGGAGGTGTATGCGCTTGGGGGCCTTGCAAGGGTGAGCAGCAGGATCTATCCGGTAGGTGATGATGTTGCATGGGGCCTGGCTGTTTTGAGCAACCCACCAAGCCTGGCGGTTGGTGATGGTGGTGGTGGTGCTGCCAATGGTGGTGGGGGTGCTTGGGATGTGCTGATGAATGCTACGGTGTGGGAGATGCAGAATGCATGGACGCCACCCAACTGCTGAGCCGATTAGGTTTAGGTTGCTTGCAAGCAAGTGCTTGCCATTGCATACGTCAGCACGCCTTTGGATCTATCCGGAAGGTGGTGGCGTGGCTTGGGGCCTGGCTGTCTGGAGCAACCCACCAACCCTTGCGGTGTGGTGGTGGTGGGGGTGCTTGGGATGTGCTGATGAATGCTACTGTGTGAGAGATGCAGAATGCCTGGCCGCCACCCAGCTGCTAGAGCTGTATTTGTCTGCACATCACCCAGTGGTTGACATGTATGCGTTTGGGGGCAACTCCAGCAACACCAGCTTCACTGAAGGTGGTCCCGTGCCACTGCCAGTGAATGCGAGTGAGGCTTGGACAGTGCCGCAGCAGCCACTGAGGCTGTCTGTGTTTGTGGATCACTCTGTGGTGGAGGTGTATGCGCTTGGGGGCCTTGCAAGGGTGAGCAGCAGGATCTATCCGGAGGGCGATGACGTGGCTTGGGGCCTGGCTGTTTTGAGCAACCCACTAAGCCTGGCGGTTGGTGATGGTGGGGGTGCTTGGGATGTGCTGATGAATGCTACGGTGTGGGAGATGCAGAATGCATGGACGCCACCCAACTGCTGAGCCGATTAGGTTCAGGTTGCTTGCAAGCAAGTGCTTGCCATTGCATACGTCAGCACGCCTTTGGATCTATCCGGAAGGTGGTGGCGTGGCTTGGGGCCTGGCTGTCTGGAGCAACCCACCAACCCTTGCGGTGTGGTGGTGGTGGGGGTGCTTGGGATGTGCTGATGAATGCTACTGTGTGAGAGATGCAGAATGCCTGGCCGCCACCCAGCTGCTAGAGCTGTATTTGTCTGCACATCACCCAGTGGTTGACATGTATGCGTTTGGGGGCAACTCCAGCAACACCAGCTTCACTGAAGGTGGTCCCGTGCCACTGCCAGTGAATGCGAGTGAGGCTTGGACAGTGCCGCAGCAGCCACTGAGGCTGTCTGTGTTTGTGGATCACTCTGTGGTGGAGGTGTATGCGCTTGGGGGCCTTGCAAGGGTGAGCAGCAGGATCTATCCGGAGGGCGATGACGTGGCTTGGGGCCTAGCTGTTCGGAGCAACCCACCAACGCTACCGGCTGGTGGTGGTGCTGGTGGCTCTACCGGACAGGCTGGGAGCGCTTGGGATGTGCTGATGAATGCTACTGTGTGGGAAATACAGAATGCATGGACGCCACCCAGCTGCTAGAGCTGTATTTGTCTGCACATCACCCAGTGGTTGACATGTATGCGTTTGGGGGCAACTCCAGCAACACCAGCTTCACTGAAGGTGGTCCCGTGCCACTGCCAGTGAATGCGAGTGAGGCTTGGACAGTGCCGCAGCAGCCACTGAGGCTGTCTGTGTTTGTGGATCACTCTGTGGTGGAGGTGTATGCGCTTGGGGGCCTTGCAAGGGTGAGCAGCAGGATCTATCCGGAGGGCGATGACGTGGCTTGGGGCCTAGCTGTTCGGAGCAACCCACCAACGCTACCGGCTGGTGGTGGTGCTGGTGGCTCTACCGGACAGGCTGGGAGCGCTTGGGATGTGCTGATGAATGCTACTGTGTGGGAAATATAGAATGCATGGACGCCACCCAACTGCTAGGCTCTTGCAGGAAGCCTGCATACGCATGCATGTGGGGTTCTGGATGGCTTGCTTCCAGTAGTAACTGATGCTCCGTTGAAGGTGGCCCCGTGCCGCTGCCAGTGAATGCAAGACAGGCCTGGACAGTGCCGCAGCAGCCACTGGGGCTGTCTGTGTTTGTGGATCACTCTGTGGTGGAGGTGTATGCGCTTGGGGGCCTTGCAAGGGTGAGCAGCAGGATCTATCCGGAGGGCGATGACGTGGCTTGGGGCCTAGCTGTTCGGAGCAACCCACCAACGCTACCGGCTGGTGGTGGTGCTGGTGGCTCTACCGGACAGGCTGGGAGCGCTTGGGATGTGCTGATGAATGCTACGGTGTGGGAGATGCAGAATGCATGGACGCCACCCAACTGCTGAGCCGATTAGGTTCAGGTTGCTTGCAAGCAAGTGCTTGCCATTGCATACGTCAGCACGCCTTTGGATCTATCCGGAAGGTGGTGGCGTGGCTTGGGGCCTGGCTGTCTGGAGCAACCCACCAACCCTTGCGGTGTGGTGGTGGTGGGGGTGCTTGGGATGTGCTGATGAATGCTACTGTGTGAGAGATGCAGAATGCCTGGCCGCCACCCAGCTGCTAGAGCTGTATTTGTCTGCACATCACCCAGTGGTTGACATGTATGCGTTTGGGGGCAACTCCAGCAACACCAGCTTCACTGAAGGTGGTCCCGTGCCACTGCCAGTGAATGCGAGTGAGGCTTGGACAGTGCCGCAGCAGCCACTGAGGCTGTCTGTGTTTGTGGATCACTCTGTGGTGGAGGTGTATGCGCTTGGGGGCCTTGCAAGGGTGAGCAGCAGGATCTATCCGGAGGGCGATGACGTGGCTTGGGGCCTAGCTGTTCGGAGCAACCCACCAACGCTACCGGCTGGTGGTGGTGCTGGTGGCTCTACCGGACAGGCTGGGAGCGCTTGGGATGTGCTGATGAATGCTACTGTGTGGGAAATACAGAATGCATGGACGCCACCCAGCTGCTAGGCTCTTGCAGGAAGCCTGCATACGCATGCATGTGGGGTTCTGGATGGCTTGCTTCCAGTAGTAACTGATGCTCCGTTGAAGGTGGCCCCGTGCCGCTGCCAGTGAATGCAAGACAGGCCTGGACAGTGCCGCAGCAGCCACTGGGGCTGTCTGTGTTTGTGGATCACTCTGTGGTGGAGGTGTATGCGCTTGGGGGCCTTGCAAGGGTGAGCAGCAGGATCTATCCGGAGGGCGATGACGTGGCTTGGGGCCTAGCTGTTCGGAGCAACCCACCAACGCTACCGGCTGGTGGTGGTGCTGGTGGCTCTACCGGACAGGCTGGGAGCGCTTGGGATGTGCTGACGAATGCTACTGTGTGGGAAATACAGAATGCATGGACGCCACCCAACTGCTAGGCTCTTGCAGGAAGCCTGCATACGCATGCATGTGGGGTTCTGGATGGCTTGCTTCCAGTAGTAACTGATGCTCCGTTGAAGGTGGCCCCGTGCCGCTGCCAGTGAATGCAAGACAGGCCTGGACAGTGCCGCAGCAGCCACTGGGGCTGTCTGTGTTTGTGGATCACTCTGTGGTGGAGGTGTATGCGCTTGGGGGCCTTGCAAGGGTGAGCAGCAGGATATATCCGGAAGGGGATGATGTTGCATGGGGCCTGGCTGTTTGGAGCAACCCACCCACCCTTGCAGCTGGTGGTGGTGATGGTGGTGGTGCTGCAGGGGGCGCTTGGGATGTGGTGATGGATGTTACTGTGTGGGAGATGCAGAACGCGTGGACGCCACCCAACTGCTGAGCCTTTTACTAAAGGCAGCCTGCAGACGCATGCAAATCTGATTGTTTGAACTTGGCATTGGGAGCAGTAGTATCCATTCCGCCAAGGGTGCTGCTAATGGTGCTGCCAGTGGTGAGGGTGCTTGGGATGTGCTGATGAATGCTGCTGCATCGAAGATTTGATTCATGCATGGACACCACCCACTTGTTGAGGTACACTTGCAGCAACGACGCATGCACACCTACAATGTGTTGTTAGCAGTGGCTGACGACTGTGCTGAGACAGTTTAGGGAGCATGGCTGTTATGTTGAGGTCGTGCTGTGATAGCATGCCCAAGATTGCAAATAACTCGTACAACATGTTGTGCTGATCAGCACATACAACGCGTGCTTTTGAATAGTTGCAGCTGTTAGCCTGCAGAGACGCGGCTGAGCTGTCTGGTTGGGTTGCATTGTGGGCTCCAAAACCATTGAAGATTTGCATGCAGGCGCCGCACCATACATCTAGCAGCATATGCAAGCATGTCAGGGCGTGTGGTTGTGGTGCTGCTGTGCCCGGCCAAAGGCAATCATATGCAGCTGCTAGTGGCTGAAATATAAGAGGCGTTCTGAGGCTTAGGATGATTATGCACACATCCACAAGTGTTCAGAACATCGCTGCCCCCGGTTCAGGGTACCACTGGTACCATGTGGCACATGCGTGCATTAAATGCCCAATTTGAATGCACATGTAAAAAGTAGCTACAATGTCAACCCTTGAAGCTGCTTTGAAGCCGGCATCTCTATCACACACCCAACCTATTTCCAGGGTCCAGCATCACACAGCCTACTGGCTGGCTCAATCACCGCCACGGGCACAGGCGGCCACCTCTGCTGCGCCTTGGCTGCAATTTTGGCTGCCGCTGCTGCATCCTAAAGCTCCTTCAAGAGCAACAAGTTGTTGCCAGCTACGGACTGCACATCAGATGTGGCGCCACACCACCACCAACAACAAGTGCAAATGCATGCACCCTTGAAAACAGATCCAGGAAACACGAACATGAACACGTTGGATCCGTCACAGCCGGCCTGCCAAGCAGACCGAAGCAGAACATGTCTACTTCCAGGATTCTGCATCACACAAGCTACTAGCTGGCTCATTCGTGGCCAGCGGCACAGGCGGCCACCTCTGCTGCGCCTTGGCTGCTAGCTTAGTTGCCGCTGCTGCATCCAAGAGCTCCTCCTTGTTGCCAGCTCAGCACCGAAAATCAGATGTGGGACCAAATCAACAACAACAACACGTGCAAAGACTTTGCACACATAAAGACATATACAGACAAAATGAACATGAACACGTCGGATCCGCAACAGCAGGCCTGCCAAGCAGACCAAAGCAGAACAAATCTACTTCCAGGGTTCAGCGTCACACAAGCTACTGGCGGGCTCATTCACCGCCACGGGCACAGGCGGCCACCTCTGCTGCGCCTTGGCTGCTATCTTAGCCGCCGCTGCTGCATCTAGGAGCTCCTTCTTGTTGCCAGCCACGCTCAAGCACTGAAGCTTGCATTTTGAATGGATATGGCGAGCCGCCGATTGAATCTGGCGGAGGATTTCGGGACCCTAATCGGATCTTTATCCCCTGGTGAGTCACAAAAGCATACATCTGACCTACTTCCAGTTCAGCGTCACACAGGCTGCTCACTGGTTCATTCAAAGCCAGCGGGACAGGCGGCCACCTCTGCTGCGCCTTGGCTGCTATCTTAGCAGCCGCTGCTGCATCCAAAAGCTCCTCTGTGTTGCCAGCCACGCTCAAGCACTGCAACTTAGACGTGGGACCAAACAGAAACTCAAAGAACTCGGGAGGGCCACTGGCCGATCTTTTCAGCTGGTTGTCATTGGCCTTGAAGACTGTCAGCTGCCGCATGCTGCTGTACCAAGCTGGGAGGCTGCCTGTGATGCTGTTGTGGGAGATGTCAAACACGCGGAGCTGCTCTAGGCGCGTCCACGATGCTGGCAGGCTGCCATTGAAAGTGTGGCCACTGAGGATGAGCACCTGCACATGTGAAAAAGAAGCGGCAGTGCACACGCGGCAGAGATATTAATCAAATTCTGATGGTGTTGCTAGCACTGGTGGTGCTTTCAGTTTGCCGCCTGCAGCAACACGTCACACATAACATAACATAAATCTTGACCAGCTGCATGCGAAAGCATGATCGTACCCATGACTTAACTTGCGGCCGTACATGTGATCTATGTCATCACAAGGCTTTTTTGCTACAGCCACTTGCACTGCAACATCTACTGACCTGACAAGCTCAGCAGTGCCCAAATGGTTGTTGTTGATTGCAACCTCACCTGTAGCTGCTCCAGCGCTGCGTAGCTTGCCGGCAGAGTCCCGCTCAAACCACCCCCGGCAGGCATCGCCACTGACAGATCCAGCACGCGCAGCCTCAGCATGCCCAGTGCAAGTGGCTCAACACTGCTCGCATCAGCGTTGAGTTGAGCCTTGGCTGCTGTTGGCGAGTCAGCTGTTCGTGCCATGCCTGCACCCACCAGCAGCTGCACCTCCTCTGATGCCAAAGGCTCTTTCAGGACAGGCCGCAACCCCATCTGTCTCATCATGCTGTTGCTTGGCAGCTGCGCAACTTCTACAGTCTGCCGCAGAGCTGCGGCATCCACCCACTCCGGCAGCAGTGCTGCCCCTGTGAGAGCAGCGCTTGTCACTTCAAGCACCTCAAGCTTTAACAAGCCCCATGTAGCGGGCAAGGACCCAGAGATTCTGGTACAGTTAGCAGCACGGAACTCCCTGAGCTGCTGCAGTGCAGCGTATGAGGCTGGCAGGGAGCCTGTGACGCCGGTGTGTGAGATGTTGAGGGTTTGAAGAGCGGCTAGGGAGTACCAGCTGCTAGGAAGAGTGCCATTGATGCCTGGGTTGTGGCTGATGTCAAGAAATTGTAGCTCCTGGAATGTGTCTAGGCCAGGAGCAGCTGCCGAAGTGGAGCTATCAAGAGGGCCTGAGAGGCCGATGCCAGACAACACCAGAGATTGGAGCTGAGTCAAGTTGCTGATGGTTGCCAGCACATCAAGGATTGTAAGGGAGGCATTCGGCTTGACAGTGACACAAAGCGCTGTCAAGTTGAGGCCAGTGACGGTGCCAAGCTGGTTGCAGCTGACACCTGCCAATCCCCAGGACTTGTAAGGCTTGTCAGTGCCGCAAACCTCAAATCCTGTGCACACACAAAAATAACGCCTCAGTGACAACGCTGTTGTTGGACAGGTAACAAATGTGGAACCACAGGAAGATGCACACGCGTGACGGGCATTGCACATAAGTGATGCGCATGTGATAAGCTGTCATGGCAGCAATCATAACCAGATGTTAACGCTGCTTGTGCATTGATCAGACAACGTATGTGCAGCTGAACATCAATGGTTCACGCTTTTTGTGCTTTGTTCCACATAGCCATCAACATTACCGCACTTTGCATTTTTTCCCGCTACCAACCCAAAATGCAGCAGAGTGGCAGGACACCCAACCTGTTCTGTTTGGTTATGAAGGCAGCACTTAATGCAGTCATGTTTGCAGTTCTGCTGCACACATTGGTTGTGTGCACGCACCATACATCCACGACGAGAGAGTACGGCATCCGGGTGGAACATCACCAGTGATTGGATCTGTTGGTGTTCCTGTTGTAGAGGCTTCAAGGAGAGACCTGAGGGCTAGTAGTGGGGCGGCTGAGCTCAAGCATCGCGGAAGAATCAAGTCAGTATACAGTCCACCGGGAGAGCATCCGCCAATTTGTGTGTTGTTGATGTACAAATTGCCGCTTGAAAAGTGCGCCCAGGCAGCCGGCACGGTGCCGTGCATGGCCCTGTTACCTTGAAGATAAAATGACAGGTTGGGTAACATGGCATCGGCTTCTCCCCACAGACCCGGCAGTGTCCCCTGCAGCATGTTGTTGTCCAACCTGAAGTGCTGCAAACTGCGCATGGTAGCATATTGCCCCGGCAATGTGCCTGTGATGCGGTTACCAGCCAAATCCAGCTCTTCAAGACCAGACCAGTTGCCCCAGGATGCAGGTAATGCACCCTCCACGCTGCAGTTCCTGAGCTTCAACACACGCATGCGAGGTGCAGCAGCCGCAAGCGTAGGCGGCAGCCGCTGCACGGGTGAACCATTGCAGCCATCACACTGGAATTGCTCAATTTGTGGCATTTGCTCCACGAACTCTGCCAAGAGACTGAGGTTCAGACTGATTGGCGAGTCCAACCTGGAGCCATATATTGCCAGGCTTTGCAGGCACTCAGTTCCATTGAACACTTTGAAAGTAATAGACACTGCTGGACTGCCGGGCTCGCCGCCCACGCGCACCTCTTTTCTGACCTCCCAGTCGCCAACCTGATTGCCAATGTTTGACATCCAACTCAGCAGCTGCTTGACTGCAGCATTCGCATTTGAGGAGCCTGTGCTCCAAATTACTTTTGGCAAAACAGACACGGCCGCTTGCTGTTGCCTCTTCTCAAATTCAAGTGCATCAGGGTCGCAAATCCCATCGATGTTTGTGCCTGACAATTCACCTCCTTTTATGAGGTTAGATGGGATGGGAACACACCCAGACAATAGTGGATTGTTGCCGAGTTTCAAGCCACTTGGCCACCAACGTCGCTCAGCAAACCTCCAGCTTCTTGGAAACACACCCTGCGGTTGTGAGAGGGCACACCTGTGAGCATGTTATATAAATAACAGGTCTTACGCATTAGAAGTAGGCAAGCCTGCTTGAGGCTACACTCTCACGTGCGCAAATCAGAGAAGGTGACACATGTGCATATGCACAGACTTAATACCGTTTGGCTGATCCCTTGCAAAATATCTTGGAAACTATCCCTTGCACAGATGCTTTACAGATGCCATACCTCTAGCTGGTTGTCATTCAGCGCCAAAGCCAGCGGTGTGTGCACAGACGCATTGTCCGGTTGTGTGATGCCTGGTATCGACCCACTGAAGCGGTTGTGACTCAGGTTGATATCCTGTGCAAGCGATAACAACCCTGACGGCAGCTGGCCAGTCAGCTGGTTAAAGGACAAGTCAAGGTATGAATAATGTCCATCTGAACGACAGCTGGATGCCAGCTTCATGTTTGGAAGGGTGCCACTCAAACCACACAGGCCTCCTGCAGGATCAGTGGCCCCCACTGCTCTCTCCACATTCAACACACCAAGTTGTGCCAGATGGGGGAGTCCAGCGGCAAAAGTAGCGGGTATCGTCCCCCGCAAGCAGTAGTACTTGACGTGCAGTGTCTCCAACTTGGAGAGGGAAGCAATCTGGGGCAGCAAAGACCCGTTGCCGACCGTCAAATGCAGACCTCTCAGCTCGGTAAGGCTTCTGAGGGCAGCAACCAACTCGTTGTCAAGGGAAGGCAGGATGCGGACTGCATCTTCAACACTGCCGGCTAGGCCAAGGCTCAATGCATCAAACTCCAGTGTCAAAGCCTTGACTGTTTGTTTGACCGTGCCACCAGAACTGCAGTTGAGCCCGCTGTAGCAGCAGCCTACTCGCCAGATAATGTCAATCCCGTTAGGCATCACAAACCTCTGTTCGCTGTCAGAGCAGTGCAACTTTTCCCGGTATGTGGCTACACATGTGGGCGCTCATCTAGCACAAATGTGCCACATATGCAATGAGTGAATGTGCAACCACAGTTTGAGTGTTACACAGCGGGAACACCGCACGCTTTTGGAGCAAACAACAGGCATCCCTTGGGCTCCATGAGAGCCTTGATCCAAGCAAGGTGCAACTTGCACCTGAAGACAGCTCATGAGCTACTGCTGACTCAGCAGTGATCAGCATGGCAAGGGTGATGCAATTCCTAGCCACTTTACCAACATATGAACATACGATGATGTTTAAACATATGAGCAGCAACTTGCATGCATGGGCAGCAAGCTCGCTTGCATATGCAGCAAATTGCTTGCGACCCATATGCTATGGCAAAGCACCGAGACCCAGCAAATCAGGGAGGCGTAGCCGAAGCGCCACAATCCAAAAGTGCACACCCAGCCAAATCTGTGCGTCAAGGCCATCACCTCTACCCTTTGCTGTAAGGCGATCATAAACATGAATCATTGAATGTCGTGTTGGCTGTTAGTTAGTGCTAGCCTGGGCTGCCAGCACACGATCCAGCATTGCTTGCACGTGCGCAGTTGTGCATTTACCATGCGAAAAACTGTTGGTTCAAACACGTGCACGTCACCAGCACCAACGAGAAACTGAGCATGCATGTGAAACCACAACTGCAGCCACAACCAGACTGAGTGTGCGCCAACAAGTATGAAAGTCAATTCCATAGCATGTGTATTCCACCATAGCGTGTGTATTCCACCAGCCCTGTAGCAGCAATATTGCCATGCTGCTACCTCTGCACCTGCGCCGGTGCTTGAGCAGTCATCCGCCCAAAAACACCCCACACGGAACCGCTGACCTCAGCAACAGCAGCCTGTTAGTCGTCCAGCCCGGCAAGGTTTGCCACCCCAGGTTTCCTTGGCTGTGGTGTCCAGAACCCTAGCTCACCACGACTCCCAGAGCAGAACAGCCATCACACAAGCCCAGGGGCAGCGTGCAGACACATGGCACGCTGCTGCTGCTGCTGCTGCTGCAGCAGCTGCTAATACTGGCGCCGAAAGTGCTGCAGACCTGCTGCTGCTGCCTAGAACGGTGTTCAGAACTCCTCCAGCTAGGCAGGGTTTGGTGCTCCAGCTCTTCTCGGCTGCGGCGTCCAGAAGCATAGCTCGTCGCCACCTCCTGAATAGAACAGCCGCTCCCTCAGGCCCTGCTGTGGACACGCAACTGCTGCTGCTGCTGCTGGCAGTGGTGGCAGCAGAACCAGCGTGCAGCCCTGCTGCTGCTGCTGCAAACCATTTACAGCTGGATCAGAATTCTTCCAGCCAGGCAGGGTTTGGGGCGCCTGGCTCCCTGGGCTGCGGCGTCCAGAACCCTAGCTGGCCACCTCCTCCTGAATGGAACAGCCGCTGCCTCAAGCCCAGCGGCCACATGCAGACACAGGCGTCTGCTTCTGCTGCTGCTTCTGCTGCTGCTGCAGCAGCAGCTGCTGGTGGTGGTGGTGGCGCCAGGAGTACCGAAGACGTGCTGCTGCTGCTGACCATACACAGCTTAATCAAAACTCCTCCAGCCAGCTGGGGTTTGGTGCTCCAGGCTCCCTCGGCTGTGGAGTCCAGAACCCTAGCTCGCCACCACCACCCGAATGGAACAGCCGCTCCCTCAGGCCGAGGGGCAGCATGCTGCGGCCTTCCTGCAAGTCTGCCCAGTTGATGGACCTGAACCAGGGGTGCGCCCGCAGCTTGGCAAAGCCCCCACGGCCCTGCAATTGAAAAGCGGCCAGCAGTACATATGCATATATCCTGAGTGGCAATGTCTGTGTGGTGCGAGAGGGTGTGACAGCCAAGCCGCAGCATGCTGCAGTCATCTTGTAAGTCTGCCCAGATGTTGCTGCGGAACCAGGGGTGCGCCCGCAACTTGGCAAAGCCCCCACGGCCCTGCAATGAAGTGAACAGCAGGGCACAGAAGTGCAATTAACAAACTTGGCAAAGCCAGCGGCACACGCACAGCTTGGCAAAGCCGCAACGGCCCTGCAGCACAACAGACACCACAGCCAGCAGTGCAGACATCAAGGCTGGGTGATGGTGTTGAATGCCCAGCGGCAGCAAGCTGCGGCCTTGCTGCAGGTCTGCCCAGTTGATGCTGCGGAACCACGGGTGAGCCTGCAGCTTGGCAAAGCCCCCACGGCCCTGCAAGCGCAGATAAGGCAGCAGAAACATGCATGTTTGGCTGCTGTTTAACAGATGCGGCCAGATAGAAGCAGGTGATATTGTGACAGCCGAGCCGCAGCATGCTGCGGCCTTCCTGCAAGTCTGCCCAATTGTTAGACCTGAAACAGGGGTGAGCGCCCAGCTTGGCAAAGCCCCCACGGCTCTGCACAGCAGCAATCAATGACAGCGGAGACAGCAGGAGCACAATCTCAGCAGAGGTACGTGAAGCAGCCGCCATAAGTGCCACGCGAATGTGACAGGAAACCTTCAACACAGAGCGGTGGCATGCAGCGGCCTTCTTGTAAGTCGGCCCGGTTGATGGATCGGAACCAGAGGTGAGCCCAGCAGCTTGGCAAAGCCGCCACGGCCCTGCAAATGAAAGCGGGAAGATTGGGCAGCAATGCAGACATAAAGTAAAGCGTGTGTGATGAGTGACAGCCATGCACCACCTGGCGATGCAATGCACCCCGAACTACAAAGCAGACAGTAAATTGATTCTACAGAAAGAGAGCTCACCATGCCAAGCCGTGTTGAGGGCTCTCTTTGCAGCAGCTGTGCAACTAGGTCTCTCGCATTAGCGCTGATGTCGTGGCCTGCTGTTAAAAACAAACCATTACAGACACACAGCTCACCATGCCAAGGCGTTTGGAAGGCTCCCGTTGCAGCAGCTGCGCCACTAAGTCCCTCGCATCAGCGCTGATGTCGTGCCCTGCTGGCGTCTCTGGCCATGAGAACTTGGCCCGAAGGATGCGACGGTAGATGCGCAGCTCGTCATCGCCCAGGTGAGCAAAAGGCGTTCCACCTGCGTACAGAGGTATGAAACAGGCGGCAGCAGCAGCAGCGGCAAATTCTGTGTCATTTAAGTGTCTGGCCAGGAGAACTTGGCCCGCAGGATGTGCCTGTAGATGCGCAGCTCATCATCACCCAGGTGAGCAAAAGGTGTGCCGCCTGCAGTCAATACAGCAGGAGCAGATACAGTTGGGACAGCAGCCTGTGTCATACTATAAGCGCAGCCGGCCATGTCCTGGATGCCCAAATTGCGTCACAACTGCAGCAGCAGCAGCATCAGCAGCAGCAGCAGCAGACACAACAGACAGGCGGCTGGCAGAGGTGGCAATCAGGCAGACTGTATCAGGCCATGAGAACTTAGCCCGCAGGATGCGCCTGCATATCCTTGGCTCGTCATCACCCAGGTGAGCTAACGGCGTGCCGCCCGCAAGTCAGCACATAAGCAAGGCAGCGACAGCATGAGCATCAGAATCAGCGGCAACAGTGGAAAGAGGCAGAGTTGAGGCCGGCTTGCAGCAAAGATCTGCAATGCACGAGACAGCAGCAGCAGCAGCAGGCACAGGCAGCAAACGATGTATGATGCACAGCTCTTAACTCCACCTCCAGAACCCCGAACTTATCCCACAATTTTTCGCCCTGATCCCCTGCAGCACAGTTCACCTGTGATGAGGTGGTACACCAGCACCCCCAGTGCCCACAGGTCCACGCTCTCATCGTGCCCAGTGCCGCCCACCACTTCGGGAGCCAGGTACTCCGGCACGCCACATAGCGTAAAAGTGCGGCCCCGCGCAGCCTTGGCAAACCTGCGGGAATAACAAATTAACATGCAGAAGTAACATGTTATAACAACATATGTGACATGTTGATTGTGTTGTCTGCTGGGGAGCCAGGCACTCTGGCACGCAACACAGCGTGAATGTGCGCCCCGCGCAGCCTTGGCAAACCTGCGGGAATAACAAATTAACATGCAGAAGTAACATGTTATAACAACATATGTGACATGTTGATTGTGTTGTCTGCTAGGGAGCAAGGTGCTCTGGCACTCCGCACAGCGTGAACGTGCGGGCGCGCGCAGGTTTCACAAACCTGCGGAAATAACCAGATGCAGGATGACACGTTATAACAGCAGATGTGACATCTTGCATGTGTTGTCTGCTGGGGAGCGGGGTACTCCATTACGCCAAAGAGCATCATAGCACGGCCGTGTGCAGCCTTGGCGGAAGTAACAGTCACACGCAGATATGACGGGATTCGCACACTGCGCCCCACCCGATATCTATCTATCTATCTTGGTCACGAGCAGCGTAATGGCTGACAGCCCTCGGTACGCGATGCCCAGCCGGTGCAGACGTCACACAACCCCAAAATCAACGGCAAACAGAATGCAATCCACAGGGTTGGAACTGTACTCCCCACCTGAAGTCCACCAGCTGCACCAGCCCCCCCCCCCCCCCCCTTGTGTCACCAACAGCGTGATGGCTGACACCTGCCAGTCACCAATACCCAACCAGTCCAGATGACAAAGCCCACCATAGACTGGGCGAAAAATAAACAATAGAAGTGCATCAAGCCAAATTTGAAAGCCCCACCTGAAGTCCACCAGCTGCACCAGGCCCCCTTCTGTCACCAGCAGCGTGATGGCTGATAAGCCCCTGTAAGCGATGCCTAGCTGGTGCAGGTGCGACAGCCCAAGCACCGCCATGGCTGTTACATACGCTGCTGAGCGCTCGTCAAGCGGGCCCTGCAACACAAAGCCGGTCACAACTTTTTAGACAATAAAATGACATGACGCGGGCAAGTGTAACAAGAGTTGCATACACGGCACGGGCTCTGTGAAAGCGAAAATTGCAGACGAGCAAAGATGAGTAACAGCATGCAGCCGCGCCGTCACGTACAATGCCGGAGTCAGAGTACAGAACCTACAGCAAACAAGGACGGTCGAAATTCACCCCTTGCAGCAGCGTCGCCAGTGTGCACAGAGTTGCCAGCACCACCCCTGCCATCACCGCCTGCCCGTGTTCCGGGCTGCACCATGCTGCCACCCGACCCCACTAAGCACAAAGCAGAACAGCATGTGGCTGTGACGTGCACCAACCCAGAAACAAAACCAGCCAGCACAACACGCACAAAACACGCACGTCCTCATGCGCTCACCCCTTGCAGCAGCGCCGCCAGTGTGCACACGCCAACCGTCGCCAGCGCCTCTCCTGCTAGCAACGCCTGGCCATGCTCCGGGCTGCGCCACGCTGCCATCCCACCGACCCAAAAACACAAGCCCAGACGGACGCCAACATATACTTCCACGTACAAAAGGCCCTACAAGCGCGTCAAAAAATAACACTGTCCTGGAGAGCTCACCCCTTGCAGCAGCGCCGCCAGTGTGCATACACCAACCGTCGCCAGCGCCTCTCCCGCTACCACAGCCTGCCCATGCTCCGAGCTGCAGTGCAGTGTGCGTGCTCACACACCAAAAGCAAAAGTCCAAACGGCACGCCAAAATAACACAACCAGCACAACGACACACAGCCGGCTAGCATGTGCAATACACCAAATCGTTCAGTTCTTTTTTCAAAGCGCCCACCCCTTGCAGCAGTGCCGCTAGTGTGCACACGCCAACTGTTGCCAGCGCCTCTCCCGCTACCACTGCCTGCCCGTGTTCCGGGCTGCGCCAAGCTGCCACGGTGTGCGGCACAAACAGGCACGGCGGCAGCCCTGCTGTCAGGCGCCGCATGCGCTCGACTGCTTCCGACAGGCCTCTTTGTTGCACGGCTGCAAGGAAAAACACAAAGCAAGCAGCAGAAGAGGCAGCAATAAACCAAGTAGCAGCAGGTTAATGACACCGTGCCAGGGCGTTGAGTACGTGCAGTTTTTCATCCACAATAGTACTGCAGGGCGGCAGGCCGGCTGTGAGCCGCCGCATGCGTTTTACTGCTTCTGACAGTCCTCGCTGCTGCACAGCTGCAGACACAAACAGAAAGGAAGCATGCGGTAAACATCTAGTGGGCGATGCGTCAATGTGAGCTAGTGTCGGCAGCAGCCATGTGCGGCACAAACAGGCACGGCGGCAGGCCGGCTGTCAGCCGCCGCATGCGCTGGACAGCTTCTGAAAGGCCTCTTTGTTGTACGGCTGCAAGGACGAACACACAGCAAGCAGCTGAAGAGGCATCAATAACGCAAGTAGTTCAGGTAGATGGCAGCGTGTGAGAGGTGGAGCATGAGCAATGTTACATCCTCATTACTGTTGCCAGATGGCAGGCCGGCTGTCAGCTTTGGCACGCGCTGCGTTGCCGCTGATAGCCCTCGCTGCTGCACGGCTGCAACGTTGACCAGAAAGGAAGCACAACCAGCAAGGAGCAGAAGCAATTGCAGCAGGCAGATCACCAGCGTCACCGGCAGTGTGTCAGTTTGGGGCGTGCTGTAGGTGCGTGTTGTGTGGGTGCCGCGGTGTGTCTGTACTTGGCGGCTCTAGCTGGGCCAGCACTGCACTTTGATGAAATCTCTAGTCTTATCACCACCCGATGGAGTTCCTTAGGATCACCATTGTCAAGCATACCTTCCATGCAACTAATTCTTCATGTGAGCGCCAGGCCTGCATTGGGCTCTCCAAATGGGCCAGCACCGCAGATCAGTGTCACCACTGTATGTATTGAGCACCTCATATGTTCAGCCTCACCGACTGCGAAAATCAGGCGCCCAATCAGTGCCAATTACATCTGTGCAAATTGTATGTGTAGCCTCACCTTCTACACAGAAGAGCCGCCCTGTCAGCGCCAGGCCCGCACTTGGCTCCTCCAGTGAGGCCAGCACCGCGCATCCGCTGAGCATCCACAGCACGCCACGCATGTGCAGCGCCTGAGGGTCAAATGCAGCCTGCAGCAAGAAACAGATGCAGCAGCAGCAGCACATGCAGTGAAAGAGGCTTGTAAAGAGGTCAACGGCTTGTAGATGATCCACCCATGAATATTCTGTTGAAGTATGAACAAAATGGCAGTTAGTTTGGAAATGTGGCTCCCCCAGTGAGGCCAGCACCGCGCAGCCGCTCAGCATCAACAGCACGCCGCGCATGTGCAGCGCCTGCGGGTCAAATGCGGCCTGCAAAAACAAGGAATCATGGGGTCAGTGCCTTGAGTTGTGACAACAATCAGCTCCAAAGCACACCGCTTGAGAATCAACCGCGCTGCGGCAGCCAACAGCGAGCGAACTGTTGAAAACAAACAGCACACCAACACATGCACAACATAACATCACAAACTACATGCCAAAACTCACCGTCAGCAGCGCCTCGTGTTTAGGCCCCAGCACCACGCTCTTGTTTAACAGCTCCTTCTGCTTGCCCAGCCACGCCTGCCACGCTGCATGGTCTGCTGCCAGTGCCGAAAGCGGGACCAAACAGCCCTCTAGAAACACACCATTGACTACCAGAGACATTCAAATAATGCCAAATTGTGCAGACACAGCAGCTACAAATAACAGCAATCACCTTTAGCAGCGCCTCATGTTTAGGGCCCAGCACCACACTCTTATTCAGCAGCTCCTTCTGCTTGCCCAGCCACGCCTGCCAAGCTGCATGGTCCGCTGCCAGTGCTAAAAGCGGGACTAAACAGCCCCTTAAAAACACTAAAATGTACAACAGAGACATCCAAACCACCTCAAATTGTGCAATCTTCAGGCACAGCAGCAGACAGAAACAGCACTCACCGTTAGCAGCGCCTCGTGTTTAGGGCCCAGCACCACGCTCTTGTTTAACAGCTCCTTCTGCTTGCCCAGCCACGCCTGCCACGCTGCATGGTCTGCCGCCAGTGCTGAGAGGGGCCCGAAGAGCTTCTCAAAGGCGCTGCGGGACAAGGCCAGGAGCAGCGTCTGCAGCAGCAGCAGCAGCAGCAGCAGCAGCAGCAGCAGCAGCAGCAGCAGCAGCAGCAGCAGCAGCAGATGTGAGAATCTGAGCAGGCAGTGGTTGACAGCCAGTGAAAAAAGAGGCCCGAAGAGCTTCTCGAAGGCGCTGCGGGACAGGGCTAGCAGCAGCGTCTGCAGCAGCAGCAGCAGCAGCAGCAGCAGCAGCAGCAGCAGCAGCAGCAGCAGCAGCAAGCTGAAGGCAAGGCCTGCCAAACACGTTGCGACCCAGATGATGTAAATAGATGACGTAACTCGTGTCACTGCTGTGACACACTCGAAGAGAGAAGGTTGTTGAATTGTTGTGACTAGTGTTGTGCATGCATCACTCACCCGCCCGCATGCCACCATGCTTGCCAGCCAGCTGAAACCCGGATCTGCCAGGTTGCGCTCCTCAACGATTGCTTGCTGTAATGTCCATGCTGTTACTACTGCACACTATAGAAGCACTAGAGTCACATCGTTTACAGTACGTAATTAGCGTTGTTGACTTTAGCACTCACCCTGCCGCGTGCCACCATGCTTGCCAGCCAGCTGAAACTCGGATCTGCCAAGTTGCGCTCCCCAAAGAACATCCGAGCAGCATGACAACTACGGACTGTGCAATGCAAACAACCTTCATATATGTTATAAACGCAACATTACTGGTGTTTATTTGTCATTTAAAAGTATAAACACATCGAACAACATCACTGCTTCTGCTCACCCTGCCGTGTGCCACCATGCTTGCCAGCCAGCTAAAATTCGGGTCAGCCAGGTTGCGCTCTCTAAAGAACATCCGAGCAGCATGACAACTATGGACTGTGCAATGCAAACAACCTTCATATCAGTTAAACACAACATTACTGATGTTTTTGTGGCTGTTATTTGCAATTATGCCATTATTCATGTTGCTGTTCAGATATTTTCCTGACATACGTCAACATATTCTAATTCAAAAACAAGTGCAATTCACAACCGCAACAATGGTGGTTGTGCTCACCCTGCCGCGCGCCACCATGCTTGCCAGCCAGCTGAAGCTTGGGTCAGCCAGGTTCCGCTCCCCAAAGAACGCTCCAGGGCCCATTGTTAGCACCTCACGGCGGCCGCCATGCACAGACCTGCAGCAGCCGCAGCAGCAGCAGCAACAACACCCATCAATAAAAACACAATACTGAGGTAGCCTACAACAGGACGACCGCCAGCCCGTTTTGTGAAAATATGAACATGCCTGGACAGTATGATCGATCAACCACAGCACATACTTGAAAGCAAGAAAGAAAACAGCCGTAACAAGGTCATGACATATCAGATCTGGTAGCTTCGTCCCTACCTGTCGCTGCTGTATCCATCTCTGCTGCCGCTGCCGCTGTTGCCGTGCGCAGCGCCCGACACCGCTGCCGACAGCAGCCCCTGCGTCTGCGGCGACGATGCTGCACCTGTGCCTGCTGCTGCTGCTGCTGCCAGGTTGGCTGTTGAGGAGCAGACCACTGCCACCACCTCTCCCTGCAGCACAGACAGCATACAATCAGCTGGGATCAGCCAACACGATGTGATGGCTTGTCATGTGGCGTTTAGAAAGCCAAGTTGGCGGTTCAGGAGCAGAACACTGCCACCACCTCTCCCTGCAGCCACAGACAAAAGAACATATTCATATTAGCCTTGAGATCCTGTAAATTTAATTTCATATAAGGATCGAGGAGCAGACCACTGCAACCACTCGCCCTGCAGCCACAAACAACATATCAAACACATGATATGATCAGCTAAGATCAGCCGATATGTGCTTGATCCTGTAAAAGGAGGAGGCCAGTGCCACCATCTGGCCCTGCAGCCGTAGCAGTGAGCCATAGGACAGTAACCCAAACTAACATTCAATTCATGCAACGCTGTATTCAGAAAAAAAGATCAAGGAGCAGACCACCGCCACCGCCTCGCCCAGCAACCACAGGGCAGTAAGAAACATAAGCGAGCATGTCAATGACGTCCTCACATTCAATACATTGAACTGGGTGATGTTGCTAGGGCAACACAGCATTGAAATGAAATCAATACCAAAAAAGGGCATTCAGCATTGACCGTCTCACCTGCGCCACCATGAAGCAGCTGTCATCTGAGGCTGGCAGGCTGACAAGCAGAAAGGGGAAGCCACCCAACAACCACAAAATAGTACTGTGCAGCATCTTGCAGCAATGAATTCACCTGTGCCACTATGAAGCAGCTGTCATCCGTGGTGTCACCCTGGTGCGCGATTACGTCGCCGTCCTCGTACACGCGCTGAGTCAGCAGCAGCAGCAGCAGCAGCAGCAGCAGCAGCAGCAGCAGCAGCAGGGACAGGTGGCGTCAGCAGCAGTGGCCAGCTATGATTTACAGAGCCCAAGCTTTTGCAGGCCTGCCAGCAACAGCAGCGTCAACACAACCCTTACCCGTCAACATGCAAGCATCCTCTGCAGCGTCTACAAGCGAGTTAATGAAAATGATAACAGGACACAAGGGTACACAGATAGAAGGATTGAAGAGAGCTCACCGGCTGCAGTAGCCCTGCCAGCATCATCAGCTGCCCGTTGTCAAGCATTTCAAAACCTAACAGCACATCAGCGCACAGGCACATACATGCATGCCATCGTTCCACGTCACTCCATAACCTGTTCTCAGCAGCTGTAGCAGCAGCCAACTCTTTCTGCCAAGCTTTGCATCCTGCACCCTTCCTACATCATCAGGCGCTATAACATGAATCTGCTGAAAATGAAATCAGATGCAAGACTCACTGGCTGCAGCAGCCCTGCCAGCATCATCAGCTGCCCATTGGTCAAGCATTTCAACACCTAACAGCACATCGCCCACAGAAGAGAAAAAAGGGAACCAAAACGACACTCACCGACATGTCTCACCGGCTGCAGCAGTCCATTGGTCAAGCATACTAGCAGCTGGCAGCACATCAAAACAGCGGCGTGTATTTAGCATAGCCATTACACCATCACAAAACATGTCTCACCGGCTGCAGCAGCCCTGCCAGCATCATCAGCTGCCCATTGGTCAAACATTCCAGCAGCTCGCAGCTGCGCAGAGTGTGCAGCACGGCAGGATCAGGGCCTGGCCGGCCAGCCTGCAGCAGCAGCAGCAGCAGGCAAGACATATTGAGTGTGCAGCTCGCAGCTGCGCAGAGTGTGCAGCACGGCAGGGTCGGGGCCTGGTCGGCCAGCCTGCAGCAGCAGCAGCAGCAGCAGCAGCAGCAGCAGCAGCAGCAGCAGCAGCAGCAGCAGCAGCGCCACCGTCAAAGAGTGGAGATGAGGACTTGAAGGGAAGGCAGATGCAGGTGGTGCTGAAGAGTGGCACACCAGACATTTTTGATATCAACTCTTTGCGCCCACCTGCCGCGCTGAGCCGCCACAGCACGCCGCAGCCGACTCATGTCTACGCAACACATGCAGATCCACCAAAAAGGTATCACGCTATATGTCATTCTGCGCACCTGCAGCGCCGACCGGAAGGCCTGTCTGCTCAGCCGCCACAGCACGCCGTCTGTCTGTGACACCACAGTGGCAGCACGTGGCTTGCCGTACAGCAGCGCCAGCTCACCAAAGCTGGGGTGGGCGCCGCAGGACTCTGGACCCTGCAGCAGAAGCAGCAGTAGCAGCAGCAGCAGCAGTGTTAGGCCGTACAGCAGCGCCAGCTCACCAAAGCTGAGATGGGCGCCGCCGGACAATGCAATAAACGGCGGACACAAACGCGCAAAAGTTTGGCGGGGCGTGGTCGGCAGGGAAGAGTATATGCAGCTGATGACAAGGTTGGAAATAGACGCAGCTGCAAAAAGATGCACAGCAGCAGCAGCAGCGGCAGCGGCAGCGCTGCTAGCAGCAGCGGCTCACCTCCATGCTGGCGTGTAGTACGTGTGCACCAGCATCACTTTAACGTGATTGTGTCTGGTTTACAACCACTGTTCTATGTTGCTGCTGCTCACCTCCATGGCTGGCGCGTAGAAGGTGTGTGCCAGCATCAGTCGATGGCAAATCCAACATTACCAAGTCCTAAAACGTGTTCAAAGGAAAAGCCATTGTTGCAAGTGTCATTACAGCAGCAGCAGCAGCAGCAGCGGCGGCGGCTCACCTCCATGGCTGGCGCGTAGTAGGTGTGTACCAGCTCGCCCCACTCGGTCTGCACGCCGCCCAGGAATCCAAACTCCCCTGCAGCAGCAGCAGCAGCAGCAGCAGCAGCAGCAACAGCGTCAATCATCACTGTCGTGCTCATCATTGACAATCTGCTAGCGCTGTGGGCTGTTCTAGAACCAGTGCGTCAAGTGCACTCCACTGTGCATGTTGTTGATCGGACACATGTACTATACCACCAGCATCCTGGAAACTTGAGATTCAAGTCACTCGTTCACCTGGTGCTGTGGTGGTGGCGCTGCCGACACTGCCCGGCCCGCCGCCGCCCTCCTGCCCATCATCAAGCGCATTCAGGAACGCCTCGCCAGGAAGCCTTTCTATACTGTTGGAACACCGTTTTCACAAGAGTTTAAGCAGCTTCTTCCCTGGAATTCCATCCTAAACCTGCAAGTACCAATATGTGCAAAAACACCAAGAACAACAATCAGGGAAGCTCACCTGGCGCTGTGGTGGTGGCGCTGCCAACGCTGCCGGGCCCTCCGCCGCCCTCCTGCCCATCATCCAGCGCATTCAAAAAAGCCTTGCCAGGAAGCCTTTTTATGCTGTTTGATTACCGTTTTCACACAAAATCAAGCAGCTTCTTCCCTGCCGTTCCATCCTAAACCTACCAGTACCATTGTGAGCAAAAACACACAAAAAAAACAATCAGGGAAGCTCACCTGGTGCGGTGGTTCTGGCGCTGCCCACACTGCCCGGCCCTCCGCCGCCCTCCTGGCCAACATCCAGCGCATCTGAGGAGCGCTTTGCCAGAAAGCCCTTCTATGGTGTTCAATAACCGTGCCAATACAAATTCAAGCAGCTTTCTCCCTGTAATCCGATCTCAACTCACAACTATCATCGTGCGCAAGGGAAAAAAACAACACGAAGCTCACCTGGTGCAGTGGTGGTGGCACTGCCAACGCTGCCGGGCCCTCCGCCGCCCTCCTGCCCGTCATCCAGCGCATTGAGAAACGCCTCGCCAGCTGCATTGGCAGCAATGTCTGCGGCAGCAGCAGCGGTAATAATATCTTGGGTTCATCTTGGGTTCAACCATAAAAAATGCATCCATTTTGATGATATTTATATTTTCATTTTTTTGTGATTTACATCATTAGTTCTTCAACAAAACTACTGTTACTTTAAGCTGTTATTTGTGTTCATACATTTTCCTGAATGTAAATTAATGAGTGTGCCCACCTGCCATGAGGTCATTGTCGACCAACAAGTTGCCAGACCCTCTCATGCCGCCAGCCAAGCCACCGCCAGCCGACTGCTTCCCCTGCTGCTGCAAACTCGCAGCCCTCGGCGTTCCGCCGCTGCTGCTGCCGGCCACACCCTGCTGCTGCTGCTGCCCGTTGCCTAGCGTCTCCTGCTGCAGCTGCGCGGCCAGATCCTGCTGCTGCTGCTGCAGCTCCAGGGCATCCTGCTGCTGCAGCTGCTCTTCTAACGCCAGCGCTTCTAACTGCTCCGGTGACGAGGCAACCATGACGTCAAAGACGCCAGATTCCACGACATAGAAGTCGTCGCCGCGCTCGCCTTGGCTGATGATGATCTCGCCCGGCTGCAGGAAATGACAAGTGACAAGTAACAAGGTGCGGCGGCAGCAGACATGACATCAAAGACGCCGGATTCTACAACGTAAAAGTCGTCGCCGCGCTCCCCTTGGCTGATGATGATCTCGCCCGGCTGAACAAAAGTAACAAGTGACAAGTAACAAGCGACACGTGAAAAGTAAAAAGTGACATCTAGCAGCGGCAGCATACAACAATTTCAGAGGCGTAAAGTTGTTGCCGCGCTCGCCTCGGCTGATGATGATCTCAACCGGCTGCACATCAGAATGACAAGTGACAAGTCGCTAGTAACAATGCGCGGCGGCAGCAGACATGACGTCATATCACCAATCCAGAAATGCACACCAGCACGAAGCTAGCTGCTCCATCATCACCACAGCTTCTATCACCTGCGGCTGCACTGGTTTGCAGCTGCCCAGAGGAGATCTGACCAAAATAACATGTTACAATTTCAAATTCAAACTCTAACCTACAAATAACATCATCGCACCCACCTGCACCGTCACCCGCTGCATCGCCTTGTACACAGTCAGCTTCTCTGCTTCTGACAGGTGGCTGAACAGGAAGTTGCTGCAGACACGAAAACAGAACACAGCAGGCAAATGGTTTGAAAACAGGTGGTTTTATGGTTTTATTTGCATTGTATACAGTCCGCCTGTCTGCTTCTGAAAGGTGGCTGAACAGGAAGTTGCTGCAGGCAGGCCAAAAAAAACAGACAACCGATAAGAGATGCTACAGGTTAAGCGTAGGTGTTTATGGTTTCATAATGCCTTCATGGTTTCGCATGCCTTGTATACAGTCCACCTCTCTGCATCCGACAGGTGGCTGAACAGGAAGTTGCTGCAGACAGGCAAAAAGGAACACACAACAGACAACAGATGTTCAGATCAGCCCTAGGTAGTTATGGCTACAGCTTATGCCTTGTACATGGTCAGCCTTCCTGCCTCCCACAGGTGGCTGAACAGGAAGTTGCTGCAGCAGCCACGGCAGCAGTCAAGGAGAGAAGTCAGAGCTTCATCATGTACTGATGATGGGTGAAGTATCCATAGTGTAACTAATAACAGGTGTAACTAACAACAGGTGAAATCATTGGTACGCAAAGTTGAAACCTCAGGCACTCACTGTTTTACACTCTGCTCCAGCATCCGGTGCTGCTGCGGCGTTATACTACCCAAGTCAAGCTCCTGCTGCTGCTGCTGCGCTGCTGCTGCTGCCATGTCTGCTGCTGCCGCTGCTGCTGCTGCTGCCGCTGCAGCAGCAGCAGTACCGCTGGCTCCCGATGGTGCTATCTGTGCTGCTGCTTGTCCATCCTCATGGCCCGGAGCCATATAGTTGTGTGACTGGAACCACTTTGAGATCGTGCCCAGCGACGTATCATGCTGCTGCTGCTGCTGCTGCTGCTGCTGCTGCTGCTGCTGCTGCTGCTGCTGCTGCTGCTGCTGCTGCTGAAAACTGGGTGTTGCTGCTGCCGCTGCTGCTGCTGCTGCTAGGTTGTATGCTTCTATGTCTTCGACCAGGTGCCCCCGCAGGGGCAGGATGTTGCCGGGCTGCAAATGAATGCCCTGCAACAGCACAGCAGCAGCAGCAGCAGCAGCAGCGACAGCGACAGCAGCAGCAGCAGCAGCAGCAGGGACAGCGATCTTGGCATGCATCGTGTACTGACATTGCTATGAGCTGAGAGGAAGATTTAACAATCCGCCCACCAGGCAGGATCACACGTAGACGCTTACGCAGGCTACGGCAAATAACACTGTTCTCAAGCACAGCAGATTTACTGGTTTTATTATTAGCCAACACATGATCAGGTGGCAGGGCTGCACCTGCCTGTCAGTTGTAGTAGAGATAACAAAGAAAAACTCACCTGCTGTGACATCTCTATCAGCCCCAGCTGCTGCTGCTGCTCCTGCGCTGCTGCTACAGCCGCCGCTGCTGCTGCTGCCGCTTCCTGCTCGCATTGATCCAGCTGCTCCTGCTGCTGGTGCTGCTGGTCTGCTGCCACTGCAGAGGCGTTAGGCTGCTGGTAGGCCTGCTGCATTGGCAGAGACGCCCTGCAACGTGCAAGAGCAGCAGCAGCAGCAGCAGCAGCAGCAGCAGAGCTCAAAGAGGCAGCGTTAACACATAACATGTTGCTGTGTGCATCCCAGCAGTGAGGTGCCTGCTGCAGGGGCTGCAGGTATCACTGCTGGGGCTGCAGGCATCACTTTGAGATGAAAGCTTGCCTGGCATAGCAGCATGCGCAGCAAGCAGACCTGCTTTCACTTTGCAGCCTTACATGTGCGGCATGTACTGTCCATTACACTTGACTAAGCACATGTTGCTGAACACATGTGGTGATCTCCAACACATGTGATAGCATGACTGCTGCACCCACCTAGATAGAGGCAGTGATGACCTGCATGCAGCATTACAAAAGCAACACGCACAAGCAAAATGTGTCAGGAAGGGGCCACCACGTCAAAAGTGGGCAACACGCAGCAGCTGCAGCATGATCAGTGTGTTGATGTCTGTGCACGCATGCAAAAGCAGTGTGCTGCTGGTGCCACGAGAGTCGGAGTAGCCTTGAAGCGTGGTGTCGTGGGGGCATGCACACCACAACTAAAAAGTAAATAGAAAGGCAGCAGACGACGGGAGAAAACAAGAATAACAGCGCACCTGGACAGGTTTGCAGAGGGTGGCGGCTGGTCCAGGCCACTCAGCTGCAGCATGATCATGGTGATGTCATCTGTGTAGGCATGCATGCATGCACGCATTTATACATGCATGTTGATGTTGACAAAGCCAACCAAGGTGCCGGTTTGTAGCTTTGAAGCTTGGTGTCATGCGGGCACATAATCCACAACCCAAAAAACAGCTGCAGCAGCAGCGGCGCACCTGGACAGGTTTGCAGAGGGTGGCGGCTGATCTAGGCCACTCAGCTGCAGCATGATCATGGTGATGTCATCTGTGCGAAAATGCGTACTCGCATTTATACATGCATTTTGATGTTGACAAAGCCAACGAAGGTGCCACTTTGTGGCCTTGAAGCTTGGTATTATTCGAACACGTACAACAAATCCGATAAACAACAGCAGAAGCAGCGTACCTGGACAGGTTTGAAGAGGGTGGCGGCTGATCTAGGCCACTCAGCTGCAGCATGATCATGGTGATGTCATCCGTGTAGGCATGCATGCATGCACGCTTTGATACATGCATTTTGATGTTGACAAAGCCAACCAAGGTACTGCTTTGTAGCCTTGAAGCTGGGTGTCATGCGAGCACACAAACCACGACCCAAAAAACAGCTGCAGCAGCAGCGGCGCACCGTGACAGTGTTGAAGAGGGTGGCGGCTGATCCAGGCCACTGAGCTGCAGCATGATCATGGTGATGTCATCCGTGCGCGTTTCATATTTGAGCCACAGCCGGTAGCTCTCAGCAACCACGGACAGGCAAGCTTCGTGCGGGTCGTCAAAGGCGGCCACCTGCATGACAATAACGTGATACATAACATGTCTTATGGAACATGGTACAAAACAACGTGCGTGTTTCGTATTTGAGCCACAGCCAACAGCTTTCGGCCTGAATGGAAAGGCAGGCCTCAAGCGGGTCGTCATAAGCCGCCGCCTGCACGGCAGTATAGTGTTAGATAACCTGTCATGTAACATATGGTACAAAACAATGTGTGTGGACGTTAATGCGCCGCATCCTGCTGATGTGCTCATACACACCATCACTCACAATGACCAAGTAGGCGTGACTGCTGCCAAACCGGTAGTTCTCAGAAGCCTTGAACCCCCAAACCTCCTAAACCCTACATTGTCACGGCTGCTAAACCACACTCACCAAGTCCACGACGCGCTGGCTGCTGATGAATTCAAACACGCCGTCACTTGCATTGACTAGGAACGCATGGCTGCCGCCGAGGACGCAACAGCTGGACTGCCATCAGCTCTGACAGCTCTAGCAAAAGATGAAACCCCCAACCCTGATGCTCACCATGTCGACCACGCGCTGGCTGCTGATGAACTCAAACACTCCGTCACTTGCGATAACGAGGAACGCGTGGCTGCCGCCGAGGTGTCTGAACTCCAGTTCCGGCTCAGCAAACACGCCGATGCGCTCCGCAGCTGCAGCAGCAGCAGCAGCAGCAGCATATTGTCAGGTTAACCAAGTGGGTTGACTATCAAAAGGTTGGGTTAACTATCAAAAAGTTATGGCTGCCCAGGTGCCTGAACTCCGGTTCCGGCTCAGCAAACACGCGGATGCGCTTCGCAGCTTTGGCAGCGGCAGCAGCAGCAGCAGGCTTAAGTGACGTGTCTACGCGGGCAGAGGCCTGCATGCCAGGGTACATGCCGTTAGGGTGCCACAGCCGCAGCCGCAGCAAAGCTGCAGCAAACATATTCAACGCCGTTTGTACCAACATACCTGCATCACCAACGCTGCGCATGAAGGCCGTTCCAGGGTACATGCCATTGGGGAACCACGGCCACAGCCATAGCACATACCTTATGTGCTATGCGACATAAGCAAGAGGCAGCCACCCATAACAAATTACTGCTGCGTCGCACCTGCATCGCCAATGCTGCGCGTGAAGGCTGTCCCAGGGTACATGCCATTGGGGAACCACAGCCGAGGGGGGTCACCGTCATCATCTTCCTCAGTTGACCAGCACTCAATGGTAGGGTCCTTGAGCCCCTCGACCTGTTATGACACATGTTACAAATGTGTTATGATCACATGTTTAGGTTTTAAGTTGAGTTGGGTAAAGCTGGCGGTTTCGGAGGTCCGTGCAGGAGCGGAGAGCAGATACAACGTAGTGGATTGCAGCTGCTGTTTCTGCTGCAATGCTGTCAACATCAAATGATTTGGCATGTCAAGTGCAGCTGCCTCAGCTGCAACAGCCCATGCAACTGCCACATGAAGTGCTTCACGCCTGATCACTGCTGTTTGCCGATACCCATTACTGTATTGTGCTGCGACTGACCTGGTCCAGTGTGAGCACGCGTGCGCCTGCAGCTTTGACACGCTCCGCTTCATCCCTCCTGCATCGTTAAACACAGCATCACGGCGGTCAAACATGGTCAAACATGCCCAACCCCGGTCAGAGACAGTCAACTTCTGCAGCAAAGGACTGCGCCTGCAGCGTGTGTCAGCACTGACGTCTCGCGGTGCTGCAGGAAGCATTTTCTGGCTTGAAACCACTTCATTACTTGTCAGGCTTGCGACACATCACATCACAGCTCACCTGTACGGCGTCTGGTCAATCGACAGGTCTCGCGCAATGAAGCCGCGCTCTCCTGTCCTCTTTTCTGCCAGCACTGCCCTGCTGTCGCCTACATTAGCAACCAGCAGGCTGCGGCCGCGGATGAGCACTGTGATGGCTGTCGTGCCGCTCATGCTGTCGTCAAAGTCAGACCTGCAGGTAAGAATGGCAACTATTTTTGTTATGACAAGATTCAAACGGGCCGTGACAGCTGAGGTCAGAAAGGATGGACAGCAGGCACCGGCTGCAGATGAGCACTGTGATGGCAGTTGTGCCGCTCATGCTGTTGTCAAAGTCAGACCTGCAGGGCGTTATAACAGAGTTTGAATGAAACAAGACAGCTGAGGTCAGAAAGGGTGAGCAGCAGGCTGCGACCGCGGATGAGCACTGTGATGGCTGTTGTGCCGCTCATGCTGTCGTCAAAGTCAGACCTGCAGGGTGTTATATTGGAGAGATACAACGGTGTTTTACCAGAGAGATACGAGATACGACAGCCGAGGTGAGGACAGTTCAACAGAAGGCTGCGCTCTGGGATGAGCACAGTGATTGCGGTTGTGCCACTCATGCTGTCGTCAAATTCAGACCTGCAGAAAAGTTTAGCAAAGGGTGACTGCTGTCTTAACATAAGGATGAGTTGTGACAGCCGAGGTCAGAAACGGCGCACAGCAGGCAGCAACCGCGAATGAGCACACCAGAATTGTTGCCAACATGGCCTAGTAGACCGCAACCACTAATAAAAGGTCAGAATTCAGAATGTGCTGTGATGATTATTCGAGATACATCCCTGACCTACCTGTGGCACTGCAGGTTTGTGGCCACCATGGCCTGGTGAAAGGCCAGAGCAGGGTTTGTAGTGAAGTGCGCGGATGACAGCAGGTTCAGCGGCACCTGAAAGCAAGCACAAGTGCACGGCAGTAACACAAGCAGCATACAGAAACTAGTGTGAAAGGCTTGGGTGGTTGTGAACAAGCGCTGACTAGAGCAGACACTACTGCAGGTGGGCGACCCCTGAGGGCAGGCAAGAGCACGGCAGCGACGCCATAAACCAACTAATTGAGCACGGCAGTATTGCAATGCATATAACGCATGTAGAGGATGGCGGCTTACTGAGGGGGAAGCCTGGTTGATGTAAAGTGCGCTGATGGCAGCACGTTGTGCGGCACCTCAACAGCCTGCACAGCCTCCAGGCACATGCCCGCAACCCATGGCATATCCGTGGCCCCCGGCATGGTTGATAAGCTATGAAAAACAAACCATTCATGCAAGTGTCAAACCCTAAAGCTTTCCAACCCCACCTTGTCTCGCGCAAACTGTGAGGCCTGCGTGCCGCAGTCGCCGTGGCCGTCAAACACGCCAAACAGGTGCTGCTCCGCATCCCCATTGAAGCTCGTGTGAACGCAGAAGCTGTCCTGATTCGGCTTGTCAGGACTGTCAGGGTAGTAGCCGCGCTGGCTCACGTAGGCATAGCGGATGGTGTAACCCGAGCGCGGAAGTGTGACGGATTGGGTACCTTCAGACGTCACCAGGCGCTCCTTGTACTCACGCGCAGTGAGCGGCCCTGCGCAGAGCACGATAAAAGTAGAAAAGTGCACAGTTCAGCATGGAAAGCATGTGACCGCGTGGAAGGGTGCAAGGGGACGAGGAGTGTGCAGTGCTGCTAGGCATAGCGGATGGTGGAACCCGAGCGCGGAAGAGTGACTGACTGCGTTCCCTAAGAGGTGACGAGGCGCTCCTTGTACCCACGCGCAGTGAGCGGCCCTGCGCAGGGCACAACAAGTGCACCAAAATCACACAGGGCGGCCTGAAAGGCGCTTAATCATGAGGGTGCGTAAGTCAGAGGAGTGTGCAGTGCTGCTACGCATAGCGGATGGTGTAACGAGAGCCCGGAAGAGTGACGGATTGCGCTCCTTCAGAGGTGACGAGGCGCTCCTTGTACTCACGCGCAGTGAGTGGCCCTGCGTAAGGCAAAACATGGGCACCAAAACCACACAAGTCACCCTGAAAGGTGTGTGATCATGAGGGTGCGTAAGTGAGAGGAGTGTGCAGTGCTGCTAGGCGTAGCGGATGGTGTAACCGGAGCGCAGAAGAATGATGGACTGCGTTCCCTCAGAGGTGACGAGGCGCTCCTTGTACCCACGCGCAGTGAGCGGCCGTGCGCAGCAACAAACACCACGCAAGGCGGGTGAAACAACACTGGTCAGTCTGGTGGATTGCTTTTGAAGAAAACCTGCTAGGCAACGGGGCACTATTAGAAGTGAGGGCAGAGGGTGGAAGTTGGGTTGAGCGGGTGGGGGGAGTGGTGGCCGCTGCTGCTAGCGACTGTCCTTACGCTTTACAGGAGGCTTCAACCAGCCGCAGCTGCTGCCTGAGCATCGTGAGTCACAGCCGCTGCTGCTTCTGCTGCTGCTGCTACTGCTGCTGATTAGGTTGCCAGCTCCTTGACGCCCAGTGCATACGCTGCTGCTTTGGCTGCTGCAATAGCAACACAGAGCACGCGCAGTATGGCAACTAAGGCACTAACACCATACAAAGCAACAGGATACAAAACACACGGGAAGGCGTTCAGTCACATTACTGCTGCTGCCCCTGCTGTTGTTCCTTAGCCTCGACTGCACTGCTGCAAGCTCCCGGCCCAGGGGCAGTGTCCTGCCTGCTGCTTCCACATGCTTCAAACAGCAAAGAACCTCAAACCCTGACAGCCGGCAGAAGTGCAGCACTGCTGTGCACTCACACGTAGAGGAAGCCCCACCTCAAATCACACTACGCCCCATCTCCGCATGGTAGTGGCGGTAGCTTGGCGTGTACTCAGAGGTGATGCGAAACTCCATCTACCTCCACTACAACATGCCCGTCACCTGCTGGGTGCTGCGCCCAAACACAACACATACATGATGTATATGTGACCCATATCATACGACCATACATCTGTGCCTCACCTGTTGTGTAAGGCACTTGAAATGAGCCATTGCCCAGGTGACTTTTGGTGCGGCGGTGAACCAGATTGCCCAGGGCACACCACTTGCACTGACATTGCATGATACAAGTTGCAAGCAACATCCCCGCGCCTTGTCTGCTGTGTACGGCACCTGGAACGAGTCATTGCCCGGGTCCCTTTTGGTATGGGGGGGAACCAGATTGCACAGGGCACACAACCCACACCCCAACCCCAGAGGGCACTTCACGTCACCAAAGACACGCTTGCTCCAGTATTGGTGCCATCTGACATACAACTAGCAGCACCTATGCGCCTCACCTGCTGTGTACGGCACCCGGAATGGGTCATAAGCCGGGTGC
The DNA here is from genome assembly GCA_030272155.1 of Tetradesmus obliquus. Lineage (NCBI taxonomy): Eukaryota > Viridiplantae > Chlorophyta > Chlorophyceae > Sphaeropleales > Scenedesmaceae > Tetradesmus > Tetradesmus obliquus. Next base: position 1,406,172 of record CP126207.1, on the reverse strand, counting down.
CGCTCTGCGTGGTGGTGGTGGTGACCTGGCGTCATCGCTACTGCTGCAGCCAAAAAACCCTGTCACGCCAACGACCAGGGCACCCCACCACAACACACTGTTGCTTCAACAATACGCCACATCAGACCACTTTGTTGCGTCTCCCCTGCTGTGTACGGCACCTGAAACAAGTCATCGCCAGGGTGCCGCTCTGCATGGTGGTGGTGGTGGCCTGGCGTCACGCTGCTGCTTCACCCAATCCCTATCACGCACAATGCCCAAAGCGACCCAAATCACAACACACTCGGTTGCTGAACAACACGCTACATCAGACCACTTTGTTGCGCCTCACCTGCTGTGTATGGCACCTGGAACGAGTCATCACCAGGGTGCCGCTCTGCATGGTGGTGGTGGTGACCTGGCGTGTACTTGCGGCCTGCTGCTGCTTCCTTGCTGCCACCACAGCCCATCGCCCCTGGCTGCTGCTGCTACTGCTTGTGTGCTGCTGTTGCTTGATGTGTTGCTTACTGCTGCTGGTGAGTTAAGCTTGCGCAGATGCGCTGCGCGTGCGCTGGCAGTCTTGCTGCTGCACTTGACTGTTGTCCTGCAAGCAGAAGTCAACAGAGGCAAGCCCTGTTTGCGATGCCACAGCAGCAACGACAAATGAGGTGTGTGCACAACCTATCAGCCGGCAAGTGCACACAGTTTCAGCGTGACACTGCAGGCCGGACGTCAACAGCAGCAGCAGAGCATCGCACAACAATGTACTGGCATCAGCAGCACAAACAAACGCCTCTTGCAGCCCAAAGCTGTCCAAATCGAGCTGATCGGCAGCGTAGCAGAGTAGCTGCGCTTGCCTGTAAGCTGTGCAGCTGCTGGCAAGTGCCCCCTTGCAAGGGGGACTCCCCAGTGCTGTGCTGCTGCTGATGCAGATGCCCCTCCCTCAGCACCTCCCCATGCTGCCTCAGCTGCGCTTGGAGTTTTGAAAAGCGTTATTTTGCGCTACATGTGTTCGCGACGAGCGGCCGAGCGTGCTGATCTGTGCTTAGTGCAGGGCAGAACCAGCGAAACGAGAGCCCAGCAGGAACGAGGAGAAGCTGCAGTTTCCAAGACTTGTTATGCTCAGTCACAATAAATGTTTTCGAGTAGATCGGCAATGTGTTTCAGACGGGAAGGTGATCAAGCCGGGAGTGGCAGAGTGTGCGAGCACAAGCAAGCCCGCAGCAGATCCTTGATAAAAGCCAAAGTAGCAAGAAACACATTGCGTTTGACAGCTTGGAGCCACGAACAGTAGGGACTGCCAGGCTAGGGCTGTTGTCACTCACCAAACCCTCTCTGGGACTGTCACCCTAGGAGTGTGGGTTGCTACACACCAGCTCAGACACTTTCGCGACGACTAGCCAAATTCGGCCGCTCTACACAGTGTCTGCAGCCGGTTGTTTGGTCCCTGATGGCCCGCTCGAAGCAGTACGCATGTACAGCCTAGCTCCACAGCATCCAGTAACACTTGCTCGGTTATAAACTGCAGCCACAACGGCAGGGTGTCCCATGGAAACTAGCGTGCACTCTGGGAGGGGGAAAGGAAAGAGCATGCCTGCTGTCAGCGTGTGAGATACGTTGCGTAACACACTGGTACACAGAATTTTTACACAGCTTAAAGTTGCTTTGGGGAAAAGCTGTCGCCAGCAGTGTGTGGGTCGCGGCACTGGTAGTGCTGCTTCTGCACAGCTGCCAACATCCGGTGCGCGCCTGCTGCTGCGCCATTTGTCTATTGGTCATCTACCTTGACACGCCAGCTGCGCTGCAGCTACCTGACACATGTGCACATTTGCCATGTGCCAGCATCAGGAGCTGTATCCAGCAGAGATGAATCTGGCATCCATTTTCTAGTACACAGACGTGTGGCACTGCTTTGTGTGGCAGCCTTGGGCATGCCAAAGCCAAGCATGCACGCACGCCATCACCAAATGCTGGCCTAGCTCAGCAGTAAGATGTTAAGCCCAGGTAAGGACGGCACTGCTCTGTGCTGGAAGACCTTGGCGCGTTCAAGCCAAGCATGTGTAGGGGTTTGTACAGGTTCATCTTTGCCGCTCAGCGGCGGGCTGCTTTTGGTCCGGGTGCTGGGCACTTACGTGGGACAGGCTGCTGGGCGTGTCTCGCTGAAGAGGCATTGCCTCCCGCTCTGGCAACATGGTAGTACTCATGGTTCACTCAATTGCAAAGATGGACAGTCTTGTTAAATTGTGTGCTGAGCGCAGTATGAAGGATGGTTCCGCAGCAGAGACAGAGACCAGAGTCAGTTCCGTAGATGTCACTTACACAGGACACATTCGCCTTGCTATCACCTCTGACTATGCATACAATATGCACAGCTTATATAGTCCTGAAGGGACGTCTAACCAATTGCTAATCCAAACGTAACACACGTAACACAGCAGCACTGCTCAATGATTGACTGGGGCGCATGACTGCGTGCACAAGCAGGAATCTCAACAAGTCTAGCATGAAAAATGCAAAGCTGCTCAATCAATTGCGCCGTGGAGACGCGCCAGTGGGGCTCCGTTCCTCTTGGTGACACAATAGACATCACTGTATCAACAAAAAGCCGACCGTGCACGATGGCCGTCACCAGATGCTGGCCTAGCCAGAGGCAGCTGCAGCAGGATCAACAGTGTGTTGGCATGACGGACCGGGCAGAGCGGCTCCGCCAGATGCAGTGCATGTTCACAGAGGCATGACATTCGGATGCACGCCGCAAGCAGGCCGGCAATACAATCCAGGGTTTTTGAGACATGTGTGAGTACATAAGTACTCGTAGCCCCAGGAGACAAGGCAAAACTTTGAGGGGAAAATGCTGTCAGCTGGGTGGTGGTGATGTGCCTGCCAGGAGCAGTGCTCAAGCCCACAGCGTACTCCTCTGCATGCTCTATGGCTTGGGAAGCTTAGGCTGGGGCCCACTGGGTCCAAATGTAAAATGACGATGTTAGGCTGCTCCTAGACTGCAAATCGCCAAAGTACATGCACAGCTGCGCGCCATAAGCAAAGCTGGACCAGGCGAGCTCCGGCACTGCTCCCCTGAACTACCTGTGAAGCCTGCTTGCTGTGCTGTGGACAATGCCTGTGCAAACTGAACGAACATGATGTAGAACTTAGTGGCTTGAAGGTATATAGATTGAAAAAGGTTGCAGTGCACTAGCTAGTGCAACTCCCGTCTGAGAAGCTGGTGTGGCAAATATCTCAAGGAGCTCCAGCCAGCAGCAGCATTACCACCAGGGCAGCAGCGGGCAGAAACATACCGCTAAGGTCGCAAAAGTATTCAAAGAGGTTTAGCAGGTGAGTAACGTGGCTTTTTTCACGTCCAAGCAAAGCAGTGACACAGAGCCCCAAACAACCCCAACCATGTCACAACTTGGTCACAACACTCGTCCTGTTACTTGCAGGCCTAGCTGCTCAAGGATCGAGCAGCGACACGTCTTGAGCAGATACTGCACGCGTGTGACTGAAGTCTGAGTTGATTTCTTGCCACTACATACCTGTATCACAGCAAGTTCCTTGCGCCGGTGCTGAGCAGCCCTTCGACAGCCAGAAGGAAGAGAAAAGGACGCTATCAACATGGCAACACCTTCGAAAGTGAAGCTCCCAGCCCAGCTGACAGCAGGTGTGTGTGTTGAGAGGGTGTCCTTTAGCGCGTGGGGCGTCAACGCGCCTACGTGAGCTTTAATAGCCTGATAAGGTATCTATATAGCAAGCAATGGGTCCAGCGGTCGTGTGTGGGCGCTGCTTGGCGGGTAGTTGGGGCTGGTAGGCTTGGCGCATGCCTTGACGTCAGGCCCAGTTGTTCTGCCTGCTCGTGATCATTACAGCACATCCAAGAGCATATACTGTATGCAGTGCGTTGGCTGCGTCGACTTAGTCGGGCGTTTTCCAGCTGCAGTGCTACCCGTGGCAGTTCGTTGCCGCAGCCACCTGCACCTTGCCACAGCAGCAGATCAGCGGTGATCAGCATACTAAACAGTGTATAGATCACATTGTTTGCTCGTGCCGCAGGCAAACTGCCTTCATTGGCGAGTAGCAGTAGTAGCACAGTCAAAGGCAGTACTGTTTCTTGCAGTTCTCTGCATGCGCTGAGGACGCGCAAGTGCATTTCACGGGTAAAGCAGTTGCAATAGTTGTATGGGCATGTTGTTGCTGCTGGCGGTGGCAACAGAGTAGTCGTGCATGCATACGCTCCTTGACACAGCTCCGACAAAGACGTGTCTGCCATCCAGAGTTGTGGTTCCGTGCTTGCCTGCCCCTCAGGTCCAACAAAGTGCATGGTGGACATGCGCACACACGCACAGTTGCAGCCACCGTAACAGCCCAGCATGCTTATCCTTGTAATTGAACCCAGCCAACCGCCATGTTCCTGCAAGCAGCGCAGCAGCTGCTGCACAGCAACCCAGCTGTGCAGCAGTAGTAGCTGGCTCCAGAAAGCCTGTGCCAATGCAGTTGTAGCTCTCACTCATGTGCCGCTTCTGCTGCTGCTGCTGCTGCTGTATCACTGTCCTGCAAGCAGCCGAGGACCCGCTGCTGTGGCAACGTGGCCAACTCCGCAGCAGAGGCAGCTGCAACACGATGCAGCCTGTTCAACACCGCCACACTCACCTGCTGCCTGCTGCTGCACCGCCTGCTGCTTTCCTGCAAGCAGCGGAGGACCTGCTGCTGTGGCACAACATGCTCAAATCCGATGCTCAGAGCTGGATGCACGCTTCTTTACGACACGTCACTCACCCTGCTGCCTTACTGCCCTCCTGCACTGCCTGTCATCTCACCCGCTGTTGCAGTGGAGGACCTGCTGCTGTGGCACAACGTGACCAAGTCCGCGGGTGTGCTGGCCCTTGCTACTGCGCTGTACGTGCTGCTGGAGTGGAGCGGCATCCCGCTGCTGACCTGGCTCAGCAATGCGCTGCTGGTGGCTGTCATTGGCTGCGCGCTGTGGGCCTTCGGCGCGCGCTTCATGAACAGGTGGGGGCTTGTGGGTTCTATGGTGTCTGTGTTTGGGTTGTTGCAGCGCAGCTTGTGTGATCCTGCAAGCTGTGCAGCGGCGCACATCTGCTGAACAGGTTGGTTTGGTTTCAGGCTGTTGCTAGGCCAGGTGTTGAGTTTCATGTTTTGGGCTGCTGCAGTGCATGTGGTGTTCCTGCAAGCTGTGCCAGTGGCGCACATTGTCTGGAATGGTTAGCGTGGGGGTTCAGGCCTTGTGAGTATTTGTGGCCGGCTGTACGTGCTGCTGAGTGGAGCGGCATCCCGCTGCTGACCTGGCTCAGCAATGCGCTGCTGGTGGCTGTCATTGGATGCGCGCTGTGGGCCTTCGGCGCGCGCTTCATGAACAGGTGGGGTTTGGGGGTTATATAGTGACTGGGTAGGTCTGGTTTCTGCAGCGCCGCTTGTGTTCCTGCAAGCTGCGCCAGGAGGCTTTAGGTTCCTGCAGCGCAGCTTGTGTGTTTCTGCAAGCTGTGCAAGCTGGGCACACTTGCTGAACAGGTTGGTTAAGATCCAGGCTGTTGCTAGGCCGGGTTTGTGGTGCATGTTTTGGGCTGCTGCAGTGCATGTGGTGTTCCTGCAAGCTGTGCCAGCAGTGCACACAATCTTGAAGGGGTTTGAGTTGGGGTTCAGGTCTTGAGGGCACTGTGGTGCCAGCTGTACGTGCTGCTGGAGTGGAGCGGCAATTCGCTGCTGACCTGGCTCAGCAATGCGCTGCTGGTGGCTGTCATTGGATGCGCGCTGTGGGCCTTTGGCGCGCGCTTCATGAACAGGTGAGGGTCTGGAGTTTTGGGGATTGGATGACTGGGATTATACATTCCTGCAGAAGAGGTTTGGTGTCTGCAGTTGGGACGCCTGCAGCGCCGCTTGTGTTCCTGCAAGCTGTGCCAGCAGGCTTCAGGTTCCTGCAGCGCAGTTGTGTGTTTTTGCATGCATAGTGTGCACTGGCGCACACTTGCTCAACAGGTGGGTTGGGGTTCAGGCCGTTGCTAGGTCATTCCCGCCCGCTCGCTGACCTCTCCTCCTTGCTGCTGCTGCCGTTACTTTGTTTTGTGCTGTAGCACCGGCCCCGCTGACCACCTGCCCTCCATCCTGCGCACCGGCCTGGACAAGGCAGCAGTTCAGAATCTGGCCAACAACACTGGGTTACTCGCCATCTCTCACTGATGTTTCTGTTTCCTGTCTTGCTTTTCTCTGTGCAGCACCGGCCCCGCTGACCACCCGCCCTCCATCCTGCGCACCGGCCTGGACGAGGCGGCAGTTCAAACGCTGGTTAACAACACCAATTCATGCCTTATCCTTCACTGATGTTTCTGTTTCCTGCCTTGTTTTTCCTGTGCAGCACCGGCCCCGCTGACCACCTGCCCTCCATCCTGCGCACCGGCCTGGACGAGGCGGCAGTTCGAACCCTGGCTGAGAAGCTTCGCGTGGCCACGAATGACCTGCTGGCGTTGGTCAACGCGCTGCTGAGCGGCAACGACCTGATGTTGACCGGCAAGGCAGTTGGTGCGCTGTGGATCATCGGCTCGGTGGGCCGCATCATCACACCCATGGGCCTGCTGTACACAGGTGCGTTTTTTTTTTGTTACAGCATGCAGATCTGTGATGTAACCGTTTTTTTTTAGAACTGTTTTGGTTGAGGCATTGCACGGTCAGATGGTGTGGGGGGTTTCCTCCAAGCTGTTGGCCCGGTGGGCCGCAGAGCACACCCATGGGCCTGCTGTACACAGGTGCGTCTGATATTGTTTGTGCGTGTTTGACCTTAAATGCATTCGTGTGTGGGAGGGTGGCGGGGCGGTGCATTCAGATTGTGTGGGGGGTTTCCTGCAAGCTGTTGGCTCGGTGGGCCGCATCATCACACCCATGGGCCTGCTGTACACAGGTGCGATGGGCAACTAATGTGTGCTGCTATCGCTTCGGTTTTTTTTGTTTAAATGTGTTGACCGGCAAGGCGGTGGGAGTGCTGTGGGATGCCACCCCTCATGCATTGCTGCTGCCGCTGCTGCTGTCATGCTGTTATTTTTGCTGGGCCTCTTCACCGCCAAAGGTAAATGAGATGCGCAAGGATGACACTGCTGACACACTGCTGCTGCTATCCTGCTGTTATTTTTGCTGCAGCTGTGCTGGGCCTCTTCACGCTGCCAAAGGTGTATGAGATGCGCAAGGATGAGATCGACGAGTACCTGGGCAAGGCGCAGTCCACCATGCAGCAGCAGCTCAACACCGGCAAGGCCAAGGTGGGTGCCATGTTTGACCAAATTTGACCAAGTTTGACCGGAGAATGTGTGACCTGTGTTTGACGAGCACCTGGGCAAGGCACAGTCCACCATGCAGCAGCAGCTCAACACCGGCAAGGCCAAGGTGGGCGTCATGTTTGACCAGGTTGACTAGGTTTGACCAGGTTCGACCGGAGTGTTTGTGACCTGTGTGCGTCCTAGTACCTGGGCAAGGCGCAGTCCACCATGCAGCAGCAGCTCAACACCGGCAAGGCCAAGGTGGGTGCCATGTTTTGACCAGGTTGACTAAGTTTGACCAGGTTTGACCGGAGTGTGTGCGACCCGTGTGCGTCCTAGTACCTAGGCAAGGGCAAGGAGCGGTTCACCGTGCAGATTCACAGCGGCCAGGCCAAGGGGCGTCACGTTTGGCAGTGTTGACCCGAGCATAAACCATTTGATGCAACATGAGTTTGCATTGATTGCCTGTGCTTGAGCACGTGGGCAGGGCGCTGTTGGTAGCAGATCACCACCGGCGAAGCAGTAATCAGCCTTACCAAGTTCAACACCTGCTGTTGCTGCTGCTGCTGCTGCTGCTGCAGGCCACCGAGCTGTACAACCGCCTGACACCTAAGAAGCCCGCCAGGCCTGCAGCATCAGACATCAGCAAGGACGAGTAAGGTGTCCCGCAGCCTCAGCTTGCAGGAGCAGGAGGTGTGCTGCTGCTGCTGCCGCCACTGCTGCTTGCGCCTGGGCATCAGCGAGGACGAGTAAGGTGCCCCGCAGCCACAGCTTGCAGGAGCAGGAGGTGTGCTGCTGCTGCTGCCGCTGCTGCTGCTTGCGCCTGGGCATCGGGCATCAGCGAGGACGAGTAAGGTGCCCCGCAGCCACAGCTTGCAGGAGCAGGAGGTGTGCTGCTGCTGCTGCCGCTGCTGCTGCTTGCGCCTGGGCATCGGGCATCAGCGAGGACGAGTAAGGTGTCCCGCAGCCACAGCTTGCAGGAGCAGGAGGTGTGCTGCTGCTGCTGCCGCCGCCGCAACTGCTGCTGCCGCCGCCGCAACTGCTGCTGCTTGCGCCTGGGTATCAGGCATCAGCAAGGGATTATGCAGGCACAGCCTTCAGTGGGGGGCGTGCTATCGCTGCTGCTGCTTGCGGCTAAGCAGCAGCGGACGGCTCGTGGGTGCCTGCGGTTGCAGGGGGCTGGCAGGAGCAGCAGCAGCGACGCGGTTGCAGCAGCTAGCTTCGTGAAAGCAGTAACAAGCTTGCAGGAGCAGCAGCAACGACAAGCTTGCAGCATCCTTTACGATACAGTAGCGGGCTTGCAGCAGCAGCAGCAGCGACAAGCTTGCAGCAGGCTTCACATGGCAGTAGCGGGCTTGTAGCAGCAGCAGCAGCAAGCTTGCAGGAGCAGCAGCAGCAAAGGAGCGGCTGGTTGTGATGGCTCTGTCCAGGCAGCTCAGCTTGAGCGCAAGCACGCTTTGCTGCAGTTGCATGTATGTATTGCCGCAGCAGCGGCAGCAGTGGCAGCAGCGGCAGCGTCTTGCTGCCTGGTATGGCGATGCTTGCTGCTTGGTACGGTTTGGGTTGGTGCGGTTGCAGCTAGCAGTTGTGCAGCAGTAGCAATGGCCTTGCCAGGCATCTGCATTTGCATTGCAACATGCTGCCTCAGCAGCAGCAGCAGCAGCACGCGTTGTGAAGCAAGGAGGCACCATATGGCACGCTATCACGTTGTGTGGCGGTTACAGGCTTTTTACGAATGGATGACTGATGGTGCGGCCGTCCACTGTACTGGATTGATGATTGGCGGTTGTCTTGCATTGGTGTGCTATGCAACGGTTTGAGCATGCGTGTGCATCACTTGGCAGCCTGTATGCCACGTGAACTCCACGGTCACCTACAGTGAACATTTGTTGTTGCAGAGCTGCCTCAGTTCTTCCTCGAAATGGAAGGCTAGCAGCTGCGGTGTTTTGCTGGTGGTCGTGAGCAGCCATGTGTGTTGTGTTGGGCCGTCTTGATGGCTGGTGTAGCTAGGATGTTATAGCAGCACTTGTCTGTAAACTGCAAAGCATATTGCTGGCGCTGTGTGTGGACTCCGCACGGTGGCGACTGCAGCGGCGGGTATGAGAATTGAAATACTGTCCGCCTGCAGCTGCAGCTGTCTGCACGTAAATAAATGACGCTAAGCCTCTGCCGCTCTTCCTGTGAGGGGCTGACAAGGTTTATAGAAGCCTGGAAACCTGCTGCAACGACTGCCTTTAGGAAGCTGCTGTACAGCAGGGCTTTCCTGCAAGCAGTGTCTTGGCAGACCTTGCAGCCAGCATTAGCGCTGACTGTGGCTTGCTGTGTACGATCACCGGGTAGCCTGAGTTTGCTACGTATGAAAGGTCTGGGATTCAACGTTCACTCAATTGAGCAGTTGTAGCCCTTACCGGATGTTTCTGCATGCGTACGCGGCCATATACAGCTACAGCATTGCTGGCGCTGGCAGCAGGCTAATCTGGACGTTCATTACGGATGAAAAATGTCAGCCATGATCACATACAGCTTGCCCAAAGAAAGCTAAGAAGAAAAATTAGCTGCATCATATGCATGTTTGGCAAGGCGCTGCAACGTCACGCTTCAGGAGCTGTCGAGATTGCCCACCAAAGGTCACAACACCACCCCAGGCGGTCCGGCTGCGCTGAAACTAAATGATACAGCACCAATTAGCCAAATAATACATTTACAGGTCGCAAAACCAGTCAGCCGCGTCCCTCGGCTGGCACCCACGCTGTCATATGACACGCATCGCGTTTAGAGTATAATTTGCTCGCCCATTGACGCTTCCCAGTTAATCACCTGCTTTTGAGCAACATAAAGCAAGCATAGGCAACAAACCAGAACGATTGTGTGACTCACTACTCACGTCCTTGCTCAAGGTCGGTCGTCGCAGTTGGACCCCGGCGCACCTTCACTCAGCAAAGACGCTCAGATGGCCCCGCAAAAGAAGAACAAGAGTCTGTTTGCCAGCTTCCTGAAGAGTGAGTGTCAGCAACGCAGTCAGTCAGAGCGAGCTAGCACAGGCGTGGCGCAAGTCCAGGCGGATGTATCACCGACTATCATCAGGGTCTCCTAACACCAGCAATGCACGCTATATAATCATTTTAAGCAAAGCGTATAGTAAATGAGTAAACTTGCAAGGGTTCTACTGCGCCAGACAGCAATCCGCGCGGCCACTGGGCTGGTGCTCTTGTCACGCACGCCCGCACCCACGTGCTACTGTCTCAATCACTGCTGCTGTCCTGCAGGCAAGGATCCCGTGGTGGGATCCCAGCTCACAAAGGACAAGGCAGCAAGCGTGGCAACGCCAGTGGCGCTTCCCGCCAAGCCGGCCACTGCCGAGCCCGCAAAGGCAACGCCAGTGAAGGCCTCCCCGCCCGCACCAGGCGTGGTGTCTTCCCCCGTGCGTGTCTCCGCAAGCTCCGGATCCTCCGCAGCCTCTGCCACGCCCGCATACAAGCCAGTGTCCGTCCCCAGTCCGTCTGCAGCGCCAGTCAAGTCCGGCAGGGCCGCAGCAGTGCCCGTTGAGACTCCGTCTCTGGCCCGCCTGAGGGCAGATGACGCACGTGCGGCGTGGCAGGCACGCCCCAGCATCCCCGTGCGCCTGCTGGACAACTACATCAACTTCATGGTCATGGGTGAGTGTGAACTGCCAGCACCTGGTGCGAAGTTTTGGGTGAGAAGTGTTGCTGCTGCTGATGTAGCTGCCCAGCATCCCCGTGTGCCTGCTGGACAACTACATCAACTTCATGGTCATGGGTGAGTGAAGTTTGGTGTGAATTTGTTGCTGCGTACAGTTCTGCAGCCCAGCAGCGCTGCTGCTGCTGCTGCTCCTTCTCAGTCCTGCAACTCATGTACTCTGTGCGCATATTTGCGTCAGCAGAAAGCAGTAGGAGCAGCTGTGCCTGTCATCCAGGCAGCATGAATGCAGTGTGAATCCCACAGCTCTGTTTGCAGTCATGCACAAGCAGCAGTCTGCTGTCATCACATGTACGCACGCCTCACCTCATTTCTTTGGAAGACCACTTTCCTAAACACCCTGGTCAAACTTGCTGCCATCGCCTGTACTCACACACTGCGTTATTTTGCTGCTTGTTTGAATTCAAACTGACAGGCGAGAGCGGCCTGGGCAAGGCCACCTTCATCCACAACCTGGTCACGTCTGCCGCCACCACCTGAACTCACGACATGTGTTACTTTGCTGTATGTTTGAATTCGACCTGACAGGCGAGAGCGGCCTGGGCAAGACCACCTTCATCAACAACCTGGTCAGCAGCTACAGGACCACCCGCGGCCAGCCCCACGACGGCAGCACCACAAGCCTCAGCGCGTTCCAGGTGAGATAGAGCAGTATGGAAGATACAACGTGATGTCTGGCCAGGAGTAGCAAATGCAGGGATGATTTCCAACGTCTAAGGGCCATGAGTTGCTCATTCTGTTGCTGTCAGCTGGGGTGCGAACTTTGGCAGCAGCACGGCATGTGCTCCACTGCAGCGGAAGCTGCCGGACAAGTGCACCACAACAGCTTGCAGGAAAGTCTGTTGCTGAACAGCACACTGCTTTCTCTTGAGGCAGTGTGAACTGCTTTTGCAGGTGATCTGCTGCAGCAATGCACCTGCAGGACAGCCGCATGCCGTCAATTTGACCTTTCAACAATTTCCTGCAAGGTGCTTTCTTCTGACCTATTGCTGCTGCTGGTGGTGGCCAAACTTTGGTCAAACCAAACCAGGCTGACCCCGACAGCCGAAGACGGTGCTGGAGCCCATGGAGGTCTCCAAGGCAAACCTGCATTATAAACCAACTGCTTTTCTCTGACAACATTCTGCTGTCCTGCTGCTGCTGCTGCTGCTGGTCAATGGTCAAACTTTGGTCAAACCCAACCAGGCTGACCCCGACAGCCTGAAGACGGTGCTGGAGCCCATGGAGGTCTCCGAGGCACGACTGCATCAAAACTATTTTGCTGTTCTCTGACGCCTTCTTGCTGTCCTGCTGCTGCTGCTGCTGCTGCTGCTGCTGCTGCTGCTGCTGCTGCTGCTGCTGCTGCTGCTGCTGCTGCTGCTGCTGCTGCTGCTGCTGCTGCTGCTGCTGCTGCTGCTGCTGGTCAATGGTCGAAATTTGGTCAAACCCAACCAGGCTGAACCCGACAGCCTGAAGACGGTGCTGGAGCCCATGGAGGTCTCCGAGGCACGACTGCATCAAAACTATTTTGCTGTTCTCTGACGCCTTCTTGCTGTCCTGCTGCTGCTGCTGCTGCTGCCGCTGCCGCTGCTGCTGCTGCTGCTGCTGCTGCTGCTGCTGCTGCTGCTGGTCAAACGTTGGTCAATGGTCGAAATTTGGTCAAACGCAACCAGGCTGACCCCGACAGCCTGAAGACGGTGCTGGAGCCCATGGAGGTCTCCGAGGCACGACGCATCAAAACTATTTTGCTGTTCTCTGACGCCTTCTTGCTGTCCTGCTGCTGCTGCTGCTGCTGCTGCTGCTGCTGCTGCTGCTGGTCAAACGTTGGTCAAACATCGGTCAAACCTGCAGGCCGACCCCGACAGCCTGAAGACGGTGCTGGAGCCCATGGAGGTCTCCGAGGCGGGCCGCCGGCTGCATGTGACAGTGCAGGACATGCCGGGCTGGGGCGATGACATCAACCTGGTGCGCTACCTGCGCGTGGTGGTGGACTTCATCCTGCAGGCGCGCATGAAGGTGAGTTTGAAATGCGTTTGAATTTGCAGTGTGGTCTTGAATCCGGATTTGAATTTGGCGGTAACTTGGGTTTGGCGAGACATCAACCTGCTGCGCTACCTGCGCGTGGTGATGGACCGAATGCTGCACATGAATGGGACCATGTACAACCTCAGGCAGATGTGTTGCTGTGCTTGCAGTCTGCACCTGCATACAGTTGCACATTCTGCAGTCCTGCATGAATTTATGAGGCAACCACTTTTGCACTGCAAACCCTTGCTCACCTCTTGCTCCCGCCCTGCCGGTCCTCCTGCTGCCTGTTGCAACCCTGTTATGTAACTGTTAAATAAAAACAGGACTACGAGATGCTGGCCGGCAGCCGCGGCCTGAGCGAGGCAGCCATGTGAGCCAGCTGCAGACCCTTGCTCACACCTTGCTCCTGCCCTTTCCTTCCCCTGCTGCCTGTTATGTAACCGTTACATAACAAATAACAGGACTACGAGATGCTGGCCGGCAGCCGCGGCCTCAACGAGGCAGCCATGTGCGGCCAGCTGCAGCACAGCATCACCGCCTGTGTCTACTTCCTGAGCCCTCACCGCGTGAAGAAGGTGGACCTCATCATTATGAGCGCGCTGAGCCAGCTGGTAAGCAGGATTTGAATTGTGTTGTTTTGTTACTTTTGAACTGCCCAGCTGCATCACGCACGTGCAGTTACTGGAGGCATTCGGCGCACCCCAGAAAAAGCACATGTGCACGTTGCTGATAGGCGGAAAGCACATATATCCTGTCCGTTGTATCTGCCATGTCTTGATGTGTAACTCCTACTTCAACCTGAAGCTACTTACCTGTTACATTGTTATGTTTGCTGCAGGTGACCGTGATCCCAGTCATCGCCAAAGCTGACACAATGACAGACAAGGAGCTGAGCGCATTCCGCTCCGAGGTGAGCCATGCCTCAAATCCCTGACACCTAACCTAAACCCTAGAACCTTGTTGAATTTGACACTGCTCTGCTACCTGTGCATCACTGCTGAGGTTAGCCCCGCTGGCCCTGCAACACCGAAAATGCCGCTGCTCTGCTACCCGTGCATCATAACTGATGGCAACAGGAAATTACACGAGCGAATGGATGCAGCAACTTCACCTCAGGCTGATAGCATCTGTGCCTGCTAATAACACGTGTTGAGGTCCAAATGATCCCCTGATGAAAAGTAAACATTTATTGCTGCTGCCTGCTGCTGCAGGTGCGCGCCATGCTAAGCTGCCCCTCCAAGTACGCGCCCAGCAAGACGCTGGCACCCCTGGACTTCAACACCTTCGGCTTCGCGCCACAGGTTGGTCTTGACTCGCATGTTATGTTTGACCAGGTTTACCAGGTTTGACTGCTGCTAGTATTGACTGATTGTCATCAATTCTCAGCCGCACGCACTGCAACTGGCCTGGCGCCCCTGGACTTCAGCTTTGCGCCTCAGATGGGTATTCCATGCCATATTTGGCCATGCTTGCCCACCTTCTTCACCAAATAGGCCACGCTCCGCTGCATGCTCTGCTCAAGCATTTCTGCTCAAGCATTTCTGCTGACGTTCTGCTGTGAACTTTGCAATTCTGCAGGTGCTGACTGACCTGGGCATCACCCCAGATGCTATGCCCCTGGCACTCATCACCTCCAACGAGCACGAGTCGGTGAGTTTAAATGAGTGGGCTTTGTGATCTGGTGTTCTGTTCGTGCTCCAAATGCCACCTTGATCCAGCTTACACTTTCCTGTAGTCATCGCTTTACAACACCCTCAGCAGCCCAACTACATACGTCAGGTTGCAAGCTGCTTCACACCATGTAGTGCAGTTGGGCAGCAAAGCTCCACACAACAGTAGCGCTGGGCTAGCGCATGGGGCTAGGTTCAATTCTGCAAGTGTCTTGAACACGTTGTGCACAAATGATTGACTGCTTTTGCGCTGCTGCCTGATTGCCGTTTGCCTTGTGCTGCTTCAGCTGCGCGACTCTGCACTGGCAGCAGAGCTGGGCCTGGACCAGCCAGAGGTGCAGCAGCCAGTGCGCAACTACAGGTGAGATTCAAACCACGTTATATTGTTACTTTGCACGGTTTAAAGTACAGTGACAGCTCACCTGCTTGCAAGCATCCCCGTCTGCCGTCCAAGTTGCACTGTCAAAAGCTCTTGCCCAGCGTATGTTACTGCTGTGCCATCCATCCCTGGACCCTGAACCCTGAACCCTGCCTGCGCTTTTGCGCTCCCTAAACCCTGCAGGTGGGGCGCGGCTTATGCCCTGAACCGCGAGCACAGCGACCTGCTGACGCTGAAGCGCCTGCTGCTGGGTGACAAGGTGGACAGCCTGTACGCCATGCTGGACGAGTCCTACAACAGGTGCGCGTCTTTTTATTTTTACGCACTAGATGTGAGTAGCTTCAGTGAAGATTCAAATGAGACTTTGGACAGCCTGTACGTCATGCTGGACAAGTCCTACAACAGGTGGGTGCCTTTGAATCTGTACTTGATGCACTAGATTCAGAACAAATTGCATTCAGTCCTATGCATAGCCAGCTGGTCCATTGATGGTTGTAACAAGACCACTTAACATTGACCGTGCTGCTGCTGCTGCTGCTGCTGCTGCTGCTGCTGCTGCTGCTGCTGCTGCTGCTGCTGCTGCTGCTGCTGCTGCTGCTGCTGCTGCTGCTGCTGCTGCTGCTGGTTGCAGGTACCTCAACTTCTGCCAGCAGTACGAGGCCAACGGCAAGCAGCTGCCCCTGATCGTGCAGGTGAGCAGTGTCTCTTGTGCAAAGCATTGCATTGATCTGAACTAGATTTAATCGACTTTAAAGTGCATGACTCTGCATTGTATTGTGTGTTTGGCAACATCAACAAGGCTTAGGCAGCACAAGGGTCGCACCTGCGTTGTTCCTGCAAATGTTTGCGCCAGAAAGCATCTTCCACACATCACCGGAAGCCATGCATGCTGGAGTTGATGAGAGTTGCGCCAATGACCAGTTTGACCGGACGTTGACTGAACCATGTGTTATGTTTGACCGCCGCAGAACGCTGCTGCCATGTGCACACCCTACCTGGAGTACGATGACTACTCCAACGCCAAGACAGCACTGGACTCCGCACAGCAGGTGGGCTCCTGCTTAGTTATTCTCCTGCAAGCTTTCCTGCAAGGTTTCCTGCAACGTGCGTCAAGTTTATTCTCCTGCAAGCAGCAAGGTATCTTCAGCAGGCCTCCTGCAATCACAAATGCACACACCTGGATGCCAGCTGCAACAAAGGCTCCAGTGGTTTAACGTTGCTGCATTTCCCACGGACGTCAGGATGCTAACAAAATGCTCCTGCTGCTGCTGCTGCTGCTGCTGCTGCTGCCGCATCAGGCCATGTCCACGCTGATGGCCGAGAACAAGGCACTCATGGAGCGCATCAACGTGCTGGAGCGCTCCGGCAACATGGTGGGTTTCACAGGGTTTGTTTGTTGAAGAATTGCAGCTTTTCACTGACACGTGCGGTGTATGGATGTGCACCTATGGTAGCTGAAAGCACCTATATCCACGCCCGTTGCCTTTGCACATGAGCAGTGCAAGCGCAGATGAGCTGCAACAGCCTAGCACATACTGCAGGTTCTCCTTTTAGTCTCAGTAATCACGCCCCATCTGCTTGCTGCTGCTGCTGCTGCTGCTGTTTCTGCTGCTGCAGTCCCGCTACTAAGCAGTGGGCAGGGGCAGCTGCTCTGCAGCAGCCATCATGGGCAACTTGCCCTGGAGGACAATTTGAAGGCTGCCAAGAGGCGCAGGTTCGAGTCCCGCTTACAGCAAAGGTGATTTTTATTGATTGTCAGGTGATGGCGAGGAGGCGTGAAGTGAGATGGCATCAGTGTGGCTGCAAAGACATGAAAATGCCAGCTCATTGAGAAGGAAAGAAGGCGGGTTCTGGTTGCAGGAAGTTGCTATTTGTACAGCGGTGAGCCCCGAGCCTGAAAGAGGGCTGCAGGAGATTGATGTGTGTTCTTTAAGGCTTCAAATGATATATATAGGATTCACAACGCCCAATTCTGTTCACGTCAGCACTGCCAGTGGCGACGGTGCGGCATGTGTGGCCGGAGCAGCAGTGATTTGCTGTGTTGACCAAAGTTTGACTGGAGTTGACCGCAGTTTGACCGGGGAGAGTTTGCGGCGTGGTCGGTCAACGTGTGCTGGGTGGCGAGTCAGGTTTAGCACTAGTAGGTTTTATATTAAACCTAAAAAGGTTAGGAGCACCAGCTCCAGTAAGGCTGCAACAGCCTTGTTGTGAGCAAAATATGCATTGCATGGCTTGGATGCGCAGCCAATGGCGCTGCTGCTTTTCAGAGTGATGGCTTGGCAGTATGTACAGGTCTTATATAAAGAAAATGGAGCTTATAAGCGTGTACGTATGGGCTTATTTAGGGGTTTGCTCCTGGCAGGTGGGGCGCACTGGGCTGGCAGGGCAGGGTGGGTTTTACATGTGTGTGTATGTGTGTTCAGCTCTTGCTGTTCAGAGCAATGAGCAGATGACGCATGGTGTGTATGGCCATCACAACCCCTGGTGGTGGTTTGGAAATGTAGTGCAGTGTGGCGCACATTGGCAACATGATTACCTGCCATGTGCTGCGCTTCTTTGCAGGAACTGTTATGTGGGTGGTTAACAGCTGCTCGCAGGAACCTCTGAGTCTGTATGTGTGGCACACTGACGTCCTAGGCACTGCAGCTGCAGCTAGCAGCAAGCTAGCAGTGCTCGTGGCCAGTGTTGCAGCTGGTGTGCAGCTGGTAGCATCCTACTGCTCAGCACAGCACGCTCTCTGCGTTGGTTCTTGTCGACTGCCCAACAAAATAGACCATACTCAACGTGTCTGTCCCGGCGTACTTGTGTGTGTGTTTTGTGTTGACTTGCTCGATGCTTGCATGTTTGAGATGTGTGAGAGTCATTGTTATAACGTGTCATAACATATGCTATAGCTGTGAATGTGCCGTTCATGTCGAGAGGCGTGCACAGACGCCAGACATTTGCAGGTATCTCGCGTCACTGGCAGTGTATTCTGCAAGTTGATTGCATATTATGGAGACGTCAGCGGTCACGTGATTGCGCAACCCAGGACGGCAGGGTTGGTATATACTGTTTAGTTTGACGAGCTGTCCTTAAGCTTGCATGAGCAGCAGAACTGGCGTCTACTGGCATCACAGCATAATTGCGGTGCATGCGCGTATAAAGCCTACAGCCGCTGCCATTTGATGAACTTGAGCAGTGGCACAAAGCTCACAGCGTATGCTTCAGCTGTTGGCTTTTCTCCCTCCATTCCGCTTCACCATACCCTATCCCAATGCACAACCAATGAGGCCATTGGGAGGATTATCTGTGTGGCAGGTATGTCGCCGCGTGGCAACACATGGCGGCATCTGTGCACAGACGATTTCACTCCGCTTTGTGTCGGCTGCCGTTGTGGGCGTGTGCAGCAGCAGTAGGCCCTGTGTGCATGGCCCCTCCGCCTCTCCCTGTTATTTTGTTGTTTTCAAGGCAGCAGCCGGCACTGCAGCGAGTGCCGCATGATACACATTGTAAGACCAGCTGCAACTTGGGGCTGTGTGCCACACAGTGGTCGTTCCTGGCATCAGCAGGAGACTTCAATCGGCACCCCACACCAATCAATGGATGCCTCAAACAACATTCACAGCTGTCTGCATGGGTATGCAGGTCAGTGCAGGTTCGCCATCAACATGCAACGGCTGCAGAATCTGTGGCACATCGCGCTCCTCCAGGTCCCTCTTTGCTTGACATGTGCAGCTATGCATCCAATGTAGTCCTCAGGACTTGAGTCCGAGCTCGGTGGGTGTCTAAATACACAAGAAGCCTCCACAAGCGATGCCCCAAGGCACTGCATAGGAATGCAACGCAGTATGCTGCCGGATTTCAGTGCCTGCATCATGCTGCTTCATGATGAAGAGCGCTAGCTAGCTATAGCCCACTCGGATCACCAGGAGACGGGAGTCCCGTCTCCTGGTGCAGCATTGCATTAAAGGCACGCAAATGTGCATATACTGTACGACGTCGTCCCTGATACAACACCAGTTTGAGTGCAGCTCTATGAACTGCTGCACGCTGCAGACAGCCATCCATCGACAGCATGTGTATGTAAACCCAAATTAACCCTTTGCTTATGCTAGCGAAATCTGAAACACATGTCTTGCAGCGCGTGCCGGCAATGAGGAGCAACTCGTCAACACTGCAGCTCCGAGCTGCATGTAGAGTCTACATTGATGATCAGCCCTATCAGTTGCTGTGTGGCGGTTGCTGCTCAAGCCTCGTGAGACCTGACAAAAGCACGTACATTTACTGCAGAAACAAACATATTAGTATTGTGTGGCAAGCGTCTCTTTCTCCGGGGCATCCTGCCCAGGACAGGTGCGCGCGCGCCAGTCACGGCACAACAAGATACTTCCGACCATACCTGCTAGGAAGAACAGATATCATTACATGTGAAGTCATGAAATGTTTTTACTTAGTTTTGTGCTGACTTCAAAGTTCTGGTCACCGGAGGTCCCCTTGGACTGTGACAGGTTGACACAACTGTGGCGCCCCGACCTCATCCCCTACCAACACCTGTCAGGGCTTCCACTGTAAGCACTGCTAATAGTGCTACGTATGTTCCTATCAGTCGCATACTCGTCAAGTCGCAGCTGCTGCTCACTGATAGAAGTGCAGCGCTCTTGGAGAGACTAGCCAACAGTAGCCAATCCGTTATATTTGACTTGATTACACAGGAAATATCAGCCAATCGTTGTAGTGAGTAACCCGAGAAGCTGCTGGCACGCCAACCACTAGCAACGTCAGGCCTGTCGCATCCTGGCCAACGACGTGAATCAGAACATCCAAAAACGATGTTTACATAATAACAATTGACCACGTAAATCGCTTTGCGACGACGGTTCAACTGGTGTCACTCCTCTGCTGCTTGTTCGTCACTTGCAGGAACCTGCTGCTAATTGCTGCAGCAATGGTGGCATGCCGATGCTCTGCAGCCCCTGCAGTCAAACAGCAGCACATGCAACGGCTGAAGATGCCGCTGCTGCTGCTGGTCCTTCAGCTGTTCCATGCTGCAACAGGGCCAGCAGCAGCAGCAGCAGCAGCAGCAGCAGCAGCAGCAGCAGCAGCTCCAGCAGTGGAGGTTAGGCTGGTGTTTGATGGTGAGCATTAGCTGATGTTACGGGGTTTGAAGCCGAGCATTTGCCTTCAATAGGGAGGTTTTGCTGCACTTGTTGATTGTCACAGGTGAACGTTGTAGCACTAATGTTTGCATCAGGGCCAGTCAGGTTGAGCATGTTATGTGCTAGCAGAGGTTGCTGAGCGATGCTTGCAGGACCTTTGCATGCTGTCAATGCACTGCGTGTCCCACATTGGGCTGCTGGCTCGGCACCCGTATATGTCCGTATCAAGAACCCTGAAGCGACATAGCTGTTGAATCTGCTGACTGTTCTACTGCTGTCCTGCAGGCCTTGGTCAAACCATCTTTGACTCAAAGTATGCAAACGAGACCCTGGCAGCATTGGCAGCATCAGCTGGCGTGCCAGAGTACTTCATAACAAGGGTTGACCAACCAACGACTGCCCCAGTAGCAACTGCAGCAGTGCCAGCAACGCTGCCAGCACAAAAAGCAGCAGCAGCAGCAGCAGCAGCAAAGCCTGCAGCTGCACCAGGAAACATGTCTGCAGCAGTAAACCGCAGCGCTGCGACGAGTGCCAGCAACAGCACCAGCAGCAACAGTAGCAGCAGCAGCCATTCTCCTACCAAGGCGGCGACTGTGACTGAAGCTGCCCCTGCAAGTGCAGCAACCAAACCTGTTTCTGCTGCAGCTGCTGCTGCCAGTGCTGCTGCAGCTGGGGCTGCCAAGTCTCTTCGAAGTGCCAGCACCAGCAACGTAACAACCAGTGGCTCTCGTAAGCTCCTCAGCAGCAGCAGCAGCAGCAGCAGCAGCAGGGCGCGCATGCTGGCAGCAGCAGCAGCAGGGTCAGCAGCTGCTCTGCAAGCTCAGGCTGTGTACTCCATTCAAACTTCCAGCGAAGAATGGGCTTCAGCAGCTGCCATAACTGACAAGCTCAAGGCAGCAGCAGAGCCGCCTGGCTACGTGTTTTATTCAAACCTGCAGGTGAGCTGTTTGGCCTCAGTTTGACTTGTTTGACCAAGTTTGACCGTGTTGGACTGTGGGACAGCTGCAAGCTGCTGGAGACGCCAAGGCTGCAAGGGTCGGCAGAGCCACGTGGTTGTGTCGGTTGTTCAAAGCTGCTGCCCAGGATGTTTGACTTGCGTTGACCAGGTTTGACTCAGCCGCGGTTTGTGATGCATGTATCTTCACAGTGCTCTTTGCCTCAACAGCAGTCAGCATTGCTGCATGTGCACAACATCCACAGCCCTACCCAATGCATTGCTGCTGCCTCAATGCTGCGACTCTGTCCCTCGAGCCTGTGTGCACACGCTGCTATTTATAAAACCAAAAAATATACAATTAAACCACAGCGTCGATGTGGACTGTTAGCTGTTTGCTGTGCGCCTGCCTTGCTCACGCCATCGCCATGTGTTCCTTTTCTTTTCTGTTCTTTCCCTGCAGAGGCGCGGTGTGCCGTACGAGCCTACTGTGTTTGTGGACAACACTTTGCTGCTTCAAGGCAGTCCTGCGCTATCAGCCCGCAGCACAGCCCTAAACCCAACAACCCCAGCCGACGCCACATCAGCACACCTCAAAACCCAGGGTCCAGAAAGTAACAATAACATGATCGGGCCGCTGCCGCGGTGGATCTTTATCCCGATCGTTATCTTGGCGTCACTGCTGGCGCTGCTGGCACTCGTAGGGTTTGGGGTGCTGATGTGGCGCGGTGCAAGGGCGTTCAAAATGTGTTATAACGAAGAGGTCAAGGGCCGCGGTCAGCAGCAGCAGCAGCAGCAGCAGGGGCAGTTCATTGTTGGTGGTGGCAGTGGAGCAGCAGCAGCAGCAGATGGGCTAATTGAGCAGCCTGGTGGAGGTTACCTTCCAACCCAAGGGTAAGAGCGTTGATATGTTACAAACTATTAATCACATGTTACTGTTATTTTGTATGAAAACTGAGCCGAGACATGTCTTTTTTTATTCCAAGCCACACAGGGCCCTGAAGAAGCTGAGTGCCACCTTCCCCAACAACAACAGCCAACTCTGCTTATTTCTCTGCATGTTCTTTTCCTTCTCTGCATGCTTTCCTTGTGTGCCTTTGTCATGCAGGGCCCTGGAGAAGCTGAATGCAACATTCCCCAACAAAACCAGCTCCCTCCCACGCGGCCCAGACTCCGTTGCATCCCACGCCACACAGCACACAGCCGCAACCGCCACCACTGTTATAACAGTTGCCACGACAGCACGCAGCACAGCAGGACTGCTGCCCCGCAATGCCAAACAGAACAGCAGCAGCAGCGCCCACAACCCCACGGAAGCCATGGCTGATTACTACAGGCCTTTTGCACAGCAGGGAAAGCCAGTGCCCATCCTGCCACACAGCCGCATTGTGAAGCCCGGAAAGGCAGCGATCAAGGTGCCTGCAGTGGCAGCAGCAGCAGCTAATGATGCAGCACCCAGGACAGCAGCAGCAGCAGGTGTAAAGCTGTCCTCCAAGGCTGCGGCGAAGGTGGCAAATGGTGCAGCAGGGTCAGACACTGCAGCAGCAAGCAGGGACCAGCAGCAATAAGCCGGCACAGCAGGGCAAGCCGGTTCCTATCCTGCCACACAGCCACATTGTGAAGCCTGGAAAGGCGGCAATCAAGGTGCCTGCAGTGGCAGCAGCAGCAGCAGCCAACGAGACTCCTGCACCTGCCGTGGCAGCAGGTGATGCAGCGCCACGGACAGCAGCAGCAACAGCGGCAGCAGCAGGTGTAAAGCTGTCCTCCAAGGCTACGGCAAAGGTTGCAAATGGTGCAGGCGGGTCAGACACTGCAGCTGCACGCAGGGACCAGCAGCTGTAAGCCAGGGCACAGCAGGGCAAGCCAGTGCCCATCCTGCCACACAGCCGCATTGTGAAGCCCGGCAAGGCAGCAATCAAGGTGCAGCGGCAGCAGCAGCAGCTAATGATGCAGCACCCAGGACAGCAGCGGCAGCAGCAACAGTGGCAGCAGCAGGTGTCAAACTGTCCTCCAAGGATGCGGCGAAGGTTGCAAATGGTGCAGCAGGGTCAGACACTGCAGCTGCAGGCAGGGACCAGCACTGAGCCCAGCAGCAGCTGCAGAGCTACGCCAGCAGCTGTTGCAGCGTTGCTTCTGCTGCTGCTGCGTTCATCTGTGCGCTTGCATAACGGCAATTTGGTTGCATGGTTGGCTGCTACACTGGCAATTGTTTGATTGCGCTGTGTTGTTTGGTGGGGCTGCAATGGACGTATGGCCACCTCAGAGGTGTTCCTGTGCTGGCAGCAGCAGCACCAGCTGGTGTGAGTTGACTTGGTCAAAGGTTGACCAAGTTTGACCAAGTTTGACTTTAGGCAGGGTCAGGCTGCTGACGCTGTGTTGACTGAGGGCAGCTGCAGAGCCACCTCACAGTGCCATACATGTAAATGGCATACATGAAATGTGCACCACCTGCTGGTGCTAGCAGCTCAATGCAGGCAATTCATATATGCCCTAAGTTCTTTATGGCATATATGACACATCTGCCATAAATATATATGGCATATATTAGGTGTGCATCAGCTGCTGGTGCTAGCAGTTGAATGCAGGCAGCAGCCAGCAGCCAGCAGCTGTTGCCATGCCCTGCCGCAAAACATACTTGGATTAACAAACGTATCAGCCACAGTGATGGATAGCTGAGAAAGTTTGGCCCTCGATGGCGTGGTGGCCTGCAAGCATTGTGGGCAGATGGCTGTGCCAGCTGAGTCTTGCAGGCAGCGGGTTTTGAGATGAGCGGTGCATGTCATCAAGGGATCTACTGCTGCCTTATTGTTTGACCGCATTGACATTGCGGGGCAGATCGTTACAGACATGTCATGTAACATGTCACATGGCATGTTACATGACATGTCAGTGACAGTGCGGCCTGAAGTGTTACGTGCACGTGGCTGCGGGTGGAAGTGTTGGCACTGTCAGTATTAAGCATCACACAACAAGCACATATCTGAAGTGTTTGACCAATGTATGCTTTGTCAGCAGCAGAGAGGCATAACAAGCAAACATTTGCTGTTTGTTATGCACAGTGGACGGGCCTGCTTGGTCCTTACAGTCTTGCCAGCTTGTTGGTCAAACAGGTTCTGTTGCTGTTCTGAATATAGCAGATCTGTTTCTGTTCTGAACATAACACCACACATGCAGCAGTCATTCAACTGGCCTGCACTTTGGTTGTTGTCGAGTAGCCTGCAAAACACAGGGATACGTGCTGTGTGTGTGTGTGTGGATTGGGGGGGGGGGACCTGATTTGATCTGGGCTGTGGGCCTGATGCGGTGCGAACAGATCTTATACAGATCTGTTTGGGTCAAGGCGTGCTGGGGCAGCTGTTCTGCAGCATCATAGGTGCCATGCCATGCAGGCCAAAACGTTCTCCTGCAAGCGTTTGCCTGCAAATTTGTGGTGTTTGTTGATGTCGGCAGAGCACTGCGACTGCAGTTTGTGCAGGCACTGTCACACATGCAGCTGCGCCTTCCTGCAAGCCTGAAGCTGATGAAAGCGCTGAACGGGTTTCCTGCAAGGGTCTCCTGCAAGCGTTTCCTGCTGGGGGCATGGGCATGCCCTGCCTGGAGTTGCGTGATCAGCACGGCACCTGGCTTCCATACGTGCCAGCAGTGCTTAGCTGGACATGCAACACCAGGCAGGACCTGCCCATGCACCCTGCAGGAAAAGCTTGCAGGAAACCCTTGCAGCGTTTCGCTTGATCATCACAGACCAGCAGTGCTGTGCTGGACATGCACGTGGCTTGAACTGCGCCCTCTCCCAACAGTGGCTGCAGTTTCGCAGCACCCATATTAGGTGGCGCAGGGTTCTGTTGGGTGGTCAGATTGCAGCAGTGTTTGACAAACATGGCAGCTGCCATACGTTTCTTGGAATGGTGGCAATGGGCCGTAACTCCCAGCCACTGCTTTGAGTTTGAGTGTTATGTCTATTGCTGTGCCGCTTGTTGCAATGGCACCGCACTGCTGTGTGTTATGAACGTTGACTGTGATGAACGTTGACTAGTATGGTTCACACAATATGGTAGTGGCCAGGTTGTGCTAGGCCGGCAGGTTGCCAACCACGTGATTTACAAAGTGCACATTTGTGTGTGAGCCCACATCAGCAGCAGCAGCTGTAGTTTGTGGTTGAGCGCCGATTTGGTCTACCTGCATTTGTACCACACCCTTGCATGCAAGGCATGGTACCTGCAGCTGGCGGTACTACTAGACATGGCTCTGTTTTGGGGGAGTACACTGCGCACGCATGTCACCAGACTGCATGCGCATGGGAAACAACGCATGTTGACTGCTGTGCAAGACTTGCAGCTGATGCGTTCGCACCGTGGATACAGGCAGCTTGCAGGCGTGTGCAGCAGTGTGGGTGGGGGACCGGGAGATACTGTCGCTGTATGAAGCTTTGCTGTTTGGGTTGAAGTATGTCAGGCGGGCTGGGGAGGGGGTGCCATGTCCATGTCGTACACATCACGGCGTTGACTGCTGTCGGTCATGCAAGATTGATCGCATGTTTGCAGGTTGCATGCATGCCTCGTATGAGCCGTGTGAGGCAGGGTTTTGCTGAATAGGGTGCAAGGGCCTTGGCAACGGGTGGGACCCCTACGGTGTCTAAGAGGCAGTGGTACGTACGTAGGGCTCTGGCATTCAGGTTTGCCTGATTGCTGTGTATGATTAGCCAACAAGATCGGCAACTTTCTTTATAAGATATAGCGCCACCCGGCAACAGAAAAGGCTCATGTCTCTGAGGCCTGCATAACAAACAAACCTCTGCACGCCACCTTGTGTAATATGACAGTTCTAGGCATGGTATATGCACAACCCGTTCACCTGCAAGCAATGCTGCTTGTAATGGATGCAACCGGCAACTTTCTTTTTTAGCTGATCCAGAAGCCCCCCTGCCCAAAGGCTCCTGGCGCTCCTAGTGGGCTGTCCACGCAGGCACGGCTGTCCAGCATCAAAACATCATGTGTGCCATGCACCTTGAGGTGCCTGACTGTGGTCTGGATGACACATCTTTCAGCAACGTGTGGGAGGTATTATCAGCCAGTAAGTGTGAAGACCAAAATGTTACACGCTCAAGTGCACTGCAAAACAGACGTCAAACCAACGCCTCATTTCAAAGCAAATGACAACCAAATCTAAAGTGCGTCACAGTGCCAAGAGATGACCCCCTTTCCCAACTGTCTGATCCAAAAGTGTGCAGAAAAAAGGTGTGCACTCAACACTGGTTTGAAACCCCGCACAAGTGTGGCTATCATAAGCATGCACTGCATCACAACCAATGCACAGTGGTGCTGGCGGTGCTGTTGACAAGCAACAGGCAGCAACATGGCAATGCGTCACCACTTGTGTTTGTAGCTCGACATCACAAGGGGCATCATCATTGCTGCCGTGGTGCGCACTGAGCCAACACAGCAAATGGATAGTGCGGGCAGACTGAGCATGTGACGCACTGCACGTGCCCAATGCACAAGGATACTACTTGTCACTACTGTTACGTAACGCATGCGTACATGCTTCGCTGCTCACATTTGCCTGCATCAATATCCATGGAAGACGTCCTTTCACTTCAAAGTGCTATCTGCTGAACTCAAGTGTGTTTAATATGTATCCAAGTGTCCGGGCCCCTTTCTACAATGGGACGGTGGCACCTGTCTGCAACACAACATCAACGACCAACACCTTCCTTGCATTCCTAATCACGGCATAATCGTCCTCAGATCAGTTTCGGACAAGCAAACACCACACAAACATTGGACACATCGTTCCAATGTTTCGGACCCGATATGCAATGGGGAACAAGCAGGCGGTCCGGGCACTGCGCCTACAACCTGTGCACTGCCATATGCATACACTCAGAGGTACTGACACCAACCGTGGTGCGACATACACTGGGCCGCTGTGTCAGCCTGGCTGGAAAGCCAAGCGAACCCACCTTTTGCATAAAAACCTAAACACAATCCGCGCTACCAATCCATGGTTGTTTGGACGCACTACATGAGCTCCATGCAAGTGCAGAACACATCCAATGGATCGAACAGTTTGCCAAGTGGTACCACCTGCAGCATCACGCCTGAACACCCTTATCCTGCAAGCTCAAACTCCCACGGGGCATGCGGCACTGTCAGCACAACATAGACTGTCCATCATAGACTGTCCATCTTTACAACAACTGAGAGCGCTGCCCCACATGCGGATCCCACGGTAGAGCCACACTTCTCCAACTACGCTGGCTAGTGAACATATGTCCGCCCAATCAGGTTGGCACCTGGGCACCACAGATACACCTCACACGGCAAGAGGTCACCGAGCGCACGCGTGGTTGCACTGCATGCCTTACAGATGCGCATGGTGTGCTGCTCTGACGCATGGCAGTGCCGCACCAACTGCCGGAAGAGAGCAACCCAGCCAAGACACGCCCTTAGAAACGAAAGGCAGAAGACAGGCATCCCAAGCTAGATCCGAGAGTTGAGGACGGCTCCAGCTGGCGCTGTGGGCGCAGCTGGCGCTGTGGGGCGCGGCCGGCACTGTGGGGCGCGGCTGGCGCTGTGGGCGCGGCTGAGTGCAGCATTGACTATTTGTGAAGCTTGCACAGAGCAAGCAATGAGCACACCAGACCCTCACACACACACACACTCCCTCATGACATGTATGCGGTTCAATTGCAACCATAAAACCCCTCACGTCCACAACACAAACTTCAGCGTGCCCTAAGTGCAAATTGCACTTGGGAAGCTGAATTACCATCGCACACAGAACGCTGAGGCACACATGTGACAGTTGAAGCAACCACCTGCACATGCAACACAATCTGCTGCACGTTCACAACACACTCTTCCACCTCCGCACACTGCTGCCGTACAAATCCACAATCATGCCACGTGCCTTCAGAGTGCATGCAACGTACTGGGGTCCAGCACCATGCCTTTGCCAGCGGTCGAGTTGATGGCAGAAAGTGCTTCAGCCGCAACACCGCTGGTAGCAACTATTGCATGGCCACGTTTCAGAGAGGAGCGGTTGTGGCATATATGACAACACGATTAGCATGCAAGCTGTAGTCTTAGGCTTTGAATTCATTAGTACTGGTATCAAATGTGAGTGCAAGAGGAAAAGGGGGTCACAATGTTTGTGATGCGTCTGTACACACATAAACGTGTCCAGGGCCTGGAGGCGGCAACCAAGCTACTACGAGGGACATGTGCTTGCTTCAACAGCATTGTGCATGCCAACGCGCTCCTGCAACCTACTATTGCGCAGCCATGCACATCGACAACGTAGAAACACACAATATCCACCAAAGTCACCTATGGGCAGCACAGCGCATGCCACGGTGGAACAATGTCGTATGGCGTTCAATGCCGTTCAGGCTACGGGTGTGCTTGCCATACACAATACAAGTGGCTATAGCTGCTTGGCCCAAGATGTGCAGTGCGCATGTGCATCCAAGCCACCTACATTCAGTTGTGCTGCCTCCTGGTGTCCCACACCCAACACAACTGTGAAAGGAGTAGACACGAGTCGGTTTGTGGTGTGATGTGTTGCACCCAAAAGCCTCCGTCCTTGTTTTACACGCGTGCAACCACCCACCACCACACGTCATGAGCGCGTTATCCCAGCCGTGTGATGCCAACACTAGAGACACCACGCGCACATGCACAACCCTTCGCATCGACATGTATCAACCCCGTCCCTGGCAATACATAATACCCCACGCCAACGGCACACACCCAACACATGGCACTCAACAAGCACAACTGCCAACTAGCAGCCATGCCGACCAAACCGTACCGCTCAGACGCCGCCGCCTTGCTGCCCGAACTCGCCTTGCTGAGCGTATTCGCCGCTCACGCGCAGCGCGCTGCGCACCCCCATCATGCGTAACCCTTCCTCGTCCTCCTCGCTGCCGGCTGCCGCAGCCGCAGCAAGGCTGCTCGCTGGGGTGGCCTCCCCCTCGCGGCCCGAGCGCGCCACGCCGATCGGCGCCGACCCAAAGTGGCTGGGCAGCACTGGCCCGGTGGGATGCATGCCGACCACGCGGCCCGGCGCGGCTACTTTCCCGTGCACGGGCTGCTCGTCCGCAGCCACGTAGCCTCGGGAGCCGTCCGCGTTTTCAAACTCCGCGCTCGCGCTGCGCTGCAGCGCGCCGGGGTCGGGGCTCGAGGGCCTCATGCTTGAGGAGGTCCCCTTCCTGCTCCCGCTCGTGAACTGCCCGGATGATGTGCCCGTCGCGCCATAGGAGGCCGCGGCGCTTTGTGTGACCATGAACGCGCTGCCCCCGCCGCGCGCCTCAGCGCCTGACGGCGCGTCGTACGCGTCTGTCGGCAGCATGTGGCTGGGGCGGTTGCCTAGCGTGGCCATGTGCATCGGCTGGCTGCTGCTGCTGCTGCTTTGGTTGTTGGGGTCGCCGTGCAGGTGCAGCGAGTTGCCGCGGTGCACGCGCCCCTCACCTGCTTTGGCAAGCGCTGCATTAGCTGCTGCTGCCATGTTGTCTAGCTGCCCGCTGCCCATCATCAACAGCATCCGCTCGCGATCTGACATCGAATGCTCGCCCGCCCCCTGGTGCTCAAAAGGGGACCCGGGCGCGTTGTTGTCTGCCTCCGGCTGGCCCAAGACCATGCCTGCCGCGGCTGCGGGCCCGTCTGCCTGCAGCTGCTCGATCTGCGACTGCGAGAGGAACATGGACGAGCCGCTGGGGCCGTGCTGCGAGTTGCCGGTGTGCCATGAAGAATCCTGCTGGAAGCGGTGCGCCTGCGGGAGCATGCAACAACACAATTGCAGCGATTGTAAGAAGTTTGACCTGCGGCAAGCACCATTATGCACCTCGACGTAGCATGGGCCGTTGCCGCACTGCGGACATGACGCAACATTGCTTAGCGCACCACACTATACGTTGCAATCTGTAGCATGTGCACAGAGCACAACAAGCACCTCAACAAGCACCTCAACAAGCGCCTCAAAGAGAGAATAGTAACATGTGCCCAATGCATAAAGCATGAGCCACGAAATGGTGAACCACACCATGGCAAACCACAGGAACTCACGTGGCCGCCGTGCACTGTGTAGTCGCCCCTGCGTTTGGGTGGCGGTGACGGCCGACGCGCTGCGGGCACCGACACGCGCGCTAGCTGCTTCCCATGTAGCGGGTACGTCTGGTAGCAGTCCACGTCAGCAAGGAATGACAGCCCTGCAGCGGCGGAGACACATACCAAGTGTGATGACGTGACAGGACGCGGCCAGAAACCACTGCCGATAAATGCTGGCATACCGAAGGTGCTAAACTTGCCCAACGTAGATGTGTGTTGCTGCTCAGGCTGAAGCAACCCAGGGGCAGAGGATGTCTGCAGCGCTCATCTTGCAACTTCGCCTGATCATGTTTGATGCTCGGATGGTGCTGAACCTCACCAGCACGACAAAGCAACTTGTTGCATCGCAAGCCCAATCCTTCAACAACAGAATCACCGAACTCTTTTGCTACACACGCCATGTGCCATGCATGCGTCACGCCCGTTCACCTGCCCACGGCTGCGCTAGCGGCCCGGTTAGCGCCTCTGTATGGCCTGCGTGTACTGCTGCTCCTGTGCCTGCGTGGTAGGGCACCTCATCCTCCTGCACCGCGCTGCCCTTGAAGCACGCAAAGAGCCCGCCGCTGGACTTGCTGCTGCGGCCGCTGCTGCTGTCGCTGCGGCTGACGCCAGCGCTCTTGCCTCCCGAGCTCGCCTGCTTTGGGAAAGGCAAAACAGTGCGGGCATGCAAAATTCAGAAGATGGTGAGGTGATGAGCTTGCAAGCGATGTATATGCTGTCAATGCGCCGCCGCTTCGTTGTGAAGCATGTGCTGCAATACTGATGTACGCTGCACACACTTGGTGTGCTTCTGCTTGTCACCAAGCAACAATGTACAACACACAACAATATAACAACAAAACAACTTGTAGAAAACAGGTAATTAAACACAAGCACACAAACGCAGCTTGCAAGGGTGCATTTTTCAAAGCAACCGCAGAAAGATTGCAGGAAACGCTGCTCACCTTGAGCGTGCTTGCAGGGAACTGCTGCGGCATGATGCCTGGTGCAAGCGGCGGCAGCATGTCTAGGATGATGATGGACACGTCATCAGCCAACAACAACCACAATTGTCCTGCAGGAAACGCTGCTCACCTTGAGCAACAACAACAACCACAACAGTCTTGCAGGAGCTGCTGCTCACCTTGAGCGTGCTTGCAGGAAACTGCTGCGGCATGATGCCTGGTGCGGGTGGCGGCAGCATGTCCAGGATGATGATTGACACGTCATCAGCCATGCGCTTGTCACGCGCCACCATCTGTGCCAGGGTGCTCACTGCCTGGTGTGGCAGCTTGTGCCGCACCGACTTGGCCGCTTTGCTGCAGATGTGGAAGGGAGCACAGCAGGCAAGCATGTAGTTCAGTAATGCATGCCACCTGCGCGCTCACTGCTTGCTGCGGCAGCTTGTGCTGCACCGACTTGGCGGCTTTGCTGCAGATGTGGAAGGGAGCGCAGCAGACAAGCATGTAGTTCAGTAATGCATCAGACCTGTGCGCTCACTGCCTGGTGCAGCAGCTTGTGCCGCACCGACTTGGCGGCTTTGCTGCAAGCGCAGAAGGGAGCACAGCAGACACGCATGAGGATTCAGCAGCGCAACACACATGCGTGCTCGCAGCCTGGTGCGGCAGCTTGTGCCACCGGCTGGGCTGCTTTGCTGCAGGCGCAGAACAAGTGCATTTGCACTCTAAACCACACGACTTAACCTCATCAGGTCCCACAGCCCATCGCTTGTGCATTGCCGAACGAGCACAGCAGACGAGGCAAACAATGCAGCTGCAGCGCGCGCCACACTCTCAAATCTCCCCACGCAAACCTCTCACCTAAAGGACATCAGGTCCCACAGCCTACCGCTGGCCATGATAAGACGCAGCGCGCAATGCACTCTACACCTCAACGACTCAACCTCACCACAACCGAAATCCCCAAACCCCAACGCCCAAAACCTCACCTGAAGGACATCAGGTCCCACAGCCCGTCGCTCGCCATGATCAGCCGCAGCGCTCCGCACACTTGACCTTACCACCCAAAACCCCAACCGTCCAAAACCTCACACCCAAAACCTCACCTGAAGGACATCAGGTCCCACAGCCCATCGCTGGCCATGATCAGCCGCAGTGCGCGATGCCGTGTCAGCAGCACCTGCCGCACGTGCGGCAGCGGGATGATGAGCGGGCCGGCGTCCAGGTCGCCGATGCTCCTGCGTGGTGAAACAAAAAGCGGAAAAAAGGCGTAAAATATCATGCACAGTGTGTTCAGCAGCACCTGCCGCACGTGCGGCAGCGGGATTATGAGCGGGCCGGCGTCCAGGTCGCCGATGCTCCTGCTGCAGACAAACAAAAGCAACACAAAAAAATGGTGTTACACAGGTCGAATCTGCTGTGCTGAGCTGAAGCTGATCAGCGGCTCCACACACAATGCATGCATCCAGTCAAGCAACATCTAGGGTTTGACTCTTGCCCTAATCACAAAACCCCGCGCACCTGCTCACGGATAGCCCGCCCGGCCACATGCGCAGCGGCCCCACGCCCATGTCCTGTGTCACTTCAAGACATCTAATGCCTAGCGTTTAACACTTAGCATAGCACCAAAACCCTGCGCACCTGCTGACGCACAGCCCGCCCGGCCACATGCGCAGCGGCCCAACGCCCATCTCCTGCGGTTTAGCGGGCCCCTGCAGGTGGAACCCTAGCGGCGCCAGCTGCGCACCAGCCTGGCGCAGCCGGTTCTGCTCGTTCTTGTTCACCTGCAAAGGAAGTGACAATCATAACAAGGTAAGATGCTGCATGTGGTCACTCGCGCGGCAGTGATGCAGCCGGTTCTGCTCGTTCTTGTTCACCTGCAAGGACCATTTGAGAAAAATCACAGGAAGTTGTGCAGGGTGTGGTCACTTGTGTGCCAGCGGCGCAGCCGGTGCTGCTCGTTCTTGTTCACATGGGGGAATGCAAGGTTGAGCATGGCATGTGATCGCTTACATCTACCATGTTGAACAATTATGTCTTTTGCTGACAAACAGGCGCAAGCGAAGTTGGTGTCGTATCCTGCAAGCATATATGAACGCGTCTTGTCTGCAGTCGCACCTGGATGCGGTGGCTGTGCGTGATCTCCTGCACAGCGTCACCGCAGTCAATGACCGCATTCGAGTCCCCGGTGTTGGCCACTGTCAGCAGCCAGCCAGACATCACTGCCATGGTCAGGGTGGTGCCTGCAGCAGCAGCAGCAGCAGCAGCAGCAGCCAAGTTTATCACATGAATGTTCAGCACGTTGCGGTGCAAACCGGCACCATTTGCTTCTATAATCACCCAGCAGCACCACAGCAGTGCTGACCGCCGCTTTACAGTGTCCCAACTGCAAGTCATGTTGTAACATGTTACATCATGTGTGCTCACCTGCGTTCATTTGCACGTTTGCGTCCCCTGATTCCACCATGCGCGTCCACTCGTTGTCAAGCAGCACCGCAGCAGTGCTGACTGCTTCTTACAGTGTCCAAAAACATCCCATGTAACATGTTACAACATGTTTTAACATGTTACATCATGTGCTTACCTGCGTTGTCCTGCACGTTTGCGTCCCCTGATTCCACCATGCGCGTCCACTCGTTGTCGAGCAGCACTGCAGCAGTGCTGACAGCACGCCGCACCTTCTCCGCATACTCCACCACGTCCCTGCAGCAGCAGTCAAACGGTCAAACATGGTCAACCTTGGTCAAACTTGGTCAAAGTGCAGGTGGTGAGGTGTTCAGTCACATGCGTTCGACACAAAACGAAGGTGCGGGTTGTGTGTGAGTTGCTGCAGATATATATACGTGCATCAGCACGCCTGGTCGGAGAATTGAAATGTGTCACCTCTTTCACAAACCAGCATTTTAACAGCACGCATGTGTACGACTCCTGCATTGCGTTATCAACAGCACTGTGTGCCGGCTGCACCCCTAATTTTGATCCCTGTCCAATTGTGCTATGCTTGCAGGACTCCGTGCATGCAGCTCGAATAACAATGGCAGGCAGATGTATGCACGGACTCCTGCTATGCACGGAGTCCTGCTATGCTTGCAGGATTGCTATGCTTGCAGGATTGCTATGCTTGCAGGACTCCGTGCATGCAGCTGCCTGCTGTTGGGGTTCCTGGTGGCCGCTGTTGCTAGGCTAGGCTGTCACAACAGCGGCACCCCACAGTGTGACTGCTGCTGCTGCTGCTGCTGCTGCTGCTGCTGCTGCGCTGCTGCTGTTGTTGCAGTGCTGGCAACAGCTGGTGTCTTGTTGGGCCACAAGGCATGCAGTTCAGGCTACTGCTGCTGCTGCTGCTGCTGTTACTGCTGCATAACGTCCTCTTCCCGCTTGCAACAAAACACCAGCTCTGTTGCTGCTGCACTCCGTCCTGCCAGCCAACTGCGCTGCTGCTGCTGCTGTGTCCTGCCTGTCAGCTAGCCAGCTGCGGTTCGTGTCACATACCAATGCGCTGCATCATGCCAGCTGCCGACGAATCGTGCGCTTCACAACCCTGCTGCCGCTGCCTCACATGCAGCAGCAGGCAGCAGTTTGCGCAGTCCTGCAAACACTGCCCTGCTTGAAGCGCCACACGCATGCCTTGCCAGCCACACCCCACTGCTTGAAACTACCGACATATCAGCATCATAACTGTTACTACAAATGATATTGAATAAAACAGCACAACAACAGCAGCAGCAGCAGCAGCAGCAGCTCACTGTGTGCGCCTCCAGTCAGGCAGTCCTGCAGGCAGCAGCTGCGCCAGCAGGCCTGGCATGTTTTCCACGCAGTGGTTTGCTGCTCCTGCGCCCTGGTGGCCATCGCACACAATAAATATGCTGTGCACGTTCCCGGGGCTGGCTTCCACGCGGCGAACGTAGATGACGTCCTGCAAGCAAGCAAGGGCAGCAGTAGCAGGGGGTGCTGCTAAGCACGGGTGCGACTAGTTCAGCAGCAGCTGGCTTGGGGTTCGGTGCAGCTCATAGCAGATTCAAAGCAAGCAAATGCGTGAAAATACTGCGCGCGGACGAAGATAAGTCCTGGGGCGTGTTCGCCTGGTGCAGGAAGGAGGGCCCACGTGCCCGCCTGTGCTGCAGCTACCCACCTCCGATTTGAGCGCCTTCTGCTCATTGGCGTGCACTAAGATGGGCAAGTCTTCGAAAGGCGAGGTCTGCTGGTGCTGAGCATAGCCAGCATTCTGCTCGCCAATCACTTGCAGGGGCTGCCGAGCAGCTGCCGGTGCAGGCGCCTGAACAACTGCCATCAAATCGGGCCACTCCGACTGCTACAGGATCGGGCGCCCGCTGCACGCTAGTGGGCGCCTCTGCCCAAGTGTGGACAACCCTCGAGCAAGCTTCGCAGAGTTTCAGGAGTCGAGTATTGGTCAAATATCCAGCAAAAAACAGCTTGAAAGGATGTGAATCACTTGATGTGTATTGCTGAGGGGCAAGTCCCAGGTGAAGGTCTGGCAATGTTGCTGCAGCCTGCAGACCGAAAAGAACAGACACCAAGTTCCTTCACAAGCTCAACAGTACCAGCATGAAACACTTCCTGGAAAATTGGTGATGCACGGCAAACAACCCCAGTTGGCCCTGTGGTGTTAAGCGCGACGACCCGTGGAGTGCACGACTAGAAGCTTTGCTCGCGTTGTTCGTCTCAGGTTTGTGAGAAACGCGATTCTGGTTCAGCCCAGCCTGTTGGTGTCCTTGCGGCTGCTGTCATGGGCGTAACCTTCACGAACGTCGATCACATGACGCATGTGCGCAGCACTCAGCATTGGGTCATAACAAGGCACCTGTATCAGAGGTCATGTGACGTCACGCAAGGCTGGTCAGCGCATTCTTGCGCTTGTGTTGCTGGGGCCGGCATTTGCTGCTGTCAACTGCAGTGCACTCCTGCAGGACGTGACCCAGCTCAATCCAGCAGAGGCAGCAAGTGGCTTGATCGCATGACAAGGAAGCAACAAACCATGTGCAAAAGCTCGCATCATTTCTGCTTCACAATCTCGCCAAGTTTCCGCCCTAGGCAGCACTGCAGCGCGGTTGGTTTGAACTTTTGCACCTGCTGGCCTGAGCGCCTGACACCCTGCACTGCCAAACTTGCCACACTATGCCCGCAACCTGCCCAAACTTTTCGAATGCAAATGATAAAGGTTCAATTTCCCGGTTACGCTAGCAAAGAGATGTGCTCCTGAACCATCGTCAGGTGGCTGTGGAAGTGCTTGTTGCTCTCTGGTGCTGCACAGAATTGTTTTCAAGCACAGATGCCTTGCTGCACCAGCTGCCAGGCGATGGCGCCAGCCGATGTACATTTTGTGCGTGAGAATTTGATGACATGATTGTCCCCACCGCAGTGTTAAGCAGTGCTTGTCATGTCACTGGCTACTCACCCAACCCTGCAAGCTGACCTGGCGCAGCAGAAGTTTGAAAGGGTGTTAACAGCCTGCTAATGTGTCACTTTCTGTTGCTTTGGACCTAAATTTGAGTTAGCGTTGCTTGGCTAGTGACACGAGCTTCACGACGTGATCTGGACGCAGCGAAGCGATCTCACACGCTAGCTGCAATAATCTCGCAAACACACAGGTAAACCAATAAAACACGTGATGCCGTATGTGCAGCGCCGGTGGATGTCTCACTGCTGTGCAGTAGAGGGCAGCAGTAGCAAGAGGAGCAGCAGCAAGCAGCAGCAGCTGTACCTTGATGCTCCATGTCAGACCACCAGCAATCGTGTTACACTCTTTGCACTTTGAACTGAATGTTCACCTTATTTTGCTCATCTCCAGCTCTATGAGCATGCAGTCCTGCTGCTGCAGCAGTAGTGCAGCATAGTATGTACCAGTAGTCAAAAGATTTCTGCTGCATTGCTGCCGCAACGGCAGAAGCAGCAGCAGCAGCAGCAGCAGCAGCAGCAGCAGCAGCAGCAGCAGCAGCAGCAGCAGCAGCAGCAGCAGCAGCAGCAGCAGCCCAAGTGACAGCTTGTAGCCTGCCACAACAGTGCTTTCTTGTCACCCTGCGAAGCATAACACACGCATGCTCAAGCAGGCACCTGCTGTCCTGCCTTGCAACTGTTGCCCCATCTTATCCTACATCATCCTTCTTTCTGTTGGCTGTAGGCAACTGCCGAGTCAAGTGCAGCAGTAACAGCGACAGCAACAGCACGTTGCAGGAGAGCTGCCGGCACGTGTTGCAGCACCACTACGTTGCAGCACAAGCACCGGTTGCAGCGGGAGCAGCAGCAGCAGCGAGACACTTTCCCGCACAGCTCTGTTTGCCGCAGCAGCAACAGCAGCTCGTGTGCCTCCACTTGACACCCAAAAACAGCTGCAGCAGCAATGACAGAAGCCACTGCAGGAGCAGCAGCAGCAGCAGCAGCTCCTGAGCAAAGGCAGCAGCAGCAGCAGCAGCAGCAGCAAGCAAAGGAGCAGAAAAAGGGTCCCTCCCTGCAGGACCTTTATCTGCAGGTGCGCTGAGTCAGAAACGACATGCAGTGGCGGTTCGGATCGTTACGGTAGCAGTACCAGCAGAGAATGTGGAAGGATTTAAAAGAATCATAAAATACAAAGATGAAATGGGTGATGTTGCTTGCAGGGAAGCTGCAAGTGCAGCTCACCCAAGGACCTGCATGCTGTTGACAAAGAAACTGCATGAGTTTGCATTGTACATGTAAGCAGCAGACCTAAGCTGGCATCAGGCTGTGCACGTGTACGCGCGTTGTACAGCAGCAGCAGCAGCAGCGGCAGCAGCAGCAGCAGCAGCAGCAGCAGCAGCAGCAGCAGCAGCAGCAAAGCGCCCTCCTCCCCTTCTAGGCGCGGCATTGCTTGTCTGGCTGTTGTTCTGCAAGCGCTAGCAATACCTGTAATGTGTGAACTGCCAGCGCATTGCGCGTGGCAGCTGGCAGCCAAAAATGCCGGGCTGCATCGCATGCTCCTGTTGTGCAGAAGCCTGCAAAAAGCGCAGCTGGCAGGCCACACACTTGCCGTAGAATGCTCCGCATTCATGATGCTGTAAGTGTGTTGACCCCGCCGCAATGCCAACAGACAAATAACATACGAAACACGTTATTTTATTGCTTTTTGCAACTGCAGGTGCGCGACAAGCCCTGCCGCGTGGTTGATGTGCGCGTGGAGTCGCTTGGTCCAGAGATCGAGGGGCCCGGGGGTTTAAGCCAGTCCCCTAAACCCCTGCGGCTCAAGCAGGAGATCCTGGACAGGGAGCTGGACAGGGTTTATGAGGCCAAAACCCTGCGAGGTGAGGCATCAGACGAGGTGTAAGGCACAATCTGGATCTGCCAATATTTACTTGACCTGAACCTAACCCCATAAGCCTAGCGACTTAAATCCTTGTGTAAAACTCTGAACCCTGCACCTTTGTGGTTTTGTCGTGCAGAGGTTCATGAGGCACTGGAGCGCTCTGTTGAGGTGCTGCGGCAGCTGGAGGTGTTTGATGACATCACAGCCCTCATCGACTCACAGCCGCTGGTGAGTTGTCATGCTGTCATGTTATTTTGTTATTTTGTATCATCTACTTGGTTATTTAATGTCAATCGTTTGCATAGATTAGGCAGGTTTGGAGCGCTCTGTAGAGGTGCTGCGGCAGCTGGAGGTGTTTGACGACATCACAGCCCTCATCGACTCACAGCCGCTAGTAAGTTGTCATTCTGTTCTGTTCTTTGTTAGTTGTTTGTTACCTGTGGTCGTGATGGGGGTATCTGGATATGCAAGCGGCACTGCAGCCCCAGCTAATTTGTTTTTCATCATGAGGTTTGCTTCCGCTGGTATGAGTAAGGTTCATCGTGCTTGAAAGTACCTCCATGTGTGTCGGCTGACCGTACTTGACTCGATGGCTGCTGCTGCTGCTGCTGTTGCTGCTGCTGCTGCTGCTGCTGCCACCAGGATGAGCCGGACAGCTGCAGCGTGCAGATGGTGCTGCAGGAGGTGGGCCGCTACAAGTTTGGAGGAGGCACATACACACAGGTGGGTCTTTAAAGCGCAATTTACCAGATTTTCACTGTGTTTTCCGTGAAATTTGTCAGCACTCAGCAATCAGAAAGCGCCCCGGCAGCTGCCCATCAGCCGTAGCTGTCTATGGTCGAAGGTTCCCGTGTGCTTTTCAAACATGTGTGTCTAGCTTCGTGAAGTAGGGCACTGCTGCTGCATAACATGTTACATGGCGGCACTTACGCAGGTGGGCTTTTGTGGGTACTTCAGGCGCCTTGGATTCAGCATACATCATTCAGATGCAGCATCATCCCCATGTGAAATTCGAACATTAGCAGCATGAACATGAGTTTCTAGCTAATGCTGCACACAGCTGACGTGTTGTGTGACACGCAAGCTGTACACGTACAATATGTGGGCAGACAATGATTGTTGTTGCCTTGCCGTTGCTGCTGCTGCTGCTGCTGCTGCCGCCGTTGCTGCTGCTGCTGCTGCTGCTGCTGCTGCTGCTGCTGCTGCTGCTGCTGTAGGGTGGCGAGTACAGTGTGGAGGGCAACATGGTGGCACGAAACGTGCTGGGCGTGGCGGACCAGTGGGCGGTCACAGGTGATGATAACAGCATTCTTGGTAATAACAATAACAACAACAAAACTGCATGTTTTCAGCGTCATGCAGTATCAGGAAGTATGGCGGCACGCAACGTGCTGGGCGTGGCTGACCAGTGGGCGGTAACAGGTGATGGTAACCAAAAATGATAATCGACAATCAATTGCTATGACGGTGATGGTACTATCAGCGGACTTGCTATTATGGCTTTGAAAAATAACCATGAGAATGTCATCAATAATATGGGGAAAACATGAAAACAACAACAATAAATAAGCGGTCGTATCAAGCTTCTCGTGCTGCTGCTGCTGCCGTCGCCACCGCCGCCGCCGCTGCTGCTGCTGCTGGTGCTGCTGCTGACGTGAAACATAATCACATCAGGCGAGATCGGCACGCGCAGCAGCAAGAACTTTGCCGCGAGCTTCCGCCTGCCGCGGGCCAGGGGCAGCGGCATCACCCCTGAGCTGCGGCTGTTCCAGACCTTTGCCAACCAGCAGCTGCACAGCAGCTGGAGCGAGGCAATGAGAGGCCTCAGCCTGGGCGTTGTCAGGTGTGTTACCTGTTATTAGACGTGCCACTTAGTTGTTACAGTTACAAAAGTTGGATTACAGTCTGGAAAACAGGTGCTTTCAACCAGCAGCTGCACAGCAGCTGGAGTGAGGCGATGCGGGGCCTGAGCCTGGGCGTTGTCAGGTGCGTTACTTGTGTATGGCTTGTTCAATCAATTACACGTTTTTCTAGCAAGAGGTGAACCCAGAGGAGGCAGCCACTCCCAAACCACCTTGGGTGATTCCTAACCAGTGAGTGCGAACCCACAAGCCAGGGCTTGTTACTCATCAACAATAAAGATACTTCACCACTCCAAGAGGTGAATCAACCTACACAGCAGCTAAATCAATGCATGGCGTCACACTATGACTGCCTCCTGTGTTTATGCTGCGAATGGAATCACGTGCAGTGCTGACAACCCCGGTACTACCATAGTATGTGCCTGGCATACGAGTACGGTGCGTGACTCACTGTCCACTGCCCTACGCACGTGCCAACAGCCGTAATCCGTACACAGTAACTGTTGCTCAAAACTGCGCCAATTCTTACTGCTGCAGTGCCGACAACCCCAGTGTGTTCCTGGCTTACGAGTACGGATGGCGAATCGCAGCATGTTTCCAGCATATCAACAGCCGTACAAAATACTAATTCAAATGCTGGTGCAACTGTCCTAATGTGTGCTGCTGCATTGCTGACAACCCCGGCATGTGGCTGGCATATACAAGTAAGGCTGGTGACTTGCTAGCAACTGCCCATCGCACATGTCAACGGCCGTGTACCATGCTCAGTTATTGTCGTTGTTTGCAACTGCCCCACTTCTGAATGATGCAGTGCTGACAATCCTGGAGTGTCCCTGGCATACGAGTACGGATGGCAACTTGCTAGCGAGTTTCCAACGCATATCAACGGCCGTACACAGTGCTAATCCACATGCTGGTGCAACTGTCCACACTTGTGCTGCTGCAGTGCTGACAATCCTGGAGTGTCCCTGGCATACGAGTATGGATGGCGGGTGCTGAGCACAGACGCGCATGCAAGCAGGAGCGTCATCAACCAGGTAGGTTCCTGCTAATATATTGAAGTTGCAGCTGACAGGTGTGTTCGGTGCAAGGCAGCCTGCGTCCTCTGTTGCTGGTGCTGTGGCAGCATCATCATGCATGCTGCACAAGCATGCAAGCAGGAGCGTCACCAACCAGGTTAAGGGCGATGCGCAACAGCTGCTTCTGTCCACTGTTACTGCAGCACTGCAGCTGCCTCCTGCTGTTACTGATGCTATGCTGGTGGGGTGCTGGTGCTGCTGCTGCTTGCTGGACAACAAGTGCCCAGGCAAAACGCCAGCTGCAGTGCGACAATGACAGGTCATGTATCAACATCTGCAAATGCCTGCTGAATCTGTGCTTGCTGTTGCTGCATCTGCTGCCGCAGCGCGGGGACTACCTGAAGGCTGCGCTGCGCTGCAGTTGCAGCTTTGAAGGCGGCGGCCGTAACAGCAGCGAAGTGCTGCCAACAGAGGTGCGTGTAGCAGTGGACGACACAGTGTTAGGGTTCAGACTGCTTTTAAAGCTGCAGTTTCACAGCGCATGGCTTGTGGTTGAAGTTGATTTTTTCTGGAGTGTTTTCCTGCAAGCTGCAGCTTGGAGGCAGGCGGCCGCAACAGCAGCGAGGTGCTGCCAACAGAGGTGCGCAATTTACACAGTGCAGATGTAGGATTTAGGGGTTCAAGGTGTTTGGGGTTGAAGTTTTCAGAGTTGCAGCTTAGGGGTTGCACTGGAGAATGTGGCTGAAGGGGGCGGCCACAACAGCAGCGAA
This sequence comes from Tetradesmus obliquus, assembly GCA_030272155.1. Taxonomy (NCBI): domain Eukaryota; kingdom Viridiplantae; phylum Chlorophyta; class Chlorophyceae; order Sphaeropleales; family Scenedesmaceae; genus Tetradesmus; species Tetradesmus obliquus. The sequence goes on along the minus strand of CP126207.1, from coordinate 1,364,123 downwards.
GTGCTGCCAACAGAGGTTCGTGCGTAGTGTTGCGGTGTGTCTTCCAAGGTTTCAAGACAATGTAATCTCTTTCAGCTGCTTGGCTGTTGTGTTAACAAGGGCTGCAGCTCCCGACTGCCTGCGCACACTCCAGCGTCAGCAGCATCTGTCCCTTGACACAGCCTGATGTCATCCATTTATGTTATAACATGTTACACAACACACTTTGACCTGTTACAGGGCTGGCAGCTGCGGCTGACAAATGAGGTTGGCGGCCTGGCTCCCGCAGCGGCGCAGACTCCGTGAAGCAGCGTCAGCAGCATTTGTCACCCTCACAAAGCCCAATGTTGGTCCGTCAATTCATAACATGTTATATAACACTCTGTTGTGTTCTGCAGGGCTGGCAGCTGCGGCTGACAAACGAAGTTGGCGGCTTGGCGCCCGGCGCGGCGCGGCTGCGTTATGTGAGGCAGCAGCTGCATGGCAGCTGGGCGACTGCGCTGGCGGATGGGCTGTCACTGCATGTCGAGGGCTCAACAGGTGCGTTTTGAACCCAGATATCTACAATCAGCTTGCATTTGATCAGACAGTTGTCACCAGCAGCTGCGTGGCAGCTGGGCGACTGCGCTGGCAGAAGGCCTGTCACTTCACGTGGAGGGTTCTACAGGTGCGTTCCAAGTTTGGTTTCCACATACTTTGAGCATGTGATAATATTGTTGTCGCCAGCAGCTGCACAGCAGCTGGGCAACGGTGCTGGCGGATGGCCTGTCACGTCATGACAAGGGCTCTACAGGTGCGTTGCCACCCCAAAACCACAGAGTCATAAACCTTGAAACTTGAAACATTAAACAGAGTGTCACCACCAGCAGCTGTAAAGCAGCCGGGCAACTGCACTGGCTGATGGTTTCTCACTGCACGTTGAGGTCTCAACAGGTGCATTGAGCCATTTTAACTGAAGCCTGGCTGTTGCAGCTCTGAAACAAAACCCTGATGATTCTTGCACATGCATTGTTCTTACAGCTGTGCAGGCTGCTGATTCATTGTAATAGTAGCACAGGCCAAGGCAATGCCATAGTCACTGGGCAGTACCTGCAACTCCGCCTTTCAAAGTAGTCCCACACTGCTGCTGCTGCTGCTGCTGCTGCTGCTGCTGCTGCTGCTGCTGCTGCTGCTGCTGCTGCTGCCCTGCTGGGCCCCCAGCAGCGGCAGCAGCAGCAGCAGCAGCAAGGCCTCATCCCTCCCTGAGCGCTTTTACCTGGGAGGTGTCGAGTCAAACCTCCGGGGTTTTGCCACGCGGGGTGTAGGCCCCTCAGAACCCCTCTGTTCACTGACGTTTGCACTGCTGCTGCTGCTGCTGCTGCTGCTGCTGCTGCACAGGCCTGCTGCTGCCCTGCTGGGCCCCCAGCAGCGGCAGCAGCAGCAAGGCCTCCTCCCTCCCCGATTGCCTTACCTGTCATGTGTTTTTCACCATAACATTACACTGCTGCTGCTGCTGCTGCTGCTGTGCAGGCCTGCTGCTGCCCTGCTGTGCTCCCAGCAGCAGCAGCAAAGCCTCCTCCCTCCGGGATTTTGACACGCGGAGTGTAGGCCCCTCTGAACCCCTTCGTTCACTAACGCTTGCACTGCTGCTGCTGCTGCTGCTGCTGCTGCTGCTGCTGCTGCTATGCAGGCCTGCTGCTGCCCTGCTGGGCCCCCAGCAGCGGCAGCAGCAGCAAAGCCTCATCCCTCCCGGAGCGCTTCTACCTCGGAGGTGTCGAGTCAAACCTCCGAGGTTTTGACACGCGGGGTGTAGGCCCCTCTGAACCCCGCCGCATCGTGACGGCAGCCGCCGGCGGCCGCAGCAGCAGCGCCGGCGGCGGCGGCTCGGATGCGGCAGCAGCAGCAGCAGCAGCGGGCGGTGGCGAGCCGATCACTCGGGATGCATTGGGTGGAGATGTGTTTGGGTCTGTGTATGCTGCACTGATGATGCGGCTACCTGGCAAGGCTGGTGACCTGGGGGTGCATGCACACCTGTTTGCAAATGGCGGCAGCAGCGCGCTGCTGCAGCAGAGCGGCAGCAGCAGCAGCAGCAGCGGCGGTGCTGCTGCTGCTGATCACGGAGCAGGGTTTGGGGGTCTGCTGGGAGGGATTGGAGAGAAGCTGCGCAGCAGCGGCAGGGAGCTTGGAGCCACGTTCCGGTGGAGTGCAGGTGGGTTGTGTTGTTATCGGTTGATTACATTGGTAGTGACATGGTTGGTTGGGATAGTGATAGAAGCTGCGGAGCAGCGGGAAGGAGCTTGACGCCACGTTCTGGGGAAGTGCAGGTGGGTTTGGGTGGTTTTTGCTGTTACTTTGTTAATGACGTGTTAGACATAACTGGTTTTTGCGGCAAGCTGCGGAGCAGTGGCAGGGAGCTTGGAGCTACATTCCGGTGGAGTGCAGGTGGGCTCACCAATTCTGAAAAGAGGCGTTTTACTTGCCTGGATTCATGGGAAGGCCCCCGAGCAGCACAGGACCTGGATGCCACATTCCAGTCTGGTTTTGAGTGGTCAGTGGGATGCTGAATAGCTGTAAAAAGGCGGTGGGCTGCTTGCAGGACACCTTTTCTGCAGTCGTAGCAAGCTTGCAGGAACCACAATTGATACAACAGCTGCTCCTCCTCCTCCTGCTGCTGCAGATGTGGGCTTGGTGTTCCCAACGCAGCTGGGCCGCCTTGAGGCCAACTACTGCTTGGTGCTGACACAACCACTGCTGCTGCTGCTGCTGCTGCTACTGCTGCTGCTGCTATAGGTGTGGGCCTGGTGTTTCCAACGCAGCTGGGCCGTCTTGAGGCCAACTACTGCTGGGTGCTGACACAACCACTGCTGCTGCTGCTGCTGCTCCTCCTGCTGCTGCTGCTGCTGCTGCTGTAGGTGTGTGCCTGGAGTTCCCAACGCAGCTTACCGCCTTGAGGCCAACTACTGCTGGGTGCTGACACAACCACTGCTGCTGCTGCTGCTGCTGCTGCTGCTGCTGATGCTGCTGCTGCTGCTGCTGCCGTATACGTGCGCAGGTGTGGGCCTGGTGTTTCCAATACAGTTAGGACGCCTTGAGGCCAACTACTGCTGGGTGCTAACACAACCACTGCTGCTGCTGCTGCTGCTGCTGTTGCTGCTGCTATAGGTGTGGGCCTGGTGTTTCCAACGCAGCTGGGCCGTCTTGAGGCCAACTACTGCTGGGTGCTGACCAGCCAAGAGCATGACAGGCTGCGGAGGGGCTTCAGCTTTGGCTTTGCAGCAAACATGGGGCTGTGAAGTTCACGGCAGGCAGTGTGAACTTCACAGCAGAAGGTGTGAACTTTGCCCTGCTGCTGGGTGCTGACCAGCCAAGAGCATGACAGGCTGCGGAGGGGCTTCAGCTTTGGCTTTGCAGCAAACATGGGGCTGTGAAGTTCACGGCAGGCAGTGTGAACTTCACAGCATTAGGTGTGAACTTTCTACTGCTGCTGGGTGCTGACCAGCCAAGAGCATGACAGGCTGCGGAGGGTCTTCAGCTTTGGCTTTGCAGCAAGTATGGGACTGTGAAGTTCAAGGCAGGTGCTGTGTAGTTCATGTAGTATGGGCATCTAGTGTGAACTTCACAGAGAGCATGACAGGCTGCGCATGGGGCTTCAAATTTCGGTTAAACAGCCAACATGGGGCTGTGAGGCTCAGTGTGGCTGGTGCCAACTTCACAGTGTGATGTCTGCAGCATGGGGTGTGTACACTCACTGAGTCATGGCATGGACATAGTTGTTGACAGAGAGATTACAGTCGGTTGCAAGCAGGCTATGCATACAACTGTGTGGAAGAAGTGCTCAGCAGAACTGCTGTGCAGCAGCTGCAGATGAAATGCTGTGGCAGCAATGAAAGGAGACTTGGAGTGTCTTGAAGTGATGCACTGCTGTCACTGCGCGGTGGTTACTGCCAGTAACTCAAGCGGCTTGGGTTTCAGTAGATGCAGTCAGCTATTAATCTCAGTGAATGTGAAAGGACGAATGTATAGGGTCCCAAAGACCGTGGTAAATGCATAGCTGCGCACTTTCAAGCAATGCAGCATTGCACAACAGCTGTGTACTGCTGCGCCACTGGCTTCCACAATGGTTGTGCCCGTGGCCACCATGGTGCATGCACAAGGAGCAGCTGGTGGGCTGTTCTGTGAAGGCAGATGTTGCTGTGCATGCTGTAGCTGTGGCTGTGGCATACAGTGTGATGCTATGGTGCCATAATGATGCTGGATCATGGCATCATGATGCTGGACAGCCGTGCCTGCGTGGACAGCCCACTTGGAGCAAAGGGCATGTTGACTCCCCTAACTCCCTGTCACACCCCTTGGGGCGGAGGGGTAAATGGTGGAATTTAGTGACTATGCTTGCACAGCTGTGTTGTACGTGGTCTGAAAGGGCCACAAGCTCCCAACTTCCCCTGTTTTGGCCTCAGCCACTGAATTTTAACTCCCAATCTCCACTGAATTCCCACCCCTTTTTGAAAATTTGAGATTTTAGGGGAAGTTAGTATACACACAGCTTTGTGACGCTTCTCACAATATTTCTGCCGTTTTACATTCACTAACTTCCATCGTTTACCCCTCTGCCCCAAGGGGTGTGACAGGGAGTTAGGGGAGTCGACGGGCCCTTTTGGAGCACCATGGTGCTCTTGGCCAAGAGCCTTCGGGCAGGGGGCTTCTGGACCAGCATTGCTTGCAGGTGACCGGTTGTGCATTTGCCATGCCTGAAACTGTCATATTACAGTGTGTTTGTGTTTGAGGGACGCACCTGCAAGAGGCTTGCCGCCAGCAAGTGTGATACTCAGCGCGCCGCGCATGCTGGCAGTCAAACATCCACTCCTTTCGGTCAACTTTGCTACATGTGTGCAGCTTCTGACCAGTGGCAGAGGCTGGCAGTGCTGCTGTCATGCATGCAGCACCGAGCACGCGTGGCCTGTCACAGGACAGTGTCCTGCAGCAGCACAGCCTCGCCAATTGGTGTACGCAAGGCGGCAACGGCTGTGAACGCTTGGCGCGCACAGCGAGACTGTGGCCGCATTGCTGCGACAACGTAATGAGCAACATCAGTCAGAACCACTGCGTATGATTTGCCTGGCAACGTTGATCGACGCTTCTTGGACGTTGCGGAAAGGCTACTGTACCACCGAACCGCCGAGGCCACACTGCGTAGGATACCTACGGGAACCATTTGTACATCTGATCGGGTTCTTGTCTTGCTTTTGAGCGTATCACAAGGCACTGCAGTAGGCAGCTTGCTCAACTCCGCGGAAGCAGATTACATCAGTGCAGCTGCTGCCTCATTTGTCTGTCTCGAGGACTTCCTAAGCGTAGTTATAGATATATAGTGGGACCACGAGACGCTCGCAAGGAAAAGGTGCAGCAGCAGTGCTGAGCGGTAAGTTTCTGGTGCTCCTGCAGCGTCTTGGCCTGCTAGAAACAGGCGTAACAGCAATATATGTATCGTTGAGTTGCACTGGCGTTCCTGTACGGCTTCGATCCACGGGCACAGCAGCTTGCCCGCTGAAACCACAAGCAGTGGACCGCTGATGAGAAATTGGCAGCAGCATGGCACGCTTATACAGCTAGCATGTTTGAATACTGATATGACAGTTCATCAGCATACGCTGAGCAGCATAGGCATCGGCTATGTCAGCCACCCAGGTGGCTGATGCAGCTGCTGTTACTGCTGCTGCACCTGCATCCAGGGCGGTGGAGCAGCAGCTGCATGCATCCTGCAAGAAGCATGCAGCAGCTACTGCGTTGACCTTGAATGACAGTCAAATGCATATGCTTCTTTATTGTACGGCCATTTCACACATGAAGGCCGCCCTATCGTACCGCACCAGTCACTGAGTGTGCTGGCATGCACCTCTGCACAGTGTTTTGTCCCCGCAACTACTGCTGCTTGTGCTGCCTTCACCTGTCATGCAGGCACCTCTGCAGCAGCTAGTTGGTCTGTTCCAGCTCTCAACCCCGGAAAGCAGCCTATTTGTGCACCTCAGCAGCAGCAGTACAAGCAACGTACTGCACGTGTCTCCTCAGGGCACACTTCTGCTGCTGCTTGCTGGCGGACGAAGAAGTTCCTGCAAGCACATTCACTGCAGCAACAGTGGCTGTCCAGCAGTGACCATCCCAGCACACAGACAGCAGTTGCAGCGCACGCTCAGCTGAAAATATGACAGGGTGCACAGCGTAGGAGCCCTGTAGCACATCTGCTGCAAGGAAACACCCAACGTGGCGACAGCAGCAGCAGCAGCAGCAGCAGCATGGGTGCAGTGTACCAGCCTCAGTGCCTGCTGCGGGAGGTTGCTGTGGACCCTCGTCAGGCAGCAGTGCTGTTCATAGACGTGCAAAACCTGAACTGCCACAGGGGCGGGGCGCTGTACCGCAACCACAGCCAGGAAGACCTAGAGGTGCGGCCTGCGTCTTTCATCGAACATTTTCATTGTTTAGTTTTTTGTTTAGTTGTTGAATTTGTATGGCATCATTTGAGCAGCACAAGTACAGCAGCAGCAGCAGCCAGGAGGTAGCGGTGGACCCTTGTCAGGCAGCAGTGCTGTTCATAGACGTGCAGAACCTGAACTGCCACAGGGGCGGGGCGCTGTACCGCAAACACAGCCTGGAAGATTTGGAGGTGCGGCCTGGACTTTATAACAACTGTTTTGCAAGTGTGTTTGGTTGTTGAAGTTGTATAGCATTATCTGAGCAGCAGAAGTACAGCAGCCGGTAGGATAGCAGCAACTGCACCCACTGCTTAGGCCTGGCATGCGGGCTGCTGTGTTGGCCCTGACACCGCATGCTCAGCAGCTGCTGCTGCTGCTGCTGCTGCTGCTGCAGGGGCCTGAGTATGCGTACTGGTGGGCGCGCATTGATGACTGCATGGGCAAGTGGCAGCAGCTGCAGCAGGTGCGCAAGTCTAAAAAGCAGCGGCAGCAGCAGCTGATGCTTGGATGTGTTATGGCAGCAGACGCACACTTAGCCCACCAGCGCCAAGCAAGGTTTTGTGGCATTGGCTGTAGTGCAGCAGCAGCAGCAGCAGCAGATCTTGGCAAAGTTGATAGCATGTCTGCAGCAGGCACATAGTGCCGACGGCATGCATGATGATGACTGCATGGCAAGTGGCGACAGCTGCAGCAGGTGCGGAAGCAGGCGCAGCAGATCTGCAGCAGCCCTGCATAGGCAGGCATCGCCAGCTGCAGCAGGTTCAAAAGCGCATCCAGTCGCTGACTGCCACCCCCGCCTGCTGCTGCTGCTGCTGCTGCTGCTGCTGCTGCTGCTGCTGCTGCTGCAGGCTGCTCGCGGCTGCGGCATCGAAGTCATGTACACCGTCATCCAGTCGCTCACCCTCCTCCCCCGCCTGCTGTTGCTGCGGCTGCTGTTCTGCTGTTGCTGCAGGCTGCCCGCGGCTGCGGCATCGAAGTCATGTACACCGTCATCCAGTCGCTGACCCGTGACGGCCGCGACCGCAGCCTCGACTATAAGATCTCCGGCTTCCACGTCCCGCCCGGCTGCTGGGATGCAAAAGTCGTCGATTCGTTACAACCGGGCCCCGACGAGATCGTGCTGCCCAAAACGAGCAGCAGCGTGTTCAACTCGACGAGCATCGACTACCTACTGCGCAACATGGACAAGCGGTTCCTGCTGCTGGCGGGGTGTGTCACCGACCAGTGCGTGGCGCATGCTGTGAAGGACGCGGCGGATCTTGGCTACCTGGTGACGCTAGTGACAGGTGGGTCACCGGGTGACGCTAGTGACAGTTGGGTGGGCAACCTGCCCCGGACGAGATCGTGCTGCCCAAAACAAGCAGCAGCGTGTTCAACTCGATCAACATATAGTGCCTGTTGAGCAACATGGACAAGCGGTTTCTGCTGCTGGCGGGGTGTGCCACCGACCAGTGCGTGGCGCATGCTTGTGAAGGACGCGGCGGACCTGGGGTACCTGGTGACACTAGTTACAGGTGGGTCACCGGGTGGCACTAGTGACACCTGAGCAGGCATGCTAGGGTGTGTGACCGACCAGAGCGTGCGCATGCTGAAAGGGACGTGTCTGGCCTGGATTACCTGGTGACAATCGGGTGGGCACGGTGTGGAGAGACAGATGTCATACCTTGCAGCAGCAAAAGAGCAGCGCCATGCGCAGTACACCCACTTCTCCCAGTTGCCTCATGCCTCGCGCACCCCTGTTTCATTACAAACCCGCGCAGACTGCTGCGCCACCTACTCAGCGGAGCATCACTTGGCCGCCTGGAGCCCAGGGGCGCCGCCCCTGGCCACACAGGCCTTGTCCAGCCTCAACTTACCCAGGAGCTGCAGAGCTGCCCGGGTAGTCACTCACTCACTCACTCACTCACTCACTCACTCACTCACTCACTCATGTACCGCACCCAGCCCGCTCACCAGTCATCCTGCCGCAACCCTGCCTTCCCTACACACCCGCGCAGACTGCTGCGCCACCTACTGTGCGGAGCATCACCTGGCCTTGTACCCTAACAGACCCTTGGGAACGGTAGGGGTGGTAGGAGGCGTGGAGGCACATGAGGTATCCTCATCGCCACACACGTCCCCTTCCTGAACTCACGCGGGTGTAAAATGTGAACACACCACGCGTAGCTCATGCATCCATTCATTCCTGCCGCACCCTACTTCTTGAACACACCTGCGCAGACTGCTGCGCCACCTACTCCGCGGAGCGTCACTTGGCCGCCTGCCAGTCCATCGCGGGTTACTGCCGCGACCCTGCTTCACGCATGTGTCTACGCAGGGTCTGATGAGGCTGTCAAAAGCCGAAACTAGTCCATCCTTGTTCAGGACTTCGCGTTTGTTAACTCTCTTTACGCACCGCACCGCTGCCTGGGTTGCTGACAACCACTTGCTTGTTTACAATTTTACACGCCCGTGCAGACTGCTGCGCCACCTACTCCGCGGAGCGTCACCTGGCCGCCTGCCAGTCCATCGCGGATGGGGCAGGCCTGGGTGCATGCTGGCCCAAGCAACATATGTTTTGATGTTATGGGGTTTTGTCGCGCCTATCTCAGCAAGACCGCATAATATTGTGTACAGCACCCAGCCCGCTCACCAGTCATCCTGCCGCAACCCTGCTGCCCTACAACACACCCGCGCAGACTGCTGCGCCATCTACTCCGCGGAGCATCACTTGGCCGCCTGGAGCCCAGGGGCGCCGCCCCTGGCCACACACGCCTTCTCCAGCCTCAACTTACCCAGGAGCTGCAGAGCTGCCTGGGTAGTCACTCACTCACTCACTCACTCACTGGTGTACAGCACCCAACCCCGTTACCAGCCATCCTGCCGCAACCCTGCCTTCCCTACACACCCGCGCACATAAGAGCAGAAACAGGAGCTGCACATGCCTGCAATCTGAGGTTCAGCAGCCATGGTGGCCTTTTGGGGCACCACTTCAGGCCATGTGAGTACTCAATATGCTGCATTATACTTGCAATGATTGACCTGCTGCCACGTTGCACCCCTTGAACACTGCAGACTGCTGCGCCACCTACTCCGCGGAGCGTCACCTGGCCGCCTGCCAGTCCATCGCGGGGTACTGCCGCCAGCGAACCTTGGACGTGCTGCTAGAGGAGTTCCTGGCAGTCACCGGTGCCAAGCCTCCGCCGGCACCCAGCGGCACCGGCGGCCCGCCCGGCGGCGAGGGCGTCACCGCAGGTCAGGGTAGCACGAAACAGTTCAGACGTTCCGAAACGTTCCGTTTTGAAATGCGTCCAGAACGTGTCGAATGGTGTTGTTTTACTGAAAAGTGCGTGTTTCTTTGTGTTTTGTTCCAAAACGGTTCGTTTCAAAACGTGTTCAGAACGTTCCAATTGTACCAAAGTGGGCGTTTCGTGCTACCCTAACGCAGGTGTCACCAGCGGCGGCGGTGTCACCGGTGTCACCGGGGGACCAGGCGTCACCGGCACGCCGCCGGGCATGGCCGGCGTCACCGGAGTGATGCCCGGAGTGACGCCGCTGGCGGCTGGTGACGGCGTCACCGGCAGTCACCAGATGGGTGGCATGGCTGACGTGGCGGCTGGCCTGGGCATGCCGAGTGTCACCGGCGGCCCACCGGGCATGCTGGTGGGTGACGTCATGCCTGCAGGTGGTGGGCCGCTGCTGGACGGGGGCATGAACGGCGCTGGCGGTTACAAGCGTGCCCTGTTCGCGCCCGGCATGGGGTATGGCACTGGTGAGTGCACGATTTTTTGTTCTTGTAATCACAGCAGCAGCAGCAGCAGCAGTAGCCATCAGCTGGTTTTGGACACCTGTGCAAGCCGTGTTGTGGTGTGTGGCGCTGGTGAGTGCATGCTTATACGTGTGAGCAGCAGCAGTAGTGTTGCTACCACAACAATTCCACACAGTAGATGGTGATACCACTCATGTTACAACATTTATTGTTTACATTATGATTGTTACTTGACATGCAGGTCTCTCTGGGGCGGGCCCCATGGACATGGAGACGTACAGCGGTGACAACTTCAGCCCTGGGCTGCTGCCGGGGGAGCAGAGCGACGGCATGGAAGAAGAGGACGACTACGAAGCAGGTGGGCATACATGGTGTTCAGGGTTAACTGATTGACCCTTACGTTCGTGGGTTGGTTGATCTTTGGTATCATACATTGTCTCCTTCAGGGAGCAGAGCAACGGCTGTGGTTTTGGTGGTCGCTTTTATTTTTTCTTATCACGAGGACCATGTATTGGTTGCTTCAGCCCTGGGCTGCTGCCGGGGGAGCAGAAGCAACGGCATGGAGGAGGAGGAGGACTACGAAGCAGGTGCGCATGTTTCATTTGATTGATCAATGGCTATGTCGGTGGTTGACTTGGTGTTTGGCATAATGGATGTTGATATCAGTGACTGCTTGCTTCAGGGAGCAGAGCGACGGCATGGACGAAGAGGACGACTACGAAGCAGGTGGGCATGATGCTATTTTGTGCGGTATGTACAGTGTACTATCTAAGTTATGGCAGTATGCAGAAGATGTGCAGTTTGAGTTCTGCCAGGGGAGCAGAGTGACGGCATGAAGGAGGACGACAACTACGAAGCAGGTGCGCAAAATATGATGTTCAATACTCATATTTTCTGTTTGTGGGCTTTGTGTTGTGCTGCGCAGGCGCATTTGGCAGCCGAGGCCGGGGCTGCCTGCGCGGCAGCCGGCGCAGCAGCGCTGCTGCTCTGCCTGCTTTTTCCCCCTGATGGTGACTCATACTTCTGCTGCTGCTGCTGTATCCTGCCGCAGGCGCATTTGGCAGCCGAGGCCGGGGCTGCCTGCGCGGCAGCCGGCGCAGCAGCGCTGCTGCTCTGCCTGCTTTTTTCCCCTGATGGTGACTCATACTTCTGCTGCTGCTGCTGTATCCTGCCGCAGGCGCATTTGGCAGCCGAGGCCGGGGCTGCCTGCGCGGCAGCCGGCGCAGCAGCGCTGCTGCTCTGCCTGCTTTTTTCCCCTGATGGTGACTCGTACTTCTGCTGCTGCTGCTGTTCCTGCCGTAGGCGCTGGCGGCAGCCGAGGCAGAGGCCGTCCGCGCGGCAACCGGCACAGCAGGGCTGCTGTTCCTCTTGCTTTGTTCTGGCGGTCACTCACGTTCATGCTGCTTTTGCTGCTGCTTCTGTGCTTCCTGTTGTGCTGTGCAGGCGCTTCTGTGCAGGCGCTTCTGTGCTTCCTGTCGTGGTGGCAGCCGTGGCAGAGGCCGGCCGCGCGGCAGGCACAGCAGGGCTGCTGTTCCGTTTGCTTTGTTCTGGCGGTCACCACGTTTATGTTGCTGCTGTTTCTTTGTTTTGTGTTGTTCTGCGCAGGCGCTGGCGGCAGCCGAGGCAGAGGCCGCCTGCGCGGCAATCGGCGCAGCAGGGCTGCTGTTCCGCTTGCTTTGCTCTGGCGGTGACCCACAGCGATGATGATGCTCTTCTGTGCTTCGTATTGTGCTGCGCAGGCGCTGGCGGCAGCCGAGGCAGAGGCCGCCCGCGCGGCAGCGGCAGGCGCAGCAGGGCTGCAGCGGCGGCGCTGCCTGTGCTGGGTGGTGGTGGTGTTGAGAAGAAGCAAGTCTACTTTGAATACGCCAAGCCGCAATGGGAGAGCGAGCAGGTAGGCGGATGTCTTGAGTAATTGACTTGAAATGCTGTAACAATACTATAAAACTGACATGAAAATAACATTAAGATACTATAAATGATCAGGTTCAAGGGAGGTCTGTCTGTGCTGGGTGGTGGTGGTGTTGAGAAGAAGCAGGTCTACTTTGAGTACGCCAAGCCGCAGTGGGAGAGTGAGCAGGTAGGTGGATCGTTTTAACCACGAGCATATAACAACCTTGAACCAATATCACATTGCATGTGATTAAAGTACGCGAAACCACAGTGGAGGAGCGAGCAGGTGAACACAGTTGCTTATCACGTTCTTAGGTGATAAGTCAGCTGTATTGATTTTTTGTATATTGCCATTGTGCACCAAGCCCTGTATTATCTGGCAAAGTGTTCTTAAACCTGCGTGGCGATACTGCTGTAAACCCTGCAGGAGTTCCTGCTGCCTAACGGCCAGACCTGGGTGGACATCACTGTGCGGGGCGACCCCAAGAGCAGTGAGCGCGCACCAACCCGCGAGTGTTTTGGCACACTCACTAAACCCTGCGGTTCTAACAAAATGTACTAAGCCCTGCTGATGATGCACTGAACCCTGCAGGAGTTCCTGCTGCCCAACGGCCAGACCTGGGTGGACATCACTGTGCGGGGTGACCCCAAGAGCAGCGAGCGCGGGCTGGTATACTGCAAGCTGTGCCGGCACTACAGCAAACAGAACGTGTTTGGAAAGGGCTACAGGTAGGGTTTTGGACGAGTGACAGGAGCCTAAACCCAAAGCTTGAAACCTAGAGCAGCGAGCGCGGGCTGGTGTACTGCAAGCTGTGCCGGCACTACAGCAAACAGAACGTGTTTGGAAAGGGCTACAGGTAGGGTTTTGGACGAGTGACAGGAGCATAAACCCAAAGCTTGAAACCTGGAGCAGCGAGCACGGGCTGGTGTACTGCAAATTGTGCTGGCACTACAGCAAACAGAACGTGTTCGGAAAGGGCTACAGGTAGTTTTTTGGACGGGTGACTGAAACCTAAACCTCAGAGCAGCCAGTCTGGGCCAGTTGTTGGAGAGTTTTCATCAGCCTTGACAGTGTTGGTAACCGTTTGTTGCTGGTATACACATCTTCAGCGGGATTCTCAAAGACCAGTTTGCTGCTGCTGCTGCTGCTGCTGCCAGGGCTGGCAAGCGCTCCGCTCTGAAGGAGCACATGCAGACCAAGGACCACAAGGAGCTGGTGGAGGCACTGATGGCAGGTGAGGCTGGGGTTTGGGGTTTGTAGGATTAGTGTAGGGTTTAAGCTTTGTCTGGGTTTGAGGTTTAGGGTCTGCTGCTCAGGGTTTTGAACCCCTTTGGTTCGGGGTCGAGCAGCACTGTGCAGACCAAGGATCACAAGGAGCTGGTGGAGGCCCTGATGGCGGGTGAGGCTGGGGTTTTGAATCTGCTACAAGATGAGGGTTTAGGTGCTGTGTGGGTTTGAGGCATAGGGTTGACTGCCAAGGGTTTTGCACTCCTTTGGTCTAGGGTTGAGCAGCACACGCAGACCAAGGACCACAAAGAGCTGGTGGAGGCGCTGATGGCGGGTGAGGCTGGGGTTTTGGCTTTGTGCGATTACTGTAGGGTTTCAGCATTGTCTGGCTTGGTGGTTTAGGGGTTGTGACAAAGGTTTGGCACTCTTAGCAGTTAATCGTAGGGTTGAGCAGCATTATGCAAACCAAGGATCACAAGGCGCTGGTGGAGGCCCTTACGGCGGGTGAGGCTGGGGTTTGGCATATGTAACCTATGATAGGTTGCATGACTAGAGTTGTAGGCTATGCTGGTGTCAGGGTCTACAGCCATGATTGCTGAGTTATGTGTGGTTTGTGCATGTGTGTCATTAACTATGACATTGAACGCCTCAACAACTACAACATGAGCTCACAACATCTGGCCGTCTTTCTGCTGTGTAGGTGTGATACCCATGCCTGGTGCCGAGGCAGCAGCAGCAGACCCAGCAGCAGCAGCAATGGCAGTACTACCAGCGCCACCAGCAGCAGCAGCACCATCACCCCCGGCAGCAGCAGCAGCAGCAGTGGCAGCAGAGCCGGATTCAAATGCTGCTGCAGCTGTTGCAGCTGTCAGTGCTGGAGCAGCAGCAGGCCAACAAATGCCGCAGCGGAAGCGCGGAAGGGGCCGGCCAACAAATGCAGAAAGGGCTGCCAGACAAGCTTGGGAGCAGCAGCAGCAGCAGCAGCAGCAGCAGCAGCAGCAGCAGGCAGGGATGGGCGGTGCAGCAGCAGCAGTAGCAGCAGCAGGAGGTGACCTGCAGATGGGCTATGTGCAGCAGTACCCGGACCACCTGCAGCAGCAGCAGCAGGATGCGGCTGCTGCAGGGTACTACCAGCAGCAGCAGCAGCAGCAAGATGGGATGTACGAGCAGCAGCAGTACGAGCAGCAGCAGCAGCAGCAGTATGGCCTGCAGCAGCAGCAGGCGGCCAGCGGCGCTGCTGCAGGCAGTACACGTGGCACACCTGATCCGGGCTATGGGCAGTACAATAGCCAGCAGCAGTACAATGGCAGTACACCCGGCGGTACAGCAAGCGGTACAATGTACCAGCAGCCCACCATGGGACCCAGCAGCGGCAGCGGCGGCCTGAACCTCAGCAGATTGCACCCCCAAAACCTTAGCGGTGCAGCTGCTGCTGCTGCTGGACCTGCCGGCAACGCTGCTGCTGCTGCTGGGGGTGCGGCAGGGGCCTTCCATGCCCCTGATGTTGCTGCTGCTGTGGCGAATGCTGCTGCCAGTGCTGGCTTGTCAGAGCAGCTGCAAGATCAGATTGGAGGCCTGAGGCAGCTGATGACACAGTTTGGGGAGTCGCTGCAGGGCCAGGTGCGTTATGTTGTTACATGACATGTTAAAACACGAGTAGGTTTGTTTTGCGTTAGCAGCGTGAGCAGTTGCAGGACCAGATGGGAGGCTTGAGGCAGCTCATGACGCAGTTTGGGGAGTCACTGCAGGGCCAGGTGTGCTTTGTTGTTATATGACATGTTAAAACAAAAGTATGAACTGTCTGTGTCAGCGGTGTGAGTATAGCTGCAAGATCAGATGGGAGGCCTGAGGCAGCTGATGACACAGTTTGGGGAGTCACTGCAGGGCCGGTGCGGTTTGTTGATACATGACATGCTATATCATCAGTGTACAACTGGCTGCGTCCGTGTTGTGGCGTGAGGCAGCTGATGACGCTGTTTGGGTAGGCTGATGACATAACAAACATGATGATTTCAACTGCTGCTGTGCAGGCGCATGTGTCAGCTGAGGAGGCAGCAGCAGCCATCACCACTGCTTTCAGCCAAGCAGCAGCAGCAGCTGGCGTGGATTCCAGCAAAATTGCTGAGGCCCTCGCAGCAGCAGCAGCAGTACACGGCAGCAGCCCGGGCGCGCTTGTAGCAGCAGCAGAGGCGTTAGCATCAGCACAAGGCGGCGGCGCAGCTGGCAGCAGCAGCAGCATGCCGCAGCAGCGGCAGCAGCAGCAGCAGAATGGGCTGCACATGCCGTCTGGGGGTATGGGGGCAAGCGCTGCGGCGCTGAAAGCATTGACGAATGCCATCACAAATGGGCAGCAGCAGCGCATGCTGGCGTGACAGTGAAATTCACGGCAGGGGGTGTGAAGCTCCTGGTGTGAACTTGTGTGGTGCAGCTGCCGTCGCGCGCTGTGCAGCAGGGCTTGCTGGCTTGACCGCTAAATATGAGGCAGCAAGCGAAGCTCTGCTGCCATGGGTGTGTATTCCACGTAGTTCATGGTGTGAATGTGTCTGCTGCAGCAAGCGCGGCGCATTGTGCAGCAGCAGGGCATGCTGGCGTGAAAGCCAGAGTTCACGGCAGCAGGTGTGAAGTCCTGGTGTGAACTTGTGTACTGCAGCTGCCTTGCCGCGCTGTGCAGCAGCAGGGCATGCTGGCGTAACCGCTGAAATTTAGACTGCAAGCGAAACTCTGCTGCCATGGGTGTGAATTCTACGTAGTTCATGGTGTGAACTGAGTGCTGCAGCAAGCGCGGCGCGTCGCGCAGCAGCAGGGCATGCTGGCCTGACAGACAAGTTCACGGCAGCGGGTGTGAAGTTCTGGTGTGAACTTGTGTACTGCAGCTGCCGTGGCGCGCTGTGCGGCAGCAGGGCATGCTGGCGTAACCGCTGAGATTCAGGCAGCAAGCGAAGCTCCGCTGCCATGGGTGCGAATTCTACATAGTTCATGGTGTGAATTGAGTGCTGCAGCTGACGTGACGCATTGCGCAGCAGCAGGGCATGCTGACCTGACAGTGAAGTTCACGGCAGCGGGTGTGAAGCTCCTGGTCTGAACAAAACCTTGGGAGGTGCAGCTGGTGTGGCAGTGGGGCAGTATGTAGTGCACACTGTGCAGCAGGCTGTGTTTGCCTTTGCAGTGTTGGTGCTGCACCACGCACACCGTTGGCATGGCAGCTGTGCGCATGTGCGGTTGGTATGATGCAAAGTGCGGGCAGCCTGTGCTGGAGCGTATGCTCTTGTGCGTGCTGGATTAAAGTGAGTTCATCAGTCACTGAGTGAGTGAGTGAATAACTCTGACATTTGACACTGTTCTCTGGGGTAGCAGCACTGGCAGGCTTGTACAGCCGTCCTTATCCGTATCATCTGTCAAGAATATGCTTGCAATCCAGGTCAGAATTCCCTTTTCACATGCAGCGCTTCGTTTTGCACATGCACGTCTGTCTCTTGCTCACAGGAGCCTCATGTCCATGTGCCATGATGTATATCTGAAGACAAGTGATCAACAAATAAGGAGGATGCAAACGTATCGTGCATTCACGAAGCAATCTATATTGTTTGCTCGCACAATGCGTCGGTGCTTTGATCGGTCTCATGCTGCTGATGCTGTCACGGTGAGAACTCCAAGAGTCGCGAGTGCTGCAACAGCCGGGTTCAAACACAAGTTTCATGAATGCTTTGACTTATCTAGGCAGGTTTGTGTAAAACTAGGCTCCCCCATCGTAAAGCAGCGACAGTTTTGGTGGGCGTACCGCACTGTCACATGATGTTGCACCGACAGTAGCCTTAGGTCAGGCGTATGCCAAGTTGGTTGCATGGTTCAACATTAGTTCTTTTAAGGGAAGCTTTGCTAGATGCGTTGACCGAAGTCCAATCAATTTGGCGATACCGACAGCCCAGAGGCCCGCACTTTCAAGTCGTTCGGTAAATGAAACATTAGGAGGCTTCTAATGTATGCTATGCTGGCGTAGCTGGGAGCAGAAGCAGCGCGGCAGTTGGCTAAGCGCTCTTGCTCCCAGCTAGCACTGGCCAAGGCACGGAGCAGCAGCTCCTGCTATGGATGCTATCCTCTCAAGATACCTATCATACAACTCTGCTGATACTCATGGCAAGACCGAAGCTGCTGGCATTCGAACAGAAGTGCTGGGGTGAGTGCTGCTGGGACATCAGTCCAACACTGCTAGCGCCAGCAGCCTGCTAGCAGACTTGCAGCAGCCAAGCTTTGCACTTACAGAGTCAAAGGGTACGTGGGTGCTGCCTGCTTGTGCCTCTGGCATACTAGGGCAGCACCACAACACAGCAGCATGCCACAGCTGCAGGCATCAAGGCTGGGGTCATGTGCCTTTACAGGCAAGCTGTTACATACACCCTGCAAACTGCAAACTGCAATCGGTTCATGACACACTCAGCGCTGGTAGCAACAGAGCAGGGGCATGTGAAGGGCCTGAGATTGCTTGCACCAGCCCAACATCCCCTGTCAGTTGGCGGGCATAACCTGCTACATGTGGCCAGCATGCGTAGCATAGCAGCAAAGGCATCCGCAAAGCACAGATAAGAGCAGCTTTGAGATTTGGTTAGGTTGCGCCAGGGATTGAGGATAGTAGCAGCAGCAGCGGCAGGCGGTGTTACGTTGCGAACAGCAGCAGCAGCAGCAGCAGCAGCAGCAACAGCAACAGGAGCTGACACAGAAGCACGCTCCGTGTGAAGCCTGTTGTATGTCTGTCAGCTGATGGAATGGTGCCTGCAATAGAATGACTGTACTGGTAGCAGGATTTTGCTGCAGCAGCAGCATTGTGGACTGCTGCTGCACCCGGCTGCAATAGCAGCATGCAAATAACCCGTGATTGTACTGCAGGGTGCCTACTGTGGCATTCAGACGCCTGTTCACAGTACCATGGCACCTGCATCAGCACAATCTCCACACACCATCTGTCCTGCAAGTGTAACACGGTGTGTCCTGCTGCCGTTGTCGTCCTTGTGTGCGCTGCAGCAGTGCCACTGGGGATTTGTCCAAGCGCATCAAACGAGTGAAGTCCAGCAACAACACAGCAGCAGCAGCACTTGACTACGCAGGAACCAACGGCAGCAGCAGCACGTACGAGCAGCAGCAGCAGCAGCAGCAGCACGCATACGGCATACCCATACACGCCTACAGCACAAGCAGCAGCGCCAGCCACTCACAGCAGCTAGCATTCCCTGTCTCAACACTCAGTAGCAGCAGCCCCAGCAGCAGCAGTGCCGGCGGCGGCAACAGCAGCAGCAACAGCAGCAGCAGTGGCGGAGCCGGCACTGCCAGCATTACTAGTCCTGCAAGCAGTAGAGGTTTAGGGCTAGGGTTCAGCAGTAGCTTAGCAAGCAGCAGCCACAGCCACTTGGCATCATATATGGCAGACACTGATAGCCACCCTGGCGGCAGCAATGTTGGCAGTAGTAATGAGTCAAGGGGTATGTTTGGCGCCGGATCTGCAGCAGCAGCAGGGAGTGTGCTACGCTTCAATGTGGCTGGCTCAGCAGGGGACCTTGCAGGAAAAGGCCTTGCAGGAGAGCTTGCAGGATTCAGTGCAATGGGCTCGCCGAAAGGCCTGCCCAAGTACAGCAGCACTGGCAAGGGCGTGCTGAACCCTGTGCTGATGGACATGGGGACGATGAGCAGGCGGTGAGTTGATTAGCTCGGTTGACAAGCAGCAGCAGAAGTATACTCTAGGGGGGTGTTAGGGGGCTATGGAAGTATTGGTGGTCACAAAAGTAGAGGCGGCGGTGTAAGGCGTAAGATTTGCAGGAGAGCTTGCAGGATACGGTGCAATGGGCTCGCCAAAAGGCCTGCCCAAGTACAGCAGCACTGGCAAGGGCGTGCTGAACCCTGTGCTGATGGACATGGGCACCATGAGCAGGCGGTGAGTTGTGACTTTGTTTTGACCGCAGCAGCATAGTTGAGTGAGGTTACAAAAGGGCTGGGGCGTCAAGCAGCAGCAGCAGCGGCGGGTCTGGACTTTGCAGGAGGGATTGCAGGAGGGATTGCAGGAATCAGTGCAGTGTGGTGGCTGCTGCCCAAGTACAGCAGCACTGGCAAGGGCGTGCTGAACCTGGTGCTGATGGACATGGGGACGATGAGCAGGCGGTGAGTTGTGGCTGGGTTTGAAAGCAGGAGGCGTAGCATACTTGAGGGGGTTGCGGAAGTGCCGGGGTTTCAAGCAGCAGCAGCAGCAGCAGCAGCAGCAGCAGCAAGTAGCTTTTTGCAGGAGGGATTGCAGGGGGGCTTGCAGGAAGCATTGCATTCAGTGCAGTGTGGCGGCTGCTGCCCAAGAACAGCAACGGCAGCACTGGCAAGGGCGTGCTGAACCCTGTGCTGATGGACATGGGGACGATGAGCAGGCGGTGAGTGAGTGTGGGTGGAGTTCGTTTGGTATTGAAGCAGCAGCTGCTGCAGCAGCAGCAGCAGCTCAGGGCATAGTTGGGTTGTGGCTGCTGAACCCTGTGCTGATGGACATGGGGACGATGAGCAGGCGGTGAGTTGTGGCTGGGTTGAAAGCAGGAGGCGTAGCATAATCTAGGGTGGTTCCAGAAGTGCTGGGGTTTCACGCAGCAGCAGCAGCAGCAAGTAGCTTTTTGCAAGACGGATTGCAGGAGGCCTTGCAGGAATCGTTGCATTTAGAGCAGTGTGGTGGCTGCTACCCAAGAACAGCGACAGCAGCACCGGCAAGGGCGTGCTGAACCCGGTGCTGATGGACATGGGGACGATGAGCAGGCGGTGAGTTGTGGTTTGGTTTTGAGAACAGCAGCAGCAGCGTAGTTCAGGAGAGTAACATAAGTTTTGGGGTTTCAAGCAGCAGCACAGCAGCAGCAGCAGCGGCGGCGTAATGGGGTTAGAGAAGCAGCCGCCGCAGCATAGTTCAGGGGGATTGCAGAAATGCTGAGGTATCACGCAGCAGCAACGGCATATTTGGTGCAACAACAGCGGCAAAGTCAATGCGGGAGGGCTCGCAGCAGGGCGTCCAGCATGCTGTGCTGATGGGTCGGCTGCTGCCCCAGTACAGCAGCGGCAGCACTGGCAACAAGGGGTTTTAAAGCCCCGGTGCTGCTGGACATGGGCACCATGCTCAGGAGTGGGTGGGTGCTGGGTTATCAAGCAACAGCAGCAGCAGCAGCAGCAGCAGCGCAATTGGGGGTTCCTGAAACACATCTACAGGTAAGTTTAGAGGATGTAGCAGCAGCGGCTGAGGCGGCAGGGGCAGGGGCAGCAGTACTGGAGGATTGGAGGAGCAGCAGGCGACTGCGAGCAGCATTCGTGTCTGCACGCACTATGCTGTGGCGGTCACTGAGTGGAGCAGCCATTGCGATAGCTCTCCTGCACTTGCCGGTGCACACATTGTGCTGCAGGCTGTAGCTGCTGGCGTGGCCGCTGTCCTGTATGGCAGTGCTCGCCAGCTGTGTACTTTGCCGTGTCTGATGCGGATTGTGTGCCCACCGCGCTGTATTGTGCTGCAGGCTGTGGCTGCTGGCGTGGCCGCTGTCCTGGATGTAGGTGCTCACCTTCACAAAAGAGCTCATCATCACCAGCTACCTCTGACCATTGCTTGTTTGCTTTGTGCTGTGCTGCAACTGTGCGTGAACATCGCTGCAGGCTGTGGCTGCTGGCGTGGCCGCTGTCATGGATGGAGGTGCTCACCTTCACAAAAGAGCTCATCATCACCAGCTATGTAATGACATCTTGTGCATTGCGCCGTGCTGCTGCTTTCTGCTGCTTTCTGCTGCAGGCTGTGGCTGCTGGCGTGGCCGCTGTCATGGATGGAGGTGCTCATGCTCACCAAGGAGCTCATCATCACCAGCTACCTCTGACCATTGCTTGTTTGCTTTCTGCTGTGCTGCAACTGTGCGTGAACATTGCTGCAGCCTGTGGCTGCTGGCGTGGCCGCTATCATGGATGGAGGTGCTCACCATCTGTGTACTTTGCCGTGCCTGTTGCGGATTGTGTGCCCACCGTGCTGTATTGTGCTGCAGGCTGTGGCTGCTGGCGTGGCCGCAATAATGGATGGAGGTGCTCACCTTTACAATCTCGTCATCACCAGCTATGTCTATTTTGACGTCTTGTGCATTGCGCTGTGCTGCTGCTGCTGCTGCTGCTGCTGCTGCTGCTGCTGCTGCTGCTGCTGCTTTCTGCTGCAGGCTGTGGCTGCTGGCGTGGCCCCTCAGCTGGATGGAGGTGCTCACCTGTTCAGAAGAGCTCATCATCACCAGCTACCTCTGACCATTCCGTGTTTGCTTTGTGCTGTGCTGCAACTGTGCCTGAACAGGGCTGTGGCTGCTGTCGTGGCCACTCAGCTGGATGGAGGTGCTCACCTCCTACATACAGGAACTCACCAGCTGATGCTGTAAATTCTGATGCATCTTATGGTGTTATGTTCACTGTGCTACCATGCAGGCTGTGGCTGCTGGCATGGCCGCTATCATGGATGGAGGTGCTCACTTTCACAAAGGAGCTCATCATCACCAGCTACGTGGGCCACCTGGGGGCTGCGGAGCTAAGCGCACTGGTGCTGGCGCAGACGGTGTACAACGTGACCGGCAACGCGCCGTGAGTATGTTCACATGTTGCTGTTGTTTGTTGCTGTTGTTGTGCTGGTACGCTGTGCAGTGCGATGTTAAGAGTAGTAGTGTAGAGTGCAGCTTGGGACGCAGGGTGTGCTTGTTTTGCTGCTTTTCCAGCTGCGTGGGGCACTTTAGAGCTGCAGAGCTGTCGGCGCTGGTGCTGGCGCAGACAGTCTAACAACGTGACCGGCAACGCGCCGTGAGTCTGTTCACTTGTTGTTAATCTTGTCACCACACTGTCCAGTGCAGCGTGGAATTTAGTGTGAATGTGCAGTGTGGAGCATAGGGTATGCTTGTTTTGCTGCTTTGCCAGCTATGTGGGGCACCTGGGGGCTGCGGAGCTAAGCGCACTGGTGCTGGCGCAGACGGTGTACAACGTGACCGGCAACCTGCCGTGAGTCTGTTTGCTTTGGTATTTGCTGCGTAGCTGCCCTGCTGTCTATGGATTCCTGCTGCGTCTAGGATTGACAGCTCTGCATGCTGCATGCTGCTGCTGCTGCTGCTTTTGTGGTCCTGCCGCAGCATGCTGGGCTTCGTAACTGCCATGGAGACCTTCTGCGGGCAGGCCTTTGGCGCTTTGCACTTCCCTGTTGCCTCTGCACTCCTCACTGACAGTGCTGCTGCTGGTGCTTCTGCTGCAACTGCGGCTCTCAATGCAACATTGCAGCATGCTGGGCTTTGTTGCCGCCTTAGAGACCTTCCTTGGGCAGGCCGTTGGTGCCCTGCGCTTCCCTGTTGTCTCTGGACCTCTTACTGACAGTACTGCTGCTGCTCTTCATCTAAACTGCAGCATGCTGGGCTTTGTTACGGCCATGGAGACCTTTTGCGGGCAGGCCTTCGGCGCGCGGCGCTTCCTGCTGGTCGGGGTGGTGCTGCAGCGCGGGCTGGCCATCAGCGGGCTGTACTGCTGCGCTGCCTTAGGCATGTGGGCCTGGTGCGAGGCAGCACTGCTGGCCATGGGGCAGGTGCGTGTGCGGCAGCAGCGGAGCTGCACTGCTTTCCCTTTCAATCTGTTGTTCTTTGTGTTGTTTTGGCAACAAATGAGGATTCTTTCACAATGTTTGTGTTCGTGGGAGGCTGATCAGGGGTTCAGCATGTGGGCCTGGTGCGAGGCGGCACTGCTGGCCATGGGGCAGGTGGGTCTGCGGTTTCACTGCTTTCCGGTTTTTCCTGCTGTCTCCCATTGTTTTCTGGTGAGAATTGAGGGTTTTTGTCACACCGTTGTCACTCCCCGAGTGTGGCTAGTTGGGGTGGTGCTGCAGCGGGGGCTGGCCATCAGCGGGCTGTACTGCTGCGCTGCCTTAGGCATGTGGGCCTGGTGCGAGGCAGCACTGCTGGCCATGGGGCAGGTGGGTGTGCGGCAGCAGCGGAGCTGCACTGCTTTCCCTTTCTTTCTGCTGTTCTTCGTGTTGTTTTGGCAAGAAATGAGGATCTTTCACAATGTTTGTGTTCGCGGAAGGCTGATCGGGGGTTCAACATGTGGGCCCGGTGCGAAGCAGCACTGCTGGCCATGGGGCAGGTGGGTGGCGGTTGGTTGGTAACATCTTGCACTGCCGGTAACACGTACTGCAGCGCGGGCTGGCCATCAGCGGGCTGTACTGCTGCGCCGCCTTAGGCATGTGGGGCAGGTGGGTGTGATCATTACTTTCTGTTCTTCCTGTGGTGTATTGACATGGTGATGATGCTGCAAATGATGGAGCTATAACTAATTATGTCTTTTTGTCACCGTGTGCTTGCCTGTTAAGCCTGGGGGTCATTTGGGGCAGGCAGGTGGCCAGCAGCCCAAGGAGGGATCGGCACAGCCGGCAACATATCCAAAGTGTGCTGCGCTGATCTGCCTACCTGTGACGTCATCTGCGCAACCACAGGACCGCGGCGAGGCTGCGCTTCTGCGTGTCTTTGTATTTACGACCCTGTTTCTTCCTGCTGCTGGCTGCTGGCAGGACGCCACCATTTCCGCAGCAGCTGCCAGATTTTTGCTGGCACTGGCGCCAGCGCTGTTCAGATCATGACATGCAATGACATGTTGCCTGTTTGTATGTGCTGCTGGCTGCTTGCAGGACGCCACCATCTCCGCTGCAGCTGCCAAGTTTACGCTGGCACTGGCGCCGGCCCTGTTCATGGACGCGGCAGACCAGTGCTGCAGGTATGTGCGGCAGCAGCAGCACTGCTTTGAGAATGGTAGCATGCATTGCAGCACCAGCGCTGTTTATGCAGCAGCAGCGGCGGCAGCAGCGTTTCTTAGGTAACACAGCTGAACTCGCAGCACCAGCGCTGTTCATGGACGCAGCAGACCAGTGCTGCAGGTGTGCGCGGCAGCAGCAGCAGCAGCAGCAGCAGCAGCATGCCTTATGGAATGCAGCTGAACTTGCAGCACCAACGCTGTTCATGGACGCAGCAGACCAGTGCTGCAGGTGTGTGCGGCAGCAGCAGCAGCAGCAGCAGCAGCATGCCTTATGGAATGCAGCTGAACTTGCAGCACCAGCGCTGTCCATGGACGCAGCAGACCAGTGCTGCAGGTGTGTGCGGCAGCAGCAGCAGCAGCAGCATGCCTTATAAAATGCAGCTGAACTTGCATCACCAGCGCTGTTCATGGACGCGGCAAGTGCTGCAGGTATGTGCAGCAGCAGCAGCAGCAGCAGCATGCCTGATGGAATGCAACTGAATTTGCAGCACCAGCGCTGTTCATGGACGCGGCAGGTCAGTGCTGCAGGTGCGCGCTGCTGCAGCAGCAGCAGCGGCAGCAGCATTTTTTAGGGAACGCCAGCATTTTACAAAGCAGCAGCAGTGCAGCGTGCCGTCACTGTGCCCGACATATGCCACGTGTCAGCCACAGCAGACATCCCCATGGCGGCTCATCGTGCCTGCATGGCCATCACTGACATTGGATCACTTGCGGGCCACTGCTGCTGCTGCTGCTGCTGCTGCTGCAGGCGCTACCTGTCGGCGCAGGCGGTGGTGCAGCCGTTGATGGTGGTGACGCTGATCGCCACGCTTCTGACGCCGCTGTACCTGTGGCTCTTCGTGGCACGGTGCGTGAGCTTTATTGTGTCAAACACAATGTGAAACTTGTTTGTGTGTATGTTTGTGTGATGTACGCTGCTGACGCCGCTTTACCTGTCGAATGTTTGTGGGACGGTCGCATTACCCGAACGTGATATGTTTGCTTTGCATGCTGATATTGTGGTGACGCTGATCGCCACGCTGCTCACACCGCTGTACCTGTGGCTCTTCATGGCACGGTGCGTGAGGTCAATTGAAACATATTGGAAGAGGATAATTACATGTAGTTCCTGGCACCATCTTGGATGGTCTGAGCCACAACATGGTGAACACATGGTCTGATACCAGCAACGGAGAGTGAACACCATAGAACACGGTGCACGCTTTTGCGCGCCACATTGTGACACGTTGTCAAGTGGTGTGTGTGTGTATGATGTACGCTGCTCACTTGTGGCTTCTCGTGGCACGGGGCGCCGCATATTCTTTTGTTGTCTAATGCTGCTGCAGGTTTGGCTTGGGGCTGCTTGGTGCTGCCATTGCCTGGGACGCGGTGCAGGCCACCAGCCTGGCACTGATGGTCAGCTGCTGCGTGATGCACACGCGCTATGACTGCGCTGCTGCTTGCCTGCATTTATCTTGCTGCTGCAGGTTTGGGCTGGGGCTGCTAGGTGCTGCCATTGCCTGGCATGCGGTGCAGGCCACCAGGGAAATGCTGCCGTGTCTGTAATCGACACATCACACCTGTGCTGCTTGCCGGGTGTGTGCTGCAGGTTTGGCTTAGGCCTGCTGGGTGCTGCCATTGCCTGGGATGCGGTGCAGGCCACCAGCCTTGCCCTGATGATCAGCTGCTGCGTGATGCACACGCGCGGGCAGGAGCCCTCGAAAAGCACGTGGCCTGGCTGGACGCTGGACGCTTTCCGGGACTGGGGCATGTACATAAAGATGGCTGTGCCCAGCTGCGTCATGATCTGTGAGTGGTGGCGGGGTTTGCAGCAGGGTTCGAAGCAGGGTTTTGGGTGTTGTGGTTTGTGATTGCTAGTGGACGTTGGGCATGCATCTGCAGGGACTGAGCATGTACATAAAGATGGCAGTTCAGCGCTGCGTCATGATCTGTGAGTGGCAGCAGGGTTTGCGGGGTTTGGCATAACCCTTGCAAACACCTAAACCACGGGTTGTTAGTTGTGCGCTGCATGTGCATGGTGTCATCTACCCTGCTGCTGCTGCTGCTGCTACTGCTGCTGCTGCTGCTGCTGCCGCTACTGCCTGCAGGCCTGGACAGGTGGACGTTATTGACGTCATCCTGCTGCTCTCTTGCTACCACGTACCTTACTGCTGCCGCTGCTGCTGCTGCTGCACCCTGCAGGCCTGGACTGGTGGACGTTTGAGGTGATCGTGATGCTCAGCGGTCTGCTGCCCAACCCCGAGCAGACCATGAGCATGATGGGCATCACCTTCAACATCCACGCGCTGTGCTTCTTCGCGGCACACGGGCTCAGCGGCGCAGCTAGCACACGAGTGGGCAATGATCTGGGCGGCGGGCGGCCTCACATGGCCTGGCTGACCGTGCAGGTGCGGGTTTTGCTGCATGCTGGGGCTCAGGGAGGGGGTTGAGCGTATTGTCTAGGGTTTGACAGTGCTGTGTAGGGATGAGCATGATGGGAGTCACCTTCAACATCCAGGGGGTGTGCTGTGCGGCGCACGGGCGCAGCGGGGCAGCCAGCACGCGCGTGGGCAACGATCTGGGGGGCGGGCGGCCTCACATGGCCTGGTCAACTGTGCAGGTGCGGGTGCATGGCTGTCTGCATGTTTGAATGGCCGGCTGCTTGTCAACTGGTCTGTTTTTGACACATTTTAGGTTCAAGGCTGTTGAGGACGCTGGTCATGCTTGTTAGCAGCGTGTTGCTGCTGCCAGGGCGTAGTCAGCTGGGGCGGCTGTCTACTAACCTGTGCTGCTGCTGCTGCTGCTGCTGCTGCCTCAGGTTGCTGTGCTGATGGGGACGCTGGTCATGCTGGTCAGCAGCGTGTTGCTGCTGCTGGGGCCCAGTCAGCTGGGGCGGCTGTCTACTAACCTGTGCTGCTGCTGCTGCTGCTGCTGCTGCTGCTGCTGCTGCCTCAGGTTGCTGTGCTGATGGGGACGCTGGTCATGCTGGTCAGCAGCGTGTTGCTGCTGCTGGGGCGCAGTCAGCTGGGGCGGCTCTTCACCAGTGAAGCTGACGTGATCATGCTCACGGCACAAGCGGTGCCGCCACTTGCAGTATCACTCATAGGTGAGATAAAACTGTGTTTATAGTTCCTTGTTGGTTTCTTTATCTCTTGGGGCGGCTCTTCACCAGTGAAGCTGACGTGATCATGCTCACAGAACACGCAGTGCCGCCACCGGTTTTGTTAACTGGTGCGAAACACACAGTGTGCTGCACGCATGTTGCAACCCTCCCACGCGCGGATTTTGTCCTCACCAGTGCTGCTGCTGCCGGTGCTACCGCCTCTTTCCGCAGGCGAGGGCGCCAACACAGTGTTAGCGGGCGTCATGCGCGGCTGCGGGCGCCAGAAGATTGGTGCTGCCATCAACCTGGCCACCTACTGGGGCCTGGGGCTGCCAATCGCTTGTCTCCTAGCCTTCCCTGGCAAGCTGGGGGCGCTGGGGCTGTGGACGGGGCTGGCCTGCACCGCCAGCATACAGGCGCTGCTGATGTCACTGACGGTCTTCAAGTGAGTCTGTTGTTGTGTGTTTAGCCGGCTGAGCAACTGGGGGCTTGTGCACTGTATCATCTGAGAAGAACTTGTGAACAGGGCTGGCCTGCACCGCCAGCATACAGGCGCTGCTGATGTCGCTGACGGTGAGCGGCTTCTGGATTCCGAATCCTGCTTTTGTGTGGTTCTTCATTTTTGGTTGCAAGGATTGATGAGGCGTGCTTGTGTTTTCTGGCTGGGCGCGTTGGGGCTGTGGACAGGGCTGGCCTGCACCGCCAGCATACAGGCGTTACTGATGTCGCTGACAGTCTTCAAGTGAGCGGCAGTTCATTTAGGCTCTTTTCTGTGCAGTATTGAAGCAGCTGAGGTGGTGTGCGTGTGTTGTGTTGCTGCGTGCTGGCCTTCCCTGGCAAGCTTGGGGCGCTGGGGCTGTGGACGGGGCTGGCCTGCGCCGCCAGCATACAGGCGCTGCTGATGTCACTGACGGTCTTCAAGTGCAATTGCTTGATGACCGTTTCGCAACATGCTATGGGTTGTTGGGTTGTGAAGTAGCTGAGGTTGATGCCAGGCGTATGATCTGGGTTGAATGACCTGCTTGTGCTGCTGACTGTCTAATGTCGTACTTGTGGGATTTGCTGATGTTGAGAGCCGTGTGTGAGTGTGTATAGGCATTGTGGTTGCCATGTAGTTTGTGACAGGGCTGTAATAGCCTGCTGCCTGCGCGCTGCGAGTTCAACTGCTCAGAGCAAGCAGCGCGCGCCTGGCAGCCGGTGGCAGCAGGCACACTGGAAGAACTGGTTTGTAGTCCATGAGAGAGCATACAACTGATGCTTGTAGCGCCTTCACTGACACTCAAATGGCTGAACTTTGTTCTTTGCAGGTTCAACTGGTCTGACGAAGCAGCGCGCGCCAAGCAGCTGGTGGCAGCAGGCGAGCTAGTGCTAGAAGATGAGGAGCCGCTGGAGCTGCTGGCAGCTGACCGTTATGACAGTTATGATGACCGTTACGACAGTTACGGTGATGGCGGCGGCGGCGCGGCGGCTGGCAGCGACAGTAATGCCGATAAGGAAGGGATGGGGGTTGGCGGAGCTGTGGCGGGGTTGGTGGGGCAGCGGCGGGCAGCGGTGCAGCGGCAGGACAAGGGCAGCGGCTTTCAGATAAAGGCGGGCTCGCCAGAGCTGACCCGGCTGCTGCCATGACGCTGTTCAAGATTGTTTGAATGTAAGGTGGCAGCTCCACAACAGCAGCAGCAGCAGCAGCAGCAGCAGCAGCAGCAGCAGCAACCGGGCTCCACAACAGCAGCAGCAACAGCAGCAGCAGGGTACCTTGGCTTCCAGCTGTTCATGTCTGGCGCGCCACAGTTGGCCGTAAATATTGTTGTGACGGCAGGTCGACAGGGCTTCAAGGCAGCAGCAGCAGTGCAGCGGCATGACAAAGGCAGCGGCTTCCTAGATAAAGGCAGGATCTCCAGAGCTGACCCGGCCGCTGCCGTGACGCTGCTTTTGGTGATTATAAATGTGGTGATGTGGCAACTAGATAGGGTGCCAGCGCAGTAGCAGCGGCGGCGGCACATTTTGGCAGCATGCAAGGTGGTGGCATACCAGCAACAAGGCCAGTTTGCCGCAGCTCATGCTGCTAGCAGCTGCCTCCTTGTATGAAAATCACATGCCAGGGCATCAGCAGCAACAGCAGCAGTAGTATTGTGCATATGAACGGTCCAACTGAGCTGAGCTGGAATGACAGCACCCTCTCTGCAGCTGCAGCTGCAGGGGCTGTTGCACAATCGGCGAGTTCTTGCAGTGATGCCACATGCGCTGGCCTATGTGATGGTATGGCTTGACTCGTGATGTGATGATTGGCTATTGTCATCATACGATGCATCATCGTCATAATCAGCGGGCAAGTGTGTCACCAGACAAGTTTGCGTTTGGTATTCAAGCAAGCACGCTAGCATGCACCTAGGTGCATAGTCTTGTGGTGGACATTTCCCGCGGTGTGACTCTGTCAAGCATATGTGCTTGTACAAGCAGCTCCATTGACCTGATTGAGCCTGCAGGCCGCAGCTGCGGCAGCAACAGGAACAAGCTATTCCATGGCTGCTGGAGTTGGAGCCACATGTTGCATGTGTCACTGGCACAGCACAGAGTATGTGCTGGCTCTCAGTGGCGGGTGATGGTGTACCGCACATGCTTACCTGAGGTTCAGCAGCCATGGTGGCCTTTTGGGGGAACCACTTCTTGTGAGTACTCATTATGTTGCATTGTGCTTGTGCTTGTAATGAATGCAACCGGCAACTTTCTTTATATGGTGTGCTGCGTGCACTCATGGTACTGCAGTGCATTCCAGTGCATGGGGGCATGCGTGGCCACGCACAGTGGTGACTGTCACCATGTCATGCTTCCAGTCGTGCGCTGATTACAATCGTTGTGCAGCATCATCATCCTCTACTCTGGAATAGGGACAATTATGTCAACCCATCAGGCCATAACATGATAGTCGATGTGCAACATGTTTTACCTGCAACTCGTATACGTGTTGACCGCGATGCAGGCTATAGGCTAGCTTGCGTTCAATCATCATCATCATGTTACCATTCAAGCCATTTAAGCCATAGCAACAACTAGCTTTCAATGAGTAATTATTCTGACACTCTGCAGCTGTCACTACACCTTTAAAATTGAATCCAGCATTGCTTTCAACCTCTCCGACTGCACGCGCACATTGGCATTGTACATCCACCAGTCATGCGCCTCTACAGCATCGACCGGCTGCCAATGACCTGGCACCCGCTGCATCTCATACTCGGCATTGTACACCTGTGCACATGTACAGCCGGTAGCCGCAAGATTTCCAGGATGTCATTGACGTGATTGACCAAAAATAACCACGCCAATGCTGCTACACCTTCAATATTGGATCCAGCATTGCTTGCAGCCTCTCCACCTGCACGCGCACATTGGCATTGTACATCCACCAGTCATGCGCCTCTACAGCATCGTCCGGCTGCCAATGACCTGGCACCCGCTGCACCTCATACTCGGCAGTGCTCTCCACAGACACACCATACCGCAGAAACTGCACATATGAGAGCGAAAACCAGCGGTCCAGCTCGTGAAAAGGTTTGAAATACGCTGTATTGCTCCCGGACGGCGACCCCACGACGACACACGTCGCGCCCGGCGGCAAGAACACGAAGCGGAACGCGCTGCTCCCCTGCGTCGTGATGAACACCTTGGCACGTGACATCCAGCGGAGCTGTTCAACCCAGGTCAGGTCCCGGAACCGCACAGCTCTCACTTCGAACCCGGGATACAGCGGACTGAGTTTTTCCACGAGTGGCTCTATATCCAGCAGCATGCGCCGGTCTGTCTCATTGCTTGCTCCGAAGCGCTTGTCGTTGATTAGGATCAGCGGCCTAGAGGGCTGCTCTTCCTGGATGCCCTGGATCTGCATATTGCAGACACATCGGTTGCACACGTCAGCAGCAGCCGGCTGACGTTATATCTAGCAACATGCGCCGGTCTGTCTCATTGCTTGCTGCAAAGCGCTTGTCGTTGATTAGGATCAGCGGCCTGGAGGGCTGCTGCTCTTCCTGGATGCCCTGGATCTGCAACGCAGCAGAGGCACAATCAGGCAGCCGCCGCAAAATCTGTCTGTTCCATAGCATTATTTATAAATCGGGATCAGGGGCCTGGAGGGCGGCTTTTCCTGGATGCCCTGGATCTGCAACGCAGCAGAGGCACAATCAGGCAGCCGCCGCAAAATCTGTCTGTTCCATAGCGGTTAATTATAAATCAGGATCAGGGGCCTGGAGGGCGGCTCTTCCTGGATGCCCTGGATCTGCAATGCAGCAGAGGCACGTTCAGGCAGCCGCCGCAAAGTCTGGTTGTTCCATGCCGTTGATCGTTGATGAGGACCAGGGGCCTGGAGGGCGGCTCTGCCTGGATGCCCTGGATCTGCAAATCGCAGCCACAGCAGAGGCACATTCAGGCAGCAGCCGGACCGACCTTGAATCGAGCAGCATGCGCTGATGGCTCTTCCTGGATGCCTTGGATCTGCATATTGCATATTGCATTTTGCATATTGTTCAGCAGCAGCCGGACCGAATTTGAATCCTCGTTGAGTGGAGCATGTAATGTAATGTAATGTATGTATGAATCCAGCAGCATGCGCCTACTAGGTTAGTAACTAGGTTAGTAACTGTCTTGTTGCTTGCTCCAAAGCGGCCACAGTTGTGTTCTCAACCCACCTTCATGGTGTGCTGCCGGAACCTCAGCCAGTTTGCGCTGCTGAAGAAACACAAAACACAGCAGGCTGCCTTCGAGCCAGGGTACAGACACAACGCTCACTGTCAACAGCTCACCTTCATGGTGTGCTGCCGGAACCTCAGCCAGTTTGCGCTGCTGAAGAAAGACGGCTCCTTTTCAAACAACTCGCCGCCTCCATGGTTGGCCAAGCAGACACGGCTGGCACCATGAAACCCTGCAACCCTAAACCCTAGACACAGCTCACCTTCATGGTGTGCTGCCGGAACCTCAGCCAGTTTGCGCTGCTGAAGAAAGTCGGCTCCTTTTCAAACAACTCGCCGCCTCCATGGTTGGCCAAGCCGACACGGCTGGCACCCTGAAACCCTGTAACCCTAGACACAGCTCACCTTCATGGTGTGCTGCCGGAACCGCAGCCAGTTTGCGCTGCTGAAGAAAGTCGGCTCCTTTTCAAACGACTCGCCGCCTCCATGGTTGGCCAAGCTGGCACGGCTGGCAGCTTAGTAGCCGCCATCGCCCACCACGAGCTGGCTGTAGCACGTGCTTGCAGGAAAGGTTGCAGGAACGCTTGCAGGAACTCTCGCAGGAACGCTTGCAGGAAAGGCTGCGGTGTGCTTGGTGATGGTGCCGCTAAGCATCTGGCGCAGCACTGCATGACAGCCTCCGACAGTCAGCAGCTGCAAGTTGTCCGGGAGTATGCTGAAGTGGTTTTGCAGCACCAGGAACATTCGGGAGGGCCTCGTTAATCATTGCATGGCCAAAGCTTTGCTGATTGAGCCGAGCTGGGCGCCAAAGGATTGTGGGAGGCGCGCTTGCAAGCTTGCGAGTTACGCCTGATGCGTTGCTGCCGCTAGCAGGGGCAATGGAGGCGCTGATGTTGGTGGCAGTGATGCGGGCCTGCAGGGTTGCCTTCATCAGGTGCCGCCGCTGCTGCTGCTGCTGCCGCTGCTGCTGCTGCTGCTGCTGCTGCTGCTGCTGCTGCTGCTGCTGCTGCTGCTGCTGCTGCTGCTGCTGCTGCTGCTGCTGCTGCTGCTGCTGGAGTCGCTGAGTTATGGAGACGTTGATGTCAGCGGCATCAATGATGCCCTTGAATGTTTTCACCAAGTGCTGCTTTAGGATCGCTGCTGCTGCTGGCTGCGACCCAGCAGGCAGCACTGCGCTGAGGCGCTTCTGATCGGCTGAGGTCTGTAAACACACGTCCTGAAAAACACGCGACTGCTTGCTGAACTAATACGAGGTGCATGCCACTGGGAATACAGCCTGCTGGTGTGACTGCCTTGGATCTTCCTGAATCATCTAGATCTTTGATGTTATTTGTTCTTTTTGGATCTTCTTGAGCCATGGAAGGCTTGACTGAAGCCACACACCCATGCATATTTGTCGCTCACTCCCAGATCGATGAAGAGCAGATCGCCAGTGTACAGCACGATGTACAGCAGTCACATCACTGAAGCCATGATAGCAGGCAGCAGCCCATCACCACTGCTGCTGCTGTTGCTGCTGCTGCTGCTGCTGCTGCTGCTGCTGCTGCTGCTGCTGCTGCTGCTGCTCATACCCCCAGCACCCCTGCCACACTGTCACGATATGCACAGTGCAAGTGGCAGGGGAGGCTGCAGGATGTGGCAGGGGAGGCTGCAGGATGTGGCAGGGGATTAGGCCCCTACCCCCCACCCACATTACATCACATTACATCACATTGTATTACATCACATTACATTCAAATACCATGTCTCAGAAAACTTTTCTTTTTCATCGGCCGCCGATGCATGTCAGTTCGAGGGGCACATGCCAGCCACAGGGCGCTGCACGGCAGGGCTGCACCTGCTGCCAGCATTCGGAATACCCTCAGCTGGCTTTCCACCTCACATCGAACAGCAACAGCTTCCGGACAGGTCCACAAGTGATTCTCCACACCTGGCCCCATACCTGAACAGGCTGCACACCCTGAAGCTTGGTGCACACCCTGAAGCTTGGTGCACACCCTGAAGCTTGGTGCACACCCTGAAGCTTGGTGCACACCCTGAAGCTTGGTGCACACCCTGAAGCTTGGTGCACACCCTGAAGCTTGGTGCACACCCTGAAGCTTGGTGCACACCCTGAAGCTTGGTGCACACCCTGAAGCTTGGTGCACACCCTGAAGCTTGGTGCACACCCTGAAGCTTGGTGCACACCCTGAAGCTTGGTGCACACCCTGAAGCTTGGTGCGGTGCGCACACACCTGAACAGGCGACATGCTGGACGTGAGGGATAGAGGGGTTGCATGCCATGATGGTGTGTTCATGCGACCGCACGATGCCGAGGCATCTGCAGACACCTGCTGGACATAAGAGAGAGAGAGGGGTTACACTGGTGTACTCACGCGGCATACGCCACCACTAACACCTGAAAGGATTTGAAGCTGCAAACAGCTCAGCCGAGCTGCAGCTCCGGCTGTCACTCAAACGAGGTGCAATCAACTTTGGTCATGCAAGCATAAGCTGCTGGACAAGATAGATAGATAGAGGGGTTACACGGTGTGTTCATGCAGCATACGCCACCACAGACACCTGGTAAAATCGGAAGCTGCAAGCAGCTCAGCTCGGGCTGTCGCTCTGAGGTTTCCACCCCAGAAACACCTCTGTGCGTAAGGTATGACATTGGTTATGCTAGCATAACCGTCTTCCTTACGACACGCAATTTGGCTGCAATCTAGGAATCTTCGGGCATGAATGCAGTATTTTAAACAGTGTTGGTGACAGCAGTCTATACATCTTCCAGTTTAGAGGGCTGGTTGAACATGCTTCGCTGACTCAGCAAAATGCTGATACAGACGCAAAGGCAGCACATGTGCTGGACATAAAGAAGAGGGGTTACACGGTGTGCACAGGCAACTACGTTGCAACGAACACCCGAAAACACCGTCCTCTCGACCGGATAACACATGTGCTGGACATGAAGAAGAGGGGTTACACGGGGTGCACAGGCAACTACAGTACGGTGCTGGACATGCGCCTGGGTGACGAAATGCATTTGATGGGGTATGTACCTTGAGACGGTGGCACTCTGAGCATATGCCAGCCTCAGGTGAGCGGCCGAGTACCAGGGGCGCCCGATCATGAAGGCGAGCCAGAATCCGATCAACGGTCAGGGACCGACGTTCGGAGGCACCCTGGGAAACGCCAGTTCGAAACTAACCTTTTGCAAAGGTTTGTTTTGGTGGGCCATGCTTTTCCGGCTGCTTCTACGACAAATTTGCAAACTGCCAGGCTGGGTAATACATTCCCCATACGACATTGAGATACTTTGAAACAACAAAAAAAGATGTTTTTGGCTTTTGAAAAGTAAGCCGTCATTGCCGGAGCTGATGGGCGGTGGTGGGCGCCGAGCAGTATTCTGTGATTACGTGATTGGAAGTGATCGACGGCTCGGTTAATCTTTAAAAAAGCATTGGTTTCATCTTAAACGTCGATCGGCACCGCTTTACTTGCAGGCAGTCACAGAGTAAATTCTACCGTGGATTCTATCGCCGGCGTGTCAACCATGCATGCATGCGCGTGCGCACGCTCTTGACACCCAGCTGTGTGCAGCCCTGCCTGTCATTCCATCTTAAACATCACATCATGCCTCCATGAATCTGAACCCTAGCCGGTTGCAGCGAACGTATCGGAAGCACGGCTAAGTTCTGCATGCGTGCCGGGCGGCTGCTTGGCATGCTAGCTGAGCCGGCGTGTGAATCATGCACGCTCCTGACACCCAGCTGTGTGCAGCCCTGCCTGTCATTCCGTCTTACACAACACATCATGCCTATAGGAATTTGAACCCTAGCCAGTTGCAGCGAATGTATCGGAAGCACGGCTGAGTTCTGCATGCATGCCGAGCTGCTGCCTGTCATGCATGCTGAGCCGGCGTGTTAACCATGCACGCTCTTGACACCCAGCTGTGTGCAGCCCTGCCTGTCATTCCGTCTTACATAACACATTATGCCTGTAGAAAATTTTATTATAGCTGGTTGCAGCAAATGAGTTGGAAGCA
Organism: Tetradesmus obliquus; assembly: GCA_030272155.1. Taxonomy (NCBI): domain Eukaryota; kingdom Viridiplantae; phylum Chlorophyta; class Chlorophyceae; order Sphaeropleales; family Scenedesmaceae; genus Tetradesmus; species Tetradesmus obliquus. The sequence continues at coordinate 1,328,250 of CP126207.1, read as the reverse complement.
CGACAACGTTCTGCATGCGTGCCGGGCTACTGCTTGGCATGCTTGCTGAGCTGGCGTGTGAACCATGCACGCTCTTGACACCCAGCTGTGTGCAGCCCTGCCTGTCATTCCATCTTACAAATCACATCATGCCGATAGGAATTTGAACCCTAGCCAGTTGCAGCGAATGTATCGGAAGCACGGCTAAGTTCTGCATGCATGCCGAGCTGCTGCTTGGCATGCTTGCTGAGCCGGCGTGTTAACCATGCACGCTCTTGACACCCAGCTGTGTGCAGCCCTGCCTTTCATTCCGTCTTACACAACACATCATGCCTATAGGAATATGAACCGCAGCCAGTTACAGCGAATGTATCGGAAGCACGGCTAAGTTCTGCATGCGTGCCGGGCTGCTGCTTGTCGTGCATGCTGAGCCGGTGTTTGATAGCGCACGCTGCTGACACCCAGCTGTGTGTAGCCCTGCCCGACATTCCGTCTTGCAGAACACATCATGCCTATAGGAATATGAACCATAGCTGGTTGCAGAACATGTACCGGAAGCTCGGCAATGTTCGCATGCGTGCCGGGCTGCTGCTTGTCATGCTTGCTTAGCTAGTGTGTGAACAGTGCACGCTCCTAACACCCCAGGAGTGCAGGCAGCAGTATCAAAAGCAGCGCAAACTGCTCCATGCACAGAACGAACTGCTGAGTCTGATGGGACAGCTGCTTTCGAGCACCGTGGACTTGAATTGACATGCTCAGGGCATTCTACAATTGAAAGCACAGCTGGTGCTGCGGAAGAAGCTGATGTGGGGAGCGCTGGCTGTGGTTGCGTGCGGGCAGCAGCGAAACTGCTTCTAGCACAAAACATGCTGCTGATTCAGATGTGACAGCTGCTGTCAAGCACCAAAGCCTCATGTCAAGATGTGCAGGGCACTTGTAAGATGGAACCACAGCTGGTGCTGCAGAAGTCACTGATGTGGGGGGCGCTGGTGCGGTCAGCAGCGTCACAATTTGCAACTCAAAAGCAGCGCCAGCTGATGCATGCACAGAACGTGTTGCTGAGGTTGGCCACCAAGCTGCTTTTGATGTATGTTGACTTGCAATGAGATGCTTAGGGCATCTGTTAGATGAAAACACAGCTGGTGCTGCAGAGGACACTGATGTTGGTGACAGGTGGCAGCGCTGACTGTACATGGTGCAGGCAGCAACGTCACAGGCAGCGCCAACTGCTGCATGCACAAATTGTGCTTCTGGTTCACATGGGACAGCTGCTTTTCAGCGCCCTGGACTTGTGTTGAGGTGTGTAAGGTGTCTGTGAGATGACACCACAGCTGGTGCTGCAGAAGAAACTGATGTTGCAGGGGTGGCTGTAGCGGGATGCAGCAGCAGCGTCAGAGCAGCACCAACTGCAGCATGCACAAAACTTGATCCAGATGCAGATGTGACAGCTGCAGCTGATCGCGTTGGATATTCACTGACATGTGCACAGCATTTGTAAGATGAAACCATAGCCGGTGCTGCAGAAGACACTGATGTTGGCAGGGATGGCTGTAGCGGGATGCGGGCAGCGGCGTCAGAGCAGCATTAACTGCTGCATGCACAGAATGTGATTCTGATGCAGATGTGACAGCTGTTGTTAATCCTGCCGGACACCTACTGACATTTGTACAGCATTTGTAAGATGAAACCACAAGTGTTGCTGCACAAGACACTGATGTTGGCATGTATGGCTGTAGCTGGATGCGATGGCCAGCGCCAAAAGCAGCGCCGACTGCTGCGCGCACAGAACTTGCTTCTCATGTTGGCCCCACGGCTCCTGGACTTGCGTTGACGTTTGTAAGGCATTTGTGATATGTAACAACAGCTCTGGCTGTAGCGGGGTGCGGGCGGCAGCGTCAAAAGCAGCGCCAACAACTCCATGCACAGAACGTGATGCTGGTTCAGATGGGACAGCTGCTTTCCAGCACCATGTACTTGCTTTGAGATGTTGAGGGCATGTGTAAGATGGTGCGGGAAAATTGTTACAGGAGAGTGGCGCCTGTTAGGTCGAATTAAAACACACCTTGGGGTGTATCACCTGCAAACATGGCACACTGAGCATCGCCAGGCGCGGTAAGCGGCGGAGTACCAGGGTGTCTCGCTCGGAGGAGTAAGCCTGGTTGTGTGCATGACGCCTATACTCGGTCGCAGACCAAAGATAGGACGCACCTCCTGGGAAACGCCAGTTCGAATCTCACCTTTTGAATGTGGCTTTACCGGTGGCATCTGCCGTTTCCTCTGCTTCAACTACGCGGCAAGAACCCGAGCACGAAAGATTGCAATATACCAGCACCAGACGTTTGAACCCACACATAGAAATGTGTTTGCTGCCGCAAACCTAATTCTGTCGATTGTGGAGCTGGTGGGCGGTGGTGGGCGCCGAGCAGCGTCAGGCTCTGAGAGCAGTAACAAGTCAACGCAACGAAAAGCATGCATGGTTTCGTCTCACTAGATCAAAACTAATCATGATTGGCTACTGTGTTTTTTGATCTGCGAGAAAGCGATCGGTAGCTCTGTTACTGCTGACAGTCGACGCTGGCCGTATTACAGCAGCCCAACCTCCGATCAGACCGATGGCGTTGCGAGTTCTACCTCTGAGTTGGATTGGATGCCTAAATGTTTATGGAATTATAGCTTTTCAGCTAGCTTATCACCACGTTCTGGTGTTTTGTGACTTCCCAACACGCCAACTGCGCGGTCAAATCGAACCAATTCGAGTCAAGGCTGCGCGCTGCAGCTGCGGCAGCAACAGGCACGTTTGAGGTTGAAATGATGTGCAAGGATTTACGGCAACCCCTCGTAGGGGGATCGCAGGAGTCCCGGTGCATGACCGAGGTTTTGTGTGTCGGCTCTGCCTTCTGCCCTCCGTTAATTCCGCCCTCTGAAAAGACGGCGTAGACACTTTCAACTTTCAACTTGCAAGGATTTACTGTGAGAACCTTCTCAAAGCCCAGATGAAGTCCGGCAAGCCCTAGTTAGCTGCATCATGATCATGATCATGATCTGGTGCTTCTGCCATGTTTGCGGCGGGCCGTTCCAGCACGTGAGTATGTTTTATTATTGCATTGTATTGACGTACGAATATGACGGCTCCAGGATCCCAAAGAACCGTGGTAAATGCAATGTGCTGTTGGATATTGTGTTACCTGCAGCTCTTTATAGTGCGCCTGCTGATCTCCTGCAAGGCACACTGCCAAACCCCTTCGGCTGCCAAAGGAGCAGTTGAAACACGGCCAACCCTGCAAACCTGTACCTGGTACGCAATCAGCCGTTCCAAATCAGCACTGTCCTGGTGGCACCGTTACTCCCTTCTTTCATGAAATGTACATGTACAAAGACAGCTGCCTGCAGCTTCTACCTGTCATAAAATCGCCATCAAATGCCTTCTTCTTATTCTCAAACCGCAGCGCATGCTGCTGCGCTGCCGGGAAACATGATAATAATGATACTCGGAAACCTCAACCATGCACACCAAGCCAAACCATGTGTACACTGCAGCGGGGTTCACAATAGACAAGCTGCACACGTGAACACACCTGCTACACAGAGAGATACACCACCGCTGCTGACATCCCTGACTGCATGCAGCTTATGCAAGCAGCTGGGCCGCTAACGGCACAGTGCCAGCATGACCCGCATCATGTTGTTGAAAACGGGAACAACAACAGCCATGTGCATGCCGCACACCACAGGGCTGCTGCTGCTGCTGCTCGTACTGCTACTGCCGGCACCCTGTGCTGCATGCAGCCGAGGCATGCAACTCACCACCCTGCTAGCAGTACAGTGCCAGCATGACCCGCATCGTGTTGTTGGGCACCAAATCAGCAACAGCCATGTGCGCGCTGCGCACCACAGGGCGGCTGCCGCTGCTGTTGTTGCTGGCACCTGCCTACATGCACGCCATGCAACAACACAGATGGCGATTACAGAGTCTGTCGAAGGCTAATGCCTTGGCGCCAACACCAACCATGCAGGTGCAGCTAGCGGTACAGTGCCAGCATGACCCGCATCGTGTTGTTGGGCACCAAATCAGCAACTGCCATACGCATGCCGCGTACCACAGGACTGCTGCCATGCACTGCGAGCCAATCCTCAATGGCAGCGCGCTCGTAAGTGTGACCGTCCGGGGCCATGACCGGGTCACTCATTATCACACGCGACAGCGGGCAGCGAAAGTGTGACGGCACATCTGGCTCCGCTGCTGCTGCTGCTGTTGCTGCTGGTGTGTGAGTAGCACCTGCTGCTGCAGCAGTAGCTACTGGAGAAGCCCTAGCAGCAGCAGCAGCAGCAGCAGCAGCAGGGCTGCTGCCAAGTTGCTTGCCTAAAGGGCCCATCATGTCCCAGCCTAGCCCATAGCTGCTGCTGCTGCCAGCTTGCACTGCTGCTGCTGCTGCACTGCCGGATCTCGGGCTGCCAGTTGCGCTGCTGCTGCTGCTGCCGCTGCTGGCACTGCCAGCACCACTTGGCACTACACCATCACTGTCAGCACTTGTACTGCCTGCAAGGCCCACAACTGCCGGGCCACAATCTGCTGCAGCTGTTGCTGATGGTGCAGCAGATGGGAACAGCACACGGGCAGCAGCGCGAGCAGCAGCAGCGGCAGCAGCAACTGGGCTGCCGGTATCTCCCACCCCTACCGCGCCAGCATGCATCATGCTGCTGCTGCCGGTGTAGCTGCTGCTGCCGCCTCCCGGCTGGTATGACCAGATGCTGCAGCCGCCGCCGGTCAAACTTCCAGTCAAACTTCCGGGAGGGAGTTGACCAGGTGCCATGCCGCTGCCGCAGCCGCCGACACTGCCAGAAGAGTTGACTCGCGACATGCCAGCAGCAGGGCCTGGCGCAGGTTCAAACCCTGCCATTCCCATACCACTCAGACCTGATGCCAGTGATCCCAAGCCACCCCAGCTCTCCGCTGCTGCTGCTGCTGCCGCTTCTGCAGCAGCAGCCGCTGCCGCCTGCTGGTGCAGTAGCTGCTGGCCAAACGTGGGCGTGTGGCGGCGGCTGCTGCTGCCGCTGCCAGGCGCAGCAAACCCATGCAGCGATGCGCCACCTGCTGCTGCTGCTGCTGCTGCGAGTGCCTCCTCTGCTGCTGCCGCTGCTGCCGCGGACATGCCAAGGTTTGGTCCAAGGTTTGACAGGCCCCGGCTGTGTGCAGTGTGCTGCTGCCAACCCATCATGCCGCTGCTGCCAGGTGCACTAGAAGACAGCATGTGATGTCCACTACCACCTATGGCTGGACTCAGCGGGTACCTCCCATACTGCTGCTGCTGCTGCTGCTGCTGCATTTGGTAGCTGCTGCTGCCAGCCCCCAGGCCCTGCAGAGGGCTGCTGCTACGCCAGCTGCTGCCAGCGCTCATGTGTGATGCTGCTGCTGCTGCTGCTGGTGAGCCGCGCGCTCCAAGCGAGGACGCATGCTGCTGCTGCTGCTGCTGCTGCGCTACGTATGGGTTAGGCAGCTGATAGAACGGGCTAGGGGCCTGCGGGCCAGCCATGCCTGCTGCTGCTGCTGCTGCGGAGGGTGCAGGCGAAGACTGCTGCCGGTGCTGCTGCTGCTGCTGCTGCTGCTGCTGCTGCTGCAACATGGGTGACGCATACTCGCAACCAAACAGGCTGCTGCTGCCACCATCAGCTGCTGTTGCTGCTGCTGCTGCAGCATCGCCCAGTCCATACGGGCTGTGTGCTGACCCTGCTGCACATCCTGCTGCTGCTGCTGCTGCTGCTGCATGAGCGCTGCTGCTGTTGGCAGTGCCCCACTGAGCTGGTGAGTGCGGCGCAGAAGCAGCAGCACTGCTGGGCGCTGAGGCAGTGTCAACCACAGCATGCGTAGTGAACTGCTGCTGCTGCTGCTGGCTATGCAGCTCCCGGCTCAGCACAGAGTGCTGCTGTTGCTGCTGCTGGTTGTGTGCAGGAGGCGCAGCAGCACTGCCTGCAGCAGCAGCTGATGACGGCACAGGTGTAGCCGCTGCTGCATTTCCAGCAGCAGCAGCAGCAGCAGCAGCGGCAGTGTCTGTGGCGCCCGCCACGATCTGAGCCAGCGTCCTGGGCCCACTAACAGCCTGCTGCTGCTGCTGCTGCTGTCGTGAGCTAGCCCGTGCTGCTGCTGCTGGTGATGCAGCAGCGGCTGCTTGCTGCTGCTGGCGCTGCTGCTGCTGCTGCTGCTGCTGCTGCTGCTGCTGCTTGGTCACGAGGGTGCTCGCCCTGCTGCTGCTAGCACTGCCAGCTGCCTTGCTACTGCTGCTGTTGGCTGGCACGTGATGTTTCTGCTGTGATGGCTGTCCTTGTGCTGTGCTGCCTGGCCGGCTCTTTGCAGCAGTAGCAGCTGCTGCCTGCTGCTTTGGCAGTTTCTGTGACTGCTGCTGCTGCTGCTGCTGCTGCTGCTTGGGCTGCGGAGAGTCACTGGCAGCAGTGTTTGGACTGGCAGCAGCAGCAGCCGATAGCACAGACGCAGCCTTCTTCGCAACCGCCTTGCTGTTACTGCTGCCCTTGTCTGCTGCTGCTGAAGCGCCAGGCTTCATTGGTGTGTCTGCAGCACCTGCAGCCTTCTGCTGCTGCTGCTGCTGCTGCTGCTTCTGCTGCTTGTTAGCTGCTGCTGCTTCACCACCTGAAGCACCAGCTTGCTTCTGCTGCTGCTGCTGCTGCTGCTTCTTGCCAGCAGGGGCCTTGCTGCTGCTCTTGTCTGCAGCAGTGTCAACCTTAGCTGCAATATGAGCGGCTTTGCCAGAAGCAGCAGCAGCAGCAGCAGCAGCAGCAGCAGCATGTTGCTGTGCAGCCTGCTTCTGCTCTGTCTTCCTCTCTGCAGCCTGCTGCTGCTGCTTGCGCTGCCGCTCCTGCTCTTGCTGCTGCTGTTGCTGCTGCTGCAGCTCCTGCTGTGCAGCCTCTTGTGCCTGCTGCTGCTGCTGCTTCTCCTCTCTCTTCTTGGCCTTTTTGGCTTTCTTGGCCTTTTTCTTCTCTTTCTCTGCCTCCGCAGCTTGCGCTGCTGCTGCTTCCTCTGCCAGCAGCTGCTGCATGTTGGCGTCTGCTGCTGCTGCCAGCTGCTGCAGCTGCTGCTCACTGCCGCATTCCCTTGCAGACACGTCAGCAGCAGCAGCAGCAACTGCACTCCCTGCAGCACTACTGTCACCAGCATCTGCAGCTGTAGCCCCTATGGCAGCAGCAGCAGCAGCATTGTGCTGCACTATTGCAGCACCCCCGCCTGCCAAACTCCCAGCAGCCACAATCCCAGGACTCCCACCACCAGCAGCACCAGCAGGGCCCGCAACGAGGCGCTGCTGCTGCTGCTGCTGCTTGGAGCCTTGCCTGTGCCGCTCCCGCTCTGCCAGCCTCAGCCTGCCCTCAATGTAGCTTGCTTTGTAGCTGCCCTTGCGCACGAGAAGTTTCACTACATCGGCGTCTGCTGGTGCTGCTGACGGCCCGCGGCCGCCACGCCACACCGCACCACCTGCGCGAGCATTAAATCAGCAGGGCAGTAGACATGTTAGTTCAATGTAGCTTGCTTTGTAGCTGCCCTTGCGCACGAGAAGTTTCACTACATCGGCGTCTGCTGGTGCTGCTGACGGCCCGCGGCCGCCACGCCACACCGCACCACCTGCGCGAGCATTAAATCAGCAGGGCAGTAGACACGTTAGTTCAATGTAGCTTGCTTTGTAGCTGCCCTTGCGCACGAGAAGTTTCACTACATCGGCGTCTGCTGGTGCTGCTGACGGCACGCGCCCGCCTCGCCACGCAGCACCACCTGCGCGGGCATTAAAACAGCAGGACAGTAGACATGTTGGTTCAACGCCACACCGCACCACCTGCGCAGGAGTGACAGCAGCAGCAGAGGAGTACAGAGCTTTGCCCAACATATCTTGCATTGTAGCTGCCCTCGCAAACAATGAGATTTCACCATGTCAGCATCTCATGGGCACAGCCTGCAAATACAAAAAAACACGGCAAATACTGTCTGGACATGCACGAAAGTCACAAAACTGACAACAGTAACCTAGCTGCTTATATCTGATCTCACCTGCTACCAAGCGCAGCACCACGTCCAAGCTGCCGCCGCTCGCAGCCACATACACCGGGCCCCAGGCCTTGGCATTGCGCACATTCGGGTGAGCCCCTACCACAAAACCCCAAGCCCCACCTGCTACCCCTTAAACCCAAGCTCAAGCTGCACCTACAGCGCCGCAGCGCACCTGCCACTAAGCGCAGCACAACATCCAAGCTGCCACCACTTGCAGCCACGTGCACCGGGCCCCACGCCTTGGCGTTGCGCACATTCGGATCCAACCCTACCATTAAACCACAGCGCCACCACAGATAGTGCTGCCTTGCTTGCGGCCACAATGAAACAAAACAGCACACCTGCAATGATTGACCCAACAAAGCACCTGCTGCCACTGAATCACAGGCATAACTGCTACATCTTGGCCAAAGTCTCACCTGCCACTAAGCGCAGCACGACGTCCAAGCTGCCGCCACTCGCAGCAACGTGCACAGGTCCCCATGCCTTGGCGTTGCGCACGTGCGGGTCCCTCCCCTACCACAAAACCCCAAGCCCCACCTGCTACCCCCTAAACCCGAGCTCAAGCTGCACCTGCAGCACCGCAGCGCACCTGCCACTAAGCGCAGCACCACGTCCAAGCTGCCGCCGCTCGCAGCCACGTGCACAGGCCCCCACGCCTTTGCGTTGCGCACATTCGGATCAGCCCCAGCCGCCAGCAGCAACGCCACCGCTGGCAGAGCTGCCTTGCTGGCAGCCAGGTGCAGCGGCGCTGCCCCTGAAACGTTGAGTGCATCTGGCTCTGCGCCTGCTGCGAGAAGTGCCTGCAGTGCAAAGAGATAAGACAAAAAAACCAGCAGAGCGTGTGAGGAAGAGAGTTGCGCTGTGTACAACACGTTGAGTGGGTTAGCTGCCGCTCCTGGTGAAAGAAACGTACCGCGGACGGCAGGGCAAGACATAGGTGCCCCCAGCAACACAGACACATGAGCATAAGCAAACCAGCGCAAACAAAACACACTGTAACACACAGAGACAACGAGACAGCCAAGAACTCACCTCAACCACTGCCAGGTGCCCCTCTGCAGTCGCAACATGCAGCGGCGTCGCCCCGCTGCTGCACGCCGTGGCGTCCGGATCAGCACCAGCCGCCAGCAGCGCAAGCGCCACGTCAGCCCTGCCGGCACCAACCAAAAGTACAAAAGTACATCCAAAAAACGCGATTGCAGTTGCACCACACAAACCAAAAACCAACCGACCAAAGATCCTGACAGATCCTGAAAAAAAAGCAGTGCTGCATCACCCACCTCAGCCACTGCCAGGTGCCCCTCCGCTGTTGCCATATGCAGCGGCGTCGCCCCGCTGCTGCAGGCCGTCGCGTCCGGATCAGCCCCAGCCGCCAGCAGCGCAAGCGCCACGTCAGCCCTGCCGGCACCAACCAAAAGTACAAAAGTACATCCAAAAAACGCGATTGCAGTTGCACCACACAAACCAAAACCCAACCGACCAAAGATCCTGACAGATCCTGAAAAAAAAGCAGTGCTGCATCACCCACCTCAGCCACTGCCAGGTGCCCCTCCGCTGTTGCCATATGCAGCGGCGTCGCCCCGCTGCTGCAGGCCGTCGCGTCCGGATCAGCCCCAGCCGCCAGCAGCGCCAGCGCCACGTCAGCGCTGCCGGCACCAACCAAAAGTAACACATCCAAAAAACGCGATTGCAGTTGCACCACACAAACCAAAAACAAACCGACCAAAGATCCTGACAGATCCTGAAAAAAAAGCAGTGCTGCATCACCCACCTCAGCCACTGCCAGGTGCCCCTCCGCTGTTGCCATATGCAGCGGCGTCGCCCCGCTGCTGCAGGCCGTCGCATCCGGATCGGCCCCAGCCGCCAGCAGCGCCAGCGCCACGTCAGCGCTGCCGGCACCAACCAAAAGTAACACATCCAAAAAACGCGATTGCAGTTGCACCACACAAACCAAAAACAAACCGACCAAAGATCCTGACAGATCCTGGCAAAACAGCAGTGCTGAATCACCCACCTCTGCTACTGCCAGGTGTCCCTCCGCTATTGCCACATGCAGCGGCGTCGCCCCGCTGCTGCAGGCCGTAGCATCCGGATCGGCCCCAGCCGCCAGCAGCGCCAGCGCCACGTCAGCGCTGCCAGCAGCAGCAGCAGCATGCAGCGCAGTACCATCAGCACCACAAGCAGCATCCACATCGGCTGCGCCAGCCGCCAGCGCAGCAACAGCAGCAGCGTGGCCCGCGGCTGCAGATACATACAGCGGGGTCTGGCCTGCTGCATTGACAGCTTCAGTAAGAGCAGCAGGGCTCAAAACCCCAAAGGGCGTGCCATCTAGGGTTGGGGTTTGGCTGAGCCCTGAACCCTGCTGGGGGGCCTGACCGCTGCTGCTGCTGCTGCTGCAGGCTGCCAGCAGCGCAGAGACGCATGCTGCATGTCCCGCAGCCGCAGCCAGATGCAGTGGTGTGTTACCACCGTCCCCTTTTGCTACTGCTGCTGCTGCTGCGCCTGGAGCAGCGATGAGAAGCTTCACAGCGTCAGCTGCCCCTGCTGCTGCTGCTCTGTGCAGCGGTGTGGATCCGTCTGCTGCTGTAGCATCCACGCGTGCACCAGCAGCCAGCAGCAGCTGCAGCAGGCTGAGGCGGTTGCCGCTGTCGCTGCTGCTGCTGCTGCTGTTGGCAGCGGCGGCTGCAGTAATGCCAGTACTGCTGCTGCTGCTGCTGTTAGGCACTGCTGCCAGATGTAGGGGCGTATTGCCTTGCGAATCTGGCTGGTTGGGGTGCACGCCTGGCACCGACAGCAGCTGCACCACCACCTGCGCAATGGAACAGTGGCAGCAGTTACACCATGTCATGCTAGCCACTCACCAAATCCACGCCACACAGAGCAGCATTCCAGGCCAACAGTTTAACTTTGAGCCTACTACACTACTGCAAACTGCGCCATTGCCGGCCACACACCACATCAAGGTCAACATCACAATATCAAGCCAACAGCACCATTGCACGCCAACAGCACCAAGTCATGCAAACCACTCACATAATGTAAGCAGCAAACAGCCACCTAACGATGGTGCGAGGCACAGGCACAAGCACGGAACAAACAGCAGCATTCCAATCCAACAGCACCGTCCAAGGTTACTCACCGAATCCAAGCCGCTGCGCACAGCCAGGTGCAACGCAGAGCTGCCGCTGCTGCTTTTGTTGCCAGCAACAGCAGCAGCAGCAGCGCCAGCAGGCAGCGGATTAGCTGCCAGCGCCAGCCTGTTTACTGCTGCTGATTGTTCGGCCTCTGGCAATGCTGCTATTGCTGCTGCTTCGGCGCCGGTCACAGCAAAATGAATGGGTGCGGCGTTGCTGCTGCTGCTGCCGCTGCGGTGGTGGTGGTGGTGATGACTACCGCAACTGCAGGTGTGGCCCGGCACACCTGCACTACTGCTACTAACAGCACCACCGTCGGCGATGCTTTTGGCTGCATGTGCCGCATCCCCTGCTGCTGCTGCTGCTGCTGAGGGTGTGCCAGCTGCTGCTGCTGCTGCTGTGCTGGTGTAATGCTTTGCTTCCAGCAGCAGGGCTACCACTGAGAGGTGGTGGCTGTTTGCTGCCAGCTGAGTAGCTGTGAGGCCGAGTGCATCCGGGGTGTGCAGGTCAACCTGATGGCGGCACAACAGCAAAAAGACATGCGTTGTGAAAATCAGATAGTGCGCAATCCATGTGTGCTGAGTAGCTGTCAGGCCAAACGCTTACGGGGTGTGCAGGTCAACCTGAAAGAAGCAGGAAGCTCGGCAGCAGAGCATGGCATGCATTGAGAAGTTCACATCAGTGAACATTTGCTGCGTAGCTGTCAGCCCAGCGCATCAGGTGTGTGCAGGTCAACCTGGGAAAAGCACAACAGCACAAGGCATGCTTTGTGGATTCCCACCAGCGGACGGTCAATTTGCTGAGGGGCAATCAGGCCCAGCGCGTCAGGCGTATGCCGGATGCGCACAGGGGTTTATGACAGCCCACAGCAGCAACAAACATGCAGGGTGCGCACAGGTGTCCCAACAATCAGTGCTAGCACACCAGCCAGCCAAAGACAAGATCAAGCATGCTCTCTCACCTGTTCTGCAGCCAGCGCTGCCGCTGCTGCCCCTCAAAGACCCTGCAACGGAAACCCAGCCACTGCAAAAACCCACGGCACCATACATACACACCACACACATCTTGCACTAACTGGTTTGCCCACCTGTGCTGCAGTCAGCGCCGCCGCCAGCGCTGCTGCTGCTGCCAGGTGGCCGCCAGCCGCCGCCAGGTGCAGCGGCAGCCGCCCACACAGAGTGCTGCAGCACCACGGCCCAGCCCACAGCAGCCACAAGCATGCAACATGCGCGCAGGTTTTCCAAACGATCAGGGCTAGCACACCAGCCAACCACACACACCTTGCATGCAACCAACTGCAGCCTCTCTGTCAACAACTTGCACTACTTGGTTTGCCCACCTGTGCTGCAGTCAGCGCCGGCGCCAGCGCTGCTGCTGCTGCCAGGTGGCCGCCAGCCGCCGCCAGGTGCAGCGGCAGCCGCCCACACACAGTGCTGCAACACCATCAACAAGCTCACAGCAGTGACAAGCATGCAGGTGCACACAGGGCTCCACACAAAACCAGTGCCATTTCATTCATCAAAAACACTCCAGGACCCTGGAGGAGCAAGGCCCACATGAATCATCAACCACTTCCTCTCCCACCTGTGCTGCAGTCAGCGCCGCCGCCAGCGCTGCTGCTGCTGCCAGGTGGCCGCCAGCCGCAGCCAGGTGCAGCGGCAGCCGCCCACACACGTCTCGGCACAGCGCTGCAGACACTGCTGCGCCTGCTGCTGCTGCTGTGGTGCCGCTGCTGCTGCTGCTGTTGATGGTGCTGATGCTGCAGATGCTTTCTGTGGGTGGGTCCAGCTCTAAAATACGCGCCAGGACATCTTTGATGTTTCGGTTACATCACAATGGTTTGAAAAAACAGCAGACAGTCAGCAGCAGCAGCAGCAGCAGCAGTGGCAGACAGTAAGGACATCAGGCGCTGAGACAGGCCTGGGGGATCAGATAGAAAGCAACCGATTCAGCCAGTTTTGCTGGTGCAACCAGCAGCAGCAGGGATGAATACAAAGTCCTTGCGCGCAGCCAGTGGCAGCAGCGGCAGCAGCAGCACCGCCATCACCCTCACCGTCCGCGCCATTAGCTGCTGCCCAATGCAGCGCGGTCCAGCCAGCCACATCAGCACCCCGCACAGCTACTGATCCTACTAAAATTTCTTGATACACATCTGCTTCATGTGAGCTCCCAACATGTTGGGAATATCTCAAATTCAGCAATATATTTATCAGCAGCAGCAGTGTGCCATCACCCTCACCGTCCGCGCCATTTGCTGCTGCCCAATGCAGCGCAGTCCAGCCAGCCACATCAGTACTCCGCACAGCTGCATACCACGCAGCGCCAGTCGCCTCCACTACTGCATCAATCTTTGCAGTGCTGGCATCTCCTGCTGCTGCTGCTGCCGCTGCTGCGTCGCCTGCAGCAGCGCCTGCTGCGTCAATGCAGAGGTCTAGGAGTGACAGCAAGCCGCCGGCAGCAGCACACATTGCAACGCTGCAGCCGCTGGCATCAACTGCAAGCAGGTCAGCGCCTGCAGACACAAGCAGCTGGCAGAGCTGCGCCCTGCTGCTAGTGGGGGAGGCGCTTGGGTGCAAGATCTTGCAACCGGCAGATCCGCCGTCCTGCTGCTGCTGCTGCTGCTGCTGTTGCAGGCTGACTGCCTTACTACTGCTGCTGCTGCTGCTGCCGGCAGCAGCTGCCACGGCAAGTGCAGCAGAGCTGCGCATGCCCACTGCTGCCGATAGCACTGCTGGGTGTGTAGCAGGCACTAGCTGCAGCTCCTGCTGCTGCTGCTGCAGCTCCTCCTGCTGCTGCTGCTGCTGCTGTGGAGCACCGTCAGGGCTGCTGCTGCTGCTGCTGCTGCCGCCACTCAGCACAGTCAGCAGTGCAGAGACCAGCTCGTCATCATACTGCTCTTGCTGCTGCTGCTGCTGCGGCGGCAGTGTGCCGTTGGATTTGCTGCTGCTTTCAGCCCCCTCAGCCCCCTCAGCAGATGCAGCAGCAAATCTAGGTTGTGCAGCAGCGCTGGCAGCAGCAGCAGCAGGCTCAGGTAGCCAGTGCACCACTGCGCCGCCTGCTGCTGCCAGCTGTAGCGGGCTGCGGCTGCTGCTGCCGCGTGCATTGGGACTATAGCCGTGCTGCAGCAGCAGCTGAGCCACTGCCATGTGGCCGAAGCGGCATGCTGTGTGCAGCGCATTGTCGAGCTGCGCACTGCTGCTGCTGCTGCTGGTGGTGGTGTCTGCTGCGCCAGCACCTGCATAACAATCAGGGGTGGTGCATGCAGAGCAGGAACCTGATGTTCCTGATGCATGAAGGTGGGATTGTTGCACACGTGGGTTGGCAGACAAAGACATACAAACATCCCCACCGCACGCACCTCCAGCAGCTTCACAAGCTCGACACTGCCAGCTGCTGCCGCCAGCTGCGCATGCATGCAAGTTTGAGTCCGTGCGCTTGCACGGGGTTTATGCACCAAAAACATCCAGTTTCTATGTACATGAAAACGAGATCAACTCACCTCCATTCAGCAGCAGTTCCATCAGCTCAACACTGCCGGCTGCTGCCGCCAGCAGCAGCAGCTGCCTGTCACTTTCAGCTGCTGCAGAGCATGCCTCAGCAGCCTCACCGCTGCTGCTGCTGCTGCTGCCAGCTGCTGCTGCTGCTGCCCAGGGCTTGCCTTGCAGCAGCAGGCTGAAGAGCTGCTTGCTGCCGGCTGCTGCTGCGTAGTGCAGAGACGTGAGTCCGGCCGCATCTGCAAGCAAAACCTGGCACCTGGGGTGCAGCAGCAGCTGCTGCACAACACTGCTCCTCCGCAGCGCAACTGCCACATGCAGCGGCGACCAGCCCTCAGCACTTGTAACAGCATTGACGCTGCTGCTGCTGCTGCTGTGGTGCTGCTGATCGTGCTGCAGCAGCTGCTGCACATTCTTGCAACAGCCTCTGGCTACTGCCCAATGCAGGGGCAGCCAGCCGGCAGCATCCGGCAATGCAGCAGACGCTCCAGCTGTCAAGAGCGCAGCAACAACTGCTGGCGTGGCAGAGCTGCAGCCATCATCGCTGCTGCCGCTGCTGCTGCTGCTGTGGTCATCCAAAAGTAGGCCAGGCCACCAGCCATACTCCTCCTCCTGCTGCTGCTGCTGCTGCTGCTGCTGCTGCTGCTGCTGTTTCTGCACCTGGCTGCTGCTACTGCTGCCGCCGCTGCTGCTGCTGCTGCTGCCACCGCGGCGCCGCAGCGCCCTAGCAGCTGCTGCATCCCTTGGGCTTGTGATGCGACCTGCTGCTGCAGCGCAGTGCAGCGCAGTTGCCTGTGACGCGCCTGCAGTTGCATCTACCGCTGCGCCGGCTTGCAGCAGCGTCTGCACGGCCCACAGGTGCCCTCTTGCTGCTGCCAAATGCAGCGCTGTCGCACCGGAGTGGTCCGCTGCATTGACGTCGGGCACACAGCCGCGCTGCAGCAGCAGCTGCAGCACTTCAGCATGTCCCTGCAAAAATCAAACATTGGTTTGGCATTGGCTTAGCAAGAACCGCGATGCACTGAAGGATGAGACATGCGATGGCGGGTTGGCATTGCAGCGCAGGACAGCAGCTGCAGCCCGAGTCAGCAGTGCCAGCAGCAAATCACCATTTTCAAAGTCTGTTGTCTTTTACGCTGCCATGCGCTCACCCGCTCTGCTGCCAAGTGCCACGGCAGGCGCCCACCAGCAGCAGCACCTTGCACCCAGCCGCATACACTGCTGCTGCTGCTGCCGGCTGCAGCATCCTCTGCCGGCTGCTGCTGCTGCGGCTGCGCCAGAGTTAGCAAGCTCTCCACGGCTTGCACGCTCCCGCTTTGAGCAGCAAAATGCAGCAAGGTGCGGCCATCCTTGCTGGCACCTGCTGCTGCCAGGCTGCTGCTGCTGCTGCCGTCAGCAGTATTGCTGAGCCCAAGCTGCTGCATGCAGTAGTCCCACACGCTGCTGCTGCCGCTGTAGGCAGCCATATGCAGGCAGCACCTGCCGGCAGCATCTGTTGCCAGCAGCTGCTGCTGCCACCACTGCTGCTGCTGCTCCGTAGTAACCTCTGCCGCACCACTGCTGCTCACATCTGCTGCTGCTGCTGCCCTTTCCAGCAGCAGCTGCAGGCCTTCAAGGCAGCCAGCAGCAGCAGCAACAGCAGCAGCACTGGCACCTGCGCCATCAACAGCAGTTAGCTGCGCCCCTGCCTCTAACAAGCATGCCAGCGTAGCAGCATGGGCCCCTGCTGCTGCCATGTGCAGCGGAGTACACCCTGGAATGTATAGGACTTCAGCATCTGGCCAGCGGGGCAGCTGCTGCCGCTGCTGCTGCTGCTGCTGCTGCCCATAGCTGCTGCTGCTGCCAGCCTGCTGCATCTGCTTGTCAGCAGCCGGCACAACTGCACTCTGCTGCTGCTGGGGCACTTCGCAGCACACGCCACACTCGCTGCTACTGCTGCTGTTATGGCAGCGATGCTGCCACACCTGAGTATCCTCAGAGCAGCAGCTGCAAGGCAAGCCCTGCCACACAAACCGCCCTCCAGGTAGTATTGCCAGTGCACCTTCTGCTGCGTGCTGCTGCATGCGAGCAGCAGCAGCAGCGCCTGCAGCACCCAGGTGACAGCTGCTGCCAGCAGCCCCCACAGCCAGCCCGCTGCTGCTGCTGCTGCTCCTGTTGCTGCTGCCACCGCTGCAAGCTACTCCAGCAGCTGCCGCTCCTTCTGCTGCTGCATTGCTACTCCTCCTGCCGCTGCTGCTGCTGCTGTTGTTCAGCGCTCCAGCAGCAGCAGCAGCAGGCGCCACCGCAGCGTCCACATCCGCGCCCGCCAGCAGCAGCTTGTCCAAGATCCCGTTATGACCGTTATATGACGCCAAATGTAACGGCGTCATGCCGTTACAATCCACGAGCCCCGTGGCGGCCCCTGCAATGATCAACCGCCCAGCAACACTCGCATGACCCCCTGCACATGCCAAATGCAGCGCTGTGCGGCTTGCGGAGTCGGCAGCATCCAGTGCTACACCCTGCAGCGGCCACAGCACCTCTGCTACAGCCCACCAGCCGCCGGCGGCTGCGTGGTGAAGCGGCGTGCTGCCGGTGCTGTCGCAGGCAGAGACGGCGGCGCCAGGTGCACGAGCGAGGACGGCGGCGGCAGCTACAGCAGCAACGAAGGCAGCAGCGGCAGCAGCAGCCAGAACAGATTTGAGTGGAGTGGCGTGCTGCCGGTGCTGTGGTAGGCGGAGACGGCGGCGCCAGGCGCGCGCGCCAGCACTGCAGCGGCAGCTGCAGCAGCAACAACAGGCGCAGCAGCGACAGCAGCAGCAGCAGCAGCAGCCAGAACAAGTTGTAGTGATGCAGGGGTGTTGCGCCAGTGCAGTTGCCCAACCCAACTAGTGTGCGCGCACTTCGCCACCCACTACTGCTGCTGCTGCCACTCATGCTGCTGCTGCTGCTGCTTCTGCTGCTGCTGACCTTTGCTCCTTATGCTGGCAGCCACATGCAGCGCAACCCGAACTGCCATGCGTGCTTCACTAGCACTCTTGCTGCTGCTGCTGCTGCTGCTGCTGCTGTTGCTGCTGCTGCTGCTGCTCACCATCGTGCCCCAGGCTGGCAGCCACATGCAGCGCAACCCTAACTGCCATGCGTGCTTCACTGGCGCTCTTGCTGCTGCTGCTGCTGTTGCTGCTGCTGCCGTTGCTGCTGCTGCTGCTGCTGCTGCTGCTCACCTTCGTGCCCTAGGCTGGCAGCCACATGCAGCGCAACCCTAACTGCCATGCACACTTCACCAGCACTCTTGCTGCTGCTGCTGCTGCCGCTGCTGCTGCTGCTGCTGCTCACCTCTGTGCCCCAGGCTGGCAGCCACATGCAGCGCAACCCAAACTGCCATGTGTGCTTCACCAGCACTTTTGCTGCTGCTGCTGCTGCCGCTGCTGCTGCTGCTGCTGCTGCTCACCTTCGTGTCCCAGGCTGGCAGCCACATGCAGCGCAGTCCAGCCCTGCGCGTTTGCTGCATTCACGTCAACGCCAGGCAGCTGCACCATGGCCTGCACGCAGCAGCAGCAGCAGCAGCAGCAGCAGCAGCAGCAGCAGCAGCAGCAGAACACATGAAAGACAGGCACAGGCGAAAGGAAACGAGCACAACAGCAGCCCTGCGCGTTTGCTGCGTTCGCATCAATGCCAGGCAGCTGCACCATGGCCTGCAGCAGCACATGCGGCACACAGATACACAGACATACAGCCGCAGGCGGGTCAGCAAGCATGAAGTTGCGGTATGTGAAACATATTTGCGCATTTGCTGCACCTATATCGACACCAGGCAGCTGCGCCATGGCCTGCAGCAGCACAAGCACACGCAGATATGGACCGGTAGGTATGAAATTAGCAGGGTGCAATCTGCACATTTGCTGGCAGCGCACACGCAAATCCCGGCATAACACAGATTTGAAGACAAGCAACAGCCTCACCTGCAGTGCCTCAACTTGGCCGTAATAAGCAGCGACATGCAGCGCCGTGCAGCATAAGCATAATGCATAAATGCAGTACCATATGCACGCTGGAATAAGCAAAACCCACCTGCAAAGCCTCAACTTGGCCGTAATAAGCAGCCACATGCAGCCCTAGTTCTGTCAGTTGGTCAACCACCAAAGCACGTGGATCCGCTTCATAACGCAGCAAGCAAAACCCACCTGCAAAGCTTCAACTTGGCCATAGTAAGCAGCCACATGCAGCGCCGTGCAGCCCAAGCTGTAGCATGTGCTGCTGCTCAGCGCCCATCCCGCAATGGCATCTGCAGGCAGCAGCAGCCGCTGCTGCTGCTGCAGCCGCTGCTCCTGCTGCTGCTGCTGCTGCTGCGGGTGGCCATCTAGCGCCGCCGCAACAAGGTGGCAGATGCTATTGCTGCTGCTGCCAGCTGCTGCTTTTGCCAGCAGGCCATCTTCATCGCAGCGCCTGAGGCGCTTGGCTTGCTGCTCCTGCTGCTGCTGCTGCTGCTGCTGCTCTGCTGCTGCTGCTGAACCCGGCACAGCCTGGGTAGCCTCACTACTACTGCTGTCAGCAGCAGCCGCCATTGCAATAGGTAATGCATCTGCCAGCGGCACATCAATCTGCAGCTGCTGGTTCACATTACAGCCAGCCCAGGACAGCCATTCTAGCACATCAACTCGGCCTGCTGCTGCTGCAACATGCAGCGGGCTCAGACCCACAGGGTTCTGCCCCGTTAAGCCCTGCAAGCGGTCACTGCGGCAGGGCATTTGCAGCACCTTGGGGTTTTGCAGAGGGTTTTGCGGGCCCGCAGCTGCTGCTGCAGGTTGCTGCGGCTGCTGCGGTGAAAAAGGGAGGGCAGGGTGAGCAGCAGCTGCAGCAGCAGCAGCAGCAGCACTGCTGCTGCTGCTGGTGCTGAGCCAGCTCCAATCAGCTGGCAGCGATGGCGGCAGCAGCACTGCGCCACTGCTGCCAGAAGCGCTGCTGCTGGGCTGCACGCCCCTGCTATCCTGCTGCTGCTGCTGCTGCTGCTGCTGGGGTTTCACAAGGCTTAAGAGACACTCTTCCAAACACTGCTGCTGCTGCTGCTGGTCTGGTTCATGTGCTGCTGCTGCTGCGGAACTCAGCTTCGAACTTGACTGTGAACTTTCCAGCAGCTGTGAACTTCCCAGCAGCTGCGCCTGCAGCTCCTCCTGAAGTTCACGCACAAAGTCAAACGTAACTGCTGCCTCTGCTGCAATGGCAGTGCTGCCGCTCCCCACGCCAGCCTCCTGCTGCTGCTGCTGCTGCAAGCTCTTGTGCGCAACAGCAGCAAGCGAGCGCGCTGCAGCTGTCGCAGCCTGCGCGCGTGCCTGCGCAGAAGCAGCAACAGCAGCAGCAGCCTGAGCAGCTGCTGCAGCTGCTGCTGCAGCAGCTGCCGGCTGCTGTGCCAACCTCCATATCTCCTCAAGGCGCGCCTGCGTTGCAGGGTCCTGCGATATGACTGGAAAGCTGCTGCTATTACTGCCGCTGCCGAAATGAAACGGCCCCTCAGCAGCTACAGCAAGGGTAGTGACAGCGGATGCATCACTGCCTGCTGGTACTGCCAACTGCTGCTGCTGCTGCTGGCTGGAGGGCTGGTTGTTGCGCCGTGCTGCATGCCTGCTCTTTCGCTTTGTAGGGCTTGCAGTTAGGCCAGGGCTATCCCAACCAGCCAAGGCTGGCTGCTGCTGCTGCTGCTGCTGCTGCAGGTGTTGCGCCCCCGCACTGCTGCTGCTGCCCTGGCCAGCTGCAGCTGTGGCTCTGCTGCTGTGCTCCAGCTGCTGCTGCTGCTGCTGTTGCGGAACCCCACCACCATCTGCTGCAAGTACCTGCACCTGCACCTGACAAGAGCCTGGGCCAGCAGCACCAGCTGCTGCAGCTGCATCAGCACCGCCTGCTGCAGTGCTACCAAAGTTGGCATTGAACAGCTGCATAGCAGCGCTGCTACCTCCTGCAAATCCTGGCACTGCTCCCAGCAGTGAACTCAGCAGTGCCTGGCATTGCTGCTGCTGCTGGCTACCACCTACAGGACTGCTGCCAGCAGCAGCAGAAGCAACTGCTGCACAGGCCCCTGTTGCCGCACTCTGCTGCTGCTGCTGCTGCTGGTCAGATTGGTTCAGCCCTGCCCACAGCAGCAGCGCTGCCACATCACAGGGGTATACTAGCCGCCAGTTAGCTCCCAGCACAGCAGCAATGCGGTCCTCCCAGCACAGGTCAAAGTACAGCTGCCACACATCGCACGGCTCCTGCTGCTGCTGCTGCTGCTGCTGCTGCTGCTGCTGCTGCTGCTGCGGTTGTTGCTGCTCGTGTTGCACGGCGTCCGGCTGCTGACTCTGCTGCTGCTGCTGACTCTGCTGCTGCGGTTGTTGCTGCTCAGTCTCACAGGTGGACGGCTGCGGCTGCAGTGGGGGCTTCACTGCCTCCTGCACAGTATGCTGCTGCCCTTCCTGTTGCTGCTGCTGCTGCTGCTGCTGCTCTGGCACACCTGAGTCTGCGCACGCGCCAACATCTGTGTCTGCAGATGCTTTTGCATGAGGCACAGCCTCTGTTGCTGCAGCAGCCACTGTTGCTGCTGCAGTGCTGGGAGCTGCACCAAAGTAGAACGGCACGGCTGCATGCTTGCCACTGACACAGCTGCTGCTGCTGCCACTGCTGACATCTGTGGTTGGCTGTGCATCATTCTCCTGCAAGTGCTGCTGCAGCTGCTGCTTTGCAGGTATGGCATTGCTCTGCCCTGCAAGGGCAGCTGCTGTGCTTTCTGTGCCTGCTGCATCACTGTCACAGATACTTTTACTGCTGTCCAGGCTGATGCCAGTCTTACCAGTCTCACCAGAAGCAGCTGCTTTGCAGCTGGCGGGTGCTGCAGGATTGCTGTTTTCCACCGCTGCTGCAGCATTCGCCATCACAGGATATGCAGCAGCTTTGACTGGCGCCATTGCAGCGGCACTGGCATGTGGCGCCTTGCTGGGTACAGCAGATGCTGCAGCCGCATCGCCTGCAGCAGCAACAGCAGCCACTGCTGCTGCGCAACTAGGATGTGCTTGTGTCATAGCCGCTGCTGCTTGGGCGGCAGTAGCTGCGCTCCCAGTGGTTCCCCTGCAGCTGTCTTGGATGTTTGAACTGCTGTTAGTGCCGCTGCTGCCGCCAGCTGCTGCTGTGGAGCCATACAGACTTCTTTTCATATCCAGATGCTTGCAGGAAGCAGTCAGGGCATCTTATGATGGCCCTGTTACACCTTTGGTTGGTAGTTTGACCCTGCAGATGCAGCAGCAGAAGCACCACACAGCAGCACAATATGGCTATAGGCAGTAATGGGAGTGTTGGTGGTGATGTTGACCTGCTATATGCTGACAGCTAGCAGGGATTGCAAGCTATGCTGCACAGACTTCTGGGTGGCTTGGGTCTAGAAGCATTGCCACAATACAGTTGCCACCATAGCGCCTGCTAACACAGCTCAGGGCACAAGAGATGCTGTTAAGTGGTCAAAACATGTTCGGGAGGCCACGCAAACTACGAATCTATAGCTTGCCAGGCGGCCTGCTGGCTTCAGGCGCAGTGGCCACTGCACTGCATGCACTACAGCCAGCCATGCTGCTCTGCTAGCGCACAGCTGTGCCTCACTGCACATTTTAAGACAATTGCATCCAATTCTAGGGGATGATCCAACGCTGGCAGCGAAAAGCAGAGTTGTCTTGGTCGCCTACCTCGGCGGGTTTGATGGTTGAGCCTTCTGATTACACTATATAGTTCAAAATAGTTCCAACATAACTTGCAAACCACACTAAGCTACACGAAGCCTGTAAGCTGAGACCCACTACCCCCCACCACCCACCGGTGTCTTTCGCTGCTGCTGTTTAGCGTCCTACTCAGTTGTGTTACTGGATTTGTCACGTTTGCAGTCAAAATGAAGATCAAGAGTCAGCCAAGCTCAGTGCGCATTGAAGTGTTGGTTGGTGAACAGTTCCCAGCAAACAGGAAACCGACTGACGTACAGCGACGCCTGACTGGTACTTGCGCATGAACATTATGTATCCTGTGCCTTGATTGGTGTGACGTACCGCAATTGTGCCTCCGCTGCTTCTTGCCTCAGCTGTAGGGTTCTTGGACAGGGCAGTCAAGTCAAACAGTGAACAAAGCTGAACACTGCCTACAAACGCCCTGGACGAGTTTATGCACTTGATGTAAATTGTTTGAACCAACTGCGTTGACGTTTGTGCTACGACAGTTTGTTTACCATTGCATGCTCACAGCTGCAGCTGCAAGTATTGCCATGCAAAAATTGTCATGCCAAGTGGTTGAGCACTGACCATGACCTCAACTCGACCGGGGCTGCTGCTATATATTCAGCAAATTATGCAACATATAATTTTGATGATATATCACATCCTGGAACTGCTGCCACCAGCTGTATCACACTGCACGACACAAGCCAGCTGGCTCCACGTGCTGCAGGCCTGTCTGTCCTGCAAGCCGGCCCCAGCTGCCAGCACAATGCAGCTCAGAATAGTCAGCTACGGTAAGACCTTGGCTGCGATATAAACGTTGAAGCAGGTATTCTGACAGATCCTGGTGTATAGCTGATGCTGAGAGCAATGGCGGTCCATGGTTGAACCTCACTATGACAGAAAATGGCATGGCATAAAAGCACTCTGGCAGATGCATAAACGGCGCCAACTCAGCATTAATACATTAAACAGACTCCGAGTCTCCTTTCAGCAGCGTCAAGTGCGCGAGACGTGACTTGCAGTGCAAACTCAACGGTGCAATTGTGTTAGGGCGCCCTCCTGTATCGCCCTGTTTAGCTACTGGCCACGCCACACCTAAAACACCGGTTACATTTTGTCAGGTTATAAAAACAAATCGATTTCATTTGCTTGAGCTGTGCCAGCAGATCGCCCACCACTTGCTGTAGCAGCAGCTTCACAAGTGGACACATGCAGAAGGCACTTCGAAGTGCGGCTCACTGCACCAGCCTACACATAGCGTACAAACATGCACGCATCCTAAGCACAACGCAGCTCCACAAGCAGCGCTGCCACTGCACGTCACCAGCAGCAGCTGCTGCTGGCAGCGCCGCTGCTGCTGCTGCTGCTGAGTATTTGGCGCCTGCTGAGGAACATTTGCAGCATCTGGCAGCACTGCTGGCCAGAGATCGGCGTGCAGGCGATTGCTACTGCTTGTATGGCTCTGTGGGTGCGGGCAAAAGCGTGTTCAGGTGAGAGCAGCAGCCGCAGCACTAGACACAGCACTGGACACACACCCAACTTCAGCACATGGCGTTGTGACAGGCAGCTGCTGTTTAGAATCCATGCCATGCCATGCCATGAGATTGCTACTGCTTGTTTGGCTCTGTGGGTGCGGGCAAAAGCGTGTTCAGGTGGGAGCAGCCACAGCTGCAGCAGTGGAGTAGAGAGGCGTCACAGTGGTGTGCTGGTGGTGGCACAGTATAAGCGTGTTCAGGTGAGAGCAGCCACAGCTGCAGCAGTAATGATAAAAAGTGCAGCAGTGATGTATGATTTAGTGGTGTGTTGGTGGTGGGGCAGCATCACAGGCAGAGGCAGGAAACCAGCTGAAGCTGGTGCGTACATGTTGATGCAGCTGCTGAATCAAACAAGCAGTTATCACAAAGTGTCTTGTGGCTGTGTTCTGCCACTGCATCAAGCAGCTGCTGCACTTCCAACACCTTTCTTGTTGACAGTCAAATACACTGCATGCCACACCTCTCATGCTGTACATGCATGCGGGAAGTGCATGCAGAACATAACAGGACGTGCATGCAGGCAGTGTTTCCAGGCAATACTTACTACGCCGACTTTTAGCGCTTTTACCACAAGTCCGGAGGGTAGTCGTGTTATAGCTACCGGCATCACTCTGCGTTGAAAAACGTTCATGATAGCATTACCTTTCAACCACAGCTGCTGCAGTGTGACGTAGTGTGGTGTAGTCATGCAGCACACAGACACAGGCACAGCAGCACATTCCACATACACATGCAAGCACCCTACTCAACCCACATAACTGCACGTGCTGTGCACATCACCACACCGACACATGCTGCTGCTGCTGCTGCTGCTGCTGCTGCTGCTGCCGCTGCTGCTGCTGCTGCTGCTGCTGCTGCTGCAGCCGTGCATTCATCAGGGCAGCTGCACAGGACCCAACGCTGCCGGTGCCCTCTCCTACATACCTGCTGCAGCTGATATATGAAGAGCAGGAAGGTGCGGCTGATGCTGCAGTCAACACATCAACTTGGACATTTGAGAGCGCTACTGCTGAGTGGAACAACAATGACCACACTTGAATAAAACCGCAGTGATACCTTTCTGGGTTGAAGGCTTCCAAAAATATATGTTCAGCTGCAGCAGTCGTCTTGTGTGTATAATGTGCTGAGCTTGTGCCTAACATGGCTGGCTGCTCGCGCCCTGCCAGGCACCCAGCAGCTGCAGTCAGCCAGGTGACGCTCTGTCACTCAGCCACTCTCCCGCCCACAACATGCAAGCAGCAGAGCAAACCCCAAACACTGCCCCTGGCCTCGGCCTGCATCTGCTGCTGCTGCTGCTGCTGCCACAGGCCCGCCAATCCACCACTTTGACCTGTACCGCTTGGACTCCCAGCAAGACATGTCGCGACTAGACCTAGCAGCCAGCTTCAGCAGTGCAGTTAGTTTGGTAGAGTGGGCTGACCGCATGCCGCCGCAGCTGCTGCCGCAGCGGCGGCTCGAAGTGCACATCAGAATACTGGAGGAAGATGCTTCAGCGGCCAGCAGCAGCAGCAGTGGCAGCTGTAGCAGCGGTGATAGTACTAGTGCTGAGCATCGGATCGCAGGGCACACTCCGGACCAGCAGCAGCAGCAGCAGCAGCAGCAAGTTCAGGCGACACTGCACCAAGGGCAGAAAGATGTGCTGCTGCTGCCAACGTCTGACCTACAGCAGCAGCAGCAGCAGGATGACTTGCTGCAATCAGTACGAGACACTGGGGATGAGGAGTTTGAAGAAGCAGAAGACGAATATGAAGAGCTTTTTACAGACAAGCGGCAGCGGCTGGTGCGGCTGAGGGCTTTTGGCAAGGACTGGGCAGAGCGAGTGCAGCAGCTGGCACAACATATGCAGTGACGGCTGCGCAGCACGTGTGCAGCAGCTGTTGACAAATAAATTCATTTTGCTTGTAAGCGGGCGAGCAAAGTGACATGTAGGCACCTGGCGGAGGCTGTGCAGCACGTGTGCAGCAGCTGATGCAGCACATGCAGTGACGGCGAGGCAGCAGGCGTGCAGCAGCTGAGGGCAATTTGTGGAGGCTGGGCAGCATGTGCACAGCTGCTGAGGGCGTTTGGCGGAAGCTGGGCAGCGCTTGTGAAGCAGCTGAGGGCGTTTGGCGGAGGCTGAGCAGCGCTTGTGAAGCAGCTGGCACAAGATATGCAGTGACGGCTGGGCAGCACGCGTGCAGCAGCTGAGGACAATTGCCAGTTCCGCCAGTGGCGGAGGCTGGGCAGCGCGTGCGCCGCAACTCACGGCATTTGGCATGGACGGGGCGGGGCGTGTGCAGCAGCTGGCGCAGAGCGTGCAGTGCAGCTCTTCAGGGGGGGGGGGGGGGGGGCTGCTGAATGGTAAAGGGAAAATGTATACAGCACATGGATTTACTCAGGATGTTGCTTGCGTGATGCGTACGGTTGCATGCAAGCAGGCGAGCGGCCGCCTCTGGTGGTACCCCATGCAAGGTACCGAGAAGTACTGAATCATCATTGCGTAGCGTCGCTGTGCATCACCTTCAAGTTGGTGGTCAGGTTGGGATTGGCAGGGCCCAAAGCGGCAAGCATGAAGGGGTTGGCATGGCCGAAACCAGAAAGCATCATGAAGGCTGGCAGATGGAACTCACTTCTATGGCTTGGTTTATTGCATGGTGATGAGGCTGGCCTAGCGGTACATCCAGTAGTGTAATCAATATAATCATATGTTACATGTGCAGGAGCTGACAGTGCCAGGCTGGCACAGGGATGGCAGCAGAGGCACCAGCCGCACATGCGAGATCAGTTCTCTCTCGTGATGCAGAAGCCACGGCAGTAGTGATTGCGTGACTCTACAGAAAGGTGGCCATGAGCCACGGTGCAGCCATGGCCAGAGCAGCATAGCTGCGCGGCTGCAACGACAACCAAAGGCTATCCAACGAGTCGCATTGGTGGGCCCTACACTGTTGTTGCCAGCCTGGCAGGTTGGCAGATCCAGCTGCTGCCGCATGCTGCCAATGATTGCAGTGTTACAGCTCTTGAGCTTGGGTGTGTGAATTTGCTGAACTGTAATGCGGCAAACTTGCAGGCAGCAGCATGTCATGTTGGCTCAGCTGTTCAGCAACAAATGGGAGCCATCACAGGGACGTGCTATCTTTGGACATTGAGGTCATGTAAACATGTTGTTTAACCCTCATACAGCAGGTGGAGGTGAGCTTGGCGAATACTGCATTGAAAAGCGGCAGCCGGAGACGCCACGGGACAGCCAGCCCCCAGGTCGTGTTTGACCAGTCAATGGTCAGCGAGTCAATCGATTGACTTGACTTTCAAAGTTGATCGGGGCCATCTCCAACTGTTTAAACTGCTCGCATTGAGATCACGCAGGCTGCTAATGCTAAAGCGCGGTAACACAACAACTGCTCTCGCCCACCCTTTCATACCGGCCGCTAGGCACTTCCTAGCCTGCCTTGAAAGAATGGAGAGCACCAGATATTACGATCAAAGGAAGGATGGATGAGCCACAGCAGCGTAAGCCGAGCTCCATACCAACAATCAATATGGCTGGGCAGCAGCAGCAATTCTACGCCAACATGCCTCTGGAAAGCCCGCTATTCTTGCCCATGATGCCGGTGAGTTGCAGATTGGAGGCGAGTGCAGCCTGTTGGGCGTGGTCCACGCTTTGCTCTGACTCTCTGACCTTGCTCGGCCACCGTGTTCACCAGGTTGATCCTAGTCCAACAACAGGCCTGCAGCACTTGATACCTCCGCTGTTTGGCAACCAGCAAGGACGGCAGGCTATGGGAAATCACGCTGGAGCGGGCGTGGGGGGCATGCCTGCAGGGGCAGTGCCTGGCCAGATGCCTAGTCCGGTGCGTGCAAGGCTCGATGCAGCGATCCAAAAAGCCAGGATCATCCAGAAGCAGCCTGCATGGGCCTTGAAAGCAGCAGCCGAGGCAGCTACGGCAGGCCCCGCATCACCTACAGCTTTCTCCGCACGTGTGTAGACCATGCACAGTGTCTCGCATGATGCTGCAATGGCTTTGAAGGCGGTCCGATGGTCCTGAGTAGCACAGCAAGCTGGGTCTGCCGGTCAAGTGCCTGCATGTGATTTGACGTCGAGTTGACTGGTGCCGCGAAGAACAGCGCAGATCATCCCTGCAGACAGGCAGCGCCCCAATTCTCTTTAGTAGGTCTTGTTTGGCACCTTGTTAAGCCGTGGAAGCCGTCGCCTGCACTGCTTATCACGGCTGCTGACCTGCCCTTCCCCTGGTGTTGGTCCTGGCTGTCCTGCAGGTGTCTAGCCGAGCCAGTGGCAAGCAGAGCGCAGCAAACGATGACGGGTGGCAGTGGAGAAAGTGAGTGGCGTGTAGTGCTGCTTACAGGTGTCAGAGGCTGCACGCGGAAAGCTGTGTGCAGCAGTCTCAGCGCAGCAACAGCTGCTCAAGTGTTCAGCATCAGTGCCTGCAGGACACCCAACAGCGCAACTGCTCCAAGCATC
This sequence comes from Tetradesmus obliquus, assembly GCA_030272155.1. Classification (NCBI taxonomy): domain Eukaryota; kingdom Viridiplantae; phylum Chlorophyta; class Chlorophyceae; order Sphaeropleales; family Scenedesmaceae; genus Tetradesmus; species Tetradesmus obliquus. Next base: position 1,299,902 of record CP126207.1, on the reverse strand, counting down.
CTGCATCACCAGACAGTAGCTTATACGCCTGAGTTCCTCTTTACTCACCAGAGTAGCAGCTTCAGCCTGTGCCACTCACTCACATGACCTGTCATGCCCTGATTCCTGCTCACCCCAACACCAATGAAAACCACCAACACAGCTTATGTGACATCACCTCCGCAGGTATGGCGAAAAGATAGTCAAAGGCAGCCCCTGCCCGCGCAGCTACTACAAGTGCAGCCAGCCGCACTGTCCTGCAAAGAAGATTGTGGAGCGAGACAACATCTCAGCCATGGTGACAGGCACAGAGTACAAGGTGCGAGCACATGACAGCGTATCATGCTGAGAGCATTTCATTACATGTATCATCCTGTTATACCTGCCACATCAACGCAGCAGAAGCTGCTCCCAGCTCGGAGCCCCATGCTGCAAGGTGTGTTTGCTGAAAGCCAGACTTAGCCAGCTTGCAGGACTTGCTGGCAGCTGCTGCAACCATCGCCCAAAGCACTTGCTGCAACAAACGTCTTCGCTGTGTTGCTGCTTTGTGCCTGCCAGGGCGAGCACAACCACGGCATGCCAGGCGGCGCGCGCAGCAGCAGCAGGCAGATGCGCATGCCGAAGCCGCCCCGCATGGACCAGGCAGCGATGTACATGGTGCGTCCAGGTTGCAGTTTTTGCTAAAGCAGCAGTAGCTGCTGCAGCAGCAGCAGGAGCAGGCAGCAGCAGCATCATGCCTAAGCTGCCCCGCATGGACCAGGCAGCAATGTACATGGTGCGTTCATGTTGCAATTTCTGCTAAAGCAGCAGCAGCAGGCAGCAGCAGCATGCCTAAGCCGCCCCGCATGGACCAGGCAGCAGTGTACATGGTGCGTTTCAGCGTAGTTTTTCACCACAGCAGCCACGGCACAGCAGCAATAGCACAGCAGCAATGGCATAGCAGCATTGGCGCACAGCTGACACAAGTCATCTGCAGCCGTGCGGGTTTGCTGCAGCTGCCTCTGCTGCACGGCTGTGCAATGGCACAGCATCAGCCACGAACCCGCAGCTGACGCCACACGCACACGCAGCTGCAGTCAGTAGCTGCAGTCATCCAGCAGCGGCGCAGGAGCAACAGCAGCAGCTAGGTGTGCCATCACGATGCTGCTGTCCTCCTGCAGGAGAGTGCAGGCATATGCAGCAGCGACAGCAGAGAGTCCTGCAAGCGAACAGCTGCAGGCACACAGCATCTTGCAAGCAGTCATTTCCTCCCTCCCTTTGCAGCTGGCTGCATTAACGTGTCCACCATGTTGCTGAGGTGTGCTGCTGCTGCTGCTGGCTTGCAGGACCCTATGACGCAGCAGCAGATGCTGGGCATGATGCCTATGGGCATGCTGGGGCCTGACCAGCTGCAGGTGAGGCCTCAAAAATAACAGCTCCAGCAGACATAAGCCCTACATAAGATTAGGGTGCATGCAGCAGCAGCAGCAGCAGATGCTGGGCATGATGCCTATGGGCATGCTGGGGCCTGACCAGCTGCAGGTGAGGCCTCAAAAATAACAGCTCCAGCAGACATAAGCCCTACATAAGATTAGGGTGCATGCAGCAGCAGCAGCAGCAGATGCTGGGCATGATGCCTATGGGCATGCTGGGGCCTGACCAGCTGCAGGTGAGGCCTCAAAAATCACAGCTCCAGCAGACATAAGCCCTACATAAGATTAGGGTGCATGCAGCAGCAGCAGCAGCAGATGCTGGGCATGATGCCTATGGGCATGCTGGGGCCTGACCAGCTGCAGGTGAGGCCTCAAAACACAACAGCTGCAGCAGACGTAAGCCCTAGAATAGGATGCATGGGGCAGCAGCAGATGCTGGGCATGATGCCTATGGGCATGCTGGGGCCCGCCCAGCTGCAGGTGAGTCGTGAGATGCTTCAAACTTGTTGTGTGAAAGGAAGTCGATTTGACACAGGTTGCGCGGCGCAGCCAACAGCATTAAAAAGCAGTCTGCCGCTTGCAGCTGGCTAATCCTTGCAGGGACAGAGGCTGCTGCTCTGCCAACAGCAGGAGCAGTGTGCAGCAGGCTGGATTGTACTTTTCTGGTGCAGCAACCGACTTGGAAACTTTGTTGCTGCTGCAGGGCTATGGCATGGGCCTGCCAGCGCAGATGATGGGCCAGCAGGGCTCCGAGGGCTACATGCAGCAGGACATCAAGCAGGAGGAAGATGAGGAGGGGGGTGACGCCACACGGTTGGCGAGGGCGGAGGCTGAGGCAGATGCAGAAGGTGCGCGCTTTGTGCTGGTTGTTGTGGCTGCAGCGGCTGGCGCGAGAGGGCTGTAGCTGGTTTGTTGCTTTGCGTGATGTGCCTTTGTGTGGCGGGTGTACGTGTGGACAATAACAGCAGCAGCAGCAGCAGGTGGAGGAGGAGGATGACGCCACACGACTGGCGAGGGCAGAGACTGAGGCAGATGCAGAAGGTGCGTGGCGTGCTGCCTGAGACTAGAGCAACAGTGTGCGATTTTCGTGCTGATTGTTAGTGGCAGCAGCGGCTGGAGCGGCAGAGGGCTGTAGCTGGTTTGTCGCTTTGCGTGATGTGGCTGTGTTTGGTGTGGCGGGTGTACGTGTGGAACATCAAGCAGGAGGAAGATGAGGAGGATGACGCCACACGGCTGGCGAGGGCAGAGGCCGAGGCAGATGCAGAAGGTGCGTGGCGTGCTGCTTAAGACTAGAGCAGCAGTCCGCATTTTTTTGTGCTGATTGTTAGTGGCAGCAGCGGCTGGAGCGGCAGCGGGCTGTAGCTTGTCTGTTGCGTTGCTTGATGTGGCTGTGTTTGGTGTGGTGCACATGTGGACAATAACAGCAGCAGCAGCAGGAGGAAGATGAGGAGGAGGATGACGCCACACGGCTGGCGAGGGCAGAGGCTGAGGCAGATGCAGAAGGTGCGTGCTGCGCTTCTCAATACCAGTGCAACAGTGTGGTTCTGCCTTCACCTGGGACTGATCTGCTTCCCCTTGTGCCGACTGATGGTGCATAGGAATTGGTGTCGTGAGCGCAGCCCTTGATGGCTGCGGCTCTGCATGCGATGCGGCTTGGGGTGCGGCGTTGTGTTGCTGGGCACGGCATGTTGTACATGCATCGCAACAACCTTGGCACTGCACAAACGGCTTGTTATGCTCGTGCCACGTGATCCTTTGTGTATGATGGGCTGGCAGCAGGCGTGAAGTGGAGGCAGCTGGATGTGGTTTATGGACGGCGGCGATGAACAAACCCTACAAGGCAGCTTGGGTTGCTTAGTGCCGTGTCCCAAGCCTTGAGCAGTAATGACGCGGTGCTTTTCAACAAACGGCACGTGCAGCAGGCTCACCAACAGCTTGCATCCTTGCTTGCTTGTTTTTGAATGTGTCTCGCAGGCACCGTTACTCTGGCAGGCCACAGCAGCGGCGTGAAGGCTGGGCTGAAGCAGCAACTGGAGGCATGCGCTGTTTCAACGTATCTCACTCAACACATGCGATGTGTGTTTGGAATGTGTGTCTCGCAGGCACCGTTACTCTGGCAGGCCACAGCAGCGGCCTCAAGGCTGGGCTGAAGCAGCAGCTGGAGGCCTGCGCTGTTGGTTCAACATATCATAACACATGCGATATGTGTCTGTGCATGTGTCCTGCAGGCACCGTTACTCTGGCAGGCCACAGCGGCGGCCTCAAGGCTGGACTGAAGCAGCAGCTGGAGGCAATGCAGATGCAGCACGGCGAGCAGCAGCAGCAGCTAGACGCGATGCAGATGCAGCATGGCGGCGCTGTGGTGCCGGCGGCGCACATGCGGCACAGAGCCAGCAGTTCGGGGTGAGTGGCAGCTTGGTGCTTCCCTATGTTTAGAAAGCAAATGTATTGGGCGCCTGTGTGGTATGTGTGTTGTGTCGAGCATGGCGGTGCTGTGGTGCCGGCAGCGCAGTGCTATTCTATGTAAAACAGCAAATGTGTACGGCTGGTATGTGTTATGTGTGCTGTGTAGAGCATGGCGGTGCTGTGGTGCCGGCGGCGCACATGCGTCACAGAGCCAGCAGCTCAGGGTAAGCAGTGCAGCAGCTTCTTTTTCGTATTGTGTAAAAAACGTGAAATATGTTTACTGCTGTACCTGCAGCTGGTATGGGCTGCTGGAGCATGGATGTGCATCAGCATGCTCTGGCTTTGTCTTGTCATGGTGAGTGGCACAGCTTAATGCAGTGCTGTTGAAGTGTGTTATGTTCTTCTGTGTTGAGCAAGGAGATGCCCGGGTGCTGGCAGCACACATGCGGCACAGGGCCAGCAGCTCAGGGTAAGCAATGCAGCAGCTTCTTTCTCTCATTGTGTAAAAATGCGTGAAATATGTTGACGGCTGTACCTGCAGCTGGTGTGGGCTTCTGCAGCATGGATGTGCATCAGCATACGCTGGCTTTGTGTAGTCTTCCAGATTGAGCTGTTATATCTTTTTGTCTTGCAGGGCTGGCAATTTGCACGCACTCGCAGATCTATTCGAGGGTTTAGATGGGCTAGACCCTGACGACCCAGATGCAAATCACTGACATTCCACGTGTGCTGATGTGTCCTGCAGGGCTGGCAACTTGCACGCACTTGCAGATCTGGTCGAGGGTTTAGATGGGCTAGACCCTGACGATCCAAACCACCCCCTGGCTGATGGCAGCAAGGACGCTGATGCAGCTGCAGCAGACCCAGCAGCAGCAGCAGCAGCAGCAGCAGACCAACAGCAGCAGCAGCGAGAGGCTGCTGAAGGAGAGGAGCAGCAGGCAGCTGAAGGTGGCGAGGCGGCAGCAGCAACAGACATAGAAGCAGCCATTGCTGCTGCTGCTGCTGTGGCAGCAGCCGCTGCTGCAGCCGAGTCAGATGCTGCTGCTGCTGCAGGATCGCCTGCAGGCAGTGAGCAGCAGCAGCAGCAAGGTACGCCTAGCAAAGCAGCTGCAGGGGAAGCTCCGGCCGGTGAGGCAGCAGCAGCAGCTGGCAGCTTGCCAGCAACACCACAGCGGCCGCCAGTGCAGCAGCAGGACGCTGCTGCTGCAGCAGCAGCAGCAGCAGCGGATGCAGATCCCTCTGAGCTCGAGGGCAGCAGCAAGGCATCAGAGCAGCAGCCAGGCAGCGCCAAAGCAGCAGCAGCAGCAGCAGCAGTGGAAGATATGTATGGCGTGGATGCGATCTCGGCGGCTGCAGCAGCAGCAGCAGCACTTGCGCACCCGGCTTCTCGCAACGGCAGCGGCGGCGCTGGCAGCCGCAAGCGATCGCGCGCTAACGCAGGCTTAAGCCCTATCAACATGTCAGGCCTTAGCGGTTCTGGCGCGCTGCCGACTAAGGGTTTACTGGATGCTATGAGTCCCCTCATGATTGCAATGATGAGTGGGGTGGCAGCAGGCATGATGAGTGGATCTGCTGCTGCTGCTGCTGGCGGCAGCAGCGGTGCCGGCGGCGTGGGTTTCGACCCGCATGGTGCATTCGGTGGCGGCATGATGGGTGCCGCTGCTGCTGCTGCTGCCGCTGCTGCTGCTGCAGGGTCGCCGGCGTCTGCTGGCGGCCCTGCGGCTGCTGCTGTGGGACAGCAGCAGCAGGCTGCAGCAGCTGCTGATGGGCGGCTGGGTACGCCAGCAGCAGCAGCAGCAGCGCAGCAGGAGCAGCAGCGCCATGAGGCTGGGGAGGCAGGCACAACTGCTGTCACAGCTGAGGGTCAGGCAGCAGAGCAGGCTGGAGATGCAGGCGAGGCAGCAGCAGCAGCAGCAGAGGGTGCTGCTGCTGCTGCTGCTGGTGATGCTATGGATGAGGATGCAGCAGCAGCAGCAGATGGAGAAGGCATCATCAAAGTAGAGCAGCAGGAAGGCGGCTCGCCGGAGCAGCAAGCAGCAGCAGCAGCAGGCAGCGGCAACTTTGGCGCGATGGCAGCAGCAGCAGCAGCAGCAGCAGAGCAGCAGGGCGTGGACGCTGCTGCTGCCGCCGGCCCGGGTATGGCTGCCCTCATGTTGAATTGGATGGCTCAGATGGCTCAGGGAATGGGGGGCCATGCTGGGCTAATGGGAATGGACCCTGCTGCTGCTGCTGCTGGAAGTATGGCTGGTGCACACCACCAGCAGCACCACAGCAGCCGCATGGCAGCAGTAGCAGCAGGGGGGTGGGGCCTGCCTATGGATCTGATGGGAGATGAAGGGGGTATGGATGAGGGTGATGGTGAGGAGGATGATGAAGGGGTGCCGCCTGGGGAAGGTGCTGCGGACGGCAGCCAGGTGCAGCGGCTGGTGGAGATGGGCAACTATGACGACGGCTACAAGTGGCGCAAGTGAGTGTTATTTCTGTGACTTGTTTGTGCTGTTTTTGAACTCTATTGTATTTAAAACTCTGGATCTGATGGGGGATGAGGGTGATGGTGAGGAGGAGGATGAAGGGGTGCCGCCTGGCGAAGGAGCTGCAGACGGCAGCCAGGTGCAGCGGCTGGTGGAGATGGGCAACTACGACGACGGCCACAAATGGCGCAAGTGAGTGTTCTCTCTGGTACTTCTTTGTGTTATCTTTTATTTGAAACCTATATTTTCAAAACTCTGGATCTGATTGGTGATGAGGGTGATGGTGAGGAGGAGGATGAAGGATGCCGCCTGGCGAAGGAGCTGCGGACGGCAGCCAGGTGCAGCGGCTGGTGGAGATGGGCAACCACGATGACGGCTACAAGTGGCGCAAGTGAGTGTGTTACTTGTCTTGAATTTTGCATGTTGTTATGATGTTAGATCAGCAACCACCACGGTGATGGCATCATGTAACCTGCGTGTCAGTCAGGTGCAGCGGCTAGTGGAGATGGGCAACTATCATGATGGCTACAAGTGGCGCAAGTGAGTGTTCTTTCTGTTACTTTCTGTGTTATTTTTTGAAGTATACTATTTCAAAACTCTGGATTTAATGGGTGATGAGGGTGATGTTGAGGAGGAGGATGAAGGGGTGCCGCCTGGCGAAGGAGCTGCAGACGGCAGCCAGGTGCAGCGGCTGGTGGAGATGGGCAACTACGATGACGGCTACAAGTGGCGCAAGTGAGTGTGTTATTTGTGTTATTTTTGCATGTAATGATGATGTTAATTCAACAACCATCACGGTGATGGCATCATCTGAACCTGCATGTCAGCCACGTGCAGCGGCTGGTGGAGATGGTCAACTACAGAGACGGCTGCAAATGGCTCAAGGGAATACAGTGTTTTGAGTGTTTTCCGCTGGTTTCAGGTGTATCAAGGGCAACCCCAACCTGCGCAGCTACTACAAGTGCACGGCACTGACTCCGTGTCCTGCTGCTGCTGCTGCTGCTGCTGCTGCAGGTATGGCCAGAAGCAGGTCAAGGGCAACCCCAACCCGCGCAGCTATTACAAGTGCACGGCGCCAAACTGCGCGGTGCGCAAGCACGTTGAGAAGAGCGCAGACCACGACTCCAAGGTGTGTGCGTGTGTAATGATGTAGGGAGGTTTTAGATATAAGGGTTTTGGTTGTAGCGTGATGCTGCGCGGTGCGCAAGCACGTGGAGAAGAGTGCAGACCACGACTCCAAGGTGGGTGTGGGTCTGGTTTAGGGTTTGAAGTTGCAGGGCTCAGGGTTCGCGCTGCGCGGTGCGCAAGCACGTGGAGAAGAGCACAGACCACGACTTCAAGATTTGCGCTTGTGTATGTGTGGCGAGATTGTTATGTGTGTATGTGTGGCGAGATTTTAGATACAAGGGGTTTTGTTGTAGGGTGATGCTGTGCGGTGAGCAAGCACGTTGAGAAGAGCGCAGACGATGACTCCAAGGTGGGTGTGACATTCTGTTTTCAGATCGCGTTATTTTGTTTGAATTGTGTCCTGATCTTGCAGGGACGGGCTTGTTTGTGTTGCGCAAAAATGTGATTGGGGTAGCGCTTTGTCAATCATGTATCTTTACAACATGATTATGCTGCTGCCTCTGCTTTGATTAACTGCCCTCCACAGCTGATGGTGACGTATGAGGGCCGCCACAACCACCCGGCACCCAGCAACACACACCGCGGGGGGCGGCGCATGGCGGCTGGCCGCGGCCACCACAGCGAGAGCAGCAGAGGTGAGTTCGCTGTGGAGTGCTGTTTCTTTGGCAAACAGCAGCAGCAGCAACAAGCCTGCTTGACAACGATGCATGGGTGAACCGCTCATAGCGTCGTGTAAACTACGCCATGAAGCATGTGTACTGACTGCATTGCATACTGAGCTGATGGCGGCTGGCCGCGGCCACCACAGCGAGAGCAGCAGAGGTGGGTTGAATTTTATTTCAGCGTTTGGCACCAGTAGCAGTAGCAGCTGCAAGGATGCATGGGTCAACCGTGCGTTGCGTCCTGTGCAGTACACCAAGAAGCATGTGTACTGACTGCATTGTGTGCTGAGCTGGCACAATTGCACTTTCGGAGTTTGCTGCTGCCTATGAGCGCTCCCTCTCCTGAGTGCTTGCCGCTGACCGCATACTGTACTGCCCTGCTTTGCCTATCTCACCTCTTCCCAAACTCAATCATCCATTATCCGCAGCCAGCAAGCAGTACCGGGCCCACGGCCACAGCAGCATGCACAGCGTGGTCCAGACAGTTGGCTAATGTGTAGTAGTCTCGGTATGCCGCTGACCGCTGTGCTTCTTTGTTTGCCCGCTGCCTGCCGCTCCCCTTTGCAGCCAGCAAGCAGTACCGGGCCCACGGCCACAGCAGCATGCACAGCGTGCATCAAATTGTTGGCTAATGTGTAGTAGTCTTGGTATGTCGCTGACCGCTGTGCCCTTTGTTTGCCCGCTGTCTGTCACTCCCTTTTGCAGCAAGCAAGCAGTACCGGGCCCACGGCCACGGCCACAGCAGCATGCTTTGCATGTCACATCTCTCCCTTCCTCTGCAGCCAGCAAGTAGCCCCTTCAACCAGTGTCTGCCGCAATTGTGTTGCTGACCGCTGCGCTTGTTATTATTCCACATGTTATGCATCTGCAGCCAGCAAGCAGTACCGGGCCCACGGCCACGGCCACAGCAGCATGCACAGCGTGCACAGCAGTATGGAATACGAGGCCGCGCAGGCAGCAGCAGCAGCGGCAGCAGCAGCAGCAATGGGCGAGCTGCAGCAGCAGCAGCAGCAGCACGGGAGCATTGGGGCGGATCAGCAGCCTGCTGCATTACTGGCACAGATGGCTCACATGGGGTATGGAGGCCATGTGGCAGGCTATAGCAGCCACCCTGGGAGCTCTCATGCTGCATTGCTGCCGCCGAGCCACAGGCAGTTGATGCCGGGCGCGCACCGCATCGCGTCGCCGACAGAAATCAGCCAGCAGCAGCAGGGCGGCAGCGACGGCGGGCAGGCGGGCGACGGCGAAGGGCCGGCAGCAAAGGTGAGGCTCGGGGCCAGGCAGGACGAATCAGCAACTCGTAATTGTGACAAGTGAATCGCGCTCAGCATAGTTGAGCGCGGTGACGATGGCGCGCGCGCACCGGCCCCTTCAGTTGCTTGCATGATTAGACTAGTTTGTAGATGGCCTTGTTCTGACATGTGAACTTCTTGCCTGTGCAATATGTCATTTATGCTCTGTGCTGCAGCGATCGCGCACCAGTGCTTACGGCTGCGTGCATGACTTTGAGTTGTTCCAGTACTGACATGTTTGTTACTTCTGCTCTTGCTGCTGCAGCGCGCGCGCACCAGTGCTGACAGCGGCACGCATTACTTGGACATGTTCCACTGCTGGCATATCTACTGCTTGACTGTGTTATTTGTTCTTTTGCTGTCTTTACTACAGCGCGCGCGCACCAGCGCTGAAGGCGGGTTGCATGACTTAAAGATGTTCCAGTACTGACATGCTGTTATTTGAGAGAGGATAGTTGCATGTGGGTCCTGGCACCATCTTGGATGGTGCGAGCCACAGGTTGAACACAGGTCTGACACCAGAAGAGGAGAGTGAGCAGCGTAGAACACAATGCACACCCTTGAACGCCAAATCTCTCATGTTATATCCAGAGACGTCTTACTGCGGTGCATTTTGCTGTCTGGTCTGCCGCGCGCGCGCGCCCGTGCTGACGGCGGCACGCATTACTTGGAGTTGTTCCAGTACTGACATGTTTGTTACTTTGCTCTTCCTGCTGCAGCGCTCGCGCACCAGTGCTGACGGCGGGTTGCTTTACTTACAGATGTTCCTTTACTGAAATTGCTGTTGGTGCTTTTGCTGTCCGTTGCTGCAGCGCGCGCGCACCAGTGCTGACGGCGGCGCGCACGAAGGCTCGGCAGAGCACGCAGCAGGCGCTGCAGACGGTGGCATTCCAGTACTGACATGTGTACTGCCTGACTGTGCTATTTGTGTTTTTGTGCCGCAGCGTGCGCGCACCAGTGCTGATGGCGGCGCGCACGAAGGCTCGGCAGAGCACGCAGCAGCAGGCGCTGCAGACGGCTCCCAGCAGCAGCAGCAGCAGGCTGATGCTATGCTGGTCAACCCTAACCAGGCACTGCAGCAAGTCCTGCAGCAGGTGCAGGAGCAGGCAGAAGCTGAGCCTGCTACAGCAGCAGCAGCAGCTGACGCCGTGCAGCAACAGCAGCAGCAGCAGGTTGCGGCGCAGGAGCCTTCTGCGCAGGCTGCAGCTGCTGCAGATGAGCAGCAGGCACAGCAGCAGCAGCAGCAACAGGTGCTGGAGCCGCCGCAGCAGCAGCAGCAGCAGCACTATGCGCAGCAACAGGCGCAGTTCCAGATGCAGATGCAGCAGCCGCATTTTGTGAGCTGGCAGCTGGGGCCTTCTGGCATGAGCGTGGTGCCTCCGCAGCAGTTTGGGGAGCCAGGTGCGTGCAGGACGTGTGTTTCGTTTATTTTTATGTCTGGTTTCACTCTGTCGTGGGAACTATGCTGTGCCTGCCACGCCAGTCCGGGAAATTGCGTTGGCTCAGGACTTTTGTGAAATGTTCTTGAAGTCTGGTTTTGTGTCTGGTGGTTTGTTGGAGCAGCAGCAGCCGCACTTCGTGAGCTGGCAGCTGGGGCCTTCTGGCATGAGTGTGGTGCCGCCGCAGCAGTTTGGGGAGCCAGGTGGGTTGCATGATGCTTTGAGTATGGTTCATGAACTGCTTTGTTGGATGGTGAATGCTTTGTTGTGTAAGCATGGCGTGCCACTGTTGTGCCGCCGCAGCAGTTTGGGGAGCGAGGTGGGTGCAGGACTGGTGTTTTGTTTGGTTCTATTCCCAGCCAGATCTGGTGTCACTCTGTTGCGGGAACTTTGCTGTGCCTGCCGCACCAGTCCAGGGGAACCAGGTGCGTGCAAGGCTGTTTTGACATGGCCTCTGTGTCTTGCTTTGTGTCTGGTTCGTTGCTGGAGCCAGCAGCAGCAGCCGCACTTTGTGAGCTGGCAGCTGGGGCCTTTTGGCATGAGCGTTGTGCCTCCGCGGCAGTTTGGGGAGCCAGGTGGGTTGCAGGATGCTGGGAAAGGAGAGTATGGTTTACAAATTGCCTTGTTGAATGGTGAATGCTTTGTTTTGTAAGCATGGCGTGCCACTGTTGTGCTGCCGCAGCAGTTAGGGGAGCCAGGTGGGTGCAAGCCTTCTAATCGTGCAACGCGTCTGGTTTAACAGAGCACGGCTTTGGCTTATTCTATTGTGCCTGCTGCAGCAGCATACCCAGCTAGACGCGCCCAGCTGGCACCTCACCCTAGTTTGTAACACCCCAAAGCCCTGGGCTAATTACCTGAGCACTTGCATCAACGTCATTCTGACTGCGCTGCACGCCTGTTATCTGTCGGCTCTTTGCTGCATATGCACGCCCAGCTGGGACCCTGCCCTGCTGATCAACACACCTCGGCCCACCCCTGGCGCCACAGCAGCAGCCTCCGCAGCAGTGCAGCACCGCCTTGCACTCGGGGCCTCCGTGATGCAGCATTGACGCCTTTGTGCCTGCCCTGCACGGCTGTGTTCTGTCTATCTTTGTATCGCAGGCGCGCCCAGCTGGCCCCTCACCCTGGTATGCAGCACCGCACAGCTCTGGACCCTCAACCCTTGCCTTTCTTTATGCTTTGTGTGCTTTTGCAGGCATGCCCAGCTGGGACCCCACCCTGCTCATCAACACCCCTCGGCCCACCCCTGGTGCTACAGCAGCAGCCTCCGCAGCAGTACAGCACCGCCTTGCACTCGGTGCCTCCGTGATGCAGCAGGCGGGCTTTACTGACGTGGCTGCTGCAGTGGCAGCCGAGCAGCAGCAGCTGCTGCAGCAGCACCACAAGCAGCAGCAGGATGCAGCGAACGCTGCAGAGCTTGCTGCGGCTGACCAGGCAGCAGCAGCAGCAGCATCTGCAGGAGGAGATGACATGCAGCTGGACGTGCCAGCAGCAGCTGGTGATGCCGCTGCTGCTGCTGCTGTTACAATGCCTGCTGCTGTGCCGAATGGTGAGAAGCAGGGGGTAGCAGCAGCAGCAGGTGGTGGGGAGGGTAAGGAGAATCTGGCTGGTGACGTATCAGCAGCAGCAGCAGCTGATGCAGAAGCCTCTGGGGCAGGGGGGCCTGCAGCCATTGCGCAGGTCACCGCATAATCGCAGAGTATCACACGACTAGTAATTGCTCAGGCATTGCTCAGCACATGCTCCGCATTTGAGCCTGAGGTTTGAATAGCCTTTCTGGGTTTGTGTGCATGCTTCTGTTTCGTTTGGGTATCAGTCACTGTGCATGGCAGGGCAGGGCAGGTTTATATATCACTGGGTTGAGATGTGTACAGTACAGCTGAGCCTTGGGCAGAGGCGAATCTTCAGTATCGTCAGGGAAGGAAGCAGACTTCGTCAGTCAGGCTTGCAGATCATTGACGCCGCTTCATGCGTTGTTACATTTTGCGGTGTGTGTGGGCAGCAGTGCTTGCTTAGGGTGTTCCGGCACCGGTGTTCCTTATGCTGCTGCATGGCCGACCGCGTGAGGTGAGTATGCGGGCTTCATTTTGGCAAGCAAAACAACCAACTGATGTTTGTGGGGGACCGGCAACGTGTGTGTGCGGAAAACTGATCACAGCACTGGCTGTGCTGCTGTGGAAGCACAGCTACTGGTGCATCAAGCAGTTCAGGCTGCTGTCACAGTCACGGCAGGGCAGATGTCTGTGCTGCTGTGGCTTGATTATTCGACAGGACGATAATGACAGTTGAGGCAAGGCATGCCTCAGACTTCCGCAAAAGTTTATATGTGCGGATGGGCCTGCTGCGTCTGCGCAGCGCCCTGTGCTTTTTACTTTTTTTTGTTACCAGGGGGGACGAAATCCTGTGCTTTTTACTTGGCTGCGCATGTGCAGTGAGCCAGTGGCATTGGCCTGGCAGCAGGCGATGTGTTGAAGTGTAATGTGCAAGCCACCGCGCATCGCGAAGTGTTTACTTTGAAGGTTGTGGGAGTGCTGACTTGTCGCATAAGGGTCGGACTCGTGTGCAGCACACCGGCTGCGCTGACGGCTGACAAGTTTCATCACTGATCAGCGGAGCTGCAAACCAAACTGATCAGCTGCAAGTTGATAACTTCCACAAGCCTTCCACCGAATGCCAGATGCAACCTGTTGGTAACCCAACAATCGGATAAGACGCATTGCACACTTTCTGAACACGCCAGAGGCAATCAACCCTTCACCAGACGCAGTGCAACTTGTTCAGCGCATCGCAACACCTAGCAGGCTCTCAAGCATGCATGCAGCAGACGCAGTGCAAGATCTACTAGATCTACTCTGCAGCAGCCCTAAGGGGAAGTGCAATAAGCACCAGGTTCTGCCCTAAGACTCTTATCCCTGTTAAACAGGATTACTGCGGCTGCTCAGCAGTGCTGTGGTGCGTTGTTCCAAAAATCCTGCAAGCAGACCCTAGGCGTGCTGTTTCTGGGGCGCAGTGCAAGTTTACAAACCAACTTTGGACGTCTGCGGCCCTATGCGTGGTGCGTCTCAGACGCGCCTGAGGCGCAGCGCACGCTTAGAATTTGACACCAGACATTATTACATTACATTACATTACATGCTCCACTCAACGAGGAGTGGGAACCCCAGTCAGGAGCCAACGAGAGGCTCAAAGGGGGAGGAAACATCGAAGAACAACTCATCATCGTCCAAACCGTCAGACGAAAACGCAGAAAAAAAACTCATCAGCATCATCAATAGCTTGAGCAATAGCCTGAGAGGACAGAAAGACCTCAGGATCAGTGTCCGGGTGACACCGCATCAGATAGCAGCAGTGCACAAAAGCGGCCACCATAGCAGGTGCCTGCTTCATAAAAGTGATCATGTCATCGCCTGCTGGGTGGCAACCAGCAATAGTAGCCCATGTTTGTGACGAGTCCCCGAAGGGTTCGAACAACATAGCAAATCGCTCGCGGACTGGTGCATAGAAAGGGCACTCAAAGACCATATGAAACTCATCCTCAACAACCTCAGACTGGCAGCCAGGGCGTAGGCACACCCTGTCACTTCGCGGCACAGGTGGTCGCTGCCACCTGCCACTGCAGACACGTAAATGCAGGTGTCAAGGTTGCACACGCATTCAATGCGGAAGTTCAAGGCATGCAAGCCTGCCGGATACTGCCAAGCAGATGATGCGCCAGGAAGCATGGCAGCGCACACCGTGTGCACAGTGTGTGAAGCATCCTGGCACATGCAGCCAAGCTGCCCTGCTACAAAGTTGCCTTGTTTACAGCTGTACAGGAACATTTGTAGAGCTTGAAGCCCATTCCAGGCTGCCAAGCAGATGATGCGGAAGGAGGCAAGGTACTACCTCCGCTAGTAGCTCACTCTGTGTGCGCAGTGTGTGAAGCTTCTGGCACAGACAGCCAAGCTGCAAAGCTGCCGTGTTTGCAGCTCTACAAGGAAGCCCACACCAGACTGCTGATACTGCTGTTGGCATAGAAAATCCATAAGTTGCATGCATGCAGACTATTGAAGCATCCAAGTAATATGATTAACAACGTTTTGGTGACGTTAGGGTGGTGTACCACTTCACTGCTCAACTATAAAAACCTAGTTGCACAAGCTGTGTCTGTGCATGTCCTGTTGAACTTCAAGAGGCATGCCATACCTGTGCGCCAAATGATGATGTGAAAAGGCAGTTTTAAGCATGGTAAATGCACAACCGCACACCTGCAAGCAATGCTGGACCAGAAGCAACTTTGGGTGGTGGTCTCCTGGTCCAGCTTTGCTTGAAGGTGCGCAGCCTTGCATACACAGTGCAAATGGTACTTATTGAAATATACCAGCCACTGCAGAAGTGGCAGCCTGCTGAGCGTCACAGGCAGTCTCTCAAGCATGCAACAGCCGACGCTGCACAAGCATGCAGCACTGGTCAGCTGCACAGCCTCTCAACGCTGCGGCAGCACATGATCTTGCAGGCACACCCTGGGCGTGATGTGTCTGGGGTGCAGTGCAAGCCCTCAAACGAACATCCGATGTCTGCGGCACTGCCGCAGTCTGAGACCTACGCGTGGTGCGTCTACTAGACACCGGGCGCAGTGCACGCTTAGAAATCGACACCATGATCAGGTGTCAAGGCTGCACACGTATTCCCGGCATGTGTATCTGCCGGACTCTGCCAAGCGGCAGCGTCACAGGCAGCCTCTCATGCACGACACCATATGGCGGCTGCTGCTGCTGCTGCTGCTGAGCAGCGCAGACAAGGTCCTGTTGACGACCCCCACCGTTTTAATCCTATCACGCCCCTTGTAGCAGAGGGGAAAACGGTGGAAGTCAGGGGATGTAACACGGCAGAAACACTGTAACAAGCCTTGCGCAGACAACTTGTATTGAAGCGGCTAACACTGAGTGTTGGTCAAGTGTGTGCGGCATCATGCAGTGCAATTGAGCTGTAGCACACCAAGGGGGTGTGGGGGTTGAACCCCCCGGCTTATTTTTTGGTCCGGGCGCTGGGCACCTCCTGTATAGGGTGTTGTGACGTGTTCTGCTGGTGAGGCACTGCCTCCCGCTCCCGACAACTGGGCTTGCCCAATTGTGCTGTGGTAGCGAGCCAGTAGGATTCCGTCCCCCCTGGTAACAATAAAAACTTGCACTGAATGCGGGGCAGGCTGTCACAAGCTGAACTTCATCAGCAGCCTGCTGAGCCAACCAACAATCATGCCAAAGCAATGAGGCCATCGGCCACGCATCTCGCACCACTGTAGCGGCAGAACAAGGAGGGACCAGTTCAGCTTAGGCTGAATTGCAGACGTTGTCACTGATCAGCGTTGTCATGACAACGTCTGAGTTGGACAGGTGGCCGCCACCTGTGTGCAGCGGCTGCACACAGTGCAGCGCTGGCCGCAACGCTGTGGCCAGATTACTCACAGCTTTGAGGTTCGTTGTGACAGCAGGGTCTGGTGTAAGCTGCATGGCGCATGTTCTGTTGCGCCAGCCTGATGCCATCTTTGCCCATGCAGCCAGCATATGCATGTGCACCATCTGATTGCAGTCAGAGCTCAGCAAATCCTGCCCTGCTTCGGCTGAAGTAGGACTCTCCAAAGTCTCTGGTTTCATCGATCAAACGCCGCCAGCGTGACAGAGAGCTCGCCAAGGGAGTAATCCTGCACACCCCGCGTGCTGTGCCCTGTTACTTGTCTGCTCGTACACGGGCGGTACAGCGTTCTGGCTTCAGCAGATCCCACATGAGGTTTGATGAAAGAGTGTTTTGTGATTTCAACGGCGAAGAGGTCGTGTTCTGCGTCTGGCTCGTAATATCTTCGCGACCCTGTTCAGCAGCAGCACCTGAAAGTTGTTCGTGAGCAAAACTCTAAACTTTTTAGCAACAAAGGAGCAACAGACAGCGCCATGGGGCAGCTGCAGAGCTGCCTATCAGGACAGCAGGTGCGAGCCTAGACGCAAGAGTGCTCTTGATCCTGTTTGGAACAGCTCCTGGGACGCGTGAAGGCCTTACCATCAGCGCATGTAGTATATTCAGACAGCTGCATGGGCCCGACCTTTCTGAAAAGGCCTGCTGTTCAGCATCTCGGTCTTCTCAGCGAGCACGCTGTGCAGGCCTCTAGATGCTTGAGAGCAAAACAATCAACTCACTTTAGTTTCAAGACGCCTAGCTGAGTTACGCAGTTCCTTAGGGTCGGTGCACACTCAGCAGCAGCAGCACACTGAGCAGCAGCTGGGGCTCATGCACGTCACAATTTCCTAAAAAAGAATTATTCAATTGTGTCGCCGAAGATGCTACTCCTTGTTTACATGTCTGATTGCCCTGTTTGTTTCTTTGTGCAGGCTGTAGATGCGGATGTGGGCAAGGATGCTCAGCAGCGCAGCAAGCTGCCAGCAAAAGCAGCGCTTCCAACAGTAGCCTCTGCGCCTGCTAATCCCGCAGCTAGTGCGCAGAAGTCTGTCTCCGCAATCACTTCATCAGCCGCCCAACAGCAGCCGGAGCAGGCAGCGGGCAAGACAGCTGCAGGAGATGCAGCAGGAGGGCTTGCAGGAGCTACCCCACTTGCAGGAAACACAACAGCAGCAGCAGCAGCAGCAGCAGCAGCTGGTCAAACTGGTCAAACTGGTCAAAGCAAGAAGTTGGACTTTGACCCGCACCAGACGCAGCCGGGGCAGCTGGGCGCGCCGGTGCTGCCGGGTGCACCGCACAACCCGCACTTGAACGGGCCCCCGAGGCCGCCCTGCGAGGATGAGAGGTGCGTTGCAAACAGCTGTATATGGGGCCACGGACATAGTTTTTGATAGAGAGGTGGCAATTGCAGTTTCTGACAGTAAGGTCCAAGCAAAGTAGTTGTGCTGCCGGGTGCGCCGCACAACCCGCACTTGAACGGACCACCCAGGCCCCCCTGCCAGGATGAGAGGTGTGCTGCAGATATAACTGTTTGCAACATTATGGGAACAGTTGGGGACGTAGTTGTAATCCGCCTGTTGTGTGCTTGCATGCGGTGCATAGTGTGCCGGCAGGCGCCATGCTTTTGTCATGGTGCGTTTCTGCAAGTGGCGCAGCGCCTACCATCTTGAATTTGACAGCAGCTGGGGCCTCCTGCAACTGGCTCACTGCATACATGCTGGGTCCAGTCCTGCCCTCAGGCTGGTGGATCGGCTGACTGCTGGGAGCCTTTCCTGCAGTTGCGCAGTGGCTTTTGCAAGCTGGGGCCTCCTGCAACTGACCACTGCGTGAACGCTGGGTCCAGCCTTGATGTCGGATAGCCTTGCTGTCGGGGTGATGGATAGGTGGAGTGCTGGGAGCCTTTCGTGCAACTGCCCAGTGGCTGCTGCAAGCGCCACGCTCTTATATGTCTTACAGACAGTATTGCAAGCATCCTCTCTCGCACACGTAGCGATGGCTGATCAGATCAGTGAGCTGCTGGACGCTGCGCCGCGAAGAACAGTGGAGAACATTCTCAGCCTGGTGCTGACACTGCTGCTGCTGCTGCTGCAGGCTTGAGGTTGCTGAGCAGATCAGTGAGCTGCTGGATGCTGCCCCCAAGAAGGAGCTGGAGAACATTCTCAGCCTGGTGTGCAGCATCTTCGGCGTCGGCAACGCGCTGATTGCGCTGTTTGGGGACAGGCGCATCTACATCTTGAACACAATTGGCGGCTTCAAGGTGCGTGTGATATTTTGGGTTTAATAGCCATCTTCAGCAGTGTACCCGCATAACTTTCCAAGCTCTGTCGGCAACGCGCTGATTGCGCTGTTTGGAGACAGGCGCATCTACATCCTCAACACTATCGGCGGCTTCAAGGTAAGCGGTAGCATCAACACTGTTTCTGCAGCAAAAAACAGTGTCGGCAATGCGCTGATTGCGCTGTTTGGGGACAGGCGTATCTACATTTTGAACACAATCGGCGGCTTCAAGGTAAGCAGTAGCATCAACAGTGTCTCGGCAGCTACAAGCATTGCCGACGACGTGCTGATTGTGCTGTTTGGAGATAGGTGCATTTACATCCTCAAATACACGATTGGCGGCTTCAAGGTAAGCAGTAGCTTCAACACTATTTCTGCAGCATCTTTGGCGTGGGCAACGCGCTCATTGCGCTGTTTGGAGACAGGCGCATTTACATCCTGAACACGATTGGCGGCTTCAAGGTAAGCAGTAGCATCAACACGGTTCTGCAGTGTTGGCAGCGCGCTGGTTGCGGACAGGCGCATCTACATCTACATCTTGATTACAATCGGCGGCTTCAAGGCGCATGTGGCATCCATTGTGACATCTATTGTGGTGTTTCGATGTGACATCTAGTGTAGCACACAGAAGCGCAGCGCATATACGCGCTCAGAAGCTCTGCAGTTTGCTGTGAGTGGCGTGGTGGTGGCAGGGCGCATCTGCATCTTCACCGTAATTCGTGGCTGCAAAGCGTGCAGTGCTCTACTCCGACCGGCTGCGCCCTTGCTGTATGCATGGTGTTTCCTGTCTTCGAATGCTGTGTGCAGGCGGGCGACTTCCCGTGGCGCTGGTCCTTCTGCGGCTGGACCATGGCCAGCGAGCAGCACAGCGTGATGGTCATCAACGACGCACTGGAGGACGCGCGGTGAGTCCTCCACTGCACTGACTGCTGCATTGCCATGTTTGGGCAATGCTGCTGGGCGGTGGTTTGGTGAGCAGCATTGGAGCCGTTTTGCTGGGTGGCTGGGTGGCGGTCGAGTATGTGTTGTTTGGATGGGGTTTTGAGTGGGGTTTCATGGGGGTTGCTCTGGGCTGTGCTGACCATGGCCAGCGAGCAGCACAGCGTGATGGCCATCAACGACGCACTGGAGGACGCGCGGTGGGTTTGACTTGGGGTCTTACAGGGTTTTGTGTCAATGTTGTGTGATTGATGGAGGTAATGAATGCTGGCGGAGAGCAGCACAGCGTGATGGCCATCAACGACGCACTGGAGGACGCGCGGTGGGTTTGACTTGGGGTCTTACAGGGTTTTGTGTCAATGTTGTGTGATTGATGGAGGTAATGAATGCTGGCGGAGAGCAGCACAGCGTGATGGCCATCAACGACGCACTGGAGGACGCGCGGTGGGTTTGACTTGGGGTCTTATAGGGGTTTGTGTCAGTGTTGTGTGGTTGATGGAGGTAATGAATGCTGGCGGAGAGCAGCACAGCGTGATGGTCATCAACGACGCACTGGAGGATGCGCGGTGGGTGTGACTTGGGGTCTTATAGGGGTTTGTGTCAGTGTTGTGTGGTTAATGGTTAATGGAGGAAATGAATTCTGGCGGAGAGCTGCACAGCGTCGCGGGTATCAACGACGCACTGGCCGACGCGCAATGAGCTGTGGGGTGATGCAACTTCAGGGTTTTGTGTGGGTTGCTGCAGGTGGTGTTGGTTGGTGTTGGTTCTGCAGTGTTTTTTTGGTCGCACCAGCAGCGAGTGGTGCTGATTCTGCAGTGGTGTGGTCGCACCAGCAGCACAGCGTGACGGCCATCATCAGCGCGCTGGAGGACGCGCAGTGAGTAGCGCAATATTGGCGTTGCGCTTCTACAAGCCCCTGCTCACTGTTTCGTCTTAGTGTGATGCAGTTGATGCTGCCTAAGTTGCTTCTCTGTCGCTGCAGCTTTGACGCCAGCAAGTACGTCGAGAGTTTGGTGTGCGTTTGCACTGCGGCGCGCTGCGGCTTCCTAACTGTAAATTGCTGCTTCCGCCGTTGGTTCTCTGCTGCTGCTGCTGCTGCTGCTGCTGCTGCTGCTGCTGCTGCTGCTGCTGCTTCAGATTCCACGACAACAAGTATGTCTAAGAGCTGGGCGTGCGCTTCTACTGCGGTGCCCAGCTGGTGTCCAGTTTCACACACAAACACACTTCAGACCTCTAAACAACTGCTGCTGCTGTCCTTGCTTCGCCGTGTCTGCCGCAGCTTCCATGACAACAAGTATGTCCAAGAGCTGGGCGTGCGCTTCTACTGTGGCACGTCTGCTCACCACCCCCGAACCGCAACCAATTGCTGCTGCTGCCGCTGCTGCTGCTGCTGCTGCTGCTGCTGCTGCTGCTGCTGCTGCTGCTGCTGCTGCTGCTGCTGCTGCTGCTGCTGCTGCTGCTGCTGCTGCTGCTGCTGCTGCTGCTGCTGCTGCTTCAGATTCCACGACAACAAGTATGTCCAAGAGCTGGGCGTGCGCTTCTACTGTGGTGCCCCACTGGTGTCAAGCAGCGGCCACAGACTCGGCACACTGTGAGGAACAGTGCTTGGCTTGGTGTATTGGCCGTGATGCACCCTTTTTGCTCTCAGTTTGCTGCCCACTTTGCTCCTAGTTTGTTGCCGGCAGTGCCAGTCGATGCCTGTGTTCGCTGATGTCCAGTAGTGGCGATGTTCGCTATGTCAGCATGTGCAGCTTTGCTTCAATCCAAGCCAGCTCAGTGTGTTGCTGCATTGCAGTTCTGTCAGTTGCTGCGCGCAGCACCACAGCTCGACAAAGGCCTTTCGCTTAGGGATGTGCGAGGCTCGCCGCCATGTGCTGGTGCGCATTCTTACTCAAAACACCTTCTGGTCGTGCTGCTGCTGCCGCTGCTGCTGCTGCTGCCGCCGCTGCTGTTGCTGTCATGTGTGGCCTGCAGTTGTTTTGCTGACTCACAGCCGCGCGTGTTTGACACGAGCTCGCTGCAGATCCTGGTCAACTTCGCAGAGCTGGTGAGCACTGTTACTTTTTGTATTGCAATGAAGGGTTTAGACAGGGTTTTGGGCTCACTTGGCAGGCTTGTTTAGTGGTGACAGGAGCTCGCTGCCGATCCGATCCTTGTCAAAGTTGCAGAGCTGCTGAGTAATACTCTAGTGTCTCAAATCAAGGGTTATAGTTGAGCATGTGTGTAGTTCCAGTGCGCGCTTGAGTAAAACATCTCTTTGGCGTTGTGTCCATGCACAAATTCCTTCTAACTTATAAATCCTGTGATCAATTTCAAACCGCGTCCGCCACGCCTGCAGGTCACACGCGAACTTGAGAAGGACATCAGCCTGGCCAAGCAGCAGCTGGCGCAGGCCAGCAGCAGCAAGGCGGAGCACGCCGCGCAGTACAAGCTCATGCTGCGCACACTGGACTGCGTCACGAGGTGGGCTTACAATTGATGTTTGTGCTGCTGTTGTGTTGTTTTACCTCATGGTGTACTTCATTGATAGTGTTGTGCGGTACAAGCTCATGCTGCGCACGCTGGACTGCGTCACGAGGTAGGAGTTAGTTTTGTGTTGTTTTGTGTTACCTCAAGTTCACATCATGGATGGGGTTGTGCAGTACAAGCTCATGCTGCGCACACTGGACTGCGTCACGAGGTGGGCTTATAATCGATGCTTGTGCTGCTGTTATGTTGTTTTACCTCATGGTGTACTTCATGGATAGTGGTGTGCAGTACAAGCTCATGCTGCGCACGCTGGACTGCGTCACGAGGTAGGAGTTAGTTTTGTGTTGTTTTGTGTTACCTCAAGTTCACATCATGGATGGGGTTGTGCAGTACAAGCTCATGCTGCGCACACTGGACTGCGTCACGAGGTGGGCTTACAATTGATGTTTGTGCTGCTGTTATGTTGTTTTACCTCATGGTGTACTACATTGATAGTGGTGTGCAGTACAAGCTCATGCTGCGCACACTGGACTGCGTCACGAGGTAGGAGCACTGTTCGTGTTGCTGCATATTTCACGTCATGACTTTCTTCTTGGATAAGAGTTCTCGGTGCAAGCTCATGCTGCGCACGCTGCACCGCGTCACGGATGATACAGTAATGTTTTTCCCTGTCATGGGCAAGGATGTGCAGTGCAAGACATAAGCCTGAGGAAACTGTGCACCATTCAACAGTATTTATTGCCTGCCGCTGCCGCTGCTGCTGCCGTCTGATCCGCGTGTGCTCCGCAGCGCTGTGCTGCTGGTCGACACCTCAACCCCAGACTGGACCATCGTGCACTCTTGACCAATCTTCTTACTTGCTGCTGCTGCTGCTGCTGCTGCTGCTGCTGCTGCTGCTGCTGCTGTTGTCTACGCGCAGTGCTGTGCTGCTGGTTGACACTTCAAAGCCAGACTGGACCATCGTGCATGCCAACAGTGGCTGGCAGCGGCTACTGGACCACTGTGCATGCTTGACCATCTTATTTTGCTTGCTGCTGCTGCGGCTGCTGCTGCTGCTGCTGCTGCTGCTGTCGACCTGCAGTGCTGTGCAGCTGGTTGACACGTCAAAGCCAGACTGGACCATTGTGCACGCTTGACCAATCTCCTTGCTTGCTGCTGCTGCTGCTGCTGCTGCTGCTGCTGCTGCTGTCAACCTGCAGCGCTGTGCTGCTGGTTGACACCTCAAAGCCAGACTGGACCATCGTGCATGCCAACAGTGGCTGGCAGCGGCTGCTGGATCAGTGCGCGCCACACAGCCGCAGCAGCTTCAGCAGCCACATCAGCAGCAACATCAACAGTATGCCTGGCAGCACGCACGAGGGCGAGTGGCAAAGCTCGCATACAGCAGGCCAGGCGGCGGCTGCAGCAGCAGCGGCTGGCGGCGGCGGCAGCGATGCACCACCTGCTGCTGCTGCTGCTACAGCGAACAAGCTTCAGGGCTTCTGCTGTGGTGTGCCACCTGGCTCATTGCAGCCGATTGGAGAGGAGAAGAGCAACCACGCTGCTGGCAACAGCAGCAGCAGCAGCGAGCTGCTTGGAAGGTCGCTGTGGAGCTTGGTTGATGGCCAAGTTCTCGCACAGCTGGGCAGCCACAAGAGTATTCCTAACAGCCCCAGCAGCAGCAGCAGCAGCAGCGGCGGCAGCAGTGACACTGCTGGCAGCAGCAGCGGCAGCAGCGGCAGCAGCTTGATCGGTGTTGGCAGCAGCAGCTGCTGGTGCCCTGGCGGTCAGATTGTGGAGCAGGTCAGGGGCAGGCAGAGCTTCACGTTGCGGGGCGTGAAGCTCTCGGCTGGCTTTGGGGGAGCGTCTGCACAACTGTCTTTCAGGTGAGTTAAACAGCGTGTCAACGTTGCCCTGCTATGCTTGGCGTGGGCTGAGGCTGTACCGTGTGA
Source organism: Tetradesmus obliquus (assembly GCA_030272155.1). Taxonomy (NCBI): domain Eukaryota; kingdom Viridiplantae; phylum Chlorophyta; class Chlorophyceae; order Sphaeropleales; family Scenedesmaceae; genus Tetradesmus; species Tetradesmus obliquus. The sequence goes on along the minus strand of CP126207.1, from coordinate 1,276,070 downwards.
TGTGTTTGCGTGTGGTACGGCTGCACTGGTGTGTCCAAGAGGCAGGCAGAGCTTTGCTCTGGGGGGGCATGAAGCTGTTTGCAGGCTTCGGGGGAGCGTCTGCGCAGCTGTCTTTCAGGTGAGTGGTTGATTGTGGGGCGTGTATGCATGATGGAGCAGTGCAGTGCTTCTGTTTGTGCCACTGTAGTGGGGCACGGGGCCGATGGCGTTATTGCTATGGCTTGATTGATAAGGTGATGATGATGATGATGAGCGGGGGCCGTGAAGCTGACTGCAGGCTTTGAGGGGAGCGTCTGCGCAGCTGTCCTTTAGGTGAGTTGTCAAACTGTTGTCCTGCCATGCTTGGTGTGGGTTGCAGCGCATGTCCACAGCAGCGTCGGTGGCGTGGCTGTACCTTGAGATGCGTTTGCGGCGCTCGACAAGTTGTTGGTTGTGCTGCTGTGCCCAAGCTGCGAAGCAGCTGCCACTGCAATTGCCAGGCGCAGGTGTCTGCCATCAAGAGGCATGTTGCACTGCAAAAAGACGTGTGGCGCGCATGCATTGCATTGCATTGCATTTGTTACACGGCGGAGAGGCTTGTTACAGGAGAAGGCAAGCTATCACCCGAGAGTGAGTCACGGCCGGGTTCGAAACGTGGTCTTGTGCATTTGGGATCATGGCAGCCAGTCAAGCTGTAGTCGACATCAATTCCTGATCTCCCAGGATCGGATGGCCGAGCGGTCTAAGGCGCACGGTTCAGGTCCGTGTCCGAAAGGGCGTGGGTTCGAACCCCACTCCGGTCAACGGATGCGCCAGAGTAGTCTGGCACCACCTGGAATTTCTTTTGCAATTTTTCATTTTTCCCCAGATCTCAGGTGGCTGTGCATCTGGCTGCCCCAGTGCTGCTGTGCATTGCTCATCGATGTCTTTGTCTACCTTAAACACTGTAAAACATTTGCGAGCAAGAACATCATTGATGGTGCCCAGCAAGCAGGTATACAGCAGGACCAGATTGCACAGCTTCAGATTCCTGCATGGTCATCAAGGCGGCAACCGAAACCACGGCAGGGGACTTCGATTGCCTCAGCACTGGCAAACATTACTTGTGCTCAAATCCACTGAGCTGGTGGCTGCAGCACATCTTCACTGTGCACAGCTGCTGCCGAAGCAATAGCTGCAGCAACAACAAATGCCAAGGAGAGTTGTGGCAACGGAGGGCAAGCTATCACCCTACCCTAGCTATCAATCAAAATCTCCAAATCTGCAAATTCGCCCGGATAGAGAGAGGCTTGTTACAGGAGAAGGCAAGCTATCACCCGAGAGTGAGTCACTCGCCCTACTTTCAGCTCACATATTGTATGAACTCGATAGCAAGCCACAAGACGCCACCAAAGAAAACTTTGTTTTGTTTGTTTGTGTTTGTTACACATGGGGGCGAGGCAATTCCAGCCTCTTGAACTGGCATATCATACCAGCCAGGTAGGGTTTCAAGTCCAACTCCGTCCCCCACCACCATCACGACGAACAGCAAGTCTGCAGCCTCACTGCCCGCCTAGCAAAATGACCACAATGCTGCAGCAGAACGGAGTGGTCGCCGCCAAGGAACAGCATGGCATGGCAAGCAAGCATGCAAGCACAGGGCATGATAAGGCATGCAAGCAACACTTACAGAGACCTGGCTGCAATACCACACTGCTGTTGCTGCATGACAAACACTAAGCTGCACTACACGCAAGCAAAAAGAAAACCACTCCTACCGCTGCAACTAGCTAAGCTGATCTACAAAATCAAAAAAACACACCTACCGCTGACTACATGCAGCAACTCCACTGCGTGGCTACACCGAAAACGGGGAGAGAGAGAGGTCTGTGGGGTGGGCAAGCTATCGCCCTAGAGCGCGTCACTTGCCCCTCTTTCAGCTCACATATCTTGAGAACCCGACAGCAAGCCACAAGATGCAACCAAAGTAAAACTCCAGAGGCATCTTGCAGCCCCTACCTCCCCATAAACCAACAAGTACATGCAGTGCAGCATGTGCGAAGTGCAGCACGAAAAGCAGCAGGGTGCTCAAAGCACAGGGCACAAAACGCACAAGGGAAGGCAGGCATGGTCCAAACAGCAAGCGGGATGCACAATGGTGCTGCTTACCATAGGTGTTTGGCATGATTGCACCAAGGCACTGCTGTACACACCAGACTGCAGCAAGCAGGAGCACGCGGGACCGACAGGAGACACTGCATGTGACATGCAAACTAAGGTGTTACTGCTTCTGCAATCCTCATGGCTGACAAGCATAGAAGCACGCAATGCGACACACAGAGCTGGAAAATCAAGCACAGTGACACACGACTTGCAACATGGCCTTGCCAGAAAGTGGAAATTGGACAACTACTGACAGCACATCATGTAAAAGCAGGAAGGTCAACCAGAGCGTGGCGCCATTTTCATTTGTTATTTGCTGTCGCAGGTGTGCAGGATTCAGCACACTTGAGGGCGCAATGAGCGTTGCTGCTGCTGCATCACTGATGCCGTTGCGCCGGTGTGTTACTTGTTAATTGCTGCCGCAGGTGTGCGGGATTCAGCACGCTCGAGGGCGCAGTGAGCGTCTGCCTGCCTGCATTTGCGCCAGACGCATCCGACCTTGCAGCAGCAGGAGCAGAGGTCGTCACGAAAGGCCCTGCACCTATCGCAGTGCAGCATGCAGCAGCAGGAGATACGCTGTACTTTGTGACAGTGAAACTGCATGCAGGCCCCCGTAGCAGCATCAGCAGCAATGCTAGCTGCAGCAGCAATGCCAGCAGCATGTGGACCTCCCCTGCCACTAGCCAGCAGCTTCCAGGGGTGTCCCTAAACCCCGGAAGTAACAACTCTTCCCTAAGCCCTGCCGGAGGCCAACGGCTGAGCCTCAGCACCTGCCTATACCCTCAGTTTGACAGCGGCGGTTTAGAGGATGTGGCCGCGAGCGAAGGGTTTAGCGACGTGCAGGGTTCAGGCTCTTCCGGGGGTTCAGGGCGCCCGCAAAACCACGGCGGCCTCGTGGTGATCAGCAGCGTGGGGCCCGACGGCAGCGCCGCTGCTGCTGCTGCTGCTGCTGCTGCTGCTGCCGGCAGCAGCAGCAGCAGTAGCCGCCCGAGCAGCTTCGAGATCCCCAGCAGCAGCAGCAACAGCAGCAGCAGCAGTGTGGCATCACCTGGAGACCCTCAAAACCCTAACAGCATGAACCAGTTGGTCACACAAGCCAGCAGCAGCAGCAGCAGCAGCTTGGACAGTACCTTCAGTGGTGGGTTGTCTAGTGTGTGTGCTGGGCTGGTGTGCCGCCGCATTGCGGGACTGGCGCTTGGCGGCCAGATTGCTGCTGGCAGCTACGGGCGCGTGTACCGCGGGGACTATTTCGGCAGCAAGGTGAGCAGGATGCCGGCATTCAGTTTGTTACGTTGAGTGACCTGCAGCCAGGGTGGCTGCTGGTAGGTTGTGCTGCAGGCTTAGCAAGCTGGCAGTTGTGGCTGTTGTGCAGATAGAGTGTGGTATCTTGCAGCAGCAGCAGCAGCAGCAGCAGCAGTGGTGTGCAGGCGCATTGCTGGCTTGGCGCTGGGTGGGCAGATCGCTGCGGGCAGTTGCGGGCGCGTCTATCGCGGGGACTACTTTGGCAGCAAGGTGAGCCTGATGTACGCTGTTGGTTTGTTATGGTGAGTGATTGGCAGCTGGTGTGGCTGCAGGGTAGGTTGTGTTGCAGGCTCAGCAAGCAGGCAGCGTTGGCTGTTGTGCAGATGAGTGTTGTATCTTGCAGCAGCAGCAGCAGCAGCAGCAGCAGCAGCAGTGTGTGTGTGCTGGCCTGGTGTGCAGGCGCATTGCAGGACTGGCGCTGGGTGGGCAGACTGCTGCTGGGAGCTACGGGCGCATGTATCGCGGGGATTACTTTGGCAGCAAGGTGAGCCGGATGTCCGCTGTTAGGCCGGCTGTTTGTTATGATGAGTGGCCGGCAGCCGGGGTGGCTGCAGGTGGGTTGTGTTGCAGGCTCAGCAAGCAGGCAGCTTTGGCTGGACTATTGTGGCAGCAAGGTGAGGACTTCCAGGCATTGTTGCATCGCACGCTGTGCTACTGGGTTGTTGTATCATACACACACCATCCGAAAGTATCCAGGCATGTCTGATCCGCCTCCTCCTGTTCGCTGCCGCAGGTGGCGGTCAAGGTGCTTGATGGGCACGCTGTGCTGCGCCGCGATGAGACGACAGGCTTCTGCCTTGAAGCGCTGCTCAGCGAGCAACTCAAGGTGCGTGTTTGTGTTTCTCAGCAACAACGTCCTCAGTACTATGTTTGTTCTCATGCTGAAAGTTGAATTGAGGCTCTTCTGCCTTGCAGCACTGCTCAGCGAGCAACTCAAGGTGCGCCTTCGTGTTCACAGCATCAGCAACATGCTGTTTGCTCAGTTGACATCTGTGTTGAGGCTTCTGCCTTGAAGCACTGCTCAGCGCGCAACTCAAGGTGTGTTCAAGCCTCAACGACGCGAAGACAGTGCCACAAGCTGTAGCTGCCGCAACAGATGTGTGCTCAGGCAGCAGAGTGCTCAGGCAGCAGAGATCCTGGTGTTGTTGTTTGCCGCAGCTATGCTGGTGCACCTTGCAGCGTGTGTGCGCGGGCTTTGCTTCATGCATGCGCATCACGGGCGGTGTGGTTTGCTGCACAGCACGGCGCACGGTCACAGCAGAGCAAGCTGCGAGTATCCGTCGACCTGACGCTATGCTCCTGCTACCGCCCTGTGCCTGATTGCTTTTCTTTCCTTGCTCCTGTTCTGCAGCACCCCAACATCGTGAGGACGCTGGCATGGGCTGTGGTGACAGGAAAGGTGAGCCTTGTTAAAAAGCATGTTATATGTTTGCATGGCCGTCGTCAGACATGTGCTGCAGCACTTCAGCATGGTGAGGACGCTGGCATGGGCCGTGGTGACTGGAGAGGTGAGCCGTGTTATTTGACATGTCCCCATATGTCACAATCACAGTGCTAGCATGTTGTTTGTGATGTGACTGAACCACTGCTTCACCACATTCGCCACATTGCCTCCACTTGGCTGTACGAGCCACACTCACCGCCTGCCCTGTTGCTTGTTTCCTGCCTGTTACTTCTGCCTTTGTCTTGTCTTGTCATGTTCGCAGGGCAAGCTGCCAGCAAGGCAGCAGGTGTGGGGCGAGACCCTAGACCCTGATAAGCCATCAGTGGACACAATTGCAGCAGCAGTAGCAGGTGCCAACTGCAGGGGCAGCAACGGCGCAGCAGCAGCGGGGGCCAATGGCGCTGCTAAACCCCGTGGTAACAACCCATATGACAACCTTATGCAGCTGGGCACCCCAGGCACGCCAGCTGCAACGGCAGCGCCGGGTGTTACTAACTGTGTTAGTAACGGTGTGGCGGCTGGCGGTTACGCTGATGGCATGGATGACGATGAGGGGCCGCGGGATGAGGATGTGACTGCTGGGCAGACGTGGATGGTGCTGGAGTACTGCGACAAGGGCTGCCTGCAGGTGGGTGAGGATACATCATCATTACCAATTTAATTATCATTATTGTTGTTGTTATTTTACTACTCTTTATATCACTATAATAGTGTTGTTTACTCTTAAATGTGGCAGCAGACGTGGATGGTGCTGGAGTACTGCGATACGGGCTGCCTGCAGGTGTGTTCTGGGGCTTTAGCTATTGTTTAGGTTTAGCGATTGAGGTTAAGGGTTTGTGGAGCTTCGCCAGTGGCTGGGGGCTCGAGCGGTGTTGCAGGATGCTGCCAAGCGCAGCTGGCTGCACCACAGCAAGTTTTCAGCCATTTTGAAGTTTGTTTTGCTGCAACAGCATTGCAGGACGCTGTGGCTGGCTGCGCCAGTCCCGCTCTTGCGTGAGCGGCCCGGTCAACCTGCTGGCGGTGCTGGCACCATTTCAGATGCATTCGTACTACTTTTAACCCTTGCCTTGTTTTTGCAATTTCCCTGTTGTTTGCAGGACGCTGTGGAGCGTGGCTGGCTGCGCCAGTCCCGCTCCTGCGTGAGCGGCCCTGTGAACCTGCCGGCAGTGCTGCCCTCACCCCCACTTTCAAGCATCAGCAGCTCTTGATCTCCATTCCAAGGTTGTTTTTGCTGCAACTGTTCCAGCCTTTGCAGGACGCTGTGGAGCGTGGCTGGCTGCGCCAGTCCCGCTCCTGCGTGAGCGGCCCTGTGAACCTGCCGGCAGTGCTGCCCTCACCCCCACTTTCAAGCATCAGCAGCTCTTGATCTCCATTCCAAGGTTGCTTTTGCTGCAACTGTTCCAGCCTTTGCAGGACGCTGTCGAGCGTGGCTGGCTGCGCCAGTCCCGCTCCTGCGTGAGCGGCCCTGTGAACCTGCCGGCAGTGCTGCCCTCACCCCCACTTTCAAGCATCAGCAGCTCTTGATCTCCATTCCAAGGTTGCTTTTGCTGCAACTGTTCCAGCCTTTGCAGGACGCTGTCGAGCGTGGCTGGCTGCGCCAGTCCCGCTCCTGCGTGAGCGCCCCTGTGAACCTGCCGGCAGTGCTGCCCTCACCCCCACTTTCAAGCATCAGCAGCTCTTGATCTCCATTTCAAGGTTGCTTTTGCTGCAACTGTTCCAGCCTTTGCAGGACGCTGTCGAGCGTGGCTGGCTGCGCCAGTCCCGCTCCTGCGTGAGCGCCCCTGTGGACCTGCTGGCGGTGCTGGCACCATCTCAGATGCATTCGACTCTTATCAACCTTTGCTGTGTTTTTGCAATTTCCTTCCTGCTTGCAGGACGCGGTGGAGTGGGCATGGCTGCGCCAGAGCAGGTTGTGCGTGAGCGGCCCTGTGAACCTGCTGGCGGTGCTGGCATGTCCCATATGCGTTCGTACTCTTATTATCCCTTGCTTTGTTTTTGCACTTTCTTTCCTGCTTGCAGGACGCTGTGGAGCGTGGCTGGCTGCGTCAGTCCCGCTCCTGCGTGAGTGGCCCTGTGAATCTGCTGGCGGTGCTGGCCACAGCAGCTGAAGTTGCTGGGGGCATGGCGCTGCTGCACAGCAACGGCATCATCCATGGTGACCTGTCAGCCTTCAACGTCATGCTCAGCAGGTGAGAGGAAAACATCATTGTTTCCGGGTATGCTCACACCCTTCCCTTGATGGTTCTCGGTTGCTTCTCCAGAGTGACTCGGCTAGCCTGGTGATCATCGCAGTGTCAGTTTGTGCTTGTTTTGTTGTTCGGGGTGGTGGCGGGCGGCATGGTGCTGCTGCAGAGCAACGGCATCATCCAAGGCGACCTGTCAGCCTTCAACGTCATGCTCAGCTGGTGGGCTAAGCCACCTGTTTCACTAAATTACAGATGTAAATGATAAGCCAGAGTCTGGTTTCACTAAATCACATATGTTTTTACATCCAATATACTTTATATGAAATATATCATAAGAAGTATCTACATGCTGTCACCTGGGTGGCGGCGGGGCATACATCGTTGGTACCTTGCAGTTGAGGCGCTGTGCGCTGCCTTGTCGCCCACCTGGCCTGTAGTGGTGATGGTGGGGCGGTTCGCAGCCGACCCTTGCGTCAACATGCCCTGCTGCTGCTGCTGCTGCTGCTGCTGCTGCCGCAGTGCTGACCCTGCTGCCGCCATCGGGCAGCGTGGCTTTGTTGCCAAGGTGGCAGACTTCGGTGAGTGCTCCTGCTACCTGCTGTTTTGCTCTGATGGGTTTGCGTGAACATCAGCATTCGGAATGTTTGATCTGCATTTTGCTGTTGCAGTCGCATGTACACTCTCTCCCTGCTGTGTTCTTGGACATCCTTGCGCTTGCATCTGTTGTGAGCCGTTCTTTCTCTGTACTGTTGGTCTGATAGAACGCGGCAGTAGTTGGCCGTGTTGTTATGGCACCGCATTGCTGTGGCTGCTTAATGCTGCTGCTGCTGCTGCTGCCGCAGGGCTGTCGCGCATGCTGACACATGGCAGCAAGGTGGTCACCAAGACGTACGGCACCATCACACACATGCCGCCAGAGAGTGAGTGTTGCTATCTGCGCTGATCTGTGCACGTTGTCACTGTTGATGCGTACTCCTAACATCTTTCTTGTACCGCACAATCACAGACACATGCCTTGTCTGCCTCTGGCCTTCTGTCTGTCTGCTGCTGCTGCTGCAGCGCTGGAGCATGGCGTGGCGGGCAAGGCTGCCTGTTGCTCCTAGTTACACATGTAATCAGGTTTTGACTAGCTGCCTGTTGCTCCTAGTTACACATGTAATCAGGTTTTGACCAGCTGCCTGTTGCTCCTAGTTACACATGTAATCAGGTTTTGACTAGCTGCCTGTTGCTCCTAGTTACACATGTAATCAGGTTTTGACTAGCTGCCTGTTGCTCCTAGTTACACATGTAATCAGGTTTTGACTAGCTGCCTGTTGCCTTGTGTCTGCTGCTGCTGCTGCTGCTGCTGCTGCTGCTGCAGCGCTGGAGCATGGCGTCGCGGGCAAGTCGGCTGATGTGTACAGCTTCGGCGTGCTGCTGTGGCAGGTGAGGCTGCTGTCATTGAACAACTTCACCATGCAACGGACAGTGAGGGTAGTGTTTTGATTTGATCAGGTATGGCACCTGCTGTGGCGGGTGAGGCCTTTGATCGACTGGGATGCCATGCGACGGCAGCTAGGGTAGTAGCTTGAATAACTGTAGATGGCACTGCTGCAGCTTAGGTTGGCGTGCAAGGCGTCTGATGTGTGCTGCTGCTGCGGCTGTGGCAGGTGAGGCGTCTGGCGTGGAGAAGGTTTTGTGTGTTGGTCGCGTGGTTGTGTGGGTGTTTCATAAGCACCCGCAGCATTCATAGGTGCTGCTGTTCGGCAAGGCATAGGTGCTGCTGTTCAGCAAGGCATAGGTGCTGCTGTTCAGCAAGGCATAGGTGCTGCTGTTCAGCAAGGCATAGGTGCTGCTGTTCAGCAAGGCATAGGTGCTGCTGTTCAGCAAGGCATAGGTGCTGCTGTTCAGCAAGGCATAGGTGCTGCTGTTCAGCAAGGCATGGATGTGCGCATAAGCTAGCGCTCGCCATGCTCCGTGCATTGCTGCTGCTGCTGCTGCTGTCTGCCGCTGTCCCGCTGCCCGTGCCGCTAGCAGATGGTCATCGGCATTTGTGCGATGGCAAACCCAAATCAAAGGGATAGCGCTCCTGTGCGCTCACGCATGTCGCTTCGCCCTGCTTGCTGCTGCTGCTGCTGCTGCTGCTGCTGCGTGCAGATGGTCACCGGCAGCCGTGCATGGGCAGGCATGTCTCACATGGCCGTCGTCAACGCCGTCTGCTGCTCACATTGCTGCTGCTGCTGCTGCTGCTGCTGCTGCTGCTCGTGTGCATGGTGGTCACTGTCACCTGCGTGTCGGCAGCACATAGTTGGAGCCTCCCTGCACACGCTCATGCCTGTCGTTTCGCCGTGCTGCTGCTGCTGCTGCTGCTGCTGCTGCTACACCTGCAGATGGTCACCGGCAGCCGTGCATGGGCAGGCATGTCCCATACGGCAGTGTCAACGCTGTCTGCTGCGATAAGAAGACACCGCTCACATCGCTGCTGCTGCTGCTGCTGCTGCTGCTACCACACGTGCAGATGGTCACTGGCAGCCGTGCGTCAGCAGGCATGTCTCACATGGCCTTCGTCAAAGACGTCTGCTGCGACAAGAAGACGCTGCTCACACCGCTGCTGCTGCTGCTGCTGCTGCTGCTGCTGCGTGCAGATGGTCACCGGCAGCCGTGCATGGCCAGGCATGTCCCATGTGGCAGTCGTCAACGCCGTCTGCTGCGACAAGAAGACACTGCTCACATCGCTGCTGCTGCTGCTGCTGCTGCTGCTGCTGCTGCAGATGGTCACGGGCAGCCGTGCGTGGGCAGGCATGTCCCATATGGCCGTTGTCAACGCCGTCTGCTGCGATAAGAAGACCTTGCAGTTCCCAGCCGATGCACCGGATGCATTAGTGATGCTGGGCAAGGCTTGCATGGCCTACAATCCTGCGGAGCGCCCCACCTTCCAGGATATCCTGGATATCCTTGAGCCGCTTAACGAGGTGATCACGGGGCGCAGCAGCAGCTGCAGCGTGAGTGGTGATGGTGTGGCTGCTGCTGCGGAGGCGGCGGCAGCGGCGCCGGCAGTGGAGTCGTTCTGAGCAGCAGCAGCAGCAGCAGCAGCAGCAGCAGCAGCAGCAGCAGCAGCAGCAGCAGCAGCAGCAGCATGTGTTGGATGCGCTGGTGATGCTGGTGGCGGCGTTTGTGCTTGTTTGAGTCAGGTGTGTCAACGTCAGTTCAAAGGCGAGCTTATATATAATGGCTTGCTTTGAGGCTGCGAGGCTTTGACGCTGTTTGCAGCGAGGCTGTGACGCTGTTTGCAGCGGCATTTGATCAGTTCAGGCTGTCTGTGCTTCTAGCGTGGTGTTTTGTATCGCCTAGCCAAATTACTCTCAGGTCACCTCCATGCGTGTTGCTGTTTTTGCCGTGCATGAAGTGGCCTTTTGCTCATGCCGGCGAGCTCTGACCAGAAAGCGTGTTGAATAGTGTCATTGAGGCTACCATGAGGAGGCCATCAGAACACAGTCTTGTTGAAGAGATGAGAGCAGCGGTGTTGAAGGCAGCAGGCAAGTATATCATTGCATTGCTGCAAGCAAGGGACAAGTGAAGCGAACCAGCATCACGAAGGAGGAAACCAAGGTCAAGAGTGCTGCAGGGTGCTGCTGAGCGCCCCTGTGCATGTTTGCGCGCTGACAGAACTAGGTGCGGTTGTGCATCTTCTTCTGCGGTCTGGGCCGGATCAGCTTACTTGCAGATGTACCACACATCATGCCACCTAGGGTTTTGGTTTTGATCAGGGTTTTGTTTGGATGTACTGCTGTGCTCAGCTACTGGCGGGGACTGGCAAGGTCCGGCGAGGTGCAGCTGTGCAGCTCTTTTGCGGTCCTGGCCGGATCAGCTGATGTTTGTAAAGATGGACAGTCTAGCATGAAAAATGCAAAGCTGCGCACCTTCAAGCATAGCTTGACCAGGAGACCCCCCGCCCAAGGTGTTTGTGCTGGTTGTCAGGGTTGTGGTGGATGGTGGTGCTGCTGATCTTGGCAGCCTGCTTGCAGATCCACAACATGGCATGCATATGGCATGCCACCTTTGAGGTTCTCATTTGACCAGGGTCTTGGTTTGGCTGAACTGCTGTGCTCAGCTTCTACCGGGGTCGGGTTTTAGGCTCAGATCAGGGTTTTGTGCTCTGGTTGTCAGGGGTTGGGTTTTGGGTGGTGGTGTGGCTCGCAGTGCATTGACCAGGATTCCACTGATTCGGCCACTTTGCAATCATTTGGCAGTCGCTTGGCTGCTGCAGTATGGACTCTGAAGGTGCTTTGTTTAGTCCCAGGGTTCGGTACATGGCGTGGATTAGTCATCTGCAATGTTTGTGTATGTGCTACATGCGCCTGTGTTCTCGCGACGGCTGATGCACCGTGCTATGGGGCAGGCACCGGCAGTGTTGCACAGTCATGGGGCCTGGCAGGGTTTCAACTCCGATACGTATGCATGGCTTGAGGCTGAAGGTGCTTCATTGCCAGTTTCAGCCAGGAACCCGGACATTGCGGGATCCATTCTTAGTGTGCTCATGTGCCTACATTGCAGATACAGTTTGTGCCCATCGTCTTTGGGCAGTGCCCACCCTGCAGGATTGCAGTCATGGCGGGGATCCAGGTCCAGTGTGCGTGCGTGTTTGCAAGGCTTCTGGCGCATTGTGCTGTTGCGCATCCCTGCATTTCAAAACCAGCTTATGCGCATCATGTTTGGGCAGTCTTTGGCAGGGTTCCCAGGTTCAGCTCAAGTGCGGCTGCATGCATGCAATGCTTCATGAAGCAGCACTGCTGCAGTGCGGGCGCATGCATGCAAGGCATTATGAAGCAGCACTGCTGCAGTGCGGCCGCATGCATGCAATTATTATGAAGCAGCACTGCTGCAGTGCGGCTACATGCTTGCAAGGCATTATGAAGCAGCACTGCTCCAGTGCCGCTGCATGCATGCAAGGCTTTGTGAAGCAGCACTGCTGCAGTCTTTGGCAGGGTTCTCGGGTACAGCTGCAGTGCGGCTACATGCTTGCAAGGCTGTATGAAGCAGACTGCTGTGATGTGGCTAGGCCGACTCTGGGGGCGGCGTGTGGGGCTCGGCAGCTGCTGTAGCACGCATGAGATGCTAAGTGCGCAGTCGAGTGCATTGAGCTAACGCAACCCTGATTGCCCTCCTTTGCAGGGTGTGTCCGTGTCGTGCATTGTGGTGTTTAATGCTCCTTCGCGCCTGCTGCGCCCGCTGCGCCCACTGCACCAGCTGTCAGCTGTGACCAGGGTTCAGCGCCAGTGCGGCTGCATGCTTGCAAGGCTTTATGAAGCAGCACTGCTGCAGTGCGCGCACTGGACCAGCTTCACAGACGTGCTCACTCTGCACACCTTGTTGCACCGGCTGGAGGGAATGCCACTCGTTGCATCAGCCGCAGGTATTCTGACTTGTTGCATCGGCTGGAGGGAATTCGGCTTGTTGCACCGGCCGGAGACAATCTGGTCGTAATGAAGCCTGCAGAGAGCTGCAAGCAGTCGCTTATTTGCGCCGAGCTCTGCATGCATGATTACAGCGGCTGGGTGGCACACATGGTTTTTTGGGGGGCCAGCGCCTGGCACGCTTGCGTGAGCGTGCTGTGCGTACAGCATCCACTACACAACAGCAGGTGCATGAGCGTTCAGGTGGCGCATTATTGGCGATTGGCTGTGGCCCTCTTGCGTGAGTGTGCTGTGGCCGTGCATACAGTCATATCCCCACAGTTGAAAAGCCGTCGCATGAGCGTTTGGGTGGCGCATTATTGGCGCGGCGCATTGCTGCTGCAGGTTGCAGGACACTTCTACACACACAGGAACCTGCTCTCACAGCCTGAGTCGCGTGTTTCCATGCTGCGGCGCGCGTGTTTGAGACTGGCCGGTTGCTCTGTCTGTCGCTGACGGCCGGCAGCAGCTGCCAACTGCGGCACTGCTGCAGCAGCTGCCACACCCCGCATCGCAAAGAAGGCTTGATTCTAAACTGTGCAGCACGCTGGGCCCCTTGCTGTGGACTTGAGCATTGCGGCATCTGCTGGCTGTGCCGCACCCTCCTTGCATGCTGCGGCACGCGTGTTTGAGACTCGCCAGTGGCTCTGTCTGTCGCTGACGGCCGGCGGCAGCTGCCAACTGCGGCACTGCTGCAGCAGCTGCCACACCTTGCATTGCAGAAAAGGCCGGATTTCCAAATTGTTCAGCGCGTTTGCCCGCCGCTGGGGACTCGAGCGTTACAGATGTGGTCGCTTCTTTTGGTGTCAGGGTTTTAATTCAGGGTTTTGGTTCACGGTTAGGGTTCAGGGTTTCAATGCAGACCCTCAGGGTGCTGCTGGCGTGCGTGCTTACTTGCTTTGCTCTTTTCAGGCAAAGTTGTCAGTTAGGCTTGCAACTCTGGTTGTAAATTGATACGTGCAGGTGTGCTGTCTGTGTGTGTGTGCCTTGCTGCCGCAGTGGCTGGCACTTTCTCAGACTTTTCAGTTGCGCGCTTGTCGCTTGACTAGCTTTGCTGATCACGTGCCTTGCTGCCTTGCCAGCTTGCCCAGCTACCTGTACCACCCGCGTTGCAGCTCTGTATACGTGTCTGCTTCATGTGATATGTGTTGGTGGCTGGCTGTGGGTCCTTGCATGCAGCGTGTTAGCTCACGCCATTGCAGCAAGGTGAACAGAGGGGCATGGTTGTCAGATCAGTCTTAGATCAGTCTAAGATCAGTCACCTGCAGATAAGAGCGTGGGTGCCAGTGTGTGGAGAAACACACCATCATCATCATCATCATGTTACTCATCAAGCCATAGCATCAACGCCATATGTCGTGCGCAACAACTTGTTGAAAGGTTCACTGTTGAGAAAGGTACACGTGCTGTGCACAGCAGATGCTGCAGTTCACGTGACACTGCTGAAGTTGCTTAAAAGAAGGTTGCTTGAACTGCACACAGGTGGCTAGGCTTGTTGTGTAACATCTTGTTGTCTAATACAGATGCTGAGGTGAAGGTGAAGCGGTTTGTGTCGGATGATGCTTGGGGTTCTGTTAGGTTACTGGTGTCTAGGTTCATTGCTGATTTTTTTTTGAAAAGGCTTGGGGTGTGCGTAATGCTTGCAAACACGAGGGTGTAGTTGCCGCTCCATTGGGGCGCGGGGCCGATGGCGTTGATGCTATGGCTTGATGAGTAACATGATGATGATGATCTTGTTGGCATGCGCGGCCCTTGATATACCTCTTGGCTGAAAGTTGAAGGTGAAAATGTCTAGAGTGAAGGTTGCTCTGGGCTACAGAATGATGCTGTTGCAACTGTCGCCATCCCAGCCGTTTGGGTGTGCTGAGCACTGCTGGCTGAGTATAAGCTAAACATCAGTTGGTAACAAATTGAATGTTGCTCTGGGCTACTGCATGATGCCGCTGCAACTGCCGCCATAATTTCTCCTCCGATCCCAGCCATTTGAAAGCGCAGCTTGCTGAGTATAAGCTATACATCATGCTTCCATTGGTAACATATTGAAGATTTGCTCCGAGCCCGGGGCCACAGGCCCACCCATTAAGGAGCCAGACAACTTGAAGGCTCATGGGGTCCAAACAGCTCCTGAAACAGAAACACAGACACTAAGGGCCGGAGAGGGAGATATATTGTGCGACAGTACGCAACGGACCAAGCCATGAGGCAGAATCTTAGAAGCATTGTTACCGTGGCACACACTTTGAGAACCTCGTGGTTTGAGGAGCAGATGTAGTGACATTACTAATGTCAGTTAGCAACTTGCCTACGACGGTGGCAGGACCCACATGTGACGGCCTTTGTGTGCATGCAAACAACAAACACAGGACAAAGCAGCATGCATTGCAGCCTAGCAAGAAGGCACATCAAGCAACCGGCATTGCTATGGCTTGACTAGTAGTACGATGATTCATGCCATGCACAATTCAAAGGATGCCTGGGCTCTGCCCTATCTTTCAACTATCCAACAGCTGCCAGAATTGACTATGCTAGCATGCATAGCATGCGATGCATGCTGCCGCAGCCCAACACGACTACAGGTCTGGATCAACAGCTGTCAGCATGCATTGCATGCTGCCGCAGCCCCACACGACTGCAAGTCCGAATCAACAGCTGTCAGCATGCATTGCATGTTGCCGCAGCCCCACACGACTGCAAGTCCGGATCAACAGCTGTCAGCACGCATTGCATGCGTTGCATGCGATGCGTCATCATCATGTTACCCATCAAGCCATAGCATCAACGCCATCGGCCCCGCGCCCCAATGGAGCGGCACCAGAAAGACTACACCGCTTGCGATGCATGCTGCCGCAGCCCAACACTGTTCCAACTGTGTCAAGTCTGCTGTGTGCTCTGGCTGCTACCAAAGCAGCGCTGCTGCAGCACATCTGCCGCCCTCAACATGCCGCTTTCAACGTCCAGTGTCAAAATGCAATCCGTGCTGAGCGTGGACGCACTACAATGCGTAGTGCGACATGAGCATCGCATGCTTTGCCCAACACTGTTTCAACTGTTCCAAGGCTGCTGTGTGCTCTGACTGCTACCAAAGCAGCGCTGCTGCAGCACACATTCGCCACGCTTTAACATGCCGCATTCAACGTGCCAGTGTCAAAGTCTGTGTAACACATCTGCCGCACTTCAGCATATGTTGAGCATGCATGCATGCACTCAATGCACAGCAGAGTGCAGACATTCTCCAATGCCGCGGTCGTGCCACCAAAGCAGCGCTGCTGCTCCAGCACACATTTGCCAGTGTCACACTGCACTATTCGGCACCAAGCGTAGATATCGTAGTAACAGTACAATGGGTAGTACAAAAGACGCACCTCAAGCTCTGCACAACAGAAGGGCTCAACACCGCTGGTGGTCGCGGTTGGTTGGTTCAACCCAGCCGAGCAGCAGAGAGCTTGCTCACAGGCAACGCCGCCGCCGACCACTAGCGTGCAGACCACCGGATTCCTGAACAGCGTGCATGTGAAGCCGCAACGTCAATGCACAGGCAGCCAAGAGCAACACCTTCAAAGCAAAACTTAAACCAAACCAAACCTGAAGCACGTCCAGGCGTTGGCGTCAACACAACAACGTTGGACTGTGTTGCTGTTGCTTCGCTCACATATGGGCCTGCTCAACAGCCCAAAGTGTGACCACACAGTACACCCCACAAAAGTGTGACCGCAGGCTAATTTGCGAGTGACCAGAGTGCAGCTGTTGCCACAGAAATGCACAATCACAGGCCTACTACCATGGGATTACATTACACTAACATCAACATACTCAACCACTCAACCAAGGAGTGGGAACCCCAATCACGAGCCAGAAAGAGGCTCGTAGGGGGGCAGCAGTTGTCTCATGGACGCAGCCTGGTGCCACTGCATGCAAATTGCTTGCAGCATCAATGCAAGACGCCGCGCCTCCACAAGTGTGATCGCAGGTTGATTCACAAGTGTGACCGCCAGGCGTGTCCACAAGTGTGACCGCAGGTTGATTCACAAGTGTGACCACTGGATGCCCACAGGTGTGACCGCCAGGCGTGTCCACAAGTGTGACGGCAGGTTGGC
The DNA here is from genome assembly GCA_030272155.1 of Tetradesmus obliquus. Taxonomy (NCBI): domain Eukaryota; kingdom Viridiplantae; phylum Chlorophyta; class Chlorophyceae; order Sphaeropleales; family Scenedesmaceae; genus Tetradesmus; species Tetradesmus obliquus. The sequence continues at coordinate 1,259,491 of CP126207.1, read as the reverse complement.
TCACAAGTGTGACCACTGGATGACCACAAGTGTGACCGCCAGGCGTGTTCACAAGTTTGACCGCAGGTTGATTCAAATGTGTGACCACTGGATGCCCACAGGTGTGACTGCCCTGAGGCAGCTGACACTTGTTTCTGCCAGTAGGGTTCAACGCGCACCAGTGTGACCGCAGCGTGCCTTTAAAGAGTGACAACAGCTGCGCCAAAAGTGTGACCGCGAACATGCGCACATGTCACACATACATGCCAAGCAATGTGCCCCTGCAATGCGCATCTCAGCCTTGCACATTTGCCCACACAAGCAAGGCACTCCTGGAGATCTCTAGAATGCGCACAACTATCACCAGACATGCAGCCTCATGAAGGCCAAAAGGTATTAGCAAGTATTACCAACTGACAAAGCGAGAAATAATACCCCAGAAGACAGGCAGGAGAGCACAGAAGCAGCAACAGCCGATTACCATACAACGCTTGCAGCAAAACATGCCCCTGGGCATAGCGTCGCACAGCATTGCATGTGGTAACAGAACCCTGCATTGCCCGCCCTGAGTGGGTATGTTATAACACTGTTTTTGTAACAGTTTGGCAGCCGCTGGAGGCATGCACGCATGCCAACAAAGGTGGCAGTTGCCCCCTGCCAGTCGCCTGCTGTTCAAGTTTACGCGCCCCCAAGCATGCATGCACCCAAATGCACTCATATGCACCCCACAACCAAATTAAACTGCAGCATCAACCTTGAGGCAGCAGCAGCAGCAGAGGCTACGGCCATTGTGGCTGTGGCTGTGGCTATTGTCTCAGCCACAGCCTCAGCCCTGGTCCACCCAATATGCCCTTGTGTATGTCAAATGCCAAGGAATCCGTGCAGCAACAGCAGCAAACACAGCCCCAAGTCGCCCTTACCCAATCCCCTCAACCTTTCAACATGCCGGATACGCTCTGTAGCACCAGCAGCCAACACAGCCGTAGGTCCTCCTTGACCGATACCCGATACCCTGAGCCAACGGCAACTGGCTACTGCAATGCAACGGCAACTAGCACGCACACAGACTGCCTGACGGTAGGCAAGCCACACAGTTGATTTGCATGCTGCTCATGCAGTACCTCAAGGCAAGGACGCCAAGCACCACCACGATGTGCTAGGCGGTAAGTGCTGTCCATAATGCACAGCAGCACCGGCAGTCGCCTAGCATGCCGAGAGCAAACACAGCCCGCAAGCCTTCCCCACCCAACAACGCCTTGGCCATCCACAGCCAGCATCAAAGGAGCCGCCCTGTGTGCCTCCGCACCGGCAGCAATCTAGTTGATTTAGTTGATTTGCATGCTGCTCCTCAGCACCTCAGTGCAAACAAGGACAAGCACCGCCACACAGTGCTGGGCGGTAAGTGCTGCCCATATGCACAGCCGGGGATTCAAACACAACATGCACACGCTTTGCGCCATCGCAGATGCAGCAGGCGTTGCACAAGCGAGAGCGCGCCAACCGACAGAGCCCGGCCCCAAGCATGCAGCCCTACGCCTTCCAACCCAAAACCCTCGACCACTCAAAAGCAAACACCCGCACTATGTGCCTCTGCACTGACAGCCACCTAGCCTTTTGCAAGCTGCTCGACATCACCCCAATGCAAGCAAGGCCAAGCACCCACACATGGTGCTGGGCGGTAAGTGCTACCCACAACACGCAGCAGTCGACACGACCACAACATGGGCACGCATGCGCCATCGCAAATGCAGCATGCGTTGCACAAGCGAGAGCGCAACCAGCCGGCAAAGCCTGTCTGCCCGCAGACACCCAACCACTCACCCCCCTTTTCATATCAACTGTTTGGGCGAAATAATAACCACACACATGCAGTCCAGCAACAAGTGCATGCTGCAGGCACACAGAACACACATACACACACAAAGCATGGCAACTCCCTGACTATCAAAAGCACCGGCACCAAACCCAACTGCTGATAACAGCACACAAACATACCTGCGTGATACCTACGGTGACTACACCTACGGGCATCGGCAGTACCCACCCAGCACCCAACCCAGCGCCCCAACGGAAAAATAACACCACAACCTCAAAACCTAGCCCCAAGAGTCACCGCGAGCACTATCCCGGGAAGCTCATGCTGTGCCTGGCACGGCCTGGCATGCGCATAAACCCTAACAGTTGTTTTGCATGCAACACACCCGCCCCCACACCACGTTGTGACACCACAGCACGGTGTGCACTGCGCTGCGCCCACAGCAGCAGCAGCAGCAACACTTTATTAATTACCCCTATGATCGCAAGCGCCAGCGTTGCTGCTGATGCTCCGGCTCATATTCACACACGCATCATGATCAAGGTCACCGGGTGTGTCACCGGGTGTGTCACCCGCAGGGTGTCACTCGTGCCCGGTGACACGGCAGCTGGTGCCAGCCAGCGCCATCGTCAGCGCTGTCACCCCACACTGCTGCAGCTTGTGTGGAAACACCAGCGGGCGCAGCGCAGCGCTGCTGCTGCTGCCGATGCTGCTGCCGTCGTTTGTGAAGTTGGCAGCGCTGCAGAGTGCTGCTGCTGCTACCTGTGCGTCCTTGACCAGGTCTGACCATGATCAGCGTCACTGGTGTCACCCGGAGGATGTCATCCAGAGGTGTCATCCAGAGGGCGTCACCCGCAGGGTGTCACTCGTGCCCGGTGACACGGCAGCTGGTGCCGGCCAGTGCCATCGTCAGCGCTGTTACCCCACACTGCTGCAGCTTGTGAGGAAACACCAGCGGGCGCAGCGCAGCGCTGCTGCTGCTACTGCCATTCTTCGTACTGTTGTGGGCGTTGCCGGTGCCGTCGGCTGCTGCTGCTGCTGCTGCGTCCTCGGACAGTACACAGACCATTGCGTGGACATCTGGGAACCACGGGTGGCTGCATGCACACGAAAGACCGACAGCAACAGCAGCAGTAGCAGCAGCAGCAGCAGCAGCAGCAGCATCAGAATGCTGGGATGTGCACATCAGGGAACCATGGGTGGCTGCATGCACACAAGAAACCGACAGCAACAGCGGCAGTAGCAGCAGCAGCAGCAATGACGCCAGCTTCAGCATGTTGAGAAAGAAGAAAATAGAAAAGACGTCGCTGTCTACACTAGTAATCAGATGGCAATGTTGCCGCCTGCCTGTGTGCCGCCGCTGTGGCCGCCGGCCCTGAGGGTGGATGTGAAATTGCACTGCAACTGCTGTCACGATGCTGTGAGGATGCATACATAATGCATTGAAACACACTTACCTGTGCACCACTGCCTTGGCCACCTGCACTACTACGTGCAGTACGTATGCACCGCAATTGCACGAAAGATGCATTGAACCATGAAATGCATTTCACGACAGCGCCCACCTGTGCACCACTGCCTTGGCCACCTGCACGGGAGTGAAGATGCGGCTCCACAGAAAGCACTTGAGCGCCACCTGCAGCAGCAGCAGCATCAGCAGCAGCAGCAGCAGCAGCAGCAGGGTAAGCTGGCGGACCAAGTGAAGTCAACCTCGCCGCGCAGGTGTCAAACCCCAAACCCAAATTTCTTGGTCCGGGGCTGCGAAGGCAGCCTCTGCGTGGTCGACCACCTGGTGTGTTACTTTGTTACTTTTGTAACATCCCAAATAAAGCCAACCTAGTGCAATCTCATGTGTCTAAAGCTGCACGGGCAATACCTGCAAGCATGACTCAACTAGTGCATGTACTTGTTACAATAAATGTGTTACTTTGTTACTTTTGAAACATCCCACCTTGAGCAGGTGCTCCTGTTTCAAATTTGAAACCAGCTGCTCCACCAGCTCCAATGGCGGCGTCACTTGGGACCAGTCGCAGTCTGGCGGCTGCTGCTGCTGCTGCTGCTGCTGCTGCTGCTGGCTGTCCTCACTCGAGCACCCGGAGTCACGCCGGCGCGGCCTCTGCTGCTGCTGCTGCTGCTGCTGCTGCTGGCCAGGTGTGTCCACTGACTGCTGCTGCTGCAGCGCCGCAAGCTGCTGCTGCTGCTGGCCAGGTGTGTCCACTGACTGCTGCTGCTGCAGCGCCGCAAGCTGCTGCTGCTGCTGCTGCTGGCCAGGTGTCTTCACTGACTGCTGCTGCTGCTGCTGCAGCGCCGCAAGCTGCTGCTGGTGCTGCTGCTGCTCCAGCTGCAAGCACGCCAGCTGCTGCTGCTGGTGCTCCTCGAGCCTGTGCAGCAGCCCTGCTCGGGCATCCAGCAGGCTGTTTAGGCTGGAAAAGTGCAGCTCCGAGTGCGCCAGGATGCGCTTGGCCTGCGAGTGCGTTACAAATGATGTTATATTGTGTTAGTGACGCAGGCTGGAGCAGCAGCACTGCTCGGGCATCCAGCAGGCTGTTCAGGCTGGAAAAGTGCAGCTCCGAGTGCGCCAGGACGCGCTTGGCCTGCGAGTGCGTTACAAATGATGTTATTTCAGTGTTAGTGACGCAGGCTGGAGCAGCAACCCTGCTTGGGCATCCAGCAGGCTGTTCAAGCTGGAAAAGTGCAGCTGCGAGTGCGCCAGGATGCGCTTGGCCTGCGAGTGCGTTACAAATGATGTTATTTTAGTGTTAGTGACGCAGGCTGGAGCAGCAGCACTGCTCGGGCATCCAGCAGGCTGTTCAGGCTGGAAAAGTGCAGCTCCGAATGCGCCAGGATGCGCCTGGCCTGCGAGTGCGTTACAAATGATGTTGTGTTAGTGTTAGTAACGCAGGCTGGAGCAGCAGCGCTGCTCGGGCATCCAGCAGGCTGTTCAGGCTGGAAAAGTTGCAGCTCCGAGTGCGCCAGGATGCACATTACCTGCGAGTGTTACAAAAGTGTTATGTTTGGTGTTAGTAACACACATTTTTCAGGCTGGAGAAGGCAAGCTCAGAGTAACTGCGTTTGCTTGCAACACGGCTGGCAGCTTCCAACTTTCACCTGAGAGGCCGAGGTGGGCACTCCACCTGACCACGGCACTTGACATGCATGCAAACGACAGCTCAACAACTGATAACAGCCAAAACTGCAGCACATCTCACCTGCTGCTCGCTCAGCAGCAGCGCCTGCAGCACTCTCCAGGCACACAACAAGGGCGCTGCCTAAACCCTGCCACTAGCCTAGGCCTAAAACCCCAATCGCTGTTGCAGACGCGGCTCACCTGCTGCTCGCTCAGCTGCAGCGCCTGCAGCACTCTCCAGGCGCACAACAGAGGTGCTGCCTAAACCCTGTCACTAGCCTAGCCCTAAAACCCCAATCGCTGTTACAGACGCGGCTCACCTGCTGCTCGCTCAGCTGCTGGACCCCGGGCGCTTTGGCGTACCAAGTCGCTAGGCATTCTCTTTTTCTGGTGGTGGCGTTGCATTGCAATTTGCAAATGTCTTTGCTTGACACCAACTCTAACAAGCATCCTTATGCTTACACCCTCAAAACTACAACACATCTCACCTGCTGCTCGCTCAGCTGCAGCGCCTGCAGCACGCCGCGCCAGTGCTGCTTGCTGCTGGCGGCCGGCAGGCCGGTGTCCAGGTTGCGCTCAAACATGTAGCAGTAGCAGTCTGCAGCAGCAGCAGCAGCAGCAGCAGCAGCAGCAGCAGCAAGCACAGTGTCAGATGCAGGGTTAAATGTCCAAATTCTGCAGGACCATGTAGCAGTCTGCAGCAGCAGCAGCAGCAGCAGCAGCAGCAGCAGCAGCAGCAGCAGCAGCAGCAGCGTGAGTGTTGCTGGCAGCCAGAAGGCCGGTGTCCAGGTTGCGCTGAAACATGTAGCAGTAGCATTCTGCGGCGGCAGCAGCAGCAGCAGCAGCAGCAGCAGCAGCAGCAAGCACAGTATCAGATGCAGGGTTTGATGTCCAAATTCTGCAGGACCATGTAGCAGTCTGCAGCAGCAGCAGCAGCAGCAGCAGCAGCAGCAGCAGCAGCAGCAGCAGCAGCGTGAGTGTTGCTGGCAGCCAGAAGGCCGGTGTCCAGGTTGCGCTGAAACATGTAGCAGTAGCAGTCTGCGGCAGCAGCAGCAGCAGCAGCAGCAGCAGCAGCAAGCACAGTATCAGATGCAGGGTTTGATGTCCAAATTCTGCAAGACCATGTAGCAGTCTGCAGCAGCAGCAGCAGCAGCAGCAGCAGTCTGCAGCAGCAGCAGCAGCAGCAGCAGCAGCAGCAGCAGCAGCAGCAGCAGCAAGCACAGTGTCAGATGCAGGGTTCAATGTCCAAATTCTGCAGGACCATGTAGCAGTCTGCAGCAGCAGCAGCAGCAGCAGCAGCAGCAGCAGCAGCAGCAGCAGCAGCAGCAGCAGCGTAAGTGTTGCTGGCAGCCAGAAGGCCGGTGTCCAGGTTGCGCTGAAACATGTAGCAGTAGCATTCTGCGGCAGCAGCAGCAGCAGCAGCAGCAGCAGCAGCAGCAGCAGCAGCAAGCACAGTATCAGATGCAGGGTTTGATGTACAAATTCTGCAGGACCATGTAGCAGTCTGCAGCAGCAGCAGCAGCAGCAGCAGCGGCGTGAGTGTTGCTGGCGGCCGGCAGGCCGGTGTCAAGGTTGCGCTCAAAACATGTAGCAGTAGCAGTCTGCGGCAACAGCAGCAGCAGCAGCAGCAGCAGCAGCGGCAGCGGCAGCAGCAGCAGCAGCGGCAGTTATACGGGCCGGGCCGGCAGGCCGGTGTCAAGGTTGCGCTCAAACATGTAGCAGTAGCAGTCTGCGGCGGCAGCTGCAGGAGCAGCAGCAGCAAGCACAGTGTCAGATGCAGGGTTCGATGTCCAAATTCTGCAGGACCATGTAGCAGTCCGCAGCAGCAGCAGCAGCAGCAGCAGCAGCAGCGTGAGTGTTGCTGGCAGCCAGAAGGCCGGTGTCCAGGTTGCGCTGAAACATGTAGCAGTAGCAGTCTGCGGCAGCAGCAGCAGCAGCAAGGACAGTGTCAGATGCAGGGTTTGATGTCCAGGTTCTGCAGGACCATGTAGCAGTCCCAACCATGTGCCAGCAAAGCCAAACTACACAACGGAAACCCCGCTCTCACCAGGGTTTAACGCCGCCACTGCTTTGCAGCACACAGACACAACACATATGACAAGCAGCCCAAGCCACACCACACGTTTAAGCAACACGTCAAAACACTAAACCCCGCTCTCACCAGGGTTGAGCGCTGCCACTGCTTTGCAGCGCACAAACACAACACATATGACAAACAGCCCAAGCCATACCACACGTTTAAGGAACAAGTCAAACCACAAAACCTCAGCTCACCAGAGTTTAGCGCCGCCACTGCTTTGCAGCGCACAAACACAACACATATGACAAGCAGCCCAAGCCATACCAAACGTTTAAGCAACACGTCAAAACACTAAACCCCGCTCTCACCAGGGTTTAGCGCCGCCACTGCTTTGCAGCGCACCAGGTGCTGCCGCACAATCTCCTCCAGCTGCTGCGCTGCCGCACCGCTGCTGCTGCTGCTGCTGGCAACTGCTGCTGCTGCTGCTGCTGCTGCTGCCCCATCAGCGCTGTCTGGCTCCTCCTGCTTGATCGCGTCCTGCTGCTCCTGCTTTATCACGACACCACCTGCCGCTGCTGCTGCTGCTGCTGCGTTCTTGCTGCCAGCAGCAGCAGCAGCAGCAGCAGCAGTGTCCTGCTCCTGCTGCAGCAGCAGCAGCTGCTCAGACATCTCCATAGCAAACTGCCTCCAGCCCTCCTTGACTTCGTTCACGCCCCAGTTCCTGATGGCCTCGAGAACTTCATGGTCAAGTTCCTCCTCCCCTTCATCGTGAACTCCGCAGATCAGGCCGCTGCACACGACGCAAGGCTCGCCTGCTGCTGCTGCTGCTGCCGCTGCAGCTGAGCTGCTGTCAATGTGCATGCAGCTGCTGCTGCTGCTGCCGCCATAGCAGGCAGGCGCGGCTGTGCAGGCTTCACAGGAGCTGAGCTGCTGCTGCTGCTGCTGCTGCTGCTGCTGCTGCTGTCTGTGCCGCTCGATCACATGCAACTGAAGCAGCAGCAGAGCAGCAGGGGAACCATGCACGTCAGTCGGCAACCAGTCAGCCCTTGAGCTGGTGTCCGGACACATTGCAGCAGTGATTGCAGACATCGATGTTTTGCCGACGTGTCAAAGTCACAACAAACTCAAAACCACCAGGAGATCGCGTTATAACGTTATAACACGGCCCTCCCTGCAGGCAACGGCACTCCATGCAGCGCATCAGCATTTCCCGCTCCCGCTGCTCCCAAAGTGAAAGCAAGCGCCAATGTCCTGTTGGTTACTGGGATACTAACAATTCAATCACATCATTTGCATGTTGGATTGTGTTGGACATGCAAAGTGACACTCACTTGGTCCTCTCTGCATTGCAGCACAACAACACACAATACAACTTATCACAGTTTTTTATTTTACACAATAGCAAAAACAACGCAAAAAGTAACACTCACGCGGTCCTCCCTGCAGGCCACCGCTCCCTGCAGCACCTCCGAGCGCAGCGTCAGCACCTCTTTCTTTTCCCAAAAACAGTATGTGAGCACACCAGTATGTGAGCACACCAGACAACTAATCACAGTTTCTTCTGCATAATAACACATAATAACACAAAAAGTAACACTCACGTGGTCCTCCCTGCAGGCCACTGCTCCTTGTAACACCTCCGAGCGCAGCGTCAGCACCTCCTTCTCTTCCCCCAGCAGTGACAGCTCAGCCAGCTGCGCAGCAACCTCGGACTCCAGCCCCTTGATCAGGCACTTTTGGCGCTCCCTGCGGCGGCAGCAGCAGCAGCAGCAGCAGAAGTTAGTGTGAAGTTGGCTGTGAAGTTGGCGGTGAGGCCCCAAGCAGTGACAGCTCAGCCAGCTGCGCTGCAACCTCGGACTCGAGGCCTTTGATCAGGCACTTCTGGCGCTCCCTGCGGCAGCAGCAGCAGCAGCAGCAGCAGAAGTTGGTGTGAAGTTGGCTGTGAACTTGGGTGTGAAGTTGGCAGTGAAGTACGCCGGTCCGCCATCCGTAGTGAAAGGGGTCAGACGGTAGGGCAGCCGCCTCACCGCTTCCTTATGAATGAAAACACACAAGTAACAACAACACTTCAGAGGGGACTTCACAAGGTGATGAAGTTCAATGTCATGGTGAAGTTCTCAAGGTGAAGGGAAGTTCTCACCTGAAGCGGCGTGCAGGGCACATCTCCTTGTATGCCTTACTCTGCGGCTTGGGCACCTTGCCTGCTCCTTTGCCTTTCTTCTTGCCATGAGCACCTGCTGCTGCTGCTGCTGCTGATGTGTCGACACTGCTGCTGCCACCACCAGCAGCAGCAGCAGCAGCAGCAGTGCCGACGTCTGCTACTGCTGCCAGTGTCCTGCTCAGCAGGGCAGCCTCAGACAGACCCACCACACTGGCCCAAGCGTCACTCACGCCGCTAGTTACACCACCGGCACTAGTGACACTAGTGCCACCTCCTGCGCTGGTGACGTGGCTAGTTACACCAGCGCCAGGGCTGGTGACGCCGCCGTTGACGCCATCAGTGCTGAGCCCTCCGCCGCCACTGCCATCAGCACTGGCTGCTGCAGTGTAACCCCCAGTGCTGTTGGTAGCAGCAGCAGCAGCAGCAGCAGCAACACCTGCTGCTGCATCTGCTGCGTTGCCGCTGTTGGCAGCAGCAGCAGCAGCAGGTGGTGCACGTCGAGGTGCAACAGGGGTACCTGCTGCTGCACTGCGCTTGACTGCTGGCTTTGGCTTAGCCGCTGCTGCTGCTGCTGCTGCTGCTGCTGCTCTGCCAGCCTTGCTGCTGCTCCTGCTAACCTCGCTGGTGTCCATGTCAACAGAGACAGCCGCCGCAAATGCTGCTGCCGCTACTGCAGCCGACTGCTGCTGCTGCTGCTGTTGCCAGGGCATGCTAGGCAACAATGTGTCAGTAGCTTCTGCATTGAAAGCTAGCTGCTGCTGCTGCTGCTGCTGCTGCTGCTGTTGATGCTGCAGCCAAGCCTGCTGCTGTTGCTGCAGAGATGCTGCCGCTGCCGCTGCTGCTGCATTTTGCTGTGCCAACATGGAAGCACCAAGCAGCATGGATGTGTCCATGCAGGCTGCACTATGCTGCTGCTGCTGCTGCTGCTGCTGCAGGAGCAGCTCCTGCTCCCACTGCAGCCATGAGATCATGTGAGGGTGCTGCTGCTGCAGCTGCTGCAGCAGCGCTGCGTTGTGCTGCTGCTGCTGCAGGCTCGCCAGGTACTGCTGCTGCATCTTCAGCTGCATCAGCGCAGACTGCTGCTGCTGCTGCACCCACTCCTGCTGCTGCTGCTGCTGCTGCTGCTGCTGCTGCTGCCACAACGTGCTGCTGTCAGAAGCTCCGCCTGGAGTCACAGGCAGCGATAGGCTGGTGGTGTTGCTGTTGCTGTTTTGGCACTCCTGGGGGCTAAATGCTGCCACAGAAGCCTCCTGGGGGTTAAAACCTGCAATAGAACCAGAGGAGTACCAGCCACCGTAGGGGGTGCCCTGTCCTGCAAGGTATGCACCCTGCGCCTGTTGCTGCTGCCCTGCTGCCAGGGCTTGCTGCTGACTCTGCTGCTGCTGTTGCAGCGCCTGCAGGCCGCCATAGAGGCAGCTTGCTGCGCTGCTGCTGTCCTGGCGCTCGTTGCTGCTGTAGCATTGCCCGCTGGCGAGCTGTTCCTGCTTCACTGCCACTGCCACAGAGCGCGGGTCCTCTGCGTGGCCTGCTGCGCTTGGCGCCACGACGTCTTTCAAAGGGTCAAGCCAGTCAACGAGATCCACGTCTAAGTCGCTTTCAGGCATGAGCCAGCAGTCCTGCAGCCCGGGAAGGTGCCCGTCCATGGCTGAGCCAATTAGCTGCACGTGCGATGTTCTTGAGCGAGAGCAGGATGGTCAAATCGTAGGTGATTTGTAGCAGAAACGATAAGTTATGCTTGTTGCAAGGACGATTGGCCTGGCAGTGAGCAGCTCAAGCCTCAAGCTTCAAGGTTCCAAGTTTTGCTGGACGCAGCTGCAAGTCGCGTACAAGCAGTACGCAGTGGAATGTGCAGGTAGTGGGAAGCGCAGCACAATTCGAGGACGAAACGCTCCCAAAACCTGGCTAGACACAATCCTACCACCTCCCCGGCATTGGCCACACAGGGCCCTGCTTAGCAGTTGAAATGTAGTTAACGCGGTGACATAGTGTTTTTGGAGCATTGTTTTCGACGCGAAGTCTCCTCTTTGGGTGCCGTGAGTCAGCTTGGCCTGGTTCGCCTTTCTGACCAGTTGCCAACCACAGGCCCCCTGTGATACAGAGCAGACCACCTCGTTGCCAGGCAATATCTGCCGCAGCAACGGCTGTTCATAGTAGCAGAAGATATACCTAGTTCAACGAGTGCTGCCCGTATGCAATGATCGGTGCTCCAACTGCACAGCCATCGGTACACTTCAACAGCTGTACTCCATCTGTTGTGTTTGGGTGATTACGTCTGACCGCAACACCGCGGCTTCACTCTTGGTTGATTCATCAAGTGTTGAGAGCAGTGAAATTGTTTATGAACTGCTCCAGCAGCAGGAGACTACAAGTGCTGGTCAGGTCTGCAACAGACAGTCCAAGTTGAACTGCTGGGCACACATGGGCAGCAGGTAGCATTGCACAGGTGCAACCGATGAACATGTGTATCCCATGTGACAAATTCATGGTCAAACACATGTTTGACCTGATGCTCGCATGCCGTGATGGCACGAGCTGACTGCTGTAGATCGCCAAATAACTGCATGCCCAACATGTGCCACCTGTCTCACACAGACGCTACCCAACCATGGCTTACTATTGACTATAACGCCCGCGCACATCTATTTAACAGAGAATAATACTGGTGCCTTGTGTTCAATTTGCTATCATGACTTGCGCAAGCACCAGCTAGCGGGCTGGTGGGCGGGAGCACACAGCGATGCAGCAGCCGGCGTGACGAACCAGCCACAATGAAACGAAAAACACCCGCTACGTCTACGCAAAATAACACGAACACAAAGCGCACGCTGCTGTTACTGCTGCTCGCGGGCTTCGTGGGAATTTGGCGCGTAGTGCTGGTCCGCAGCACAGGCACGTACAGGATACCTCATTTTGGTCAACGCACGGTCAAACTACAGCCCAAAAACAGATGCGCGTATCAGCACAGCGTATCCCAGCAGATTGATGCTGCCTTCCAAGGCAGGTGGGCAGTAGAGCTGCTGCAAGCGCCTCTGCGCACGGATGACCACAAAACGGAGCATTTACGACAAAAAGATGCGAACGAGCTCGCTATCAATGCCGTGTTTGCGTCCCTGCAAGCAAACCTCACGCAGCAGTGGGAGGCAGGCCTGCTGCCGCTGCTAGACGCAGGCTGCAGCAGCATCAGCTTGCACCCCAGCCAGCAGCCAGTCTCAGCAGCAGCATCTGAACCTGGAGCTACATTACAACATCCTATTGGCAGCAGCAGCAGCAGCAGCAGCAGGCCCAAGCGCACAGCGCTGCTGCTTGTCAGCGACCAGCGGTCCCGTCTGCAGCTGCACCTGCGCTCGTATGCGGTGCAGCTGGCCACACTGTGGCACTACGCGGCGGCTCAAAACTATGGATTAGAGGTGTGGACATGTAATTGATGCTTCAATTTAGGCTGTTAGTGCTTGGGGATGTTATTGCTTGCGGTCAGCAGCAGCAGCAGCAGCAGCAGCAGCAGCGGGATTGGGAGTGTTGAGGGTAGCGGGCAACGGTGCAGATCATAGTGCAGAGTGGGGTGTCCTTGCAGCAGGGCTTCAGATGACCTTAGGCAGCTGGCCACTCTGTGGCACTACGCGGCGGCTCTAAACTATGGATTAGAGGTATGGAAAACTGCAGGCCACACATTACAAGCACAATTTAGAGAGGGGACAGTTACATGTGGGTCCTGGCACCATCTTGGATGGTATGAGCCACAACAGGTTGAACGCAAGGTCTGAGACCAGAAAGGAGAGTGAGCACCGTAAAACACAATGCAACTCACATGGGTGGAAGTAAGCACCATGGCTGCTGAACCTCAGATGTCAAGATACACTGCTCCTGCTCCTGCTCCTGCTCCACGTCGGTTTTAGGTTTACACGCATGACGAGCCCCTGCCGGAGAATGTAACAGGCCACTTCGTGAAGATAAAGGGAGTGCAGCACATGTTTGAGCTGGGCTATGACCATGTGCTGGGCCTGGACTGGGACATGTGAGTATTGGCTTCTAGAATAGAATGCAGCCGCAGCAGCAGCAGCAGCAGCAGCAGCAGCAGCAGCAGCAGCAGCAGCAGCAGCAGCAGCAGCAGCAGCAGAGGCAGCAGCAGCAGTGCACGTTTGAGCTGGGCTATAACTACGTGCTGGGCCTGGACTGGGACATGTGAGTATTGGCTTCTAGAATGGAATGCAGCAGCAGCAGCAGCAGCAGCAGCAGCAGCAGCAGCAGCAGCAGCAGCAGCAGCAGCAGCAGCAGCAGCGCCGCATGTTTGTGTTGGGATATGACTACGTGCTGGGCCTGGACTGGGACATGTGAGTACTGGCTTCTAGAATAGAATGCAGCCGCAGCAGCAGCAGCAGCAGCAGCAGCAGCAGCAGCAGCAGCAGCGCCGCATGTTTGAGCTGGGCTATGACTACGTGCTGGGCCTGGACTGGGACATGTGAGTATTGGCTTCTAGAATAGAATGCAGCCGCAGCAGCAGCAGCAGCAGCAGCAGCAGCAGCAGCAGCAGCAGCAGCAGCGCCGCATGTTTGTGTTGGGATATGACTACGTGCTGGGCCTGGACTGGGACATGTGAGTTCTGAAACAGAATGGAATGCCGCAGCAGCAGCAGCAGCAGCAGCAGCAGCAGCAGCAACAGCAGCAGCAGGAGCAGCAGCAGCGCCGCATGTTTGAGCTGGGCTATGACTACGTGCTGGGCCTGGACTGGGACATGTGAGTATTGGCTTCTAGAATAGAATGGAATGCAGCAGCAGCAGCAGCAGCAGCAGCGCCGCATGTTTGTGTTGGGCTATGACCACGTGCTGGGGGACCTGCGAGTGTTGGCTATCAACATAAAGTGCAGCAGCAGCAGCAGCAGCAGCAGCAGCAGCAGCAGCGCACGTTTAAGCTGGGCTATGACTACGTGCTGGGCCTGGACTGGGACATGTGAGTATTGGCTTCTAGAATAGAATGGAATGCAGCAGCAGCAGCAGCAGCAGCAGTAGCAGCAGCAGCAGCAGCAGCGCACGTTTGAGATGGGATATGACTACGTGCTGGGCCTGGACTGGGACAAGTGAGTACTCATAATATATCTGAGTTTTAGGATGCTATGTCATACATTATTAGCTGTTAGAATGCTTGGGGTCAGCAGCAGCAGCACAGTCAGTTGACATTATGAAAAACAGCAGCAAGCATCAGACAAACATCGCTGTAGTTAAAACGGTGACTCTCTTGCACCCATGGTGAACTCCCCCCCCCCCCCTGCTGCTGCTGCTGCTGCTGCTGCTGCTGCTGCTGCTGCTGCTGCTGCTGCTGCTGCAGGTACATCACACCTTACACGGCAGTGCCCCTCTCACTCTTCTTTGCTGAGTGGCCAAGAGCAAGCATACTGGTGCAGGGCGAGAATAACATGTGCACCGGCGCGGTTTTGTACCGCAATACCCCGGCAGCGGCCCATTTCCTGCAGCGCTGGTGGCAGCTGGCGCTGACTGGCTGCTGCTGGCGGGGGCCGCTGCATGATCAGGTGGCGTTCAAGCACATGCTGCAGGTGAGGGTATAAGGGATCAGTGTAAATAGGTAGCAGTGCAGCAGCACGCGAGGGCTGAAGCAGAGGCGGCGGCCTAGGTTTTGGATCAGTGGTCAAAACCCTTGAAAAGCAGCACTGGTGGCAGCTGGCGCTAACCGGCTGATGCTGGCGTTAGCATCGTGGGCCTCTGCATGATCAGGTGGCGTTCAAACACATGCTGCAGGTGGGGCTATTGCAGAGACAGAGGAGCAGGGTTTAGATCGTGGCTGGCTGCAGCAGGTTGTAGCTCCCATTAAAAGCCATCTGCCTTCGTTCTTTGTCACTTTTTGTGACTTCTCTTCTTCCACCCTGCCTGCAGGACTACTCCGCAAACTTCACCGGGAAACCTGAACCTTGGGTTGCAGCTGCATGTTGCAAATCCCCATGGAAACCACTGCTTTGTTCTGTGTCACTTGCCGCTTGCAGCACTACCTCGCAAACTTTACTGGGGACTCCTCGTTCTACCCACAAGAGCAGCAGCTCACTGTTAAGTTACTTATCCTACGGACTAATGCATGATTGCTGTTGCTGCTGCCGCCCGCTTTGTCACTCGCAGGACTACCTCGCGAACTTCACTGGGGACTCCTCGTTGTACCCACAAGAGCAGCAGCTCACTGATAAGTTACTTATCCTACGGACTGATGCTCGATTGCTGTTGCTGCTGCCGCCCGCTCTGCCACTCGCAGGACTACCTTGCAAACTTTACAGGAGACTCCTCTTTCTACCCACAGGAGGAGCAGCAGAAGCTGGCCAAGAACAGGTGAGGTTCAAGCTTAGGCTTTCAGGTTTAGGGTGTTCCCTGTTGTTTCAGGTTTAGGGTGTTCCCTAACTGGGGGCTCCTCATTCTACCCACCAGAGGAGCAGCAGAAGCTGGCCAAGAACAGGTGAGGTTCAGGCTTTAGGCTTTCAGGTTTAGGGTGTTCCCTACTGTTTCAGGTTCAGGGTGTTCCCAAACTGGGGACTCCTCATTCTACCCACACGAGGAGCAGAAGCTGGCCAAGAGCAGGTGAGAGCACAAGGTTGGTTGTCCTTGATGCAAGGCAGTACATCCACTGCATGTCACATGGTGTACAGGATTGAGAGCGGCAGTACATGTCACTGGCATGGAGTGGGTGACGCATTTAAAGAGCGGCAGAAGCTCGCCGAGAACAGGTGAGGTTCAGGTTTAGGCTTGGGGGTTAGGGTTTTAGGGTTTAGGGTTTAGCAACAGAAGCTCGCCGAGAACAGGTGAAATTTAGGTTTTAAGCTTGGGGGTTAGGGTTTTAGGGTTTAGGGTTTAGCGGCAGAAGCTCGCCGAGAACAGGTGCGATTCACACCACGCAGGGATAGAGGGCTTGCTTGGTGTGTTCATGCAGCATACGCCACCGCAGACACTCGTTAAAACAGGAAGCTGCAAGCAGCTCAGCTCGGGCTGTCACTTTGAGGTACACCATGCAGGGGTCTGCAGCATGTCAGGGTACCTTTTGAACAGTAGCAGTATTGCGTAGGTGGGCGGTTCGCATACAGCAAATGAGCGGAATAGCGGCTCGCTGGGCTAGTGCCTGGGGTCGGGTTCAGTCCCGAAAGTGTATTGTAATGATATTGCAAAGACCGGCTGACCATACATCAGAGCCGCATGACAAATGCTGCTGTTGCTTGAACATGCCAGATCAAACAGGCCAACAACGTCCCGCAGCTGGTTCCTGCAGCATGCCAGGCAGCATGATGGCATGTCTGACCAACCTTGTGCTGCAATGTTACTTACATTACATTACATTACATTACAATGCATTACATTACATTACATTACATTACATTGCATTGCATTGCATTACATTACATTACATTTCATTACATTACATTGCATTGCATTGCATTACATTACATTACATTACATTACATTACATGCTCCACTCACATGAGGAGTGTCAGCCTCAGTCAGGAGCCAACGAGAGGCTCACAGGGGTAAGGAATACTGTTGACACGTACTGACGCTGTGTCTTCAGTCTTCAGCTGACTCTCATGGCAAGTTACAAGTCCTACGCATCAGAAGCAGGCGAGCCTGCTTGAGCCTACGCTCTTCCGCGCGTAAATTAGAGAAGGACAAAGATGAATCTCATTACCACGAGTTGTAAACGAGTTGCAGAGATGGACCGCCGGGAGGGGCACTTGAGCCACCTCTTAGGGCTTGCCAGGCAGCATAATAACATGATAACAAGCATGTTAACACGTTGACGCCCCGCAGCTGTTACGGCTGCTGCTGCTGCTGCTGCTGCTGCTGCCGCCGCAGGTCGTTACGCACCACACAGCCCGCACAGCTGCTGACGATGCCGCGCCACCGCTGCTGCTGACCACCGCCACTGCCGCTGCTGCTGCTGCTGCTGCCGCCGCAGGTCTCCACACACGACGCAGCCCGCACAGCTGCTGACGATGAAGCACCAACTGCAAGCCGGCTCCCATTTTGGCTTCATAGCACTTGAGATGATGTTCGACAATGGCCACGATTTGAACCATTTGAATTACCCGCGCGTCGGCCTGCACAGTTGCCATGGGCTGTTTTGGGGCTGTATCCCGGATGATGCGCCGGCACTGCTAATGCACACGGGGCACAAGCGGAGCCACCTGGCCTGGATCCAGCACCGCATGCTGGCAGCGCTGCAGCGCTGGATGAGCTTGCAGGAGCAGCAGGGTGGCCTAGAAGCAATGCCGCCGGCAGCTGCATTGCAGGATGGCAGCAGCAGCAGCAGCAGTGAGGCAAGTGAGTGGAGTGTGAGTCCGCAGCAGCCTGAAGAGCCAGCAGCAGCAGCAGCAGCAGCAGCAGCAGCAGCAGGTGACTACAGTGATGTTGATGACGCCTACACGGATGACGGCAGTTCCATGATCAGCAATGGTGGTGGCGATGAAGATGCGGTGTATGACGCTTCCTTGGATGCCGGCAGTGGCGAGCTGCTGCCGCTACCTGCTGAGGACTACTCGGAGGATGCCGGCAGCAGCAGCAGCAGCAGCAGCAGCAGCAGCAGCAGCAGCAGCAGCAGCAGGGCAGGGAGCTTTGACAAAGCAGGCAGCAGTACAGCAGCAGCACTGCAAGCCATGGACTCTGTGCTGGCAGCAGGAGGGGTGGCAGGCACATGGCGGCTGTGACGCAGTCATTGATTGGTGTAAAAAACATACATTACATTACATTACATTACATGCTCCACTCAACGAGGAGTGGGAACCCCAGTCAGGAGCCAACGAGAGGCTCATAGGGGGAGGAAACATCGAAGAACATCTCATCATCGTCCAAACTGCCAGAAGAAAACGCAGAAAAGAACTCATCAGCATCATCAATAGCTTGAGCAATAGCCTGAGAGGACAGAAGGACCTCAGGACCAGTGCCGGGTGACACCGCATCAGATAGCAGCAGTCCAAAAACAAAATTGATACAAGCAGGCACAGTAGTCCAGCAACTGGTGCCATGACCGCCCCTACTTTCTGATTGGAGTACAGGGGGAGGGGACAGGGTTGCTCTGTAGGCGTCATGAAATGTAACGTGACGTAACGTAACGTGACGTAACGCGACAAAGACTGCGATGGCGACTGCAATCAGGTTCGTCTGGTTGTCGACACAGATTCGCATCAGTTGCAAGCAAGCAGGCTACTGAAGCAGATGCGACATGTCAGTCACATAGTCACAACGGTTGACTCAGTCAAGGCTTGTTACATATCCCAAAACCGGATGAACCTTACATCAAGCCATGTTACCAAAGGCACTTGGTCAAAAGCAGCATGCATGATGCGCGTGCATCAGGGCAACTTTTTTTGTTACCAGGTGTGTGTGTGTGTGTGGGGGGGGGGGGGGGGCGGAATCCTACTGGCTCGCCACACACAGCACAATTGAGCGAACCCAATTGCCGGGCGTGAGAGGCAGTGCCTCACCAGCAGAACACGCCACAACGCCCTGTACAGGAGGTGCCCAGGGCAGCTTTGACCCTTTTCAGTGTTGCCAATGCCAAAGCTGCCAATGACAGGCGCTGCCCACCAGCACATAATGGGTATCATCATGTTACCCATCAAGCCATAGCATCAACGCCATCGGCACATAACGGATATGTGTAAATAAGGGCGTAAATATGGAGCTGCGCCGCTGGCTGCGCTGCAAATGACAGGCTACGCTGGAAAACGACAGGCGTTGACACCAACTGGCGATCAGCACATGATGCATAACGCCACAGTGCTGACGTGACACATAAGATCGGCGGCAGATCGCATCACATCGCACTGCTGGCAGCATGGCTATCAAAACAATGCGCATACGATCCAGATCTGGCGCCAGCGCTGAGTCAGCACTTGGCCACTGGCTGCACTGCAACTGAAGCGCTGGCCAGCTGTAGCGCATCTGAAGCTGCAGATGCAAACGACAGGCATTGACCAACAACACATGCATGGCCTGCTGACTGCACTGCAACTGAAGCGCTGGCCACATGGCCTGCTGTAGGCGTATAAGTGTGTAAGTGTAGATGCAACTGCCAGGCACTGACCAGCAACACATGCTGTGTGTAGTGCTGGCTGACTGCTCACAGAGCGCAACTACATGAAGAAAGTTGCTGATTGCATACATTACAAGCATTGAAGCACAATGCAACATCATGCATACTCACATAACAACTGAAGCGCTGTCCAGCTCGCCTGCTGTAGGCGCATTTGAACGTGCAGATGCAAATGGCAGGCAGTGAGCAGGCCATAACAACAACATATGCTGTGTTCAGAGCTGGCTCACTGCACCAATTCAAAGAGCATTCGGATAATGTATCAAGCAGAGCTGTAGACCACCACCCCTCTACAGCAAGTCTTCTTTCAACTTTCAGAAACAAAAAGGAGACAGGCTGCCCCACAATGAGGCTGCAACAGGGTGGCAAAGCCTACACTCAGACAACCCTATCAGGTAGCTACTGCTGTTGCTGCATTGCCCAAGGCCTCACTTTTCACCGCACTGTGTGATCGTGCATAGCAGCTTGGGCCGGTCAGCAAGTCTGTTTTCAACTTTCAGAAACAAAAAGGAGACAGGCTGCCCCACATTGAGGCTGCAACAGCGGGGCAAAGCCCACACGCATACAGCCTTGCTGGGTATCTACTGCTGCTGCTGCTGCTGCTGCTGCATCTTCCTGCTAAGGCGGCCTAGTAGGCCTCACATGTCACTGCATTCCGTAACCGTGCATGGCAGCTTGGGCCGGTCAGCAAGTCTGGTGCGTCCCTGCTGCTTCACCCCGCATCATCCCGCCGTCCCAGTCCCGTTCTGCTGCTGCAGACTCTCCTTCACATCTCGCCGCACTCTGTGATGGTGCATGGCAGCTTGGGCCGGTTGGCAGGCCCTGTGGCGACGTTTTCGATCTTGCGCGCCACCAGCAGGCCGTCCTTGATGATGCGCCCAAACACGACGTGCTTGTTGTCTAGCCAGTCTGCAGCAGCAGCAGCAGCAGCAGCAGCAGCAGCAGCAGCAGCAGCAGCAGCAGCAGCAGGAGGTGGATATTCTCGATCTTGCGCGCCACCAGCAGGCCGTCCTTGATGATGCGCCCAAACACGACGTGCTTGTTGTCTAGCCAGTCTGCAGAATGTTTGCAGCAACAGCAGCAGCAACAGCAGCAGCAGAAGGTGATTCTCCAAATCGTGCACCTACGCACGACGTGCTTGTTGTCCAGCCAGTCTGCAGGATGTTTGCAGCAACAGCAGCAGCAACAGCAGCAGCAGCAGGAGGTGGACATCATCGATCTCGCCCGCCACCAGCACGCCGTCCTTGATGATGCGCCCAAACACCACGTGCTTGTTGTCTAGCCAGTCTGCAGCAGCAGCAGCAGCAGCAGCAGCAGCAGCAGGAGGTGGATATTTATCGAGCTTGCGCGCCACCAGCAGGCCGTCCTTGATGATGCGCCCAAACACCATGCTTGTTGTCTAGCCAGTCTGCAGCAGCAGCAACAGCGGCATAACATGTTGGTGACCTACAAATTAACAACTTTCCATCGGCATTCAACACAGTTCCCACCGGCTTTGGCGCAGGTCAGGCAGAACTGGCAGCGGTTGGTGTTAGGCCCGCTGTTGGCAGATGACATCAGCTCAGGCCCAGTGTGCTTGTCGACATCTAACACAATTAGTAACATGTCAGTGACATAGAAAGTAACAATGCTCACCGGCTTTGGCGCATGTCAGGAAGAACTGGCATCCGTTTGTGTTGGGGCCACTGTTGGCAGATGACAGCAGTCCAGGGCCAGTGTGCTTGCCAACATCCAAACGTATTAAGTGACAAGTATTTGACACAAAAGTAACAGCTGCTCACCGGCTTTGGCGCATGTCAGGAAGAACTGGCAGCCGTTTGTGTTGGGGCCGCTGTTGGCAGATGACAGCAGCCCTGGCCCAGTGTGCTTGTCAACATTTAATGTAATTAGTAACATGTCAGTGACATAGAAAGTAACAACTGCTCACCGGCTTTGGCGCAGGTCAGGAAGAACTGGCAGCCGTTTGTGTTGGGCCCGCTGTTGGCAGATGACAGCAGCCCTGGCCCGGTGTGCTTGCCAACAAATGGCTCATCTGCATATCTGCTGCCGTAGATGCTGGTAGATCCGGTGCCTGCGTCACATAACAAAGTAACAAAAAATAAACAAGCCGTCAGACGTGTGGAACAGCATGTGAGTGGCAGTCAAGTGATGCTGACGTTGGGCTTCTGCTGCACGTCATCGACAAACCGGTGCAATCGTGATGCACGTCACTGATACTTCACACCGTGAACTCACACCACTTCACACCGAGAACTTCTCACCGTCGCCCTTGATGAAGTCACCGCCCTGGATCATGAAGTCCTTGATCACTCGGTGGAACTGGCAGCCCTTGTAGCCCTGCGGCAGCCCGCTTTTCCTGCAAGGGCAGCAGCAACATTCTGCAGATCAGACGTGTCCTGCAAGCGCAGCAGCTTAGAAGATTGCTTGATCACTCGGTGGAACTGGCAGCCTTTGTGGCCCTGCGGCAGCCCGCTTTTCCTGCAAGCACAGCAGCAACATTCTGCAGATCAGACATTTCCTGCAAGCGCAGCAGCTTAGAAGAATCCTTGATCACCCGGTGGAACTGGCAGCCTTGGTGGCCCTGCGGCAGCCCGCTTTTCCAGCAAGGGCAGCTGCACCAGAACCTGCAGTTTCAACATTTCCTGCAAGCGCAGCGGCACCACAGCTTCCTTGATCACTCGGTGAGTGACAGCCCTTGCACCCTTGGGGCAGCCCGCGTGTCCTGCAAGCGCAGCAGCAACAGAACCTTTTAAGGATTGCTTTATCCATGCTAGTTTGAAGAGACGTATGTTGCAGAAACTGGCAGCGCTTGTAGCGATGCAGCAGCCCTCTTTGCTGCAAGCGCGGCAGCAACAACGTCTATGACTCTTCTTGAAGCCAGGCTCATGCCAGGGAGCCAAAGCCGACTTTCCTGCAAGTGCAGCGGCACAAACCTATTTCCTCTGCAGGGAGCCAAAGCCGACTTTCCTGCAAGTGCAGCGGCACAAACCCATTTCCTGCTTCCAGCAGCAGGCGGGAACCCGTTAGTTCACAGTTCACACCGCACACACACCCGGCCACCTTCCATATGAACTTCTCACCTAAACTCCCCTGTGCACATCTGCCTGAAGTTCTCGGCTGTTTTCGGGGCGATGTCTGCCCACAGCTCGATCTGGATCCTGCCGGCTGCCCACCAATGGACACATCTGCAGCAGCAGCAGCAGCAGCAGCAGCAGCAGCAGCAGCAGCAGCAGCAGAGGAGGGTCAACAAGGAATGCAAGGAGTGCATATACAGGCACAGAGACAATGTGTCCAGCTGCTAAGTCGGTGCTTTCTGCAATGTTGACTGCATCTGACGCAGCGCAATCTCAGGCGTCGCTGCAGCCTCAGGCGGAGCAGGCTTTCAAGCGCTGTTGCTGCTGCTGCTGCTGTATCTGCCTTGTGCTATTTATGTCATCAGCTCTGCTGCTCCAGGGACCACGCCTGCCACCATCAACTGCTGCCCATGCAGCTGCTAGTCAGTGGCTGCTGACCAGCTGAACGCTGCTGCTGTTTCAAGGCAGGTGCTTGGCATGTCTCACAGAGTGCTGCCAGCAGCTAACGTGCCAAATGAGGCTGGTGCTGAGCAGCAGCAGCAGCTGGTATGAGATGCTGCTGCTGCTGCTGCTGCCATGTGCTGCTGCTGCTGCTGCTGCTAGCGCGTGCTGAGCAGCCACAATACATGTCTGCAGCAACCATGCACCAACAGCTGGTACCGTCCTTACGTATTCAGTCCGTTCCCAATGCAAGTGGCAGTGGCTGCTGCTGCTGCTGCTGCATGCTGCACGTGCCGCTGCTGCATACTGCAGAAACCTGCTTCTTTTATTACTAGAATGCTGATACTGCTATATGCCTGCATGCCTCGGGCGCGACACACTGCATGTGCATCTGGTGCAATTCAATGTAAACGCAGCAGCAACAGCACACACTACTGCGAGCCCTGGGGGGCCTGCACAGCAGCACATAGTGCTGTATGCCTGCATGCCGCAGGACACACACACTGCACCTGCATCTGGCTCCTTAACATCATCATAAAAAGCAGCATAAAAAGCAGCAGCAACTGCATAGTACTGGGAGCCCTGGGGGCTGAACAGCAGCAACAACAGCAGTAGCAGTAGCAGTAGCAGCCTCACCACTCACCAAAGAACACTACTGGGTTATTTGGGTTCTGTGGCCGCAGATGCCACTGCTCCTCGCTTGAAGCCATCTCTCCGCACGCACGAGCGAGCGGATCGGCTTTCTGCTGCTGCTACGTGGCCAGTAGCTGTCTGTGCTGCTGTTGCTGCTGTGGTGCTGCTGTCCTGCAAGTCAGCGGGGACTAAGGGCTGCTTATGCAATCGGTGGACACGCAAGCTATCGATAATCGTTTTGTAGCTGCGTTGAGGATGGTTGTGAGCTGCCGCGAGGGCGTAAAAGGTGATACACGGATGCTGCAGTGCAGCTGTAGCCTGTTGCGTTCGGTATCGGCCCAAGTAGCGAGTTGCGGTGCAGTGCAGTTGAAACAGTAGTACATTTTACGCTCCTGATGAAGCAGCGAGCTCGGGAAGTCGATCCCCGCCAGGTCAGCCCCCAACACTGACAGATGACCTGTCACACAAGTGACCTGTCAGTGTGCCCTCCCCTCATCATCATGTTACTGCCCCGCTTCTAAACTAGAGGGAGGGGAGGAAGTGAGATGTCAAGATTGAGATCGAGACCTCAGGGGGGGCTGCTGGTGTGATGGCACCACCGCATGGTGACACGACGGTGGTCGGACCTGTCACACATTTGACCTGTCAGTCATCATCATCATCATCATCATCATCATCATCATCATCATCATCATCATCATCATCATCATCATCATCATCATCATCATCATCATCATCATCATTATCATCATCATCATGTTACCATTTAAGCCAAAGCAACGTCGCCATCGGCCCCGCGCCCCACAGGAGCGGCTGAATGAACAGGCGAAGGGGGAAGGGGAGGGAGCACTATTTCATTATCCCGCTTGCAGACATTCCTGTGATTCCAGGCAAGAACAAGGTAGTCAGCAATCAGCCGAGCAGCCAACCTGCAAACACCAAATCCACCCCAAACATCGTCAGTGTGCCATGCAAAGCAGTGCACAGCTCCCTCGCCCAACAGCAGGATCCTGAGGCAACACAACTGCCAGCAATGTGCCTGATGATATGCAACTGCCCCCACCAATACACGTGTACCCTCACTCTCCTCTTGTGCCACGAGCAGGAGTGGCGCTCTGTCACAGCACCTGGTTTGACTTTTGCTCGTGCACGCAGCCGCGAGGGCGTCACGGCACGGTGCTCAGCGGACACTGCAGCACTCAAGCGTGACAGTTACTCAGTGGTAGCAGCGTGACAGTTACTCAGTGGTAGCAGTAGATGGTGACATGATCTGATCTCATGACAATATTGTCAATCATGACATTGCCAGGCTGCTGAGGCCGTGAGGATGGCACTCATGCTGCCTGGCAATGTCATGATTGATGACAATATCAATCATGATTGATGACAATATCAATCTGACATTGCCAGGCTGCTGAGGCCGTGAGGATGGCACTCACGCTGCCTGCTGGAACAGCCTCCTGCAGGAGCCTCGGTCTAAAATTCGTCATTTTACAGCATTGCTGAGCGCCTGCACCTCATGTTCTAAAGATGCTCTGCCTGGAGGTTCAATGCTGGACCAGGAGAGCCCCGCCCGTACTCCAGGGCCTGCAGTCTCCGCCCGTACTCCAGGGCCTGCAGTCTCCGCGGCTAGCTAGCTAGCCCTATAGGGCCGGCCCTGCCAGGCCCTGTGATCTTGGTCCAGCATCATGCAACGCTTTGGGAGGGTTCAAGCAAGTTGCTTGAAGGGTCATTAGCAGGCTGGCCATACCGCAACATTCATGCACGCAGCTGGTGAAGGCGGTGAGGGGGTCTGGGTGGTCAACCCCTCACCAATAGAGAGGCAATAATAGTCGTAGTTTCCGCTCCGTTACGGGGCGCGGTTGCCGATGCCGATAAGGTATGGCTTACAAGAAGACTATTATTATTATGCACGCAGCAGCTACGGCTACCACCGGTGCACCGCTATGGTCAAGGCCCATCCACATCTCATCCACAAATCGTCCACATCAGGTCATACATAGTGCCATCCACAGCGGACTACGGCCATCCACAGGCCATCCACATCCGTCTGGGTCCACACGGCGTGTGGATGAACTTCGAGCACTTGTGGATGAAGTTGTGGATAGGGCCAAATGAGCCTCGAATCACTGATAAAACATGTTAAACATTGATATATAACAATAATCGATTATTTCCCGTCGCGCTGGTGCCGGGTACGCGAGCACAGCGTGCAGCAGCAGAAGCAGCAGCAGGTAACAAAGCTTGCAAGGCCAAGTCACTGCTGCTCCTGCTGCAACTTCAACACCAGGCCACAGGTACAGAAACACAGACAAGACTGCCGCAAAGTGTGCTATGTCCCTGCAATGCAACACCATGCTGTGACGTGCCACATGCAACCTGAACCATTGTATTCTGTCTGATCAGACAGAGTGTCATGACACTGCTCAGTAGCATGTTGCTTGCCACTCCAGCATCCCTTCTTGCTGTGTCAGGCCTTAAGCTGCTGCTAAACCGTGCAGTTGAAGAAATGCAAGCTCCACGACGCCTGCTTGCTGCGGCTACACATAGCTTGCAACTCGGCAACCTGCATATCAGCCTGCACTGCATTGGGCAAGTCAGCAGCAGTCGCAGTAGCAGCAGCAGCAACAACAAAGGCAGCAAAGTGTTTCAGAAGTCTGTGTTAGACGTGCAACTGCTACAGCAGCGCTGCTGCTGCCAAAACCACATGCAGGAACCGTATAACTTCGTCCATTTACATGCAAGCTGCGGCGCTGCTTCTTGAAGGCGTGGCCAGCTGCTGCTGCTGCTGCTGCTGCTGCTGCTGCTCCTTCTCAGTATAGGAGCACTGGCATGTCCCGACCCCACACAACATGTGGCACAAGTCTGACGCTGCTACTGCTGCGGAGGTGATCTGACACTAGGCAGGCACGTGATCTGTGTTGCGCTGCGCAATACCATGGATGGCGCCCTGCATGCTCGACCTTGCACGTACCTGTCAACAAGTCCCAGACTGCTGTTGACAGTGAGGTGGTTGTGCGCGAGTAAGCTGTCGCACTGTTGGCTGCTTGCCTGCATACTGCTTGATGCACTGGAGGAACCTGCAGCAAACCAACACGTGTGGTGAGTGCTGTGCAAACGGCAGCTGCTAATGCATCGAGGATTGCAGGCACCCGGTGGTACCACCCAAGCCATCAACATGCATCACATGTACTGCTGCTGCTTCTGCTGCCAGTGTTACCGTGGTGCCGCATGCATGCAGGGCTGCAGCCGCTAGTGCCATCACATGCTACTGCAGCCACTGCCAGCTGTTGTCGTTGCTGTGCACTGCCTCTGGGGTCATGTAGCTGTCGCTGCACCTGTGCTTCTGCTGTACACCTGGCAGCAAGATCCTCTCACCTGGCATCAAGCTGTTGCAGCCGTTGACTGTGCTGTTGTTGCTTGACATTATTGGCGCAGCATCGCAACTTGGCAACTTGGCATCCAAGTCAAGGGATGTAGCCGTGGCAGCCTGTGCGCAGCGTGGCAGCACAACACTTACCAGGATCAAGACACGGTGAACAGAGATGCGCTTGTGTCTTGCACAAGCCGACTTTTCTGTGTTAGCATGTGCACAAATGCGATTCGCCAAGCCAGGCATGCGCAACAACATACATGTGACCCGATGCATGTTTAGTATGCTACATAGCACTGCTTCACTTGCGCTACCCTGACAAAGCTGTTACGGGCTGAGCGTTCGCCCTACGGCGTAAGTGCCCCTCACAAAAAGACCGCTGCCTGCCTGCAGGACAAGATGCACATGCGTGCATAGGGACTGCAGTCCGCTGCTGCTGTCAGCTGGTCAGCTGCTGATGTCACCACCTGCCTAGTGGCTTGCACAGCTTGCTCACCTGCTGTCTGCTGCTTTAAGTTTGGTGCAATTGCAGATCCAGCATCCAGGATGTGCCGCCCGCACATGTGTGCCTTGCCGTGCATGTATGTTGTGCATGCCTGCTGCTGCTCCTGCTGCTGCTGCTGCTGTGCAACTCCTGCTGCATCAGCTGGCACTAGTATGGTCGACGCTGCAGTAGCTCTGCTAGCACCATTGCTTATGTGGATTTAGTAACGAACGAAGCAGGCGCACGACAGTGATCGGCCCAGGATAAACCACAACAGCCATGGTTGCTGTTGGCAGCAGCACTGTTGATCTGGCTGATCCTGGGCTTGCATTGCGCCTGCTGTGTTCAATGCAACCGTTACGGCGTAACATTTTGCTTGAAGATGGCGTCATCGATCGCTTGTGAAAGCAGCCAGGCAGGTACGCTGCATTCCCTCACGATGCTGTTTATGCAGGCATTACTCAGGCGCAGTTAGCAGGTCAGTTGGAGTCACGGCTTCTATTTGTTAAGCTTGCATCAGCCATGGGGTGCTCCGCAGCAGGGTGGGCTGTCAGTTCCAAACCACGATGTTTGAACAGATGTTAGGAGCGCGACCAATGCTGTCGAACGCTTTCCTTCTATCAAACCATTTGCTTCAAAAGTATACTGAATTTGGCCATCCAGTTTCTGCTGGCAGCAAGATGTGCCATCGGTACACCAAGTGCTTCACCTTAGTCCTGCAGGGTTGCAAGGGACTGCAGTAGTACAACAACCACGGCTAAACGAAAATTACTAATCAGAAAATAGCATAGTCTGCGTCTAATGTGCATGTGTCCTGCCAGGCCTGCACCTGCACCTGGCATCTGGCCCAGTCACTGGGTGGGGGGCTTCTGCAGTACACTGTTGCCGCTGGACAGGTGTGCTGTCCTTGTATAACCATACCATGCACTTAAACACTCATCGACGGCATCAGTTACAGCTTCTGCCGGCAGCCACTGAACAGTCATCCACAGCATGCTGCTGTGGATGCACCGGTCAGGCGCTGTGGACGACTTGAGGATGGTTTGTGGATCAGGCTTGGCCATAGGCATGCAACTGTCTGTGTACAGAATCTACCTCCCACGTGGGAGGTAGATTCTGTACACAGACAGTTGCATGCCTCTAGCAATGTGAGTGAGCTATGTCTTGTTGGGTAACAATGATGATGATCATGATGACTGCCAGGGATGTGCCACACCGGTCGCCGTCATGTTGCGCAGGGGGAGCATGCTGCCGATGACAGTACTGTGCTTGTTCTGCTCATGCACGCAGCAGTGCTGCTGCTATAAAAGGGCATGGATAGAAAATAGGCAGCAGCAGTTGATTTGAACATGTGTGTTGAGCTGGGCCCGCTGCACGGCCTGCAGTTTTCTGGGGGTTGCGTGATATCACCGCATCGAGCTAGCTCGCACGGTCGGATTGTGCTGGTGATTTGACAGGTCTGGTATACGTCTGAAACGACCTTGTTTGTTTATCAAATTCAAACCAGGATCAGTCAAACGTTGAACAATGTTTTATGGCTGCTTTCAAGTGCATGCAAGCCTGCACGGTGCCGACGCCACGCCTTCACCTCCTTCACTTGTGTAAGGAGGCGTCTGCGGACAACGAACAAAGCATCAAAAGTTCAAAAAAGGTCGTATGTGGAGGATAAAAGCTTGTTTGTTGGGTGGATAATTATCAGGGGGTTGAATTAAATGTGAACTGTAGCGGTGACAGCATCTATTGCCGCGCTAATGAGCCTCGTCGGTTGTCCGTAAAGCAATTTAATGTAGCTATGATTGTTTGTGAATGTAACCTTGCAGCTTTGGGGGTGATCTTGTCGGGGCATGTACGGACCTGCCCCTGTTAGGTCCGCTCCTGAATTCGGCTTCCCTTTGCTTCAAGTGCCTCGAGCCCCTCTCTAGTTGGGCATCATTCTAATTCTTGTTCCTATGAAGTAAAGTATCTCATCTAGATTTACTTTTACGTGCAGCACCATGTGCAATTCGACACATCCTTTGGCAGCTCTTGAGAGTAGCGCTCCTGCTTGTAGTGGCATGGATGGGCAGGGCGGCTTTGCAGAGCTTTATGATACGGATGAGTTCAGGCTATACTGCTTTAAGATCCTTCCTTGCTCCAAGGTGGGTGACCAGTGGGCGAACTGTCTTCGCACCCGCTCACAGCAGTCCAGAGCAGATGTTTTATACAGTTCTTGTTTTGCAGAGGGTGCCGCACAACTGGCAACAGTGCGTGTTCGCACACTGGGGCGAGAAGGCTAGGCGCAGGGACCTGAGGACGCACACATACTCCAGCCAGCTGTGCCCAGACGCCAAGCGCGAGGGTGGATGCCCCAAAGGAGACGCCTGTTCGATGTCTCACAACGTAAGCAGCCTGCGGCAAGGCCCTGCTGTGTTCGCCTAAGCTGTCCTGCTGTGACACAAATGTTTTGCTTCTCTTGCAGCAGCCAGTTTGGTCTCTTAAAGCAGCAATTGGTTGCTGCTTGGTTATTATTGAAAATTAATCGAATTATACGCTCAGGCAAGCAAGGCTCAGGGTCGTTATAGCGGCCGGAGTTCGCTGCACTGTGACCAGCACCGCCTGCGTCCGCAACTGACTCTGCAAGCCCGTTCTTTCTTCCTACTTGTGCCGCAGATCTTCGAGGCGTGGCTGCATCCTGAGCTGTGAGTTTCCCTGCTGGGTCAGCTGATGCAGCTGCCTGTTCACGTTGACACAGCCGTGCTGCGCCCGCAGCCTGCACAGCCATATCTAAAATAGGCCGCGAGCACTTTATTATGTGTGTCTGCAGCGTTTGGAATGCAGTCGTGCAGGAAACGACCAGCAGCAAGCAACACCAGCAGCAGCCAGGTCAGCACCCAACACCAGCTGCTGTCAGCGTTTTGAACTCCACACATCCTGCCCTGGGCTTCCAATCACAGACTCTTCTGCTGCCCCTGCTGTTCTCTCCTTTCCCGCCTTTTTGCTGCTTCCTCTTGCAGCTACCGCACCCAGCTGTGCACCTCTGGCGCTTCCTGCAACCGCACAGTCTGCTTCTTTGCCCACTCCCAGGCAGAGCTTCGCCAGCCATCCCAGCCTTGCCAGCAGCAGCAGCAGCAGACAACCTGCCCCACGGCAGCAGCAGCAGCAGCACCCAAGCAGCAGCAGAGCCAGGGCGCGCTGCTGCGCAGCAACGTCGCAGCAGCAGCAGCAGCCGCAGCAGGCCGCGCAACCACCTATGTGCCCAGCATGCAGCCGTGGACCAGCAGCAGCAGCAGCAACTCGAACGCTGCCCTGGCCCCTGCGCTGTCCCTGCCTTCCCAGCACAGCAACATGCAGCAACAGCAGCAGCAGCAGCTTGGATTCATCAGCGGCTTTGATGCACTCGACTCCCTAGCTGTCATCCCCCACAACAGCAACTGCCTCCTGGCATGTGACAGCAGCCTGGACTGCCTGAGTCTTGCAGGAACAGGCAGCAGCAGCAGCGGCTGGAGCAGCAGCAGCGCCGGCTGTGGCTCGCCGACTGCCTCCACACCCACCAACATCAACAGCAGCTGTGTGTTGCTTGCGGACGGCCTGCCAGGCACAGCAGCAGCAGCAGCAGCGCTGCCAGCGCCTGCAGTGTACCGCGGCAGCAGCAGCAGCACGACTATGACAAATGGCAGTGCTGACCTGGCAATGGCCCTGCAGCAGCTCAAGTTGGTGCCAGACAGGCCAGCAGTAGTGGTGTCCGGGCCTGCTGCCCCCAACGCACTGACAGCTGGCATGATGTTTGAATTCCATAGTAACATCCCCAACAGCTACACCACCGGCTTCCCAACCCAGCAGATGTGCAGCTCCAACGGACTCACTGGCATGGGCCTTGCAGGAGAGCTGCAGCTGCTGCAGCCAATGCAGCCGTCTGCTGCTGCTGCCAATGCGCTGCTGCTGCAGCAGCAGCGCGAGCAGCTGCAGCAGCAGCAGCTGCTGCTGGCGCAGCAGGAGCAGATGCTGCTGCAGCAGCAGATGCAGATCATGAACCTCGGGCTCGGCGGCCAGCAGATCCTGCTGTTTTCCAACTGAGCATGTTACATAATACTGCTGCTGCTGCTGCTGCTGCATGCTGTGGAGTTGCCGCAGTGCACCAGTCAAACAGCACCTGCTGCTGTTGCTGGCTCAGTGCTGACTGGCGGTGCGTACGGATTTGCGTGCTGCTACAGCAGCCGCGCGCAGCATGCGTGCATCATGTTTTTATAAATAACCACCTTAGCGCTTTGCTTTTGAGTCGCGTATCTTACTGCCAGTCTGGAGTGCGCTTTTGCTCATGCTTTTGTCTCGGTTTACCTGCGGCGCTGCCGGCTGTTCACTTGCTGGTAGATTACTACCTGTCTGTGCAGTGGTGCGTGAAGTGACACGGCAGCGCAGCAACACATGGTCCAAGGAACTGTTGTGTCGTAACAGTAGGCTGTGGCCGTGCACACACACACACACACACAAACACTTGCTGTGTGCAACGGACCTAGCTGTGTGCGACGGATCTTTTCTAACGCGCTGGCAGGTCCCGCAGTGATTGCCTCAACCCTAAACCCTCGTTGTTATGTTATTTTCTGCCGCTTTGCACGTTGAGTGGCCGCTGCTCTGCAGTGTTTGACTCTGCTGTGCTGGAAAAAACAAAAAAAAGCAATCCAGCTGATCCAGCTGTCATGCACACTACAGCAGCGCTGACTGCGGTTCAGGGTTTCAGAGTTGTGGCTTTTGTGGTTTTAGTTTCCCCGGGGATCCTGTGCCAAGGCTGCAGTTTGCGTCACACTGGCACTTGCCCTCAACCCTTGATCGTATGCATGCATGCATGATGGCCGACCATAACACAAAGTTGCTCGTCTGCTGCAGCATGGATGGCGCCTGCACGCTTACATCACGTGCGGTGTCCATATGCTGCAGTGCAGTCGTATTAGTTATGGCCACGATGTGCTATTGTGACGTTATGACATTTAGCGACGGACATATGGCTTGTTGGCGCAGTTTGAGCCGGCTGCAGGCAGTGCTGCTGCAGAGCAGCGCTGTGTGTGCATGCCCTGGCGCAACCCGCGAGACACTGTTTCTTACAACAGCGTGGGAAGATGCTGATGTGATGTGTTTGACTGCTGCAGGCTGCGCTGAAGTGGATGCTGCTCTCCACCAGCGGCAAGCTGTGGCGCGATGTTAGGAATTGTTGCTTGCTTTGTTGCATGCGCGCTTCCGCGCTTGCTGCAGCACACGATCTGCTCCTAGAAGTTTGAATGAAGTTTGAGTTTAGCCGAGTCCGTTTGAATTTAGCCGAGTCAGCCGAGCCCAGTGCTCTTATCGCATACACAACGCATGCCGCCTGTCAGGAGCGCCTTGTTTGTTTGTTGAAACATGTGTGGCGTGTTTGCACCTGGTGTGCACGCCACGGGCATGTTTTACAAACAGCACCGCTCCTGGCATGTGCCGCCTGACAATTTCAGGCAATCCGGGGCACAACCGCCCAGCTAACGAACGGGTCAATACACATGTCTGGCAACAGTAGGCATTCATTTATGTGTGTCTACAGGAGAGCATCGCCTTGCTTGCGCGGTGCAGCATTCTTATCATCTGGACTTGCCTTTGCTTTTGTGTGTTTTGTGTTTGCATGCAATGGCTTTGAGTGCTATGCTGCTGCCGCTGCTCCATAGCAAGAGCGGTGAAGCACTCGAACAGGTGGATCGCTTGCTCAGCACTGCACAGCAACTGCTGTTTGGTCTTGGATGCTGTGTATCGCAGTGTCGAGAGGTAACGGAGGAGTGTTGCGATCGTCGGCAGTCATCGCAGCTTGCATGAGCACGGATGTGGTGTGATGTTCAGCATTGCTTGCAGGACGCGCCGTTTCCTGCAAGTCCTGCGATTGTTACAAGTGTTAGATCGGCCCACCGGGGCAGCACGCCTGCAGGAATGAGCGCCGCCTGCATGCTGTGCGTGCTGTGTCCTGTTCAGGCTGCCTTGAACCATGTCCACGCATGTAGCATTGCCTGGCTTCTCGCACAGGTGTGTTGCGCAAACTGCAACGCTGGCCGCTGGTACATTCAACTTGCAATACGCTTATTTCCTGCGCACCGCTGCCGCGCCTCTGCCGGCTGCTGGCGTATTGTTTGGTATGCTGAGTGCGCATTGACTTGCATGGCGGCTCTGCGTGTGCGCCACAGTCAGCGCGTCTGCAGCGCTCAGCTTGCTGCGCGGTTTGTTTCGTGAATCGTGGCCACTGCTTTCCTGATTCCCTTTCACTTGCGGGCTGCGCTCGCTGGTCAATGCACTCGCCTTCGCTTGAATTCTGGCATGTTTGACCAGGTTTGACTGTTTGTGTTTGAACCAGTGGAGGCAATGTGCGCTGCGGGTGCTGCCACCCGCAGCGCACTTGAGCAAAGAGCCTCATCGCACGTCTGATAGTAATTACGCGGCCGGTGTCTGATCCTGTTTGCGTCTGGTTGTCCCTGCGGTTGCTGAGAGCGCACCGCGCGTCAGAACTGCAGCTGATTACAGGTGTATTGTCCCTGCCTGTCCTGCTTCTGAGGAGACAGTCATCAATTATTGCGGCTGCTGGTGCATCAGAAGTGCAGGTGCGTGTCCCTGTCTTTTTGTCTGGCTGTGCCGGTGGTGCTGAAGCAGTGCCAGTGCATCTGACAGTGACAGTGACAGTGCTTGTGGTGTTGAAACTACCCACGCGCCTAGCGCAGTGCGCTGCACACGGCAGCAGCAGCAGCAGCAGCCTAGCTACCAGTGATGGCAATGAGGTGATTGTTTCGGTAGCGGCCAGATGAGCAATGCCCAGCAGGCTTGAATTCTGCATTCTTTCTGGTATGGGATCTGCTGATGCCTGTCTGATGCAACAGGCAGGCTCCGGCAGTACAGATGATTGCTGGTGCACAGCTCGGCGCGTCATGCGATCTGATGCACGCACGCACGCGCTAATCTGGATGCAGAGACTTGCATGAGTAATCTTACAGAGACCTGTGTACACTTGCATGAGTGATCTTGATGCAGAGACTTGCATGTGTCTCTGATGTGTTGGGTGATGCGGCAACGCCACACAAACATACACAAACACACATTTACACACAGAAACACGGGCGTGCGCTGCGGAGCTGTGGCTGTGGCGGAGCGCTTGGCCGCAATGCCTTGAAGCGTTCTTTTGCGGCCTGTCTGAACAAGCATTCCTGCTGACAGCCGCATGCTAGCAGTGCTCGGCACAATCAACCACACTGATATGCCTCTCAAGTGTGTCCTGCGTTGTTCTTGCGCGTATGTCTGTCTTTTGAGTGCCCTGAGCTTGCTGGAGCACCTGCTAAATGCAGCACTGCTGGTGTGTACTGCTTGTATGGTCTGCCGGCTTGTGTATTGTTGAAAGCATGTGAAAAAGCATGGCCTGGCACCTCCTGTATAGGGGTGTTTGCGTGTCTTGCTGGTGACGGCAGTGCCGTAGGCCTCCGGCAGCCAGGTTCGCTTGATTGCTGTGTATGGCCCGCCAGTAGGGTTTCGCTCCCCCTGGTAAAAAAAGCATGTGAAAAGCATGGCCTGGCTGCTATCCCTGGCGTTTGCACTGTCGCGCGCCTGTTGAGCCGCTCTGCGGGCGGTTCATTGTGCTATTGCAATTAGTAATTTCTGCAGCTCTTGATACGGTGTGGGGTTTCATTAGGCTAGGCGTAACAGCTCCTGAGGTCGCCCCTCCCAGCGGCCTTGCCATGCCTGATGTTCCACCAAAGAATGCATGCTACCATGGCCATGATGGCTTGGTGACTAACGTGATGATGATGCAGCAATGCATGCCGCACTGTGCTATAAGAGCTTTGATGGCTTGCCTCTTATTGGTAGTGTGATGCTGATGGTGATGCTGGGCTTTGGATTGTTATCAGACGTGGGCTTTGACCCTATGAGCCTTGGGTTGATGCATGCTGTGATGTCATCCTGTGAGATGATTGATACAGATGCCATCTCCAGTGGATATGAACATCATGAGACGAGGACAACCCTGAGAAGAAGATGAACATCATGATGTAACAGCACACATTCATAGGGTATTTGATGGTGCGGCGACCGTTGTGGTGTTGGAGCAATGACGATGTATCACCATTCAACCCAACCTAACCTCCTAGGCCCCCCTAGCCCCCACCTAACACCATTCAAAAGGTCTTCACCTGCGCAGGCAGTACCTTTGTACCTCCACTGCTGCTGTTGCCGTTGCCAAACCACACCACGTGTTGGAACAATGCAACTTACCCTTGCCAGTGATGCCGATGACTTCTGGATATGTGAGAGAGCAGTGAGGTGCAAGTGAGCAGTTTTGTGGCGCGGTCTGCCAGCGATGTGTCGTACCAGCCGCTACCAGCAGCTAGATATGCCGCTACCTAGTAGTGGCACTGCCAGTGCCACTGCCACTGGCAGTGCCAGCCCTGAGGGCTCCGTCACCACACTGCTCCAGCAATGCTGAAAGGTGCGTAGATATGCATCTACTTCGGATATTTGGGTTTTAGCAGTGTCATTCTATCTTGTTTCACTGCTCTTGCGGTCCGCAAGTTGCGGACGGTTTGTGCTGTACAGTGGCAGCAGATCTTGGATGCCGTCCGGTCCGGGACGCATGCGGGGATGCTGCTCACTGGTTGTCCACCAAACGCACTGAGAGGCGCAAAGTCAGCCAACAGCATATTCCAAAGGCCCTGCCGCCTGCTGCTGCCGTGAGATTGTAATCGCGGGCCACACAATGGCAGCAGTGCTGTGCTGTCACTGACACCTGAGGGTAGAGATTACTTGTAACTGTCACAGTGACTTCGGATAGCGGGGGGGGGGGGGGGGGGGGGCAGGGGCTTTCCTCGCAACAGGCAAGCCCCCCCCCCCCCCCCCTATCCAGGCCCCCCGCAGGAGGGGCTGGGGGCGGTTTGGAGCCTTTGAGGGCCGTTTTTCACTGGGACACGGGGCCTGGGAGGGGGGGGGGGGGGGGGGGGGGGCTGGGGCACTTTTGGGCGAAAGCCCTTTTGCCAATGCCCCAGGGGGTGGGGCTGTTTCGAGGGCCTCCTATCCGAAGTCACTGTGGCAGTTACAAGTAATCCCTACCCTGAGGTGGTTTGAAAGTGCTGAGTGACATGTCTGGGTCGCTGTAGAAGCAGGCAGCGATCGACGGCCAATAACCTTAGACATATGCTGATGTATGTTTTGTGATGTTTTCGTCGTTGGTCTTGAGCCCGTTGATCCGGTCAACACGACCGCTCTCGAGTTTAGGCAGGCGGAGCTCAGTGCTCGATTCTAGATTGTTTTATGCTTCGGTACACTTGATTGAACTTATTCAACAGCCGCTGCGCAACATGCCAGCTTGGGGCCAGGCTGCTTGCGGGGAGCAACGATGAAAAAGCAGGCCCAGCCAGCATGGCGAGCCTTAATCGCTCGGTGAGACTGTTGTTCTGGTTTCACTGGAGCTGTTTTGAGTAAGGGATGCTGGACTGCTGCTGCATAGCTAAGCAAAGCACAACTGCCTCTTCCTGCGACCTCTGGCAGCAACCCCTGGAAGCCAATTGCTTTACTTGAGCTTTATACATCGATATGAAGCGGTAATGATTGGGCTTCTGGGTCTTGCCTGGCCATTCGCAGGTGGTTTGGGCTGAAGGATTGAAAGGCAGCAACAACCACGAGCTGGAGAGCATCAAAAGCATTTCATGGGTAAGGGATCGAATATCAACGCGCTTGCGGATTCATTAGGCTGACGTGCCAGCACCTTGCATGCTGCAGCTGACGGTGAGCCCGCCAAAGCAAACTCTGTGCAGCTGTGCTGCAGCAGATCGCCACAGCAGCTAAATACAATCATATGTGGGCCTTGAACATGATAAGCAGCATCCAGTAGGCTGGCCTGCAAGCAGGTGGCAGCACTAGGGCCCAGCAGATAGCTGCATGCAGGAGCAACACAAATCTGACAGGCTGCTGCTATCAAACTCCTTGTGCACTCCTGCTGTGCTTAACCATCGACCTCTGCATGTGATGTTTTCACATTGTGTGTTGACATATGTACGTATGTATGTTTTGATGAACAACAGGCCGTGCTGAGCAGAGATGCAGCCGACCCTGCTGCTGCCTCGATGCGGCTGTGGGAGGCGGCCTTCAGGCGCGCCAAGCTGCAGGTGAAGCCCAGCAGCAGCAGCAGCAGCAGCAGCAGCAGCATCTGCTGTGTAAATGCACTTGCTCGCTTGCTGGCTTGCTTGCTCTCTTGTTCGCTTGCTTGCCTGCATGTGTGCTTGCCTCACCGCATGCACTTCCTGGTCCATGGCTTGCTGCAGTCTGTGACAGCCAGCACAGCAGCTACTCAGCAACGACTGTAAAAGCTGATCTGCACTGCTCTGCTCATCCCCTGGAGTTGCAGCAGCCAGCCTGCAACTGCACCAAACAGTACAGAGTATGTCCGCCTGCAACCGCACTGCGACGTGCTCCTCCAGAAGAGCGAGGCGGGCAGTGTTCTTCGTGCTGTGCTTGCGCAACCAATAACATATTGCAGGCGCAACTCATGCCAAACTGACCTGTGCCCTTGCCCTTGATTGGCATGCACGTGTGTGCCATGTTCTCACCACGCGTTTGCGCCCTGTACTGCGCTGCGCTGCCGCAACAGCTGGATCAAGACCTGCAGCAGTTCATTCAGGAACTCCAGCAGGCAGTTGCAAGCCAGCAGCAGCAGCAGCAGCAGCAGGATGCAGGCGATGAGGGAAATGCCGACAAACAAGCAGACTGCAGCAGCAGCAGCAGCGCAAACAGCGCTAGCAGCAGCACCAGGCCACTCCGAAGGTGAGTGCACAGGCTGTTCCACAACAAAAAGTAGCAGCAGTAGTAACAAAGTGAGGAGCAATAGTCCTCCTATTGCGGCTAAGCGCACAGTCTGCAGCTGTTGCTGTGGATGCAACTGATGCAACTGATGCAGCTACAGATGTGCTTGTCTGCACATGCCACATTCTTAGCAGTACTGCAAAATGCCGAAAGCGAGCTGCACCGGCAACCTGACATGACATGGTGCTGCTTTGCAATGCATCACTCATGCCTGGAGTTGCCTGCAACTTTGCACCATTGCATATCCTGCAGCTGCTGTGCTTTCTATGCCTTGTGATGCCACACATGATGCCGCTGTTGCAACACGCTGGAGCAGCTCCTGCAGCCTGCTGCAGCAGCAACTGCCGCTGCTCTGCTGCAACCCCCTTGCTGCTGCTGCTGCCGCTGCTGCTGCTGCTGTTGCTGTGTGCGTGTCCTTGCCCGCATACCATCACGCCACAGCCGAGCTTCGCATGCTGCGCTGCTCATGTGCTGCGCCACCTGCTGACACCTAGCTCCCGCGCTGCTGCTGCTGCTGCTGCCACGCAGGCTGCTGCAAATCGTGCTTGAGTTTCCTTCGCTGAGTGATGCAGCTTTCCAGGACAGCCTTCCCGACATAATCAGCTGGCTGCATGGCCAGCGCAAATCCTGCAGCCCGCACCAGGCGCGGCTCAAGTCGTGCTACAGCCGCCTGTTATTTCTGTTATCTCGCTGCAGCCAGCTCGTCAGTAACGGCAGCGGCGGCCGGGAGCGGCCGTACGACGACCGCGACGGCGTGCCAGCAGCAGCAGCAGCAGGCGGGGCGGCTGGGAGTGGCAGCGGCAGCAGCAGCGGCGCGTACGGTCCGGGGACGCAACTGACGACAAAGCTGCAGCAGCTGCTGCATGGCAGGCCTCGCAGCAGCTGCACATCATCCCGGCACTCACTGGATGCAGCAGCAGCAGCAGCAGCGGGTGCTGCTGCTGGTGGGGATGCTCAGCAGGAGACACGTGCCGCTGCGAATGCAGCCGTGGAGCTGCTGCTGCGGGGGCAGCAGCAGCAGCAGCAGCAGCACACAGAGCAGCAGGCGCTGCAGCAGGGCTGCGGCAGCAGCAGCAGCAGCAGTAGCAGGCGGCGGCCGTTGATGTGTGGAAGGAGCCGCCGCAAGAGCGCTTTCGGTGAGGGTTTTGCCGGCACCCTGTGTTGCGTGCCAGCTGCATTTCTCTCATGGCATGCCATCTCTGTGTTAAGCATTTCATGCGTGATACATGTGTTGAAACATTACAGTTGTTGTACATGTGTTGAAGCATTACAAATGTTGCACATGTGCAGCACGTCACACAACATGTCATGTTAAATGTCACTTGCAGTTGATTCAAGCCGCAACTGGATCTTGACGACACAGACGGCTCCTTTCAACGCCTGCCATCTATGTGTCGCAGCATAAATGATACATGTGTTGAAGCATTTCATACGTGATACATGTCACATAACACATGTCACATAACATGTCATGTAAAATGTCACTTGCAGTGTCGTTCAAGCCACTGGATGACGATGACACAGACGGCTCCGGATCTTCGAGAGCAGCGTCGCCGATGCCGGCAGCAGCAGCAGCAGCAGTAGCAGGCGGCGGCAGCAGCAAGGGGAGCTCCCCGATCCGCCGCATCATGCGCTGCAACACGATGCCGGTACAGCAGGCGGAGGCAATGGAGCAGCTGCTGCGCCAGGTGAGCTGTGCTGAGATGTATTGTCATATTCCATGTATTTTATTATTTTCTATTTTGCGCCACGTGAGCTGTGCTATTGTGTTACATAATATTGCATATACAGATGACATGAAGAGGAAGGTGCAGCTCAAAAAACAGAGAATGTTATGATGCTTCCTCCATAGTTCTTTGTAATCATGTTGTTGGGCTTGTTGGGACACCAGGCGCTGCAGCAGGAGCGTTAGTAGCCAGGAGTCCCTCCATGCCTGCCTGTTGCTGACCTGCCGCTACTTGCTGCTGCTGCCGCTTGCTGCTGGGGCTGTTTATGTAGGTGCGCAACAGCAACCAAGGAGGTACCAGCATCGGTGACAGCAGCGGCAGGGCAGCAGCTGTGCATGGCTACCCGTTGCAGCCTAGCTACCGCTGCTCCACAGATGCAGCAGCAGCAGCAGGCTTGCAGCACACTGGCAGCAGCAGCAATAGCAGTGTGGCGGACGCAGCGGGCGATGCGGCAGCAGCTGACAGCCAGCAGCAGCAGCAGCAGCAGCGAGTGCAGTGCTCCAGCCAGGAGCGTCTTCACTTCTCCGCTGTGCATGCAGCGGTGTCATCTGCTGCTGCTGCTGCTGCTGCTGCTGCCTCTCCTGCCTCGCCCACTCAGCAGCGCTTGCTAGAGGTGCAGCAGCAGCTGCTGGCCCGCAGCCAGCAGCAGCACTGGCAGCAGCAGCAGCAGCAGCAGGCAAACTTTGCTGACCTTGCGGATGTGCAGCTGTCAGAGACGCTGGCCAACCTTCCTGCAAGCTTGCCGAGTATGCTGCAGGAGGCGCGGCATGCTGCTGCTGCTGCGCTGCTAATGCATGACCGCCTGCACCAGCAACAATGCATGCAGGCACATGATCACCTGCACATGCGCCTGCAGCAGCTACACGACCAGCAGCAGCAGCAAGAAAGAGAAGACGCTGGCGATGCGGCAGCAGCAGCAGCAGCAGCCGCAGCAGCTGAAGACACGGCTGCAGCAGCTGCTGCTGCTGCGGCGGCGTACAGCGCCGATCAGGCGGACATGGCTGCTGCTGCCGCTGGTGCTGCTGCTGCTGCTGCTGCTGCTGCTGCTGGCAGCAGCAGCGACAGCAAGCGCAAGAGTTGGGTCAAGCAGCAGTGGAAGAAGTTGAGGCACTGGAGCAGAGCGCTCAACAGCAGCAGCAGCAGCAGCAGCATTGCATTGGGCAGCTCCCAGGCCACGGCACAGCTGCTGCTGAGGCCTGCAGAGCAGGAGGCAGCAGCAGCAGCAGCAGCAGCAGCAGCGGCACCGAGCCAGGGCAGCAGCAGTGATGCGTCAACACCACCACCAGCAGCAGCAGCAGCAGCTGCAGCAGCAGCAGCAGCAGTAGTGACACCTGCCAGCAAATTGCTCCGTCTGCTGCAGAGGAAGAGCAGCGACAGCAGGGCTGGGTCAGCAAAAGAAGTTATAACACATGTTATAACACATGTCAGGCCGTTGTCAACTGCCAAGTCAGCAGTTGACTTGGGCTGTGTCCCACATGCCTCTCTGCTGAGTCAGCTGAGGAGTGCAAGCACCGGCCCGGCAGCAGCAGCAGCAGCAGCAGCAGCGGCAGCAGCAGCAGTGCAGCGGCGGGCGGCTGATGATGGCACTGACAGTGCCAGACAGCAGCAGCAGCAGCAGCAGGTGTCTGCACAGTTTGCAAGTGCACAGTGCTTGGAGGAGCTACAAGGCAGCAAAGAGTGCCACTCGGTTGCGTCTGGCAGCATTGCAGCAGCAGCAGCAGGTGCTGATGCATCACAGACTGCCGATGCAGCTGTCACAAGCTGTCAACAGCACACAGCAGCAGCAGCAGCAGCAGCTGCCTCACCTCGAGACAACGCTGCCGCTGCTGCCGCTGCTGCTGTTGCGGCCTCGGAGCAGCAACAGCAGCAACAGCTGCAGCAGGCCACTGCAGCAGGCAGCCTGCAGCAGCAGATACACAGGATCCAGCAGCAGCATCGGAGCATGGCACTTACTCCGCAGCAGCAGAAGCGGCACAGCGCTGACGGTGCCTCCTTTGGACAGCAGCAGCAGCGGCATGCTGCTGCCGCCGCTGCTGCTGCTGCTGCTGCAGCAGCGCAGGGAGAGCAGCAGCAGCAGCAGCAGCAGCGGCAGCAGCGTTTCAAGGGGTCGCCGACGACTGCAGTGCGCATGGCAGCAGTGGGGCATCTCTTTCCGCAGCATAGGTCTGCTCCTGGCAGCAGATCGAACTCAATGGATGGAGCAGCACTGGCTGATAGCCCCTCACATCTACTGCTGCTGCAGCATGAGTCACCCTCACGCCACCACCAGCAGCAGCAGCAGCGGCGTGGCAGCAGCAGCAGCAGCGGCCTTGCGGCAGCAGCAGCAGCAGCTGCAGGCTCACACTCGCCACCTGCTTGCTACACGCCTCTCGCTGCTGCTGCGGCATTCAGTAATGCTGCTATGGCAGCACCTCGGCGCGTCAGCAGCAGCAACCTTGGACGGCATGGCAGTAGCCGGCTGGGATCCACACGCAGCACCCCTGCTGCTGCTGCTGCTGCTGCTGGTGAACAAGAAGTGAGTCGTTTCGCGCTGCATCAGAGCAGCAGCAGCCCAAGCAGGGCTGCTGCATCTCCTGTGTCCGCAGCAGCAGCAGCAGCAGCAGCGCGTGCTTCTTCGTCTGAGGTGTCCTCTCTCAACCTCAGCAGAGCTCCGTCCATGCCGGAGCAGCAGCAGCAGTACTTGCTCAGCAGGAGCAACAGCCAGCAAGGCGCAACAGCAGCAGCAGCAGCACGGCTCGCTGGCCCCGGCAGGCACAGCAGTGCTCCCGAGTCTGCTGCGCTCCTTGCACTGGCAGCAGCAACAGCAGCAGGCGGCCCCTCTGCTGCTGCCGCTCCTGCGCGGGCCTCCACTCCTGGTGCTGAGCTATCTTCGATCGGCGCATACCAGCACCACTACCAGCTGCAAGGATGCATGGCGTATGGCCGGCCGCAGTCCCCTTGGTTCCTTGCAAACCCTGCTGCTGTAGGGTTTGCAGCTGGCGGACTCACTCCAGGGGTTTTGTTCAGCAGCCCCCGTAACAGTGCAGCAGGCACACCACTGCCGCTGAGCCGCTGCCAGTCTGTGGGTGGCGGGATCAACATGATGAGCCTGGCAGCAGCAGCAGCGGCGGCAGCCGCCGCAGCTGCGGCGTCGCCCGGCGGTAACTTTGTTACTAACGGTGTTAGTAACACGCCAGGCGGGCTTAGCAGCTTGGTTGGTTACTGCAGCGCCGCCAGCAGCGGCAGCGGCACTGCAGGGCCAGGATCTGCCCGAGCGAGCTTAGCAGGGGCAGCAGCAGGCGAGCTGCAGGCGGCGGTGGCTGCTGCTGCTGCTGCTGCTGTTGCTGCCGGCACGCCACTGCTGCCGCCGCTTGGCGGCGCGGCGGCGGCTGCGGCGGCGGCGCAGCTGCAGCTGCTGCGGCGGCCGCAGCTGCTGGCTGGGGCACACCTGGGAGGTTTAGGGTTGGGCGGGATGGGGCCGATGCCGGGTCATCGCACGTGTTATTATTCGGACTCTGGGGCCCAGCATGTGGCAGGAGGATTTGGGCACCTGGACGCTGCTGCTGCTGCTGCTGGTGCTGGGTCTGGCGCGCCTGCTGTGGCGCTGCAGCAGCGGACCATCAAGTGCTCCATCTGTGGGGTGAGTGGTGGTGGTGATCGAATAAGCAATGATTGACCGTAGAGTTTATTGGCATCATGCATGTGCAGTGGTGGCATCTGCAATGCGGTGTGCCTGCAGCAGCGGACCATCAAGTGCTCCATCTGTGGGGTGAGTGATAGCTGCGGAGGTCTAAAACAGCAATGAAGCACAGTAGACTCCACCGACATAATAAGTATGTTCAATTGGGGCACCTACGATGTGAGATGCTTGCAGCATGATTCCGTTCGCTGCATTACATGAACAACCTGCTGTGAAGCGCTGCCCCCCGCATATTGTGCTGCTACGCCGCCAATGTGCTGCCAAAGTCCACTGCATGGCTTGTGTACTGCCTGTCAATTGCACTGCCTGATTGTACTGCCTGACTGTACTGGCTATATGTATTGCCTGCAGAATGATGTGCTGGGCATCATCACCCTGCGCCACAACAGCCTGTGTGGGCTGCTGGCCACTGAGCTGCCACATGGTGTACTGCTTGTTGGCCATTGTACTGCTTAGTCATCTATTGTATTGCCTTATTGTAGTGCCTGTCACTTGTACTGCTTGCAGAATGATGTGCTTGGCATCATCACTCTGCGCCACAACAGCCTGTGTGGGCTGCTGGCAACTGAGCTTGGCAAGTTGAGGGGCGCTGGCGTCACTGCAGATGCGCGCCTGACCGTGCTGGCAAACTGGGCAGAGGAGCAGGTGTGTTACTTTTGTGTGTTATGACGTCACATTCTTGTCTTTAGTTGAGAGGTGGCTCAGTTGGTGTGGGCTGCTGGCCACTGAGCTTGGCAAGTTGAGGGGCGCTGGCGTCACTGCAGATGTGCGCCTGACTGTGCTGGCAAACTGGACA
Organism: Tetradesmus obliquus; assembly: GCA_030272155.1. Lineage (NCBI taxonomy): Eukaryota > Viridiplantae > Chlorophyta > Chlorophyceae > Sphaeropleales > Scenedesmaceae > Tetradesmus > Tetradesmus obliquus. The sequence continues at coordinate 1,215,292 of CP126207.1, read as the reverse complement.
GAGGAGCAGGTGTGTTATTTTTGATTGTTATTTTTGAGTGTTATGCTGTTACATTGCTGTCAATCTTCAAGTGCTGGCTCAGTTGGTGGGGCTGCTGGCCACTGAGCTTGGCAAGTTGAGGGGCGGCGGCGTTACTGCAGATGCGCGCCTGACTGTGCTGGCAAACTGGGCAGAGGAGCAGGTGTGTTATTTTGTGTGTTACAATGTTACATTGCTGTCATGTTTTTTGAGTGTTTGCTGTGTTTGCGGGGGCTGCTGGCCACTGAGCTTGGCAAGTTGAGGGGCGCTGGCGTCACCGCAGATGCGCGCCTGACCGTGCTGGCAAACTGGGCAGAGGAGCAGGTGCGTTACTTGGTGTATGTTATTTGTTGTGCTGTTACATTGTCGTCATTTTTGAGTGTTGGCTCATCCTGTGTGGGCTGCTGGCCACTGAGCTTGGCAAGTTGAGGGGCGCTGGCGTCACTGCAGATGCGCGCCTGACAGTGCTGGCAAACTGGGCAGAAGAGCAGGTGTGTTACTTTGTGTGTTAAATTGTTACTTTTGTCATATTTGAACTAGGCCCTGTCAGTGCGGGCTGGTAGCCTCTAAGTGGGACAGGCTGTGTGGCTGCTTGACTGGTGTGACCAGCAACATTGTGTGCACAATTCTGGTGCGTTGCAGACTGTTTCTTGAACAGCATGCTGATGGTTTTTGCTGCTGCTGCTGCTGCTGCTGCTGCTGCTGCTGCTGCTGCAGCTGATGCACGAGGTGTGGCCTGAGGGCCTGTACAAGCCGCTGCAGCAAGTCATCGACGTTGCTCGCCTGGCAGCATCGCTACAGCCGGATGGCACCGGCATGCCTGAGGTGCGGCGCTGCTGATGTTGTTCTGTATGTTTGACTGTTAGTTTGACCACCTGCATTTGGCCGTTTTTGTGACCGCATTTGTATGAAAAAAGCATGCAGCTGGATGGCACCGGCATGCCTGAGGTGCGGCGCTGCTGATGCTGTTCTGTATGTTTGACTGTTAGTTTGACCACCTGCATTTGGCCGTTTTTGTGACCGCATGTGTATGAAAAAGCACGCAGCTGGATGGCACCGGCATGCCTGAGGTGCGGCGCTGCTGGGTCTTTGAACATTAGTTTGGCTATCTGTGATTGACTGGTAATAGAGCGTGTGTGTTTGAAAAAAGCACGCAGCCGGATGGCACCGGCATGCCTGAGGTGCGGCGCTGCTGCCTTCATTCAGATCTGTTCCGCCATTAGTTTGACCAGGTGTGTTTGACCGTTATTTTGACCAAAGTTGGCGGTCGGTTGGCACCGGCATGCCCAAGGTGTGGGCTGCTGATGCTGTTTTGTGTGTTCAACCGTTAACTTCACTGCTGCTGCTGCTGCTGCTGCTGCTGCTGCTGCTGCTGCTGCTGCCGCCTGCAGTACCGCTGCACGGAGGCCATCAACATCCTGCACTGCCTGCATCAGCACTGGTGGCACCAGATGCAGATGCTCACAACCCTGCTGCTGCTGCTGTTGCTGCTGCTGCTGCTGCTGCTGCAGTACCGCTGCACGGAGGCCATCAATATCCTGCACTGCCTGCACCAGCACTGGTGGCACCAGATGCAGATGCTGACTGCAACAGCCAGCAACCCGGAAGTGCTTGCAGAGGGGGCGGTGAGTGCTGCTGCTGCTGCTGCTGTGGTCAGGTTGGGAGGTCTAGGCTGTTTGGATCTGTGCTGATAGTGGTGGTACAACAGCAGCAAATGCTTCTGCTGTGCTGTAAGCTGCCTCCAGCCACAGCATTGTCCTGTTTACACTGTGAGGCATTGCCCCCTCAGCACAACAATGACAGGAGAAACCGTCATGTGTTATAACATGTGTTATTTTGTCATTTTGCAGGCCGACTGTGACATCGTGGTGACGCTGTGCCTGCGCATAATCAAGCACATGGAAGACAAGCTGCGCTGGCTCACGGAGCCGCTGCCAGGGGCGCGAACTTCAGCAGCCTCAGGTGCGCGAACTTCACACAGTAAAAACTGAAGTTCACACTAGGATTTCACACCCTGCAGGGTCCTGCAGGCACCTGCACACAGTGGTCCCTGCCAGTGATGCAGGTCGCTGACTGATGATGTTTGACCTCCAGGTTGTGTTCTCACAGCTGCTGCTGCTGCTGCTGCTGCTGTGTGCAGGCACCAGCACGCCGCGGCTCACCCCCGTGATGCATGCAGCCAAATCTGGAATGATCTGATCTTACGCTGCTCTCTGATGTGCTGTGTGCAATGCCCTAGCCTCTGATCTTCTTTAATCAGATCTGCCCAATCAAGTCAGGTTTCTTAAAGCTGCTTGTCTGTGATGTCTGTGATGGCTGTGACGTCTGTACTGTGGTTCCTGCAGGCACCAGCACGCCGCGGCCCACGCCCGTGATGCAGGTGACCGACTTTGAGGTGATCTTATGCTCTCTGACATGCTGCGTGGATGCTGTCCCTCTGATGCTGCTGTCTGCAGGCACCAGCACGCCGCGGCCCACCCCTGTGATGCAGGTGACCGACTTTGAGATGATCTGCCCCATCAGCAGGGGCGCGTACGGGCGCGTGTACAAGGTCAAGAAGAAGTCAACGGGTGGGTTGTGTGCAAAATGACACATTTATGTTGTTGTTTTGTGTGTCATTCTGGCACATAATCACAGCCGCAAGATGGGCGCGTGTACAAGGTCAAGAAGAAGTCCACGGGTGGGTGTAGATGTGGATTGTTACCAGGGTTCCAAAATGTTTGGTGTGTTAGCAGCAGCAGCAGCAGCAGCAGCAGCAGGGGCGCGTACGGGTGCGTGTACAAGGTCAAGAAGCAGTCCACGGGTGGGTGGTAAATGTGGATTTGAATCAGGTTTTTGAACATGTTTTGAACATGTATTGAACATGTTGGGTGTGTTAACAAGGTCAAGAAGTAGTCCACGGGTGGGTTGTGTTTGTGAATCTGAAACGGGGTTTGGAACATGTTTGGTATGTCAGCAGCAGCAGCAGCAGGGGCGCGTACGGGCGCGTGTACAAGGTCAATAAGAGGTCCACGGGTGGGTGGTGTGCAAAAGCACACATTTGTGTTGTTGTTTGGTGTGTTATGCTGGTGCATATACACAGCCGCAAGATGGGCGCGTGTACAAGGTCAAGAAGAAGTCCACGGGTGGGTGTAGATGTGGTTTGAATTGTGGATGTGAACAAGTTTGGTGTCAGCAGCAGCAGGGGGCGAGTACGGGTGCGTGTGCAAGGTCATGAAGAAGTCCACGGGTAGGTTGTGTACAAAAGCACAAGTTTATGTTGTTTTGGTGTTATTCTGCTTACAGCAGCAGCAGGGGCATGTACGGGCGTGTGTACAAGGGTACAAGGAACTCACAGCTGGATGGGTGGGTGAAGTATATTTAGCAGCAGCAGCAGCAGCGAACATGAGACGCGTCCAGCTCGCTGCAGCAGCACATGCGCGCTTGCGGTCCTCTGCTGCTGGGCTTGTGCAGTGCCCTGTGGCTGGTGCTGCGGGCGCTACAGCACTGCCTTGGCTTAATTTCCTGCTGGCTGCTGCCCCACAGCCGGCTGGAATGATCCCCAAGCTACATACAGGAAATTGCCACGTGAAAGCTATAACAATGCGTCCTGCTTCCTGCTACACCTGTTGGCATCTGGATGTACTTTGACAGAAGCGCAATGGCGAATGCTCACTTACCGCTTTACGCGGCACTGTTGCCACCAGGGTGCTGACCCACTGAAAGTAGAAGCTGCTGCTGGATTGTCATGTGATCTGCAAACGATCTTTACCAATTGCAGGCGACACGTTTGTGATCAAGGCGCTGACAAAGACCTACGCCATTCTGTGTTGATTGTACACATCCCTGACAAGCATGTACAATGCTTGAAACACTTTCTCTTTGATGTGCAGGCGACACGTTTGCGATCAAGGTGCTGACCAAGACGGAGCTCGTGCGCAAGAACATGGTGGAGAGCGTGACCAACGAGCGCAACATCCTCGCCATGGTGGGTGTGGCCGTCACTTTGACCAAAGTTTGATCCATATTTGACCAGAGTTTGACCGGCCCGAATTCGGCTTATGGAACACCTGCATAAGGCAGGCGTTGTTGTGGCTTTGCTGTCTGCTGCTGCACGCTATGGGGGTGTCAGCAGGCGCATTGCACACTGCCTGCCATGCTGAGGTTTGACCAAGGTTGACCTGGATGTTGACCAATGTGTGTGCTGCTGCTGCTGCTGCTGCTGCTGCAGGCCAACAACCCCATTGTGGTGCGCTTCTACTACTCCTTCTCCTCGCCTGAGAAGCTCTTCCTGGTCATGGAGTACTGCCCAGGTGGGGTGCTGCTCAATTTGAAACAATCCGAAACAATGTGTGTGGGCTGTTACGAGTGCCACCATCGGATGCCGGAAGTAGTGTTGATTAATGAGAAGCTCTTCCTGGTCATGGAGTACTGCCCGGGTAACATATTCAATGCTTTCTGCATTGGTGGTTGCTGACTTGCAAGACGCGCTGCCTTTGTAGCTGCATTGTGCAGTGGCTGCTGAGTCCCAGTTGTTAGCATGTCAACTCCACTGGTGTGAAAGTACTGAATTGCTGCCTGTACTGCCTGCACTGCTTGTACTGCCTGTACTGCCAGGTGGTGACCTGTCATCCTTACTGCAGCACCTGGGGCGCTTTGACGAGGACGTTGCCAGGCAGTACATTGCAGAAACTGTACTCGCACTGGAGTACTGCCACAGCAAGGTGTGAAACCGGGATGTGTGTTGCATGTGCTACCTGCTGTACTTCATGTGTACTGCATGTGCACACGTGTTGTGCTGCTGATGTGCCTTTACTGGAGTACTGCCACAGCAAGGTGCGAAGTCGGGACGTGTGTTTCTTGTGCTACCTGCTGCACTTCATGTGTACTGCATGTGCACACGTGTTGTGCTGCTGATGTGCCTTTACTGGAGTGCTGCCACAGCAAGGCGTCAAGCCGGCATGTGCAGCGCCTGTGCATTGCTAATTTACTGCCAGTTTACTGCATTTGTACTGCCTGTGCATGCTTTACTTACAGCCTATGTTTTTTGCACTGGGTTTCTGCAACAGCGCCGTATGAACACCGCACACCACTTACTTTAGCCCTCAACCCTGACGACTGTGAGTGTGTTGATGTGACATGGCGACATCACACCAGCACCCTTACATGCCGCTGCTGCTGCTGCTGCTGCTGCTGCTGCTGCTGCTGCTGCTGCTGCTGCTGCAGGGCATCATCCACCGTGACCTCAAGCCCGACAACCTGCTCATAAGCAACACAGGTGCGCGCACGTGGCCTACTGGCTTTTTAGCTGCGCGCACATCGCCTGAGGCACTGTCTCACTGCATAATTCATTGTGCTGATGAGGTTATGTCTGATACCGTAATAAGCTTTCATTGCGGGCCCCACACCGGGATGGGCAACCTTGGTTATGTAAGCTTTTTCTTAGTAGAACAACCTTTCATGTTTTCCCTCCTGCAGGCCACATCAAGCTGAGCGACTTTGGGCTCTCCAAGTTTGGAGGCGCAGCAGCAGCAGCAGAGGGCGCCACAGCAGCGGCAGCAGCAGCGGCCGCGGCAGCGGCAACCGAGCCGCCTCCCCCGGTGAACCTCGCTGCAGAGGTGGCTGGAGCAGCAGCAGCAGCAGCAGCAACAGGGGTGGCGGCTGCGGGTGCCGACCAGCAGCAGCAGCAGAAGCTTGATCTCGCTCCTGGTGCTGCATTGCCTGCTGAGCCGGCATCGACAGCAGCAGCGACTGCTGCTGCTGTGCCAAGTGCTGCGGACGCTGCTGCTGCTGCTGAAGAGGTCACACCACGTGACAGCAGCAGTAGCGGCGGCGCAGAGGACGAGGTTGTGACGCTGGAGCATGCAGCGCAGAAGGCATATCAGCAGCAGCAGCAGCTGCTGGACGTTGTAAATGGCAGCGCTGACTGCCGCAGCACTGTTAGCGCATTTGGCAGGCAGCAGCAGCAGCAGCCCGAGCAAACGCTAGAGCCAGCAGCAGCAGCAGCAGCAGAGCCAGCCGCCGCTCCTGAAAACACAAGTAGCAGCAGCAGCAGCAGCAGCGCGCCATCCCAGCAGCAGCAGCAGCAGCGCAGGCCTGCGCAGCTCTCTGCTGCTGCTGTGGCTCGCCGCGCTTCTGGCTGCGGCAGCAGCAGCAGCAGCACGGCAGATGCTTCTTCCTGCATGTCACCCGGCAGTCAAGCACAGCAGGGTCGACAGCTCACACGCCTGATCCCTCACACCAGCCTGCCGTCATCCCCGGCTGCGTTTATGCCGGCGGCTGGCAGCAGTGCTGCCGTCACTGCAGCAGCGGGAGAGGGGCCGCAGCAGCAGCAGCCGGCAGAGGCACTCAGCAGAAGCAGCAGCAGCAGCAGGGCCCCCAGGAGGAGTAGAGCAGCCGGCGGGCTGACTGTGTCTTGGCCTGATGGGCCGGTGGTCAGTGCATGCTTTGGGGCGGCGGCTGGCAGCCCACCACAGCCCACCATGCCGGACTCTCTGCTGCCGCAGCAGCAGCAGCAGCAGCAGCAAATGAGTGTGGTCAGTGCATGCTTTGGGGCGGCGGCTGGCAGCCCACCACAGCCCACCATGCCGGACTCTCTGCTGCCGCAGCAGCAGCAGCAGCAGCAGCAAATGAGTGTGGTGAGTGCATGCTTTGGGGCGGCTGCTGGCAGCTCACCACAGCCCACCATGCCAGACTCTCTGCTGCCGCCGCCGCAGCAGCAGCAGCAGCAACAGCAAGTGAGTGTGGAGGCAGGTGATCAGCCTGCAGCAGCAGCAGCTGCTGCGGCGGAGATGGGTGGGTTGGGGTTGCCTGATGCAGCAGCAGAGGCGTCCGCTGCTCGGCAGCTGATGCAGCTGTCCGAGTTGATCAGCCCTGGAGGCTGTAGCAGCGTCAGCACTCCTGCTGCTCCTGCTGCTGCTGCTGCTGGTAGCAGCGAGGTTCAGGTCTGGGACCCTGCTGTTGCCATCTCTGCTGAGCTGCATGACACAATGCATGCAGCAGCAGCAGCAGCAGCAGCTAGTGCTGCCGGCAGCAGCAGCGGCGCGCAGCAGCACGTCGGCTGGCAGCAGCAGCTGCGACAGCAGCTGGCAGCAGCGGCGCAGCAGCGGCAGCAGCAGCAGCAGCAGCAGCAGCTGGCAGAGCATCCTCTGCTCAGCTCAGCAGTGCTAAGTGCGCCTGTGAATGCATCCCAGCTGCAGCAGCTGCTTCAAGTTGTGTCCGAGCAGCAGCAGCAGCAGCTGTTGCATGTGCAGCTGCCGCCAGATCACTCAGAGCGGCAGCAGCAGCTGTTTCATGTGCAGCTGCCGCAAGATTATGAGCAGCAGCAGCAGAAGCAGCAGCAGCAGCAGCTGTCGCTGAACGTGCAGCTGCCGCAAGATGATGATGAGCAGCAGCAGCAGCTGCAGTGGCAATACGCTGAGCAGCTGACCTTCACTCCTCGGGTGCCGCCTTTGGGTGCTTGTGATGATGACAATGATGACAACAACTGCTGGGAGCTAGAGCAGCATACAGCCACAGCAGCAGCAGCAGCAGCAGCTGGCAGCCTGTTGCAGCAACAGCAAGCTCAGCTAGATGGCGCAATCAGCACTGCTGGCAGCAGCAGCAGCACCAGTGCGGCGCTGTCTGCTGCTGCCAAGCGCAGCGGCAGCAGCAGCAGCCTCAGCAGCGGCAGTTTAAGCCGGCGGCTGTCGCTGCAGCGATCGCTGTCTGTTACTCTTCCGCCTGCGCCACTGCTGCCGGATGACGATGATGTTATGACACGTGTTATAACAGACGGCAGCAGTGCCAGGGCGGCAGAGGTCCCTGCAGAAATGTGCAGCACGCCGTCTGCTGCTGCTGCTGCTGCCAGCAATGGAATTGGCAGCTGCCAGCAGAGCGGCAGCAGCAGCAGCAGTGCAAAGGCCTCAGCTTCTGCAGCAGCAGCACAGCTGGCACATCAGCTGCAGCAGGAGCGGCAGGAGGATGCAGCAGCAGAAGAGCAGCAGCAGCAGCAGCAGCAGTGGCTGCATGGCGGCAGCAGCATGCCGCAGGCTGCAGAAGCAGCAGCAGTTGCAGAAGCAGCGGCGTCCAAGCCGAAGCTCAAGCACGCCAGCCAACCCACACACAGGTATGATTGAAGTCATCACACATGTACCACCTGATGTGCCCCTCTCAGATCTGTGGATCACACCGATTTCCTGCTGGCATGCATTATAATGAGTTTTCCCTCTGTCATCATGTTGCTGATGTGTTGTGTTTGTCACTGCACGTCACACAGCAAGGCATGTGTAACATGGCCAGGTATTGCACTGATCAGATCTGATCTTCAGGCATTGCACTGATCAGATCTCCCACATGGTCAGGCAATGCACTGATCGGATCTGATCATCATGAGCATACATCCACACGAGCACCGTGTGGCGCTTGCTGGTTCTTAGCACCATTTACGCAACCGCAGTCATCTCCCGCCCGTGATGTTGCTTCACATGTTACCTTCTGTGTTACATAACAGGGCGCTGGGCACGCCGGACTACTTGGCCCCGGAGCGGCTCATGGGCATGGCGTACGGCCCCGAGGTGGACTGGTGGGCGCTGGGCGTCATCCTGTACGAGTTTGTGTACGGTGAGCTTTGTTTGCTTCACGTCTTTGTTCAATCTGTTATTCAATGTAAATGGTGAACTTCTCGGAACCCTAGTTGTTTGTGGTTTTTCTCTATTAATCCTCTTTTTATTTTTAGTCTGTTCTGCCGCGTCACGGCCCCAAAGTGGACTGGTGGGCGCTGGGCGTCATCCTGTACGAATTCGTGTACGGTGAGTTACGTTCACTTTGTATTTCCGTTCAAATTGGCATCACTTTCTTGTATTCCTTGTACTTTGTGTTTCAGCTCGAACTTTTCGCATCTTTTTCCCAAGGTTGTTCTGTGGCGTTTGGCCTGGAGGTGGACTGGTGGGCGCTGGGTGTCATCCTATACGAATTTGTGTATGGTGAGTTACGTTCACTTTGTATTTCCGTTCAAATTGGCATCAATTTCTTGTATTCCTTGTACTTTGTGGTTCAGCTCAAACTGTTCGTATCTTTATTTCCAGATTTGTTCCGTGGCGTACGGCCCCGAAGTGGACTGGTGGGCGCTGGGCGTCATCCTGTACAAAATCGTGTACGGTGAGTTATGTTTACTTTGTATTTCCGTTCAGACTGACATCACTTTCTTGTATTCCTTGCACTTTGTGTTTCAGCTCAAAATTTTCAAATAATATTCCCAAATTTGTTCTGCCGCGTCACGGCCCGGAGGTGGACTGGTGGGCGTTGGGCGTCATCCTGTGGGTGGTTTGTGTACAGTGAGCTATGTTTTTCATCAAAATCAGATGCACTATTGAGGTCAATGCTCAGTGCTGACTGTTACTTCCTTTGTTATTTTGCTGTTATTCACGCAGGCGCGCCGCCATTCAACGCTGACACACCGCAAGAGATCTTCGAGCGGATCTTGGACTGCAATGTGGAGTTCATTCTGGATGAAGAGGGGCAGCATGTGGTCAGCCAGGAGTGCAGGGACCTCATCTCCAGCCTGCTGCAGGTGCGAATTTCACGACAACACCGAAGTTTACGGTGTGAAGATGGCTGGGAAATTGAGTGTGAACATGCATGTCTGTTCTGGACGAGGACGAGCAGCACGTGGTCAGCCAGTAGTGCAGGGACCTCATCTCCAGCCTGCTGCAGGTGCGAAGTTCACAGCACAAAAGTTTATGGTGTGAAAATGGCTGTGAACTTGAGTGTGACAATGCATTCTGTTCTGGACGAGGACAGGCAGCATGTGGTCAGCCAGGAGTGCAGGGACCCCACCTCCAGCCTGCTGGCTGCAGAAGGTTGACCGCATGTTTGACCATTTGTGACAGAGGCGTTGACCGCGCTGCTGCTGCTGCTGCTGCAGGGAGACCCTGAGAAGCGGCTAGGCCACAGGGGAGCAGGCGAAGTGAAGCTGCACCCGTGGTTCCAGGTGTGATTATGTGTTATTTCTGTCACCTGTCATTTTGATATGTCATTATCAGTGGGGGCAGCTGCATTTCTGAGAAGGGCAGCTTGGCCCGGCAGACGGCTGCTTTCATGCCATCCGAAACCCCAAATGCATCCTCCCTGCGGCTCCTAAACCCTGTGCCAAGTTGTATTAAACCCTGCTTTTCTGAATCTAAACCGCAGGGTATTGAGTGCGGCAGCTTGGCCAGACAGAAGGCTGCTTTCATCCCTTCCGACACCCCTGATGCATCCACTCTGCGGCTCCTGAAACCTGTGCTAAGTAGTATCAAACCCTGCGTTCTTGCTCCTAAACCGCAGGGCATCGAGTGGGGCAGTTTGGCCAGACAGAAAGCTGCTTTCATCCCTTCTGACACCCCAGATGCAGCATCCTACTTTGTAGAAAAGCCCTTCAGCAAGCTGTCGATTGCAGCAGACCTAAACCCCAACCCTGCTGGCAGTGATCGCGATGCTGACGTGGCACAGCAGCAGCAGCAGCAGCAGCGTGCTGGCAGCAGCAGTGGTGCAGCAGCAGCAGCAGCAGCAGCAGCAGCGATTGCATCACCTGCAGGTGGCAGCAGATGCAGCAGTAGCGGCCTCCTTTCTCCTCATGGCAGTACAGGAGGCATGCTGCCGCACTACTCTGCCGGGGTTCAGGGCTCAGAGCCCTTCATGCTAAACCCTGGCGTGATCGCAGCCCACCAGCAGGGTTTTGGGTGGAGTGCGCAGGGCGCTAAACCCTGGACGCCAGCTGGCACCCCCAGGAGTGCTCGTGTGACCACCCCTAGGTCACAAGGCGGGGTTTTGCCTGTGCTGGTGCCCCCAGCTTTTGCTGCTCTGTGTGCTTCTGGCATACCTGTTATAACAGGCAGTCCGTGCAATGCAGCTGCTGCAGCAACAGCAGCGGCGGCGGCGCAGCAGAGCGCGAGATCAACACCTGTTGCAGCAGCAGCGGCAGCAGGGAGTGTGGGGCAAGCAGAGGACAGTCCTGCACAGGCGCATAGCAGTAGTAGCGGCGGCACAGCTGCTGCTGCTGTTGCTGCATTGGCTCAGTCGGATGGGATTGAGCAACAGCAGCAGCAGCAGCAGCACTGCGGTGGAGGCTACCAAGCAATGCTGCAGTCTCCTGCTGCCACACAACCCCCACCAGCCACACAACAGCAGCAGCAGGCAGATGCGTCTGCTGCTCTTTCGCAGCAGCAGCAGCAGCAATCCAGCCAGCAGTGCAGCTCCCCCACCTCCACAGCAGCAGCAGCAGCAGCAGGGCAAACTTGGGGCTCACAGGCCTCCCCCTGGCGTATGCGACACAGCACAAGCCAGCTCGACCTCTGCTCACACTCCCAGCAGCAGCAGCAGCAGCAGCACCGGCCGCGCTGGTCGCTGCGGCAGCTGGGCTCGCTCGGCAGCCCAGCAGCAGCACTGCAGCAGCAGCAGCAGCAGGCGCTGCTGACGCCTCCGCAGCTATTTAGGGAGCGGCTCGCTGCTGCCAGCAGCAGCTGCAGCAGCAGCCCAGGGTACCCCGCAGCCCCGGGGCCAAACCCTACTGCTGATGCTGCTGCTGCTAGGTCCAGCAGCGCTGATGCGGCTGACGCAAAGCAGCAGCAGCCGGCAGCAGCAGCAGCGCTGCCGCAGCAGCAGTTAGAATCTTGCAGGGGCTTCTGGGGAAGCAACTGCCTGAGCCCTTCTAACAGCATCGGCGGCGGCTGCAGCAGCAGCAGCAGCAGCATGCTGAACTCTGCTGCTGCCAGCTGCTATGCGAGCCCGGTACAGTCAGCCGGCGGCGCCGCACCTGCAGCAGCAGCAGCAGCAGCAGCAGGGTCGGTTGGCAGTCCCGGCAGCGGCCTGCCGCCGCTGCCGCCACATGCAGCAGCAGCAGCAGCGGGGTGTCTGTCGCCTGGCAGCAGCAGCAGCAGCTGCGGTAGCTCGCTGCATGGCGGCTGGCCAAGCCCCGCTGCTGCTGCTGCTGCTGCTGCCGGGGGTTGTGATGCAGCATACCCTGCTGTTGCGTTCTCCAGTGCTGCTGCAGCAGAGGAGTGGCAGCAGTTGGAGCCGAAAAAGTCAGCAAGGAAAGCAAAAGGCTCCTCTCCACAGCAGCGGCTAAAGCACCAGTGGGCGCAGCAGCACCTGCTGCAGCAGCAGCAGCAGCTGCAGCAGCAGCAGCAGCAGCAGCAGCCTGGCGCAGGCTTGATCAGCGGGCTCTCCAGCAGCAGCAGTGATGCTGCTGCTGCTGCTGCTGCTGCTGCTGGTGAGCTGGCAGTGGAGTGCAGCTGCGGTTCAGGGTCTGGTGATGGGTCTCAGGGTTCTGGCGGCTGTGCCAGGTCTCAGGGTTCAGTCACGCTAAGCCCTAGCAGCGGTTTTGCTGGCCTCGGCTCTGCAAGCAGCAGCCTGCGGCACCTGCCAGAAGTCACAGCAATAGCAGCAGCAGCAGCAGTGGCAGACACGCCACAGCCATCTGCTGCTGCTGCTGCTGATGCTGCTGCTGCTGCTCGCCGCATCTCAATGGATACTGTTGTGGTGTCAGATGGCAAGTCAGACAGCAGCAGCAGAAGCAGCATGCCGCTGCAGCAGCCTCTGGTAGTGACAGCTGCAGAACCCAAGGATCTGGCAGCAGCAGCAGCAGCAGCTCTGCACATCTCACAGCAGCAGCAGCGGCACTTGGACGTGGATGCTGCGGCTCCCCGCCGGCAGCTGCAGCCTTCGCCGCCGCTTGCAGCAGCAGCAGTAGGGACTGCTGCTGCCAAGAGTGCTGCCAGCAGCAAGAACAGCAGCAGCAGCAACAGCCCCAGATCTCGGAACAGATCTCCCAGATCTAGGCGTGGCAGCGCAGGGCAAACGCCGCAGGTATCCGCATTTGCTGCATACGCAGCTGCGGCGGCTGCTGACGCGCCTGCTGCTGCTGCTGCTGATTGCAGCAGGGTCTCGACCGATGACACGGGGTATGCCGCTCCTGCAGCAGCAGCAGCTACTGCTGCTGCTGCTGCGGAGTCGTCACCAGCTGCTGATCAGCAGCAGCAAGGAGACAGCCAGCCTGAGCAACCCCCAGCAGCAGCAGCAGCAGCAGCAGCAGCAGCAGATGAGCATAGCTTCCAGTCGCCGAGTGAGCTGCTGCTGCTGCCGACGTCGAGCCCTGCTGCAGACACTGCTGCTGCTGCTGCTGCTGCCGGCGACTCCCTAAACCTCTGCGGTTACGGCTCAGCTGCTGCTGCAGGTGCCACCTCAGCAGCAGCAGCTGGCGAGGTCAGTGTGCTTGCTGCTGGTGATGAGCAATCACTGCAGCAGTGGCACCAGCAGAGCCTGCAGCAGCAGCAGCAGCAGCGTACCTCAGCAGCAGCAGCTGGGGAGGTCAGTGTGCTTGTTACTGGTGATGAGCAATCACTGCAGCAGTGGCACCAGCAGAGCCTGCAGCAGCAGCAGCAGCAGCAGCAGTTCAGCACCTCAGCAGCAGCAGCAGCTGGGGAGGTCAGTGTGCTTGCTGCTGGTGGTGAGCAATCACTGCAGCAGTGGCACCAGCAGAGCCTGCAGCAGCAGCAGCAGCAGCAGCAGCAGTTCAGCACCTCAGCAGCAGGAGCAGCTGGGGAGGTCAGTGTGCTTGCTGCTGGTGGTGAGCAATCCCTGCAGCAGTGGCACCAGCAGAGCCTGCAGCAGCAGCAACAGCAGCAGCAGCGCAGCACCTCACCCAGCCCTGCTGGTGATGAGCAATCGCTGCAGCAGCAGCAGCAGCAGCAGCAGCAGCAGCAGCGCAGCACCTCCCCTAGCCCTGCGGCCTCCCCTACTGGCAGAGCTCTTTTCAGCTTCTCACTCTGGGCTGGAGGAGTGCAGCAGCAGCAGCAGCACTCGCAGCAGCTGCCACTGGGAGTCTTGCAGGAAAGCGGTGCAGATCTCCAGCAGCAGCAGCAGGAGAGTGGCAACAGCAGCAGCACCTCCGGCTGCCAGGTGGGTTTACAAAGAAATAGCAGCCCAACTGCTGCTGCTGCTGCTGCTGCTGCTGGTGCAAGTGCGGCAGGGCTCAGCCGTTTCGGTGGCAGCAGCAATAGCAGCAGCAGTGACACCCAAGCGCCGGCAGCAGCAGCAGCAGCAGCAGCGGAGCTGCAAGACGATCTGCAAGGCATTGCAGATGCGTTTGATGACTTCACTTCAGTCAACGTAACAGCGTTACAAGAGCTCAACCGAGAGAAGCAGCAGGCTGAGCTTCTACAGCCGATCGCTGCTGCCATGAGCGGCAGCAGCAGCAGCGACGCTGCTGCTGCTGCTGCTGCTGAGCAGCCGTACCAGCAGATGGTGCTGTCTCAGTATGCTGCTGCTGCCGCTGCTGCCGGCGCTATCACTGGCTTTGGAAGTGGCCACATTCTGCCAACCAGCTTGTTAGGTCACTCTATGGCAGCTGCTGACAGTTTGGGTTATGCTGGCAGCAGCATGCAGCAGCAGCAGCGGTATGGCAGCCACCACCAGGTCATGCTGCAGCACCTGCAGCAGCAGCAGCAGCAGCAGCATTGGCCGGATGAGGCAGCAGAAGAGGGCTTCTGCCTATCCCCAGCCGCCACCATGCACCTGCAGCAGCAGCAGCAGATGCGCATGCAGGCTGCAGCAGCAGCGGCAGCAGCAGCAGCAGGCTATGCATACGCGGACGAGTACGATCCCATCCTCGCACGCTACGGCCAGAACCCGCCGCCGGCTGCTGCTGCTGCTGCTGCTGATGTGCTGCTGCCACCGGCAGCGCTCGCACACTTTTACGGCGGCCCGCACGCGCCCTCGCCACCGCCAGCAGCAGCAGCAGCAGCAGCTTTTGCTGGCGTGATGACTGCTGAGGATGCTGCTGCTGCTGGGCTGCTGCTGGTTGAGGTGCTGGTGCCTGCAGATCAGCTGCAGCAGATGCAGCGGCAGCTGCAAGCTAGTGGGGTGCAACTGCTGCAGATGGATGATCAGCAGCAGCAGCAAGGAATTGGGGCCTGGGGAGAAGCAGTAGAGGGGTCTGAGGCCGAGCAGCAGCAGCAGCAGGTGCTGGTGCCAACGACCATGCTGCTGCCGCCTGGAAGCTGCCTCCCTGAGGGGTGGCACCTGATCGCTGCTGCACCTGCAACAATCAGCAGCAGCGGCAGCGACGGCCCCGGCCAGCAGCAGCAGCAGCAGCAGTATGCAGCTGAAGATGGCAGTGAGCAGCAGCAGCAGCAGCAGCAGCAGGGGGTGCAGTGCTACATGTCAGATCCGCTGCCTGTGCTACACCCCAGCACAGATCAAGCGCCAGGCAGCCAGCCGGCAGCAGCAGCAGCAGCAGGGCACACGGCACCGCTGTGGACATGCAGCCAGCAGCAGC